>OU862876.1:42327500-44727500 GCA_917880725.1 Selenia dentaria
GGACTCGCGTAATATTTACCGGAAATATTCTCCGACCAGTTTCGAACTTATTTGAAGTTCTTCTTCTGGGAGTCACTCTTGTGCACAGCGGCGAGCGCGGGCCACTGCACGTAACTTATAACGTAATCTTTCCTCTTTGTAATATTATATATATTACAAACACATATCTGCGTAGTAATAGCAATTCCCTTATGACTGAAATAAGAGAAGCCACGTCATGTGCTTGAGGCTGGTTACATAATTAAACTACCTATCCATGCCAACCTGATTTCTATTCATGATCCTTCGACGCCGCTCAGTGTACTTATTCGTTCGTTCATCAGTTTTCTGTTATAGTTGCTATGACAACCAACCCATGAAACAACCCGGTACAAAACGTACCCGGTGTAAGCGATGCACAACTAATATTTTTTTTATCTATTATAATTGCTTTTACCCAAAATAGTATGTCAGTCCCATCGTACCCTAACCTTACTACTAATACTACATTAATTTATTATGGCCTCTATAAAATAGCTACTATAAAACTAACGAGTACAAGATGAAATCATTAGCGCATAAATATATCCAGTAGCACGCGGGCTGCTTCGCAACTAGGGTCTGATAATAGATTTTAATGACAAAGGAAACGCGAGGGTTCTGAACTGAGGGTGAGGGAAAAACCCGACCCCCATTTTGAGCTACTTTTATAAGTATTTCAAAGGATTATTATTTTTTATAAGTACCGATGTACCATGTTACCAAGGTGCTTTGTATTCCAAGATCGGTTGCCTAATTAGCCTCACGTTTTATCCGTCACCATAGCAACTCGTGAAACTTATCAATACAAGGAATCGTTTCGTCGTAGTAAATATTCCGTTAGTTGATCATTTTAGTGTTTTTAGTCTTGAATAACCACTAGCTACTGAGCTAGGGTAGGATATACGCCGTTGCATCTACTTGGCTTACCGTAGGCTTGAAGCTACGGCGTAGGCGTAAACCCTCTACATAAAATCAAGCGTACAGTACGACAAGCCGCGTAAATACGAGTAGAACCAAGATGGCGCTGACTGCTGACAATTATAAGCAATAATAGCTTATAATTGTACTATTTACTAACTTCCAGGATATGTATTAATCACTGTGACAGTTTCTGTACTGCGAACACAAGACAATTTATCAGGCTATTTTATAGCTGTGAAAAACATCTTCATAGATTGCTAATTTGTGAACATTGAATGTTTAATGTTGATTTTGTGTTTTTCTACATCTACACTTCTACACTAATAATATAAAGAGGAAAATTTGTTAGTTTGTTTGTATTGAATAGGCTCCGCAACTACTTAACCGATTTGGAAAATTGTTTCACTATTAGAATCCTACATTATCCCTGATGAACATAGGACATAGGAGATTTGCACAATTTCAGGGAAACGTATGAAAACTTCGATAACTTAACCCAAGATGTGAAAAAAATTATTATATCGCGTACGCTGCAAAAGTTATTGCCAAAGAACAAAGTGATGTAGTACCTTTGTTTAGAAGACTTCAATGGCTACAAAAATAGCAATACCATCTATGTGAATTTTAAAGGTATGTCAAAATAAATGCTTTTTGCATCCCACTTGAACAAAGCATTCTGTAAATAATAATATAGGTACCCTGTAGATTATAATGTAATAAGACTTATTACATTATAATCTTAGTGAAAGTAGAATGTAGATTCATAAATATATTTTTCTTTGTTTCAGATTACTCTAATTACAAAAATCGTTAATTTTATTTTTTGCATTACCTCTTCTGACTTGCCACTGGCAATAATGTTCTAAATGTTGTCCATAACAAAAAAGATGTTTTTTTTAATGTTTACTTGCAATTGTATTCAAAGACTACAATGAATACTGGAATTGTATAGTAAAAATCCTTAAGCCGCATGTGCTGCGGAAACTATTGATAATAGATTAAAATGATGTAAGTAGGTATTATAGAGGACATTAATAACTACAAAATGTCGTACACAGTGCCATTTGTAAAATATGTTTGCCAGGCATGGTAGCGAAAAGACGAAGTAAAAGTTGCAATTTGCCTGCGAAATATGGATAGAAGCATTTTTTCATCCATTTTACGGAATATCGAAAGATGGACAAAAAGGGTTACAGAGTGGATACCTCTGAATGGAAAAAGAAACCAAGGATAGCAGAGAAAAGAAGGACGGAAAATTTTCCAAGATAATATGACCCGACTAGATAAGGAAGGCAAGAGAAATAGAGCGAACAAATTTGGGGGAGACCTACGCAAGAGGCGATACATTATAGTATAAAATTCAAGAGTTAATTACATAAGTCAACTATGTTAGATTTTTGTGGGAGAATAAAGACTTTTTATTATTATTTTTATTATCCTATTCCTAAATCTTTTTATCATCCTAGCAGCAAGCTTCTATTGCTGCGACTGAAGGCGTCTGACACCCAGACCTGTGCCCCGTATAGGGCCATACTCCGGATCACTCCGTTATAGTGATTGCAAACTTTGTTTAAGGTGTGTACACGAATGCGCTCGAGCTGTTGCAAATGATTCGGGTGGTTGGCGGTCAAGCAGTTGCTAGGCAAGTCCTGACTGTTCGAGCTATCGACTGCTCTCGAGCAGTTAACTCTGACCGTGCTCTTCATTCCGCATCGCGCGTGCTTCCCGCCCCTGAATTTAAATTGAGACTTGTTGAACAGTTAATACCAACTGCTATACAACGGCTAGGACGCGTGTTAGTTATTTATTCGTTTTTGTTTTGCGTCCATATATCCTGGTACTAAATACGAGTATTGTTCGGGTTTGAGCTTATCCCCAGCATATGACTGCTCTTTTTGTACCGAGTGTACTTTTGTACCTGTTGTTGATTTTTGTTTGTCGAACTGACATCTACACACACTCCAGTATGTGTGTGTAGATGTCAGTTCGACAAGCCATAATAATGCAGTTTCGGTTTAGGAGCGCTTACGCACGTGCGCGTTCTAAATGCCGGTCTTTGATTATCGCGTCTGCTTGCAGCTTTTCTGCAATTATTATTCTTGGACGAGTACCTATCCTTATACATAAGTGGTTTGCAAACAATGTTTTTACTTCATAACATTTTATATCAGCAGAGATTATTAGATTTTACTAATGAGCTCTGCTGAAATAAAATATTATGAAGTAAAAACATATAAATTATTAACGGGAAATTTCGGTCTAGATTTAAACGTAAGGAAAGTGAAACAGAAGCAAAGAGTTGAAATACATAAAGTAGTTATATAGAAACAACACTGCTCTAAAAACAAACTAGAATTTCCCTGTTTACATACCTATGCACATGTATATGCAGGACATGTACGAGGAAAGAATATTCAAATATTATGCGTCATATCTGTTGTTAGAAAGAGATCATTAAGCAATTTGTGTTACGGTGTTATTAGCTACTAGCTGATTGGCCAGAGCGCCCGCTGGTGTGATGTTGCTGTGAAAGAGGAGAGTAGGGCAAAACAGACACTCTAATAGGTCGTATTAAAAATTGTTAGCGGGAGTGTAGTCATTTTTCCATAGTTACCGTACACAGTGTATGGTTGTGTATGTGGTAGAAAAAATATTTAAATTTACGAATTATTATTAAAAAAATTCCAGTTGGACAGAACACATCAAATTTATAAGATAAAGATATATTTTTTTAGAAATGAAAACACATTGGTTTTTTCGTAATAAAATATTTAAATACAATTTTAAATTCTTTCGAACAAACTCAATTTATTTCTTTTTTGTCTCTTTTGATCAGGTGTGCACTTTGGATTATTTTTGTGAGTATAATGTATACTTTTAAAAAAAGTTTCTAAATCAAATCTGTATTAACTGTATTACACGACTACATAGGTTTAAATATATACTTACTATGAATAAAAGAAAATTATTCTTATAAGAAAATAATATAATTTTGTAAAGGTAGCAATCGAAATGCATTTTTATACAAAGTAAATCGACTCTAGTTTCCCCTTACACAGTCATGTATGTGGTGGTCGCCACGAGACGTTCCGATCACTATTGCGTTGCGATCTCTTTCACTCGCTCACACAAAACGATCCACACATCTCGCTCATCCATTTCATTAAGGCAACAGTTGCCCAAGATAAAACAAAATGACGATATTTTCTATTTCGATCAAAATAGCCATACTCATGGGTGAAATGAAACATTTTTCTTATCTCTCACAGTGCCTGTATAATTAGTACAGTCTCTAAAGACACAGTAAAGCATTTTGTCCACAACTTTTTCCTAAAAAACACGAATATCGGTGACGTATTTACCGGACGCTTGGAAGTGCAAGACTAGTAGCGACTACGGCAATTACCTTGCATTCGTCTAGTAAAAATGGGGAGTTCACAACTCATCTAGAGGTAAAAATATCTTAGAACAGAAGATATAATTATTTATATTATATAAATATTAATATTTAATTAAAATAGTTCTAAATTATATTTATATTTTTTTCCCTTTTTCTATATATATCCTTACGTTGTCTCCCGTTTAGTATCTTTTTTTTACTACCAGAAATATGTTTGGTTTTGTTTGAGACCATTGCACGATTGCTAAATACTATTTATTTTATTTCGTAGTTCACTCCCTTTCAATCTACGAGTATTTATTAGTTTTTCCTCGTAATATAAGCACCTAGTTTCTTAGAAAATATGAAGTTTGTCGGTAATATTTTTCCTGTTTTCAAGTAAAAGGCTAAGAAAAAGTTCCATTAGTGTTTGTGGGTTTCAACGGAGGATGAAGTTGGAACTCCAGTTATTAAAAGTGTTTTTAGGACTTCCCTTTACGTTTCTTTCCAATAAGAAAAAAACCTTGAAATTGTTGAGAATGTTCGTAGCTATTCAGCGATGAAATAACTAAATAAGGATGGTAATATGGAGTTAAACTCGTAATGGACAAGGTAACAGTCTTCCTAGGCATATAAAATTGACGCAAAATTACAATGGGGTCCTCATATAAATGCCCTGTCTGCGGTACGTAAAATAAGAGAGCTAACAGATGCTTCTACGGCGCGGTTAGTGTATTTTGCATATTTCCATAGCGTAATGTCATATGGGATATTGCTATGGGGTTCAGCGGCTGATATAGAGACCATCTTTATCCTTCAGAAACGTGCTATTCGAGCTATATACGAAATGGGTCCCCGTGAATCTTTGAGAGATTTATTTAAAGAAATCAATATATTAACGTTGCCTTCCTTATATGTATTTGAAAATATAATGTATGTTCGTAAAAATTTATATAAATATAAGTTAAATAGTGATCACCACACTTTTAATACTAGAAATACAAATAGGATAGCTGTACCTAGTTTTAGACTTGCGAAGACTAATAAGTCATTCCTAGGAAATTTTTTGCGTTTTACAATAAAATCTCAAAACGCATAACTGAGCTCACAGAGGGCAAATTCAAGTTGACTGTAAAAAACGTTTTAATAAAAAAAGCTTACTATAAAGTTCGACATTATATAGAAGATAAAGATGCTTGTAATACCCATAAAATGTAATATTTGTAGTACCTAAGTAGAAACATTGTAAACATCTATATAAAAAGAATGGCCCCGAGTTTCTTGCCACTTCTTCTCGGTGGGCTCTATATATTTTGGAACGCGGCGATAGAGTCTTAAAGTACATTATAATGAAAAGTTGACGTTCATAAGTGCGTCTTTGATGCCTAAATTGAATAAATGATTTTGACTTTGACTTTGACTTTGAAATAATTATTACTTCGTTTGTAAAACCTAGAAAAAAATCATAGAACGAGAAAGACGGACGACAGACAGACGTACGGGCATCGGAGTCTTAGTACAGTGTGACACCTTTTTTTATAAACAATTTAATAAGGCTGTATCTCATTCAACTGTGATAGTTGAATTTTTTATAGGTGATGTATTTTTGTTGCCGCTATAACAACAAATATTAAAAAACTGGCCAAGAGCAAGTCGGACTTGCGCACAAAGTATTCCGTACCATTATCTATAAACACGGCAAACAAGTCATGTCTGTTGTATGGGAGATTTATTATAGATAATGGTACGGAACTCTTCGTGTGCGAGTCCAAATTGCACTTGGCCGGTTTTTATAAATAAACACGCATAATATTTTACAGAGTAGTCCAAGTAAATTTTTTTTATTTGGTGTGGTATACTAACGAGGTGGCCTCTCTTTAATTTTAAATTCATTCAAGGGGTTTTTGGATTGTAATTTTGGATTCAATCAGATGCCTTCTTAGCGTGAACTATAAAAGTTTTCAAGCACTAGCGGAAACTGAAACCATTACTTAAGGTACTATCATATCATTCTGTCGATAAAAATGAGGTTTTTGAAAGCAGTTTATCTCATAAGCAGCGATTTCATTAAAACTACAAAAAATTAAATGACATTTCTAAAGGCCTATTCAAACCTGCCGTGCGATTCTCTAAGAGCAAACATCGTTGCATTTTTGACAACATCCGTGAAACAAATGACGAGTTGACAAGAAACGTTGGAAAAACTACCTTATGTACAAGGGTGATATCTCATAAAGTATTTGACATCGGTGAGCTCATCGACGAGCGCATCGATGAATTATTACAGAATCGCACGGCTGGGCGTTATTCGCTACCGCGAGCGATAGAGTAATCCGAAAGGGTATGCGTTAATTTCACTGTTCACACCAAAGCGGATATCTCTACTGCGCGCGGTAGAAATATTCGTTGGCAACGGTTAGCGGGGCGGCGGAACTAGTTTCGCCAAACAAGAGAAAATACCGCCTCACTAGGCGGTACAAGTTTCGCTGCAGTTATGGAACTTTATACTGTTTACCCATCCAGTTCTGCGTGGTATTTTTCGCGACCCACAGCGGTAGCGAATAACGCTCAGGTCTGAATAGGCCTTAAGACTTCTAAAGTACACATTGACGGAATTAAAAACATATTTTAACATACTAGGGTACATTAAAAATTATTCAAACATACCACTTAATATCACCTCTTCTCTACTGATATATGTTATTTTAATGTTTTCACCTTTAGGTAAAAATATCAAAATAAAATATATATAGGTGACGATGTACACTGATATAGGAACATCCTTTACAATAACAGCCGTATTTATAAACAAGCAAAAGTAATTACTTAAGGAAAAGTAATTACTTCAGAAATGATTTCAATTCTATAAACTAGAATTTTCTTGAAGTTAAAACTATCAAAGGCTACTTAGCCGAGTAAAAGTCACCATTTTCTTTGCGAACTCGTAAATTTTTCTCGTTATTATTGCAAAGGTGAAGTTGTATAAAACTGACATTCGCTCACAAGTCTAAACTATGAAGGATCTATTATGCTGTAAACATTAAAATTCCATGAAAACAACCTAATACAAGTGTAAAAGATACATCCATTTTTGATAGGGTTATGCCATGCATTTACTTCAGTATGTAACGTTCATTGCTCGACTAGAGTAAATACTCGACTTGATCCTCAAGTGCTTACTTAATTGAGGAATCACTTAGCAAAAAGTAATTACTCGTTTATAAATACGGCTGCATAATATGTATGCTATACCTTGCCTTGGCTTTGTGGCTCTAGACAAGACTAAACGTAAGACTTTAGTCAAATGGGCTTGTATTAGTCGAAGTCGGAAGCCATGTGACTTCACAGATATAGCAGCACCTGTTTTCTTTGTGTCTGCGCGAGCCGTCGGGAGGATGCCGGGGTGCAAAGAGGGCCGCGCTTTTGAAATATTATCGTTGGATGCCATAATTTTACATTACTCTTTGACCATTTTCAATATGTAATCTTTGCTAATTTTTTACATTATATCACAAAGTATTTTGTAATAAAGAGCTACATTTATGAATAGCGATATGCTTTTAACAAAAGTCTGTAAAGGATAGATCCAAGTTTGTATTAGATTCTCATCATCATCATCATCAGTCCATATTCGTCCACTGCTGGACATATGCCTCTCAAGTACGCCACAGAGTTCGGTTTACAGCTCTCTGCCTCTAGATACTGGCAGCCGCCTTCCGCAGGTCGTCTCTCCACCTGGCCGCAGGGCGTCCTGCACTCCGTGTGCCTAAACGTGGTCTATATATATATTACAGATAAAGTCTGTTTAGTTTCAATTAGAGCTGAAAATGTATGCGATAAAGCCAAGTGTGTACGAGATAAAGCCTATGTAGTATAAGACTAGAGTTAAATTAAGTGGTAGAGGCAATTTATTTGCTGAAAAGATGTTGTGCATTTGAATTAGCATATATAATATGATATATCACGTCCGTTAGAGAAGCTGATTCCGTACGGCGCACAACCAGCATCCTTTCTGGTTTAATCTGGGATAAGCGTGAGATACTACACCGTGGAATCACCTAATTAACTAATATTTGAAATGTTGGCTTTGTAGTTGGCATACATTGTTTTGTTGTCTTTTTTATGGGATAGGTTGGCAAACGAGCAAACGGCTCATCTGATGGTAAGTGTTACCGTCGCTCACTGACATCCGCAATACCCGATGTCTCGAGGATGCGTTGCCGACCTTTGAGGAAGGATGATAAGAAGGAAGAGATAAAAGGGGCGAGGGCGGAGGGGGAGGGGGAAGGAGAAGGAGAATATGGTAGGGGGGAATACGGCCTCTGGAACCTCCCACAAACCGATGAAACGCAATAGCAAGCTATGTTACTTCACGTTTGTGTTATATGGGAGTGTGGTACTTCCCCGGTCGTGCCGGACCATTCGGCTGTGGGAATGCAGCGTGGCACTACTACCGAAAATTGTGAAATTGGCTTTTAATTATGACTTTGTGTAATGTATTTGTGTGTGCTTTTATTTTAAGTACTTTTTGTTTAATACAGTTGAACATTAACTATAATAACGATCGATGGATGATGAATAATAATAATAAATATTCCACAACTATCACACAACGCCATCTAGTCCCAAGCTAATAATAGTTGTATTTGTATATTTATTTGCTTAAGTTTAGTAATACATATCATTACAATGACTATCTTTACTAGCAAGATAATCTATTGATTTAATAATACAGGTGTTAGCGACGCAGCGAAAACTCTAGAATAAGTTAGAATAATGTGTAAATACAGTTATAGATAATCCTTTAGATATAAGTAGATAATTATAGGTTAACCAGTGTTACGTATAGAATAACTAGCCAGAGCAACGCAGAACTTTCTGGAAACAAATGACTTTGTACGAAGAAAAGAGAAAGGTATAAGAAAGACACATTATCTTTCTATTCCAGCGCCCTCATTGGCTGATCACCTATAATTGTTTACTACGTATTGTATATAGCCGATAGTTGTAATGTTGAACTATAATTATATAGAGCCTTTTGTACTCAATTATGTTGTTACTGGCTGAGTGCCATCTGAGCTCGCCAACCGTCCGGTGACGCTGTAAATGCCGGTAGAGACAAACAGCTTTAGTCCGTTCTAAAAAAAAAAATATGTTCAGTATTATTGTATCACTCATGAAGAAATAAACCTCCGGTCGGAAAATAATCTTTTATTTCGTCACCTTTACCTGCCAATCGAAGAATCTCGAACAATAAGAACAGTTTTACAGTCCACTACATCGAATACTAGTAACTGAACGTTACAACAGGTGACTTACTTTTGAAAAATCATTCGGGCTCATTTCCGCCAAAAGTCGAAGATTGAAAAAATGTGTATTTTATTTATTTTATTTATTTATTGAGTACCAACATGTTATACATTAAGACAATTATAATAAATACAATTCACTACACACTCTGACTAAATGCTGACACAATTATAGGTACCGAATATATAATATATATAATATAATGTGTAGTTAGTGTTTTCATATAAATCCAAAGCATGACTGTTTTCGCGACTTTTATTTTAATTCTCGTGGTTTCGGATTAGGCCATCTTTCACGAAAATCCACGCTTTTTTAAAAAGGAATAATAATTTGAGATAGAAAACTATCGCGAGTTCTGTTCATAATTACGCTTTAAAACCGGCTAGGACTCGCGTAATATTTACCGGAAATATTCTCCGACCAGTTTTGAACTTATTTGAAGTTCTTCTTTACATTATCTTTCTATTCCAGCGGATAATATTTCCGATAAATATTACGCGAGTCCTAGCCGGTTTTAAAGCGTAATTAGGAATAATAATGTTTTTGGTCAGTAACTTCTACTACGGTAGTTTGAAGGTTAACAGCTGTCATACAAAATAAAAAAATGATAATGTTGTGGTGTGTCACCCAAATCGCACTTCTCAACCCTCCTCCCTGCTCAGTGGGGTAGGGGCACGATGGCGAATGTAATTTGTACACTGATAAGCTAGGTGCATTCTTTATATTTCATTTGAATTTGCACTGCAACCTTTGAGTCATAATATATTAAATTTCAAAAGGCGACATAGAAAGCATTACGCTCTCGTTTCAAAAAGTAAGATCCATTTCAAAGACGAGTTCATGACAAGAATTCTGCTGTTTGTTTATTATACTTTTTCACGACTGAATGGATCGTTACGGAATTCGGCAAGATTACACGGAAAGATAAAGGATTCTTATCATAATCATCCATCACCTCGTGGATGAAGCTGGTGGGGTGCAAGTAGTAATCGATGTATTATTGTTGTTCGGGTTTCACTTATTTTTCCTTTATGACGTGAATGATTGACCTTAATATTGTTACCTTTGTAAGCAACTTGTTCTTTATTAGACGTATAAGTAGCTACGAGCAGCGCTCCACGGTTTCACCCGCGTGGTGATGGATAATATATATATATATATATATACATATATATATAAGTTTTAATGTGACTGTAAAAATAAATAACTTTAGGTGACTATTCTGTCCAAAACACGTTTAAGTAAAGCGGTGGATACATTACTGAATCTTTATATGGATGATGACGAGTGAGGGAAAATACAAAACAACGTTTTAAGATTTTCTACTTTTGCCTGCACTTGTACGCCGTAACTTAAACTCATCGGTTACTAATCCACTACTATTACGTGTCATACGTGTATAAACTCAAAGAAACTTGAATCTACGAAAACGTAACCAAATGAACGTTAGTCTAACAATGACTTGGTTTTCAGCGTCCGGTATTGGACAAAAGTTACCACATACTTTAATTTTTATTTATATATAACTATAAGCCTAACTCAAACTAGGCAGATCCAGCTTCAAGAAAGAGGTCAATCGTCGAATCCAACTCGGCTGGGCAGCGTTCCAGAAACTTCAAGACGTCTTCTCGTCAAAAATACCTTAGTGTCTAAAAACAACAGTCTTTGATCAATGTGTGTTACCAGTGATGACATATGGCACTGAAACGTAGTCTCTTACTATGTGCCTCATTAGCAAGCTCAAAGTCGCGTAACGATCTATGGAGAGGGCTATGCTCAGGGTTTCTCTACAAAATTTCTATAGAATCAGAAATGAGGAAAACAACGACAAAGAATGAAAGTCACCGACATAGCCCAGAAGATTAGCCAGTTAAAGTGGCAGTGGGCAGGGCACATAGCACGCAGAAGATACAGATATAGAACATCAGTTCTGCGTGCTATGTGGATGGGCTGGAAGGTTCTGGAGTGGAGACCACGGACCGGTAAGCGCAGCGTCGGTCTACCACCGACAAGGTGGACTGACGACCTGATAAAGGTAGCAGAACGACGTTGGATTCAAGTCCAACAGGTCCTTTTGTAAATTTCTGGGGGACGCCTATGTTCAGCAGTGGAAGTCCTACGGCTGTTGATGATGATGATGATGATGATGATAAGCTTAAACACAGTTGTGCATGATTTAAGACTTTTCCTGAGTCCTGGGTCCTACCACCTGGCAAACGTAACCCCGCCTGTTCTTCTGGGCTTCAACGGGAAAGGCCATATTGCCCGCAAGATATTGGTGGGCTGACAAACGAAAACAAGGTATCTGTTCAATTATGCACACCCCGACACTTTACCGCATTCAATATCAGGCTATGCCAAGACTTGTGAACCTTGTGGCTTTACGTTACGAGTGGAAATGATCTATTTTTAAGGCACCCATCTCCTCCCACAAGCTACAAGTGACTTGTGGAACAGACAGCTGTTGTGAACAAAAACATTCTTATTGGGCAGTAGTTTTTGGGAACGAATGTCTTTACTGTCAGCAACTCTAACTGTCAAAAACTCAGATCACAAAACCACTGTAGAAATGTAACAAAAAGAAACATAAGTTATTAAAATTATATCAAATAAATAGACATTTAAATATATATAACACAATAGTATTTATAGTTATTTCGTAGCCTTTATTCAATGTGTATAAAAGTAAACAAAAGTTTACATATTGAAAAATCAACCAAAAGAACAAAGCCGTTCATCTATAATAAAATTATTTGATTTAAGGTAGCAGTAAAAAAATATAAATAGTGATTTCTAAACATTTCTAACTTAAATTTATCCTTCCTATACCGTGATAATTTATGTACTTCTATATATTTTTTTATAACACCCAACAATAAATAAATTTAATCTAAGTACAAAGTTACTGATATAAAATAAATCTACCTATTACAATAAAACTAATTCACTAAAACATTTCTTAATTATAGACATATTATATATAAAAAACAGCATTTAAGTCCCTGTCTACGGGTAGAGTGCTCAAAAAGCTGGCAACGTTACCTCGTTGAATAGCCAGGCTGATACGTTGTCCGAGGTAAGTACCAACTCTTTGGTCACCTGTAATTTCTTTGAGGCGTCTGGACAGCTCCGTGATAATTAAAACAAAAGATTTATGAATGAAACTGACGTATATTTACGTCTCTGGGACGCAGAGGGTTAATCAGATAGCATATTGTACCTAGACTGTGTTTATTCCAGTATGGCTTTATGCCGCAAAAGAGCTCCGAACGTTCTCCTGCCTGAACCTTGCTCTATTTTTTCGCCCTGTTTTTTTTTCTGTTATTGTTCATACACACTGTACAGTAATCTATATTTGCACTTTTTTTAAAACACTTAAACTATATGGCCTTTATTAATAAACGTTGCGTAAACATAGATTAGGCGTAACATGCTTTGTCTTGCTTTCACGAGTGACATTTACTGCAAGCGAAAAATTGACAGATAGGTGTTTTAACTACTCCGGGTTTACTACAAGTTTATTAATAAGGCCGTATAACAATAACAAACACGAACGACTGAGTAGGTACTGAGCACTCTTGAGTTAGAGGGGTTAGTGTAAAAATCTCCTTCAGAGTTCCACTTGAAAAAGAAATTTGAGACTTCGTCTTATAATCCCTTTTGACGCTGCAAGACTTCGTTCATAATCCCCTTTGACGCTGCCAATTCACGCTGTGAGGAATTTTGACGTTAAAAGTCTCAATGTCTTAAATTAAATTATGTTATATTACTTTCCTTATCCTGAGTTATTGCACACTTGCTTGTTCATATATATGACAAGTGCCATTTGAAAAATTTATACCGACTTCCATTTTATTACTTTGGTAAAATCAGTTATTGACACGGTCTAGCGCTCGACTTCGATGATCGGGTTGTTTTGTATGTTGTTTAATCTGTATACTTCCTATTCGCAGCTTATGCGGGAGGGAGGGTGGTGCACACCGTAACTCGGCCATAAGCATTGTTTTCAGCGGGAGTGTCACTAAATATTTCTTATATCGTTTTTATATGATAATTGATTTTCAGAAAGTAACGCCTGAATCAATGATTTATCTAAAATATATATAGACAAAAAATTACTTAAACGATGGCCCCAAGGTCATCGTTTAATTATCTCAACTACGTTTAAATTCATGAAACCAATAAGTAATTGTTGCTAACGCAGGAAAAAACTTCCCAAAAGCAGGTTGTTAAATTTCTTGAGATTGCTTAGACATCCATAGTTGCAAACAAAAAAAAGTGACAGATAATCTTTAAACATAAATAAAAAAACTACACACTATAATTGTATGCTTTACACACGTGTGTGTGTGTGTGTGTGTGTGTGTGTGTGTGACTGTGTGTGTGTGTGACTGTGTGTGTGTAGTTTAGCATTACAGGTTATACAATATACTTTCTAAGTCGTCATAATTCCAATAGGCTCAGCCACGCAAGTATTTAATTTTTAAGTTTATTATTGGAGTACTCTTTTATGTTACATTCACGATCTAATCCATTAAGCTTATTGTACAATTGAGGAACTGCATAATCAAAACGTCTTTTAGCAAATTTGCTGCGAGTACTGGTCACTGGACAACGGTCAACGCGTTTGTTTGATGTGGGTAAACGTGGCACTATATATTTGTGACACCTTCTTAGAGCCTGGTATATAAAAAGTTTCCTTACAGATAGTACCTATGGTGTATTATATACCGCTGAGGTAGAATGTCTGTAGGGTAAATACATAGAAACCTTTAGTACTGCTCTTTGGGCTCTTTCAGCATTAATTAGATGCGTTTTTGCACCAAAACCCCAGATAAAAATGCAGTAAGTAATTAAGTTTTCACAAAGGGCTTTGTATGTTTGAAGTAATAATTTTAAATTAGAAACCGTTCGCAAGCTTTTAAAAATATTAAGTTATTGCAAAGTACGAACAGGACCAGGTGAAATTCTTGACATAATTTTGTCTGGCCACAGCCATGCAAAGTAAATGGATTAAAAATTATAATCAACAAAATATTTCAACTAATAAAATTAATTTATTTAAAAGGTGCTTTCGCTAACACTTTTTTAGTGACGTGTACTTAAATAACGCTTACAGGCCTATTTTGAATCAAACTATTTTAGTATCGGTTATTCTTCGAAGCGCACATTCGAACCTAAACTGTAGAAAGTTAATAAAATATTAGAAAATATGTAGTAATTGAAAATGACAAGCTTTTATGATAAAACCATCTTGATTAATATCTCCAAATAAAGCCCTGTTTTAAAAGTGTTGATTAGGGCACGGCCGGACTAATCGTAAACAGGAATTAGCGCCTGCGAAGGGGTGAACTTGCTAATCAAATACACGCACCGTGCACTTGTTGAAAGGAGAGAGGGATTTTGTGACATTGAGTTAGACGCGCGTAGTGAATGTTTCCATTATTAATTTGTCCGAAATAGTGATTGCAATCTGGAGAAATGGATCCAGCAATGGAGGATCCGGTATCATTAAACTTTCAGATCAAATCCGATGCTAGCAATTATTAGCAAAATAATAGAGCTGTTGCATGAGTAGGTACTTTAAGGCGCGTGGTGTTCGCTTTTGCATTTCTGCTATTCATGATTAAAAAGTGTTGCAACATCAATACGATAGCTTTGTGTTACCCTGGTTATTTGCTGACAATATTCCAACAAGTGAAGACAAGCTGAAAGAGCCATTTCAGCCGCAGGCTATATTTGCAGCTCTATTAGAAGTAGACTAGCAGATGACTCAATTAACATTCTTTGTTTCTTACGATTATTTATAAAAATCAAAATTGGTTTTCTTATAATAATAATGAATACTAAGACAATTATTACTTACAATTCTACTTAAAGTAATCGTTTATCGTAGGCTGATTAAACTAAAGAGTTGTAATTATAATACATACTCATTATTTATTAGTCTGTCGGCTATCCCGATCTGGATAAACACTAATAAAATACTCACTCGGGCGTCTATATGGGATTCCATACTTTTATCAAAATAAAGTATATTTGCTTATAGTTAGCTTATAATATAAAAAAAGTCTCATTTTCCCTGCTGGAGGTTGTA
The DNA here is from genome assembly GCA_917880725.1 of Selenia dentaria. Classification (NCBI taxonomy): domain Eukaryota; kingdom Metazoa; phylum Arthropoda; class Insecta; order Lepidoptera; family Geometridae; genus Selenia; species Selenia dentaria. Next base: position 42,343,229 of record OU862876.1, read on the forward strand.
AAACTCCGCGGAGGGATGCGATAATAGATAGCGCGCACATTCCGTGTTTGGTTTAGTTATTTGCTAAAGGCGCCGTTTGTTATAGTTTGGGGATCCTGGTATTGTTATTGGTATACACTCGTTGGCGTGGATTCGCCTTGGCAGTCTAGTATGGTCTTTTGCATGTCTTCTGGATCTCGGGTAACGTCGCAGTATTTATGTGGCCCATCTGCGACTGGCCCGATCCAGTCGGGTCGATGGAAATTCGGCCAGATTCGGCAGAACTGAAAATGACGCGGGATTGCAATCACTGGTCCGAAAGTAAGCCCTATAATTAAACCAACGGTACCAGTTTCCGTCGCATTAACTAAAAACCTTTAAAAAGGAACTAGATATTCTTTGCAATTCTAGAGATAAAAATTGTATTGTTCTATAAGGATCTGCGTCGTCTGACTAATACTTAGCTATATTATTGATGTTGTAACACTATTCAATTTATCGTATGGTTTTTATAGCACTAATACTTGCTTAGCGAAAACTTTAGGAATTAATCAGTACGTTAAATCATTAAATGACAAGTACAATTTGAAAAATTTAATACCGACTTCCATTCTATTAAGTTATTGGAGTGTAACTCAAACACTACTGGACCCAATTTGTTGAAATTTGAATGGGACCACACGGGAAGCACCAGTATTTAAAAAGAAAGGACTTTTATAATCGGTTCACCCTATCGAAAGTTATGAGGTAACAATATTAAAAAAAATTGATTTGAGTACCTTTTCCGTTTTGGAAGTCGGTAGATAAAATAGCGCTTAACTCGTCCGCATCAGGACAAAAAATAACAAAAGATTTATGAATGAAACTTGCCTCGAATGACGGTTGCTGATCCCAACAGATTAAACTGCGGCCACGGCTTGGACGAGTGACCAATATTGGTATTTTAAACTGCGTGCTTCCGTATTTCAAAGGGTATATCCGTCTGTGCCGGTTTGAATACTTTATTGGAGGCATTCGGACGGCCAAAAACTAGGGCTTGGCTTAAATAGAGGATTTGGACAGTTACTAATCGCTCTGAGGGAAGGCTTGAATCGTAGCAGTGGGAAATTTGATGGGTTGACTATGTTATCTATTTTATAAATTGTTCGTAGATTCAAAACATACTTAATATTGAGATATATTACAGATTGAGAAAAGTAATTAATGAGTCTTGACTTCATTACACATTTTTCTTTGTATAAATGCAAAGAAAAAGCTTTGCTTTCCTATAAACAATGCGGACAAATGACGACCGAAATACAGCGCTAAATGACGTCATGAAACGTTAACAGCGCCGGTAAACAAACAAACTGCCATCCTACAGAGCGTGGTTTAACATCGTTAACTCAAATTGGCAAACTGCAAATTTGCATCACGGCCGATATTATACAAAAAGCATTAAATAGGGTTTTGGCATTGTTTAATATGGCACGGTGGAGTGACGATCTGCGCAAGACGGCTGGCAAAAACTGGATGCGAGAAGCCCAAGATAGACCTAAGTGGCGTGCAATTGGAGAGACCTATGTCCAGCAGTGGACTGCTACAGGCTGATGATGATGATGATGATGATGATGATTGTTTAATAAAGTTAATTGATTTTACTTTATACGCGTTTGCAGAAAGAGTCCTAAATGGTGCAGGAAGTTCGGAAAAAAAAAAATTAAATTTGTTCAGATTTATGAAGCATTACAGGTATGTAATGGTATTAAATACAAGAACTGGCATTTTGTTGGGGGAAGGCTCGGTTGAGATTGAGAAAGCATTTCGTATGCTAAAGAAATGCGTGAGAGCTATTTGTGGCGCCTGGTTTATGGACATCTGTTTCCATATCTTGCCGGTAGCCTGTATGTATATAAAATAACTCTGTCTTTTTTGTAAAAATATATCCATAATATTTCAAAATATATTCGGAAACGCTTGGTATAAATGAGAGTAAGTAAATTTAAAGTACACCGTTCTAGGTGTGTATTAGACATATTTAAAATTAGTGATTATATTAGAGCTATCGAAGCTTATAATAAAATACCTAATCAATTAAAGGAAATGCCGTTGACTACATTTAAAAGAAAATGACATTGTGACTCTGCTAAAAATGTATTTACAGTTTTAAGGAATTTATGACTTATTAAAAAAATACCTCATATATTTCAATAATGTTTAAATATTTTACTGATATACTCAAATTTTATTCAGGTTAATTTTGAAATTTATAGTTTATAAACAATTACATATATTTTGAGATTAATTAAATGATAAACTAATTTTAATTTTATACAGTTCATCTTGAATAATTTTATATTTACGCACCCGTGTTTTGGTAGAATGTGACAGGCCTATATTTGTTGGACATCACTATGTAAATACATTGTTGTAAATAAATTATTTGATTTGATCCTAAAATAAAATATCAAGGAACGCGTTTATATGGAGAAAACGCCAAAATAGCACACACCACGTTACCAGAGAAAAGTTTAACTTTTGTAAGTTATATATAAAATTAATCAGCCAGTATTTAATTAATGCTTTATATGTTTAAATGAAACCCTACTATCAACCAAATCTATATCTAAAAGTAAACTGCGGCATATATCTTTTATATTTTCACGTTTTACGGATGAAGCGGAGAGCGCGTAATGACCTCTTTAGATATTAGCACCCTTGTCGCAATGCAATTTTCTTTGACACCGAATCGCACTGAGCTGGTATTTTTATATTGGTATTAGGGAAGATAGGTACTACAATGTACAGATAGCAAATATGAAATAGTGCGATAGAAAACTCAGGGTGCTTTCCCTCAATAACTACTAATCTACTAAACTCAGGATCTGAGTGTTTCCGGGATATTTCTGTGATAATTGAAGTCATTTGGATTGTTTTCCATTTCAATTAATAAGACTTACGCTAGATGTTTTTTAGCTCTACCTTATAATACTTATATATAAACTGAGATAGCCTCGCCCTACGCACTCTGTAACCATACCATGAGTTGTAAACATAAATGTCATCTATAGTCGATACTCGATCTCGTCTACCTAAGCTTGTGATTGGTGTACGCGCTGTCAAGTTCTACAATTGACCGCAATGTGGCTGTTCTTTTTTTCATACATTCTTGCGTCTGTCGATATCTTGCATCGATTGGTGTCAATGTTGTAAACTCATGGTAGTCCCTTCCGTTCAAACGGAGCTAATTAGCACTATTTTTTTCCTTTTTAAATAGACTCGTATGGTTGAATATTTATCATTCCTCGAGTTATTTAAAGTTAGTATTTATAATTGCGAGTGGAGATCTTATTCAAGTAGTCAGAGTCAAATAATTCGTCTGTTAATAATTAAATTTTCTGTGTAAGCCTTGTTTCAGCAAAATATAATAATAATATAATATAATATAGGACAACATTCACACAAAGGTCTTCAGGTCCCAAACTAGGCATAGCCTGTACTATGGTAACCTGACGACTGATATACATACATATATATGATATTAGATACTTATATAAAATATATAAATATATAAAATGATTGATGCATTACTAAAACTGTCTAGAAGGTTGACGAGGAAACACAGAAATAAGGTACAATGAGTTTGTACACTTTTCCTACACTCGGGTACTTTTATGACCACTTAACTTAAATAAGCAACTCTTTATAAATCTAGTATTATGATAGACCGAGCGAGCGAAGCATCTCTGCTTTAACTGGCCAAAATGACATTATTCGGTCTGCATATTTGTTATGTTGTTCGATGGTCTTCCTGCACAGGTCGCTTATTTAACCAATGTTGCCAAAACTAGGTATGCATGTTCTACTATTTAATGTCTTTTTGTCGTCAGTAATGTTGAGTATAATGGGCGATGCGAAACTAATTAATAAAAAACTACTTTTCCATAAAAAGCGGGGAAGTTTGCTGAGGCGCTATTTACCGACCAATTTTTATAAAATTTGGTACACACATTACTCGTAAGTACCAGACTTTAAAGATAAATTTTGAATATGTGCTCATATTAAAAATTATTATTTGGTCAAGTGGTTTTTCGAGATAAATAGTTGTGGATTACTGCAAAAAGAACCTCTGTGTGTTTTGGGTACCCTACATAAACGAACCCACGAGAAAGGAAACCGTGCAAAACCAGAAGTCCTTAGTAAGACTAAGATATTATAAAATTGTACCTAATTTGTTTAAGTTGGGGTTTAAAAGTTATAAGCATTTATATTTTTTTCTAGGTTAGGTTAGATAGGCAGAATTCGTTAGCTTACAATACTCGTATCTGACTGGGTTTTCAAAAGAAATGTATCGTAATAGAGAAATGGGTGCTTGGCATTAGGTATCGTTATCGTAGATATGGATGCAACTACTTATATTTTATGTGATAACATTATAAAACTTACTTGAGAAATGGCAAATGTACAACACGTACGAATCCAACAACAAAGGAAAAACTATTGGTGTCACTTTATCATGTCGCATGTCACACTCTTTTAACAGAATATACGTAGTATCAAGAAAGTTGTATAGGATCATACAGTCTATGAACTGAATAGCGTTTCGTTATTGCCCACAAGCATAATAATTTTATTGTTTTACATTTAGTTTTTATCATTATTCATAATTAAATATAAATATATGAATTATTTGCTACTAATAATAAATAAATTTGGCATAGTTTCATGCTCCGTGGTTTACATTCTCAGTGGGTACCCAGATGATCATTCTCTATTGCTACTTGTAAGACTATGTGCTCGCGAGGTCTACTGTTCGTAGAACTACTCGTTTAAAACATTTTTTAGTAGTTTACTATACACCTACATCATTACCAAATTGAATTAGATTTATATTCGCTATGTATTCATTATTTTACTTTTGTTGCTATCAGTACCACTAGCTATAGCTTAAGACACTGCATCTAGGTATTCCGTTATGCTCACGTTGGCTAACAATCGGCTGACACGTGCCATCTTTGTTCTCTTTTTGTCGGCATATTAATGCTGTCGCAAACAATTTGTGTGTAATGTGGTCGATGATAAAGTCTAAAGATAGATTTTGAGAATGAACGTTATTTGTGTAGACCTGTAGACCACTTTTACCTCATCAGTTTGTGTAATGTGTATGTTTTGCCTAGCGAGACGAATATTAAAGACTCTGAACGAGGACAGTATTAGCATAATGGTTTAACAGAATGCATACTAGAATTATAATATAACTGTACAGATTATAAACCAAATTAACTTTTTGATTTTGTTATAAAAACTAACGTGGTTTTCAATCATTATTAATTAAAAATAATAATTTTAATTAATAATAACTTATTGATGTTTTGCCGATTTTTTATTTTCTACTTATAAATTTTGGTCTACATTTTATAACATTAGTAAACAAAATTTCACAACACTAAATTTGAAAAATACAGGCACATGAGCCTTGATTATTTCGACATTTTTAGACAATTTTACGCTTGTGACGGACTGCATAGGTTTTAGGTAGAGGTTACCACTTAACACCAAGCGAACCTCGTGCTTGTACCGAATTCTAATAACATAAAAATACAACACACATGCACATACAAGCTCAATTTCTAAGTATTATAATAAAAGTAAAATTTATCACACAGCAGCACTGTATATAGCTTAGTAAAACTTAGTTTAACCAGAAAATTTTTAAACCGATTCCATTATATTCAGTTATTGGAGTGTTACTCAAAAACTACTCGACCAAATTTGTAATTTAAATGCGACCACACGGGAAGCACCAGCTTTAAGCAGTTTTGAGAATCTGTTCATCCAGTTGAAAGTTAAGAGGTGACAAACATAAAAAAAACAGTCGAATTGAATGCCTCCTCCTTTTTGGAATTCAGTAGACAATAGATTAAATTACTATGTTTGTGTAGTTAGCTATGTAACCATACTACACCACAATTTTGTTTTCAGTGTTTATTAGACATGTAATGCACATCTCCTACATTTAATGTTATTGTACGCGTGTGTACAATATCTCATCATATATATATTCATGAATGAACTCACGTGCCACACGTCTTTTGTTTTTGTATCGAGCTCCCAATATACAGTTCCGTGCGATTCTCTAAGAGCAAACATCGTTGTTAGACAACATCCGTAAGAAACGTTGGAAAAACAACCTTACGTACAAGGGCGATATCTCCGTATTTGACATCGGTGAGCTCGTCGACGAGCGCATCGACGAATCATTACAGAATCGCACGGCAGCTCTAGCCTAGTGTGGGGCCATCAGTGACAGTTATTCATATAGTCCCAGTGACAGCTGTTTAAGATCATTTTATCATATATTGTATCTTAATAAGGTGTAATGATACGAGTGAAATTAGCATTATAATATCATATTATTCCACGAAAAATTATACAGTTATCTTGGCTTTATTAGTTAATTAAATTACCCGTTCATCCGAGTCCTGGTGATGTGTAACCAATACTGGAATTTATGTGAGTTTTGCGAGTGACCCGATTCAATACAAATTATCATGATTAGAACAGCCATCCGATATCATGCACCACCAAAATTGTACGTCAATTACTCAAACAGTGTGATGCTCCCGAAAATAACTCTTTGATAGATCATAAATTGATATAGTCTTGCAATCAGTGACAAACTAATGATGAACAACCAAGATAAAGGTTGTATACATTTGCGTCAACATAATCAAACTGATCCAAGCCGTAAGTTTTGATTTTATCAGTTGCAGTCCTTCAGATTCAGACAGCTATCTATCTATATCTATCTATAAGGACTTTGTTTATTGATGCACAATATTGAACGGGATGGTTCGGAATCGATAACTGGTCATAAAGGTAAAATAAAAAATAAGACTTATATTTTTATTCAAAATAAATAACGGATTTCATCCGGTCCTTTACAAAGGCATAAGTGGGGCTGTAGCCAACACTTAGAGGCCTGTTTGGTATAAAAAATACAAAGTAGTATAAAAAACAGAAACTTTTGGATGGATGGTGACATGGTACTCGTATATCTATTATAAAAATGGGTAAAATGACAAGGCTATTGAAATGATTTTATTAGTGATAAAAAGATAGTGGGCTTTGGAAGAGACTACGGCACCTGCCAAATTCAGTCTCATTTATAATTTTTGGGCAGGTGGTGACTTGCCACCCACTAAGCGGGCCCCTCAAAAAGGCCACCATGAATGGTGACAGAAGCGGCAACGTTGGTGTGGATGGCTTAAGGGTGTCGAGAGGTGTTCTGCGGTTTCACTAAAGCGCTACTACCGGCGTTATGCCCTTTAACACTTCCACCCTTGGAGCTTTTTGTTACTTGCTCTTGCGTCTCCACCCCCAGACGGCCAATTAAGGCAAGCCGGGGGTTAGGGGTATAATTTAGCCCCAGGGAGAATCAGGGTCCGCAGTGTCGCCACTCACCGACAGCTCGCCACAAAGCCGCCCCTGCGGTTATATATATTTTTATTATTATTAACACATGTTCACCGCTCCACGGCTAACAACCACAGTTTCACGGTAATTAGTGCGGCTGAACGCACGACTCGACACACCGCTACATCACAGAATAGATAACAGTAATTAACATCGTCCATCTCCATGCGACGGTTGAAATTAACTAGAGAATTAATTGCAACGCTTGAACCTATCACCCCGATGGCCTATCAGATTGCAGAAAGACGCGGTTACGAATCCATTGTATTTTTTCTCTCTAATATTGCACAGTTTGGCCTTGCTGAGCAGGCGTTACTGTTTTAAAAGTCTTATAATAAAAAATAGAGTAATAATGTTTCTTGAAGAATATTATTCAAATCTCACTATTCACATGACTTCGTATGCCAGATACCTTGCGTGTTTACGAAATGTTTTTCATCGTTACATTTTACAAAAGTTTACCTTTAGTAGGTTTATTTTCACAACTATCAAAAACATCTCTAGACCGATTCATGGATTCGTGGATAAATGCATATTAGGACTCAGTATGTTATATAAATACTCGCCTGTAATTTCATGTTGGTGTCAGGTGTAAAGGCATAATGGTAATGCAATTATTTCCTCATGTGATACAATTAACTCAGAGGTAAATCGCCTGCAATCAGTAAAACATAATTGATTTTACTAAGTTTATGGTTTCAAAGGGATATTGTTACGATATATTAATTGTTTACGCGAAAACCAATCACCTGCACAAATAATAGCTTATAATTAACATGATACCTTAATAGATTTTGCCGATTCCACAATACTCGTATTTATACGGGTATTGTGGAAGATATATATTCATATTATTACACATTGAAACTACAAAAAATTACAAACAAAGTAAACATTTTAATGGTATCTTCCCACAAGAAGCTGAACATAGGATCACAGAAATATTTTCTGGAGCATAGTGCAGGTTAGCGGATAGAAGCCATACCGCCCGATGCCTCCGCCATTGTTTAACACCCTGATACAATAACTTGGATTGCGTCGCGGGCTTTCCAAAACACAAAAGCGCTCACTTGAAATCCCTGCTATCGGTCACCCATCCACGGTGTGACAGCAGCTCGGATTGCATACTAAACTTGTCAATTGTCAATAAACAATTTGAATTTGCATTTGCATACTATACCTACCCGCTAAACGGGTTAATGCATACAATTTGGATTGCTTCGCAGCAGGTGTTTGTCAAAGCGTCCAGGTTATCCTCTATCAGAGGAAACTAGAATGCTATAGTTCTAAGTGGACCTTCCATGACTATGCGACGTAGTAAAAGTACCTTAAATATTGTAGATATATAATATAAATATATATTATATAAATTCAGATAAATATCCTAATATTTATCTGAAAGAAGACTTTATGTAATTATAAAAACTCATTCTTTCACTTAAAAACTTTTCTCACCCCGTATTTTTATGATGCCAATCGAAAGAGTTGCCTAAAATAATAATCCCTCCTAAGTACCATAGTATCTCAAAAGAAAGGAATAACGTTAAATTAATAATTTCAATCAAATTATAATCATCCTTAGAACTGCATAATTCGATTGAGTATTTTATTTATATTAATTAATGAAATTTTATTTAATTAGTAATTTTTATTTTCGGTATTTTTGTAATTTATTTCTTCGCGAAAATAGATCTTTATTGGCAATCCAATCCAATAGTTCAATTATACATGATGTCTTTTTATTTAAATCATTCGGGTCGATTTCCGTCAAAAGTAAAAGATTTAAATAAAACTAAGTATGCATAAGCTTATATATTATAAGTATGCTTATCTCCTTTCACGATTTTTCTCTAACTTTCGTGGTTCCGGACTTGGCTCACCACCCTTCTCAAAAAACCTCCCTGTAAATATCTATACTACGACAATTATCACGACAATTTTCACGCATAAAAAGTTGTGCGAGAAAATGATAAAAAGTAACAAAGATCTATTCAAATAAATACCTAAACACTTTTCGTACTGTTCGAAGTTTAATATATCCTGCTATAATCAAGCTCCGATATGGGCTGCAGTGCGCATGGTCCAGGCGAGACATAATATGTTATACGAGAGAGAGTGAAAACATAGGCACCTAGATTCTCTCAACTGCAGTTCCGTGTTGTGGCCGCCTATGTCAAACGCGGGTCTCTTGGTCGGATCCTTTGCGTCCGTAACGCGTATTAAGTTTCAAAGTGACGATACCTATATAAAAATTACATATACTTTGTAAATACAATTCAAGTGCGAAATAACATTATCAAAACATGAAAGTTATATATTAATTAATTAATTATAATAATAACGTAAAAAAACTTCTTAATCAAGCAAATATATAATTAACACATCATGTCTAAAATATGTAAGTACTTTCTCTATTCCTTACTAGCTGCGCTTCGCAGTTTCACCCGCATGGTAGGATGATGATAATGATGATGATAATGATGATGAATCAGATATAGCTTATGTAACTCAGGCATAATGTAGCTGTCTACCGCTGAAAGAAATGTTTGAATCGGTTCAGTAGTTTTTGTGTTTTCATTACAAACAATGAAATCGTTCTTTTTTATAATTAGGATTAAATACTAAGGTACGAATAATATGGCGTAGTTGGTATCGGGGTTACTATTGCATATTTAAACGTGAAAAAGTAGTTATTGTCACAGTTGCATATATTTATGTTTCCTAGATGTCGCTCCGTCCCCTCAGACGGTTAAAATCAGATAGAGTTAAAATTCGGTTCTCGGACCTTGGGTCTTGATGGCCTAGTTGGTCATGGCGTCTGACATAATAATAATAATAAATTTATTCGGCAACTAAACTTATGTGCTATATCTTAAATAACATTTTCATATCTCATACACAAACTTAGTCAAAGTCAAAGTAAAAATCATTTATTATATTTAGGCATCAAAGACGCACTTATGAACGTCAACTTTTCGTTATAATGTACTTTAAAGACTACCGCCGCGTTCCAAAATATATAGAACCCACCGAGAAGAAGCGGCAAGAAACTCGGGGCCATTCTTTTTATATGGATGTTTACAATGTTTCTACTTAGGTACTACAAATATTACATTTTATGGGTGGCAGAGAGACAGCTTGCCAGAAGTGGAGTATTCCAAGCATCTTTATCTTCTATATAATGTCGAACTTTATAGTAAGCTTTTTTTATTAAAACGTTTTTTACAGTCAACTTGATTTTGCCCTCTGTGAGCTCAGTTATGTGCTTTGGGATTTTATTGTAAAAACGCACACAATTTCCTAGGAATGACTTATTAGTCTTCGCAAGTCTAAAACTAGGTACAGCTAATTCTATTTGTATTTCTGGTATTAAAAGTGTGGTCTGGTCTTAAAACTATTTTTTTATATTATTGCATTTTATAAAAAATATTTTTGTCAAACCCTGAAAAATCGGCCTCAGTTTCGGCTACCACCTCTTCGTTTGACGCAAATCTTCAGTGAACCACTTATGTACCATCCCATGAGAAGGCGCAGAATCACCATAATACTTTTTCAATTTGTCTTCGGTCTGCTTAATAGTATTGCCTCGTAAAAAATAGTGTTTAATTAACACTCAAAACGCTTTTCGCTTTTCTCATTTTCAAAGAGTACATGACCTGCTCATGTCCATATCAATAGTCTTATCCTATGTGTTACATCTGGTTCTTTTTCGTATTGTTTTGGACGCCTGCTTAGTGATACTAAATATTGAAATTTTTTTAGAGAAAAAAATTAGCACCCTCAGACGGGATTCGAACGCGTGTCTTTCGAGAATCTGTGTCAGACGCCATGACCACTAAGCCACCGAGGGTAAAGGTCCGCGCATCGAACTTTAACTATCTGATTTTAACCGTCGTATGGGGACGGAGCGATATGTGGCCAGTATGTTAATAGTTTCGTATCTATCTGTACCTATTTTCAAAAAGTAGGCATTTTGCTACTACGTCATTCAGCGATGTAGTAATAATGCGAAGTAGAGAATAAGAGATGTGGATTATTTACTACATAGGTTATTTGCATTGTAGGTATAAAAACCGGACCCTACTATTTTACGTTTAAATATGCAATAGTAACGCCGATACACTAAACTACATTATTTGTACCTTAGTATTTAATCCTGATAAAAAATAACGATTTCATTGTTTTTTTGTTAATAGCGGAAACACAAAAAACTACTGAACCGCTTCAAAATATTCTTTCAGCAGTAGAAAGCTACATTTTGCCTGAGTAACATACGCTATATCGAATTCATCATCATCATCATCATCATCCATCACCACGCGGGTGAAACCGCGGAGCGCAGCTAGTTTTTTCTTTAAAATTGTAAGAACATAGTTTACTCTAACCAATCAATTAGGTATTATTAAGCAATCTATAATATTAATTTCAACAGTTGAGGATGCCTCGTGAGGTACGGCTTTGGCCGCCAATTCTTATATAGGTAATGCTGTAGGTATTAAAAACTTATGTGAAATTTACGGATCTCACCTTTGTCTCGTTTGTTACACCCTATCTTTTGTTTTAAATTTTAATACGACATAAAATAACATAATCAATAACTTTCATATATATAACTAGCGTGGTTTCATCTCCGTGATGATTAATGAGTGAGTGATGATGATGATGATGATGATGATGATGATGATGAAACGGTTTACATGTCGTTCCCCAGGGTATACTCAATCTTCTTCCCAAATTTATTTATACACTAGCTGGTGCCCGCGACTACGTCTGCGCAGGATTAGTATTTCAAGTAGCTTATTATCTTCTCCAAGGCCATACCTAACCAACAAAATGTCATAAAATATGTGTATGATCAAACACAATTGCTATAATAGTATTATATGAGTAAATTCAAATACTTAGTATATCAATCAGTAAACATCAATAATAAACTATAGGAGTACATACAAATATAAAATTAATCACCATGGAAAAAACTGTTATTACATTTCATCACCCTTGACGGTCGCCGAGCACGTCTAGTCTTTCGAGCTGTCAAATTGACTTGGCTTTTGACTAAGCTATTAGAAACAGACACAAACTTAAACAGAACTGTCATCATTTCTATCTTAACGTAGGCGGAGATCTTATTATTTTCTCTATGCTGTTCCCAAGCATATTACGCTCTTCACCCGCGTGGTGATGGATGATGATGATGAAAAGTATCCTATGTGTTAATCAAGCGCCTCATCTTCCTTCATACCAAATTTCATCCAAATTGAACCCGCCGCTTGAGCGTGAAGGAGTAACAAAGATCAACACATCCATACATCCATACTCACAAACTTTCGCGTTTATAATATTAGTAGGATTACGGTATGTTTAGCCGATTAGCGTGGTTAGCATACAAAACAACAAAAGTAACAGACTTACAAACGTTTTTATAATTTTAACTAGCTGCGCCCCGCTGTTTCACCCGCGTCGTGGGTGATGATGATGATGGTGGTGATGATGATGATGGTGGTGATAATGATGATGGTGGTGATGATTAAAAGTATCTTATGTCCTCTTCCGGAATATAATCTATTTCCTTGCTAAATATGATAACGGTTCAGACATTCAGGCATGTTATGGTAACAAACAGAAAGACAGAGGAACACTACTTATTTACTATTTAAATAATAATTTATTGATTCAGGCGTTACTTCATCTAAAACCATTATCAAAAAACGATATGATTTTTTTTTTTGTGTCAACATATTTTTTCATATCTTTTTTATTTAAATAATATTTTAATTTATATTTTTTTTTATTAAAATAGTATGGATGCAAGATTATTAATATTGCATCGCATTGTTCAAGAGGCACCAGAGTCGCATAAATATCGTTTGTGCGATTTGATTACATATTATTCAGTTTACATGCCGAATTGTAGTTATCGTATAGCAACAACGAAGCGTTTGGCTATTTTTGTCGATTCTGTTTGCCTCTGCAGGCATTTACAGCGTTACCGAACTGGTGGCGAGTGCAGAAGGCAATCAGAAATCGCAGAAGACCACCATAACTTAAGACCTAAACGGCTATTTATGTCATGAGAACGAAGCGCGGGCAGTCGCTAGTCTAAGAATAAAATAATTTCTTGATTTTTAGATACTATGCATAGATTTCTATATATTCATCAATATGATAAAAATGGTACATATCACCAGTTAATGAACACAATTTCCAGTGAATGAATTCAATAAAACTCAGTAAATGAACAATTTAAAAAAATATTTTATTCAGTTTAAAGCCAGTTGCATAAAGCTCTTCATTAGCAGTCCATTAGTTAATCCAACTTCAGTGCTTATGAAACCATTATTTTAATGGAGTTGCACAAAAGACAAAGTTGACATCTTAATTATCCTTTAGCTAAAGTCGGCTTTAAACAATGTTTCCAAAAATATTTTAAAAATGTATGAACAACGAACAGATACATATTTTTAGGAGTGAACATTAGCGTTTTGATTTAGCTATTTTACAAAATTTGTATTTTTTTTAAATCATTGCAGTCACAGACTAACATCGATTCGTTGAAATACGTTCTTTTTGTTTCCACCGATCGATTCAGGTCCCGAAACCGAAAATCCCCGCCTTACTATTCTAGCATATAATTGCAGAATACCCTAAAAATGCATAAAGAAACAGTGCCGATGGATTGTCTACATACCTCTTTTTTTTCCGGGAAAATCTTTTATAGATACCACCGCCCCCGGGTGGAGCACGGTGGTTATATGGGAGTCCGTGTACCCACTAAAACCCGGGGTGTTCCTCCAAGCGCCTTTATATCGAGACTACAGGGACGTTTTGGCAATCGTCTGCGGTCACGACGACGCTAATCCCCCAGCAGAGGATCCCAACGCGATGGGACTAGAGTGGACTAAGCTCTAGCCCCGTCTTCTTAAGGGGCGCACGGAAACACCGCGTGCGCCGCCTCGGGGACACTGATGTTTGGACGACGGACGCCCCCGCGTACGCCGTCTCAGTCCCCAATCATGGAGGTCGGAGAAGGGCGTGAAAGATTAACCTCCGACGCCCTGGTCTCTTTCTGCGGATCGGGAGCTCGGATAGTAATTCCCGCTCCCTTTCCGCCACCTCCTTCTGCCCCATCACCTCCTCGCAGAAGGAGAGTGCCTCCTCCCATGACTTCTCAGATCTCAGCATTGATGATATTAATGCTGGGAGAGAGAGGTTGTTTCCCACTGCAGCGATGAGGGCCCGTCGCTCGCCTGCCCATGCTGGGCATAGCTCCAGCGTATGCTGCGCTGTGTCCTCGACACATTCGCAGTGGTGGCACTCGGACGTCGGTTCCCTCCCGGCTATGCGGCAGAGGTACTTTCCAAAACACCCATGTCCGGAAAGCACCTGTACCAGCCGAAAGGTAAGCGACCCGTGCGCCCTATCGAGCCAGTCCTCGAGGACTGGACGGACAGCATTCACGGTCCTACTACCAGCTGTGGGGTTGGCTAGGCGTTCCTTCCACATCCCAATCAAGGCCTGGCGAGCTTGAACCTTGCAAGCATCGACCTCCCTCGCTGCGGGATTGTCTACATACCTTTTTTTTTTTTTTGACCCGGGATAATCCTTTATGGATACCACCCGGCTCCGGGGGGGCAGAGTGGTTATGTGGGAGTCCTCGCCTGAAGGGCCTTACTACCCCCACGGGGGGGTAGAAAGGAGGTTACCCACTAAAAACCCGGGATGAGCAGTCTGCCGCCTAGTCAGGGCGAAATGGGGTAGCGTTAGCAATCACCATCTCGCCCCAGCGGTTGGCCCGTCACCGGTGACGGGCCCCGGCCAATGGAGGGATGACCTGGCTCATTAGGGCCATCCCCCAGACGTGTGGGATCGTGCAAGCCAGTGGAGAATCCCCCGACTCTCCACCGGTGATCCGCACAGCACTAGGATAGAGCGAGAAGGCGCCCGAATCGCCTTCTCCTTCCCCCAGTTCGTCTACGCCGGAGCGGGTCGGAGAGGACGTCTTCCTCCCTCACCCGCTCCGCGGCCTCTTTCTGCACCATCACCGCCTCGCAGAAAGAGACCACCGCCTGCCACGCTCCGTCGCTGCCGAGCATAGCGTTAACCACGCTCGGCAGCGACAGATCTACGCCTATGACCGCTGTGAGGGCGCGCCGCATGGGACTCCGTGCGGCGCACTCCTCCAGCGTGTGGAGCGCCGTGTCTTCTGGTGCTCCACACTCGTGACAGGCGATGGTCACCTCGCGTCTTGCGATGTGATGCAGGTACTTGGCGAAACATCCGTGTCCGGAAAGCACCTGCACCAATCGGAAGGTGAGCGACCCGAATCGCCGCCCTACCCACCTCCGGAGGACCGGGCGAATGGCATCCACCGTCCTCTGTCCAGGGACCGGTGGAGCCAGGTCCTCCGTCCACCGCCCCAACAAGGCGGCCCGCGCCCGCCGTCGAATGCGCGTCACCTCCTCCCACGCTGGAGGCTCCCCGCGGGATCTCCTCGCCGCCACGAAGTGGTACACCTCGGCGAGGATCTCCGCTTGGAGCTCCCAGGGGGGATCACCGGCCAACGCGCATCCCGCAGTCCAGGACACCGTCCGGTACCCGCGTATCGCCCTCGTCGCGATGACCCGCTGCGGACGACGCAGCAGGGCCTTATTGGCGCGACCGAGGGCGTCCACCCAGACAGGTGTCCCGTACAAGGCCATACTCCGGATCACTCCGGAGTACAGGCGACGACATGTGGCGCTCGGGCCGCCCACGTTGGGCAGCAGCCTCCCAAGGGCGGCTGCGGCGCCTATGACTTTTGGGGCCAGTTGAGTGAAGTGGGCCCCAAAAGTCCACCGCCCGTCCAGGATGAGACCCAGGTACCTCATTTGGGTCCCAACCCGGACCAGGACCCCGTCCAGGTCAATCCGCGTTCCTGGAGGGGGTCCCCCCCGAGGCCCATGGAACATTAGGGCGTCGGTCTTGGAGAGGGCGACCTCCAGCCCCAGGGCACGTATGCGGCTGACTACGAGTGTTGTGGCCACCGTGGCCCGCCGCACCGTCTCCCTGAGGTCCCTCCCCTTGACTACGACTAGGGTGTCATCCGCGTAGCACGCAACCCGCATACTTGCGGGAAACGTGCCGCGGAGCACCCAATGTTCCACAGGAGCGGTCCCAACACTGATCCCTGTGGAACCCCGCAGGACACGCGACGTCGCCTCAGACCGTCGCGTCCCTCCACCAGGACCTCGCGGTCCTGGAGGTAGTCGGCCAACAGCCTACGCAGATACAGGGGCACTCCGTGATAGCGGAGCGCCTCCCGTATCGTTCCGTGCGGTAGGCTGTTGAAGGCGTTGGCAATGTCCAGCGAGACAGCCAACGCCTTTTCCCCCCCGCCGACCGCGTCCTGCGTCCACCTCTTGATTCAGAGCAGGGCGTCTATCGTCGATCGCCCTGCTCTGAATCCGAACTGGGCCTCTGAAAGTCCAGGCCCAGTTCCCCCCAGGTGCCGGATGATACGGGAAGCTACTATTCTCTCCAGCAGCTTCGCCGTGTCATCCAGCAGCACGATTGGCCTGTATGCGGCGGGCGAGTCGGCGTCTCGCCCTTCTTTCCGCAACAGGCACAATCGCCCGTCCTTCCAGAGCTTCGGGAACTGACCCGACGTGAGGCACGCGTCGAATAGTTCCCGAAGCTGACCGCCCATCTTCCTGAGGGCGATCGTGAGGACCCGACCGGGAATCCCGTCTGGTCCCGGGGCAGTCTTCTTGCCTCTCAGGCAAGAGACTGCTGCCTCCACCTCCACCTCTGAAACAGGCGGAATGGAGGCCGGGTCCTCCTCCTCCTGAAAGGAGGGCGTGGCCATCGGTGGAGGGGTGTAGTGGGGGTCAATTTCGGGGAATAGCCCCCCCAGCACCCTCTCCAGGAGCTCTGGCTCCAGGGACTCCGCGATAGGGGGCGCTCTGCCCCGGAACCTATTCCGGGCAGACTTATACGGGCGCCCCCATGGGTCCCTGTCGAGGCCCTCCAGCTGTTCACTCCAGCCTAGGGCCTTAGCCCGGCCGATGACCAGCTTCAGCTCCTGTTTGGCTACCTTAACATCACCATACAGGAGCTGCTCGGCCGCCAGCTGCTCCGCCGGCAGCTGGTCGTCCCTCCGGCCGAAGCGGCGCCTCTTGCAGTGGTAGTAGAGGCGCCGCGTCTCCGAGCATCGCGCTCGGAGATCCTCAATCTCCGAGCACCACCAGCAAACCTGGCGGCGCTCGGGGTGGCGTTGGGACCTCGGCATGGCGGTGTCGCAGACGGCCGTCACCGCCTCCCGGAACCGGCCCGCCGCGACGTCCACCTCCGGGTGCAAGGGGGCGGCAAGCCACGACTGGACGATAGCCGCCTCTTCAGCCAACTCGGCATCGAGGCGACCAATCGCCCAGCGCGCGAAACGCGCCCTCTCCACGCGCCGAGTCCCCCCTTGGTGGGAGGTGGCGATCTCAAACCGGATGTAGTTGTGGTCCGAGAGAGTGGCCACCTCCGCCACCACTCTCCAGGCCTGGACACGTGCTGCGACTTCCGGGGTGGCGAACGAAACGTCCACCACGGACCCCCCGTTGTGTCGCACGCACGTGTGGACCAATCCTCTGTTGAGCAGGGTCAGCCTTGCAGCAACCGCCCACTCCCCGACAATCTCCCCGCGGGTGTCAGTGGAGGGGTTGCCCCAGGCCTGGGCCTTGGCGTTCAGGTCCCCCATGAGGAGGACCTGACGTGGCGCCTGCCTTCTCACCGCCGCGGCCACGAGGTCCAAATAACTCTCCAGCTCCGCGACGGTTCTATTGGGAGAGAAGTATGCGCCAACTACCGCATACCTCTCCCACTTGGCCACCACGTGCCCCGAACCCCTCTCTGACACCGAGAGGGGGGACCGCCACCACCACGTCCAATTATGGCTACGGAGCCGTCCAGATCCCCAACCCAGTAGGAATGGGACTGGGGAATGTGATACGGCTCCACGGCGACCGCCAAATCAATCCGCCACTGCGCCAGGGACTGCATTAGCAAATCCTGAGCCCTGACGCAGTGGTTTAAATTCGTCTGAAGGAGGTTGTGCTGTCCGACTTGATCCATATCAATCGGTCGTCACAACCTCCATGCTCGCCGCGCGGCGAACTACTTCGGGAGCGGCTTTGGCTACCGGTCAGGGGATGGCCGGGGTCCTGGCGGCCTGTCCCTTCGTTTTTGGGGGGACACAGTTTAGTCCCGCCATCCTGTGCTCGGCTGGTCGCCCCGACTCTGCGCATATCGCGCAGTGCGGGGCCCTTCTCTGGCAGCTCGCCGCCTTGTGGCCTGCGCCTCCACAACGGAAGCACAGGTCCCCCCTGTCTGCCGACGAGGGACACTGGGGGCGCGTATGTCCGAGTCCCATGCACTTGAAGCAGCGCATGGGACGCGCTGCCAGTGCCACCACTCGCACCGAGCTCCATCCCACTAAGAGCCTGCCCTGTGCCAGCAACACTTTGGCTGCCGGAATCGGACAGGAAACAAGGGAGGAACCGGTCCCGCCGTAGCTGCAACGTATCTCTCCGGCTTTGACTTGGAGTACGTCACAGCCACCTTGGCGACCGCCGCCGCCACTTTCTCCTTTGTGGCGGCGTCGTCCAGGCCTGTCACGTGCAATTGCACGGACTTAACGGGCCTCGCGACGTTGGCTACCTCGGACAGGACACCGCGGAGCTTCTCCGCGAGCCTGTCCGCTTTGTCGATGCTCTGGGAGCCAGGAATTTCGAGCATCCTGGCTCCCGTGGCCGTCTGGCGGAAGTTGATCAGGTCGATCCCCAAACCTTGGAGATCGACCTTCTCCTGCGCCGTCTCTATGATGGCACTGTATGTGACCCCCTTTTCCGCGGCTTCAGGCTGCAGTGTCAGCACAACAGCCGCGGATTTGAAGGGCTTCAGCGTCTTCGCCTTCTTGGGCCCGGCGGCAGCAGAAGCCTTCTTCGTTTTAGGCTTCACGGCGGCGGGGGTGGCACGAGCTGCTGGGACAGGAGCGGGAGGGGCGTTGCCGAGGAGGACGATTTGTCCTTCCCTTTGCCTTTCCCCTTTCTTACTACTGTTGCCCAGGTTTCCGCCTTGGCAGCAGCAGTTGGAGTTGTTTCTGGGGGGGGCGATGGGAGCCACAGTCGAGGACGTAGCAGCAGTCTGCGAGGCCCGGCCAACCCGCTTTCGAGGGGTCGGTTTTGGGGGTGGGGGCGCAACCGCTACTGCAGCCTTCTTGGCATCCGCTCTGAGAGGCGGGCGAAGTACCGGCGCTGGCAGGAGGCGATCCTCGATACCATCGAGTCGGGCATTGAGCATTTGCCCGAACGTGGTAGTCAAGGAGCGCGTTATCTCCTCCACTAAATCTGCCCCCAGTACAACAGCAGGGGGGGGCCGGCGTCTCGGCGGCAGCGGCTGCTGCAGCAGCAGACGTGGCGGCAGCCGCCTGGGTCTTCGCTTCGTTGAAGCCGCGACGCAGCGACTTCACTTCTGCCTTGCAGGCCTCCACCTCGAGGCGCAGGCGACTATTCTCGGCTCTTAGCCGCCGCGTCTCTTCCGCCTCACTCCTACTTGCTAGGGCGTCGGCTACCTCCCTCAGGGTTGACGCGGAACTCTTCAGGCGAGCAACAAACTCACCTTTTAGGTTGCCAGACTTTTTGGCAACCTCTAAGATGCAGTTGAGCATCCCTCCTGCTTGAGCCCTCAGTTCTTGAGCGTTTAGCACGCTGAGGTCAGCGAACCCATATATATATATATATAGGCATAGACATCGGAATCACTTCCAGTGTCGAGAAGAATTCCGGCGGCCACAGCGGCCTGCCCCTTCTTGAATTTACTGCTCTGCAGGACCTCCGCCAGCTCCTCCACCAGTGGCTTTGGCAGTGGCTTCAAAAACTCCTCTCGCGTGGGACCTGTTTTGGTGCCCTTCGCCCTTCCCATCCGCGACGTACTGACCTTAGCAGCCGCGGTCCCCTCGGCTCAGTGTCCGACTCTAGATAGCCGGGTACGTAGAACGAGGAGTAAGGTCGTTTCCTCCGGCTTTCACCCTCGTCACCAGACTTCTCAAACACGGACTCCACGTCCGACCTCCTTTCGTCCCCCATGGGGACCTCCAATGGATCCCACGAAGGACCCCGTGGAGTTTGGCCCTCAGAAGGGCCGTTTTTCAGGCTCTCGGTAGTAGTGCCGCTCAAGCGGTCCTCAGGCATAACATTTTGTTGGCCCTGAGAAGGGTATTTGGTGAACTTCCCTTTGACGTCTCTATTTACTTTCGACCTTGGCATAGTTTTCGACATAATAGTTATGAGATATAATTATTGTTTGTGACCATAAGCAAAATTGTTGGGAAGTGGACAGGCTTCAATCTTTCTACTCAAGCCTCCGGAAGTTTAGAGTTCAGAAGACTGACAATTCCTTGGAGGTATTTTCCCGAAGTCTAAGGATACACTTATCATCGGGGTTTTAGAACTAGTCTAGCCAGTTTGTCCCCGCCTCCAATAACGTGAGTTATCGGAACAGAGGTCACTACCAAATAAAAGACAGCGGTTATTTTCGATTATGTAACAATATGTTTGACAGTAGTAGGCGCTGGTGTTTGCCAGTTAGAGGGGTCCCTATTTTAACACACACACCACCAAACTGTTTTTCATCTACTCATAAACATGACAAATTATCTGTAGCCTTGCCTTAAAACTACAATTTATACACCGTAAGTCTAATTTGTCATCTGTCTTAAAGAGGTACTAAGCACCTTAGCACATATAATACAGATGACAAGCAGTTAAATACGGCCCCGGTCTGTACCGAGCATTTACAATTTTGTTACTAATAAGGGGTTAAATAGCCCTGTGAACTACATAATATACACATATAATACAAATATATACAGAAACAATATATACATATACATACACATATAGATAACAATACACGCGGCGCCTGACGGTGTTCTGTTGCGTTTATTTCGGAAGGAAAGAAACCAATAACAGGCAGCACCACGGGAAGGTAACCGTCAGACTTGCCTTGGGGATCTACACGACTTGCGCTCTCCCCCAAGACCAACGCCTCCTTACCCATCCGGGATGAGTAAGGAAGGCCTGGATTTATCAAAAACAAGGAGCGCGAGGCATGCAAGCTAGGCAGAGCAACTACTAATGGATGAACCCAAACCCGCCCATTGTCTACATACCTAGTCCAACTATTACTTCAAAAGAAACGAGTTACAAAAAAAAAAAAAAAATGTGAACCGGGAAAGCAGGAATTAGCTGTTTGGACATTTGCCTGCATTTTCGTGGAGAAACATGAAACAACGTCGCCAGAATCGATGTTTTATTCAATGATGACGATGACGACGATGATAATGATGTATTAAGCATCTCACCATCATTTCGAACATACCACAACTTCAAGAGTCTCGAGTACATCTCCAGCCGTCGAAACGACTAACGGCCGTTTTCAAAAACCTATCTATCGCCGGTTTACCCTACTAGAGATAGATTTTGACGCTATTTGTATCAACGTTATGTCTAATTTCTATCGGTAGTAAGGAAAACTATGGATAGATAGAATATTGAAAACGGCCTTAAAAAGATAAATAAATTATCTAACTCAGATAAAATTATGGATTAATTAATTTTGATTGCGTAATTCATATTTGTCTCTTATTTATACATTTTGTAATGCTTTAATTTCCTAAACAACCTTTCATCCATTTTGACGTGTATAGAAAATGAACATGCACTTCGTAGCCCGCTAGAAGTCGTAATTTTTGGCCTAAAAATCCAAAATACGAGTAAAACTATTGCAGGTCTGTACACATTTTACATGTTTATAACAGTGGTTTTTTTTTCAATATCTATGACTAAAAAAGAGGAAAGAAAAATTTCAGTGCCTACATTATCTGAATTTTTCTATAAAAATATTGAATCTTGATATTCTATCAAGATATTGAAGTGAGAAATGTAGTATTCCAAGTATTCCATCACAATTTTTTTGTATCTCGACGGAGATCCAAGTTGCTGTAAAAACTGAATTAAAAGCTTTTTTCAAGATTGCGGAGAATGCAACTAAGAAATCTTGATCGAGTTTTTCAAGTTAATATTTTCTCCCACGTAATAAACAAAATTCAGATTTCCCGGTTCACAGTCTTTTCTAAATATATATAGTGACTGGTTTCTTAAATTAATTATAATATCTCGACGAGGCCTTCAAAATGTTTACCCCGAAGGTTACTGCGGAGACCTTCAATGGAATCACCTGTGCCTCAGTATTTATTTCTCTGCGTAGGTACGAGTACATAATGTAAACATAGTTATATATAAAAAATATTGACTTAGATTATATAGGTAGTGACTCCTTTGTAGGTTTTGTGAAGTAAGTGGCAATATGGGGCAGTGACAGCCGTCTGAGCACAACAGCTGTTGTGTTCATCATCTCAGCCGTAGGACGTCCACTGCTGAACATAAGCCTCCCCAACAAATTTCCAAAAGGACCGGTTGGATGCAGCCTGCATCCAACGTCGTCCTGCTACCTGTATCAGGTCGTCAGTCCACCTTGTCGGTGGACGACCTACGCTGCGATTGCCAGTTCGTGGTATTGTGTTCAGAATCGATGTAAATATAAGTAATGTTGTAAACAATGTACTCCAAATTATGTCTAATTTACCTATCCGATCTACTATTACATAGCATGTCGACTCAAGATATTATCTTGATGTACATTCTTATAATATTTTTTTGTTTTGATTAGATGACGAAGAACGCGGTGACCCATACGACCCTTTCTGGGAGCGACCACCGAAACCCAAACCTGTATATGATTACAGGTCGACGGCAGAAAAAATATGTTCCTACACTTTACGCGATCAGTAAGTATACACGAATTTAAGGGCGGTGTTATATCAAGCGCGGCGCTCCGTGATGTACGAGGGTGAATCAAAAAATTCTTGGAATCAATATTAAAAAATGCAAAGATTTAAATAATAATATTTTATTTTTCTACATAATCTCCCTCCAATGCAATGCATTTAGAATAACGCGTTTCTAACTTCCTTATTCCTTGTGAAAAAAATATATTTTCTTGACTCTCGAAAAAGTCCTCTACGGCAGCTATAACCGCGTCATTATCGTGAAATTTTGTTCCACGAATTTCCTCTTTTAATTTTGGAAATAAGTGAAAATCACTTGGGGCTAAGTCCGGAGAATATGGTGGGTGGTCAAGGAGATTGAAGCCAGCACAGCGGATTGCGTTGAGCGCAACTTCCGATCGATGAGCAGGAGCGTTATCTTGAAGGAACAACACGCCCAACGACAGTTTTCCACGACGTTTTTCTTTAATCGCTTCACGCACTTTCGGGATTAAATTTGCATAATAGGGTCCAGTAATCGTCTGGCCTTTTGGCATGTAATCAATAAAAAGGATTCCTTCACTATCCCAGAACACAGAGGCCATAACTTTGCCAGCGGTAGGAGCAACTCGAAATTTCTTAATGGATGGAGAGGATGGTCGTTTCCAAGACATGCTTTGTCTTTTAGTTTCAGGAACAAAATGGTGGACCCACGTTTCATCCATGGTGACAAGACGACGCCAAAAATTATCCGAATCACGCTGGAACATTTCGAGATTACGCTTGGAAATTTCCAAA
Source organism: Selenia dentaria (assembly GCA_917880725.1). Taxonomy (NCBI): domain Eukaryota; kingdom Metazoa; phylum Arthropoda; class Insecta; order Lepidoptera; family Geometridae; genus Selenia; species Selenia dentaria. Next base: position 42,367,314 of record OU862876.1, read on the forward strand.
CGTCGCTTTTTGTTTTCGTCGGTTAACATTCGTGGCACCCATCTTGCAGACACTTTTTTGAACCCCAGTGAATCAATTAAAATGGATTGAACGCTACCAAAAGATATCTTTAGGATATCAGCTATATGTTTTATAGTCATTCTTCTGTCTTCCAAAACCAGATTCTCAACCTTTTTGACATTTTCTTCTGTAACGGAGGTTGAAGGCCGCCCAGAACGCGGGTCATCTTTACAGCTTGATCTACCTCTTTTAAATTCAGCCACCCAGTACGCAACCGTAGAATAGGGTACAGCATCACCCCCTAATGTCTGCTGAATGTCCAAAAAAATTTCCTTCGTAGACATTTTTTTCAAACTGAGATATTTTATCACCGCACGTAACTCACTTTTATCCATAATTTTGACTTTTTAGCAACTCGTTGCACAAAAAAATTTATTACATGCGAACGAACTGACAAAAACAAGTGACAGTCTGCATAAATATAGTATGATAGACACTCTTTAATTTGAATATCGAATTTGATCCAAAAAGGTTTCATATATATGCACTTCTAAGATCTTTTTGATTCACCATAGATTCGTATAATAAATACTTATGAAGGCAATTAATGTCCATTTTCACCAACATTTTAGGTAACACCCAAGCATATTTAGATGAAATTTTTGCACTGCTGAGTACCTAACTGGCATAGGTGTTACCTAAAATGTTAGTGAAAACGGGCATTAGTATCACACAAATTCAATTAACGGTTTAAATTTAGTTTTTTTTTCTGTTATATCTGAAGTTTGTTAAGGTATAAGCGAAATTGTAAGGCTGCTTTCCTTAAAATGCTGTGCGATATGGCGACAGGATACGAGTAATTTACACGATTTGATGTTCACTTGAGTATGGATGCACTTCTCAGGCAGTTTCCAACGGACTGTTTGCATCGAACCAGCAAAAGGTACTATTTCAAATAATGTTATGTTCACACATCAATAAAGTTACACAGTTTCCAGCATTTCCTTTGACAAATCATTCAGTGGGCGACTGGATTGCAGCGGCTCGTGCGGAATTTGACATGTCAGTCACTAATAATTGGTTTAAAGTGGATCCGATATTCAGTTTCGCAGTGGGGCTAATTTATCAGGCGGCCTACTACCAAAAACGAGCTAAAGGTTTCGATTGACGGGTTTTGCGGTTTCTTCTGTGAAAGTGTAAAAGTAAAAGTTGTGTAAAAAGTGAAAGTACAAATACATTACTGTATTTGTACTTGTTCACTTTCACGGATGGGTGATGAAATGTTATGACAGGTTAAAGTGATTATGATTAGTGTTTAATTTGAACTGATGATGTCATATGACATTGTAACATCATAATGTGTTTTTTGTAAAAATGTATTATGTGTGTGCATAAATAAGCACTAATATTCTTTTTACAAATTGAATAGTCCTCATACATGAATACATATACATTACAAAATATTGCATATAAAAGTGTTACTTAAATGCTCAAACTTTAACAATTTCTAAACGATTATCTATTATTATGAGAAAATGCCTTGTTCATATGGTAGATCAATCAGTAAATACTAATAATAAAACACACTACCTATATACAAAAGTCACCATGAAAAGACCTATCATTAAATTCCATCTCCCTTGACTGTTTATTTTCACTTTAATAGAAGAAAATCAGAAATCTGTCGAACGATACTTCGTACTTCAATTTCGAGAGTAGCGCCCCCCTGAGCTAGATTTTTGAGATTTGTTTTATGAGTTTTACGCCAAACTCGTATTTCTAGCAGTCATTCCCCACTGCACTACCAAGCTGCACTACTGGTAGTGCAGAAGGGAATTTTTATTCTCCACTGCACTATCAGCTGGAAGTGTCGTGGGAAATTTAGAATCTGCATACATTGCCGTTCCCTGCTGCACTACCAAATGTTATTTCATAAATATTCAACTCGTTTATAGGGTTCCGTGTTGATGTTTGTTACACGCGATGGTTTAACTATACTGGTAGCTTCTCATAGATGATTATGAAGTGACAGCTGTCAAAATGACAGCTGATGTCATATTTTATGATTTTGATTTCACACTTAGACTACATCTTACTCGACAATAACACCGATATTGGTCTTAGATGTGACAGCTGTCTAAGTGACAATAGATGACGTATTTTCTGATTTTGATTTCACACTGAGACTTCATTCGTCTTGAAAATAACACCGATTTAGGTCTTAACCATGACAGCTGTGAAAGTGACAGTTGACGACGCATTTTACGATTTTGATTTCACAGTGAGACTTCATTCGTCTTGAAAATAACACAATCACTCAATCAATCAATCATTTATTGGTAACGCCAAGTTACTAGTCAACATAATAATAACAATTGGTACAAATCGTACCTTCATCATTATTTATAATTTATCATATTTCAATATTAATAAAGGTTTTAAGTAATTGAAACATGTCATATTATAGAAATTAATACAAAATTAACTAGGAAAAAACATTAGATTTAAATAAAACACGGATTTAGGTCTTGCCATGACAGCTGTCAAAGTGACAGTTGATGACAAATTTTATGTATTTGATTTCACACTTAGACTTCATTCGTCTTGAAAATAACACGGATTTAGGTCTTAGCCGTGACAGCTGTCAAAGTGACAGTTGATGACTCATTTTGTGATTTTGATTTTACACTTAGACTTCATGCGTCTTGAAAATAACACGCATATAGGTCTTAGCTGTGACAGCTGTCCAAGTGACAGTTGATGACGCGTTTTGTGATTTTGATTTCACACTTAGACTTCATGCGTCTTAAAAATAATACACATATTGGTTTTAGCTGTGACAGTTGTCAAAGTGACAGTTGATGACGCATTTTATGATTTTGATTTTACACTTAGACTTCATTCGTCTTGAAAATAACACGGATTGAGGTCTTAGCCATGACAGCTGTCAAAGAGACAGTTGAAGACGTATTTTATGATTTTGATTTCACACTGAGACTTCATTCGTCTTGAAAATAACACGGATTTAGGTCTTAGCCCTGACAGCTGTCAAAGTGACAATTGATGATGTATTTAATGATTTTTATTATACACTTAGACTTCATTCGTCTTAAAAATAACAAAGATATAAGTGTTAGCTTTATTTGCCATAGCTTTTATATTAACAATTTATTGTTAATAAATAATATTGATATGTAGGGTATTGTATTGGATTAAAATTGTTGTATGTCTTTCTGAATACTTATTTCATATTTCGGATAAATAAAAAATAAAGATAAGCTAGACCTAAATCCGTGTTATTTTATAACAATAAATTGTTAATATAAAAGCAATGGCAAATAAAAGTTTAAAACGAATTGGTGCTCTTGGAATCGAAAACGTCTGAGATGCTACGCAGAACTGCAAACTATAGTGCAGCAGCAATGTCAAAGTCAAAGTCAAAATCATTTATTCAATTTAGGCATCAAAGACGCACTTATGAACGTCAATTTTTCATTATAATGTTTACTGCCGCGTTCCAAAATATATAGAGCCTACCGAGAAGAAGTGGCAAGAAACTCGGGCCATTCTTTTTATATAGATGTTTTTACTTAGGTACTACAAATATTAGCTCCAGTGTGTTGCCTTACAAAAGAGAACATAATAATGGTATCAGTAGGGCAAGACATGCTACACTTTGACATCTTAGTGCACGAGTAGATAGATCCAGGAGTGATCAGTCCCAAGCTGTTTTATCCTCCAAGTAATCCAAAGTTTTGTAATAATCTTTTTGACAGAGTTTAGTTTTGATAGTAATTTTAAACTTATTAATAGGCAAATCTCGGATAACATTGGGAACTTTATTGTATAATCGTATACATTGTCCCATAAAAGAATGACTTATTCTGTGGAGACGCGTTACATGTACGGATAGCTTGTGCTTATTTGCGTGTTGATGGAATGAGCATCACTCCTATTATCAAAACTGCCAATGTTTTTCTTTACATACATTAGATTTTCATAGATAAACTGAGAGACAACAGTTAGAATGTTTATGTCTTTAAACTTCTGTCTAAGGGAAACTCTGGGAGCTAAACTGTAGATTGCTCGTATAGCCCTTTTTTACAGTATAAAAATAGAATTAATATCTGCAGAACATCCCCAGAGCAGTATGCCATAAGTCATAACGCTATGGAAATAGCTAAAATAAACTATTTTAGCTGTGTCTACATCAGTTAATAGTCAAATTTTTTTAACAGCATAAGCCGCTGAATTGAGCCTACTAGACAATTTTTTAATGTGGGGACCCCATTGCAATTTAGCGTCTATAGTAATTCCTAAAAAGACCGTTGACTCCACAAGGTCCAACCCTGTTCCATTCAATTGTATATTGGATTCTACTTGTCTCACATTTGGTGTCGAGAACTTTATACAATTAGTTTTCTTCTCATTGAGGAGAAGATTATTTGTATTGAACCAATTCACAACTTCAGCTAATGCATTGTTAACATCGTCATAGTATTATAACTGCCTTTTAATTTCAAATAACAGTGAAGTGTCATCTGCAAACAATACAATCTCGTGATTATTCTCTATTTATGAATTAAAGAATTTATATTCAAGATTATGACTGGAACTATTACTGTATGGCCTTTTGGTTGCAAAACTGTGCAGTTTTAATCAAATCAAGTGCTCCTGGCGTGGAAAACACCTAAGATGCTAAGTAGAACTTACGTAGAGCATCTCAAAACTTAACGATTTTATTAACTTTTTTTATTATTTTACTTTTTAGGGTGCTATTATTGCTTTAATGCCTTAAAATGAACAGAACTATTTATTTTTAAGCATGGATGTGAAATCAAAACGACAAAATACGTCATCAACTCTCACTTTGACAGCTGTCACAGCTAACACCTATATCTTTGTTATTTCATAATCATCTATGACAAGCTACCAGTATAGTTAAACCATTGCGTGTAACAAACATCAACACGGAACCCTATAAACGAGTTGAATATTTATGGAATTATATTTGGTAGTGCAGCAGGGAACGGCAATGTACTCGTATGCAGATTCTAAATTCCCCACGACACTACCAGCTGGTAGTGCAGTGGGGAATAAAAATTCCCTTCTGCACTACCAGTAGTGCAGCTTGGTAGTGCAGTGGGTAATGATTGATTTCTAGTAAGATAAATCACGGATAGATGGAATATTGGGATCGGCCCTAAGTGTGGACGGTCTACAGTTGTGGTGACACGGTTACAAAATATGTACGATGGAATTTACAAGTGTAGACGGATGGTGCCGAACTAGACTGCGTGGCATGCTATCACGCCACTAAACATAACGTACCGGGATACGTCACGACGTGATCCACTCCTACTCCGTGTCTGTACAATATCTGTGTCATTTGGCGTAATTCGACGTATATCATATACGCAAATGTGGACGTCATCTGCCATGCGATTCTATAATGACTCTGAGCTCATCGATGTCAAATTTATGAGATATCACCCTTGTACATAAGGTTGATTATCTAACGTTTCTTGTCATCTCGTCATTTGTTTCATGGATGTTGTCAAATATGCAACGATGTTTGCTCTTATAGAATCGCACGGCTGGTCACGCGGACAGTAGCGAATATTTTTTGAAAAAACCGACTTCCGATGGATCGGCTCGTAACACGTAACTTAGACGCGTGACAGCACACAGACCAGCCGTGCGATTCTCTAAGAGCAAACATCGTTGCATCTTTGAAAACATCCGTGTAACAAATGACGAGATGTCAAGAAACGTTGGAAAAACAACCTTATGTACAAGGGCGATATCTTATAAAGTATTTGACATCGGTGATCTCGTCGACGAATCATTACAAAATCGCACGGCAGCGTCCACACTGGACTCGGCTAGTAGATCGTAACTCCGTACATTGTACTGGACAACGGAATGGATTAAATCATAACTGCAGCTTGTGACAATTGTTCGCGTAACAAAAGACATCCACATTATCGGTACTCACACGTTTCTGATACGCGGCGTTATTGTCTATCTTTACGGAGACTGGGAAAGGGCTTCATTTTGACATTTAAATCCTATTCAGGGGGAAACCCTGCATGCCTATTGGCTGGAACCATCAATGGGAATTAGAATGAAGTGATATTTAATTCTCATTCAAGTTAGACAATAAGGCGGCTAGTCACGGGGCCTTTCACCTGTAAAATGGTCAGATTTGAACAAAAGCGCAAGCAAACACGAATTATGGAACGTACTATTAAATACCTCTATTCCACGTGGCAGTAGAGTATTACCTGCCGTGAAATAGATGCTCGAACCAGAAGAATGTGTATTTGCAATTCTAAATACTTACATAGGTGACAGGTGTCGACTTGACAGAGATGCATATTTGTCTTCTAAATAACATATTATTATTATTATGCCATTAATAAGTTTTATTAATAATGCCACACGGCTTGTACATAATTATTCCAAACTACGTAAATCGACAATAGACAATAGACCGTTTATAGGTTAATAAAATATTTGCAAGTTGGTTTCATAAAGTTACAAATTAACCCTAGAAATATAACCATATTCTATCTTACATAAAAGATAACCATGCGCTTCGGAGGCGCCACGGTATTCAAATGCTTATATTTAAATTATTTAGCAAGATTTGTGTGATTTGATTTTACAATTTAAATGGTATTATAGGTGACACATTTTTATAAACGAAAAATAATGTACTTTATATTTGTTTATTATTAATAATTGAAACCAAATGAGTAGACCTCTAAAAAACTAACAAAAATCACGAATATCGCTTAACTATCATAAAATATTGTATTTTACTATTAATATGTATAGTATAAGTCAAATATAAGTATAAAGTCTAGGAAAGCTAATCAGTACCTTATAAAAAAATTTTAGACAGTCATACATACGTCGATCTTGAAGATAACCATACGCCTCAGGAGCGCATCAACTCGTTCAACTCGTCATAACTCCAAAACAATAATACTTACCGCACAAAAACAGCTGGCCCTCGACGCGGTTGACCGACGACTGAGTTGGCTGAGAAACACAGATATACACGGGTTTCGTATTAAAAGATATAGTACTATTTAATTCGTGCGGGCGCCTCTGAAGCGTAGGTTATCTTTCTAGGGTTAAATTAGAGATAAATTAAAATCACATTAAGTTAAAATAAAAAAAAAATATAAATATGCCAATAATTATGTGATTGGTACTGAGACAGTAGATTATTGTCAAGGTACTCCTTAAGGTAGTAGTGGGCCTTGCTTATTAAGAAACTCTTTAACCTACTTACGCTTTAAAACCCGCTAGGACTCGCGTAATATTTACCGGAAATATTCTCCAACTAGTTTCGAACTTATTTGAAGTTCTTCTTTTGGGAGTCACTCTTGTGCACAGCGGCGAGCACGGGCCACAGCGCATTTAAATAAAATATTAAGTCGGGAAGTTGCATTCTTAATCACATTTGGTAGGTTGTTAAAAACCTTTGGACCAAGGACATACACGGTTTGGTTTGACTTGACCAAGGTGTGAGCAGGTGTTCGAAGGCTATCCTTGTGTCTGGTCTCATAGGTGTGTGCTGTCCCGAGGGTTTCAAATTTTTCTGGGTTAGCATGAAAAAATTTGCATATTTGGTAAATTAATATCGAGGCCACCGTCATTATTCCAAGTTTCATAAAGTGCGGCTTCGCAGACTCATCCCATTTCAAATTCACGATTGCGCGTATGGCTCTTTTTTGTATAATGGATGTAATGGATGAGCTCTGTCTTGATCAAATTTACACGTCCAGCTACACTGAGGATGACATAGTTGCTGCTAAGAAGACGCTAGCTGACGCCACCTTGACCACAATCCGTCTCATCACGAGAAAGAGGGATGGGCGCGGCCGCAAGGACCTACAGGACATCTTCCGAGTGTTCAAGGAGACCGATCCAGATGACGTCCCAACATTCGTGGCACGTGACCTACACCGCTTGCCTTGCGTCACTTTCGACCATGTTGACGTCAGCAAACTCTTAAAGGACATCACGCTCCTGAGCAATGACGTAACTGAAATACGCTCCAAATTAAATATGTCCGAGCAAACAGTGGAGAAACTTAAGTTGGAGTTAGCAGAATTGAGCAACAAAAATGCTGCACCGTCAATTTCACCGCTGTCCGCACAAAATATTAACATGCGTTGACGCGGCGAAAACCCACACTACGAGTACATACTCAGCAATATAGCGACTCCGACATCTGACCCCGATACATCGCTGCAGGTTGATGACCGTGATATTCCTGCGGTTGAAGTCGCCTGTTACATCAGCACCTCATCTACCGGCAGCACCCGTACCCGCCCGGCAACGAAGCACTTTCGCTCAGGTGGTGCGACCTTCACGTGTGCCGGTTACTGATTCTGAAAAAAGTCGACAAGGAGGGCTTCACCCTTGTGGAGAAGAAAAGGCGTCGACCTAGACCAGTCCAAAACTTCCACGCCACCGCTCCAGCTGCAACAACAGCCATCCATGCTGCAGAGCCAATGTCAGCTCTCCCGATTTGAGAAGGGCACGTCAGGAGACGACATCGTGCGGTATATACGCGACAAATGTGCCGAATGATGGATCCAGGTTCAGGCTCTACCGAGGTTAAGATAACGCGGCTGGAATCAAAACGCGAGACGAACTTCAAGTCATATGTGTTCAGATTTCCAGCCAAGTTGAGAGACACATTGTTTTCCGACGGTACAGGGAGCCGAGACTGAACATGAATCCCTAACTGTACGATATAGTTTTGTTATATTAACCCTATAAAATATATATGTTAGTCTGTAAGGTATTTGTTTTCGATATGGGCCGCTGGTATTTTTACTGTACTATTGCCTGAAATAAAGAATATTATTATTATTATTTCTTTATTTATTTTCTTTTCTTATATTTACACTTTTATAACATTTAAATAAAACAATATAAAATTATTATAAAAACCTAAACCTAACTTTCCGCCAGTAGTGGGATATAAATGTGGTCAACTAGTGTTGAACTATGATCTGTAAACCTTGTGGGCGTTCTTATAAGTTGGAAAAAGTTGTGTGAACCTAGTATATTAATTAACTTCTTCCTGCTAGGGGAATCAGCGCTATAATCTTAGTTAATGTCTCTCGCAATAATTGCATGAAATTTGTCGTTGTTAATTTTTGTTAACAACCTATCAAATAGATCGAGGATCTCGCCCATATCCGTGAGATTGGAGTGGTACAGCCCCTTGATCAGTAAGTTGAGGTCATTTATAAGCGTCGCACAGATATCGAAAACCTGCTCTCGAAAAAATTGCGGTAGCCTTCTATGATTGTGAAATTAACAGAAGAGTGAACGAAAATGCAACTTCCCCCGTGCTCAATAGTAGGTCTACAATAGTTAGCTGACAAGACGTAATGATTAAAATTTTTACATTCTAGTTTTTATTTTTTACCCAGTGCTCAGTTATTATAAGCGCGTTACATTTGAATTTGCCTTTTAATAATACCTCTAACTTATTGGTTTTATTATTTAGTGATTGTAAATTTAGATGGCAAACCACGAATTCCAATTATGGGCTATTACTTTGATCTAACGTTCGCTTATTAATATTTACGAGTGTGTTTGACCAAGGACATACACGGTTTGGTTTGACTTGACCAAGGTGTGAGCAGGTGTTCGAAGGCTATCCTTGTGTCTGGTCTCATAGGTGTGTGCTGTCCCGAGGGTTTCAAATTTTTCTGGGTTAGCATGAAAAAATTTGCATATTTGGTAAATTAATATCGAGGCCACCGTCATTATTCCAAGTTTCATAAAGTGCGGCTTCGCAGACTCATCCCATTTCAAATTCACGATTGCGCGTATGGCTCTTTTTTGTATAATGGATGTAATGGATGAGCTCTGTCTTGATCAAATTTACACGTCCAGCTACACTGAGGATGACATAGTTGCTGCTAAGAAGACGCTAGCTGACGCCACCTTGACCACAATCCGTCTCATCACGAGAAAGAGGGATGGGCGCGGCCGCAAGGACCTACAGGACATCTTCCGAGTGTTCAAGGAGACCGATCCAGATGACGTCCCAACATTCGTGGCACGTGACCTACACCGCTTGCCTTGCGTCACTTTCGACCATGTTGACGTCAGCAAACTCTTAAAGGACATCACGCTCCTGAGCAATGACGTAACTGAAATACGCTCCAAATTAAATATGTCCGAGCAAACAGTGGAGAAACTTAAGTTGGAGTTAGCAGAATTGAGCAACAAAAATGCTGCACCGTCAATTTCACCGCTGTCCGCACAAAATATTAACATGCGTTGACGCGGCGAAAACCCACACTACGAGTACATACTCAGCAATATAGCGACTCCGACATCTGACCCCGATACATCGCTGCAGGTTGATGACCGTGATATTCCTGCGGTTGAAGTCGCCTGTTACATCAGCACCTCATCTACCGGCAGCACCCGTACCCGCCCGGCAACGAAGCACTTTCGCTCAGGTGGTGCGACCTTCACGTGTGCCGGTTACTGATTCTGAAAAAAGTCGACAAGGAGGGCTTCACCCTTGTGGAGAAGAAAAGGCGTCGACCTAGACCAGTCCAAAACTTCCACGCCACCGCTCCAGCTGCAACAACAGCCATCCATGCTGCAGAGCCAATGTCAGCTCTCCCGATTTGAGAAGGGCACGTCAGGAGACGACATCGTGCGGTATATACGCGACAAATGTGCCGAATGATGGATCCAGGTTCAGGCTCTACCGAGGTTAAGATAACGCGGCTGGAATCAAAACGCGAGACGAACTTCAAGTCATATGTGTTCAGATTTCCAGCCAAGTTGAGAGACACATTGTTTTCCGACGGTACAGGGAGCCGAGACTGAACATGAATCCCTAACTGTACGATATAGTTTTGTTATATTAACCCTATAAAATATATATGTTAGTCTGTAAGGTATTTGTTTTCGATATGGGCCGCTGGTATTTTTACTGTACTATTGCCTGAAATAAAGAATATTATTATTATTATTTCTTTATTTATTTTCTTTTCTTATATTTACACTTTTATAACATTTAAATAAAACAATATAAAATTATTATAAAAACCTAAACCTAACTTTCCGCCAGTAGTGGGATATAAATGTGGTCAACTAGTGTTGAACTATGATCTGTAAACCTTGTGGGCGTTCTTATAAGTTGGAAAAAGTTGTGTGAACCTAGTATATTAATTAACTTCTTCCTGCTAGGGGAATCAGCGCTATAATCTTAGTTAATGTCTCTCGCAATAATTGCATGAAATTTGTCGTTGTTAATTTTTGTTAACAACCTATCAAATAGATCGAGGATCTCGCCCATATCCGTGAGATTGGAGTGGTACAGCCCCTTGATCAGTAAGTTGAGGTCATTTATAAGCGTCGCACAGATATCGAAAACCTGCTCTCGAAAAAATTGCGGTAGCCTTCTATGATTGTGAAATTAACAGAAGAGTGAACGAAAATGCAACTTCCCCCGTGCTCAATAGTAGGTCTACAATAGTTAGCTGACAAGACGTAATGATTAAAATTTTTACATTCTAGTTTTTATTTTTTACCCAGTGCTCAGTTATTATAAGCGCGTTACATTTGAATTTGCCTTTTAATAATACCTCTAACTTATTGGTTTTATTATTTAGTGATTGTAAATTTAGATGGCAAACCACGAATTCCAATTATGGGCTATTACTTTGATCTAACGTTCGCTTATTAATATTTACGAGTGTGTTTTGACGCTTAGACATGTTGTCCCCGAGAACCGGTCGAGGTAGGTGCGGATGGTGGGGCTGCGGTTGCGGGGTCGGGCTCGCCCCCGGGCGCGGGCGCCCGTGCCCGGGCAGTATTGTGTTGGCGCGACGCATGGAATGCACGTCGCGCTCCTGCACGAAAGTACCACGCGCTTATTTCTGTGCTCGGGGGCCAGTTTTCCGGAGGCATAAAAAACTGGAACTTTCTTGATGGAAGCGTGATTGCGAAGGACGCGTAGTGTTCGTGTCGTAGATTGAGTTTAAACGTAAAAGCTCGCGGTATTATCTCTTTTTGCCATGTACTTTCTTATCGTGTTTTCGGTAGTGTTCACATGGAAAAAACATGCGTGTAGTTTTTTAACGCGTTCTGCCGTTTGTAGGTCGTCGTCACGTTGTCCACAGCCTCGGATGACTTTCCTTTGTTGTTTTTTCTTCCTTACAACTACTTTTTTTTTATTAAGGCACATACAGTATTCAATATACTTAAAATTACGTTTATATTTAAAATACATAAACCAATAAAGCTGCGACTAATATATACATTATATAAAATTTTACAATACGGTACTCAAAAAATAAATAACATTACCAAAATAATTTATGAATTGAAACAAAGCGAAACAATAAAATATGATAAAAATAACATAAACTAGGTACTTATTTATAACAGTGATATTTGCCTTGTGAATTTTGCTGCTGACAACACAAATATGTCAAAACCCGAGAATTGCTCATTATAAGATTTACATGCTCTTGGTACGAATGAGTTAGATGCATAATTAGTATTACAAGGATAAATATTAAATAGTTTGTTTGTGTAACGGGCATTTATACGAGGACATGTAAAACTAGTTTGACTTATCATATATGGAGAGTCTATAACATTTTTCAAGATTGATTTGGTAGTTAACGTTGTCTAGTGTGTCGTTCGGAGCGATGTTGTGAGCGGAAGCATGTAAATCGCCAACATAGCCATGTGCTGATGATGAGATCGTTTGCTGTGGCAGTGGAGCATGCCCCTGGTTTGGCATCGCATATTCTACTGACAATGTTATGGCCTTGCTAGTACTCGGTACATTCAGGATAGGAAAACTTAGTCTCGTCACAACTGCTGGTGTAATGAAGGATTTTCTTGGGGGATGGTCTTTTGTTGTGTGGTTACCTTGTGTATTGCTGCATTCTTGACGAACAGCTGCTCGTTGGGCTCACGTTTAAGCGGGTTGTTTATTTGTTGACACCGCAGAGTTCGACGACGATTTTCCTGTTTTTCCAGATGGTTGTGGATATGTTCTTGTGTTGTTGGTAAACTAAATTAAATTAAATTAAATTTATTGAGATTTTACACAGTCAGGCCAATTACAATTTAAAACTCACAACAAAAACATTAAAACGTAAGAATAAAAATTATTTAAAAACAAGATTCCTAGGAAATAAAATAAACAGGAACAAATTAAGTGCTCCAGCCCATAGGGATGCTTTTAAAAAAATATAATTTTATTTGCTAAAGATTTAATTACAGAAAAATACTAGAATTAATTACAATAAATGAAGCTTGCTCGAAGTATGAACAAAGAATGACTTAAAACTAGTTAAATATTCCCATGCGGTGTGGCGATTGACGTCAATGGTCAAATGCTGACACCGCTCCTCGTGTCCGCTGGGCTGTTGTTTTGGGTCACTGCTAACTCATCGGTTTCCGTATGTTACCCTTGCGTAACACCTCCCCCCGAAGAACAGCGACTAATTGAAGCTTGTCGTAAATTGAGCTGGGGGTTGATTAGCGTCAACCCTTCGTGTAGCTGTTGGTAGTGCGTATACGGTCGTCAGTTCAGCTTGATTTTCTTTGGGAGAGTTGAGCATAGTTTCGTGTGTTCTTGATCGGTATTTCTTGTAGAGCAGTCCACTGCTGAGTGCACATACACTGGCTATTACCACGTACAAGGGGATTGTTGTATGGTATATGCTGTAGTTAACGGCGTGTTCGAGTCTCAGCGGTGATTGCAAAGTAATTTTCTTATTAATTGTATGTAGGTGCTGCAAGTCTATTGAATTCAGTTTGAATGCTGAGGCCGAAGATAGAGTTGAATTATCGTTCGTAGGTACCTCCATTAATTTCAGTGCTTGACCTTTTAGTCGATCTTTGCTGTTAGAGATCTTAAACTCTTGCGTTTCCAGGTAGCAATCCTTTGTTATTATAGCTAGGTAACTGCCTTGAAGCGTGCTGTAAAGTTCTTGACTGCAGGAAAGGTGAGTCTTCGTGGGATTGGGAAAGATGATCGTGTAGTGCTTCTCGTCGAGCTCTTCGTATGCAGGTGTCTCAAGTGCGACTGTTGTAGGGTTGCATTTTTCGTTCCGTTGTTGAGTGGAGATGAGATGTTGGATACAGTCATCTAGTGGGTGATTTTGTAGACCCAAGTGTTCTTCGCAGAGGTGCCATTTGCTCGTCCTCGGGCATTCGCCTTCGATGTACTTGAAGTCTTTCTTGTCAATTGCAAGGAAGGGATATGGGGGTATGAGGATTTCGTGGTGTTTGTTAGGGATGATATATAATTTATATAAATCGTAAGTGGATGGGAACACGATGGGAAATTTGTATACTATAACTACTTTGTTGCCTACATAATAAGAACCAAATTTAATTATATCAAAGTACTCCCTATAGTCTAAATCTACTACTTTATCGCTGCCATATAGCGTGTTCAATTTGCGAACTATGTCGCGAATGGCAAACACAGTTAAAGCCGAATGATGAGTCGTGGAGGCTTTAACAAATGCTAGGACATTTTGTAATTTATTAAGCTCTTGAGAGATAGAGTCGATGTTATCCGTTAGAATAATAAGTACTTGGGCTAAGTGCACGTACTTTAGCAAGTCATAGTCTCTAGTAGCTTCTACTTGATATATTCTATCCGCTAGAGTATTCATCTTATTCTGGTTATCCGCGATGTTGTCTAAAATTACCGTAAATTGATTAGTCCAGTTTTGTGTTAAGGTAATATGGTTATTTAATTCCGTAACTAATTTGATTTCATTTTGTTCTAAACTTTTTATAACTTGATTATAATGTAACGCGTCGGTATAGTCCAAGTTTCCGGTTATACTTTTTACTATTGATCCGAGACCATCCACGAGTCCGCGTTTAACGCGGTTTGTTTCAAAGGTTTCCAATTGTTCTAGTACGCCAGCAATCTTACTTTTCAGATAGATTAAATGGGGCTCAAATAAAGAATTAGTTTTGTTGTTAAGTTGAGAACTAAAACTATCTAATTGATTATTGACGGAATTGACCTTAGCCTGCAATTCCTGAAGAACGACGTATTGTAGGAAGGAGTGGTGGTGAGAGACGATTTTAGCTGAACCTAGTTTAAAGGGTAGAATACCGGGTCCATCGTTGAGGCTTTCAAGTTTTATCTTCTGCATGAGAGCTGATCTCAGGAGAAGATGAAGTACTAGCAGAAGGATCCTGTAACAATTGAGCGGTTTTGGGTACTCTTTTTAATCGGGACTTAGCGACAGGCCCTTGTTTTTTCTTTGTATATATATGAATCGGTAAGTCAGCCATAACTGTATCGTGTGTGTATCGTGGAGCAAGTTTCTGTCTTGAAGCAAACGGATTTTTGATGAAAATCTGGTGTTCGGGGGAATACTCTACTTCGGGTTCACGGTTAGTGTTACGGTTGTCTGTCAAATTTTGACGGAGGATAGTACACGAGTCGTGAATAAGGTGGTAGGCTTTACACATTCTATCTTTATGGTCCACAATATACTGCTGCAATAAATGAGATGTTAGGTCAATATCGAATGGATCGCGAGGGTCAAAATGGGCTGTTATTACTTCGATAGGTTTACACTTTGTGAAACTGTGAATTGAATTGTTATATGCCAGAAGGGCGTACGGCATGAGGTTGATAGTCGCTTCACCCTTTTGTTCGAGTTTGAGAATATGCAAGTGCTCTAGTATGGTCGAATGAAACCTTTCTACGATGCCGTTTTCATTTGGCGTGTGAGGTGCTACTCTATGATGTTGTATTTTATGTAGCTTGAGGAATTCGGTCATCAGTTGGTTAATAAACTCAGTTCCGTTATCAGTTACGATAGTAGCAGGCATTCCGGGATGCGTGCAAAATTTAAGCAACGCCTGGACGACACTTACTGCAGTTCCATCGCGTAAGTAATATGCCTGAGCATACTTTGAGAATGCATCGACAATAGTCAAGAACTTCTCGCCCTGTATAGTCAGTAAATCCATGTTCACTAACTCGAAAGGCTTACTAGGAGGCGGCACGACTCGAAGCTGCTGCTTGCATTTTAGGCCAATAGTACTTACGAGATAGTGCCAGGAAACATTCGTTAATACCGCGGTGGTTAGTTTTACCGTCGTGGTATTTACTAATGATTTCTTGTTGCTGTAAATATTCCCTAACATTCTCTAATTCCGTTTTAACTAACATGAGGTTCATAGCGGAACTTTAAAAATTACTTTGTATAATTAGGTATTATTTTATACATAGCTGTAAAAGGGTTAATAAGCAGGCCAGTTTTAATCTTTGATGATGTACGATTTGAGGATGTACATACTCTCTAATAGCGTTAATTACATCATGCTCGAGATTCGATTCTGACAGTTGGACCACGGTGCGGGTGTGAGTTTTGAATGGCTTGGTAACGTGAGGTTTGCCTTTAATATCACCAACTATCGTAAGAACTAACTGTTTCGTGAATTTGTTTAAGGGCTCGTCTGTTATAGGAATCTCCAAGATGGGATTTTCAACGCTTGTGTGAACAGTGATAGTCCTGGAATCATCAGCACCTTCTGAAGCTGTAATAGTTCTCGAATCATCTAAAGCATCTATGGATGGATTAACTACAATAGAGCTAATCTCTTCATTATTTATCTCTATCCTGGAAAGTGCATCGGCGTTAGTATTATACTTTCCTTGTTTATAAATGACTGTAAAGTCGTACTCGCTTAACTACAACCGCCATCTCGTAAGTCGCGAGTTCGGCTCCTTTAAATTCATTACCCATTGCAGAGGCTTATGGTCCGTTAAGATCTTAAATTTTCGACCGAATAAATAAGGTCGAAAGTACTTGGTAGCCCATACAATGGCAAGTAACTCTTTTTCTATTGTGCTATAGTTAAGCTCGCTAGAATTAAGAGTTCTTGAGGCGTAAGCGATAGGCTTATCGGAACCCACCGTGCCCTGAGATAGCACGGCTCCTATGGCTACATTGGATGCGTCAGTCGTTAATATAAAATCCTTCGTAAAATCCGGGTACTGTAGTATTGGGTCATTTGTTAATAGGGTCTTACAGTGTTCGAAGCAGTTAATGTAGCTTTGATCAAGTGATGTTTTAGATCCCTTTTTTAAGCATTGTGTTAACGGTTTCGTTATTCGAGCGAAGTCGGGTATGAACTTCCTGTAGTACCCGAGAAGTCCGAGAAAACGTTTGATTTCTCGGACTGATTGAGGAGGTAATGCAGGTCTAACGAATCGACTACCCCTCGGTCGACCAATCTCCTCACCTCCAGTGTGTTAAATCCAAGCTGGCTGAGCAAAAACTAGCTAGCGTAAGTGCACATATTTCTTTGGTACCTTTATTCACTCGTTGAGGGTCCGTTATTCCATTCAGGGATTTAGTTGAAGCTCCATGTATCATTTCAATCACTGATTTTAGGCACGTTATTCATGGATGTGATTTTATCGTCCATGGGACTTAAGTACTTTGTTATCTTAGTTTCGATGATTTTCATATTAATAGTTATAATTAAAATTAAAAAAAACAATAATTAAACATTTCTGAGAATTTAAAACACAGCTCGGACTCTGTTGCATTAGATAATTTTATTTTAATTAATACAATTTTAATCAAACATAAAATAACGACAACACCGTTTTAAATCGCTTAAAAAAGTAGCTGAAGAATGGAATTCCCAAAAATCGTTTCTCACTGGATGCACACAGACATCAACTGTCAAAACTTATATTTTGTAGCCCCAGCGTTGTACGCTCTGCATTGACAAATGTATTGGAAAAGCAATTAGGTGAATCGGTCAGTTACTGGCCACTTAAGCTTCTTGGCCACCACAAGCTTTACGGTTTCACAGTGCGATAACGCATCTTAACAAATCATACATCAAATTGACCAAGTAATCTTACTTTTTTACGTTAAGGCTTTATGAAGTACAATTAAACACCTTTTGAATATATATTTTTATTAAGTCCAAAAACATACAAATATTGGTAGTTATTGGCCATGAAATTCTGTAACTGGCCATACGCATGCTAGTCTCTGGCCACAGAAAAAAAAAACATATTACAGCTAAAGAAATCAATTGCAATGCAATACACTTACAGGGGCCATGATTATGGTCTCACACAATGTAATAACACCTTATTGTACACTCATGACGCGATATATGAATATGTATATGAAAAATAAAACGTTATCTAAACATAAATGAAATCAGTCGTAAAACAATATAAAGTATTCATAGACAAGAGTAAACATTTTTACTTTTAGGAGAAAATCTAGAAATTATAGTTTCATTGTAAGTCTCAAATATTAAACATAAAACTGCTATAGCAAATACACAAATAAAAACAAAAACTAACTAATCACACCCTTGTTTTTTGGCTTCTTCACAGAAAGTAGTAAATAAATAATCCACTTCACCATCAGATGAATCAGTGTTACTCTCTCTATAACATATATGACACAAAAAGGAATCATCATCCTCTTCTGGTACGTGCATTTCATGAGCAATTGGAATACAATTCAAATGATATTTTTTTTGGCATTGATTACATTTTATAATTCTCTTTATTTAGGCACAAGCACAAATCACAGCAAATAATTAAATCACGTTTTGGTGAGCAAGAATGGGTCTTGTTATTTGGCAGTTTTCCTTTATTCTTCGGCGCCGCATTTTCCTTCTGCATTTTCTTTTCTTCTCGTAGTCTTTTTCTTTGTTCTTTGGCTTCTTCTTCTTCCACCTGTTTTTTTAACTGCTTTGTCTTCATCTTTTCTACATATACATCGTAGGCAAGTGAAAACGGTAGTCTTTCTATTTGGCGTTTGCCCTGCCTTTTGGGTGAATTCAGTGTTTTTTTCTTTAAATAGCTGACAGTGACTCAGAAGATATAACAGTAATGATCTTATCTGGATGAAGTCGAGACGTACCGGGTTGCACGTGTGTTATTGCTTGTTGGTCATAGCTATTATTTACTAGTATGTCAATGGTAGTTGCATTTTCTGTTTTTATTGATACCTTTACTGGGTTATAATATTAGCTTTGGTTTCTATCAGTTCACCAGTGTGTTTATCAAGGAAAACACCTTTTTCTTCAGTGGTGTTGATTACATTTTCATCACAGCTATTTTCGAAAACATGTTCAAACACTTCCGTAGTATCAGCGTTGCCAGGGTTGTTGGGTTCAGCAGCTCTATGAAATGTGTGCCACAGCTTATATACGGTTAGAAAATCATCTGATTCGAGTTGTATATCTAAATGTCCCTCAAATATTCTTTGACATTTACTGATATTCGACATCCCGGCTGTGTTGCAGAAATCTGTATATGATAGCTGAAGTTGAGGTGCTGGCACTAAGGCTGTAATTGTAGTTGCAGGCTTTAATGGTTTTGCGTTAGCAATGCATTTGGAGTAGTCCACATTATTTGGCTCAAAGGGATGCAAGCCACAGACCCGGAAACCATTTATTAATGTTTCTGGTTTGGCACATCATGCAACGACTTTCTTTAATAACGGAGCAAACTTTTCTTTGGTCATAGATATCTGGTGATTATTTTCTGCATACCATTCATGAAGTGCCTTTTTTCAACCAACTTTAATCGGTCTTAAGTGGTAGCATTTGGGTAAAGAGCGATCAAGTTAGTTTGTAAACTTCTACACAGTTCCGATACCTCCATTGTTATATGTGTTTTATGTCCATCCACGAATAAAATTACAGGTCTTTGGATATTTTTGTTCAATATCTTTTTATAAAAGCAATTAGCAATGTAATCATGGAAAACTCCAGCAGTCATCCAGCCTGAGTCACTCCTACCGATTCCCCATCCAGATGGAACGCTTAGTGTAATCTTGTCAGGTATTATTTTTTATAAGGACAAATAATCATGGGGTAACAAACGTGACTTGATGCGGAGAAAGTAAACGTCACAGTAATATTTTCTTTGGCTGGTGCTTTTTCGATCTGACATACAACCAAGTTTCACCTGGCTTGCGTTTCGAAACGGGTTCGGTCTAGGATTCTGCTTTAAGAAATCTTGTACACAATGAAGTAAATCCTCCTTTTTCATAGGAAACCCTTATCTAGCTAAGTCTGTATTAAATTAACATAACTCCCGCTCTTCAGTTTCACTTAATATTGGATCAGGGCCTGATTTAGGTTTAACGTGGGGATTGTCAGTCTTGAATTGCAGAGTAATTCTTGGCACTTTGAATATATTTTTTATTATATTTTAATTGATTTATTATAATGGATCCTTCCTTGTTTTCTATAAACTTCAAGCCCTTGTTAAGAATAAGATACGAATACTGTCGTTGCTTGGATGCTATCTTGTTTATTTTCTGCATGTCTGTAAAACAAAAGATGGTTAGTTTAGTTATTGGCCATTTTGCTTTTAGTTACTGGCCACCTATGCCAGTAACTGAAATTTATGGATAGAAATAAATTATGTTTTGCCAGTAGATACTCAACTATAAAAACATTACAAATACGGTGTATTTTTGTAGAAATTTGATGAGCACAGATTCATGTAGTTATTGGCCAGCCTGGCCAATAAACAAATATATACACAAATTATCATTCTGTTACTGGCCACCCCTCAAAACTGAGGTATTATTACATTAGTACAAAATATACTACTATGATATTTTAACTTACCATTTAAACAACACAACAACACAAAACAGGCTCGAAAAACACTCAAAATTACAATTAAACACTATTCTTGAAAAAAAATCTTTCCGTTAACATATACGAGTACATTGCGTCAATACATCCACGAGGGCGTCCGTTCACCAACTGTCAAAAAAATGCGGCCAGAATTGGCGCTGCGGTCTTAAACGGAAAAAAATGAACTAAAATGAAACCTGAATAGTAAAGCAGTTCTTTATATAATATACAGATGACACAACCTTTCTCGTTTCTTATTGTATGCCCACAAAGTCCAGTATGGCTAATAATTGACGTTGGCCAGTAAATTACCAATTCACCTAGATAGAATAACCATTATTCTATGAAATATATAATATACTTCAACCACAAAGGAATAAGCAACCTTACCTTAATTCTAACTTTTCTGATAATAATTATTCTTCAACAGCAAACTCTTGTTTCTTGTCCGCTACTGATATTGTAAAAGCGGAACGTCAAATCTTCAGAAAGTCACAGATAGACAGTTTTAGCCAAGAAATGGCTCTCCTGCACGGCTCCAAACCTTTGCCTAAATCAAGCAGGCTTTATTCACTGTCACCGACCCTTGACGAAGACGGATTGCTAAGACTCGATAGCCGCATCAAACGCATGAAAAACATTGATTATGAGATAGCGTTACCAATTATTCTTGACGGCCGCCACCCAGCCGTGCGTCTTCTACCAAACCCTACTACTAAAGCTGCCCATGGATTTAATGAGCTGGTTTATAATGAATTAAAGCAGTGATTCTGGATCTTACAATGTCGAAATGCTATTAGAAAATATCGAGAGAATGCCATGTTTGCATTACGTGACAAGCAATTCCTAAAAACCCTCCAATGGGTGATCTTCCAGATGTTCGTCTCAAGCATCACAGCCGTCCTTTTACCAACGTGGGTCTTGATTATTTTGGCCCTTTAGAAGTGACTGTGGGACGTCGGCGAGATAAGAGATATATGGCCCTTTACACCTGCATGACCACACGAGCTATCCACCTTGAAGTTGTACCATCTCTTTCTGCTGATTCCGCAGTCTCGAGCTTACGTCGTTTTATGGCCCGACGTGGTATACCAAGAAAGATCTTGTCTAATAATGGCACAGCATTTGTTGGAGCGAACCGCCATCTCTTAGAGTTCTACAGTCAACCAGTGGAAATTTTGCTGCAAATAACAAGATTATATGGTCTTTTTTACCACCAGCAGCTCCATTTATGGCTGGTGCTTGGGAAAGGCTGGTGCGCACCGTAAAATCTGCATTACTTATAACCATGAAAGAAAGAGCACCAAAGGAAGAAAACTTCCTTACATTACTTTTGGAGGCGGAAGCATTCGTTAATAGTAGACTATTAACCTACATCACACAGGATGAAAATCTACAGAGTTTAACTCCATTTCATTTCCCCATAGGAACATCTTCCAATCAACAACTCCCAGTCAAATTGGACGATAGCGTATTTTCTCTGCGAAGGAATGGCAGTCAATACGTCTGTCTGAAATGTTTTGGTCACGGTGGCTGAAAGAATATCTGCAGACTTTGAAACCTAGACGCGTCCAAGGAACTGATTACAAGAATTTTGAAATTGGTAACGTGGTGCTCGTTGTTGACCCTAGCCTACCTAGAGGTGTGTCGCCTTTGGGCCGAGTTATAAAGGTGTACCCGGGAGCCGATATACAAACACAGGCGGGAATACTGAAGAGGCCTACCAAGAAGCTGGCTTTGCTTAACAAAGTAGTGTAACCTAATGGTTACACGGGGGGGATGATGTTACGGACTCTTTGTACATAAAAAGTATGATTGTATAGTCTATGACAGCTTGTTTTGTTTTTGTTGTTGTTGTTTTAGCAATTTTGTTTTAAAATAAAGAAAAAGTAGTTCATGTCAAATGTTTAGTTTCATTGCACGTCCGCTTTTTTATTATATTTTTCCCTAACACTCGTCTTTATCTGTTTCTTCCTCTGTACCGTCAGGGTTTGGCCGTCGTTATAGCTCCTTATAGAACTTTGTTGCGCGATCTATTACGTCTTGTCTTGATTTTTTTTCATCTTTGTTATTTTCAGTTTTTGTATCCACTTTTAACAAAAATTCGTTTAAAGCTCTTTTTGTGCTTCTGAGATTTGTCAAATTTGTGTAATTTTTTCTTGTCTGTGAATGCTATAGGTTTTGTTCTGTTTTTTTACTATAGGTCTGTTAGCATGTTTAAGAAATTTTTATTGTGAACTTCTCTATCTGGTTGTAGTAGTATTGAACATTTGTGTGTGAAGTTATTGTTTCTAGATTGGTTTTAAATGTCTAAGATAGTTTTAGACATAATCGTCTAGTTTGGTTGTTAAGGTATCGTGTTGAAGTGCTTTCTACTTTTGACAATGCGGTTTAAGTTAGGTATGCCTCTCAGAGGTCTGTGTTCTAAAGGAAACATCACATTACAAAGGAATTTATCATTTAATATTTCTTTCTTGTCTTAGTCAATATGAAATCGATTTCATTTCTAATGTTATTGTCTGGTGACATCCAAGTCCATTTCCTATTTGCTCTTTTTTTAAGTGCTCATTATAGAGAGTTTGTACTCAAGAGCGTAATCTATAAGCATTTTGCCTCTTTTGTTACATATACTCTGTAATCGCTACAACTAGTACTAACTTATTGCTATTATTTCAAATAGTTGGAAAATCAGGGAAGCATATTTTAAATGAAAACTTGTTCACAGAAAGCTCACTTAGACAAACAACTTCAAAGACTTTGTAGAGTCTAGATCCCCAGAATTCCACAACAAAGAAATAAATAATCTTCCCTTAATCTTAAGGTAAGGTTGCTTATTCCTTTGTGGTTGAAGTATATTATATATTTCATAGAATAATGGTTATTCTATCTAGGTGAATTGGTAATTTACTGGCCAACGTCAATTATTAGCCATACTGGACTTTGTGGGCATACAATAAGAAACGAGAAAGGTTGTGTCATCTGTATATTATATAAAGAACTGCTTTACTATTCAGGTTTCATTTTAGTTCATTTTTTTCCGTTTAAGACCGCAGCGCCAATTCTGGCCGCATTTTTTTGACAGTTGGTGAACGGACGCCCTCGTGGATGTATTGACGCAATGTACTCGTATATGTTAACGGAAAGATTTTTTTTCAAGAATAGTGTTTAATTGTAATTTTGAGTGTTTTTCGAGCCTGTTTTGTGTTGTTGTGTTGTTTAAATGGTAAGTTAAAATATCATAGTAGTATATTTTGTACTAATGTAATAATACCTCAGTTTTGAGGGGTGGCCAGTAACAGAATGATAATTTGTGTATATATTTGTTTATTGGCCAGGCTGGCCAATAACTACATGAATCTGTGCTCATCAAATTTCTACAAAAATACACCGTATTTGTAATGTTTTTATAGTTGAGTATCTACTGGCAAAACATAATTTATTTCTATCCATAAATTTCAGTTACTGGCATAGGTGGCCAGTAACTAAAAGCAAAATGGCCAATAACTAAACTAACCATCTTTTGTTTTACAGACATGCAGAAAATAAACAAGATAGCATCCAAGCAACGACAGTATTCGTATCTTATTCTTAACAAGGGCTTGAAGTTTATAGAAAACAAGGAAGGATCCATTATAATAAATCAATTAAAATATAATAAAAAATATATTCAAAGTGCCAAGAATTACTCTGCAATTCAAGACTGACAATCCCCACGTTAAACCTAAATCAGGCCCTGATCCAATATTAAGTGAAACTGAAGAGCGGGAGTTATGTTAATTTAATACAGACTTAGCTAGATAAGGGTTTCCTATGAAAAAGGAGGATTTACTTCATTGTGTACAAGATTTCTTAAAGCAGAATCCTAGACCGAACCCGTTTCGAAACGCAAGCCAGGTGAAACTTGGTTGTATGTCAGATCGAAAAAGCACCAGCCAAAGAAAATATTACTGTGACGTTTACTTTCTCCGCATCAAGTCACGTTTGTTACCCCATGATTATTTGTCCTTATAAAAAATAATACCTGACAAGATTACACTAAGCGTTCCATCTGGATGGGGAATCGGTAGGAGTGACTCAGGCTGGATGACTGCTGGAGTTTTCCATGATTACATTGCTAATTGCTTTTATAAAAAGATATTGAACAAAAATATCCAAAGACCTGTAATTTTATTTGTGGATGGACATAAAACACATATAACAATGGAGGTATCGGAACTGTGTAGAAGTTTACAAACTAACTTGATCGCTCTTTACCCAAATGCTACCACTTAAGACCGATTAAAGTTGGTTGAAAAAAGGCACTTCATGAATGGTATGCAGAAAATAATCACCAGATATATATGACCAAAGAAAAGTTTGCTCCGTTATTAAAGAAAGTCGTTGCATCATGTGCCAAACCAGAAACATTAATAAATGGTTTCCGGGTCTGTGGCTTGCATCCCTTTGAGCCAAATAATGTGGACTACTCCAAATGCATTGCTAACGCAAAACCATTAAAGCCTGCAACTACAATTACAGCCCTAGTGCCAGCACCTCAACTTCAGCTGTCATATACAGATTTCTGCAACACAGCCGGGATGTCGAATATCAGTAAATGTCAAAGAATATTTGAGGGACATTTAGATATACAACTCGAATCAGATGATTTTCTAACCGTATATAAGCTGTGGCACACATTTCATAGAGCTGCTGAACCCAACAACCCTGGCAACGCTGATACTACGGAAGTGTTTGAACATGTTTTCGAAAATAGCTGTGATGAAAATGTAATCAACACCACTGAAGAAAAAGGTGTTTTCCTTGATAAACACACTGGTGAACTGATAGAAACCAAAGCTAATATTATAACCCAGTAAAGGTATCAATAAAAACAGAAAATGCAACTACCATTGACATACTAGTAAATAATAGCTATGACCAACAAGCAATAACACACGTGCAACCCGGTACGTCTCGACTTCATCCAGATAAGATCATTACTGTTATATCTTCTGAGTCACTGTCAGCTATTTAAAGAAAAAAACACTGAATTCACCCAAAAGGCAGGGCAAACGCCAAATAGAAAGACTACCGTTTTCACTTGCCTACGATGTATATGTAGAAAAGATGAAGACAAAGCAGTTAAAAAAACAGGTGGAAGAAGAAGAAGCCAAAGAACAAAGAAAAAGACTACGAGAAGAAAAGAAAATGCAGAAGGAAAATGCGGCGCCGAAGAATAAAGGAAAACTGCCAAATAACAAGACCCATTCTTGCTCACCAAAACGTGATTTAATTATTTGCTGTGAGAGGCAGAGTAACCTTGTAAAATTGAATAACAATGAATGGCCATAATATCCAAAAATTATGGGTTTATATACAAAACAATATTGCTGACATGTTGAAATGCATTGACGTCAATCGCTAGAATGCGAGTGTGGTCGATTGCATGATCAGCAGATATTAGGGTTGTAACCTACTGAAGAAATAATTATTTCTTCGTAGGTTGTAACAGTACGTTTATACATCAACCACTCAGTAGTTTTTCTCGTAAATAGTGTAAGTTCGACATACTTATATGCACATCTGTTTGAACCAACATCCGTCACAAGTTGGAAATCCTGCTTTTTCAGCGGCGAGCGTACAAACTTTTTATTACAAGTTGGTGGCATAGACGACATGCCATTGTTCAGTGTCGTCGGACCTGTAATGTCATTGTTTGACGTTGTCGGTATTTGGTATGATGGATGAAATTGCTGTTGATGTTTGTTGATGATTTTCAGCCCGTGAAACAAAAATGTGATGTGGTATGGCTTCTTGCACAATACGGGTAGTATCATGAACACTACTAGGGCTAACACGATTTGGTGTGAAGAATAGGGTTTCACCCATGTTTTCACCCGTGCTAACTACGTTAGGGCCCACTATTTGTGACTGTGTAGGAATACAGTTGGCACAATTTGCGCTACCTGGTGGTGTAGTTGCGTCCTGTACTAGCTTTAAATTTACCTGGCTAGAATCAGGGTTGATTATTGTTGCTTGGTCGTTATGATACTGTGTATCGTTAATCCATGATTTTGTACGACTTAATGCATGACTAACCGAACAGTGAGAACGTTCCTCGGCTTCTTGAACCGCCAATGTCGCCTCCAGCTCCAACTCCTCCACCCGTTTCTGATGAAGAAGCAGCTTGCGCTCGTGCTCGATTTCATTCTGTGCGAGTTGGAATTGATGCTCACGTTTCATCAACCGGTGCTCGCGTTCGAGATGTTGTCGCGCAATTTGTGCCTCCGCGGCCAGTTTACGTGCCTTTACTGTGGCTGTAGACCGCGACGACCGCGACATATGCGACCTGGAACTTGAACGTGGATTATATAATTCAGCGGTGATTGCGAGATTTTCTCGAAATGAAGACTGTGCTTCAGGCTCAAGAATGTGTACAGTGGGTGTAGACGTGGTATCGACTGTAGCGTAGTCCAATACGGCGGACTGGTCCAACCTACTTACGGGTACTCCTGAGTCTGAGCGCACCTCGCGAAAATCCTGCAATTCATTTGCCAAACGTTTGGTTTGTGCTTTGCAATAACAAGCTGTCATAGACTATACAATCATACTTTTTATGTACAAAGAGTCCGTAACAACGAGCTTCTTTGCGCTAGCACAGACAAAACAGTCGAGACAATTAAAGAGAAAATATAAGAAAACTTATAGCCGAAAAAAGTCCAGTCCCAGACAACTTGACCAATTAAACTTGAAAAATATTAAAACTAGGCGCACCAGTTCTACTGCACTCTCACGTTACTATTTAATATCATATTAGACTCAGACCATACATGGATTAATGGTGTACATCCACCATTGGTTCATGTATGGTCCCTGAGTCTAATATCCAACTTATGTCGTTAGGCAACCGACAGAGTAAAATAGTCCCTACATCTCTCATACCAAGGTGTGGTAAACTGTTTACACCCGTCCACCGTCAGATGGCGGCATAACCATCTCGTACTTAACGCGTAACTAATAAATAAATTATGCGGTTATGGGCAAATCCTCCTTATTTTGAGTACAAATAAACCGCGGACCCGAGTTCCCGGTCGCCCTGTTATTCCTGGCCAAGGCGGCGATTATGATTACGACATAACCGTAAGAACGCAGATTTCTAAGTCCAGTTATATGCGCTTCATACTACCCAACCCTCAAATAACACTAAGGATTCTAAAGCCACTTTGACTCTCCACTACACCGAAGATCTGCCTAGAAGAGATTGTGATGGCTCTTAAACCTACTTACGACGGAGTAACTAAAAGCGGGTCGAACTCCAGTGCAGCATTTTCAATTCCGCTTTGTTCTCTCGGAGAACTCCAAAGACATAGAGGAGGAAAGTGGCCGTCTTGTTTTAAAAAAAAATTGACAAGACCCTTACTTAGGAGCTACCGACCCAATTCCCTTCTGAGCTATGTCTATAAATTGTTTTTAAGAGTCATTACAAATTGTCTTGCACGAAGATTTGACGAACTTCAACCCTCTGAGTAGGCCGGATTTCGAGAAGGTTATAGTACCATAGACTACATCCACAGAGTGAGGCAGATTATACAGAAGTCTGGAATATAATCATCTGTGCTAAGCGTTTGTGGACTACAAGAACGCTTTTGACACAATCTAATTCTGATTCGATCACAATATAAAACCCGAGCATAGCCCTTTCCATATGGTTGTGCGAATTTGAGCTTAGTTATGAGGCCCATAGTAAGAGACCACGTTTCAGCGCCATAAGTCATCATTGGTAATACACATTGGTCGAAGACTCTGATATTACTATTATTAGCGTTGACTGATATTAGCGTAGGTACAACATGGGCAACGCGGGCCCGACAGGAGGGTCTCCACCCTGCCCCTCGGGGAAGAAGACAATGGCGAACGGATGCCAGGAAAACAGCACTGGCATCCTGGTGTAGCCGGCTGGATGTGGGCCCGCGGAGGGAAGCTGGAGCGACCCGGTTTTTCGAGGCGGCCCGACCCGTACTGGAGGAGTGGGTTCACTGGGGGCACGGGTCGCTTACCTTCCGAATGACGCAGGTCCTCTCGGGGCATGGATGCTTCGGGAGGTATCTGTGTAACGTGGCTTGAAGGGAAGTGACCCCTGCGTGCCACCAATGTCGACCACGCTGTATGTCCCAGCGCGTCGCTTGAGCAGTATGGAGGGGGGGAATCTGTCCCTCCCCTGAGGTGGGTCTGCCCTGAAACATCGAGGGGCAGATGTCGGCAAAACAGGGCTGCGGAGAATGCGCAAGCAGTTTTCCGTGGTCCTGTTTGCAGTCGTTGCCGAAAGACATCGTGGGGTTTTTAGTCCGTAGTGATAGTCCGACATAACCCGTTTGCTGTCCCCAGCGAGAGGGTATGCGTAAATGCATATTTCCCACGCAAAAAACATCAAATAGGTTCAACATGTGCTTTAGACATAATTTTCGTCTTGTCTATGTTCATCTTAAGGGGTATGCCATTGGGAAACTCGATGGAGGCCTTCGAGCATTGTACTGAGGTCTTCCATGGATTCTGCCATGACTACAATATCGTTAGCAAATCGAAGGTGAGTGATGTATTCGCCGTTAATATTGATGCCGAGTCCTTGCCAATCCAGAAGCTTGAAGGCATCTTCCAATGTAGCGGTGAACAGCTTCGGAGATATAACGTCTCCCTGTCTCACGCCTCTTTGCAATGAAATTGCCTTCGTTCTCTGCTCCTGTACTCAGACTGATATATAGGCGTTTTTGTACAAACACTTCAGCACTTCAATATACCGTCTCTTCAATATTTGTATAAACGAGTATAACGTCTCCCTGTCTCAGGCCTCTTAGCAATAAAGTTGCCTTCGAATACTACACCTGTGCTGACTTGTTGAATTTATTGTACACACACTTCAACACTTCGATATACCTATAGTCAATATGGCACCGCTGGAGAAACTCAAGCACTGCCCACGTTTTGATCGAATCAAAGGGCTTCTCATAGTCCACAAATGCTAAACATAGAGGCAAGTTACACTCTTCGGTCTTCTGTATAACTTGCCGTAGCGTGTGGATGTGCTCTATGGTACTATAGTCTTTTCGGAAACAGTCTTGTTTCGGAGGTTGGAATTCATCAAAACTGCGACCGAGACGGGTCATAATGACCTTCGAAAACAGCTTATAAACATGGCTCAAAAGTGAGATGGGTCAATAATTTTTAAGTAACTTGTTGTCACCTCTCTTAAAGAACAGCACCACAACGCTTTGTTCCATGCTTCTGGCTTCGAACCTTCGAGTAGGACGGTATTAAAGAGCTTCTGAAGGACTTTAAGTACCGGTGTTCCGCCCGCTTTCAGAAGCTCAGAAGTGATACCGTCGTCACCCGGCGCCTTGTTGTTCTTAAGCTGTTTCAAGGCCATTCTAATTTCGTACATGTTGATGTCCGGGATATCTTCGGTATAATGTCGGGTCAGCTTGGCTCTTGGGTCTTTGACCGAGCTGCTAACAGGTTTAGTGACCGAGGTATATAACTGTCCGTAGAAACCCTCTAACTCTCCTAACACTTCTGCTTAGGTCGACGCTACACTGCCATATTCTCTTTTTAGCTTCGTCAACTGGCTTTGCCCAATAGACGTGTCTCTTGAAAACACATTAGAGCCTTTTTTCCGCTTTTCGTCTCTTTTATATGGTCACGAGTAGGTTGGAGCGTAAACTTCAACAGATGAGACCTCTCAAAATTGACATTAATATTCAATGGGCCTCTTACCATTCGGTGATCACTTCTGGTTTTCACCCTGTAGATCACGGAGACAGTGAATATTCGTCTCTTGGTGGTCATAATGAAGTCAGTCTCATTTCTCGTAGAATTATCGGGACTCAGACAGGTCCATTTTCTATAAGGTGGCTTCTGAAAGAAAGAGTTCATCATAAAGAGTCCCTCTTTCTCCAGGAAATCTGCCAACCTTTGCCCTCTACGGTTCCGTTGTCCATAACCAAATTGCCCCAATTTCAACACATCCTCGCTTCTCTTACCTTCTCGTCTGTCCTCATAGTGCGTATGTTGTGTGTTACCAGGGCCAGTTGTCGTTGTTGAGGGTGGTAGCCAGACGTCTGCCGCCAGCCAGATTCTTAGCACCCCACTGTTACCGTGGCCGCTACCCTAGCCAGGAATAGTGGGGCTGCCTGGGACTGGGGGCCTGGTTTCGTTTGTACCGTTCATGGAGGGTTTTGCCAATAATCGACACGCTTGGCAGGTGGGTTGGTGAGCGCAGTTATGGGCGGTGTTGTGCTTAGAAGGTGCTGCTGCCCACTTCCTGGTTTGTTATCCCTTAGCTAGCATCTACGGCACCGACGGGAAGAATTGGGAGGGTACTATTCTAAGCCGGCACCCCACGGCCGCATTTTACACGCCAACATTCCATTAATAATAGATATATATATATATATATATATATAGCGTTAAAGCTTGCTTAGCGAAACCACATTTAGCGAGTGCAGACGGAACAGTTATGAAAATGAGAATCGAAACCTCGTTTTCAGATTAACCGCATTAGACTGTTTATAAACAGTTACATATTGTTTATAAATAGTTCGGATGTTTTATGATTTTTTGCAACCACTAATTTGCGAATTGATATCAAAACCCTTCTATGGCGCTCTATCCCCTAACGACTTAAAAAATAACTAGGAAGATATCGTTAATGCTTAGAAGGGTACCTCGGTGGTCAAGCGGTCATTACTTCGGACGCAGTTAGTCACCAGAAGCGGGTTGAAATGTTGTCCAAGTGTATTTTTACTCTAAAATTGCAAAGCAACATTTTAAATAAATTCATAAGACTCCTATAAGACTAAAAGCACTTTTACTTGACAGCTACTCGTACTTTGCCGCCTGCGCGAATTTAAAAGCTATTGTCGTAAGATTTTCGTGTATGTTCCTTATATTTGCACCAGCCTGCATTAAACTCGGTTGACAACGACCGACCAGCAGTAGGCGTTTGAGGTATGTGCAGCTCAGTATTAACTTTTTTAAATCCTAGAGTGCTCTGGATTTTAGATTAGTTTTAGTCTGTGTATCTCGTTTAAACATGAACCCCTGTTTCTCCTGGTCACAGACTGGACTATAACTTGGGACCAGCTTTAGCAATTTCATTCATCTTTTTATGTTTTCTAATATTTTGTAGAAGTTTCTTACAATAAACAAATTAGGAAAAGATGGGAGGTTATATTATACGCGATTCGCTGTGGGGTGCCGGCTTAGAATAGTACCCCCCAGCTCTACCCGTGGGTGCCATAGAAGCCGGCTAAAGGATAACAATAGGAAGGTGGGCAGCAGCACGTTCCCAGTATAAAACCCCAAAACTGCGCTCGCTAACCCGCCTACCAAGCGTAGCGAGTTTTGGCACATCCCCAACGACGGACACAGTTGGAACCAGTCCCCTAGTCCCTGGCAGCCCCGCTATTCCTGGCCACGGTAGCGGTCACGATAACGGTTGGGCAAGGGGTGCAAAGAATACCCGGCAGATGCCCGGCTACCGCCACCGACGACTGGCCCTGGACACACAACATACGCACGATGAGGACAGACAAAAAGATCTATGAGTTGGAAGAAGAAATGAGTAGGTTACACTGGGACATTGTGGGGTTATCTTAAGTCTGTAGAGCGTGTGTAGACACGATAACCCTAAAATCAGGTAACCTACTCTACTACCGGGAGGGCGACCAACAGTCTCAATGTGGTGTCGGGTTTCTTGTCCACAGGTCCATTACTAACAACATAGTTACTATCGATAGCGTTACCAATAGGGTCGTTTACCTAATACTCAAAGTATCCAAACGATATTCGCTGAAGGTCATTCAGGTATACGCACCGACGAAGTCGCACCCGGATGATGAGGTGGAAGATATGTCGATAAGACATTAGTCGGGCCATACATACCTCTGAAACGCACTTTCTAGTTGTTATTGGGGACTTCAACGCGAAGTTGGGTAAGAGAAGCGAGGATGAGTCGAAAGTGGGGCAATTTGGCTATGGACAACGGAACCGTAGAGGGCAAAGGTTGGCAGATTTCCTGGAGAAAGAGGGACTCTTTATGATGAACTCTTTCTTTCAGAAGCCACCTTATAGAAAATGGACCTGTCTGAGTCCCGATAATTCTACGAGAAATGAGACTGACTTCATTACATGACTGACTTCATTTCATACTACATTTCTAGGAAATTGTGTGCGTTTTTAAAATAAAATCCCAATACACATAACTGAGCTCACAGACGGCAAATTCAAGTTTACTGTAAAAAATGTTTTAATAAAAAAGCTTACTATAAAGTTCGATATAATATCGATTCATTATATAGAAGATAAAGATGCTTGGAATACTCCATTTCTGGCAAGCTGTCACTCTGCCACCCATAAAATGAAATATTTGTAGTACCTAAGTAGAAACATTGTCAACATTAGCTATATA
Source organism: Selenia dentaria (assembly GCA_917880725.1). Taxonomy (NCBI): domain Eukaryota; kingdom Metazoa; phylum Arthropoda; class Insecta; order Lepidoptera; family Geometridae; genus Selenia; species Selenia dentaria. The sequence continues at coordinate 42,400,462 of OU862876.1, forward strand.
AAAAGAATGGCCCCGGGTTTCTTGCCGCTTCTTCTCGGTGGGCTCTATATATTTTGGAACACGGCGGTAGAGTCTTTAAAGTACATTATAATGAAAAATTGACGTTCATAAGTGCGTCTTTGATGCCTAAATTCAATAAATGATTTTTGACTTTGACTTTGACTTTGAAATATCTATATATATATTATATATCCTAGTGCTCGACAGCAGGTGGCGCTTCGGCCCGCACTCACTCAGCGGGCTGTCGACGCACCTGCTAATGGTCGCGGGCGCCCTCTCGTGGCTCCTTCCGAATTTGGGAGGGTCCAAAGCGCGGTGCCAGCTCTTATACAACGGCATCTTGAGGAGTATGGCCCTCTACGGGGCCCCTATCTGGGCTGACTCCTTCCAAAGGAAGGAGAACGCCACTGCACTCCGCATACCCCAAAGGGCTATAATTGCACTGCGGGTGGCTAGGGCCTACCGGTCGGTGGGGTGCGCATTGGCTGGCACCCCTCCTTGGGAGCTCCAGGTAGAGGTGCTCGCCAAAGTGTACGAGTGGACGGCGAAGCTTAAGGCACTCGGGGGGTGCCCCACCTTGGAGGAGCGGATGGCCATCCGGCGTGAGACGAGGGACGCAGTCATCCATTATTGGACGGAGGATCTCGCCACCGCCACTTTTGGCCGCCGTAAGTTGTACGCTCTCGGGCCATTCCTACAAGACTGGCTCGGGCGGTCCCATGGTTTCCTATCATGCATGCATTTTTCCCAGCGGAAAAAAAGGATGTGTTGAAAGTTGGACAATTTGGCTATGTACAACGGAACCGTAGTGACAGAGGTTGTTCGACTTTCTGGAGAAAGAGAGACTCTTTGATGATGAACTCTTTCTTTCAGAAGCCACCTCACAGGAAATGAACCTGGCTGAGTCGCGATGGTTCCACGAGAAATGAGATTGACTTCATTATGACCACCAAAAAGAAAAATATTTACTGATCTCCGTGTCTCCGTGATCTAAAGGATTAAAACCGGTAGTGATCACCGAATGGTAAGAGGCACGGTGAATATTAATGTCATACTGGAGAGGTCTCGTCTGACGAAGTCTACGCTCGGGCCTACTCGTGCCCATATTCAAGACCCCGAAAGCTTTCAACTTGAGCTGTCAAATCGCTTCAATTGCCTTGAGAACATCGCTCCAGTGGACGAAATCAATAACAGGTTAATAGAAACTGTCCATACAGTGGGTTCCAAGTACTTTAAACCGATAGACGAATATAGAAGTCCTTATCTTTAATACAAATCGTATTAAAGAGACGATAGACCGAAAAGAGGCTCCAAAGTGTTTGCAAGAGACATGTCTATTGGACAAAACCAGTTTTCAAAGCTGAAGAGAGAAGACGGCAGTGTAGCGTCGACCAAATCAGAAGTGTTAGGAGAGGTAGAGAGTTTCTACGGACAGTTAAACACCTCGATCGCTAAACCTGTTAGCAGCTCGGTCAAAGTCCCAAGAGCCAAGCTGACCCAACATTATACTAAAGATATCCCGGACATCAGCCTGTACGAGATTAGAATTCCCTTGAAACAGCTTAAGAACAACAAGGCGCCGGGTGACGACGGTATCACATCTGAGCTTCTGAAAGCGGGTGGAACACCGGTACTTAAAGTCCTTCAGAAGAACCCTTTTTAAAAATTACAGACCCATCTCGCTTTTGAGCCATGTTTATAAGCTGTTTTTAAAGGTCATTTTGACCTGTCTCAGTCGCAGGTTTGATGAATTCCAGCCTCCGAAACATGCCAGTTTCCGAAAAGGCTATAGTACCATAGACCATTTCCACACGCTACGGCAAGTTATACAGAAGACCGAAGACTATATAACTTGCCTCTATGTTTAGCGTTTGTGGACTATGAGAAGGCCTTTGATTCGATCGAGACGTGAGTAGTACTCGAGCCTCTCCAGCAGTGCCGTATTGACTATCGGTATATTGAAGTGCTGAAGTGTTTGTAAAATAACGCCAACAGTCCGAGTACAGGAGCAGAGATCGAAAGCGATTCCATTGCAAAGAAGCGTGAGACAGAAAGACGTTATATCTCCAAAATTGTTCACCGCTACATTGGAAGACGCCTTCAAGCTTCTGGAATGGCAAGGATTTGGCATCAATATTAACGGCGAATACTTCACTCACCTTCGATTTGCCGACGATATTGTAGTCATGGCAGAATCCATGGAAGACCTCAGTACAATGCTCGAAGACCTCCATCCAGTTCCCCAATGGGTAGGACTTAAGATGAACATGGACCATACGAAAATTATGTCTAATGCCCATGTTGTACCTACCCCAATATCAGTTGGGAACTCAGTTCTCGAAGTTGTTGAAGAGTACATCTACCTGGGACAGACAGTCAAACTAGGCAGGTCCAAATTCGAGAAAGAGGTCAATCGTCGAATCCAACTCGGCTGGGCAGCGTTCCGGAAACTTCGCGAAGTCTTCTCGTCAAAAATACCTCAGTGTCTCAAGACAAGAGTCTTCGACCAATGTGTGTTACCAGTGATGACTTATGGCACTGAAACGTGGTCTCTTACTATGGGCCTCATAAAAAAGCTCAAAGTCGCACAACGAGCTATGGAGAGGGCTATGCTCGGGGTTTCTCTCCGTGATCGAATCAGAAATGAGGAGATCCGTAGAAGAACGAAAGTTACCGACATAACCCAGAAGATTAGCCAGTTGAAGTGGCAGTGGGCAGGGCACATAGCGCGCAGAACAGATGGCCGATGGGGCCGAAAGGTTCTGGAGTGGAGACCACGGACCGGCAAGCGCAGCGTAGGTCGTCTACCGATACGGTAGACAGACGTCCTGATAAAGGTCGCAGGACGACGTTGGATGCAGGCCGCTTCCAACCGGTCCTTTTGGAAAATCATGTGGGAAGGCTATTTTCAGCAGTGGACGTCCCACGGCTGAGATGATGATGATACGCAATAAAGTCGCGGGCAGTTGCTAGTTCTTAATAAATCCGAGAGTGTTATACTCGTTCTTTAGTAAAGACACTTGGGGCTTAGGTAGAAAAACACTTGTTTTACAACTGTAAAAATCAGGTTACAGCAATTGGTGTGGCGACACCATACTTCGATAGGTAATAAAGGATAGGTACTCACAGAAATGCGGGTGATACGTGTGGTTCTTCCTCTGGGTCGTGCGGGCTGATGACCGTCGGAAGGGTTCGGGCTGATGTCTCACTTTGGATAAGGTTTGTCCCATAAGCACTTGGTTGACGCGCATTCGCAACCACGTGTATTTGCGCGGGCGAAAAAGGGGGCGGATCACGGCGTGTCGTGACGCGGCAGCTGATACGAGGATGCCGATCGAGCCGTGCGCTTGCGCCGGCGCAGAAAAAGTGACTGAGAGGGCGCTTGCCTGATTAGCCTCTTGGCTCGGCTTGGTAAACGACCTAGACAGGATAAGTCGTAAGGTAGTACTAATTATGAACACACAAAAAACCAAAATAATGACGAATGGAAAAAAAAGAACCTATCATTGTTAATAACAACACTATAGACTATGAAAATGAATATATCTACCTAGGTCAAGTTATCACACCTCAGGACTCAACATCAAAAGAAATAGACAGGCGAATAGGATGCAATGGAATGCATGGAAACAATACTGGAGTCTGAAAGACATCATGCAAACCAGAGACATGAGTATGGCCATTAAGAGAAAATTATTCAACACATGCATACTCCCCAAGTCCCATGGTGGGGGAAAAATCGGCCAAAACGATGGCAGCATTCCCACGCCGGATGGCAATGCTAAGTTTTTTGCCCAAAGTAGGCGCCAGCATTTTAGCCACCCATCACCTCAACCAAATGTGTCGCCAGATCCAAAATTGAGAACGGACGGCCCCCATGGGCCTAAAGTTTTAACCCCAAACGGCACAAACTTGTACATTCTGTTTAAATGCACATATTTATGACGTTTGAGTTCAGCTTTAGACGCGTAAGGCACCAGCCCGATCAATTGTCCCAGGGAGATGAGACGGCGCAGTGTATCCACACATATAGCAGGTGCAATCCTATCTTTCACGGGACGATAGTCATCCCATCTGGTCTCTTGCCGTGATCAATCCGTTTGGTTCCAAAATTGACGGGACTCCAGCACTGCCAAATGCCCGACCTATGATTCAAGCTGGCGTGCCACGGTATGCGCCCCACGCTCTTTACGCATGAGAGCGCGTGGTGGCCGAATCGACCCACCATTTCACTGTAGACACAACGGTGAGGGACCTGGCAAAGGGCACCTACTCGTAGGGCTATTCGGAAAGTATTGTAGTCCAAAAGATTTCCAATATTTTTAGACGGCAAAGCATGTAGCCAAAGCCCCGACTCCCATTGAGTAACAGCTAACAGGCGAGTACGCTCTCCGGAAGAACTAATTGAATTGATCAGGTTTTCAAGTTCTAACTCACAGAGCGGCCCGTCCCACTGCCTCTGAGAAGCAGGAGCTTTGGGCAGGGACTGATTTGGACAAGCTATTTTCCAATATCCTAAAGCCTCAGTCATATAACTAATTTTAATAGTTTGAATATAAGGCGATAATTTTTAGGTGACGATATATCCATCAAAATATTTGTGACACACTTGAATATTACTCGTCTTATTCTCACTTTTATATTGTAATGCTTTACAATGCATGTCGAGCAATATTTGAACTCTTTTTTGGGAAACTTGTGTAGAATGGCGTAGTCGCGAACTTGTACAACCCTTGCACTCAGCACTTGTATTACATCTCTTATCTCTTTCACATGAATAAGTTACTTTTAAAATATCATTGAAACAAATACGCAGTGCAGATAATTAGCTAGTATTTAACATTTATTGAACACTATGGCTGGCCTGACAGTCTATGCGGACAGTGGGTGACTTATCAAATCTTAGTATTTAAGTAAGTAATATTAGTCTATGGAGAAGTGCAAATTTAAATTGCAAACAAAGAGGATTTAATTACTTTCTAAGGACGGCAAAACAGAGGAGAGGTAAAGGGGTGATCGGGGGAAGGCAAATGTCATATATGATTTTGCTATGACGTTTCTCGTGTCTAGTTTTTTTTTTACTAGATAGATTAATACCCGTGCTCTGGATGTTGTCAAGTATTTGTAAAAGTAAAGGATGATTCCAAAACTGATAACATCTAAGAGAACACATAAATATAAGGACAAAGAGGCAATATCGAATAGTGAAAAAATGTTTATTGTATGCGGTCCGAAACTGAGTAAAAGTTTTGAATTTTTTCATCAACTAAATCTTCAATTGACTTCAATTCAAATTCAAAGAGAGATCAATACAAATCTAGGATTGGAGACCCTAAGAAGCGAAGTGATCGGTTATCTAATATATTTATATTTTAGAGCAATTCGTTCGAAAACGTTTACTATCTTATTTCTTATTAGTGTAGTAGATATTCGGAAGTAGGTATTCGGAATGAAAAGTTGGCATTTTGAAAAGTTGAGAGTAAGACCTATTGAACTAAATTCTGAAAATAAATTTTGTAGGTTTTTAAGAACAGTGTCAACATCTCCTCCTACGGACCCATCATCCAGGTACCAGACATTGTATTTCGATTCAAATTTTTTGATGATATCAAAAAGCGGATCACCTTGTTGGCATCCTACTTCTGAAGATAACAAATTGTTTTTGTATATTAATTTCGAAGGTGCAACATCATTTGGCATAACATTGAACAAATGAAATTATATATATAAAAAGATATTTAAATTGTGTCAAAATAGTGTTTCTATTAACATAATTGAAGGCATTCTTAATGTCAAACTTCAGCAGCACTTCACCTCCTTCATTTGTTAAAAAAAATATAATAATAAAAACTTAGCATGAAACTTAGCAGAAAGTGGCCAAAACGCCAGCGTTTTGGCCACTTTCCCCCCACCATGGGGCTTATAGATTAGTTTTTATTTTTATTATTTAACTGTTAGGTAAATTTAAAGATTATATTCGTATAAAAGTAATATAACGATAAGAGGAGTGGCAGTAGAGTAAAACAAGTGGAAATTGGTTTCTGGGCGTTTTGTTTAGTAGATAGCAGCGCCTAGCTGTTGATCACAAAAAGTATCGTATATTGTTCCCCGCAATATAATCTATCTATTCGCCAAATTTAATTACGATCCGTTTAGACGTTTAGGTGTGAAATCGTATCGAACAAACAAACTCAGCTATAAAACTTGTTTTAAAATATTAGTTAGGAGCAGCTGGATTGTAAAATAATATGTCTTGCATTTTGCGGCCGCGCATTGAATACTGGTAGTTCAAGTGAGAAGTTTGTTTAGAGAAATGTTTGTAACGTGATTTCCCATTACAATAGATTTAGTAATATTATAATAAAAAACTTGTCTTATTTATAAAATGTTTATCTTAGTTTGTAGCTTAAGATTATTTAAAAGGTTATCTTATGAAATAAAAACATTATTAAACAAATTTGATATGTCGTGTGGATTTGTTATAAGTAGACTTTATTTTTATTTCATCAATAAAATGTGCAGGTTTTTTTTCATCAATAATGTTTCTATTTGTGATATTTCTTATACCTCAAGTTGTTTTGCTGTTATTAATGTAAAGCGACTGCCCGCGACTTTTTTCTTGTAGTAGGCTCGGCCTTCGGTCTCGCCATAACCTCCCTTCTTTTCTTGATTTTTCTTTCATAAGAATCTTTTCGTGACAATAATTAACTCAACAAAAAAATAATTAGCGAATTCGATAAAGCAAGTCATAGCGTGACCAGGAAAATAGAGGTTCATTTTTATACATAGAAAAAACCAGCCCCGAGAAATGCAATGAAATATTTTTTGGTTGAAATCTATTTCACCAATTTTCGTCTATGCCCAGCGCGCCCTAATTGGTTCACACCGTGTTGACCTGGTAACGTCAATGTGATGGAACACGATACATGTGCATAAATCTATCGATATCGATATTTTGTTTCGTTAACTATATCTTCCATATATAATATTATAAACTTGGGAAAAGGTCGTTTCTTTGCATTTGAAATAATTCGAAATAACAGCTTTTCTTAAATAACTGATAAAGTTATATTTACAAAAGAGATAATATTTGCAGACGCTGATTATGTAAAAGTTTCTGCTCAAAATTATTGTAACATACAGTACAACACAACATATAGTTCTAAATAAAACTTGTTTGTCGACTCGTACATTTTAACATTCGCTAATCGCAAGTTATTTAGGTAATTTTTTGTAGGAACAGAAAATCAGCAATCTTACGTCTGATTTCGAGTGTTGTTACTTTGTAGTGATCTAGTCTTGAGTTATATGATTTAGGGCTATGGCAGACATCACTAGCATAGGCAAGAAAAACTTAATTTGAAGTTTTTCTTCTCTCATCTCTCACCATAAACGGCTTAGGTCAGGCTCCACACTGAACTGCAATATTCACACACGCTACGTATATAACTGTGATGTGATGTGATTATGATGGGAATTTCAGGTTGTTTAAATGTTCTGGTTTGCCTCATAATAAACCTTGCTAACCTGGCTCATTTTGGTAATATGATCTATGTGCGCTCTAAAATCTAGCTTTTGGTTCAAGATAACGCCCAAATCACGAATACTTGACTGTTACTGACTACACATATCTACATTACGATCTGTATCATCTAGCTTTCACTGTTGTTCGAAAGTCAATATGGTGAACAGTGACGCAAATTCAGTGTTGATCCACAGAATTCGCCCTATTTACATAGTATAAGGTCCAGAAGGATAGTCTTCATACAAATGACATTTAAAAGTGATCTCACAAATATGTTCTAGGGATTGGCCATCCTGCCAAATCTGACAATATTTTAAACAAATCTCAAGGTTCCATCTTGCCATAGGAATACTTTTACCCGAATTATCGGATTATTAAAATATGAACGGATTGAATGATGGGAAAACACTATTTGGATTTTCCAACCATAGGATCGAATTTAATGTTATTAAAATGTGTGTTGTGTGGCGCATTAACACAGGTAAGGAACATTAACATTGCATAGCTGGTAGCTCTCGTATCATCACACTAATGCGACATCTTGTATGTGTGTTGGTATGTCTGTGTGTATGTTATTCCTTCACGCTGGAGGGATTCGCACATTTAGAAAAATATTTGCCCAGACCATAGATAAACACTAATGCTCCTTTTTTCATCATCATTACAATTACCACTTATTACACAATCGTGGGGTATATGTGTTCTATTAAAACCACTTTATTAAGCTAGCTGCACCCCGCGGTTACACCCGCGTAGTGATGTATGATAATGGTGAATAAAAGTATCCTATGTGCTAATCCAGCGACTCATCTACCTTCATACAGAAATCCATGCGGAGTACCACAATGTTCAATCTTAGTCCTGTTTTGTGTTCGACATGATCTTGTCAACTCATTGATAATCTGAGTGGATAAAAGTTGGTTTGACAAACATCTGTAAACAAACATTTATCCCAGAATTGGTCTCTTAGCCCAGTCTAAATCGAAATAGCCTTAATGATATGCAACGGACTATACAATATCATAGTGCTGAAATTGATATATTTTTTCATTCACGTACAAAAATATTGCTAGTGGAAACTATACGTTATTAATACTTAAGCCCTTTAAGATAATAATCCGATAAAAAATCTGTTTTTTGTGCCTAAGTGAAAATAAAAAACTAGATGTACCAAATAACAGAAAAGCCAAAATACAAAAATAAAGACGACAATCTAGGATATTATTAATATGCAATAAATTTTTCTAAGAGTTACCAATCTACATCATAACTTTTCTTGATATTAAAATAAACTTTTTTTTTTCGAAACTAATAGCGTGGCAAAAGTATGTTATTTTACATAACTTCTAATTTTTACGCAATCTAATCGCACAAAATAGTATTTTTAATTTTTCATCATACTCAGTACCCACAGCGAGTGACACTTGTCGACTGATTTTGAATTTGACAAGTGAAAACCAAGTATCCTAGGGTTACATTTTTTTGCTTCAAGAATTTTGATGTATTAGGCATCTGGAGACTATATCTATGTTTGATCCTCAGTTCGTGTCAGCCTGCGGGAACGTATTGGAATAGCTTTCTTTGTATACTGCCATAGATTAGGAAGTATATGTATAAACACTGCCCGGTAGACCTCACTGGTAATGATCGGTACATACAATATCTGTGAAGATTCGTGCAAGTTGGGAAATAAAAAATATTATAATCACAGGGGACTTTAACTTAAATACGTTATCCAATTCAAAGGAAATTAAAAAACTGCTAAATATTATGCTAGAATTAAATCTCGAGCAATGTTAACGTGCCGACTAGAACAACCAATACGTCATCTACATGTATTGACCTCCTATTCACCAACAATAGCCAACACGACATAACAATAGAAAATAACGGCATGTCAGATCATAGCAGCTTAATTTATAGCCAACGTCTAATCAAACCGAAGAAAAAACCTGACTCCTTATACATTATCAAAAGAATATTTAATAGTAGCAATATGGAAAAGTTTAAACTATGCCTCCAATCTGTAAACTGGGACGACTTTTTAGATTATGATTATGACATAAATATAACCTACAATAAATTCCATGATAAAATACAACACTTTGTAAACGAATTCATACCAATGAAACGTATTAAAATCATAAATAATATAACAAAAAAATACTTAACAAAAGGAATTAAACAGTCCTGTAAAAACAAACGGCTAATACAAATATTATCAGATCAACTTAAAAGCGATATTTTTAAAAAATACTACAAAACTATAATGATAAAATATTAAAATCATGTATAAAAAAATCCAAAAAGGACAATTTTATCAAACAGATGAAAACTTCTAAAAACAAAATTAAAACAGCTTGGTTTATCATAAAAAACGTAACTAAACCTAACAATAACTTAAATAAAATTAAAAATACTTGCCTAGAAATAAACAGTACCACTATCAGCTCACCGCACCTAGTAGCAAACGCGTTTAATGAATACTTCGCGTCCGTAGGTAAGATAGATAACGCGCGGCCGGGTGTCGGTGCAGGCGCAGGCGACCTGTTGCCGCAGCCGAGCGCTTGTTCGGTGCACGCGCCCTCGCTCAACTCAATGTACTTGGAACCAATTACAGAGCGCGAAGTATTCAATATCATACGTAATATGAATACTAAGCGTAGTTTCGGAGTGGACGATATCCCCCCAATATTAATAAAATACTGTGTTGATGAACTCACACTGACATTAACTAAACTATTAAATAAATCGTTCGATGAAGGTTGCTTCCCGGACAAATTAAAAATTGCTAAAATTAAGCCAATTGCAAAGAAAACAAAAGAACTTAAGAATCCAACCAATTATTGGCCAATTGCATTATTACCTGCATTTTCAAAAATATTTGAGAAGGCAATGGGGAATCGCATGTATAAATTTCTAGAAAATATCCATATATTAGATCCTAACCAGTTCGGTTTTCGGGAAAAACGCTCTACAACTCTCGCTGTATACAACTACATTCAAAATATATTTGATACAATAAACAAAAAGAAATACGCGCTTGGCCTATTCCTCGACATGACCAAGGCACACGACAGAGTTTCACTTGAAATATTGTTACAAAAGGTTTACGCCTCTGGAATTAAGGGGAAAGCATATTTGTGGCTCAAATCATATTTAAAGAATAGAATCCAACTTGTTGAACTAGAATATTATGATGAAGTAAAAAATGAAATATATAATACAAGGTCTCTAGTTCTACATATTAATAGTTCAATCCCTCAAGGCAGTGTACTCGGATGTACCCTATTTTTATTATATATCAACGAGCTGCCAAAAGTTATATCTTCACCTTGCGTTCTATTTACGGATGACATCTCCATTTTATTTAAAATCCCGAAAAATGTAGACTTTACACAGATTGAAGGAACTTTCCTAGAAATTAGAGAATGGCTCAGTGCTCATAAGTAGTAATCGTCAGTAAAACAAAAATTGTACGATTTAAAACTCACCAACGGCAGCCGCTAGATCTCCAAAGCTTTTGTAATAAATACAAGATTGACGAAACTAATGAATTTACTCTGTTAGGCTTAACTATTGATACTCACATTAATTGGAAGAAACATATTGATAATTTGAAATCATAACTAAGCCAATTTGTCTATGCTTTAGGAGTGCTTAAAGTAAACACCAATTATGAGACTGGTCTCTCAGCATACTATGCTTATGTGTACTCTTTACTTAATTATGGTGTCATCTTGTGGGGTGACAGCGTAGAATTTAATGATGTTTTTATTTTGCAAAAGAAATGTATTAAAATACTGGTGAATATTAAACAGCGTCAGAGTTGCAAACCACATTTTATACAACGTAAAATCTTAACTTTGTCTTCCATATACTTACTGCAAATGCCCATGTTTGTAAGAAAGAATCGCCATTTGTTTAAATCAAATATCGAGTTGGATCTAAATTATAGTCGGCGAAACAAAGACAATTTAACTCTTCCTGTAACGGGTTTGAAAGCGCTAGGAAAAAGTCCATATTTCAAATGTATAAAACTTTATAATCAAGTCCCCACTGACATTAAAATTTAATAAAAAGACCATATATTTTTAAATAAGATGAAAAAAATCCTTTATCAAAAAGCAAAGCATTCTAACTGTTGAAGAATTTTTTATCAATTTGTGAAATAGTTTTATTTTTTTGAAGACATGTTATTGTTACTGAAATTGTGATGCCTATTGACATTGTATATTACATTGAACTGTTATGTACCGCACTTGTAAATGTTTAAATCTACATAAAATTCAATTGACTATAAACAATTCATTGATTTATTCTAACTTACTTTTTTAATAACTATTGACTATTTTTACTGAATTTGACTTCTACAATGAATATTATTAAGATTTTTTTTCTTATATAGATAAATTAATTTTAAATTAAATTTGAATTAGCTTAATTAAATTGAATTAAATTAAAAAAAAACTTGAATTAAATTTGGACATTTATAATTACTAATATTAATGAATGCACCTTGAGCACGTCTCAGCCAGTGCTATGCCCTAACAGGGTACATACATACATACCTTTAACAAATGTCTGTAATAAATAATATATGTATGCATGAATAAATGAAATGATATAAGCGGAATAATTATTTTGAAAACAGTAATTGGCATATTGTCAGTATTTTAGTAAATATTTTTAAAATTATTAGAGAAAGTTATACAAATTGCAATTTCATTATTAACATATTAGGAGCACTTACTCTTCTTCTTATTTAACTACTTTATTTTTGTTTCAGAATATGGAAGGCCATTAAATGCATCTACTGCATAAATGCATTTAATTATTGTATCTACGCACGTAAGTAGTCGTTTATCTACTAATTTACTTTTGGAGAGTGTGCATGTATGTATGAGCATGTGTGGGTTTGGGTGCATATGTGTGTGAGAGGGAGTGTGTATGGATGTGTAATAATTATTTTAACTTTCTACACATGACTTAAACAGCAATATTTAAATATTTACGTTGAACTACTTTATATAATATTTATTTGTTAATTTATTATATTTAAGCAAAACCAACAGCTGGATTACAATAACTTAGAAATTAGACTTAACATTAAAAAGTCCAATAACAGGTTCTCACAAGTAGTATTTATTTTATTTTTTATCCAAGGATACATACAAATATTATGCTCCCTATTGATATTACAATCTAGCCTAAAAAGGCTAATAAGTAACTGTATTCTATCCTAAACTGCTATATTCACTATGCGTAAGAATGTGTCCAGTAACATTTTCTTATTGTCTCTATTTAAGGTGAAGACACTATGTTCATGTGTTCTTTGAAGCAGTACTTACATTAACTACATTTCACTAATACACTAGCACTGATCACTACACTAACTCGAACGGTTTTGTTCTCTTTAGTCTTCTTACTATATCAGTGTGGTCGAGCAGTAAAACTGCCTCAACATTCACATGATGATGAAGCCGATGTTGTTGAGCTTCTGCATAGTTTTGTATCACTTTGTCGACGAACTCTACTTTAAGGTCCCGATGGAGATCGTTGTTCCTTATGTACCAAGGTGCGTTCACTATTCCCCTTAGTACCTTATTCTGAAAGGGTTGTATTATTAAGATGTTGCTTGGTTTGGTGCAGCCCCAAAGCTGAATATCATATGTCCATACAGGCATTAAGACTTGTTTATACAGTAACAATTTGTTGTATATAGATAACGCAGAATATCTTCCAGCCAATACATATTTTTATAGCGTAGATTTAGTTCCTCTTTTTTCTTCTTGACTTGCGCTTTCCAGCGCAGCTTTGCATCAAGTGTCATACCGAGATACTTAGCCGTGTTCTCGTAAGGAATCTTTTTATAGTTGATATATATTGGGCAATAATTATGTTTCTTATAACTGAAGTCGAATCGATTTTGATTCGTTGAGTTTGATTCTTCAATTTTTGGTCCATCGAAAATATCATTGACAGCCGTTTGTACTTCTGCTGCTGCTTCTTTGTGGGTATTTCCTACCGCTATTATAGCAGTGTCGTCAGCAAATGTAGCGATAGTGTTAGTATGTAACTGTGGAATGTCACAAGTTTACAAGAGGTACAGGACCGGACTTAAGACACTTCCTTGTGGAACTCTAGCTTTTAATTCCTTTATTTCTGAGTGAGCATCTTCTTGTTTTATTCGGAATACTCTATTTGTAACGTAAGATTCCAGAATATCTGAAAACTGCGGAGGTAGTTTTTTTCTTAGTTTTTATATAAGACCTTCATGCCACACCTTGTCAAAAGCTTGCGACACATCGAGAAAGACAGTTGTACAAACTTTTTTATCTTCAAAAGTTTTTACTATGATGTTTGTGATTCGGTGTACTTGATCTACAGTTGAGTGCTTTTCTCTAAAACCGAACTGGTGCGCTGGGATGAGGTTTTGGTTGTTTTATATATTGGTTATATATTGGATATTGGTCTGTATGAAGTTGTTTCATAAGGTGGTTTTCCAGGTTTTGCTATCATTATAATTTCCGCAACTTTCCATAGGTCTGGGACATATTTTAGTCTAAGTGATGCGTTTATAAGTGTTGTTAGCTTAACAACGCCTTTTCGTGGAAGATTATGAAGAATTTCGCCTGATATTAGATCGTACCCTGGGGCTTTTCGAGAGTTTATGCTTTGCTTAATTTCTTGTACAACTTCTTTCGGAGTAACAAGCTTTATATTATCTTCTTGCTCACAATAAGGATGAACAGCATTAAAGATGACATTTTCATTTGTTTCACATATGTAAGGGTTTGTATAGCTTCTAAGTGTTCTGCAAACTTTTGAGCTTTTTCTTCATTAGTTTCCATTAGCCCATTTCCCATTTTCACATTTAAGTGATGGGATGTGAGTTATAGGCCTTTGAAGTTGTTTAGTTGCTTTCCACAGAGAGTAGTCAGTACTGCGGTTACTTGTTAGATTGTACAGATAGTTAGCAGTCGAGTTGTCTGTGTATTATTGAATTTGTTATTTCAATTTTTTTGTTAGTTTTTTTAACTTACATTTGTGCTTAGGGTTCCTAGACTGATGCCACTTATTTTGTTGACGTCGCTTTTCGGCTATCAGTTGTTTTATTTTTATTGGATATGTGTTTCCAAAGGAAACGGCTTAGTTATACACGGAGTGTTCTTCCAAGCTGTTTGTTGAATGTGTTTTACGAATATTTCAACTTCTATTTTTAAATGCTCAGGTGTTTTGAGAGGAACTTTGAGGTTTATTGACTTTTTAGATATGTCTTAAACATTTCCCAATCTGTAAACCGATTAACTAAAGTTAAAGGTTTTTCCTTAAGCAGAATTTTCTCACTTATTTCCAGGTATACTCGTATCGGAGAGTGATCTGAGTTCAAATCATAACTCTTATAAATTCGCGAGTAGCTTGGTGATATATTTCTGATAACAAAAAAGTCTATCAGATCAGGAATTTTGTTAGGATCTGTAGGCCAGTAAGTAGGCGTTCCAGTTGATAGAGTATGTCATTTCAAATCTTTTATAGCATTTAATAACTCTCTGCCTTTGGTAGTGGTTAATCTAGAGCCCCAATACGTATGTTTAGCATTGAAATCCCCTCCAAGTACAAATCTATGGCCCAGTTGTTTAAGGAAGCTAACATACTGATCTTTCTTTATATTATGTCTAGGTGGATAGTAGACGGACGATTTTGTTAAGGGATAAATTTTAGTATTCAGACATATCACTAGTGCTTGCATTTCTTTCTCTTCATATCTAGCCAATTCCTGGTGTTGGATATTTTCTTTTACAATAATGGCACTACCACCTCTGGAAGTATTGTTTGGATGTAAAGCATGATTGACTTAGTAGCCTCTAAACTTAATAAACGATTGTTTTGTAAAATGAGTTTCAGATATTAAACATACATCTACATTTTCTAGCTCTAGGATTACCTGCAGTTCTTTGTGGTGATTTTGTAATCCATTTGAATACAATGCCATGATTTTGAGTCTGGAGTTCATTTTTTCGTCTTGAGGCACTCCTTTCAATTTTGGTCAATCGTTCATTAAAAGAGATTATGAGTTTCAATATGTCATCCAACTTTTTATCCATGATGACAGCTGCGATTGAGAGTGAGTTGAGTTTGATGAAGCTTTGAGTCTTTTGCAGTAGCTTGGGCATACGACATATTATTACTATTTATGATGCTGCTTGGCAAGCAACGCTTATGTTGGCTGTCGCTCAATTTTCTTATTGGATATGTTTGGTTAACGTACCACTGTAGGTTTCTTGTATTTTTATTACGAATAAGTTAGATTTCTTTGGCTACAATGCATCTCCTGTAGTTAGTTGGGTGTAGTTCTCCAGAGTGGACGCATTTTGGTTTCTCCTCTTTTAGTTTTTGGCAGTCCTTGGTGTGGTGTTTACCGGTGCATTTTACGCACCTTGGTTCTTTGAGGCAGTACTTTTGCGTGTGTCTATAAGCCTGGCACCTCTTGCACTGAGGGTCAAGTTTGGTGGTCTTTGTCGACTCCATTTCCTTTTTACATCCCAAGATAATTTTAATGTGGAATATTTTATTTATAGCCTCATCATTGGCAAAGGTAAGCATAAACATGTTAAAGTTAAGTTAAGTGGCTCTTTAGTTCTCCAACTAAGTTTGCTTACAGCGTCTAAAATTTTAAAGCCTTTGTTTTTTAGGTCTTTTACGATTCGCCCTGGTTTGCATGTGGAATGCATTTTTTTCGCTTTTACTCTAATATCTCTTGCTTATTCTCATATGAGTGCTAAAGGCAATTGTTAATCGTTAGTAAATCTGTTATTGCCCGATACAATTCATCATTTGTGGCACTAACCTTTACAGTATTATTGTGCATCATTTTAATACTAAATGAATCGGCCTTGTGGTCTTTTGACAGTAAGTCAAAAAAACTTTGGTAATCCTTAACGCCATCTACAACGATAGGTGGAGGTAAGGCATTTTTTTTAATATTTACTTTACTTTTATCTTCCATTTTACTTTCGTCTAAAGTGGGCGAGGTGTTCAATTTTCTTTTCTTTCGTGTCTTGGTTCTTATCCACTCGGTTTCTCTAGCAAACTCATCTTCGTCCGTGCTATAGTCGGCATGGGGAGCAGAACTATCTATGCCAGGTGTAGGTTTCGCTGAGCTACTATCTGCTGTACATTTAAGTTGCTGCCGTAGAATCTCAATTTGTTTTTGTAGATTGAGTACTAAGCTTTGCAATTTATCGCGCTCTGTTCGTTCTTCCACATAATGCTTATACAATAGATGTTCATTTTCTGTAGACAATTAATTCTGTCTTTGTTGGGTGATTCCTTTGGTTTAGAAGCCATTATTTAAAAACATAAATTCGCTTCACCTTAACAAAACGATGAAAGGTCAATCATATTTACGTGAACGGTAAACTAGGTCATTGAAGCAATGCGGCCGACTCGACGCGGCTTTGTTATGATGCGTTAGCACAACACAACTGTTCTCAATAGAAATCGAACGATCACTGACAAGTAGTAAATAAAGTAGGTTACAACTAAGTGCAGCTAAAGGATCGTGTAAAATTGCATATTATAGAGAAAAAACATGGTTCCCTATTGATTCACCGAAATACTTATGACCAAATATAACATTATAACAAGCGTTACGTATACAATTAATTTTTAACATATGTTATTTCAAAAATGATTTAATTAACAAACAACGTTTCGAATTACAGCCCGTTTCAAAAACCTCTTATTGCATAAATGTTTTATTTCACAAACAATCACATTACAAGCATCTATTTCGCAAACGTAGATCTTGTAAAATGAATCGAATTAGGCTCACGCACACATTGCACACATTACTACATATCGCGTATGCCATGGCGCACGCGCACACCACATAAACTACAACCAATGCACTACGCACACATCTTTAAGCTATACAGTCACACAACCTTACATATCACCACACGGCAAACTCAACATCCATTCACGCACACAAACACTGTTATGAATAAGTATAATGTACATCAATCTGTGAAATGATTCTGTTAAAGTTGTTTATCTACCTCCAAATTCTGTTTAACCCGTCCGCATCAGCGCAAAAAATAACAATAGATTTATGAATGAAACTTAACTCGAATGAGTCTTGCTGAGTCGGACAGATTAAAAAAGCAAACTTATTTTCCTTTGTATACAGGCTGTTACTTCGGTGCCTACGTGTAACATATACAAATAGTTTTATAATCATATCTTATCCTTGGAGTGGGGCCTGGTGACCATTATGTGATACAGGCTGTTTAAGCCTACTTCAGGCAATGCAGATGTTGTGGTATCATAATATTATTATTGTAATTGTAATCTTATAATTTTGTACACCTTATTGCAAGGATAAATAAATGCTATTATTATTATTAATTATATTATGTTATTTGTTCATTTTTTATTTCATACTTAGTTTCTTTTACATATTCATAATTTAGCAATTTTCATTCTCACAACAAGAACTTATCTATTTATAAAGCGTACGTGAAATAGTTGCCCTCAATAGCTTTGGCAAGTGAACAAAATGCCCGCGTTCCAGAAGGAAAGATAGTCGTTCGCCAATTCTACCAATGTGTTCCAACTTTGCACTCGCAAGCTTTTTTTGAGGGACCAGGAGCTAGAGCGTTGCGTCTTCTTTTTAAATCGAACATTTTAGGATCCACACAGTTTTTAGTATCTTTCCATGCTTCATTCATTTGTTTTTGGCATACAGCCTCAGCAGACTTCCTATTTACCCAGGGTTAGCTTAAGCCGCCGATTGGGATTACGGACTGTAGCGTTACATTCTCAGCAGCATCACATAAAAGTCCCGCTAAATGTTTCCATCCTGTATATACGGTTAGCGATCGTAGAGGGTTATATTAACCATACTTTTTTATCTTTTGTTTTAAGTCACCTCATCTTTGAACTATTCTACTAAATGAAGTTCTAGTGTTTACACATTTTTATCTTACTGCATAATCGTGAGAACCTGTAATTAGCCTTCTAATATTATTTTAGTGAATATATTTGTTCTATTTAAGACGCGCTCGTATCCTGATAATAGTAAAAAGCAGAATCTTTAAACATCTAGTGTAACGAAAAAGATCGATAATATTGTACGAAAAAAAAATACTCAGGTTAGAAAAGGAACACCAAAGAGTAATAACCGAACAAAATTTATAAATGTTACTCGCTCTCTGCAGAAAAAAATCCTGAATAAGTCTATAAAAATAAACTTTCACGTCCAAACTCTCAGAATTTTCAGCGATAACACAATATTTTTTTTTAGGTAATACATAGCCAACATATAGTACTAAAGTAGTAACCAGCGGTATTTTCAATTGTGTTAGTATATATCGAAATATATTAAGAAAACTAACAAAATTAATGCATTTTCGCATCACATCGTCTAATATAACGAGCGATTTTCAACCTAACGTAAAGCACGATACCTTGTTTTAAAATTGGGGTTGGACCGCGCCTTAAGCTGGTGGTTTGCCAATAAATAAATAAATAAATACATAAGTAATTAAATAAATATACCAACATGAAATAGCTTTAATAGTAACAACGCTATAACTGCTATCTGTATTGTAATAGTCTTCTTGTATGATCGATCATAATACATTCGTAAAACATAACACAATATATAAATCTTGGATGGCGTCTGCAATAGGTTATAATATTATTATGAACTATATCGTCATGGGTGTCGTTTTTAGGGTTAAGAGTTTTGAAGCCGATAGTGCTGACAAAATAGAAATACAAGATGGCGGCTGGGCGAAATTATCATATTTTTTTGGCATCAATATTTTGTAATTTATGAAGAATAAAGGTATTTTTTATGTTGGTTTTGTAATCCTTCCTATACCGTGATAATTTAAACAAAAGATTTATGAATGAAACTGACGTATATGTTCGTCTGTGGGACGCAAAGAGTTAATTACTAGGTATCAAATGCATTTTAGGGCTGAAACGAAGTACGGCTCAGCCTGAAAATGCGTGACAAACTTATGAGCACTGCCCCCGCGTTACCTGCGGTGCCTACCGTGCACCCAACCGCGGCTCACGTACGCTCCCGCCAAAACTTGGAAAAGGATACGCCATAATGATAAGTTGGTGACCTACAAAAAGAACAAGATTTACAAGTTGTTGTGTTTCAATACCAAAATATTTTCTGTCTTTTAAACTATCACGATTAAAGGACGCCAATCATGGTGTCCAATGACAATACACATATATAAATTTTATTTGTAACCTAGAATTTATTAGATTTGATCACTACATAACATGATTTATTTAAAAAAAAACTATACCATAAAATTTTAAAAGTGGCAACCCTAATGCTTTAATAGAGCGTAGGTAGTTATTTTATCAACTAGGCTTCAATACTGGTGCAACTTTACAATACCACAAAACATTATAAGTGACAATCCTATAGCTTCAATGGGGCATAGATGATTATTTTGTCATCTGGGCTTAGTTTCCATACTGTTGCATCATTAAACTGTGCTTTCAGTCTGTAAGAACATAGCAACGTTAAGTTTACGAATATTTATTTACCCTACAGTGATGTATGTACATTTAAAAATGACACTAATTAAAGAAGTACCGTGTTTTACCAGTTCTTTTCTACTGACTTACAAAGGAGGAGGTAATCAATTCGCCTGTATTTTTTTAATGTTTGTTACCTCATAACTTTCGATAGGGTCAACCGATTCTCAATTTTTTTGTAAGGAAGTTCGCTAGGGCTTCCAAGTCGTCCCATTTAATCAAATTCGGTCCAGTAGTTTTTGAGTAACTCTACAATACCTAACTGAATAGAATGGAAGTCGGTATTAAATTTTTCAAATTGTACTTGTGACTATATTAATTATGAGCTAATTAGAAAAATATTCAGTCGAAAATCCTGTTGCACATATAAATATCCTTAACACTGGTGTTGTATACAAATACATAATTTGGAAGCCGTATAACTTTTTTTTCATACAAAAGACATCAACGCGCGTTGTTAATCTTTCACATTTTTATAGGTTTTGTACTATTGCCACATGATTTCAAATTTATCGATATTCATTTCATTGCAATGTAGTTCATACGATTAAAGGCCCAATTTGACCGAGAATGTTATTCGACTTGAAGATTTGATTATCGATATTAATATAAAAAAGCTTCGTGTGCATTATTGTGTTATTCCTGATCCCCCAAATTGAATCTAGAAGTATCACATCGGTGCTTTGTCTAGTTTTATATAATGATATTCTAGTTGTATTGTAGTACTCAGTTTTATACATCTGGTAAGAATATAATAATAATAATTATATTAATATAATTATTATTATCTGTATTTCAATTATATCACGGGTTTAACCCGGCCCTTTAAAAAGGCATAAGTGGGGCTGTAGCCAACACTTAGAGGCCTGTTTGGTATAACAAATACAATGTAGTATAAAAAACAGAAACTTTTGGATGGGGGTGGACATGGTATATCTATTATAAAAATGGTTAAAATGGCAAGGCCATCAATATGATCTTATTAGTGATAAGGAAGATAATGGGCTATGGAAGAGACTACTTCAGTCCTCATTATAATTTTTTAACCCACTAAATGCCCCCTCCATCAATGGTGACATAAGGGGCGACGTTGGAGTGGATGGCTAAAGGGTGTCAAGAGGTGTGCTGCGGTTTTACTAGAGCGCTACTACCAGCGTTATGCCTTTTAACACTTCCACTCTTGGAGCTTTTTGTTACTTGCTCTTGCGTCTCCACCCCCAGACGGCCAATTAAGGCAAGCTGGGGGTCAGGGGTCTCATTTAGCCCTAGGGGGAATCAGGGTCCGCGGTATCGCCACTCACAGACGGCTCGCCACAAAGCCGCTCTTGCGGTATGTTTATTATTATTATTACGATAACAATTAATTAATTAATTAAATATATTATATTTCGGTGAGCTCGTCGACGAACGCAACGACGAATCATTAAAAAATCACACGACAGGTCAATGGATACTTTTTATGTAATTATATATAATTTACTCTACCATCATGGGGATACTATACCATAAAAGTTTACATTAAATAATAATAACATAATAATTATTGCAGTTACTGTCTATGAACAGCAGATATAAGTAAAACGCACTGCACTCATGGTAGCGACTGGCACAAAACCTAGAAATACGATTCTCGTTTTAATTTTCTGTAAACACGGAGACATACACCTATTATACTCTATTGCGAGACAATTGTCGCACATAGGGAAAGGTGAAAATAGTGAATGGTTACGCAAAGCAAATTTTTCAACGTGATTTCGATAATCGAACCTTCGAACTGAGAACCTCTCTCCGTCGAACTGGGCCTAAAAGGAACCAAATCACTGAATTATTTAATACATCCATACATCCATACATCCATACATCCATACATCCATACATCCATACATCCATACATCCATACATCCATACATCCATACATCCATACATCCATACATCCATACATCCATACATCCATACATCCATACATCCATACATCCATACATCCATACATCCATACATCCATACATCCATACATCCATACATCCATACATCCATACATCCATACATCCATACATCCATACATCCATACATCCATACATCCATACATCCATACATCCATACATCCATACATCCATACATCCATACATCCATACATCCATACATCCATACATCCATACATCCATACATCCATACATCCATACATCCATACATCCATACATCCATACATCCATACATCCATACATCCATACATCCATACATCCATACATCCATACATCCATACATCCATACATCCATACATCCATACATCCATACATCCATACATCCATACATCCATACATCCATACATCCATACATCCATACATCCATACATCCATACATCCATACATCCATACATCCATACATCCATACATCCATACATCCATACATCCATACATCCATACATCCATACATCCATACATCCATACATCCATACATCCATACATCCATACATCCATACATCCATACATCCATACATCCATACATCCATACATCCATACATCCATACATCCATACATCCATACATCCATACATCCATACATCATACATCCATACATCCATACATCCATACATCCATACATCCATACATCCATACATCCATACATCCATACATCCATACATCCATACATCCATACATCCATACATCCATACATCCATACATCCATACATCCATACATCCATACATCCATACATCCATACATCCATACATCCATACATCCATACATCCATACATCCATACATCCATACATCCATACATCCATACATCCATACATCCATACATCCATACATCCATACATCCATACATCCATACATCCATACATCCATACATCCATACATCCATACATCCATACATCCATACATCCATACATCCATACATCCATACATCCATACATCCATACATCCATACATCCATACATCCATACATCCATACATCCATACATCCATACATCCATACATCCATACATCCATACATCCATACATCCATACATCCATACATCCATACATCCATACATCCATACATCCATACATCCATACATCCATACATCCATACATCCATACATCCATACATCCATACATCCATACATCCATACATCCATACATCCATACATCCATACATCCATACATCCATACATCCATACATCCATACATCCATACATCCATACATCCATACATCCATACATCCATACATCCATACATCCATAACATCCATACATCCATACATCCATACATCCATACATCCATACATCCATACATCCATACATCCATACATCCATACATCCATACATCCATACATCCATACATCCATACATCCATACATCCATACATCCATACATCCATACATCCATACATCCATACATCCATACATCCATACATCCATACATCCATACATCCATACATCCATACATCCATACATCCATACATCCATACATCCTATCATCCATACATCCATACATCCATACATCCATACATCCATACATCCATACATCCATACATCCATACATCCATACATCCATACATCCATACATCCATACATCCATACATCCATACATCCATACATCCATACATCCATACATCCATACATCCATACATCCATACATCCATACATCCATACATCCATACATCCATAATACATCCATACATCCATTAATCCATACATCCATACATCCATACATCCATACATCCATACATCCATACATCCATACATCCATACATCCATACATCCATACATCCATACATCCATACATCCATACATCCATACATCCATACATCCATACATCCATACATCCATACATCCATACATCCATACATCCATACATCCATACATCCATACATCCATACATCCATACATCCATACATCCATACATCCATACATCCATACATCCATACATCCATACATCCATACATCCATACATCCATACATCCATACATCCATACATCCATACATCCATACATCCATACATCCATACATCCATACATCCATACATCCATACATCCATACATCCATACATCCATACATCCATACATCCATACATCCATACATCCATACATCCATACATCCATACATCCATACATCCATACATCCATACATATCCATACATCCATACATCCATACATCCATACATCCATACATCCATACATCCATACATCCATACATCCATACATCCATACATCCATACATCCATACATCCATACATCCATACATCCATACATCCATACATCCATACATCCATACATCCATACATCCATACATCCATACATCCATACATCCATACATCCATACATCCATACATCCATACATCCATACATCCATACATCCATACATCCATACATCCATACATCCATACATCCATACATCCATACATCCATACATCCATACATCCATACATCCATACATCCATACATCCATACATCCATACATCCATACATCCATACATCCATACATCCATACATCCATACATCCATACATCCATACATCCATACATCCATACATCCATACATCCATACATCCATACATCCATACATCCATACATCCATACATCCATACATCCATACATCCATACATCCATACATCCATACATCCATACATCCATACATCCATACATCCATACATCCATACATCCATACATCCATACATCCATACATCCATACATCCATACATCCATACATCCATACATCCATACATCCATACATCCATACATCCATACATCCATACATCCATACATCCATACATCCATACATCCATACATCCATACATCCATACATCCATACATCCATACATCCATACATCCATACATCCATACATCCATACATCCATACATCCATACATCCATACATCCATACATCCATACATCCATACATCCATACATCCATACATCCATACATCCATACATCCATACATCCATACATCCATACATCCATACATCCATACATCCATACATCCATACATCCATACATCCATACATCCATACATCCATACATCCATACATCCATACATCCATACATCCATACATCCATACATCCATACATCCATACATCCATACATCCATACATCCATACATCCATACATCCATACATCCATACATCCATACATCCATACATCCATACATCCATACATCCATACATCCATACATCCATACATCCATACATCCATACATCCATACATCCATACATCCATACATCCATACATCCATACATCCATACATCCATACATCCATACATCCATACATCCATACATCCATACATCCATACATCCATACATCCACACATCCACACATCCACACATCCACACATCCACACATCCACACATCCACACATCCACACATCCACACATCCACACATCCATACATCCATACATCCATACATCCATACATCCATACATCCATACATCCATACATCCATACATCCATACATCCATACATCCATACATCCATACATCCATACATCCATACATCCATACATCCATACATCCATACATCCATACATCCATACATCCATACATCCATACATCCATACATCCATACATCCATACATCCATACATCCATACATCCATACATCCATACATCCATACATCCATACATCCATACATCCATACATCCATACATCCATACATCCATACATCCATACATCCATACATCCATACATCCATACATCCATACATCCATACATCCATACATCCATACATCCATACATCCATACATCCATACATCCATACATCCATACATCCATACATCCATACATCCATACATCCATACATCCATACATCCATACATCCATACATCCATACATCCATACATCCATACATCCATACATCCATACATCCATACATCCATACATCCATACATCCATACATCCATACATCCATACATCCATACATCCATACATCCATACATCCATACATCCATACATCCATACATCCATACATCCATACATCCATACATCCATACATCCATACATCCATACATCCATACATCCATACATCCATACATCCATACATCCATACATCCATACATCCATACATCCATACATCCATACATCCATACATCCATACATCCATACAGCCGTGCGATTCTCAAATGATTTATCAACGAGCTCGTCGATGAGCTCACCGATGTCAAATACTTTATGAGATTTCTTCATATATTTCACGGATGTTGTCAAAGATACAAAGATGTTTGCTCTTAGAGAATCACACGGTATAACATAGTAGGATGTAGGATGTAGTATTATTCAAAGTTATTGGTATTTAATGTATACTTTTTATAGTATAATAGATAGATAGATAGATAATTCTTTATTGTTACACCACTAAATATACAAAAATAACATAAAAGTAAAAGAAAACTTAAAATAAAGTGTTACAATGGGCGGCCTTATCACTAATAGTGATCTCTTCCAGGCAACCTTAGGATGGAGAGGAAATACAGGAATAACAAGACGGGGCGTAATATAAAGATAAAGGTACAATCAAATCAAGACAATAATACATTACTAAATCAAATTAATAATAAATTATAAACAAGATAAGAAAAATATCTACTAATACATAAAAATACACTAATACATATTGAAATACATTATGATAATGTATTATGATAATTTCGTTCCAGATAGCATATAACTTTTTTCGATGTCGGCAATCTCTGTTCTATTATCAGTGTGTACTTGTCCTGTGATAATTATGTTACACATTTTTTTTCAGTGTTAAAGAGATGCAGACCATTTGTCTCCGAAGACACTATCTCGAGCGCATGGGCAAGGAAACATAACTATATTTCAGAGTAAGTATTGTACCACACAGTTTGTTATGTAAAATCAAAATAAAATGTTTACCAACGACCTACCTTCTTAATAATAATTCACACAATTATATTTCTGCAATTCATATTGGTTTCTGTGTCACGAGATGAGGCATGGAAACATACGAATACAAACAAATCACTAACGACTCAAAACTAAGTACAAACATTTCTGCTTATCACTCAAACATAAGCCTCGGTCAGGGTTCGAACCTGATACCCTCACTTCGAAGGCAGGGTCACTACTATATTATATGCTCATCGCTTTAATGAGCCCTCACCCATGGGGTGCAGGGAGTAGGGGTACCGAGAGAGGATCGGGGAGCGGCGCGCTTATCGTAGTACACAAGAGACGAAATGTACATTATATAGTTCTGAAGATAGGTGACGTTATAGAAGTCAACATGGTATTTTTTTTAAGAAAATTAATTCCTGATCATGTTTAATGAATTAGAAGGATCTCCAAAGGTACATATATGAAAACATTAACTGAATCATTTATGCCCATATCAATATCACTGGAACTCGATTCTTCATTTTCGTAGCAGCCATCATTAGAATCATAAGAATTAATAATAATACCAACAACATCATGTAAAACTCTGTCATATTTGCGGTAACTGTCCTTAATTTTAGTTATGTGTTTAACACAGTGAGTCCGCTTCTCTACGTAGTTTTTAGCACACAGTGAGTCCGCTTCTATACGTAGTTTTTAGCAAATAATTCCTGGTGATGCACAAGGATACTATCGAAGTTATTAACTTAAAATGGAAAGATGGGGTACGATGAAATAAGAAGATGAGATGATATGTGATAGATGAGACGTAGTAACGAGACACGACGAGACGAGTCGAGACAAGAATATACGAGACGATATTGAGACGTGCCGAGACAAAAATATACGAGACGATACGCGATGAGACGAGATGAGACGATACGAGACGAGTCGAGACAAACATACACGAGACAATACGCCATGAGACGTGATGAGACGAAACGAGACGAGACGATACGCGATGAGACGAGATGAGAAAAAACGAGACGAGATGATATCTTATCTCATCTTAGTCTTTTTTTTTTGTTTCGGGGAAATCCTTTATGGATACCACCTACCACGGGGAGGGAAGGTGGTTATGTGGGAGTCCGTATACCGACCAAAACCCCGGGGTGTTCCGTTACTGCCGCTTTTGGCGGGAACGCGGGACAGATTTTCCACACGACCGCGAACCCGCCGCGACTCTCCGTTGCCGGACCCTTCTCTTCGCGGCACGCCAGAACACATGGCGCGCCGCAACTACCTCGGAGACTAAACCCGCCAACAATGAGCGCCAGACTTCCCCGTGTCTGGACGCCCGTGGTCTCCCTGCGGTGGGTCGGATACGTAGCCCCACCGCCTGCTACGTCAGCAACAGGGGATAATCCCCAGCGACCCCACCTCCTCGAGCCTGCGCCGAGCGCCCGGACCCCACCTCCTCGAGCCTGCACCAAAGTGCCCGGGCCCCCCTCCTCGAGCCTGCGCCAAAGCGCCCGGGCCCCACCTCCTCGAGCCTGCACCAAAGTGCCCGGGCCCCCCTCCTCGAGCCTGCGCCAAAGCGCCCGGGCCCCACCTCCTCGAGTCTGCGCCAAAGCGCCCGGACCCCGCCACTCCTATGTGGACTTGGCGGCCAAAGCCCATAGGAGCGGCCCCGCCTGAGCCGGCCAGCGCACCCCAACGCCGGCGCCGCCCCTGGGTTCCTCTTGGCTTCACCGTGGTGATCCAAGCCACGGCTACTGAGCCTCCCCGCCACGTCAATGCGGGAACCCTTCGGGGGGATCTCATCTTAGTCTTATGTTATCTTACCCCATCTTTCCTTCTTAAGTTAGTAACTTCGATAGTATGTGCATAAACTCTATCCAGTAATGTGGTATAGCCAATATTAATTCTAGATAAGGACACCTCTTAAACAAAATTATGTAAAGGTGATGCGTATTGTAGTAACTAGAGTAAAAAGAAAATTAAATATATATTTAAATTTCAGCCGGCCAATACCACCAAGGACGCGATCGGAGGAGGTGCGCCCAGACGGGTTTATGTTGCTACCGCCCGCTACTTTCAGGTAATCTGAGAACTTCAAGAGTATCCGACTCTTAGAGCCGATATACACGGACTGCTCGAGCAGTTAGCCAGTGATCAACATACACGGACCGCTCTTGTAGTCATAGTCAACAGCTCGAAGCTGCCATTGATAACTGCTTGATTAGTTGGTATTAACTGTTCAACAAGTCACAATTTCAATTCAAGAGCGAGAAGCGCGGCCAGAGTGGAATAAAAATCGCGGGCGGAGGTAACTGTGCGAGAGCAGTCGACAGCTCATGCAGTCAGTGTATGCCTGGCGACAACTTGACCGCCAACCGCCTGAAGCAGTTTTGTGTTTGTGTGTACGTAGAAGACACAGTATGTAGTACACTGTGCAGTCGCAGCTTAAAGCAGTCCATGCTGACTACTTCAAGCCGTTCGTGTATATGGGGCCTTAATTAGACTAACATGGGCGATTTAAATTGCGCAACCTTTGGTTAAACTGTTATACCATACAATACATTAAGCAATATACTGCTATGTCAGCACTTAATTTATTACAGTACGAATATTCAATAAACATTTCAATGTTTATTGACAATTTACCTATAATTTTTGTTTGCATGTAAACCACATTTAGCAATACAGAATATGTGGATTATCAGTATATTGCTATTTATTTGTTATGTTGCTGAAATTAATCATTGATACAGTTGCGCTAGATTGCTCTACTAAAACTGAGCAATTTAAATGTCACCCATAGTCTATTACATAAGTATTGACGAATCAAAATCATTTAATCGGATATATGATGTTGCAGCTGGGAAAGCGAGATGAACAGGGAGAAGTGCAGATATAAAAAACAACAACGCCAGGGGTAAGTTATACATAATTTACACACCGTTACAGTTTAAAGGTTCTATCCAGTAATAACTACATACAACTAAA
Organism: Selenia dentaria; assembly: GCA_917880725.1. Lineage (NCBI taxonomy): Eukaryota > Metazoa > Arthropoda > Insecta > Lepidoptera > Geometridae > Selenia > Selenia dentaria. Next base: position 42,430,380 of record OU862876.1, read on the forward strand.
CTTGCAAACTAACGTGTTTATCATCATCATTATCATTATCATCAAAATCTCAGTCGTAGGCTGTCTACTTCTGAACATTTGTGTCCCCTGCATGATATCTTACCTTAATTTGCAACCTACGCTGGGTCTTATAGGTGGGTATCTTATAGGTTGACAACCTACGCTGTCCTTGCCGTTCTGTGTTCCAGAACCTTCCGGCTCCATCAATTATCAGTTTTAAGTGCTATGTGCTCTGCCTACTGTCACTTCAACTGACTTATTATTTGGGCTATATCAGTTACTTTCATTCTTCTAGGGATCACAAAATTAATTCATTTTATAACTGTAAATTCATAATACATCAGAATGTTGTTTAGCTATTACATAGTGCTCGATTATGATGTAAGCTGGAAATCAATGATAACAAATTGACGACAATACTTACGCAAGCGGTTCGGCCGCGCACGGTGTGACTACTCCACATAAATGTTATCCCTGAATTAAAAGGTCATGTAATTTTCCGTGGTACACCATACCATATCTCTTTGCCATACACACTACAACTTCCAGGCTGAATATCTGGAACTTGGGTGGTATCCACCGAATCCACGGTCAAACGAGTCTTACTATCTTGGATGAGACTTGAGTGGCACTTCCCGGGGACCACAAATAATATAAATAATAATAAATAAATATAACAAGAAAGAATTATCTGAAGGGACTCTTCCTACGGACATGGGTCACTTTCTGGGGCTATTAAGTATGATATATAAATCGTCCCCAATACTTCAGAGCCTGAAACCAAGGTTAATTATTATTATTAACTAAGGTCACCGATATAGCTCTCAAAATTAGTGAGTTTAAGTGGCAATGGGCAGGCCACATCGCTCGCAGAAATGATAACCGATGGGGAAGAAAGGTTCTCGAGTGGCGACTATGCACCGGTAAACGAAGTGTGCAAGATGGACCGACGATCTCGTCAAAATCGCGGGGAATCGCTGGATGCAGGAAGCTGGTAACCGGTCCCAGTGGCGTTCAATGGGGGAGGCTTATGTTCAGCAGTAGACGTCTTCCGGCTGATAATGATGATGATTATGATGGTTTTAATACTCTTAGAATGTCCCATAAGTTCTTATAGACGATTTCAATAGCACAGAGAAATTCCGGGGCCCGACTCATGTGGATGTTAACTGCGTAGAGCGAGAATACTCGTACCGGAGATAAGAAAGAAACGCAGGTTGATAACATTTGGTTAGCCTAATTCTATACCATGTCCAGTATTCATATTTTAAACCACATACAAAATAATTTCTTCCTGGATTTAATATATTTTTATAAAAATATAGGAGATAGATCGGATAGATGCTGAAGACTAGACATGGTCATTTTGTTATTGCAAAGATATCCTGGAAATAAAAGTTATTATATACGCATTTTTTTTGTACTATTTAATAACATTAATTAGCAATTTGCTTGTGCAGCACACCAAACTAAACTAAGGAACTTAAATAAAAATTTAGTAAAATCGTACAAAGCCTTGAACATGACATGTGCATACATTTTAAATTTCTTTTCAATTGTGGGTAGTTTTAAATCAGCTTAGACAAGTGTAGCGCGAGTTTAGTCGTCATGTCACTTTGTGGTCTCTGAACTAGTCTAAACTGATCTAAAACTAACACCAACTCAAAGGATACCAACAAATGGGCGGGTTTTATGCACTTTAATGTGCGGGATAATTATTACCGCAATCGAGTTATTAAAACTTTTAGATTGTTAATGAATACCACTTTTCTTCTACTTTCACGTTATATTGTATTCGTTTACAAACTTGTTTGTTTCTATCGAAATATATCAAGAAGTATTATTTTTATATAAATTAATGTCATCTGATTTGAAGATACACTTTTGTATTCAACCTAAAAAAGGCTCTCGCATTTATATACAAAAGAGGAGAGAGATAGATAATTGCGATCTCATTCAAAAACTAGAAACGTCGTTGCCTAGCAGAACTGGTATCGTAGCTGACCTTTAGACAGAGTATTGTACAGAGCTTTTCTCTCTCGCATAGGTTTTAGAATAGTGCTTTGAAGTAATCATAAGCTAAATTGCTTGAGCTTTCGGTAAAGGCAGCACCGTGATTAGATTTTGCTGCGGCAAAACATTTTCTTGTACTGCCTTGACTAGTTGCACATTAGACGGCATCGTCACTAACCATCAGGTGATACACTGGCATGTCGCATATACTACGTGAGTTGTAGAGCAAACGTGATGTGAGACGTCTCGTCGTGCTGCTTAAATAATGCATTTTATTCCTTAGTATTTAACGCCATTTTAAGGATTGGACCACATTTTAGTATAAAAGTTTTATTTGTGATATTTCAAAAATATGTCTTCACAATATAAATATTAAAAACGAAAAGTGTAGACACCTAAGTTACCTAGAACCACTGTGTGTTACTCAACAATTTAACCCGTAATGTGAAAAATATAGTTGGAGCTCGCGTAAATTATTTTTATAGATATGAATTATTGAAACAATCTATCGACTAGTTTGCCCGCGCCACAAAACTGCAAGGATTTTTGAGGTCCAAAGTGTCGGCGCAACAATTGTTGCAAGTAAGTGTCACGCGCGTTTTTCTTTTGTTTATTTTTTAAAGTCATCCCAATGTTTAACCATAGAGTTTAATTCTTTAGCGTAATATATTTCCTTTCTATGGCAACACTACACACGGACATGTTCTATCTGTTAAACTTAAAAAAAGAAATATAATCAATGTTTATATTTTCATTTGTGTTTGGCGGTGAGGTTATGTTTTGTGCTATAGTTTTTAGTGAATTAATCGGGTTAAACTTATGATTTTGATACAAATTAAACATGAATATGATCGTGAATGTGTAAGGAATACTGTAAATATGTGATTTAAGTTCTGGCATCAAAATTTACACGAAATAAATTTGTCACGAATCGACAACACTCGGTAAGCTAATTTCTCATTGTTATGATTGGTTATAATTTGCTTTATTTTGAATAGATTATACTTTTACATTGTAAAATATCACAGAAATAATGTTGTCAAGTAATTACACCCACTCAGAATATGATAAATACGCCATAACATGTCAGGATCGATAAAAATCGAAGTCACGTGACAGTTAAATTAGCTCGTACTAAAAATTCAAAACTTGTAATTTTTTTTAATTATATCTGATTTATAATTATTCTTTGAAACCTAGTTTGGTTTGTAGAATTTCTAATAAGAATTCCAATAAAATAAAAAACCCACAAGAAAATTTATACTTCATAAAAATTTTTTTTTTTTAAATCACCATGTCTAAGTCTAGAAAATGAACCCCCAAGTTGAAAAAAAAAATCATTATTGGCCGAAATTTCAAAGTAGCTCTTATTTTTTATGTAATTATTAATAACCTAAGCATATGTTACTAGGTAAAAATAATATTTCTGTTCTAGACATTCAAAATATTTATAAATATCAAATCAAAATCCTGTCTTGGTAAGCATTATTTATTGATAAAACTTAATTTTTGTGGTCAGATTGCAAGTTTTTTTTATGATATTATTTCTTCTACGAATTCAAATATTTGAATGTAATTAGTTAGATATGTGTTTTTACTATTTAATTACCGCAAAAAACCTATAGGTATTAATGTAAAATTTTTAAATTACATTTTTTTTCCACATCAACTCTGATTTTTTCGGCTCCGTCAAGTTTGTCCTCGTGTAACATAACATTTTACTAATACATTTGACATGAATATTTATGTATCAGATTCCTTGGTTATTCAACTATCTCTGACAAAAATTTCGCCTCTTAACTCGCTATAGGAATGGCACAAGAGCCATTTATTCCCAACTCGGCGCAAACTTTTGACGCGGGCGCAGGTCGTAACACTCGGGAGCAATCACGAGGGCGCCACCAGGGCTCCTTAGGCAAGTTAGTCGATAGGGCTATGTTCATTGCTATCACCTGCTATTTCGTGTGGCGTTTGACAAAAGTTAATGTAGATACCGTCCTTTACAGTAATTTCATTAAACAATGTTGTTCACTAATTTGAAGGCGGGCACTAAATTAACCAGGCTACTTGGAGAGCTCACAAATAAACATGCCACATATAAGCTGCCTAGGTAAAAACATTCCTACAGCGAATAAAAAAAAAAAATTGCAAATTTTAGAGTTTATCCCTGTGACTTAAATAACAGTCATCGTGAACGAATCTTCATTGGGACCTGCGATTTTAAATCTAGTTGGAAGGCTCCTTTTTCCTGAATTAAAATATTGGCCTTAATAACTACTAGCTGAAATATACAAATACAAATTTATTACGGATATACGAACAAGCAATTTTTTTAAAACAGCTTCCTTAGATCTTGCGCGACAAATACTTTCATGTTTTAAACTATTATATGCCAACGCCACCTATTGAACATGATTTTGATTAAAAAAACCTTGTCAACGCCATGTATTGAAAATGTTTTGGATACTTTTGAATTTTACACCGGGCATTTGTCATCATAATCTCATCCGCAGGACGTCCACTGCTGAATATAGGCCTACTCCACAACTTTCCAAAAGGACCAGTAGGAAGCGGCCGGCATCCAACGTCGTCCTGCTAGCTTTATAAGGTCGGCAGTCCACCTTGTCGGTGGACGAACTACGTTGCACTTGCCGGTCCGTGGTCACCACTCCAGAACCTTCCAGCCCCATCGGCCATCTGTTCTGCGTGCTATGTGTCCTGCCCACTACCATTTCAACAGGCTTATCTTCTGGGCTATGTCGATTCTTTCTGTTCTGATTCGATCACGTAGATAAACCTCGATAGCCCTCTCAATAGTTCGTTGTGCGACTTTGAGCTTGCTTATGAGGCCCATAGTAAGTACCACGTTTCAGTGCCATGTGTCAGCACTGAGGTGTTTTTGACGAGAAGACTTCGAAAATTTCCGGAACGCTGCCTAGACGAATTGGATTTAACGATTGACCTCTTTCTTGAAATTGGACATGGCTAGTTTGACGGTCTGTCGTAGGTAGGTGTATTCGTCAACCACTTCGAGAACTGAGTTCCCAACTGATATTGGGGTAGGCACAACATGGGCATTAGACATAATTTTCGTCTTGTCCATGTTCATCTTAAGGCTTACCCGTTGGGAAACTCAATGGAGGCCTTCGAGCATTGTACTGAGGACTTCCATGGATTCTGCCATGACTACAATATCTTCGGCAAATCGAAGGTGAGTGAAGTACTCGCCGTTGATATTGATGCCTTGAAGGCGTCTTTCAATGCAGCGATGAACAGTTTCGGAGATATAACGTCTCCCTGCCTCACGCCTCTTTGCAATGGAATTGCTTTCGAGAGCTCGAAGCTCCTGTACTCGGACTGACATGTTGGAGTTTTTATACAAACACTTCAGCACTTCAATATACCGATAGTCAATACGGCACCGCTGGAGAGACTCAAGCACTGCCCACGTCTCGATCGAATCAAAGGCCTTCTCATAGTCCACAACCGCTAAACGAAGAGGCAAGTTATACTCTTCGGTCTTCTGTATAACTTGGCATACTTGCATGTGAATGTGGTCTATGGTACTATAGCCTTTTCGGAAACCGGCTTGTTCTGGAGGCTGGAATTCATCAAAACTGCAACTGAGACGGTCCGTTATGACCTTCGTAAATAGCTTATAAACAGAACTCAAAAGCGAGATGGGTCTGTAATTCTTAAGTAAAGTGTTGTCACCTTTCTTGGAGAACAGCACCACCACGCTTTTGTTCCATGCTTCTGGCGTTGAACCTTCGAGTAAGTCCACCCGCTTTCAGAAGCTCCGATGTGATACCGTCGTCACCCGGCATCTTTTGTTCTTGAGTGTTTCAAGGCCATTCTAATCTCGTACAGACTGATGTCTGGGATATCTTTGGTATAATGTCGGATCAGCTTGGCTCTTAGGTCTTTGGCCGAGCTGCTAACAAGTTTAGCTACCGAAGAGTATAACTGTCCCTAGAAATTCTCTACCTCTCTTAACACTTCTGCTTTGGTCGACGCTACACTGCCGTCTTCTCTCTTCAGCTTCATCAACTGGCTCTGCCCAATAGAATTATCTCTTGCAACACTTTGGAGCCCTTGTTCCGCTCTGTCGTTTCTTTAATACAATTAGTAATAAAGATCCGGATGTTATGTCGCAAGGACTTCCATAGTCGTTTATTGAGCAGCCTATATGCTTCAGCATCATTCGAAGACTGTAGTTTTAAGGAGCGTTGTTCAACTATGAGGTTGAGGGTATCGTTGGAGAGTTTCTGTGGCGTATCTCTACGATGGGGCTTAAAGAACTTGGAACCCACTGTATAGACAGTTTCTACTAACCTGTTATTGATCTCGTCCACTGAATCGATGTTCTCGAGGCAATCGAAGCGATTGGATAGCTCAAGTTGAAAGCTCTCGGTGTCTTGAATATAGGCACGAGTAGGTCGGAGCGTAGACTTTAATAGACGAGACCTTTCAAGTTTGACATTAATATTCAGTGTGCCTCTTACCATTCGGTAATCACTACCAGTTTTTACTCTGTAGATCACGGAGGCATCAGTGAATATTTGTCTCTTGGTGGTCATAATGAAGTCAATCTCATTTCTCGTGGAACCATCGGGACTCAGCCAGGTCCATTTCCTATGAGGTGGCTTCTGAAAGAAAGAGTTCATCATAAACAGTCCCTCTTTCTCCAGGGAGCCGGCCACCCTCTGTCCCCTACGGTTCCGCTGCCCATAACCAAATTGCTTCTCCTACCCAACTTCGCGTTGAAGTCCCCCATAACAACTAGAAAGTGCGTTTCGGAGGTATGTATGGCCCGACTAATGTTCTCATACATATCCTCCACCTCATCATCCTGGTGCGACTTCGTCGGTGCGTATACCTGAATGACCTTCAGCGAATATCGTTTGGATACTCTGAGTATTGGGTATACGACCCTATTCGAAACGCTTTTGATCGTAACTATGTTGTTAGTAAGGGACTTGTGGACGAGAAACCTGACACCACCTTGGGACTGTTGGTCGCCCTCCCGGTAGTAGAACAGGTTACCTGATTTTAGGATTATCGTGTCCTCACCCGCTCTTCAGACTTCTGATAACCCCACGATGTCCCAGTGTAACCTACTCATTTCTTCTTCCAGCTCATACATCTTCTCGTCTGTCATCATCGTATCTTGTGTATTACCAGGGCCAGTCGTCGTCATTGCGGGCGGTAGCCGGGCGTCTGCCGGGGATTCATAGCACCCCCTGTCTCACCGTTACCGTGGCCGCTGCTGTAGCCAGGAATAGCGGGGCTGGCGGGGACTGGGAGCATGGTTCCATTTGTGTCAATCATTTCAGGGGGGTTTTGCCAATACTCGCCATGCTTGGCAGGCGGGTTGGCAAGCGCAGTTTTGGGGTTTTAGACTGGGAAGGTGCTGCTGCCCACCTTCTTATTGTTATCCCTTAGCCCGCTTTGACGGCAACCACGGGTAGAGTTTGGGGGTACTATTCTAAGCCGGCACCCCACGGCACGAAGCTTGGCATCCTCTAATCCAGTGGTGAACAGTTTTGGAGATGTAGCGTCTCCCTGTCTCACGCTTCTTTGCAATGCAACCTTCGATCTCTGCTCCTGTACTTGGACTGACGTGTTGGCGTTATTGTACAAACACTTCAATACTTCGATGTACCAATAGTCAATACGGCATCGTTAGAGAGACTCAAGCACTGCCCACGTCTCGATTATTTCCATCATAGACCTTCTCATAGTCCACAAACGCTAAACAAAGAGACAAGAGACAAACAAGAGCTTTCCGGTCTTCTGTATTACTTCCTTGCCTTTTCGGAAATCGGCTTGTTCCGGAGGCTGGAATTCATCAAACCTGCGACTGTGATGGTTAATGATGATCTTCGAAAACAGTTTATAAACATGGCTCAAAAGCGATAAGGGTCTGTATTTCCTAAGTAAAGTGCTGTAACCTTTTTTAAAGAAAAGTACCATCACGTTTTTGTTCCATGCTTCTGGCGTTAAACCTTAGAGTAAGACGGTATTAAAGAACTTCTGAAGTAGTCTAAGTACTGGTGTTCAGACGCTCAGATCTAATACTGTCGTCATCCGGTGCCTTGTTGTTCTGAAGCTGTTTCAAGCCTATCCTAATCTCATACAGACTGATGTCCGGAATATCTTGGGTATAATGTCGGGTCAGCTTGAAGGTATACTTATAGACAGAATACTCTATAGATTCCTATGTCTTCTTAATATTAATTATATATATATATATACACTATATATACCGACCTGACCCGCCACCGGTTGGCTCCTTTGGCGTTAGTATAGTGGGAAATGCGCTGCTTTGGAATCTCCAGGCGACCTGGGTTCAATACCCGGATTGGACAGTTGTGGGGTTTTTCTGTAAATAAATATTCAGTACAAGTCAAATATACATACATACAATCAAACATTAAATATAAATTATATAGATAATTAATAGAATATAATAATATAGAAATATTTAATACAAACTCAAAGATTATAAATAACAGTAGTAAAAACTAGAAAAGTGTAATCTGCGATATGTCAATATACAAATTATAACTCCTGTCGTTTATTAAATACTAGCTCTTTCTAATTGTTTAGTGCTACGCTCTAACACACACAACTCCGACGGAAAGTAATTTAATACTATTGCGTTTCAGTCGGTCTGTAGGAGGTTCCGGAGGCATAATCCCCCTCCCCCTTCTCCCCCCCCCCCCTCTACTTTCCCCATCTATCCCATCCTCAAAGGTCGGCCACGCATTCTCGAGACCTCTGGTTGTTATAGTGGTGGTGAAGTGATAGACAACCATCGGTAGATTGATATTTCCATTTATTTCATATAAATAATACGTAGCGATCAATGCCAATGCACGTGGTGTACGAAGTAAGTACATGTATTGTGAGATTGTGCTGACGCCCGCGAATCCGCGTGCGACAGCTTTTGTACATTATTCCTTCGCCGTGCGCGTGAGGGTCATATTATCAGACTTGTGTAGACTGTGAAGTTAACAAATCAGTGCAGTGAGTTATCGAAATACAGTGACATTACAGTGACATTATAGTGGACATTACCGTGGACATTATCACATTATCATAGCAAGCGTCGTGGGCCAAGAGGCTCAAACGCGCATATCTTTATCAAGTGTCTTGGATCTGGAGATCCAAGACTTACATTTTATCAATTTGGAGTGGATCCCCGAAGCATCAACAGTTCGGGTGAGTAAACCCTCTCGACACATCATCAAGCCAAGTAAGACTGTTCCTTATTTTTTCAATAATGGAGGTGCTTCTTCAACGGCAAAATGAGATCTTTTCTATCATCAGTAATATTAGGACCAATTTCGGAAATTCAAATTCAAATTCAAATTAATTTATTGTGATAATAAACGTCTAAAAGTACAATTACATATTATCACACAGTTAAAATAAACAAAAACAACATTTAGCCAAATAATATCAAGTAATTAAGAAAAATATACCAAATTATGTAAAAAAATAATAATAACGTACAATTAATGTCAAAATAACAATAATAGTCAACAATAATAATCAACAATAGATCTTAGAATATATTATTTACAACTGCAGGGTGTATCCCACTGGTCTTTAAGCGTCTCACAATATCTTAACAGTACACACACAATAACATTCCATTTGTCACACATTACGTCAATTTCTGCGTTGGCGTCAAGGAGTGCATTGAAGTGGCGTCGGATGCGAATCATCGGAGACTGAGAGCGCGACACTGTGTTACCCCGAGGGACATAAAACAACTCGTGTCGCCGACCGCGCAGGTACATAGAAGGAACAAACAACGTACAAAAAAGACTAAGAAGCTGAAGGCAGTCTACTGCACCTCTAATAACCCTACAGCCAAGGACAAGTTGACCGAAGTTCCTTATAACTTCCAGCGAATTATAACCGAGTTTACCGAGAAGGAATTTAGTCGGGTACAAGAACGGGTAGTAACCATAAAGTTTCTTATAAAGTGATCTTAGGAAGGTTTTTTGGACCTTCTCAAGCATCCGTGTATAAGTTACCTGGTGAGGATTCCAGACACACGCGCTTGATTCTAGTTTACTCCTGACTAAGGCGTTATATAAAGTGACAATAACCTGAGAATTTTGGAAGTCCTTAGCATTTCGCAAAACGAACCCCAAACGGCGGAAAGATTCTTTAGCAAGGGCTGATATATGGTCATGAAAGGTCAATCCACGATCGAAGGTGACACCGAGATCCTTAATATAGTCAACCCTATTTATACCTACACTGTCCAAATAATAATTATAATGAATTGGATTCTTTTTACGGTCAAATGTCATAATATTGCATTTATTTATATTAAATACCATTTTATTAGTCACACTCCACTCATATATCAAATTAATGTCATTTTGAAGCCTAAGGCAGTCACTAAATGAATTAATTTCTAGGTAAAGTTTTAAATCGTCAGCGTACAAAAGACTGTTAGCGGAACTCAGTACTTTAGGTAAGTCATGAACCATTATCAAGAACAGGAGTGGACCCAGGACCGACCCCTGACTCACCCCAGATTTGGTGTGATAAAGTTTTAATACGTACATGCCATGTCGAACAAACTGCCTACGATCCTTCAAATAGTCTGCGAAGAATTTAACGAGTCCAGAGGTAAAGCCGATGAGTGACAGCTTATGTAGCAGTACAGCATTATCAATTTTGTCAAAAGCTTTCTGATAATCAAAGTATATAACATCTACTTGCTGTCTGCGATCCATGGCACTCGTGATATAGTCGACTAGGCACAGCAAATTAGTATTTATGGAGCGCCCCGGTCTGAAACCATGCTGCTCATCACCCAACTGCTGCTTCACCTGCCTGTATATTTCGCTGTGCAGAATGTACTCAAACACCTTAGCAGGCGCACACAAAGTCGCGATAGGTCGATATTCTTCGACTACAGTCCTATTGCTACTCTTGGGGATAGGTGTCACTCTGGAGAGCTTCCACTGAGTAGGATAGGTACCCTTTTTAAGCGAAAGATTTAAGATATGGTGAAAAGGAATAATCATATGTTGTTTACAAGCCTTTACAATAAAACTTGGTATATTGTCCGGACCTGGTGAAGTTGCCGGTTTTAATTTGTTTATGCCGCGCTCAATATCCTCAGGCGATAGAGTAGGTATATTAACATGACCTCCCCCCGACACTAGATCTAGACATAGATTTGCATCTGTACGGGTTATGTCAGCCAAGAATACGCTAGAAAAATACATTGCACGTGCGAACGCTTCGGCAGCTTCCACACCAGTGCATAGGTTACCCCTGTAGGTGGGGCAGGGTTCAAAACCACCCTTAGACCTGAGGCTGTGTACATGGTTCCAAAAACGTTTCGGTTGCAGTCTTACACTCTTTTCGATACGTGACATATGCGCTTTATACGCTAACGAAATACGCACTTTCAAACTCGTTCGGAGATCTGAAAACAAATCGTATGACGTAGCAGTTTTCGACCTCAACCAAGCCCTGTGCAACCGCACTTTACGCCGAACATCTTTAATAATTTCAGCATCAAACCACTCTGGATACCTACTACATTTATTTGTCTGTCTCATCTTTTTAGGCGCTGACTGATCAAACAAACTATACATAATACAGTAAAAAGCATCTGTGGCTAGAGATACGTCCTTAGAAAGGATGACAGGTTCCCAAGAAGTATTGGCGAGAAGCGATACGAAAAGCGCAAAGTCCATTTTGTTGAAATTCCAATCACACGACGCATCGATATTACTCGGCTGCAGTCGGTCAGAGCCATTATTACACATTCGTAGACTCAGTGTTATCTCGAGCGGGGGGTGGTAGCGCGCCTCAATACGTACGAACCCAGCAGAAGCCTCGGTGACGCATACCCGCCGCACCAATGATTCACTGCAATCCCGCGCCAACACAACGTCAAGAATACCGCCATTAGCATTAAGTATGTTATTATGATCAATGAGATTACAGTAACTCAAAAAATAAGAAAGGATTCGGCTGTCCGTAAAACATCTGATTACATTAAGAAACGGTTAGACAGCATTGACAATCTCTGGGGAGAGTTTAACAGTAACCACACCAAAATCTTTGTGGGAGATGGAGGTGTGCCTAATCATGATCACGAGTATTTTAAAGACAACATATATCAAAAGACAAAAGACTTATATGATGGGTTGCGAAATGTATTGTTAACGTATGGTAGAACAGACACATCTATTCAACATGATGGTGAGGTAGACCATCTACTACGACTACAACGAACATATTTTAGGGCTTTTGATAGAACATTGAGACGCATAAGAATAGAAGACTTGACAGAAAACTGGGAGATAGAAGATAAATTAAAAATAATACAAAATAAGTGGAAGTTAATAGAATAATTACATATTAAAATCAATAACATTTTGCGTGGCGGTGACGTCACGTATGACGATGAATATGATGATTTTGAAAAGAGTTTTGACGAAATGAAACGTTTATTAAATAGGCATTTGTCATAAAAAATTCACCTACAAAATTCGACAGTCCAATTAGAAATTCCAATTTTTACAGGTAAATACACTCAATGGCCTACATTTTTTGATTTATTTAGCGAGATAATTCATCAAAATAACTCGCTTACAAAATGTCAAAAACTGCAATAATTAAAAAGTAAAATCAAAGGGGACGCTGAACGTCTCATACAGCATCTTCATATATCGAACGAAAACCATGACACAGCTTGGGACATTCTGACGCATAGAAATGACAATAAAAATGTTCTCTTTTCTAAACAAATTGAGCTATTTTTAAATTAGACCAACATTCACTTGCAGACAGCGTACGAGTTAAGAAAACTGTACGACACGACAACAGAATGCATTCATGCCGTTCATAACCTTGGAGTTGATACATCCTCATGGGATCCGCTTCTGGTCCACCTACTGTGTAAAAAGTTGGACGCACAGATATACGCTGATTATAAAGAGTCCCGGGAATCGCCTAGACTATTGGCCAATCTGGATGAGTTTTTAGCATTTTATGGCGTTAGCGCCTGTTACTAGACGGGATAAGGAAATACCGTCACTTTCTACTCGTATCTTATCATCAAACAGTACAAATATTCTACCTACAAGGAATTATCGACATTATTATCAAGCAAACAAGAAAACTAACTATCAAGTCATGGCATCTTTTACAAAAAGGTGTCTATTATGCAAATCCGAACACGATTTATACCAATGTGTAAAGTTTCTTGAAATGACACCGGAGATTAAATATAATACTGTTGAGAAACTTCGCATTTGTTTGAATTGTTTATACGATCACAACACTAAACAATGCTCTTCGACGAAACGGTGTAAAACGTGTAATGGGTATCATAATACAATTATGCACGAAGCGTGTGAACATTATATTGCTACTAAGCCCAATTTATCATCATCATCATTATCAACTATGGTACCTAAACAGCAAAACAAACTACAACAAAACCACATTCAAATAAAACCAGGTCCATCTACGGTTGCTCAACAGCATAGCAATCAGCGAAATGTATTTCATGTTGCCACCGAAAACAGAGAAACACTTTTACCAACTGTCGTTATCCAAATTCAAGCAGCGGATGGTACCTTTGTGACAGCTCGTGGCATCTTAGACCAAGCCGCGCAAATTTCGTTAATTTCTGAAAATCTCACTCAACGTTTAGGTTTAAAACGTCGTTACCCTTTAATAGCCGTATCGGTATCTGGCATCGATTTATGTGAGAAAAAATGCAAGAGTACCGTGCAACTTAGGGGAAGGTCACTTTATGACGATTATACATTTGACTCTGATGCATATGTTGTATCCGAGGTTGCTCATAATTTACCTCAAGTTTCGTTTGAACCCGAATCATTAGAATATTTGAAGGATTTGCCGCTAGCAGATCCACAGTTTAATATATCACAAAATATAGACCTGCTATTGGACAGTGATGTCTATGCGGAAGTCATTAGAAAAGGTCTTGTAACTTGTAAATAATAATCTTGTCTTGTACCCTTTGAGGTCACCAATTGCACAAGAAACAATCTTGGGATGGATCATATCAGGGAGTGTTGAGACAATGAACTGTTTTAATGTAACGAAGCGTAACCTTGAGGGTAACTCAGTACTATCAACAAGCCATAATATCAAGAATACGGATAATACAGATTTATCTAAGTTCTGGGAAATAGAAGACATCAGTAGTACTTCGAGTGATTTGACTGAAGACGAGAAGTACTGCGAGGATTTATATCAACAGACAACAAAACGATTGGAAAATGGAAGGTACGAGGTCGCTCTACCGATGAAACCAACTTATCAGGAATATTTGGGACCATCAATGGCAAAAGCTGTTGCTCAATTTAGACAACTTGAAAATAAACTTACTAAAAACTCAGCTCTCCGAGACAGAGCTCGAGCCTATCCAAGAGTCAGCTTGGAATAAACTGAAAGCCGAGATCGAAAATGCAAAGGAACAGTCATCAGGGAATCTCAGCATACATGACGTTCACCATTACACTACGTCATATTTCATCATCGGGTTGCTGCTCGTCGGGGCAGCTATCGTCGCTTACCGCAAGCTGAAGGGCAAGGCTGCGCCCGTGGCACTGCCGGAGCAGGCAAGTGCCAGGCCGCAGCCACCAGGCTCGACTGCCGACTTACGTGTCAGTGTTAGTGAATGTGTGCAAGGTGCGCGAAGTGTAGAAAATGTCAATAGAGGCACGTCGCCTATGCCTATCAGAGCTCGTTTGGATAAGTGATTAGTGAGCATTTGTGTACTCAGAGAATTTGACTCTTTTTATTTTTCTTTATTTTTCGTGTATACCAAACCCTCATTGTTATCACCATTGTATCATCTACTCTTTACGCATTATATCATTTAGAAGTAAGTCTTCATTTCTTTTATGTTAAGCATCTTAGGCCTATTTGAGTGGGCAAGATGTACGAAGTAAGTACATGTATTGTGAGATTGTGGTGACGCCCGCGAATCCGCGTGCGACAGCTTTTGTGCATTATTATTATAAAATAAATCAGTTTGCATTTGACCATGAACACGGGTGGTTTCATTTATGCAGCTCGACATCATATCATTACTTTCCCCGGTATATCAACTTACACCCCCTACACGTGGCAAAATCGGAAAGGGCAGAGACAGTAAAACCGCGGCAACATCATTAGGTTACCGACATCTGTCACTGTCACATAAAATCTGGTATGTCATAGATTACAGATGTAACACTGGTATTACAATGCCAGTGGGCGGTGGTATCCCTTACCATCTGGTGAGCCGCCGAAAATACAAAAATAGGAATCCGTCCTCTTGACAAAGTATAGATTATTATAGATTTCTGATTAATAACGCATCAATACATTTACTCAGTTTATCTTGCTTCCGAACAATTTTAGCACACACACTCTAATACAAATGAAGCACTATCATTTCCACCTTGTTAACTTTTTCAACTCGTCATGCTAATAGTGTCATGTCGCTCCTGTTTCAGTTTAAAACATGCTATATCTTTAGATTCTGGTTGCTGTGAGCATTGGTACAAGGCGTGTTGAATGCTCACATACTGATTTGTTTACAGTTTGCGGAGGAGTTCGGATGATGATGATGAAGAAAGCCTGGGTGGGCGCATCACATTCTTAGTCAAGCCGATTGACATACATGCAGAGCCGATTTATAGTCGCGCGGGTAAATTATCTAAAAGTAAGTGTTATATCCTACTTGAAATATGGACGTATCTGCTTTGATAGTTTTGAAACATCAGTGACCTACCTGCGGGGCTAGCAAGGGCATCACCCCGAGCACGCGGCGGAGAGTAATAGGCATTCCACCGTTTTTATCCACCTGTCAGTGGAAATAATGGTCTTCTCCGCCTTACAGAGCACGGCAATCGGGGAAAGAGATAAAATGTTTCCTTTTAAGGTTTCTCGTAGACAGTATGTCCCGCTACTCCCGATATAGAGCACGGACTCGTAGAAACGTGGATACAATTCTCTCCGATTGACATAACATGTAGAAAGGTTATCACCTTCTTCGAAGTTGGTAGATAAAAGTTTATTTCTATTTAAATATGCCTCGCGCATTTTATTATAATTATATTTTGTCCCGAGAAATGGAAACAATGGCAAGAAAATTACACCAGAGGTATATTCGAGATGTCACAACCCCTTCGATTACCCAGATAATTAATTTAGGCACGTCCTATGTTACACACATATTGCGAGTCAAAAAAAATGGTGTTGTACTTAATGCATTGCAGCATCGAAACCATACGAATGGTTTGCCGGTGCATATCAAGGTTATTAGTGTCTTACTTTTCTATGTACATTCTGTGAATTATCTAGTAAAATAATTATTATTTGTTTTTACTCTACTACAGGTCCCCACTTACGCATAATAAGTCTTAGTAAACGAAATAGGACACTACGTATGGATAGCACACGCTACTCAGATACTTTTGTTACATTTCTTTAATGGCACCTACAAAATACAAATCACAGCTGAGAACGCTACTACCACCTTCTATCCACGTGGATAAACTATCCTCTGTCGTTGCCGTGCTCGCAAGGGAGATATAAATGACATGGTGAAAGAGATTTCTTTCCTCTCCACAGGGATAAATAGTCCACTGCCCGTGCTCGCCCTGCAGTGGACTATTTTTCTCCCCGTGGAGAAAAAAGAAATTTATCCACGTGGATAGACGGCGGGAGTAACGTTACTGTAAATATAGTAATAAAAATATATACGATACTGCCTATGAGAAACGTACAAAGAAAGCATTTTATTTCTTCCCCGATGGCCCTGCTCTCTAAGTTGGAGAAGACAATTATTTCCACTGACAGGTGGGTAAAAACGGTGGAAAGACTATTTCTCTCCGCCGCGTGCTAGAACTACTGAAGTGTTGTCGATAAAGTCTATAATTAGAATGTTTTAGTGCGAACACTTTATGACGGTTTCTCGTTTGGTGATGCGATGATGCGCTTCGTAGCTACTTAATTTTTCTGCGCCTAGTAAAAGCTAATATTTTAGGGTTAGTCGTAGGTCGTAGGAGTAACCACATGTATTCGTAATGTTAATGTCATCAAAATTGGTTTACGCATGAAGGAATAAGAAACTATAAAACTTGTGGGATGAAATATAACATTACAGAAAATGTTCGACCAACGTATAGAAATGACGAGCGCAATGATTTGAAATTGAACATTCAAATGCAATTATTTGTCTGTGGCCTGAACATTTGATAAAGTGTAACGTTATCGTATCGTTGACGTATTCAGTAAAAACTATCATGTACGAGTATCTAGTACAACTGGGGTACAGATAACACATAGTTTGTACTGTATACATATATATGTTCGTGCTCGGTTATTAATAAAGGCCTAAGAGCAAACATCGTTGTATCTTTGACAACATCCGTGAAACAAATGACGAGATGACAAGAAACGTTGGAAAAACAACCTTATGTACAAGGTCGATATCTCATAAAGTGTTTGCCATCGGTGAGCTCGTCGACTAGCGCATCGACGAATTATTATGCCGCGTTTAGACCAAGCGAACGAGACCGAGCGAATGCTAACGAGTGGGATTTGCCAATCACGCTCGCTTGCTTTCGCTGTTGTGTCCACACTAAAAGAACGTATTGAAGTTCGTTGACAATCGGTGAACCACAGCGAATCCAATGATGTTATATATAAATGGAGGTAGACACGTCTTACTGCGCTCGGCTTGCGACATCAACACAAGCTAATTTCTTGAGTCAACTTAGTTCCAGCCTGTCCGGCAACAACGCAGCGCGTATTTAACATTTAGGAAAAAATGCCTTCTTGTGTGTTCAGAAACAGCAGAACTAAAGGAACGAGAGCAAAAACAAGAATGATGTATCTTTTCATATTTAACTATTGGTTTTCTATTTTATCTATCAAAAATGGAAAATCAAAAAGTTGTATTTTAATCTAAATTAAATCCTGCGACGTTACCGTTTCGCCACTTACGCGAACGAGACAAGTAGCGAGCGACAGAGAGAACGAGGTCGTGATTGGCGGTCGAATGGTCGGCCACAGGCGAACATTGTTAATAATATGTTGATCCCTTTCTGACAACTAGAATTAATATATCTTCGTGTTCTTTTAATCTTGTCATTGTAGTTAATGTCGTTGTGCGAGTTGTGTACTATAGCTAGTGTAATGTAGCATTAAATTTGCCATGTTTAAACTTCATATTCAAAGAGTAAAACGCTTCTACAGTTAATCACATTGCTTGACTCACGTTGTATTTTAGTGATCATGGACGAAAAGGGTGGCGCTGGTGAATGAAGTCGTTATTTGAAAAAATATTGTATGATGGATATAGAGATAGCGCTCTCAGCGGAGCTTGACTTTGAGCAATTTTAACCGATGTTACAATCAACGATGAAGCGATCAACAAGTTAAGCAACAATTGCTGTGGTCAAGACACTTGGATAGGTGACCGCTAGTGGCATTGTTTATCTGAGCGCTTCCGTGTTTCGGAGGGCACGTTAATCCATCGGTCCTGGTTGTTTGTCTTAGAACAACAGTCGTTAGGCTATATATTGAAGGCCTTCGAGCGGCCGGAAAACTTCGACATGGGTTGGCCACTAGCCTATCCACCAAACCACACTGAGCCCGTGTGGTGGATTATGGCCCAACCTTCTCCGAGAGAAAGCTCGAGTCCTAGCAGTGGAAACATAATGGGCTGATAATGATGAAATGAAATTAAAGCAATCGTCGATTTTGTTTACTTTTTTTATGTTGTATTCAGCATGTTTAGGATTTCAAAGCCTCGGTGTCTGCTTATAGAGCTCTGTGAGCATTAGCAATCGATCTTAGTCCATTTTATAATCGTAAACAGATACAATTTATTCGCTGGAACGAAACGTCCGTTGCGTGCAACCGCCGCTACTGAATGAGCATTCGCTCGTCCGTCCACACCGCGGCCGTACGTTCGTTTCATTTCTCTTTGATGTACCGACAGCTGCCGGAGCAGGGCCGAAGGCGAACTAAGGCACAAACGAACTAAACGATCTAATTCTAATCTACTAATCTAATCTTAATAAACCGAAAAGTTATGCTAATCTTTACCAAAACTAAAAATAAATTGCTTCTTATAAATTGTATTTAGGTCAAATCCTAATTCAACTGGGCTAGCATGTACGCAACCGCCTCGCACGCGTTCCGCTATAAGAATGAAAATTAATAATTCTTTATGGTTATGTTTATTTTCTAGTGGTAGATTATACGATAAAAAAAGTATTTTCGTTATAAATTTGTTTAGTTAATTAATAATATAATTGATTGATTTTAATTTATATACTTTTAAGAGTATATAATATGTTTCATTAATAATTTTTTCATGTAACGCTTCGTTACAAGGTCTTGATATGCATTATATTTATTTTTGCTTCATGTGAATAACAACGATGCTTTTGTTTAGTTAAGAAGCCGGTACCCGTTATATCGTCGTCATCCAGGACATCTGGATCGCTAGAATCGCTACCTACGGCAGAATTTTTAACGTCGCCTACTTCTGGTAAGTATAATTGCTTTTCTTTTTATCTTTGAGTAAACATTTTATTTACCTTTAAACTATAAATGAAGATAAAATAATTATCTTAATATATGTATAGACCATAATAAGCATTTAACAGGTTTTATGTAATTTGACCATAACTGTATCCGAATTTACAATTTCTGCAATATCGCAGCCCGTGCAATCATAGAGTATATTATAATGGAGACACAATAATCCTAAGACCAGGTAACCTTCTCTACTATCGGCAGGGCGACAACAGTCCTAAGGCGGTGTCGGGTTTCTTGTCCACAGGTTCCAACAGAGGTTGGCCAAGTTTCTGGGGAAAAAAGGACTCTTCGTGATAAACTCTTTCTTTCAGAAGCTACCTCATAGGAAATGAACCTGGCTAGGTCCTGATGGTTTCACGAGAAAGAGATTAACTTCATTATGACTACCAAGAGACAAATATTCACTGATTTCTCCGTGATCTACAAGGTAAAAATCGATAGTGGCACCCAATGGTAACAGGTACCTACATTAATGTCAAACTTGAGAGGTCTCGTCCGTTGAAGTCTACGCTCTAACCTACTCGCGCTCATTTTCAAGATCCCGAGAGCTTCAACTTGAACTGTCAAATCGCTTCATTTTCCTTGAGAACATCGCATGATGCTGCAGCACATAGGCTGCTCAATAGATGAATATGGAAGTCCTTGCGACACGACATCCCGATCTTTAATACTTATCGTATTAAAGAGTTGGTTGAGCGGAAAAGGCTTCAATGTGTTTGCAAGAGATAAGCCTACTGGGCAAAGCCAGTAGACTAACCCGAAGAGAGAATACGGTAGTGTTGCATCGACCAAAGCAGAAGTACTCGGAGAGGTTGAAAGTTTTTACGAAAAGTTATACTTGTTCGCTTTTGTTAGCAGCTCGGCCAAAGACCCAAGAGTCAATCTGATCCGATATTATACCGAAAATATCCCTGACATCAGCCTGTTTGAGATTAGAATGGCTTCGAAACAGCTTAAAAATACCAAGGCGCTGGGTTTCGACGGTATCA
This sequence comes from Selenia dentaria, assembly GCA_917880725.1. Classification (NCBI taxonomy): domain Eukaryota; kingdom Metazoa; phylum Arthropoda; class Insecta; order Lepidoptera; family Geometridae; genus Selenia; species Selenia dentaria. The sequence continues at coordinate 42,451,013 of OU862876.1, forward strand.
CGTCTGAGCTTCTGAAAGCGGATGGAACACCGGTACTTAAAGTCCTTCAGAAGCTCTTTAATACCATCTTACTCGAAGGTTCAACGGCAGAAGCATGGAAAAAAAGCGTGGTGGTGCTGTTTTTCAAGAAAGGTGACAACACTTAACTTAAAAATTACAGACCCATCTCGCTTTTGAGCCATGTTTATAAGCTGTTTTCGAAGGTCATAACGAACCGTCTCAGTCGCAGGTCTGATGAATTCCAGCCTCCAGAACAAGCCGGTTTCCGAAAAGCCTATAGTACCATAGATCACATCCACACGCTACGGCAAGTTATACAGAAGACCGAAGAGTATAACTTGCCTCTTTGTTTAGCTATTGTGGACTATGAGAAGGCCTTTGAGTTAATCGAGACGTGGGCAGTGCTTGAGTCTCTCCAGCGGTGTCGCATTGACTATCGGTATATCGAAGTGTTGAAGTGTGTGTACAATAAATTCAACAAGTCAGTACAGGTGCAGAATTCGAAGGCAACTCTATTGCTAAGAGTTCTGAGACAGGGAGACATTATATCTCCGAAACTGTTTACCGTTGCATTTTAAGACATCTTCAAGCTTCTGGAATGGCAAGGACTAGACATCAACATCAATAGCAAATACATCACACACCTTCAATTTGCCGATGATAGTGTAATCATGGCAGAATCCATGGAAGACCTCAGTGCAATGCTCATAGGTCTTCCTTAAGATGAATATGGACAAAACGAAAACTATGTTAACGTCCATGTTATGGGGTAGGTACCCCAATATCGTTGGGAACTCAGTTCTCGACGTTGTTGACGAATAATATCTACCTAGGACAGACAGTCAAACTAGGGAGGTACAACTTTGATAAAGAGGTCAATCGTCAAATATAACTCGGCGGGGCAGCGTTCCGGAAATTTCACGAAGTCTTCTCGTCAAAAATTCCTCGGTGCCTCATCAATGTGTGTTACCAGTGAAACCATATGGCATTGAAACGTGGTCTCATACTATGGGCCTCATAAGCAAGCTCAACGTCGCACAACGAACTATGGAGAGGGTTATGCTCGCGGTTTCTCTACGTGATCGAATCAGAAATAAGGAGATCCGTAGACGAACTAAAGTTGTGGAGGTTATGGTTAGGGTTTTACCGTTGAAAGAAAACTAATAGTGACTTGATGAATACACCTTAAAAATCTGATTTATTGTCCGTCTTATATACATAAATTATTCTTACAACTAGGCACTAACATACGGAGTGTACAAACTATTTAATACCGAAGTAATTCGATAAGGCGAGTCATCTTCTATCTCGCTCGCACGAATATAAATACATCGCGGCGGCCGTAGCGCTCGTCAGTCGCCAACGATGTCCAGCGCAGACGCACGTCGCTCTTCACTTCGCCCGCTCGTATGCCGCGGCCGAACTCGTAACCTGTATTATGTGCGTCGCAATAATCCGCAGGACGATGACCGCCACAAAGTCACTGTCACATAGCCCAGAAGATAAACCAGTTGAAGTGGCAGTGGACAGGCCACGTTGCACGCAGAACAGATGGCCGATGGGGCTTTAAGATTCTGGAGTGGAAACCACGGACCGGCAAGTGCAACGTAGTTCGTCCACCGACAAGGTGGACTGACGACCTGATAAAGGTGGCAGGATGACGTTGGATGCAGGCCATTTTCAACCAGTTATTTTAGAAATTTGTAAATTAACGCCTATGTTCAGCATTGGTCGTCCCACGGCTGAGATGATGATGATGACTTGTGGTCGAAGAAGAGGTCGCTGCTGTTTTAATTAATTGTCTTGATTAGTATTTTCTCCAAACTCAAAATTACACTTACAGAGTATTTTAAAAGATGTTTTCTTAAATAAAAATGTTAACATAAACCGCGACTTCAACCACGTAGAGTTCGTTTTTATATTTTAGTCAGTCAGTTCAAAGTTTTGTCTAAGCGACAAATTAGGGCACGGCAGGCGAATGGTTATGTCATTTTCTAGTAGTAGATTATTAGTTTATTATTATTAGTTAATATCATTTATTTTAATTTATATAGTTTCAAGAGTACATAATATGATTGAATTGTTATTTACCATATAACGCTTCGTTACAAGGTCTTGTTAAGCATTATATTTGTTGATGCCTGTTGTGTGTACTTACGTTGTTTTTGTGTAGGTAAGGACCTGGTATCCGATCTACCGTCCTCATCCGGGACATTCGTTTCGCAAGATTCGGAAGATATTGTACTGTCGTCAACTTCATCCACTTCTGGTACGTATAATTGCTTTTCTTTTTATCTTTAAGTAAACATTTTATTTTTACTAAATTATAAATGAAGATAAAATGTTTACTTAAATATGTGTATACACCAAAACAAGCAACTAACAGATTTAATATATTTTGACCGAGACTGCTATTTCTGTATCGGAATTTACAATTTCTGCATATCGTAATTCTGCAATCGCAGATAAAATATATATAATGGTTATCAATAAATTCAACTTTATATACTATCTGATGTCCAATCCAAATCATCCACTTAACAGTTTTGTGGAGGTCGTTTTTGGGTGCATGGCTAGATAGGTAGCAGTAGGTGTAGGTATCCACGTTGAAGCGCCTCCATCCAATAGAGAAGTACTTCCTTCTGAGCCAGGTGTTGTTGTTTCAGGGACAGCCTTCTGACAGTTCATCTTTGGAGGTTGTATATGAGTTGATGTTCCGTGTAAATTTTGTCAGCGCAATTCAGGAATTGGTCACTCTTTGCGTTGTAAATATTTTTGAGTTCTGCTATTGATCTGCTGATATTAGCGCTATCTGTTCACTTCCTTATGTAGTACGGAAGATGATTGTTATCAGTTATGCTGCTAGTTATGCTTCTGCGCTTGTTTACGTAAGTAAGGATGAGTTGTTAATCGTGTGATGCCAGCTCTATCGTGGGGTGATTAAAGAAGATATGAGTGGTTTCCACTGGGACACCGTGGGGTAATCAGAAGTCCAAAAAGCGGGTGAGCCAAAGACAATCCTAAGACCAGATAACCTACTCTATTACCGGTAGAGCGACATCAGTCCTAAGGTGGTGTCGGGTTTCTCGTCCACAAGTCCCTTACTAACAACAATGTTACCATCGATAGCGTTTCCAATAGGGTCGTATAGCTAATACTCAGAGTATCCAAAATATTCGCTGAAGGTCATTCAGGTATACGCACCGACAAAGTCGCACCCAGATGATGAGGTGAAGGATATGTATGAGGAAATTAGTCGGGCCATACATACCTTTGAAACGCACTTTCTAGTGGATATGCGGGACTTAACGCGAAGTTAGGTAAAAGCAGCGACGATAGGTTGAAAGTGGGGCAATTTGGTTATGAGCAACTGAACCGTAGGAGACAGAGGTTGGCCGACTTCCTGGAGAAAGAAAGATTCTTCATGATGAACTCTTGCTTTCAGAAGCTACCTCACAGGAAATGGACGTGGCTGAGTCCTGATGGTTTCACGAGAAAGAGATTAACTTAATTATTAGATCACCAAGACACAAATATTCTTGGATGTTTTTGTGATCTACAAGGTGAAAAACGGTAGTGATCAACAAATGGTAGGATGCACATTCAATATTAATGTCAAACTTGACAGGTCTGTAGAAGTCTAAGCTCCGACCTACTCGTGCCCATATTCAAGACCCCGAGAGCTTTCAACTTGAGCTGTATAATCGTTTCGATTGCCTTGAGAACATCGCATCAGTGGACGAGATCAACAACAAGTTAGTAGAAACTGTGTATACAATGGGTTTCAAGTTCTTTAAACCCCACCGTACAAATAGGCCACAGAAACTCTCCAACGATACCCTCCACCTCATGGCTGAACAATACTCATGAAAAGTTTAGTCTTTGGATGATGCTGAAGCATATAGACTGCTCATTAGACGAATAAAGAAGTCCTTGCGACACGATATCCGCATAGAGCGGAAAAAGGCTCCAAAGTGTTTGCAAGAGACAAGGCTATTAGGCAGAGTCAGTTGACTTAGCTGAAGAGAAAATACGGTATTGTAGCGTCGTCCAAAGCAGGAGTACTAGGAGAGGTTGAGAGTTTTTACGGAGAGTTATGCTCCTCGGTCGCTAAGTATGTAAGCAGCTCGCAGCAAAGACCTAAGAGTCAAGCTGACCCGATATTATTCTGAAAATATCTCGGACATCAGCCTGTATGAGATAAAACAGCTTAAAAACAACAAGGCCCTGGGTTACGATGAAATCACATCTGAGCTTTTTAATGCAGGTGGAACACCGGTACGTAAACATCTTCATAATCTCTTCAATACCGTCTTACTCGAAGGTTCAACGCCACAAGCATGGAACAGAAGCGTGTTGGTGCAATTCTTTTAGAAAGGTGACAGCACTTTACCTAGGAATGAAAGACCCATCTCGCTTATGAGCTATGTTTATATTTTGCTGTGTTCAAAGATCATCATGAACTAAAACGTGTTCTCTTACTATGGGGCCTCATAAGCAAGCTCAAAGTCGCACAACGATTTATGGAGAGGGCTATGCTCGGGGTTGCTCTACGTGGTCGAATCAGAAATGAGGTGATCCGTAGAAGAATTAAAGTCATCGACATAGCCCAGAAGATATACCTGTTTAATTGGCAGTGGGCAGACCACATAGCACGCAGAACAGATGTCCGATTGGGCTGGAAGGTTCTGGACTGGAGACCACGGACTGGCTAGTGCAGCGTACGTCATCCACCGACAAGGTGGATGGACGATCTGATAAAGGTAGCAGAATGACGTTGGATGCAGGCCGCTTCCAACCGGTCTTTTTAGAAATTTGTAGGTTAATGCCTTATGTTCAACATTGGTCGTCCTAAGGCTGAGATGATGATGATGAGTTGTGGTCGCATGCTGAAGAGATCACTACAGTTTTAATTAATGGTCTTGATAAGTATTTTCTCTTAACTCAAACTTAAACTTAAATAGTATTTTTAGTAATGTTTTATTAAATACTACTAAATAGTTACATGATCGGCGACTTCGATCGCGTAGAGTTTGATTTTATATTTGAGTCAGTCAGTTTACAGTTTTTTCCAAGCGACAGTTTAGGGCGTGGCAGGCGAAGGGTTTGGATCTTTTTGTTTTGGTAGATTATTAGTTAAAAAATTTATATATTCCCTACTTTATAGTACATTGTTCAATCCTTCATTCCCGCGCTATTTTCAGGAAAAATTCGAATTTCTTCATGTCGGAAGTTCTTTTTCCCTACGGTCATCAGCGAACCTATTCTTAGGAATCCCGGTACATCGCACACCTTTTTTTGGCTCCACCTTTAGCGTTGAAGCTGTTCGCCTTTGGATCGCTTTACCAGAAGAAACTTTCAAACAACCTGTCAAAGCGTTTTACCTCTCTCATTAGCTACGTACTGTATTGCTACAACTTGTTTTCATTCTATTATTTATTAATTAGTACAAGTAATGTTATAGTGTATGTATATTTATTATTATATATGTAATATTTACGTGTATTTATTTTTATAATGTTATATATATATTTATATATGTTTAATATATTTATAATATATGTTGTAACTTAATTTTAGAAGTTTTCTATATTGTACTTGTTTAATGCACCACCGTTACTTATATACATATTTTTTTCCGTGCATGGTTGTCTGGAAGAGATCGCTCTGATCGATAAGACCGCTCATTGTGACACTTAATTTTAAGTTTTTTATTTGTGTTGTATTTTATAATGTGGTGTTGCAATAAAGAGTTTATCTATCTACCTATATTAGTATCAAGTTTGTTTTAGTTCGTAATATCATTTATTTTAATGTATATAGTTTCAAGAGTACATAATATGATTGAATTGTTATTTACCATATAACGCTTCGTTACAAGGTCTTGTTAAGCATTATATTTGTTGATGCCTGGTGTGTGTACTTACGTTGTTTTTGTGTAGGTAACGACCTGGTATCCGATCTACCGTCCTCATCCGGGACATTCGTTTCGCAAGATTCGGAAGATATTGTACTGTCGTCAACTTCATCCACTTCTGGTACGTATAATTGCTTTTCTTTTTATCTTAAATTATAAATGAAGATAAAATGTTTACTTAAATATGTGTATACACCAAAATAAGCAATTAACAGATTTAATATATTTTGACCGGGACTGCTATTTCTGTATCGGAATTTACAATTTCTGCATATCGTAGCCCCTGCAATTGCAGATAATATATATATATATATATATATAATGAATATCAATAAATTCAACTTTATATACTATTTGATGTCCAATGAAAATCATCCACTTAACAGTTTTGTGGAGGTCGTTTTTGGGTGCATGGCTATCTAGCCTATATATATATATATGGTAAATAACGTTGAAGTGCCTCTATCCAATAGAGAAGTACTTTCTTCTGAGCCAGGTGTTGTTGTTCCAGGGAAAGCCTTCTGACAGTTCATCTTTGGAGGTTGTATATGAGTTGATGTTTCGTGTAAATTTTGTCAGCGCAATTCAGGAATTGGTCACTCTTTGCGTTGTTAATATTTTTGAGTTCTGCTATTGATCTGCTGATATTAGCGCTATCTGTTAACTTCCTTATGTAGTACGGACGATGATTTTTATCAGTTATGCTGCTAGTTATGCTTCTGCGCTTGGTTACGTATGTAAGGATGAGTTGTTAACCGTGTGATGCCAGCTCTATCGTGGGGTGATTAAAGAAGATATGAGTGGGTTCCACTGGGACATCGTGGGGTTATCAAAGTCCAAAAAGCGGGTGAGCCAAAGATAATCCTAAGACCAGATAACCTACTCTATTACCGGTAGAGCGACATCAGTCCTAAGGTGGTGTCGGGTTTCTCGTCCACAAGTCCCTTACTAACAACAATGTTACCATCGATAGCGTTTCCAATAGGGTCGTATAGCTAATACTCAGAGTATCCAAAATATTCGCTGAAGGTCATTCAGGTATACGCACCGAAAAAGTCGCACCCAGATGATGAGGTGAAGGATATGTATGAGGAAATTAGTCGGGCCATACATACCTCTGAAACGCACTTTCTAGTGGATATGCGGGACTTAACGCGAAGTTAGGTAAAAGCAGCGATAATAGGTTGAAAGTGGTTAATTTGGTTATGAACAACTGAACCGTAGGAGACAGAGGTTGGCCGACTTCCTGGAGAAAGAAAGATTCTTCATGATGAACTCTTGCTTTCAGAAGCTACCTCACAGGAAATGGACTTGGCTGAGTCCTGATGGTTTCACGAGAAAGAGATTAACTTCATTATTAGACCACCAAGACACAAATATTCTTGGATGTTTTTGTGATCTACAAGGTGAAAAACGGTAGTGATCAACAAATGGTAGGAGGCACATTAAATATTAATGTCAAACTTGAGAGGTCTGTTGAAGTCTAAGCTCCGAACTACTCGTGCCCATATTCAAGACCCCGAGAGCTTTCAACTTGAGCTGTCTAATCGCTTCGATTGCCTTGAGAACATCGCATCAGTGGACGAGATCAACAACAAGTTAGTAGATACTGTGTATACAATGGGTTCCAAGTTCTTTAAACCCCACCGTACAAATAGGCCACAGAAACTCTCCAACGATACCCTCCACCTCATATAAATATCTAAAAACAATTTAGCAAAATTTGAGATGTTGCAAGAGCATTATCCTTTTGAAAAGAGAGCTAAATACATTAAAACTTATAGAAAGATTCTAAGAAAATCGTTCTCTGGCGCTAAAAAGATACATTATAGCCATAGAATAAGCGCTTCAAAAAATAGAATCAAAGAGACTTGGAAAATAATTAACGAACAAGTAACGTACAATAAAAAACAAGTAAAAAATAAAAACATAAGGTATATCAAATCAGAAGCAGGAAATGAAATAACTGACTGTATAGAGACAGCAGACACTTTTAATAAGTTCTTTAGAAATATTTCCCATAAACTGACAGCTAGCACCAATATAGACACTGATAAATGTATAAAATATTTAGAATTAGGAATAAAGCATAATAATAAAATAAAATTCGATCCGGTAGACATCAAAGAAATATTGACGATTGTAAGAAGCATAAAACAAAAGACAACTCCTGACGTTTACGGTACAAATACCAAGACACTAAAAGAATTAATTTTAGCGAATGAGCACATAATAGAACTGCTATATATAACAATAAACGATTGTCTGCAAAAAGGTATATTTCCTGACTGTCTTAAACCTGGAAGAATTATTCCATTATACAAGAAAGGGGATAATGCTGATCTTAATAACTATCGACTAGTTTGCATATTACCTACAATATCCAAAATTTTTGAATCAATTATAAAAAAAAGAATACTTGAATATTTTGAACGACACAATCTTTTCTCTTCCTCTCAATTCGGTTTCCGCTCAGGCCGCTCGACGGAAATGGTTATTAGAAAAGTTGTGTACTACATACTTGAATCGTTGGATAAATCACAAAAATGCGCTAGCATTTTCTGTGATTTGTCCAAAGCGTTTGACTGTCTAAGACACGACATATTAATATTAAAACTAAAGCATTACGGATTTGAGGGACCTGAATTAAACATGATGTGTACATATCTTCAGAATCGTAGTCAAATGGTTTCAGTAAATGGGGTAAAATCGTCAATGGTCACTGTAAATATAGGAGTGCCCCAAGGGTCAATATTGGGACCAATATTATTTTTAATTTACGTGAATGACCTTGTTAAAGCTATGCCAGATTGGAGAAGCGTTAGCTTGTTTGCTGATGATACTCATGTAGGAATTAAAGACAAATCGAAAGATAGCTTAAGGGTAAAGATTAATGAAACAATGAATTCCCTTAAAGAATGGTTTAATGCAAATGGGATAATTCTCAATGCCGATAAGAGTGTAGTGATGCATTATCAAACAAGGAAAGATATGGATAGTGAAACAAATGTAAAAGAAAATGTGTTTTTGGGTTACACAATAGACTATACAATTACACATGCACCTCATATTGCGAAATAGTGCAAAAAAATTGCCCGTGCTAACTATGTATTGTTGAAACTTAAACCTTTATTGGAGAGAAAAGCAATTATATCGGTATATTACGCATATGTAAGTGGCGTGCAATTGGAGAGGCCTATGTCCAGCAGTGGACTGCTACAGGCTGATGATGATGATGATGACGCATATGTACATTCAATCATAAGATATGCTATTACGGTGTGGGGAAATGGGGCAGATATTAAGAAAGTGCTCAGATCCCAGAAAAGAGCGTTAAGAATAATGTTTGGATAAAGATAACGCACATCAGTCAGACAACACTTTAAAAATAATAAAATAATGACAATAATCTCTTTATACATTTACAATTGCCTCTTAGAAGTTTATGATGCAAACTTGAAAAAAATCAAAGAGGTACATACATATAACCTGCGAAATAAAGATAATATTATTCAACCCAATGTTAAATTAGTAAAAGTTCAAAAACAGGGTATCTTTAGTAAGATTTGTATGTTCAATAAATTACCGGCTTATATTAGAAACTTACCTATAAATGAATTTAAAATAAAACTCAAACAATACTTCGAAAGTAATCCCTTCTATTCATTAAATGAATTTATGAAAATGCGCCTCATAGAATCTTCGTTTTCGTATGAATAAATGTCGCCATCAACCAATTGACGTAGAATGTGTTTTTAATAATATATTATGTTGATTTGTTGACATTGTACTAATATAAAAGTTTAACATATCTTAAATTTTCTTAATTAGGTAATTAATTGTGACATTTTTAATCGTAATAATTAATTCAAATTTTCTATTATACCTTATAATGCCTTATCAAACTGACTAGATCTAGGTATATGTTTCTAACGTTAAGATACTATATGTTACTTTTTAAGTTGTTGCAATTTAGAACTGATGTAAATTTGACTTGCCCAGTGTAACTACGAATGTTATAAGGCCAATTAATTATATTCTATTCTATTCTATTCATGGCTGAACAATACTCATTAAAACTACAGTCTTTGGATGATGCTGAAGCATATAGATGCTCATTAGACGAATAAAGAAGTCCTTGCGACACGATATCCGCATAGAGCGGAAAAAGGCTCCAAAGTGTTTGCAAGAGACAAGGCTATTAGGCAGAGCCAGTTGACTTAGCTGAAGAGAAAATACGGTATTGTAGCGTCGTCCAAAGCAGGAGTACTAGGAGAGGTTGAGAGTTTTTACGGAGAGTTATGCTCCTCGGTCGCTAAGTATGTAAGCAGCTCGCAGCAAAGACCTAAGAGTCAAGCTGACCCGATATTATTCTGAAAATATCTCGGACATCAGCCTGTATGAGATAAAACAGCTTAAAAACAACAAGGCCCTGGGTTACGATGAAATCACATCTGAGCTTTTTAATGCAGGTGGAACACCGGTACGTAAACATCTTCATAATCTCTTCAATACCGTCTTACTCGAAGGTTCAACGCCACAAGCATGGAACAGAAGCGTGTTGGTGCAATTCTTTTAGAAAGGTGACAGCACTTTACCTAGGAATGAAAGACCCATCTCGCTTATGAGCTATGTTTATATTTTGCTGTGTTCAAAGATCATCATGAACTAAAACGTGTTCTCTTACTATGGGGCCTCATAAGCAAGCTCAAAGTCGCACAACGATTTATGGAGAGGGCTATGCTCGGGGTTGCTCTACGTGGTCGAATCAGAAATGAGGTGATCCGTAGAAGAATTAAAGTCATCGACATAGCCCAGAAGATATACCTGTTTAATTGGCAGTGGGCAGACCACATAGCACGCAGAACAGATGTCCGATTGGGCTGGAAGGTTCTGGACTGGAGACCACGGACTGGCTAGTGCAGCGTACGTCATCCACCGACAAGGTGGATGGACGATCTGATAAAGGTAGCAGAATGACGTTGGATGCAGGCCGCTTCCAACCGGTCTTTTTAGAAATTTGTAGGTTAATGCCTTATGTTCAACATTGGTCGTCCTAAGGCTGAGATGATGATGATGAGTTGTGGTCGCATGCTGAAGAGATCACTACAGTTTTAATAAATGGTCTTGATAAGTATTTTCTCTTAACTCAAACTTAAACTTAAATAGTATTTTTAGTAATGTTTTATTAAATACTACTAAATAGTTACATGATCGGCGACTTCGATCGCGTAGAGTTTGATTTTATATTTGAGTCAGTCAGTTTACAGTTTTTTCCAAGCGACAGTTTAGGGCGTGGCAGGCGAAGGGTTTAGATCTTTTTGTTTTGGTAGATTATTAGTTAAAAAATTTATATATTCCCTACTTTATAGTACATTGTTCAATCCTTCATTCCCGCGCTATCTTAAGGAAAAATTCGAATTTCTTCATGTCGGAAGTTCTTTTTCCCTACGGTCATCAGCGAACCTATTCTTAGGAATCCCGGTACATCGCACACCTTTTTTTGGCTCCACCTTTAGCGTTGAAGCTGTTCGCCTTTGGATCGCTTTACCAGAAGAAACTTTCAAACAACCTGTCAAAGCGTTTTACCTCTCTCATTAGCTACGTACTGTATTGCTACAACTTGTTTTCATTCTATTATTTATTAATTAGTACAAGTAATGTTATAGTGTATGTATATTTATTATTATATATGTAATATTTACGTGTATTTATTTTTATAATGATATATATATATTTATATATGTTTAATATATTTATAATATATGTTGTAACTTAATTTTAGAAGTTTTCTATATTGTACTTGTTTAATGCACCACCGTTACTTATATACATATTTTTTTCCGTGCATGGTTGTCTGGAAGAGATCGCTCTGATCGATAAGACCGCCCATTGTGACACTTAATTTTAAGTTTTTTATTTGTGTTGTATTTTATAATGTGGTGTTGCAATAATGAGTTTATCTATCTACCTATATTAGTATCAAGTTTGTTTTAGTTCGTAATATCATTTATTTTAATGTATATAATTTCAAGAGTACATAATATGATTGAATTGTTATTTACCATATAACGCTTCGTTACAAGGTCTTGTTAAGCATTATATTTGTTGATGCCTGGTGTGTGTACTTACGTTGTTTTTGTGTAGGTAACGACCTGGTATCCCATCTACCGTCCTCATCCGGGACATTCGTTTCGCAAGATTCGGAAGATATTGTACTGTCGTCAACTTCATCCACTTCTGGTACGTATAATTGCTTTTCTTTTTATCTTTAAGTAAATATTTTATTTTTACTAAATTATAAATGAAGATAAAATGTTTACTTAAATATGTGTATACACCAAAATGAGCAATTAACAGATTTAATATATTTTGACCGGGACTGCTATTTCTGTATCGGAATTTACAATTTCTGCATATCGTAGCCCCTGCAATTGCAGATAAAATATATATAATGGTTATCAATAAATTCAGCTTTATATACTATTTGATGTCCAATCAAAATCATCCACTTAACAGTTTTGTGGAGGTCGTTTTTGGGTGCATGGCTAGATAGGTAGCAGTAGGTGTAGGTATCCACGTTGAAGCGCCTCCATCCAATAGAGAAGTACTTCCTTCTGAGCCAGGTGTTGTTGTTCCAGGGACAGCCTTCTGACAGTTCATCTTTGGAGGTTGTATATGAGTTAATGTTTCGTGTAAATTTTGTCAGCGCAATTCAGGAGTTGGTCACTCTTTGCGTTGTAAATATTTTTGAGTTCTGCTATTGATCTGCTGATATTAGCGCTATCTGTTAACTTCCTTATGTAGTACAGACGATGATTTTTATCAGTTATGCTGCTAGTTATGCTTCTGCGCTTGGTTACGTATGTAAGGATGAGTTGTTAACCGTGTGATGCCAGCTCTATCGTGGGGTGATTAAAGAAGATATGAGTGGGTTCCACTGGGACATCGTGGGGTTATCAAAAGTTCAAAAAGCGGGTGAGCCAAAGATAATCCTTAGACCAGATAACCTACTCTATTACCGGCAGAGCGACAACAGTCCTATGGTGGTGTCGGGTTTCTCGTCCACAAGTCCCTTACTAACAACAATGTTACCATCGATAGCGTTTCCAATAGGGTCGTATAGCTAATACTCAGAGTATCTAAAATATATTCGCTGAAGGTCATTCAGGTATACGCACCGACAAAGTCGCACCCAGATGATGAGGTGAAGGATATGTATGAGGAAATTAGTCGGGCCATACATACCTCTGAAACGCACTTTCTAGTGGATATGCGGGACTTAACGCAAAGTTAGGTAAAAGCAGCGATAATAGGTTGAAAGTGGGACAATTTGGTTATGAGCAACTGAACCGTAGGAGACAGAGGTTGGCCGACTTCCTGGAGAAAGAAAGATTCTTCATGATGAACTCTTGCTTTCAGAAGCTACCTCACAGGAAATGGACCTGGCTGAGTCCTGATGGTTTCACGAGAAAGAGATTAACTTCATTATTAGACCACCAAGACACAAATATTCTTGGATGTTTTTGTGATCTACAAGGTGAAAAACGGTAGTGATCAACAAATGGTAGGAGGCACATTCAATATTAATGTCAAACTTGACAGGTCTGTTGAAGTCTAAGCTCCGACCTACTCGTGCCCATATTCAAGACCCTGAGAGCTTTCAACTTGAGCTGTCTAATCGCTTCGATTGCCTTGAGAACATCGCATCAGTGGACGAGATCAACAACAAGTTAGTAGAAACTGTGTATACAATGGGTTTCAAGTTCTTTAAACCCCACCGTACAAATAGGCCACAGAAACTCTCCAACGATACCCTCCACCTCATGGCTGAACAATACTCATTAAAACTACAGTCTTTGGATGATGCTGAAGCATATAGACTGCTCATTAGACGAATAAAGAAGTCCTTGCGACACGATATCCGCATAGAGCGGAAAAAGGCTTCAAAGTGTTTGCAAGAGACAAGTCTATTAGGCAGAGCCAGTTGACTTAGCTGAAGAGAAAATACGGTATTGTAGCGTCGTCCAAAGCAGGAGTACTTGGAGAGGTTGAGAGTTTTTGCGGAGAGCTATGCTCCTCGGTCGCTAAGTATGTTAGCAGCTCGCAGCAAAGACCTAAGAGACAAGCTGACCCGATATTATTCTGAAAATATCTCGGACATCAGCCTGTATGAGATAAGGATGGCTTTAAAACAGCTTAAAAACAACAAGGCGCTGGGTTACGACGAAATCACATCTGAACTTCTGAATGCAGGTGGAACACCGGTACGTAAACATCTTCATAATCTCTTCAATACCGTCTTACTCGAAGGTTCAACGCCACAAGCATGGAACAGAAGCGTGTTGGTGCAATTCTTTTAGAAAGGTGACAGCACTTTACCTAGGAATGAAAGACCCATCTCGCTTATGAGCTATGTTTATATTTTGCTGTGTTCAAAGATCATCATGAACTAAAACGTGTTCTCTTACTATGGGGCCTCATAAGCAAGCTCAAAGTCGCACAACGATTTATGGAGAGGGCTATGCTCGGGGTTGCTCTACGTGGTCGAATCAGAAATGAGGTGATCCGTAGAAGAATTAAAGTCATCGACATAGCCCAGAAGATATACCTGTTTAATTGGCAGTGGGCAGACCACATAGCACGCAGAACAGATGTCCGATTGGGCTGGAAGGTTCTGGACTGGAGACCACGGACTGGCTAGTGCAGCGTACGTCATCCACCGACAAGGTGGATGGACGATCTGATAAAGGTAGCAGAATGACGTTGGATGCAGGCCGCTTCCAACCGGTCTTTTTAGAAATTTGTAGGTTAATGCCTTATGTTCAACATTGGTCGTCCTAAGGCTGAGATGATGATGATGAGTTGTGGTCGCATGCTGAAGAGATCACTACAGTTTTAATTAATGGTCTTGATAAGTATTTTCTCTTAACTCAAACTTAAACTTAAATAGTATTTTTAGTAATGTTTTATTAAATACTACTAAATAGTTACATGATCGGCGACTTCGATCGCGTAGAGTTTGATTTTATATTTGAGTCAGTCAGTTTACAGTTTTTTCCAAGCGACAGTTTAGGGCGTGGCAGGCGAAGGGTTTGGATCTTTTTGTTTTGGTAGATTATTAGTTAAAAAATTTATTTATTCCCTTCTTTATAGTACATTGTTCAATCCTTCATTCCCGCGCTATTTTCAGGAAAAATTCGAATTTCTTCATGTCGGAAGTTCTTTTTCCCTACGGTCATCAGCGAACCTATTCTTAGGAATCCCGGTACATCGCACACCTTTTTTTGGCTCCACTTTTAGCGTTGAAGCTGTTCGCCTTTGGATCGCTTTACCAGAAGAAACTTTCAAACAACCTGTCAAAGCGTTTTACCTCTCTCATTAGCTACGTACTGTATTGCTACAACTTGTTTTCATTCTATTATTTATTAATTAGTACAAGTAATGTTATAGTGTATGTATATTTATTATTATATATGTAATATTTACGTGTATTTATTTTTATAATGTTATATATATATTTATATATGTTTAATATATTTATAATATATGTTGTAACTTAATTTTAGAAGTTTTCTATATTGTACTTGTTTAATGCACCACCGTTACTTATATACATATTTTTTTCCGTGCATGGTTGTCTGGAAGAGATCGCTCTGATCGATAAGACCGCCCATTGTGACACTTAATTTTAAGTTTTTTATTTGTGTTGTATTTTATAATGTGGTGTTGCAATAATGAGTTTATCTATCTACCTATATTAGTATCAAGTTTGTTTTAGTTCGTAATATCATTTATTTTAATGTATATAATTTCAAGAGTACATAATATGATTGAATTGTTATTTACCATATAACGCTTCGTTACAAGGTCTTGTTAAGCATTATATTTGTTGATGCCTGGTGTGTGTACTTACGTTGTTTTTGTGTAGGTAACGACCTGGTATCCCATCTACCGTCCTCATCCGGGACATTCGTTTCGCAAGATTCGGAAGATATTGTACTGTCGTCAACTTCATCCACTTCTGGTACGTATAATTGCTTTTCTTTTTATCTTTAAGTAAATATTTTATTTTTACTAAATTATAAATGAAGATAAAATGTTTACTTAAATATGTGTATACACCAAAATGAGCAATTAACAGATTTAATATATTTTGACCGGGACTGCTATTTCTGTATCGGAATTTACAATTTCTGCATATCGTAGCCCCTGCAATTGCAGATAAAATATATATAATGGTTATCAATAAATTCAACTTTATATACTATTTGATGTCCAATCAAAATCATCCACTTAACAGTTTTGTTGAGGTCGTTTTTGGGTGCATGGCTAGATAGGTAGCAGTAGGTGTAGGTATCCACGTTGAAGCGCCTCCATCCAATAGAGAAGTACTTCCTTCTGAGCCAGGTGTTGTTGTTCCAGGGACAGCCTTCTGACAGTTCATCTTTGGAGGTTGTATATGAGTTGATGTTTCGTGTAAATTTTGTCAGCGCAATTCAGGAATTGGTCACTCTTTGCGTTGTAAATATTTTTGAGTTCTGCTATTGATCTGCTGATATTAGCGCTATCTGTTAACTTCCTTATGTAGTACGGACGATGATTGTTATCAGTTATGCTGCTAGTTATGCTTCTGCGCTTGGTTACGTATGTAAGGATGAGTTGTTAACCGTGTGATGCCAGCTCTATCGTGGGGTGATTAAAGAAGATATGAGTGGGTTCCACTGGGACATCGTGGGGTAATCAAAAGTCCAAAAAGCGGGTGAGCCAAAGATAATCCTAAGACCAGATAACCTACTCTATTACTGGCAGAGCGACAATAGTCCTATGGTGGTGTCGGGTTTCTCGTCCACAAGTCCCTTACTAACAACAATGTTACCATCGATAGCGTTTCCAATAGGGTCGTATAGCTAATACTCAGAGTATCTAAAATATATTCGCTGAAGGTCATTCAGGTATACGCACCGACAAAGTCGCACCCAGATGATGAGGTGAAGGATATGTATGAGGAAATTAGTCGGGCCATACATACCTCTGAAACGCACTTTCTAGTGGATATGCGGGACTTAACGCGCAGTTAGGTAAAAGCAGCGATGATAGGTTGAAAGTGGGACAATTTGGTTATGAGCAACTGAACCGTAGGAGACAGAGGTTGGCCGACTTCCTGGAGAAAGAAAGATTCTTCATGATGAACTCTTGCTTTCAGAAGCTACCTCACAGGAAATGGACCTGGCTGAGTCCTGATGGTTTCACGAGAAAGAGATTAACTTCATTATTAGACCACCAAGACACAAATATTCTTGGATGTTTTTGTGATCTACCAGGTGAAAAACGGTAGTGATCAACAAATGGTAGGAGGCACATTCAATATTAATGTCAAACTTGACAGGTCTGTTGAAGTCTAAGCTCCGACCTACTCGTGCCCATATTCAAGACCCCGAGAGCTTTCAACTTGAGCTGTCTAATCGCTTCGATTGCCTTGAGAACATCGCATCAATGGACGAGATCAACAAGTTAGTAGAAACTGTGTATACAATGGGTTCCAAGTTCTTTAAACCCCACCGTACAAATAGGCCACAGAAACTCTCCAACGATACCCTCCACCTCATGGCTAAACAATACTTATTAAAACTACAGTCTTTGGATGATGCTGAAGCATATAGACTGCTCATTAGACGAATAAAGAAGTCCTTGCGACACGATATCCGCATAGAGCGGAAAAAGGCTCCAAAGTGTTTGCAAGAGACAAGTCTATTAGGCAGAGCCAGTTGACTTAGCTGAAGAGAAAATACGGTATTGTAGCGTCGTCCAAAGCAGGAGTACTAGGAGAGGTTGAGAGTTTTTACGGAGAGCTATGCTCCTCGGTCGCTAAGTATGTTAGCAGCTCGCAGCAAAGACCTAAGAGACAAGCTGACCCGATATTATTCTGAAAATATCTCGGACATCAGCCTGTATAAGATAAAACACCTTAAAAACAACAAGGCCCTGGGTTACGATGAAATCACATCTGAGCTTCTGAATGCAGGTGGAACACCGGTACGTAAACATCTTCAGAATCTCTTCAATACCGTCTTACTCGAAGGTTCAACGCCACAAGCATGGAACAGAAGCGTGTTGGTGCAATTCTTTTAGAAAGGTGACAGCACTTTACCTAGGAATGAAAGACCCATCTCGCTTATGAGCCATGTTTATATTTTGCTGTGTTCAAAGATCATCATGAACTGAAACGTGTTATTTTACTATGGGGCCTCATAAGCAAGCTGAAAGTCGCACAACAATTTATGGAGAGGGCTATGCTCGGGGTTGCTCTACGTGGTCGAATCAGAAATGATGTGATCCGAAAAAGAATTAAAGTCATCGACATAGCCCAGAAGATATACCTGTTGAATTGGCAGTGGGCAGGCCACATAGCACGCAGAACAGATGTCCAATTGGGCTGGAAGGTTCTGGACTGGAGACCACGGACTGGCTAGTGCAGCGTACGTCATCCACCGACAAGGTGGATGGACGATCTGATAAAGGTAGCAGAATGACGTTGGATGCAGGCCGCTTCCAACCGGTCTTTTTAGAAATTTGTAGGTTAATGCCCTATGTTCAACATTGGTCGTCCTAAGGCTGAGATGATAATGATGAGTTGTGGTCGCATGCTGAAGAGATCACTACAGTTTTAATTAATGGTCTTGATTAGTATTTTCTCTAAACTCAAACTTAAACTTAAATAGTATTTTTAGTAATGTTTTATTAAATACAAATAGTTACATGATCGGCGACTTCGATCGCGTAGAGTTTGATTTTATGTTTGAGTCAGTCAGTTCACAGTTTTTTCCATGCGACAGTTTAGGGCGTGGCAGGCGAAGGGTTTGGATCTTTTTGATTTGGTAGGTTATTAGTTAAAAAGTGTATATATTCCCTACTTTATAGTACATTGTTCAATCCTTCATTCCCGCGCTATCTTCAGGAAAAATTCGAATTTCTTCATGTCGGAAGTTCTTTTTCCCTACGGTCATCAGCGAACTTACTGTTAGGAATCCCGGTACATCGCACAACTTTTTTTGGCTCCTTCTTTAGCGTTGAAGCTGTTCGCCTGTGGAATGCTTTACCAGTAGAAACTTTCAAACAACGTGTCAAAGCGTTTTACCTCTCTCATTAGCTACGTACTGTATTACTACAACTTGTTTTCATTCTATTATTTATTTATTAGTATAAGTAATGTTATAGTGTATGTATATTTATTAATGTATATGTATTATTAACATGTATTTATTTTTATATAGTTATATATATATTTATATATGTTTAATATATTTATAATATATGTTGTAACTTAATTTTAGAAGTTTTCTATATTGTACTTGTTTAATGCACCACCGTTACTTATATAATTTTTTTTTTCCGTGCATGGTTGTGAAGAGATCGCTCTGATCGATAAGACCCATTGTGGCACTTAATTTTAAGTTTTTTATTTGTGTTGTATTTTATAATGTGGTGTTGCAATAATGAGTTTATCTATCTACCTATATTAGTATCAAGTTTGTTTTAGTTCGTAATATCATTTATTTTAATGTATACGAGTATAGTTTCAAGAGTACATAATATGATTGAATTGTTATTTACCATATAACGCTTCGATACAAGGTCTTGTTAAACATTATATTTGTTGATGCCTGTTGTGTGTACTTACGTTGTTTTTGTGTAGGTAACGACCTGGTATCCGATCTACCGTCCTCATCCGGGACATTCGTTTCGCAAGATTCGGAAGATATTGTACTGTCGTCAACTTCATCCACTTCTGGTACGTATAATTGCTTTTCTTTTTATCTTTAAGTAAACATTTTATTTTTACTAAATTATAAATGAAGATAAAATGTTTACTTAAATATGTGTATACACCAAAATAAGCAATTAACAGATTAAATATATTTTGACCTGGGGGAACCTGTCCCATTCTTGAATAGCGGCTTCCCTGAGCTCTGGAACTGTCTGTGTATGTGGCTGACGATTCCAAACAGCTCGCTTATGAGCATCCAACGCGAACTCTATTAGGGTTAAGTCAGGCGAGCCGGCAGGTGCGATCCATGGCCCTGTATGGGGCCCCCATCTGGGTGGATGCCCTAACGGAGTCAAACATCGCTCTGCTGAGGAGATCTCAGAGAGTGATGGCCATCGGGGTCGTACGTGGGTACCGCACCACCTCCTACGAGGCGGCGTGCGTATTGGCGGGGTCTCCCCCTTGGGATTTCGAGGCCGAGGTCTACGCAAATATGTACGTGTGGCGCTCGCAGCACCGAATCCGAGGGGAGATTCTCCCGCCAAGAGAAGTGCAAGCATGGCAAAACCGCGCTCGACAGTCCCTTATTGGGTGGTGGAGGTAGCGGCTGGACCAACCTAGGGCTGGTCACTTGACTGATGAGGCTGTCCGACCCGTCCTACAGGACTGGTTGGACAGGGAACACGGGTCACTTTTCTTCCGGTTGCTGCCAAAAGGGAGAGGGAGATCACCTCTACTCTTCCGATCCGCACCCGGAGACCCGGGCGTAGGAGGAGGGCGTATCAAGCCCTCTTCCATCCCCCTTAACAGAGGTCTCGGTGATGGACACGGGGGTGTCCGTCGCCATTTAAAGACCTCGAGGTGGCGCGCGGTATTTCCGCGTGCCCCTCATTGATGCTGGGGTGGAGTGACTCCTGCTCCATCCCACGGGGATGGACCAACGTCGCCGGTACCGCGGACGATTGCAAAAGCTTGCCCGTAGTCCCGACATCAAGGCGCCCGGAGAAACACTGTGTGGTGGTTTAGTCAGTATGGTCTGCTTGCTGCTATGGGTGCAGTTGGCGTTACAAGACGAGTCCGACATACCCCGTTGAATCTTCCCGGATTTGGCGGGGATGTGTAAGCGCATTCCCCACGATAATAAAAATTCATATCATATACATACAAATACACCATAAAAAAAATTTCAACACGGCTTTTGCACTAGTGCAATACTTTCATACTTACACAATTTATTAAGTACTATTTTATTCAACTTTAATTTAAATTTAATTACTTTCCATACATATACCATTATAATACACACGGGTACTTCTTTATTTAATTATGGATAATATAGGGCATATTAATGATTTTGTACTGTCAGAAGTAGATAATATAGGAAACCCAGAATGCATATCAATCAGCGACCCTAGCCAATATTCAAACATTGTTCAAATTTCAGTGAACATATTACGTAGTATAAATCGTAACTTAGATCTATTTTTGGCATTTTTGTATACTATTGATATAAAAATTGACATTATCATCTGTACCGAATGCTGGACAAGCTTCAACAACCCACCACCATCTCTTGATATTTATAATAAGTCTTTTACTAAAAAATGTCTAAATAAAAATGACGGTGTTGTGGTGTAGGTACCTACGTGAAGAAATAAAAGCAACTTTTTCAGAACCAAACGTAATAAAGGGAAATTGTTTATTGATATCAATTGGTCACCAATATTCTATTATTTGCTCCTATAGACCGCCGTGTTTTAGAAATCCTACTAATTACATAAATTCAATAGAATCGGTTCACCAAAATATTTCGTGTCAAAATGTTATATTTACAGGCGATATCAATTTAGACATCATGCCAAATAGTCTTACTACGTTCCACAAGGGAGTACGTTGGGACCAACTCTATTCCTCATCTACATCAATGAACTCTGTAAAACACGTACGCCTGGAATGGGTCTTCTCATGTTTGCTGATGACACAGTCCTCCTCTTCCATGAAAAGTCTTGGCACTCTGGCAGAAGCAGGTCTTTCTAAAGTAACCACTTGGCTTGAAGACAGTCTTTTGTCTCTAAACACTAGCAAGACTAAATATATCTGCTTCAGTAAGACAACTGTCGCAGCTCCAGCCACTGACTTTAAACTAACAATTCAAACGTTTCCATGTAATCGTCAATTCATGAGTGTGGGCAGCGTTTGCTCCTGTCAACAATTGGTAAGAGTTGATGATCTTAAGTATCTAGGTGTTATAGTAGATGCAAATTTAAATTGGAAATCTCATATAACATCACTATCAGCAAGAATACTTAATAAATAGAAACTTATATTTTTAAAAGCTTGCGAACGGTTGCTAATTTAAAATTATTACTTCAAACATACAAAGCCCTTTGTGAAAACTTAATTACTTACTACATTTTTATCTGAGGTTTTGGTGCAAAAACGCATCTAATTAATGCTGAAAGAGCCCAAAGAGCAGTACTAAAGGTTTCTATGTATTTACCCTACAGACATTCTACCTCAGCGGTTGATAATACAGCACAGGTACTATCTGTAAGGAAACTTTTTATATACCAGGCTCTAAGAAGGTATCACAAAAATATAGTGCCACGTTTACCCACATCAAACAAACGCATTGACCGTTGTCCAGTGACCAGTACTCGCAGCAAATTCGCCATAAGACATTTTGATTATGCAGCTCCTCAATTGTACAATAAACTTAATAAATTAGATCGTGAATGTAACATAAAAGAGTACTCCAATAATAAACTTAAAAATTATATACTTGCATGGCTGAGCCTATTGGAATATGACGACGTAGAAAGTATGTTGTATAACCTGTAACGCTAAACTACACACACATACACACACACATACACACACACACACATATACACACACACACGTAAAGCATATGTACTTAGTATGCATTGACAAGCACAAACTTTGATAGTTTAATTTCTCTTTTTCTTTTATATTTCTGTTTTGACATAATTTTAGTTAAGTGGAATCAAAAATGGGAGAAGGCGCTGGTCTTCGAATCACAGTGTAACGCTACATCGAGGACCAGAGGCTTCAAATTTAAATTGTACACTCTTTTATGTCAATATATAAATTTTTATGTTTTTTTTTATGATTTCAAAGTGTTCGCAAACTTCTATTGATGTTATTATAAATCAAAGAACTGGAACCTTTTTGCGCGAATGTACTCTAGGGTCGCTCGGAGCGTGCGGGGTCAGTGAGGGGCGGAGTGTGATTGTTTGTTGCCGTATTGTTATGGTTACGCCCCTCGCGCCGCATCGCATACCCCACTTCGATTGAGTCCCTAAAAGTGTTCTGCGCATAGTTTAACTTACGTGCTGCGATCTATAATAGTAATTATCATAACTGTTTGTAGGTGATGGACGCTAAGGGTAGAATACCCGACATCGGCCGTTGCACCGCCCGGCTCCGCTGCGTCGTCGCCATCGACATATAAGCTCCACATCACGAACTTCAGTGACGGCGGAAATGTTTTGGGTTAACGTTAATTATTAAATATAAATTTAGTTATAAGTAAAATATTGTTCAGTGTATTCAGATTCAGATTCAAATTTATTTATTGTTAGACTGTGTTACATAAAGTTCTTAAATATTATAAATAGTACCAACAGCTAAGTCCATTTGGACATACAATAATAATGTGCTTATATCTAATACATATTTATAGTCATTAATTATTAGGGCATGAATAATGATATATAGTAGGCATGAATAAAACAATATAAATCTAAATAAAATTACATGTCATCAAATTTAGAATCTATCTATAAGAAAGTCAGTCACTTTGTAATATAGTTTTTGTGAAAGAAAATTAAACAAACTTCTTTTAAAACAAGTGACACTCTCCGATTTTAATATTGTTTCTGGCAAATGATTGTAATATCATTATATTATATAAAACAACTGTAATTCAATTGAATTCAATTCAATTTATTTATTTCAGACATAGTACATGGTGTTACTAACTAGCACAATACAATTAATATTAATAATGTCAATCAAATGGATGAATGTCCACAGACCAAATAAGTATGCTTTGAAATCAATACCTATGTTATAGTAATTAATACTTTTCTACATTCCAGTAATATCTAATTTCACAGCGCGAGTAAAGGTCTTTTAATTATGTAACATGCATTTATGAGAAACGCATGGCTAGTGCTTGTCCATACTAAAAGAACTAACTCATTCTTACCTCTAATTGTCCGATTTATTTTTTCATATAATCAACACATTGTTTAGGTACTATACCCGTTCGACATTATCTAAGTTTTTTAAAGTACTATAAATTTACCTTTTTAATTACTTAATAAAAAGAAATCACTGAAAACGCACATTATTAAGAGTTATTTTATTTGGTATGGACGAGTACGCGCTATGCGTCCCTCTGAAGTTATTATATTATGATTATGTACCTAAATGTAAAGTTATTTAACGTTAAAGCTATCTGTACACGTTGCCAGTTCGTATTAGCATGTAAAGCTAAATTGCTGTAATAATTACATTAATAAAACAATTTTATTGTAACATTTCATAAATATGACACATCAATTTTGTAAATATTTGTAAGTCGGTAGATACTTGCATTTCCGGCGCCATGTGCAGGAAGCCTGTACTATATTACTACTTATTACTATACGATATACTTTAGAACTAATGTTAAACATTATTCGAGTAACTATTATGTCGTGTGATTTAGCAGTGTGTGTATAAATTTAATTATAACATTATTTTTTATTATGTTTTTATGATTGTACCTACTTAAGAGAAATAACTTGTACTGTAACTTTATAGACAAATAAAATATTATTATTATTATTAAGTAATCCAAAAAAATAAAAAAATATATATTTTTAATATTTATTAAGTAATAACCTGTGTTAGTGGTTAAAAATAAAAATTGTACTGTAACTTTATAGGCAAATAAAATATTTTTAATATTATTATGTAATTAAAAAAAAAATATATTTTTAATATTTAGTAGTAACCTGTGTTCGTGGTTAAAAATAAAAAGAACTATACCGATTTTATATAGTTTTTATTTTGGCTAAATACCTTGATTTAAATGTATTTACTACTTATTACTATACCATATACTTTAGAACTAATGTTAAACATTATTCGAGTAACTATTATGTCGTGTGATTTAGAAGTGTGTGTATAAATTTAATTATAACATTATTTTTTATTATGTTTTTATGATTGTACCTACTTAAGAGAAATAACTTGTACTGTAACTTTATAGACAAAATAATAAAATATTATTATTATTATTAAGTAATTTAAAAAAAATAAAAAAATATATATTTTTAATATTTATTAAGTAATAACCTGTGTTAGTGGTTAAAAATAAAAATTGTACTGTAACTTTATAGGCAAATAAAATATTATTAATATTATTAAGTAATTAAACAAATATATATTTTTAATATTCAGTAGTAACCTGTGTTCGTGGTTAAAAATAAAAAGAACTATACCGATTTTATATAGTTTTTATTTTGGCTAAATACCTTGATTTAAATGTAGGGTACATTATAATATACATATATCGTTAACATCTATAAAATTACAGAAATCAGCTGATGGATGATTTGTGTACAGAATAGGTATAATCGATACATTTAATAAAACATTTCGAAAGCATTTTTATATGTGTATGACTAAATGAAAGTAGCAGAATCCAAAAATATAGTTTATAGAAGTTTTATTGGTCTGTCTGTTTGTACACATGTGCCTTCACGCAAAAATTTCTGGATGGATTTTGATGCCGTTTGCTTGAGTATATTTTTTTGAAATCCAGAGCAGGTTTTTATCTAATTTTCATCAAAAGCGGCTTATTCAAATATAAGTTACAGACATTTTTATATTTTAGTTAGCACTGCAGAACGAGAATTAGGTAGATACTATAGTCCTACCGAATTGCTGTACAGCAGTCAACTATCGGATTTAACACAGATTACGCGAGAGTTACAATGGTTTTCATTTGCGTAACACGCCTGTTATACTTAAATTACGGCGCGGTACAGTGTCTTCGTCTAAACCGTAATTACTACGTATTAATCACAGTAGATGTAAAAACCTAAACCATGTTAAATAGGTGGCGTTGGCGTGGTTACAATATATAGTATTATCTATGGTTTCAAAGGTGTTCTCAAAGTAGTACAACGAGCTATGGAGAGGGCTATGCTCGGGGGGTTATGCTGCTATTTCTCTACGTAATCGAATCAGAAATGAGGAGATCTGTAAGTATAAAAACAAAAGTCACCGACATAGCTCAGAAGATTAGCCAGTTAAAGTGGCAGTGGGCAGAGCACATAGCACGCAGAACAGAACTAGCCGATGGAGCGGAAAGGTTCTGGAGTGGAGACCACGGACCGGCAAGCGCAGCGTCCACCGACAAGATGGACTGACGACCTGATAAAGTTAGCAGGACGACGTTGGATGCAGGCCGCTTCCAAGCGGTCCTTTTGGAAATTTCAGGGGGAGGCATATGTTCAGCAGTGGACGTCCTACGGCTGATGATGATGATGATGATGGTTTAGAACATGAAGTGTTTGTCGTGCCAGCTTAAGGTGGCTATTTTTAAACCATTGCTCAGTCGTGGTATATAGGGTGTTTGGTAGAGGGACCAACAAACCAAATGAGCGTGTTCGGGGGACCATTTGGAGAATACAAGTTGGCCAAAAAAAATTCCCGACCCCCCAATATGTTTAACTTTTTTTTGTGTTTTTTCCCTTTTTCTCCGAAATTGTACCTATTTACCACCATAACGGTCAACCCCAAAAATGCGTTTGATGCCTTGTAATTAAAAAAATATTACATGAAAGTACTTTTATTCTTCATAAATTACAAACTATAGATTCCAAAAAAAAGTTGATAATTACACCCACCGGTCATCTTCGATTTTAATTTTGTTAGCACTATCGGCTTCAGCGCCCTTGAGAACCATAAAAACGACACCCAATATGAAAAAGTCGATAATTTCAGGCAGACGCCATCTTACATTTCTATTTTGACAGGCCTATCGGTTTTAACGCCCTCGAAAACCATGAAAACGAGACCCATGACGATAAAGTTTATAATTTCGCGCAAACACCTATTTGGATTTCTATTTTAACAGCACTGTCGACTTCGACACCCTCGAAAACCATGAAAGCGAGACCTATGACGATAAAGTTGATAATTTCGCGCAGACGCCTAATTGGATTTCTATTTTGACAGCACTAACGACTTTGACACCCTCGAAAACCATAAAAAAGACACCCATGACGAAAATATTGATAATTTCCTGCAGATGTCATCTTAGATTTCGCTTTTGTCAGCACTGTCGGCTTCGACACCCTCGAAAACCATAAAAACGACACCCAGTACGATATAGTTCATAATAATATTATAATCTATTGCAGCCGCCATCTAAGATTTGTATTTTGTGTTATGTTTTACGAATTTATTATGATTTACCTATGAGCGATCATACAAGAACACAACTACAATTTTAAAACTCATAGCAGTCAGTCAAGTGTGACATTTCATGTTTTAGATTATATAAAAAAGGTTATGATGTAAAAATAGTTTGTAACACTCACTACTGACGGCACCGCGAGAACCGCTTAGGGATCTCGTCGATGCGCATGTTTATGTCAGTGGGCCGTTTCGAACGATTGAAAGTAGTTTCCGTACTGTTCTCTATATATATACTGTGACTCGGGCCAGCTCTAACTTCTTTCTGTCAATTTTCACACATAGGCTGGCCTATGAATACATAAATATTTTCATTTGTTTTTGTTATTGTTATGTTTGCCGCCCGCAGTGCTAAGCGAGACGTCATACACGCGGGCGTCCCGAACACTCATTGAAAAAACCACCGAATGTGGTCGAAACTATAGTCGGACCTCTCCGATAAATATTACGTGAATCCCGTATTTCTAATTAAAAATGTTTGTCTAGTTGTGTTGTATTTTAAGTGAATTTAATTATTATTATTGTAATATGATTCCTATTGTTTCGAAATAAATAATCTAATTTATTAATTTCAAAATAAGCCGCATTTGCATTAAAGAAATACGAAACTTCTCCTAAATGAGGGGAGTTGGCGCAAGGGCCGATTTGTGTTTAGGATTTTAGACCACCCAAACGCTGTCATCGTTGTCTTACCATTGTTAAACATGCTTAACGAAAGCGCTCAGTTGAATGTGCCACTAGCGGTTACCCATCCGCATAATAAATAAATAAATAATAATAAATAAATATTCCACAACTAACACACAACGCCATCTAGTCCCAAGCTAAGCAGAGCTTGTGTTATGGGTACTGGACAACTGATAAACATACTTATATATTTCTAAATACATACATATTATAGATAAATTACACCCAGACACAGAACAAATGATCGTGCTCATTACACAAACATTTGTCCTAGGTGGGAATCGAACCGATTGAAATGATGAAATGAAAAGAAAGAAATGAAAAAAAAAAGAAAAAAAAAAAAAAAAAAATGACCGCAGCATGGCTTTAGCTAGTTAAGTAGTTAAAACCGCCAGGCTACAGCTACGCTACGCGCAACTGCTCCGCTTCGTGCTTCATATCTGCTTCGTTCTTCAGCTCCGCTAAGGTATCACAAAATATGTTATTTATATCTCTAGATGAAACCAGCAATCGTCGAAGAGCTCACCAATATCAAATAAGAAATTTCGCCCTTGTTGACAAGGCTGTTTTTCTAACGTCCTTGTCAGCAAGTGCGAGTTGTTAGTAGTTGCTACTGTGTCGAAAATGAAGTCAAAGATGCAACGATGTTAGAAAATCGCACTTTTAACGCAAGATATGCAATGCGATATATTTTGGTTGAAATCAATTTCACCAATAATTGACAAGGTCTAATGTGCTCGAATTGGCTAACCTGACGTCACTTGTTGAGACCGAAAGGTCAACGTGTGGTATTATATATACGATGTACAAATACTTGTTATAGTTTAATCTAAAGGGCCATTTAGATGGAGAGAGCTTCTGGTCTCGAAGATACGATTATCAAATGGAACATAAAAAGTTGCTTCGTGTAAACATTCGCGATTCTCGCCCTTCCTCTTGGGCGATAGTTGCCTCGCAATAGAATATAATCTGTGTCCGTGTAAACAGAACTACAAAGCGAGAATTTGTGCCAGACGCTACCATGAGTGCAGCGCGAAGGCCGAGCCTTCTACGCGAACGAAGTTGCGGGCAGTCGCTAGTTAATAAATAAACAAAACAGAACATAAATATATAGACCCAGAAACGCACTACGAATTAATTCGCACGTCATCGTAATTTGTAACTTAATTTGTTGTCCATCGGACGTCTAACATAGTTATTTATATGCGTAAAATAATGTGAAATAACTTTCTCAAAGTACTTATTTGAACATTTGTTATGCTTCTAGCTTGTGGGAAAAAACGTTTGAATGCAAGATGTGTAGTAAATACATAGATAGCCGAATGTATGTTTAGATTTCGTATTTTTAACATTACTAGCCGGTTATGGGCTTTGAGTCCACCTAGAGAAGTACCACACCGATGCCAGTTATTCAACTCTGGAGCAGTAGTTTGCAAACGTATATCCGTTTAAAGGGCAACGTTTCCAGCGAAATTACAGGGCAATAGATTTAACATCTTATTTCTTAGGTTGACAATTGCAATACATTATAATGCAGACTTTAAAGCTGTTGTAGTTTACAATTCTAAATCGTACTGAATTCTATGTGCAAGCGGGACACTAAATTTCAGGCGAGCGACTTCCCCGTCTCGTGTGCACAGATAAAGCGCAAGCCACATAGAAATGGCGTCGGGCACCGACATGGCACAGGCAGCCTCCTATTCCATTCAAAATGCATGGAAATAAAGCGTAACTTAGAACACACGGTATGTCGTTGTTCGGACGTGGTTATGATGCGCAATTCGGTATGTAAAGTTTTTTTTTGGTATTTTTTTTATATTTTTATTTCGTAGATTAGGTCATTATAAGAAACTAATTTCAATATTTTTGTTTTATATTCAGTAGTTATTTTATAATATTTTTTTGAAAATTTGAATCCTATGACGTCACTTTTTTGCACAAATATGTAGTTGCGTTGAGGAGCCAAGAAAAGCACGCGAGTAAAAAAAAAGAAACTAGAATTTACTTTGACAGATAATAAAATGCAAAAAAGTGACGTCATTTAGAGGTCAATGAAAGTCGAATTATTTCATCGTTTTTTGTTAAAATAAATGGCATCTTATCGTTTTAAAAGGTCAGAGTAGAAAAATAAGGGTTTGTAACATAAAATCTCGAAATGGTTTCGGAATTGGTATAGGTTAATTTTTTTTAGCATACCGAATTTCGGCGCCCACGCTTCTAAATTGCACTTCATTTCCATGCATTTTGTATGAAATTTGAAAGGATTATAAAGCCGCCCGTGCAATGTTCACGGCCGACGCCATTTATATTTGGCCTGCGCCTAAGGTTCACATGTTCTTCACCTCACATCATCATAAAGACATGGTCAATATTTGAAAAAATAACGCGTTTATTTGAATAGTTTACGTATGTACCTGCAACTGGCTTTTGCTTGAGCTGGTGATGCTTATTAGTCCATTGAAATGTTACATGAGCTTTGCATTTTTTAGAGGACGCAGTTTTATTTTTTTGACATGTGTCAATAGAAGCTTAATCTCAAGTTTGTGGGGTTGCGACCCTTGTCCCCCGGCCGCCATCTTGGAAAAAAGGGGGAAAACACTTTTTTCGTGATATCTCGGAATCTTACAAAAAAAATGTACCTACTTTGGATACTGGACCATCGAAGAAAAGCCGATTAGAGTAGCTAGCTAATAAGTGATTAAAAATATTAAGATGTCGAGGATTACCTTATAAGCAAGATATCCGTGGAGTAGGTCTACTGGGGATACCACGTAAAAAAAACGCGCCTACAAACTCTACCTCATAGGTAGCGGGGAAAAGAGTTAGGAATAAATAAGTTAAGTTGTACGGATTTAACAAAAATTTTGTAAAAATATTTATACTAAAAAAAAATCAAAAATAAGTTAAACATTTCGTTTCCAGCAGATTCTCATGAGCATTGACGAACCCGGTCAACTTTGGAGTGTTTTAAATGAAAGAAATAAATAAAAATATATAGGGAATTTTTTTTCTCAAAGATCATCTACCTACAAGATTGGTTTGAGGTATTTTTTTGTACAATGTTTAAAAAAAGTTATAAAGCAAAAAAGATTTTTTTTATAAAAACTTTCTCAGTTTTTTGCGTAAAACTTCTTTAATTTAGGGCAAAATGTTATATAAACATATTTGTAGACAAAACAATTTGCTACAAATTATGACTGGACAAATTATTTGTTTAACGCATAGTTTTCGAGATATCACGAAAAAAGTGTTATCACCCCTTTTTCCATGATGGCGGCCGGGGGACAAGGGTGGCGACCCGACAAATTTGAGGTTAAGCTTCTATTGACCCCCCACACATGTCCCAAAAATAAAATTGCGTCCTCTAAAAAATGCAATATTCGGTCCTTAAATTGAAACATTTCAATGGACTATATGCTCGATATGTTTTGTTTGCTGCGAGCTATTTCTTAAGACGCGGTCCAACTCCAATTTTTAAATAATTTACGTTGCTTTACGTAAGGTTGAAAATCGCTTGTTAGATTGGACGATGTAATGCGAAACTGCGTTTATTTTGTACGTTTTCTTTATATTTTTCGATATATACTAACAAATTGATTCAACTGCTGGTTTAGTACTATACAAACCAGCACTTTTTAAATTACTTTAGTACTATACGTTGGCTATGTATTACCTAAAAAAATATAGTGTTATCGCTGAAAATTCTAAGAGTTTGGACGTGAAAGTTTATTTTTGTGGACCTATTCAGGATTTTTTCTGCTGAAAGAGAGTTATATTTACGAATTCTATTCCGCTATTACTCTTTTCCTATTCCTTTTCTAATCTTTGTATATTTTTCATAATATATTATCGATCTGTTTCGTTACACTAGGTGTTTAAAGATTTTGCTTTTTACTATTATCAGGATACGAGCGCGCCTTGAATTTTATCGATTTTGCTATTGTGTTTATAACTTTGTCAAATATTCAAAGTAGCTGTTTTTCCTTTCCTCGTATATATAATCTTTTAAAAGATTACGTCTCCATCGATGCGAATCATAGGAAGCGTGACTGACTTACTGGGTGCTAGGTATTTTGTATAAGATGCTGCGATGCACGAATGCTTAAGTGGGCACTGGTGCAACTGTACTCCTAAACACAAAAGTGTGGTGACGGATACAGTGCAGCAATGCTCAAGTTCTAAGCTCTATGTGGCACTGCAACTGGCAAGACAAGTATAAACAAAACTTAACAGTTTTAAAAACAAAAATCAAATACTCTAAAATTACATAATAAACGTTGAACTATGTTGTAATACCTTTCAGATACTTCAATATTCACTTCGTGACTAGTACTTTGAACTGGCACATCTCTGCCAAAGGGGCTTTTGTGAGGTAAATTTATATCAGGAAATTTCAGCTTAATACGTATTTGTTTGTTAAATATTACTTTAAGAACAAACTTTAAACATATCGGTAGAGCAAGTTTGCTTCAGACTAGGGAATTACATACGGTAGTGTAAGCTTTTAGACCAAGTAAGTTCGTTTGCCTCAAACTCTCCTCTAATAATCACCTCCGTTTCATTAGCATCCAACATCGGTCGCTTATGTGGCTTAGTAAGGAAGTATTATATAGGAAAAATAACTGTTAAGTAGGTACAACTATAATACTACACGGAGTAGTGTAAAGCATGAGCTAGTAACGCGGTAAAAAAATGACGTAGGATATTCGAAATAAAATTATAGACATCTTATTAGGATATCCAGGACCAAAAATGTCTTAAGGTAAGTATAGCTTTTTCGGCGGTGTGATGATAAGCGGTAACAAACATAAGAACACACACGTACGTATGTATAATATTAGTATACATACGATGATGATGATTGGAAATGGGCATTCGATAATCTCAACGGAAGCCTCGAAATGAAAACGATCTTTAACTGTTTTTACAAGCGACTGCCCGTGATTTCATTCGCGTAGTAGGCTCGGCCACTAGCCTCGCCATAACCTCTCATCTCTTCTTGGTTTTTCATAAGAACATTTTCCTGACAATAATTAACATAACAAAGAATAATGGAGATTGTTCAATCCGTCCTTAAGTTATAGCTTGACCAGGAGAAATACGGGTTCATTTTATATTATACATAAAAGATTAATCAATTAATCCTTACGTTTAGATAACATGACTTGCTCGTGATGGGCAGGTCCAAATATTTCAAGGTATTGATAGTGACTAGCAGCGGGTTCAAAAGTTCTGTTCTCAAAACTGATAGCCGGTTTTTCGTAGGCAAATTCAAAATTTGTTGGAGATGTGTATCCACATGACAATGTTTATTATTAAACCGGTGAACAAGCAAATATTTGGCCGTTTCAAAATTAGAATCATCAATCATAAGGTGTGTTACAAATCCACGAGCTTGGTCCTCCAAAACTGACAACAAATAGGCCAACTTTTGTGATGGCCGGAGGTCAGTACGAAAATCAAACCAAGCTCTTAAATAAAATTATGATAAAGCCCCAATAGTTTTCAAAACAGCCATCAAAATTCGCCGTGTTATTGCTAATATTATGACCCAGTTACTCGAAAAAGTAGTCGAAAATTAGACTTCACGATTACGCTTTATTCGAACTAGCCGTGGCGCTCATTATGCACAAAATTATATTTAATCGGTAATGGCATAAAATTACCTTTTAAATAAAACCAATATCATACACATTAATTTTTTTTACATTAATTATCATATCACATTTCAATTATTTTATTACATTTTTTATGTACCTCTAAAAAACACTCTTTATATCCTTCTATGCCATGATATTTAAATATTTGAGTTAATAATTAGGTTAAGTAAATGTAAAAAAATAGCACGGGCCCTGAAGTCTGTGGGTAGAAATTCTAAAGTTATAAAAAAGAATAATATATGCCAGATCAGGTATTTTTCACAAAGAGGAAGGAAATAAAGTTTTCTTTAAAAACATAAACATCTAGCCATGTTGTCTGGTAGGACAAGTTTTGTACGAAATTGGAGATAACGAAAGGAATATCTTTTGTTTGGATTCTAACCTTGTACACGTCATAGCGCGGAGTCCAGATCTGAGGTGCGTATTCTAGGTGGCTGGCTCGTATATGTTATAGCCACCTTTGTTTATTCTTTTTACATTTCGTTGCACTATAACCACACCTCGTTTGAAGTTTGTGTTTTATTCGAATCCATGACCTCGGATTGACCCTGGACTCCAAGCTAACATTTAACGACCATATCACTGAGATTGTTGACAAAGCGCATAAACGAAAGTTCCTGTGTAATATCGAGTTTCTTATTTTTTTTGTATAAATCATAATGGTGCACGAGTGTAGACAAAGTGAACAAAATTATGAAACGTTGTTTTTGTGTTTTTATCGTCGATAATCTTACAAAGTTTTTGTACGAGTAATGAATCCGCACGGTGCAACCAAAGCGAGCAGGCGCCGCCGGTGCGCGCGTAGCAGCCGCTCCGACGGCACCAGCGCCACACGGGACAGTACTTCGGGGTTGTCGATTCTGCCGCGCAGCACCAACAAGCAGTGGAGCATAGTGGCACACGCTTGCCTGAGCTCCAGGGTGTTCAAGCCCACCATTCCCGATACGAATAAGGACGGATATAGATAGGGATAGTATCCATACATCTTGTAAAGAAATCGGGCGAACCGTTTTTGTAACTTTTCGATCATAAGCTTATATTTGTCTTCATGAGGGTTCCACACGATGGAATTGTATTCGAGCTTACTTCTTACAAACGCATAGTAGAGAGTGATACTCGTAATAGTGCTCCTATCTTGGAATCGTCTGGATTGCCTGATAACAAACCCAAGAGACTTATGCGCTTTGTCAGCAATCTCAGTGATATGGTCGTTAAATGTTAGCTTGGTGTCCAGGGTCAATCCGAGGTCATGGATTCAAATAAAACACAAACTTCAAACGAGGCGTGGTTATAGTGCAACGAAATATAAAAAGAATAAACAAAGGTGGCTATAACATATACGAGTCGGGCTCAAGGTAATGAAACGATACGAACGAATGAAGACATATAACAGCTGAAAAGAAAATATTGAGTGGTAGTTCTGAATTACGAAGCTCTTGGTGGTATTCACACCTTTTCAACCGTAAAACGGTCCTTTGATCGCCACCTAGGGATGGAAAGTGCCACCACTTAGCGTTAATTCTTGGTAAAATCAATACGAATCAGGCTATACATTTAACTGAGCTGCGCTTGTCAGAGGTACTGATTATCTTATATGAACTAAAATATCATTAAATCTATATATAAACAAGATTATTATATAAAGAAATTATTATCAATATAAGTATAATAAACTATTATCACATTAAAGACGAATTATATGGAATGGCAGGAAAAGACCCAACAATGACTTTCGTTGATTTTATTATTGGTGAAAACAATTTTCCGTGTAAGGATTTGCCACACTGAATGCGGTCTGCGGTCAGGTCAAATTGAACACAGCCTGCGTTATGCATGAACAACATTGTCGGTCAGGCAATCGGTCAGTGGTCTGGGCAGGGAAACTGGTCAGCGATGCGGGCCGGGCAAACAGCGGAATATTCATATTTAATTGCGTGAATCAGTGTCGATCAGTTCTTTTGTAGTATTTTGTTAGAGAAAAATGATCACCGAGGAAGAGGCAAATTTTAATATTGTGTGAATATGAATATGAATATGAATATGAATATGAATATGAATATGAATATGAATATGAATATGAATATGAATATGAATATGAATATGAATATGAATATGAATATGAATATGAATATGAATATGAATATGAATATGAATATGAATATGAATATGAATATGAATATGAATATGAATATGAATATGAATATGAATATGAATATGAATATGAATATGAATATGAATATGAATATGAATATGAATATGAATATGAATATGAATATGAATATGAATATGAATATGAATATGAATATGAATATGAATATGAATATGAATATGAATATGAATATGAATATGAATATGAATATGAATATGATTATGAATATGAATATGAATATGAATATGAATATGAATATGAATATGAATATGAATATGAATATGAATATGAATATGAATATGAATATGAATATGAATATGAATATGAATATGAATATGAATATGAATATGAATATGAATATGAATATGAATATGAATATGAATATGAATATGAATATGAATATGAATATGAATATGAATATGAATATGAATATGAATATGAATATGAATATGAATATGAATATGAATATGAATATGAATATGAATATGAATATGAATATGAATATGAATATGAATATGAATATGAATATGAATATGAATATGAATATGAATATGAATATGAATATGAATATGAATATGAATATGAATATGAATATGAATATGAATATGAATATGAATATGAATATGAATATGAATATGAATATGAATATGAATATGAATATGAATATGAATATGAATATGAATATGAATATGAATATGAATATGAATATGAATATGAATATGAATATGAATATGAATATGAATATGAATATGAATATGAATATGAATATGAATATGAATATGAATATGAATATGAATATGAATATGAATATGAATATGAATATGAATATGAATATGAATATGAATATGAAAAACAATTATATGTGTTAATCCAGTGCTTTATTGAGCTCCATCCCAAATTTTATGAAATATGGTCCGGCCGTTTGAATGTGAAGAAACCTTCCGGCTTCATCAGCCATCTGTTTTGTGTGCTATATGCCCTGCCCACTCACTGCCATGTCAATTGGCTTATCTTTTGGGTTATATTGATATTAAATCGAAATGATGAAATCGTAGTCACAAACATCGTGTGAGGCAGATAAAATGTTTTTTGAAACAGCGGTGTTCGCGATACCATCGTTCGAGTCCATAAGCTTTCGAAACTATGAGGCAGGAGAAAATAAATTCGCAACAGCGTGTGTCGACACAGAAATACGAAACTACGTACGTATGCCCATTATTGATCGGTTGTAGCCTTTGAGCTTCGTGTTGATGTTTTCACGTTTTAAGTGAGTGTTGTACTCGTCGCAAACATTGACACCGTGTTCCTGCCATGCCCGGAGCTTGATTGCATATTCCAATGCCGCGGTCAATAGTATTGGAGATATTTTTTATGCATTAACGAGATTTTAAAGTGATGTGAACAGTGAAAGGTCGTGGGCCTGGTGGCTAGCACTATATCTAGGTGGCAATGCAACTAATCAAGCTAAGCGTAGCATAGAACTGTAGTTATTCTTGGCACTGAACTTATCTCCCCGATACATTGGTTTTGAGCCTTTTTCGCCCAGTAAATTCGCTTGCTACAGTGTCCTTCTCATTGGAAACTCTTACGCAATATTGTTTTAATTTATTACATCTATCCGTCTCACACATCTGCAATGAAAACTTCATTGACCTCTGCTTTGACTGACATGGTGAGGTTATTGTGCAAACGTCTTGACTACAATTCGATAGATACCAATACTCTACACGGCATCGCTGAAGAAACTCAAGCGTTGCCTACGTCTCGATCAAATCAATTATCTTCTCACAGTCCACGCGAAATAGAGGCGAGTTTTTGGTCATCTGTACATTCCCGGGCATTAATGTAGTATATGGTAGTATAGACTGCCTTGTTCAGAAGGCTGACAAGTTTCATCAAACCAGCGGTTGTGACAGTTTGGGATGATCCTTGAAAACAGCTTTTGAACATTGGTAAAATGCGGAAGGATGCAGATGTCGCTACGCGTTTCATAATTTAGACCAAGTTTATTTTAAAATGTTCAAACAATGGTAAAGATCTTTGCCCTATAATTATATAAGCTCAACAGGTAATTAAGACGTGGATAGAATATACAAGAGGTAGCTGTGAAAGAAGAGGAGCTGGTGCCGATAGATGATTGTCAATAAGGACTGTAGTACAAGTTTTCAGGGTTGCCAGGAGCAATGACCATAGACAATTAGAGCTAATAAATATCCAAAAGATTGCGAGAATTCGTAAATCTATAAGATATTTGATACAATGGAAAGATTATTTAAATTTAGGCCGCTTTTTGATTTGGCGGTACGGCATAGGTATGCGGTATTTTATTTGTTACCGCAAGCTAATCAGCCAGATCTCTTCACTAGGCGGTATACTTATTGCCCGTATCGCGATGCGGCTTGCTGTACGCTCATCGCCCCCTCTCGTGCAGCCTGCGTCAATCAGGAAGCATGCATTCAAATACAGGAGCTCGGTAACAAATCGGTAAAAAAAAATCCGATCCTACTTGACTGCACCGATACCGTACCGCCAAATCAGGAAGCGGCCTAATATTGCAAGTTTGAAAACAGTTTCTTATAGTGGTAACAATATAACTTATAGTTTTATTGTCGTACATATTTCTAATAAGGTTATTATTTATAAAAAGCTAATTTTAAAATTTTACTCTACCTAATATACCCTATATTACGTAAATTATACCAAATACGAGGTCGTATTAGGAACCGTCAGTGGGAAGGAGTACTTAATTGTACACTGGATGTTTGTTATTTTGATTTGCATTATTTCAAACTTACAATGAACCGAATTGCAAATATCAATCTATTATATAGCATCTATTATAAATAGTCGATTTAGGGATTTTATACTTATGAATTGCAAACGTACGAATTTTGAAACGAACTTTTGAGATCGCACTTAGAAATTACAACGGCAAAAATAAAAAGTTAGGTTAGGCTAGGTTCTAAAGCACTTACTATCTACTCTACACGGAACCTTCCAGCAAAACGTTTCTCACCATTAATTTGTTGTCTTTTTTAACTCTTCGCTCGTTTAATTATATTTCAAAAACTAATGTAAGTTGTAGTAAGTAAATACTTTTACAAGAGTTAGGGAAAAGAAGTAGAAATAAATATTATATATAGCGGTATATTGAACCCTGAGTGCAACGGGGACTCTTTAGTTAATCCCTGAGCACAACGAGAGCATTAAAATTTTATTCCCGAGCGAAGCGATGGAGTTATGTATAGTCCTGAGTGAAGCGAGGTGTTAAAGCCGCCCAAAACGAAGACAGGACTTATCCTAGAGGAGCACACTTTACTTTTCACACCTACTGCGAGACAATGAAAACATTTAGATAAAAGTAACATTAATTTATTGTTCATTTTCAAAATGGACACATTTGTCCCGGTATAGAAGGACAGAGTAATATTTTTGGAAAGAACATTTTAATGAAAACAATGTTTTAGACTTTTGCGGTTGTTAACTAAGTTATAATAAGTATCTACTCGCAGATGCAGGCCATGATTGAGCTACCTTTATAGCTCCCGATATTTCGGTACAGTTAGATACATGCACCACGTTCAAAATTATAACATTTTATGGAAGTTGTTAAAATAACACCAGATCGCGGTACGTAACTTTAATTATGACTTTGAATGCCCAGAGAGGGGCGTTGCGTAACCCATAGCAACGCGGTGCACAATCACACTTCCTATTGTACAATCCCCCCTTTTTAATTTTTTTTGTGTGCTGTCTTCGTATTCAGAGTTTTCCTACAACTCACGTTCCTAATCCAAATTACTTTACACCCATGGGAGTTTTATACAACATTACAGCCCCGGGGATGTAATGCCTTGCTTAACGTTGATATTGCGTGATATGTGATTGGACATTCGAACCGGTGGCTTAAAAAAATATGTATTTATACACCTCTATCCCCTACCCCTAGTAATACACGCACCGGTGTGCTGGATTTAATTTATTGTTATAGCGTAGATTTTAGCCGTGCCATAGAAGTTCGTGCGTGCTGACCAGTCAATCGGGTCCCTAGTTAATATGAGGCCGTGTAGCATAGAGAGATCAAGCTGCCTTCTTTGATTTATGTACCGGTCAAGAAAAAATATATTACCGATAAATGGAACCGACTTCATCACCAAAAAGTGTGAAATAACTTGCTGAAGGTGGTACCATGTTAGTTCAAAAGTACCTACTATCACAATATTGTGTGTTATTAGTTATTTCACACTTTTTGGTGTTGAGGTCGCTTCCATTGCCGTGAAAAAAAATTTGCGAATTTTAGTGCCCCTTGCTAATTACTTGATCGATTATCATTCACCGTCAATGATGATATCATACAAATAGGCAAAATACTTTTCAGTTATTGGAGTGTCACTCAAAAACTGTTTGATTATATAACCCATTTGGGTGCAAAGTTCTCATCAACGGATTTGAATTAAGTACAAACACAAAGTACTAACTGTAAACGTTTAGGAATTCCTTTGACTGTTCTTCGTCTTGATGAGAGTCACTACCCATCTAGGTGTAGGCAAAGTTGTCATCTAAAAGAATCAATCAAGCCCAAACACCAAGTCTTTCGGCTTCAATTTTCATTGAAATACTACTATACAAATATAAATACTATATAATTAGCACATTGACTACTTCAAAAAAAAACTTAACCTATACCTTTACCCGTTTTCTATTTCAAATTTTAGTATTGGTTCCGCGCGTGTTCCTCTCCTCCTGACCTACTGAACCGCCGTCAAAATACGGAGGTTATCGACCTCAGCCGTTGACATTGGGGTTTGTAGGTAATACTTAACTTCCCTTCGCGGTCTCCGCTCTTCATAACAATGGAGTTTTTATTGTGTCCGGCTTTATGTACTGTTGAAGACATGAAGAATAAGACAGACGGACAGACGGACAGACGGACAGACGGACAGACGGACAGACGGACAGACGGACAGACGGACAGACGGACAGACGGACAGACGGACAGACGGACAGACGGACAGACGGACAGACGGACAGACGGACAGACGGACAGACGGACAGACGGACAGACGGACAGACGGACAGACGGACAGACGGACAGACGGACAGACGGACAGACGGACAGACGGACAGACGGACAGACGGACAGACGGACAGACGGACAGACGGACAGACGGACAGACGGACAGACGGACAGACGGACAGACGGACAGACGGACAGACGGACAGACGGACAGACGGACAGACGGACAGACGGACAGACGGACAGACGGACAGACGGACAGACGGACAGACGGACAGACGGACAGACGGACAGACGGACAGACGGACAGACGGACAGACGGACAGACGGACAGACGGACAGACGGACAGACGGACAGACGGACAGACGGACAGACGGACAGACGGACAGACGGACAGACGGACAGACGGACAGACGGACAGACGGACAGACGGACAGACGGACAGACGGACAGACGGACAGACGGACAGACGGACAGACGGACAGACGGACAGACGGACAGACGGACAGACGGACAGACGGACAGACGGACAGACGGACAGACGGACAGACGGACAGACGGACAGACGGACAGACGGACAGACGGACAGACGGACAGACGGACAGACGGACAGACGGACAGACGAACAGACGGACAGACGTCACATTGGCGTTTTGACATCTGTACATTTTTAGACATAAACACAAAATTTACCACTAACCATTATGACATAAAAGCTGTTGCGTTTGTCACATGATAACTATTCAACATTCTATCCAATTGACCTACAAACATCTGGACATATAATGTTTTACGGTCAAATGGACAGTAAAGAGACAAAATTAGGTTTCTTGTCATGTGGACGTCAAGACATAAGTTACATATATTACCTGTAATATTTATACATCGAAGGTGTTGTTTCCTCCTTTATAAAGAGACTAGGTTAGGTTGTACATTTACCTTTACCTCAGTTCAATTAAGTATCTATGTTTATAAAATGAAAAGACTACAAACAAACGCAGATTTTTCGAATTTTTCATGGATCAAGTTTCTCGAGTTATGAGGTCATAATGACCTTTGGAGATATAGAAAAAAGAAGAATTGATATTTGTTAGGAGTTTTAGAGACTCTGAAAACGTATTGTTTTATTCGAGAGTATTATAAATTCGAAATGTACGATTTAGATAAATAATAGTTAAGGTTGCTACCCATAGTTTTCAATAAAGACACGCGGTAGCGTGTCAAGCCAAGTTCAAGCTAACAGATCTGGCGAGCAGCACCGTGTGTAACGAACCATTTGGAGCCACTTTTGACGCCCTCATAACTTAAAAAAAGTTCGGATAAACATGTCAAATTTGACTCATATATTGAGACTTGCAAGATACATATATGCTCTAAATTTCATAATCACACCACAGTGTGAACTGTTGTAATTTTTATCACTGACTGACCTATAGATCAAAACTCTGACCCAGTTCCCGATGACCAAGAAAGGCCAAATATGGCATTCAGATAGGGTGAACACAAAGGAATACAGTATAATAATTTCTCTTAATTTTATTTGATTTTAAATAAATTTATTCTATTAGGAACACTTACGTC
This sequence comes from Selenia dentaria, assembly GCA_917880725.1. Lineage (NCBI taxonomy): Eukaryota > Metazoa > Arthropoda > Insecta > Lepidoptera > Geometridae > Selenia > Selenia dentaria. Next base: position 42,493,293 of record OU862876.1, read on the forward strand.
CAGCGCCTGTAATGTAAGAAACATCAACCAAAATTGATGGCAATGGCGATCTTTATTTGGATTTCAAGGTATTCACCTTAGATTATTGATAGGTCTCCGCGCACTCACTACGAGAGCGAGACCAATTATTAATCTAAGGTCTTCACATAACGAATTGAATACCACCCTATATTTTTTTGTATTGTAGGTATACTAACAGCAAACCAAGTCGCTAATTCCTTGGTAGTTTGATACGGATCGGATTTCACCATGTCTTTCAATTTATCATTACCTTTGTGACCGGTCTTCCTCGTGGTTTATTCAAATGTAAGTTGAAGTTTCCTACGAAAAAACCTACGAAAGCGGGTAAACAAAAAATGCAAGGTGTATTCGTTAGCCGTATCTTCTCCAAACACAGCGTTGACTTTTCGAGTAGTTTCTGCTGCGTTATTAGTTCCACGTCGGAACTCGTATTCGAAAATTACTCTGATTTTCGCCGTTTCCGTTTTAACATTAAAATTTAAAAACTGAATGTTAAAACAGTGTTTTAACTTGTGTTATACTTTTCGTGTAAAAAAAGTTTAACATAGAAATCCATATGCATAATTCGCTACGAAGAAAGAATATTTCGTCGTAGATAATTTGATATTTATTATATGCATCCGGGTTTGAGTTTTATATACAGTTTATTTATTTGAGATATCTTTTACCCACTTTTTAAGATAACAAATTAAACATAAAATCGCTACTTTCAATACGTTGTTATCAGACACAACGTCTTCTTAGGTAAAAAACAAAATATTTTATTGACAATATGGCCACCAATTCCACAAAGGAGATCACCCAGATTGGGTTTATTTTTATTTTGCCGGCCAACAAATATAAGCGCATTATTTTAATAGAACTCAGTATTATAATTAATTTTTATTACTACACTAAAGTCTTAAGGTTATTTTTCAAGATATATTAAGCTTTTAATATTTAAGCTCAGAACCTCGAAACAAAGAAAATTGTCTAAATAATTAACCGAATGGTATCCTAGAGAAGGAACAAGTCAGCGTAGGAGACCATATCAAAGACGGAGTGACGGTTAAAAGAAGACTGCAGGAGTACTGTTGAGCAAATTAGATTACAACGGCAAATATTGGAAGAAACTGAAGAGACCTATGCGGAAGCAAAACAATCTGCGTAAAAACAACTCCACGTAGATGTTCAGCAAATAAAAACGGTTGACACTAAGAGCACAGTAAAAGGTACCCGTCCGATGTAATCGAAGTTGCATGGAGAACTAAAGAGAGATTAGGCAAGTTCCGCGCTGGAAGGTACTGAGTGTCACGTTGAGTGCGAGCGAGATAGCATGCGAAGCAAACGCAGACCACTACCTGTAGTGATACCTACCTTTTGTACATTCCAACTTGCACATTATTCCGAGAAATATAACAATAATTAGGTTTTATTCCACATAAAGAGTAGATGTTTTACGTTTGAATATTATCTTTCAGACTTAATTTACAACTTAACTCTAATAATAAAAAAAAATATTTTGTCAAGTGCTATTAGAATATTAAGTTTATACCATTCCCCCCTAAAAAGCTTATTTTATTCACTGAAAACAGTGAATAAAAAGGCCTTTTCATCACTATTTTGGTGTTTGAATTTAGAACATACCAATACATTAGATCTCCATCTCAATGCTTATACAACTTGCTTGCTTGAATACTCGATACAAACTCCTTGCGCATAGAATATTTGACATACAAACTCTTTGTGCAAATACTGAAGTCCTCAGCCGTAAGGTTTGATTGGTCGATATTTGTGACAAGGAGTTTAGCAATAGAATAAAAACTGTTCTTTGTGTTCTTTGCTGCCATTACAGAAAAAATATATAATAATAATATTTAGAAATTAATATTATGTTTAAATTGTTCCAATTTTAATGTGCATGTTTATTAATTTACCTAACCTTCCTTTTTTCGTATTTAAATGTCTATTTTCGCATAAGTTATTTCTTTTTCTCGTAGTCATGGTATAAAGAATGCAGCTCTTGAATAAAACGGATTTATATCGAGGGCCATGAATCACTCACATCGCTCAGGATTCTAACACTTGAATGACTCGCTACGCTCGTGATTCAATCATCACGAATCACTCCCTGCGGTCGTGATTCATTCGTTGGAATCCTTCGCTTACTCGTGATTCATCTATGGCCCACGCTAAGTGAAAGTTGATACAAATGCGTTACTAATTATTATTGTCATTGAATGTGATTAGTGCCAATTTTTAAATAAATAATTCATAACTATATTTTATTTATCAAATATTAATAAATTTTTATAACCTCTTCTATACTTGATGATACAACTGAGTTGAGTCTGGTTTTACCCTATCTACGAGTATAAAGCGTTCCTGCATTGAATCGCCCGTTCAAGCATAAGGACCCTTTTCTTTTAATGAGATCCAGCTATGTGAATAAATTTAATAATAAAAATCGTACTACCACTGAGGCTTTCTTCTGGTTAGACAAGCCGGCATATAATAACGGAATTCAATTTTGATTTCATTTTCTGATGTTCGGAATTAAAATCTTCGAGCGTTCCAAGCCTAGTCTGGTCGGGTTATTCAGATCGAGTGACTAGTATCACATGTAATGGCATTATAATGAGCTAAGTTCTATAGAACTTTGTGACCTCACTGTCCTATGACAGTCGGATGAAGGCGTGTTTATAAAGATTCGACAGACTTTTCCCCCGAAGACTTGTTATATAAATATAACGTAGGCTTTTTTAGTAGGAGGTAGGTAGGGTAGGTATGATATTTTTAGTTCATTTCAAGAAACAAATCATCATCATCATTATCAGCCGGAAGATATCCACTGCTGAACATATGCCTCCCCCATAGAACGCCCCTGAACCGGCTACTCGCTTCCAGCATCCAGCGATTTCCCGCGGTTTTGACAAGGTTGTCGATCTACCCTGTATGATATTATTAGTTCATTTCAAGAAACAAATCATCATCATCATTATCAGCCGGAAAACATCCACTGCTGAACATATGCCTCCCCAATAGAACGCCCCTGAACCGGCTACTCGCTTCCAGCATCCAGCGATTTCCCACGGTTTTGACAAGGTTGTCGGTCTACCCTGTATGATATTATTAGTTCATTTCAAGAAACAAATCATCATCATCATTATCAGCCGGAAGACATCTACTGATAAACATATGCCTCCCCCATAGAACACCCCTGAACCGGCTACTCGCTTCCAGCATCCAGCGATTTCCCGCGGTTTTGACAAGGTTGTCGGTCTACCCTGTATGATATTATTAGTTCATTTCAAGAAACAAATCATCATCATCATTATCAGCCGGAAGACATCCACTGCTGAACATATGCCTCCCCCATAGAACGCCCCTGAACCGGCTACTCGCTTCCAGCATCCAGCGATTTCCCGCGGTTTTGACGAGGTTGTCGGTCCGGCTAGAGGGTGCTGGCCTACACATCATCTTCCGGTGCGTGGTCGCCACTCGAGAAAATTCTTCACCAAAACAAAAAAAAAAACAAACTGTTTAATGAAATGAATTAATTTAAAGCTCCACCACACAAACTAACATTATTTTATTGAACTGTTTTATTTAGAAGTGCAGTATGTACGCTCATTATTTTATATTATGATGCATAACAGGAAGGAGAAAGAGGCAGAATCAACTTTTATTTAACCATATCATTGTGTAGTAATATAAATATGTAATAATTATTTTAATGTGGCAAACTCCATGATAAAATAAATGTAATGAAAGCTTACATACCATAACAGAAACAAAAATGAAAATATATGACAACAAAAAGTAGGTATCTAATAATGCATATATAAGTAATTAATTTCTTGAATTTTGCACAAGATTAGTTGTATTGGCCTCAAGTTGTCGCTGGGTTGCTACATATTGTATACTTTTTAGGGTCCCGCACCCAAAGGGTACAACGGGTCCGTCCATCCGTCTGTCTGTCACCAGGCTGTATCTTATGAACTGTGATAGTTATGCAGTTGAAATTTTCACGGGTGATAATTAAATTAAAAGCAGAATAAAAAAAATATTTGAGGCTCCCATATTGCAAACTAGATTTATTTGCCTTTTTTATAGATAATGGTACGAAACCATTAGTGCGCAAACCCGACTCGCACTTAGTTGTTTTTTTTACAATAGAATTTTTCGTTAGTAGGGAAAACTTTAAAAGTTCAGTTATTTTTATTTAGTTGCAGGTGGCACTGAAACTATCGTGAGCAGGCGTGGCGCCTAAAATCAGTCACAAGGCTTTCCAATCTTATAACTTTACAAAATAATTTGCATTGAGATTATCTGTTCCTTAATTAAATCCTCTATCACGAGTTTCTAATTAGCATTGCATACTACCATGCTCAGCTGAAATGTTTTGAGAACGTTTTTACTTGTTTTTGAGTTTCTGATTAGCTTTGCATACTGCCATGATCAGCAGAAACGTATTGAGAACTTTATTACTTGTTTTTGCTACTGAATGCTGCGGGAATACTGATCAAAGTCAAAGCTTTTTCATGAAAATATTACCAATGGCTGCTCGAGATCCTCCTTTAATTGATCTCTTTGAATGTAAGTTTTTTGCACGGATTTTAGGGGTTTAATATATGAATTAATATACAGATATTATTTATTTATCTGCTTCGTCGAATCCAACTCGGCTGGGCAGCGTTCCGGAAACTTCGCGAAGTAGTATTTTCGTCAAAAGTACCTCAGTGCCTCAAAACGAGAGTCTTCGACCAATGTGTGTTACCAGTGATGACTTATGACACTGAAACGTGGTCTTTTACTATGGGCCTCATAAGTAGCTCAAAGTCGCACAACGACCTATGGAAAGGAAAAACAACCTTATGCACAAGGGCGATATCTCATAAACTATTTGACATCGGTGAGCTCCTCGACGAGCGCATCGACGAATCATTAGAGAATCGTACGGCAGATCTTATTTCCGGCTGTCATTGGCATGCCTAATCCAAAACATCAGGCGCACGTCTTGCCTTCTTGTCACGTTTATGCAAAATTAAATTTTGCGGTCAGAATATTCTTACTTGAGCTGGCAACTAGACTGTCCGCCAACCTGTATGGTGAAACATACTCCTGCATAAGGATAAGGCCCTTGTGCCAGCAAGGGGAATGCAAAGCAAAAGGGAGAGGGCAAAGATTTATTAAAGAACCTAACTATTAAAAAATACAAAGACGATACACTCTACAATTGGCTGTATTGTCTTTGCTGAAACTAAGAGTCACAGCCACCCATAATAGTTACAGTAACGTTCATAACTTAGTAAGTTTTTTGATGAAGATTCTCAGGACCAATTCAACGGCCTATATATCTTACCGGTTTTTTCAGAAATAAGTAGAATTCTTAATTATATCATCATCGTTATATGTCAGGTAGTGGTAAGGTGCAACAGCAAACATTAAGATCATATCGGTCACATCCAATACGAACGAAGACCGGTCGAACAGTTACATATTTATGTACAAGTTACAATATTTTACTAAATATAATATGTTACTATAAGTTACATAAGTTATATAAGTTACATAAGTTACATAAGTTACATAAGTTACATAAGTTACATAAGTTACATAAGTTACATAAGTTACATAAGTTACATAAGTTACATAAGTTACATAAGTTTCATAAGTTACATAAGTTACATATGTTACATAAGTTACATAAGTTACATAAGTTGCATAAGTTATATAAGTTACATAAGTTATATAAGTTATATAAGTTACATAAGGTTACATAAGTTGCGCTCAGTTATAAGAAGTTGCATCTAGACTAAACTTCGACTTGGCCGAGTATTGTATAAATTTGGGAATAATCAATAAGTGGTTATTGTAACTCGTATGACCACATTTTACTAGCAGCTGATAAATATTTTAAATGAAATAACTCAGAGATTAATAAGGAACGAACAAAAGCATATACAGAAACCAACAAAAACGAATACTCTTTTACCCTTAAACTAAGTCTCTAATTTAATCCATGGCATAACAATGCTACGTTACGTAGAATTATGTCCAATGACAAAGTCGTACCTGGAATTCTGTATACTCATTTCAATATGACAAAGGGATTTGTTAGCCGGCAAACGGGGTTTCAATGGGCTTTACAGGAACTTGAATTGATTGATTTGAACACGAATCCAAAATTGCAGTAGCCATTGTTTCTGTCACCTTTTGACACATTGGTATGTCAGAAATTTGTCGATGTCAGGAACGTTAACCTATTATTATTTAGTATATAGCCACTCCAATAGCTTATACATTATGACTTTGTGAACCACATTATACTTCTGCGTAAGCTTCTTGAACTTTTGTATCCGTGGTAACTTGCTATTATGGTTAGAATCTTACCTGCGTAATCGTTCTCAGGCTGTCGTAGTGTGGGTGGCTTTCGTTCAGAGTTCATTGAGGTTTCTTCTGGAATACTACACTAGGAAACCCTCCTGTATGTTTCTTATCTTTATGATGTAGGTTTGTGTTTCAACTATGCCCACTTTCTAATGTACACTGATAATACAAAAGTTTTTTTTCTTATTTAAGCTCGTTATTTTTTTAATATGTATTATGATGTAAAAACCAGCTGAAAGCTAAACAATCCTTATTGGAACGTTTGGACAATCAAAGACAATCAATCAAGTAATAAGCAAGGGTCACTAAAATTAGCTAATTTTTTTACGAGAAATGGAACCGACCTCAGCACCAAAGAGTGTGAAATATCTAATAACACACAATATTGTGATAGTAGGTACTTTTGAACTAACAGGGTACCGACTTCAACAAGTATTTCACACTTTTTGATGATGATGTTGGTTCCATTTTTTAGGTAATATTTTTTTTCTTGATCCGTTACATGAACCAAACACTAGCTACACGGCTTTATATAAAAATAGGACTAACTAACGAACGTTTAGAGAATCGCACGGCAGTTGTGGGTAAATTACTAATTCGTCAATGTCAACTTTAACTTTATCGATTGTTACGTTTGGTTGTAAAGTAATACGGCAAGTAAAACTTCAAACAGTTTTTATGATTTACTAGCGACTGCCCGCAACTTTGTTTGCGTAGTAGGCTTGGCCTTCGGCCGTGCCATTACCTTCCATCATTTTTTGTTTGTATTTCACAAGAACATTCTCAATAATGACAATAATGAACATAACAAAAAATATTTAGCGAGATTGTTCCATCCGTTCTCAAATTATAGCGTGACCAGGCGTTATAGAGGTTCATTTTTATACATTATACTAGCGACTGCCCGCGACTTCGTTCGCGTAGCAAGCTCGGCCTTCGGTCTCGCCATCACCTCCCATCTTTTCTTATTTTTTTTAATGTAAGAATCTTCCACGAAGTCCAAGAACGTTTTCTTAAAAAACCATGAATGAAATCAGTAAAGCCGTTCTCAAGTTATAGCATGACCAGTAAAAATAAGGGTTCATTTTTATATATTAAGATAAATAGATTTCTTAACATCGTACTCATGGTTGTCTGGAAGAGATCGCTCTGAGCGATAAGACCGCCCATTGTGACAATTTTAAGTTTTTTATTTGTTTGTTGTTTATTGTAATGTGGTGTTGCAATAAGGAGTTTATCTACTCGTATCTATTCAACCTTTTTTTTTTACTGTAAAATCAATATCATCAAATGCGTCATCAACTGCCACTTTGACAGCTGTTATAGCTAAGACCAATATGTATGTTATTTTTAAGACGCATAAAGTCTAAGTGTCAAATCAAAATCAGAAAATACGTCATCAACTGTCTTTGACAGCTGCCACTTCATAATCATCTATGACAAGCTACCAGTATAATTAAACCATTGCGTGTAACAAACATCAACACGGAACCCTATAAACAAGTTGAATATTTATGGAATTATATTTGGTAGTGCAGCAGGGAATGGCAATCTATGCAGATTCTAAAAGTATCTAAATTCCCCACGACACTACCAGCTGGTAGTGCAGTGGGGAATAAAAATTCCCTTCTGCACTAGTAGTGCAGCTTGGTAGTGCAGTGGGGAATGACTAATTTCTAGTAAGATAAATCACGGATAGATAGAATATTGGGATCGGCCCTAAGTGTGGATGGTCTACAGTTGTGCTGACACGGTTACAAAACATGTACGATGGAATTTACAAGTGTAGACGGATGGTGCCGAACTAGACTGCGTGAACATGTCAATCAGCGATCATCACAGAAACACAGTTTGAGACGTCATCCACTCCTCGTTTAATTATTTAATAATATTTAATAAACCACTTGGTATAGGATATAACTGGAACTGGAAATCCTAAAAAAATAAGGTCGAGTCGTATCACGCAAGTATCCTTATTTAAATTTGCCTATACAAAAACTGTAGAAACTTCATCTTGAAAATCATCTTGGGGTCTCTGAAATGAAACAAATTCTGAAATAAGAAGACATAGAGCTAGCATTTTATTATTAAAAGAGGCTAGTTACTTACTTTTTTAGAGAGTTGACTTTATATATCAAGCTGCTAATTGAGTTTTGTATATATCAATCAAAACTTCTACACATACATGTAATAATTACTAAATAAAACTCTTAACCAAGTATAGTATGTTTGATTGATTTAACTTTACGGCAACGGAAGATGAGATAACCATATTTACTTTTCTATTACATTCCGGATCCGAATAAAACATGCCGCAAATCCTCACTTCTTACGGGACCAACAAAAGATCTCCTTGCTTACACTACTACACTGAATTAAACAGATCACACTCGAAAATAAAGGTTCTAGGTAAATTCTATAAAATTGAGCATACGAGTATATTTCTAATGATTCCTACAATACTGGCGAATTTTCCTTTACATATGTTGAATTACGCTAAACCTTAGGCCTTTTTCCCTTTTTTGTTTTACCGTTACCACGAAAGCCATAAATTCAAAGGTCCGACTTTCAATCGCGCTTCTGTATATTCACCAAAATTACAAATTTCCACACAATGTCCTCCGCTAAGTTAAAAATCATATAACACACCTACATTAAACTCGTAAGACAAGCAGGATAAGCATGCAATAAACAAAAGTATGCAAGCAAAAATCATGTCTACTTCATATGTTTGAAGAGCTAGGTACCTATTGTTTAGTAACTTTATCAATCATTTCTGTTTTGCAATTTCAAATTAAATAATTTACTATAAAAATCTAAGGTATACTAGACCTCGGAATATAAAGTGTCACCCTGAAGATATATCAGACCAATATATCGCATGTTTGCATGTAGTTTATGTTCTCTTCGACTGGTTTCGACACAGAAAAAACCTCAATTTGTCTATCATTCATCGTTTCGTACGATTAATTGATTGAACAGGCTGTATCTTATGAACTGTGATAGTTATGCAGTTGAAATTTTCACGGGTGATAATTAAATTAAAAGCAGAATAAAAAAAATATTTGAGGCTCCCATATTGCAAACTAGATTTATTTGCCTTTTTTATAGATAATGGTACGAAACCATTAGTGCGCAAATCCGACTCGCACTTAGTTGTTTTTTTTACAATAGAATTTTTCGTTAGTAGGGAAAACTTTAAAAGTTCAGTTATTTTTATTTAGTTGCAGGTGGCACTGAAACTATCGTGAGCAGGCGTGGCGCCTAAAATCAGTCACAAGGCTTTCCAATCTTATAACTTTACAAAATAATTTGCATTGAGATTATCTGTTCCTTAATTAAATCCTCTATCACGAGTTTCTAATTAGCATTGCATACTACCATGCTCAGCTGAAATGTTTTGAGAACGTTTTTACTTGTTTTTGAGTTTCTGATTAGCTTTGCATACTGCCATGATCAGCAGAAACGTATTGAGAACTTTATTACTTGTTTTTGCTACTGAATGCTGCGGGAATACTGATCAAAGTCAAAGCTTTTTCATGAAAATATTACCAATGGCTGCTCGAGATCCTCCTTTAATTGATCTCTTTGAATGTAAGTTTTTTGCACGGATTTTAGGGGTTTAATATATGAATTAATATACAGATATTATTTATTTATCTGCTTCGTCGAATCCAACTCGGCTGGGCAGCGTTCCGGAAACTTCGCGAAGTAGTATTTTCGTCAAAAGTACCTCAGTGCCTCAAAACGAGAGTCTTCGACCAATGTGTGTTACCAGTGATGACTTATGACACTGAAACGTGGTCTTTTACTATGGGCCTCATAAGTAGCTCAAAGTCGCACAACGACCTATGGAAAGGAAAAACAACCTTATGCACAAGGGCGATATCTCATAAACTATTTGACATCGGTGAGCTCCTCGACGAGCGCATCGACGAATCATTAGAGAATCGTACGGCAGATCTTATTCCCGGCTGTCATTGGCATGCCTAATCCAAAACATCAGGCGCACGTCTTGCCTTCTTGTCACGTTTATGCAAAATTAAATTTTGCGCTCCGAATATTCTTACTAGAGCTGGCAACTAGACTGTCCGCCAACCTGTATGGTGAAACATACTCCTGCATAAGGATAAGGCCCTTGTGCCAGCAAGGGGAATGCAAAGCAAAAGGGAGAGGGCAAAGATTTATTAAAGAACCTAACTATTAAAAAATACAAAGACGATACACTCTACAATTGGCTGTATTGTCTTTGCTGAAACTAAGAGTCACAGCCACCCATAATAGTTACAGTAACGTTCATAACTTAGTAAGTTTTTTGATGAAGATTCTCAGGACCAATTCAACGGCCTATATATCTTACCGGTTTTTTTCAGAAATAAGTAGAATTCTTAATTATATCATCATCGTTATATGTCAGGTAGTGGTAAGGTGCAACAGCAAACATTAAGATCATATCGGTCACATCCAATACGAACGAAGACCGGTCGAACAGTTACATATTTATGTACAAGTTACAATATTTTACTAAATATAATATGTTACTATAAGTTACATAAGTTATATAAGTTACATAAGTTACATAAGTTACATAAGTTACATAAGTTGCATAAGTTACATAAGTGACATAAGTTATATAAGTTACATAAGTTACATAAGTTACATAAGTTACATAAGTTACATAAGTTACATAAGTTACATAAGTTACATAAGTTACATAAGTTACATAAGTTATATAAGTTATATAAGTTACATAAGTTACATAAGTTACATAAGTTACATAAGGTTACATAAGTTGCGCTCAGTTATAAGAAGTTGCATCTAGAATAAACTTCGACTTGGCCGAGTATTGTATAAATTTGGGAATAATCAATAAGTGGTTATTGTAACTCGTATGAGCACATTTTACTAGCAGCTGATAAATATTTTAAATGAAATAACTCAGAGATTAATAAGGAACGAACAAAAGCATATACAGAAACCAACAAAAACGAATACTCTTTTACCCTTAAACTAAGTCTCTAATTTAATCCATGGCATAACAATGCTACGTTACGTAGAATTATGTCCAATGACAAAGTCGTACCTGGAATTCTGTATACTCATTTCAATATGACAAAGGGATTTGTTAGCCGGCAAACGGGGTTTCAATGGGCTTTACAGGAACTTGAATTGATTGATTTGAACACGAATCCAAAATTGCAGTAGCCATTGTTTCTGTCACCTTTTGACACATTGGTATGTCAGAAATTTATCGATGTCAGGAACGTTAACCTATTATTATTTAGTATATAGCCACTCCAATAGCTTATACATTATGACTTTGTGAACCACATTATACTTCTGCGTAAGCTTCTTGAACTTTTGTATCCATGGTAACTTGCTATTATGGTTAGAATCTTACCTGCGTAATCGTTCTCAGGCTGTCGTAGTGTCGTAGTGGCTTTCGTTCAGAGTTCATTGAGGTTTCTTCTGGAATACTACACTAGGAAACCCTCCTGTATGTTTCTTATCTTTATGATGTAGGTTTGTGTTTCAACTATGCCCACTTTCTAATGTACACTGATAATACAAAAGTTTTTTTTCTTATTTAAGCTCGTTATTTTTTTAATATGTATTATGATGTAAAAACCAGCTGAAAGCTAAACAATCCTTATTGGAACGTTTGGACAATCAAAGACAATCAATCAAGTAATAAGCAAGGGTCACTAAAATTAGCTAATTTTTTTACGAGAAATGGAACCGACCTCAGCACCAAAGAGTGTGAAATATCTAATAACACACAATATTGTGATAGTAGGTACTTTTGAACTAACAGGGTACCGACTTCAACAAGTATTTCACACTTTTTGATGATGATGTCGGTTCCATTTTTTAGGTAATATTTTTTTTCTTGATCCGTTACATGAACCAAATACACGGCTTTATATAAAACTAGGACTAACTAACGAACGTTTAGAGAATCGCACGGCAGTTGTGGGTAAATTACTAATTCGTCAATGTCAACTTTAACTTTATCGATTGTTACGTTTGGTTGTAAAGTAAAACGGCAAGTAAAACTTCAAACAGTTTTTATGATTTACTAGCGACTGCCCGCAACTTTGTTTGCGTAGTAGGCTTGGCCTTCGGCCGTGCCATTACCTTCCATCATTTTTTGTTTGTATTTCACAAGAACATTCTCAATAATGACAATAATGAACATAACAAAAAATATTTAGCGAGATTGTTCCATCCGTTCTCAAATTATAGCGTGACCAGGCGTTATAGAGGTTCATTTTTATACATTATACTAGCGACTGCCCGCGACTTCGTTCTCGTAGCAAGCTCGGCCTTCGGTCTCGCCATCACCTCCCATCTTTTCTTATTTTTTTTAATGCAAGAATCTTCCACGACGTACAAGAACGTTTTCTTAAAAAACCATGAATGAAATCAGTAAAGTCGTTCTCAAGTTATAGCATGACCAGTAAAAATAAGGGTTCATTTTTATATATTAAGATAAATAGATTTCTTAACATCGTACTCATGGTTGTCTGGAAGAGATCGCTCTGAGCGATAAGACCGCCCATTGTGACAATTTTAAGTTTTTTATTTGTTTGTTGTTTATTGTAATGTGGTGTTGCAATAAAGAGTTTATCTACTCGTATCTACTCAACCTTTTTTTTAAGAATCATTCACGCATCATTCAATCAGCGATCATCACAGAAACACAGTTTGAGACGTCATCGACTCCTCGTTTAAATAACCACTAGGTATAAGATATAACTGGAACTGGAAATCCTAAAAAATAAGGTCGAGTCGTATCACGCAAGTATCTTTATTTAAATTTGCCTATACAAAAACTGTAGAAACTTCATCTTGAAAATCATCTTGGGGTCTCTGAAATGAAACAAATTCTGAAATAAGAAGACATAGAGCTAGCATTTTATTATTAAAAGAGGCTAGTTACTTACTTTTTTAGAGAGTTGACTTTATATATCAAGCTGCTAATTGAGTTTTGTATATATCAATCAAAACTTCTACACATACATGTAATAATTACTAAATAAAACTCTTAACCAAGTATAGTATGTTTGATTGATTTAACTTTACGGCAACGGAAGATGAGATAACCATATTTACTTTTCTAATACATTCCGGATCCGAAAAAAACATGCCACAAATCCTCACTTCTTACGGGACCAACAAAAGATCTCCTTGCTTACACTACTACACTGAATTAAACAGATCGCACTCGAAAATAAAGGTTCTAGGTAAATTCTATAAAATTGAGCATACGAGTATATTTCTAATGATTCCTACAATACTGGCGAATTTTCCGTTACATATGTTGAATTACGCAAAACCTTAGGCCTTTTTCCCTTTTTTGTTTTACCGTTACCACGAAAGCCATAAATTCAAAGGTCCGACTTTCAATCGCGCTTCTTTATATTCACCAAAATTACAAATTTCCACACAATGTCCTCCGCTAAGTTAAAAATCATATAACACACCTACATTAAACTCGTAAGACAAGCAGGATAAGCATGCAATAAAGAAAAGTATGCAAGCAAACAAATCATGTCTACTTCATATGTTTGAAGAGCTAGGTACGTATTGTTTAGTAACTTTATCAACCATTTCTGTTTTGCAATTTCAAATTAAATAATTTATTATAAAAAATCTAAGGTATACTAGACCTCGGAATATAAAGTGTCACCCTGAAGATATATCAGACCAATATACCGCATGTTTGCATGTAGTTTATGTTCTCTTCGACTGGTTTCGACACAGAAAAAACCTCAATTTGTCTATCATTCATCGTTTCGTACGATTAATTCAATTTTATTTCTTTATCTCCTTTAAAATTCCACGAACTCGCAGCCAGAACAATGCTTTATTTATTACTGAATAGCATTAACATGGATTAAATCCAACTTCATTCCATAACAAAGCAAAATATGTTGAAAATATGCGTTCATTGAATAATGAATGGAATTAATACTAATACTCGTAGCTAGACATACATAGCGTACCTACTAATTGATATTGGACAATATATAGGTACATATTGGACATAAAAGGTTTCGGGAAATCATACTTCATGGTATTTATCCCACTAATATTATAAATGTGAAAGTTTAGATGGATGGATGGATGTTTGTTGCTCCTTCACGCTCAAACGGCTGTACCAATTTTAATGAAACTTGGTATGGAGGTAGATGAAGCGCTGGATTACCACATAGGATAGTATTCATCATCTTCATCATCAGCATCAGCATCACTACGCGGGAGTAAAAGCGTAACATTTTTTGGCACAGCATGGACAAAATAACAAGACCTCCGTCGAGATCTTAATGATGATTATCTTCTATCAATAGAGTTCTGTCAAAGATTGTGTCAGTTTCTGATAATTTATTTTAAGTTTTAATTGATAACTCGCATAAATTAATCAGACTATATCTAAAGATTCCGTTGTTTGCTTTAGTGATTGCCATCCAGGCAATCACTAAAGCAAACAACGGAATGTTAGCGGGACGTTTAATTTTTTCAGTGCCATCCACTTTGACAGATCATAGTCGCGCGCTCGTCCTCCTGTGTGACATTAGTGACGTGGAAGACGAGCGCGCGGGTATCAATATCGATAAAAAGGTATGTGCTGTTTGATATCGAGGTAGCAATAAACGTTCCTATGTAATCTATTAAAATATTGTTATGTAAACAAAAAAAAAAAACGTACATGGCTCTGCACTGCACTGTATGAATCCTGACCTGTATGAAAACTTACCATGACTCTTTTGACATTTTTGCATATTCCACGTGAACCAGGCAATGTGACTATATCATCAAACATATCCTCGCTCTTGCTTTTTGGTCTCTCTTTAAGCCTTATCAGAATTCACCAGTGTCGTATGAGCACAGTATAAAGATGCAACAGTATGGAAACTAAGTTTTTTTTTATCGAAGAGGACGGTTTTATACCCTGATCACCTCATCAGCTCTGGGGAGAGCTGGTGCGCGTGTGGGAGTCTCCGCCAGAAGGGCGACCTATCCACCAAACCTCTGCGGTGTTCCTCCGTCGCCGACAGGTGGCAGGGGGCGCGGGCCCGCTCGTGCATTTAGCCACAGCCCCCACCGACGTCGCTGCCCGCCTACGCAGGCCTAGCCTCTGGGGTGGGTGTAAAGAGCCCACCCCATTTCCGCCTCGTGAGATGCCCCGGAACACAGGGTACATCCACTCCTCGTGAGAACCCAACCCTGATCGGGGGCACCGGCCGTCCCCGCAGCCGATGCCCCAGGTCCTCGGAGCAGTGACGGAGTGCGAGCTCGATTGGCTTGCCTCCGTGTCCGCGCCCTCCGGAGCGGATGAGAGAGAGGGTTTCTCTCCCTCTCACGCTCCTCCGCCTCCCTCTGCGAAACAATAATTTCGCAGAATGAGGCCACTGCTTCCCACGACCTCTCGTCACCGACCATTTCCGTAAATGGCCGACAAGAAGAGATCGGATCCTACAACCGCGAGCAGGGATCGCCGCGGTCCCCCTCCTCCTGGGCATGACTCCAGCACGTGCTGGGCGGTGTCTTCAACGCAGCTGCACTGGTGGCATGCCGGGGTGGGCTCTCTCCGTGCGACGTTGCAGAGGTATCTCCCAAAACAACCATGTCCTGAGAGAACCTGTGTCAGCCGGAAAGAGAGGCCACCATGCCTTCTTCGCACCCACTCTTCAAGTACAGGCCGGCTCGCTTCAAGGAGTCGTTGAACGCCGGCCCCCCTCTGTGTGGGCCCTGCGAGGATCCTATCCCTCCATTTGGCGAGAGCTGACGCCCTGGCCCGATCACGCTAATGCGTCACTTCCCGCGGTGCCAGTCGCTCGTCCCGCTCCCGCGCTCGCGCTCTGCGCTGGTAGACCGAGGTTAGGACATCCGCTTCAAGGTCCCATGGGAGCAGTCCGGCGAGGACACATGCTACCTTGTGTGAGAGTGTTCGGTAGCCTCGACACACTCTCACCGCCATAACTCACTGCGCCGCCAGTAAGATGGCTATGCTATTGCGCCGCAGAGATCCCGCCCATATGGGGGCTCCATAGAGCGCCATGGAGCTTACCACCGCTGTATAGAGGCGGCGGCAGCTCCCTTCTCCTCCTCTGGTGTTCGGGAGGAGGCGACTCAACGCGCCAGTTGTCCCCAGAAGTTTAGGGGACAGCTGCCGTATATGCGCCTCGAACCTCCACTCACTGTCAAGGACGACACCTAAATGTTTCAGCGTCGTCCTGACTGGAATGGAGGTTCCACCCACCACTATGGTGGAGTCTGCCGGAGGCGCTCGACGGGGGCCGTAAAAATATATGGCCTCGGACTTATGGAGCGCCACCACCAAACCCAGCCTCCGGATTCTGGCCACAACTGTCGCGACACCAGCAGTGGCCAGAATCGCCGCCTCTATGTATGTTTTTCCACGGGCAGTAATCAATGTGTCGTCGACATAACAAACGATACCGACGTCACGGAGGTTAGTGCCACGAAGCACCCAGTCGTATCCGATATTCCACAAAAGAGGGCCTAAGACGGAGCCCTGTCGAAAGCCGCACGACATGGGACTTCGTCCCTCCCCGTTGGTCGTCGGAAAGACTACCTCTCTGTCGGAGAGATAGTCCGGACGAGCCTTTGGAGATACTGGGGCACTTGGTGGTGTTCCAGTCCCCCCAGTATCGTGCTCCAGGGCAGCGAGTTAAAAGCGTTGGCAATAATTGAAATTTATAGAGAAAAAAATTCCATCCTCGGACGGGATTCGAACCCGCGTCTTCTGACTCTCCAAGCTTATAAAAGAAAACAAATAAGAATATTTTACAAAATAGGTTGTACAATGGGCGGCCTTATCGCTATAAGCAATTTCTTACAGGTAACCTTGGGATGGATAGAGGTTTATATACATTAGATTTGGCGCATGGTGGTGTTAAATGGAAATAAATAAACAATTTTAATTTAGTGCATAGATCATTTTAAATAAAATGCCTTGTTACCATATTACTTTTCAAAATATTTCGTTTGCTCGGACACAATCAAATATACAGACTGACTGGTTGAACACTTTACATAAACAAGGACATGATAATTCATGGTCACATGAAACGTTTAAAAAAATAAAATTAAAAAAATACCGTTAAACTACAGAGGAAACCTTCATTCTATGAATGTGCTATAACTCGAAAATTATGGACACCGTCCGAACGGGGTTAATGACCCAAAGCGCCGCGCCGCGTTCAAAGGAATCAAGCTGCGTCCGAACGGGGTTAATGACCCAAAGGGCCGCGCCACCCGCGCCGCCAAAGGATGCCGCGATCGTCGGCCGCCCACCCGGCCGCGCCGCGCTTTTATTACTACACGCGCGCCGCGAGTGACCATGTTTATTGTTTTGAGTAGACAATTAAAGTTAAATTAGGTAAATATTAGGCACCTATTTTTTGTTCTTAATTAGAACGAGAATCGAGTACTGAGCACTATATATCAATATGTAAAGTGTTCAACCAGTCACCCTGTATACATATATATAACACATACATACACAGATTAGGTACATATATAATAATATGATACATAAATACAATACACACATACATACAATACATATTTATTATAAACTCGTATATATATAATTTAATATAAACATACGTACTATAGGATCAGTTAATAAATAAAGAAATTAGATTTACAATGCTATATACAAAATATTCAATAGTTATGACAAGCAGCCTTCAGACATATAATGCTTCTTTACCATATTCTTAAATAGATAAATTGATTGACGCTTGACTGTACCACCAACCACATGTAGATCTTGGGATTTTTTTGTAGGTTTACTAGAGTAACTTATAATTATGGCATAACCTTTTACAAGTTTTGGCGCGAGTGTACGTGAGCCGCGGTTGGGCGCGTGGTAGGCGTTGCAGATGGCGTGGGTGCAGTGCTCATGAGCTCTGTTTTAAGGTATTTGTCACTCATTTTCGGGCTGAACCGTACTGCGTTTCAACACCAAATATGCGTTAATACCTTGTAATTAAAAATAACATTACATAAAATATACATTTATTCTTCATAAATTACAAATTATTGACTCCAAAAAAAGTTGTTAATTTCGCCCAGCCATATTGCATTTCTGTTTTGACAGGACTATCGGCTTCAACGCCCTCGAAAACCATGAAAACGAGATCCATGACGATAAAGTTTATAATTTCGCGCAAACACCTAATTGGATTTCTATTTTGACAGCACTATCGACTTCGACACACACTAAAACCATGAAAACGAGACCCATGACGATAAAGTTTATAATTTCGTGTAAACGCCTAATTTGATTTCTATTTTGACAGCACATCGACTTCGACACCCTCGAAAACCATAATAACGACACGCATGACGAAAAAAATTATAATTTCGTGCAGACGCCATCTTTGATTTCGATTTTGTCAGCACTATCGGCTTCGATACTTTATTTACTTTACTTACTAACTTACCCGGCAATTAAATGGTGAAAAGATTTCACCGCCAGCTTAAAATCTCAATCACTTGTCACGCTGATCAAAACTGGACTGAGGTTTTGCCTTTAGTACTACTTGGGATTCGTAGTTCGTTCAAGGAAGATTTGCAAACCTCATCAGCTGAATTGCTTTATAGTAAGCCCCTGAGACTCCCTGGCGAGTCCAGTTTGATCCAAGTGCACCCGGTACATCTAACGTATCAGATTTTACAGCCCGTCTACGATCCTTTGCCGAAAAACTTAAACCGGCAGCATCTCGCCACACCAATGCAACACGTCTTCCAGCGTGAAAACGCTTCGCGTGCACCTTTTCAACCTGCGTATATCGGTCCTCACAAAGTCTTAGAGAAACATGACAATTTTTTCAAACTTCTTATAAAAGGAAAACCGGCTACTGTCTCAATAGACCGATTGAAACCCGCGTTCATACTTTCTGACACAGACGAGTCAGTAGATCGTACACCTCCGCCTATCACGCCTCCCAAGAACATCGTAGCGGTACCACCGTTTAGTGTAACAGTTCAACCTAACAGTCTACCTGTCAGTTTACCAGTACCTAAAACTACACGTTCAGGTCGACACGTCCGATTCCCGGATTTGTATCGCCCCTAACCAGGTTTTCTTGATGTGGGCTACTCCCACCATTACGCCAGCGTTCCTACCTACCTACCTCATTCATACACGTCTACATTACACCACACAGTACATAATAACATATATATTTATTTATTTACAACATCGCGCCGCACCTGTGCCGTTGTGACATTACGTCTACACATACGATGCGCGGCTCCAATGCACTTAATGTTGACACGGCATTATCACATATTATCACATAGACGACGAATGCCGTGTCAACATTAAGTGCATTGGAGCCGCGCATCGTATGTGTAGGCGTAATGTCACAACGCCACAGGTGCGGCGCGAGAAAGAGACAGACGTACGCACAGCCGCATGCGCGGCTCGCCGCAGCCAGCCAGTCAGTCCGTGACAGACGTTCATGCGACGCGAAGCCCTCGCCGCTTTATGCAATTTTCTCCCGCGCGATCGATGCTTATCTTTGTTTACCTCCGCGCTAAATCTAATACTATCGCTGTCATCTTTGTTTGCTTTCATTTGTGCTCGCTTACTCGCCTTCTATTATTTATTTACATCTGTGTGTGGACTGGAACAATATACGTCTGACTGTGTTGTGCACCTGGGACTTTGATTATATCAACACCCATCGCCTAAACCACCCACACCTGCAAGAAAGTCAGGAATGTTTTGGGGGAATAATGTTTTTTATTGATAGAACCTTCAAGAGATGCCAAAAACAGTTTCATTATATTTTGTTCTGTTCATGTGGATTTAAATAGTTCTGCCAATATATCAAAGGCTCTTTTCTTTGATTAAAGATAAACTCAATGTCACTATTGGTAAAATCAAATATGACTTTGACAAGCTCCTAAGAACGCATTGAAAACAGTATTTCCACATGCAGTCGTAACTGGATGCTCTGCCGAATTCCTCATAAAACAACATTAATTTTATTATTATATATATTACGAAAAGAAGCACGGCTTAAAGATATTGCCATTAAAAATTATTATTACAACCAGTCACGTAGATTGCGACGTCATAAACAGTTCGACAAAATGTATAACAAGCCACTTCCCTAAACCAACAGAACATTACAGTTTTACAGATTTTAAGAATATCATAAGATTACGGAAGCTAACTCTTCACCAATCGTGAATTATTCACCAACATAGGTTTTAAACTGCATGTAGTATTTTAGTTTAGTATAACGTGGTTTGTATGAGTAGATTCTAAGTATATATGAATACATTTTATCTGTCAGAGTGTTTTTTGTACTCGACTGTAACTTTGAAAAAGTAGGCATTTTGCTACTATGTCATTATGCGATATAGTAATAATGCGAAGTAGAGAATAAGAGATGTGGATTATTTACTACATAGGTTATTTGCATTGTAGGTATTGACAATCGGACCCGTAATACCGCGGGGCGCAGCTAGTATGTAATATAAATCGGTCAAGTGGTTTCGGAGATTAGCCCGTACAATCAGACAGACGAATAGACAAACAGAGAAACAAAATATTTGAAAAAAATTTAAACTAGTTCGATTGCACTCGTTGCATCCCTGACACGGTTTTTAGCATTTTTTTCATTCTACAGAAATTCGACCTCTACAGTTACGTTACAGACAAGAGATTATCACGTTTATTTTCTACCACGCAAAACAAAATTCAGACTGCCAGTGACCTTCCCCAACGAATTCCGAAGGAAAATTGCTCCTTATAATTTTTCCTAGTCAAACCCTAATTCGACTGGGCTACGAACCAAAACCTCACAATAAAGCGATGTTTAGACTTTTTGGCTGATTATTACGGGCAGTGTGGGTCTTAACTCTGAGACATAAACAAAGAGACAAGTTTTATCTATAGTCATAAACCAGAGAAAAGTTTATTTTTCTTATTATTTAATGTTTTAAACAAAAACTCATAAGGTTTTTTTTTTACAAGAAAATAAATTTAATCTAAGTACAAAGTTACTGATATAAAATAAATTTACCTATTATAATAAAACTAATTCACTAAAATATTTCTTAATTATATATATATATATATTTTACAAATAAAAAACAGCATTTAAGTCCCTGTCTACGGGTAGAGTGCCCAAAAAGCTGGCAACGTTACCTCGTTGAATAGCCAGGCTGATACGTTGTCCGAGGTAAGTACCAGCTCTTTGGTCACCTGTAATTTCTTTGAGGCGTCTGGACAGCTCCTTTATTAAACGCTGTGCATCTGGACCCCAATTACACATAGTTTCAACCCCAAACGGAAGAAAACTATAATTATCTCCAAGACAAGCATATTTTTTTGGTTTATTGTTTGAGGTTTTCTGCAGATTCTGCAGCAGCACCTGCCGTCCGTGAAGTCTGCTCGAGGTGAGAAGGCGCATGTGTCAGGACAAGTTGCGTCCCACACCAGCGGCTTCCCATGACTCCACGGAATCAACATTAAACCGTCAGGCCTCTTGCCATCATCACGTGAAATACCGTTCGGCTCCAGAATAGCCAGCACGTGAACGGTAGCAAGGGTCCGACGGATAATATCATATAAGGCAGCGTGTCTTGAAATTCGTCCAGAACTGCGGCGGCAAGATAGACCATGATGACCTAAATGATCTACTTCACCTCCGCAGTGACACAGGTGTGGTTCAGTCCTGGAGATACCCAGATGCAGACCTACTGGTATGGAAAAACTAGTGTTGTCTAGAAAAGTTCCTATATTGACAGAAGGTATCGCCTGCAACCAGAAACCGGATTCGCATTCGCTTGCGGCAAGAAGACGAGCCTTATCTCTCAAATCACCAGTGATATTTATAATGGCTTTCTGTGTTATTTTACAGAGTGGCTCGTCCCATTGCCTCTGTGAGTGAAGGTTTTTTGGGGATTCGCTCGGACAGGCTGCAATCCAA
This sequence comes from Selenia dentaria, assembly GCA_917880725.1. NCBI lineage: Eukaryota > Metazoa > Arthropoda > Insecta > Lepidoptera > Geometridae > Selenia > Selenia dentaria. The sequence continues at coordinate 42,515,675 of OU862876.1, forward strand.
GCGTTTTGGACTTCTTCCAAGTGGGTCTCCTTGTTGAGAGCCAGTCGACGAAGTTAACAAATGATTTTTGTAAAGTAATTTAGAGTCAAAACCATAATATTACCAAAGATAATTGAACGTGTTCGGGATAGAATTTCGGATTTCGGTCAAAAGAGTACTCCTATCAACGCATTCTTGACATCCACCTTCAAAACCACCTCTCCTCCTTTGTGACTAATGAATGAGCGAAGTGCATGAACTGCAGCTTCGCATCCTCCCTTACTGCCAAAACCCAACTGTATAGGTTGGAATTTGTCAGTCGAGTTTGCTGTAAGCACATTCTCCCGAAACTTGAATTTGTCAGCGAGTTTTGGGACAATGTGTTTACAGCAAACTTTATAAGATATCCTTCTCTACGTGCAACCTACGGCTATAGGTCTAATTCAACCTTTTTTTTCTTAAGCCCACATAAGTTTGCGCCGTACAGGAGGGGAGCAATTTGTTCATGCACTTTACACATAGCATAAAGTTAATGAGAGCGGTAATGTCACTGAGAAGGGTTCTACCAGCATCTTATGAGTTATCTTATGAGGTTGGCCAAATTTAAAATTACAACTATTTAGTTTTAATTTACAATCCCTTGTTTATTTATTTATTATTATAATTTGCTTCCACACTAACAGCTACGCCAAGGCGTGTGACAAGCCAGTATATTATAATTAACCTAATTAATTAACAAAATAATATTATTCTAGAAATTTAGTACATATATCAACAAACATGAAAAATTTTATATGAAAAAAGTCTAAATCTATCTGCTGAGCAACCAGATCATTGATGAGTGAAACGGCTTGTGCCGAGGGAGCGTAGCGTGTGGTGTTCGTGCGCGGAGGCGGAGCCGCGAGCGCAAGCAGGCGCGCACGTACACACGCCCGGCGCACGCGGCTCGGTACTATTAACGAGAGACGCGACAGAGTGGTGGGGTTATCCATTTTATTTTGGAGCAACATGTAATAATGTATCATTATCGCGCGTTTGCGCCTGAGCTCTAAGGTGTTGATACCAACCATACCCGCTATGAACAAGGACGGATATAGGTACGGATAGTAACCGTATAACTTGTTGTAAAGGAAGCGAGCAAATCTCTTTTGTACCTTCTCTACCATAAGCTGGTATTTTTCTTCGTGTGGGTCCCAAACGACTGAATTGTACTCCAGCTTGCTACGTACAAACGCGTAGTAGAGGGTAACGATAGTACTTCTATCTCGGAAACGCCTAGATTGTCTCATGACGAAACCCAGAGACTTGTGAGCTCGTCCACACACCTCCAGAATGTGGTCGTTGAAGGTCAACTTTGTATCTAAGGTTAAACCGAGGTCACGAATCTTTTCCACACGATCGAGTGCGACACTACATTGTAGGTTATGACGTATGTTGTAGGGGTACAAAATAGGTGAGCTGGCGCGAGTAAAAGTTATAGTTTTGCACTTATTAATATTAAACTCTAAACGGTTTCGCTCACTCCACGCTACAACATTATCAATATCCCTCTGGAGTGCCTCACAGTCTGCATCAGTTTCTATACCCAAGAATAGTTTCAGATCGTCCGCAAACATGAGACATCTAGCTGTCTTGATGACACTTGGCAAGTCGTTAATCATTATCAAAAATTGAGTTGGACCGAGCGTACTTCCCTGACTTACACCAGAGCAGGTCAAATACGGTTCTGAGCGGTATTTCGAGAGTTGTACATATTGAAGGCGATTTGAAAAATAACTTGAGAAAAATTTACCAAATTTGGAGTGAATCCTACGGCTGAAAATTTCTTTAGGAGCACATCATTGTGGACTCGATCAAATGCTTTTTTTAAATCAAAATATGCCGCATCAACCTGCTTTTTAGAGTCCATTTCTGCAGCGACGTAGTCTACAAAGTTAATAAGATTGGTTGTGGTGGATCGACCAGCTCTGAACCCATGTTGATCATCGCTCAGTTGCGCGCCGACCTGTCTGGTGATGTCACGGTTAAGGATCGATTCGAACACTTTGCCCAGTACCGACAATACAGCTATAGATAGGCCTATAGTTTTCAATTTTAGATCTAGAACCATCCTTGGGTATAGGTATGACCCTGGAAATCTTCCACCGAGATGGGTACGTTGCTGTACTTAAAGCCAAATTAAAAATAAACAACAGTGGTAGTGTAAGTGTTTCATAACAATCTTTTATAATATAAGAAGGTATGCCATCTGGCCCGATCGAAGAATAGGCATTTAGTCGCCTTACTGCTAAAAACAAATCTCGCGCGGCAATTATGTCTACTGCGATGCGAGATGAGCATAGCGAATTGTCTGCTTCGTACTCGGCTACATCAGCGGGTAGAGTCGAGGTATCGGTGAGGAACACCGACTTGAAGTATGAAGCAAATGCGTTAGCGGCGTCGATGCCCGTAAGCCTCTCGCCAGCTTATTCAAATTCACGGATAGACTGCCGATCAGATTGCTGATCCTTAATAAAATTCCAAAATTGTTTTGGATTATGTTTTATATCGGCTTCCGTATGAGCTAAGTACTGGTTGTAGGCAACATCGACTAGAGTTTTAATTTTACCTCTATAAAATTTGAACATCTCCCAATTGAATTGTTTGTCCTGCTCTCTAAATCGTTTCAAATGAAAATATTTATTCCTTATAGTATTTATAATCTCCGCCGTATACCACGTGGGATACTTATAACGCGAGCTGGAATCTAATGGCCGTTTACGGGGAACAAATCTATCAAAACAAGTCTCTAGTAGGTTATACAAAGTGTTTACCGCCGTGTCAACGTCCTTTGTTATATATATCTCGTCCCATTCAATAGCGGCTATGGCAGCGTATAGCGAGTGGAAGTCTGCCTTACGAAAGTTCCACCCGGTCGGTATGTGATCGCGCACCGCACGCAGAGGGGGCGGGGATGGGGGGGCGCGCACGGCTCCGTCCCGTGGTCGAGGCGTGCGCGCGCTTCGGACGCTCACCAGCAGCGGCGGGTGATAACCATCCACCTTCACCACCGGCGCAGTATCACCACTCACTTCGATCCACTCACCTCCATGATTGCTCAGCACCAGATCTAAAATTCCATCACATTTATTGGTAATGGTGTTGTGTTGTATTAATTTACAAGCCGAAACCATACTGTCATAGTGCATCCGAATATCCCGACTACACGAATTCAAATTAAAATCGCCTAAAATTATAGTATCTAATTTTGGAAACTTGGCTAACACATTCTCTAGCACACTAAAAGTATTTAAATATTTTTCTTCACTCGAATACGGAGCCACATACACAACACAACACAATACTTTTTTATATTGTAAGGTGATTAACCCGATCACTACTTCAACATCGTCAGAATAGGCTTCCACGTCGACTACTCGTTGCAAGTTAAGAGATTCCTTTGTTGCCAGCAAAACTCCTCCCCAGCCGTGGTCGCGGGCGCGGTCGTGTCGCAGTATCGTGTACCCTTCTGGGAACAGCCCCGTCGTATACGCCAGATACAAGGAATGTCTCCGCGAATGCGTAAATATCGGCCGAAGACGCCAAGATTCCCGTCTTAGCTTCATCGAGTTTAGTACGGAGGCCTCTAACGTTCTGATAATATAGCGAGTAGTACTTATATTTCAGATTTTTTTTCGGCAGTTTGTGAGTTGCGAAATCCACTACGCCACGGTTTAATATGGACATCTTCAGGCCAGTGCTCAGGCGACAGGTACTTCTCAACGTCTTTGGTCGGTACTGTCAACTTGAATGAGGCGTAGTCACCGCGGGATTTCAAAACCTCAGTACAGCAGTTATTACCAGGACAGATGTAATTCAGATGGGCCGTTACTTGATCAGCTGTAGTACCAATGTGTACGTAATATAAGTGCAGATAAGATTTTCGCTCCGCAGATAGAATTGAACAATTTGTCGACCCCGGAGCGGCTGTGCCTCGAGTAACGTTGCTGGGTGGTGCTCGGCGGGCTCGGCGACGCATAACATCGGTCCAGTCATTGGCATTGTTTACATCAGCTTGCGTATGACTCACCGCGGGCGCATCAGGCACAGGCGACTCTGTCACCTGTGGTGGCGGTGGCCGCGGGGCGGTAGGGGTAGCGGGGGTGCTGTGACTTGAAGGCGTCATGCTGATGGCAGCCGTGTCTGCAAGAACAGGCAGAGACGGAGAATTACTGCGTCCCTCCTTAGTCGTCAAACCGGGTACGAAGAGGGCCGACGCAGCCCGAACACGCGCAGCTCGCTTCGGCCGTTGGGCCGCTTGCTCAACGCTCGGACCGCTGCTACCCACTTCTGCAGTGATTCCGATGTTTTTAGCTGCACTTATGTTTTCGCGGTCACTAATCAGCATTTTTATAAGTTTAGTTTGATCCAACACAAGCTTCTCCAAAGATATAATTTTATTCTCCATGGAGTGCACAGACTTGGTGAGTTCGCGAATAACAGTATCGGTTGATTTCCCCGACATTTATAACAATTTATGAAAAAAAAATGCGCGGAGCTTAGCTAAGAACGTCCGACCTCGGCGGCGGTGCGTCGCGTTTTTTTGTTAATATAGAACGAGCCAATAACGCCAGCAAACATAAAAAGAGTATATCTAAGGAACTTCAGAACTTTTAACTATAAACCTGTGCATATAATCCACCATTTTTAATAGAATTCAGACGTCGTCTTGCTTCAGGCTCGATATCGCGGCACACCGGTGCATCGTCCAACTAGGAAATCGGCAAATCATCTAGGAATAGTAGGATCTCAGGAGAAGGATGACAAGCTTGCTCAAACCAGCGCCATTATAAGCCTTACAAAGAATCTCGGTTGATTCAATCACATTTTTATCCATAAATTCCACTCTGAAGCACAGCTCACAACCCCGAATATCAACAATCAAAATTGCGAGAATCGCTAAATTAAATATTCAAGTGGTTTTTTGTGTTATTCTCAATTATGTCATATTCATACTATTTCTTTCTAATCAGAAAAATGTTGATTAACTATTGAAATAAAAATTTAATTCTCGAGTATTCGATCCCCGAGTATGAGCTACATCCATTTATCTACGTTCCTAAAATCATGTTTTTCGTCTTGAAAAAACGAGATCAACACTTTTAAAAAAAAACTTCGTAAACTTCACATTATAGTAATAATAGTAATCATAATTAGTCACCAGGAACCTAGAGAGGTCTTTAGGATCAATTTTCGTAATAACTACCTAACCATATCTTAAAATTGTAAAAATACGAAAAACTTGGTGATCGGAAAGTAATTCCTACTGACTTACATACCTACTTATCGCCGTCAAAACACGGCGGCCCGTGTTTTGACGGCTATATTAATCACAACCCTTGACATTGGGGTGCAGAACGTGCCGGAGCCAACCTTTCATCTCGGCATCCCTTTGTGAAGGGTGATTTGTAAGCCAAAGTACATGTACAGAGATATTATTACCTGAACATAATTAAAGAGGGTTCTCAATGCTGAACAGCACACCAATTTTGGGCTTCACATTCTTTTATTACAAATAATCTGTATTTGTGCAGGTTATAAGTTACAGGTTATCACTGCCAATGTTTATTCGAACAAGCCTGTTTACCAACATGATTGCGCATAGCAGTTATGTTATATAGGGATAAGTAAGTGTTGCATCGTTCAGAAATCGGCGCAAAAACTCACCGAAACTATATTCAGATCTACTTTCTTTATTGCCCATGAAACAAAAAGGTGTAGATAGACCAGACTCGCCAATTCTGCTTAATAACCCCAGCCGATTCTGCGACGCATCGCTGGCCTGGGACCACTTTGTAGTCTATATATTATAGAGACTTTTTCAAATTGATTCATTGTCACTTCTGTGAACAATTAATATTCAAAGAGAAATAAAGAAAGAACATAAATTGATTTATATGTGATAATGTATAGGTACGTTATGAAATACTTTTTAATGTATAAGTATGTAGCATGTAGTAGTTTATAACTGAATAAAATTTATGGCTATAACAGAACGTGTAATGAGTTTTTTGTCTGTAACTAAGTATAAAGTATCTGCAAAATAAAATATTAGTGAAATTATAATAACTACATTCTTAAGCGATACACAAGCAATTCCAGAATCAGTATGAAAGTGTGCAATATTGTATTGTGCCGTAGATAAGTCAGAAGTAAGTTTAATGTTTGTTAGCATTTATACTAACTAACTATCTAAAAAAACTATCATTGAAAATTAATTTCATCTATTTTTTTTTTATTTGTAAGGTATGATTATATATATAAATAATAACGGTAATGACAGTTAAACCTGAACTGAATAGACTCAGATGTATTGTGTAACCGCATTTTCAATCGAGCTCTATAACTTTACTTCGGCGGGGTATGGAGCAGCCATTAGGCTAATTTGATGTGCGAGAATTGCGACATGTAAATGATTAGCGGCGCATTGATTCGGAGGTTGTATCGGTCCGCTCACAGCTACACGCTATGTCATGTAACTAATACAGTTTCTCAACTTTAGGTTCTACTGAATCCAAATATTATAATATTTTATGTATACACATACCTCTATCAGAATTGGTATATTATTAATTTGATTACTCTATTAGTTTGATTATTTATTATTCTGATTGATTTTTATATTTAAAACCTTTATAAAACAGAGAAATGGTTTGTAAGGTAACTGTGTCAGATGTTCCATACACAAATTTAATACTTTTGTATGTAGCTAAACTTAGACCTTCAGCGTAGACTAGACTTAGTCGGATTAGACCGAAATTAATGTATGTTCCTCAACCAATTTCCTAAAAACACGATCTCTATTTGACACGTAGGTATCCATATCTACACTAATATTATAAAGAGGAAAGATCTGTTTGTTTGTTTGTTTGAATTAGCTCTGAAACTACTGCACCGATTGGAAAATTTAAGAATCTTACATATTATACAGGGTGTTTGGTAGAGGGACCGACAAACCAAATGAGCATAAGTACAAACTTATTTACCACCATAACATTTGTAAATTCTGTTTTAGACCGGATGTTTTTGGTTGAATTTGGTCTCTAATACACCTTCAGGCCACGCAAAGCAAAATTGGATACAAAACAGAGCTAACAAACTGATTTAGAGCTTATAGAGTCTAAACATCCGGTCTAAAACAAATTTTACAAATGTTATGGTGGTAAATAAGTACAATTTCGGAAAAAAGGCAAAATGCCCAAAAAGAAAGTAAAAAAAAATTGGGGGGTCGGGGATTTTTTTTGGCCAACTTGTAATATTGTCAAAAAGTTATATATCAGTATGAAAACATCGAAAATGTAACCCAAGGTGTGGAAAAAATACCAAAAACATCCTTATATCGCGTACACTGCGTAAATTATCGACCATGTACTCAACACTCAATAATATTTATTGCAACATATGTAACTACATACAGGTCTTATTGAACATGTTTTTATTTGTATAAATATGACCTTACAAGGGTGTGGTAACAGTAGGAACGGAATATATACTCGTAATATGCTATTGACAATAGAGCAAAGTGATGTACTACAGTTTTATAAAAGACGTCAATATCTACAAAGAATTCCACGTTACCAAATGTCTAACTATTACAGTTTGTAATGTTATGGTTACTTACATTGGTAGAATACCTAGCTGGAGGCCTAGCTAGCTAACTAAAAAATAAAAAAAGAACATCAGAAATATAAATAAAGTTATAATAATAAGTAAATACATGACCTGGCGGATAACACTTCACCACAAGTCCACACACACACGTTCCATCAAAGGTTCCAGTTAGCTTCTTGCTTTATCGAAGGCTTCAGCTCTGACCTCAGAGAACACGGGATACCCCCAATAGCTTGTTTTATATATCAGGGCGAGAGTATTTATCAAACCAACACCCTCGATTTGTTATTAATTAATACATATGAAATAATTATATTCCCTGGAAAATAATTATTTCGTGTCTCGACACACCAAATTGGAATCTTCCTATAATATTTTTTTAATCGGACGTAATCCGTGATCCAATCCTCTCTCGTCCCAAATCTCAAATTAAATATTCCTCACGTCTCCATTGTGTAATTCCATCATGGTTCTCTTTTTTAAAGTTTGTCATGTTGCAGGTCAATAAAGAAATAGTTTTTAAATACACACAATAAGGATTTAATGCAAAGAAATATGATCATGAAATTATATTACAAGTTATGTCACAATAAATACTTTTTCAATTTAAAATATGCAATTGTCTCTCTGCAATTGGCTCTAACTCTCTGAAAATTCCGTTGATAGATCCGGAATAAGTATAACTATTACGAATAATAATTGAGTCTATATATCTATGGACTCATCAGACAATCTGCTGATAAATCTTCTCTTAGTAATATATTCTGCTGATTCCATCTTTTCCATCTTATACTTCAACTTTCAAAAAGAGATTGTAAAATAAAGTGTTTACAAAAATATTATGCTTAAAGTATATGACTGTACTGGGACGTAAACTTGGTAGTCCCAGTCCCACATATACGAAGGCTGGTACATATACCTCTACACTAATTGCACTTTAAACAAAATGTCGAAATTTGCCAATGGTTTGGTAGTCGACTGTTTTTATCACTTTTTGATGACAATGACTCATGACTAGCTCACAGATATTTGTTGCAAAACAGACGGAAACTCTTGAACTCATTTTCGTTGACAACACTTTTTCCCGTGATAAAATTCGTTAAGTAAATGATATGGCATTCTTTAAGGATACATGTTGAGGCACATACTGATATAAGTTTGAGTTTAAACAAAACACTTTTTAACAAAAAAACGATATTAATATTTAGTGACACTTCCGCTGAAAAGAAAACAATGATTTTGGCCTATTTGGGGGGGGTGCACCACCCTCCCTCCCGCATAAAATGCTAATAGGAAGAATACAAAATAAAAAACACAAGAAACCCCAATAAACCAAAACCGATTCGACACGTGTTTCGCCTCTACACGAGGCATCCTCAGGAGATGTTGACTCGTCGAGCGTTAGACCGACAGGTCTGTCGGTATAATAAATATTTTTTAATATCGTTTTTTTTGATAATGGATTTCCGCAAAGTAACGCCTGAATCAATAAATTAACTTTTTAACAACTTTTCTTTTAATATACCACTTAGCACAACTTGTAACACGTTGTACCGTATATACATAAGATTTGTTTGTAGTTTTGCTAATAAGCCAGACTACAAACAATCTTAGAACACGGATTGTAAGGTCCTCAATATAACTCTCATCCAAACTTAACCGATTGGACACGTGTAGGAAAATGAGCAATTTTGCGCTAAGAGGGGTAAATAATATACACGGAACTTTAGAAATCTACCGCCTGCATCAATGAGTAGCTAGTGCTTAGGGTAGTCAAGGCAAGGTATCGATGCCGTAGTCTACATATATGTCTTATCATCAGCACTCAAAAAACAGAAACTTGGTAAGAAAACAAATCTAAGTTATTTATAAATATAATAATTTTGCCCTTTGTTTAAGGATCAAACTTGCCATATTATTTTAATCACATTTTTATTATAATGTATGTATTTATTTTCATTCACTCAGTAAACTTTAAATCTACTTCTTTCTCATACAAAAAGAAAGATTTTTCTCGTAAAGTTCCACAAAGTAAACCCACCTAGATGTTTTGTCTCGCTGTGCCATATTGAATACACCTTTAATATAAACGTTAATAACAATTATAATTATAATTGCAATCGTTTGTGACTTCTTTCATAAGTAGTCAATGTAAAGCATGAAGAAATGCCTTTAGTACTCATTTTAAACCCAATAACTGTAATTTTATAAATTAATTTATATTTTATTTATATTTTACTGGCTGCTCTCCGCGGTTTCACCCGCGCGGTGATGGATGATGATGATGAATCTTATATAGCCCATGTTACTCAAGGTGACAGTAGCTTTCCAATGGTGAAAGAATTTTTGAAATCGGTCCAGTACTTTTGAGCCAATTAGTTACAAACATACTTACATACAAATATTTCCTATTTATAATATTATAGTATATAGTATTAGTATAGATTGTCTACATATTGTAAACTTTATTTCTAATATTAATAATTTATATAAGTTATGAAAAGATTAAAGTCGTTTTGTAGTGTTTTAAAACTCGTTAGTTAATCAATAACAAATAATTGAAATAGATAAATCGTAAGATCTATCGTACATATAGTATCTTATAGTAAGGTTTGTTTCAATCCGCTATCGCTTATACTTTTGCGCCAAGCTCAATTAAAGTAAGTGCGTGTTTACTGATCCATGTGTAGCACGACAAATTAAACTACTCGTATTAAGGGATGGGAAACGATCGATAAAACATAGTGTAGTGTTGTAATACTGAGTAGGGAGTATTTTAATAAATTAAACTTATAATATGCAGTGCAGGTATATATCAATCAATCAAGGTAAAGTTTCAAATAATAAATAGACAGAACTTATTTATTAAATATGTGTAATCTGCTGTAACATAGCCGGTTCTTTTTAAATAGTGAAAATAGTTAAAATAATAGTTGTATTCATGCAGTATCTAGGAGGACTACTCCCAAAAACAAACTAAATAAAATAAAATACGACTTCATATGTCACTTTGACAGCTGTCACTTCATAATCATCTATGAGAAGCTACAGTATAATAAAACCATAGCGCGAAAGAAACATCAACACGGAAACCTATAAACGAGTTGAATATTTGTGTAATCATATTTGGTAGTGCAGTGGGGAATAAAAATTCCCTTCTGCACTACCAGTAGTGCAGCTTGGTAGTGCAGCGGGGAATGACTGTAAATGTTTGCTTGGCGTATTTCGCGTTTTCTACTGTGAAATTGAATAATAACAAATACTATCAAGGGTTTGTCAATACATTATACTTATAATATATTATATATATATATTATATATTACTTTTTTCGCCGTGTGGCAACACTTAGGTTAAGGTGTCATAATATTTCTCCGTATTTAGAAATTATTAAATTATTATTTTCTAGTATTCAGTGCCAATTAAAATCAGTGTAAACATCTTATTAGTGCTTATATGAGGTGTACGAGTGTGGGAAACATACTACGAGAAGTTTTTCGTCGAGCACAAAGTTGTGCTGTCAACTGACGGCTAATCAACGGGTGGATTCAAAACTGACGACTTGGATCGGATGTTCATCACAAATCCCGGGGAGTATTGTGTTCAATTAACATTCTTAATGCACCTACTCAACACTCATTCTAGCCCTATACACGCCTCACTCCGGTGAGCATCGTCCAATCCACATTCTGGCACCGTTGCTTCTCTTTTTGCTTGACATAACTGTGGAAGCAAAATTGACGATAAAACTCTTGCCTCAGACATGCTTTTAACAACTACACATCGCACTACACATCATACAATTAGGTACAAGCAGCTTATATTGCTCGTGTCAGATCTCAAATTGTGCTCACTATAATCTGATATAAAGATAGAAAAAACTGTAATTGTACTATCATAGTATATTGCTAAATTGTGTAACTACCAGAATTAAACTGATAGCCTAATATGCTTGTATGTAACTTGTGATAGTATTATTTTGATTTTTACAAACCGCAAATCTTTATAAGTACTGCAGTCTGTAGGTAGTCAGTAGGTAACAGGTACAACTATATTTCCAATTATTTTTATCTACTTTTTTTTATTATACTTTTACTTTTGTCTATGCTATTTCCCTTTTAAATCTGGTATTCTAAAACCTGTCTCACTTTTACTTGTAATTTCCTATATTTAATTTTCTACTTTAACCTGTTCCACAGTATTAACCAATGTATAAACAGTAATACTTTTTAATTGTTTTATTTAAAGCTTTGGTGGGCATTCTTTTTGTTGTTTGACTTGGCTATGAGACTGACTTGTGTATGAAAACCTGAAATACAAACTTTATTTGAATAGTTGTTTAGCGGTTTCACTTGTGGTTTCAGAAGCTGACTGATCAGTTGACACCAAAATGCCTATTATGACCCGCAAGACATCGGCGAGGGAAATGGAGGAAAAACTGAGTGCTGCCCTAAAACAACTAAAAGTTTATAAAGACCTTAGTGAACAACTACTACAAGAAAGAGAAGACAGTGAAATCGAAGTGCAAAAGATCATCACAAAAAACACTGAACTAAAAGGTGAACTGGCTGAACTACATTCTAAATACTTGGACTCACAAGACCAATGCGAACAACTCCAAAATTTTGTAATATCCTTCAAGGAGTGTGGTGAGACTCATGAACAAGCCTTAAGTCGTATAATCAACCTAGAATTTGAATTAAATAAGGCCCATAAGGTAATATCACAGCTACACACAGATAAGTGTAATGAACAGACCACCAGCACCTTGAACCTTTTTGATGAGCTAGCCGGAAACAAGTTGGAGTGCTCTTCAGATATTGTAACCATTGATCTTACCGGAGATAAATCTGTTTGTAAAAGCCCACTTTTTAAAAGCCGAAATAAAATAAAGAAATATATTAAAGTTAAGAAAACTATCAAAAGATGTCAAAAGTAATTAAAAAAACAAAGCTATTTTGTCAAAAATGTTCAATTAATCAAAGAAAAGTTGTTACTAGAGGAAATAATTCAGAATTGTTTGGAAGAATTGGAAATAACTCGACAGTTATATGATAATGACACACTGGAACTCCGCTCTGAGCTGCTCCATAAAGAAAAGATCTTGCAGGACGTATTTACTAGCTACAAGACAGCTCAAGTTCAACTAAGTGAGCATTACAAGACTGCAATTGAACTAACGGACCTGGTGGCTTTGAACGTGGAGTGTGTGGAGGCTCTTGAGAATAGTCACTCGAGCTGTCACATTCAACCACAACCAGACTGTACTAGCGCCCTCTCAACATCTCTGTCAAATCAAAACAGACCAACATTGATCACAGACACGGTCCCAGGCGGAGAGCAGTATGTCAGCTCTAATCCAGTTCAACCGCATAAAATCATGGTATTTTCAGACAAAATAGGTGTAGGCTTTGGTTCATTACTAAGTAACTCAGTGCAGTGTGCTGTGGAGAACAATTGTATGCCGGGAGCAACCTATGCTCAGATTGAAAAAACAATATTAAACTCAAAAATAGATAATAAATCAATAGTTGTTGTCTTCTTAGGTCATAGTTTAGATATTGATAGAAAAGAGGTTATTACTAGAATACTTAAGGCATGTAAAATAATGTTATGTGCCTTCCCTTATTCAGATTTATTGTCTGAAAAAGAGAACTTGCGCATACACTCACTCAACACATTAATGTATAACTTGACATGTCGTCATAGTGACAAACTTTTATTTTTTGACTGCAATAAGTTTATTTGTAATTTTAAGTTAAAATGGGACAGCATGTACTGTCCTAAAAATCCAGACAGCTAATTGCTACTTTGGTAGCTTTCAAATTGAGGCAGTTATAGGAAATATAACAAAGAGTAGTGACAATGTTGTAGTTTTTAGTACATGTACTAATAATAGTAATAATGTAGCTATTAATTGTTTAAACTTTTAAACAAGACAACAGAGAAGTGTGCTGACATCTTATCGCTATTTTATCAAAATATTAACCGCTTCTCTGGCAAAATATTAGACATTGAACTTTTATTAGATAAACATAGATTTGATGTATTAGGCTTTACAGAAACGTGGCTAAAACCAGATAAAATGTTATTTAATGTTACACATTTTGAGGTAGCCAGTGCGTTCAACAGAATATCTTCTGAAGGGGGAGGGTGTATTATTCTTTGTAAAAGAAACATAAAATTTAAGGAACGGTCTGACATAGTAGGTTTATCTGTTGAACGTGTCTGCGAAATTGCTTGTGCAGAACTGGAAAGTCATATATTATTGTGTGTATATCGGCCACCAGCATCTAATTTCTGTAATTTTATGTCCATAATGGAATGTGTACTCAAGAGATTAACTAAAAGCAATAAATCAATCATTGTATGCGGTGACTTCAATATTGATATTTTGGTAGATTCAACTGATAAAACTAATCTTATCTCTTTGTTTAAATCTTTTAATTTGAATTTTTTGTTCAGTGAGCCAACTAGAGTAACCGACTCTTCATCCACCTGCATTGATAATATTTTTTCAAACTGTAAGACTACAGAAAAATCAGTAATGGTGGGAGTTAGATCAGACCACAATGGCCTCGCTATCAAATTCGAAATCGGGAGAACTAAGAAAAATACCATTATCGAACATAGGCCGCTAACAAAAGGTAAACTAGAAAAGCTTTAACAAAACATAGAGTTGAAACTTAGTCTGGTGGAATTCACTTCTGAAGATCCACATGACATTTATAGTACATTATTTTCATTAGTACGTACAGAATTTAATGAAATTTGTCCGAAGAAAAAACTGCAGCTCAACGGTAGGTTACAATTTGGTGACTGGTCAACTAGAGGTATTCGAAAAAGTAGAGACATAATGTTTGAGCTATCAAACATTATGTCTCTACTTTTTCGAATACCTCTAGTTGACCAGTCCAGAAGTTAAAGATTTTTTGTGATATAACTATCACAAAAAATCTTTAACTTCTAGTAAAGATTTTCATGATTACGTAAGAAATTACTCAAAAGTTTTTAAGTCAGTATGCAAACGCGCAAAAGCTTTGTTTATAAGGGATAAAATTCGAAAATCTAATGACAAAATTAAAACAGTTTGGAAAACTATTAATACAGAGACCGGCAAAAGTAAATCTTTTAATTCAGAATATGTGCTAGAAATAGATAACCAAAAAGTTTCAGACCCAAGTCATGTTGCGAATTCATTTGAAAATTTCTTTTCTAACATACCACTAGAAGTCACCAAATCTCTTGATTCTTGCCCTTGTGTTGCAGTGGGCTTTCTGAAAGACAACTTCCCGCTCCAAATTCCTGAGTTTAGGTTCCGACATATATCTACTTTTGAAATAATAAATGCATTTAAAAGTTTAAACGTCAAAGCAACAGAGGATTTATGGGGATTATCCGTAAAAATGCTAGAGTCAATAATAGAAGTTATAGCGCCACATTTGATGATCATATTTAATTTATGTATTGATAGAGGTACATTTCCTGACCTAATGAAAATGAGTAAAATCACCCCTATTTTTAAATCAGGTAGTAAGGCCGACCCCTCAAATTATAGACCGGTCTCTGTGCTTCCGGCTTTGAGCAAAATATTCGAAAAGATAATGCTTCAACTCTTGTCTCATTTTAATGAACATAGGATTTTACACGAAAATCAGTTCGGTTTCACGAAAAGCAGATCAACAACAGATGCAGGAGTCCAGTTAGTCAAGCATGTGCTGGAGGCTTGGGAGAGCTCACAGGATGCCATTGGCGTATTTTGTGATCTCTCCAAAGCTTTCGACTGTGTAGAGCACCGCACTCTAATTTATAAGCTACACCACTATGGAATTCGTGGAGCTGCTCTGAATCTTGTAGAATCATACTTATCTGATAGGCAGGTAAAAGTTGGCATTAATGGCGTGACTTCTTCTGGATCTTTGGTCGGAATGGGGGTTCCACAGGGGTCGATCTTGGGTCCGTTCTTATTCTTAGCATATATCAATGACTTACCACATATGGTTGAGGGCCTTGCTGACATAGTTCTTTTTGCGGATGATACTTCTCTGATTTTTAAAGTAGATAGGAAAGATAGAGAACTAGTTCAAGTCAACAACGAGTTAACTATTGTTTCAAATTGGTTCGCCGCAAACAACCTGCTTCTCAGCGCAAAGAAAACGAAATGTTTAAAATGTTCCATGCCTAATGTAAGACATATAGAGCCAAACGTATTACTCGACGGAAATAAATTGAAAATTGACAAGGCAATAGTCTTTCTAGGTATTAGCATAGACTCTAAATTACAATGGGGTCCTCATATTGATGCACTATCTGATGGAAGACTGAGCTCAGCTGCATATGCGGTTCATAAAATTAGGCAATTGACAGATATAGCTACTGCTCGACTGGTCTACTTTGCTTACTTCCACAGCATAATGTCATATGGTATCCTGCTGTGGGGGTCAGCGGCGGACATAGAGACAGTTTTTATATTGCAAAAGCGGGCAGTTCGAGCCATCTACGAAATGGGTCCCCGCGAATCCTTAAGACAAATGTTCAAAGAAATTAACATATTAACTCTTCCATCTTTGTATTTCCTAGAAAAAAGCCTATTATAAATTGAGTCACTACTTAGAAGACAAAGATGCCTGGAAGCTTTCCACTTCTGCCTAGTAGCCAACTATTGAATAAATTTGTTATTTTAATACTACTCATATGTAACCTCAATGTACAAAGACTTGAAAAAATAATGGCCCACGAGTTTCTTGCTGCTTCTTCTCGGCGGTGGTTCTTTTCCGAAGCCAGCGGTAGAATCATTTAAAAATTTTGACGTTCATAAGAGTTTCTATGATGCCTAAACTGAATAAATAATTTTTGAATTTTGAATATTTGAATTAATCAACCTGAAAAATAAACCTGTTAATACATTTCATTATGTATTAACAGGTTTATTTTTCAGGTTGATTAATTATATTTTCACTTCAGTAGCTCAAACATGTAGGTTTTGCTGCCTGAAATCAGAAAGCAAAATGCGATTTTGCTGGCTGAGCAACTTTTTCATTATTTCTTTGTCACTATGCCCCGAATATCTTATTCAGTCTTCGGTTAATCATACAATTCGAAACATTCACACTCTGTCTTTTTCCCGCCATTAGAAAGAGAGAGAGACAAAGACCAGCCCTTTTGAAGTTCCGAGTTTTGAATTCAACCTCAAAGGCAAATACGTTCGGAATTTTGCAAAAAAGATAATCACATCTTTTAATGTAATTTATTGAATTGGTACCTCTACCTACAATGTTAATTATTTTGATTCACAATAAATAGTTATTTTAATCTATTCCTGTTTATTATTTTATCTCCTAAAGTGTTCTCGCTGCTGACATGAAAAGTTATGTGTGTTATTCGAGAGCAAAGTTATTTGCATCTCGTGCCGTTTATAAAATTATAGAAATAAGCAATTAAAAGTGTTTTAAGTAAAGTATACATATTTTAAACAATTACGTTCATCTTCTTCTTCTTCAGGTTCCACTCGTATCGGAGGTTAAACATCATCATAGCAATTTTATTTTACAAGCCGCTGCTCGAAAAAGTGAGGTGGTACTACTGCCGAACCACTCCCTCAGATCTCTCAACCAGGAGGAGTGTCGCCTTCGGCCAGATCCTTTTTTTACTGCAATCTTCCCTTGTTCATATCGTGATGTTAATTTAAAAAATCTAAATAAAGTTTTTAAATTACATTTTATCGATTAATTTACAATATAATTTCATGGTTCTTTAGCGCTTAAAACGTAGCACAATTTTTTTATGCAATTAACAGGACACGCAGGTCGTGTTCCTGATTGCCTTTCACTTGCTGATGATAGTTGCTATCAAGAACGTAGAACTGTAGTTTTGTGTGGTGCTGCACTGCACTCGTCCCCTCCAGGTATTGTTTTTTGGGGCTCTTTCGCCCAGTAACTTTCACTTGCTGCAGTGCCCTTCACACACTATTAACACAGTAATGCTTGTGCAATAGCTTTGCTGCAGAATTTGTGGCCCTGCGGTGATACAAACCAATACAGCTTTTTGCACAAGAAGCCTACCACCTATCAGGTCGGGTTTCATAACTTCTTACCATTTTTCGCCATTATTCCCCTTCAAACATTCATCTACGTCCCCTCACGGCGCAGAAGTGAGAGCACACGAAATATAAAGAGATTTTACCTGAACTTTACGTAATATATTACGGCACAAAACGAACTACGAAGTCGCGTTAGACGGAATCTGCGTTTCTACTGTGAAAGTGAAATTGCACAAATACAGTCAAGTGTGATGAAATGTAATGAGGGGTTTTTTATGTTTTACGTTTGTGTTAAACTGATAAAATGATTATATATTAACTTTTAATAACATTTCCTTGTCCGCAAATCTCTCGTGAACAAAGTATTAGCGTTGATTTTGCAACAGTGAGAGTGACATACCCCATTAAAGAAGAGCATGTTAATAAAGCACTGATTTGTTTAAGCAAAACATAATAAAGACTATTATAAAATCCATCAAATAAATGATATCTGGTTGTATCGTTCTGCAGTCGCTACCAACGAAGATTAAGAATACAGATGGATGACCAGTGTTAAGATCTAAATTTTGTAGGTAAGAAAAAAATGTAAATCAAATACATTTGATGCTGCTGATTGTAGAAAAAGCATCAATATTTGTTCACATGGAAAGACCTTTGGGTTTCACAAGTAAAATTCACATGCGAAACGACAGAACCTAACGAGTTAGTCGTCGTCACAGAAATTTGCATGCTACACCACTAAAACAGATAATAATTTAATTTCAGTAACACTACAAATACAAACACTACACCACTAAAACAGATTGACACAGACACAGACACTAAGACAGAACTTGACAGGCCGATTGGCGCAGTTGGTAGCACCCCTGCCTTCTGAGCTGCTGGTCCCGGGTTCGATTCCCGGACAGGTCAAACATTTGAGTGCATGAACATGTCTGTTTGAGCTGTGTCTGGGTGTGTACATGTATATAAGTATGTATATCAGTCATCATGTTACCATAGTACAGGCTCTGCCTAGTTTGGGACCTGAAGACCTTTGTGGATGTTGTCCCATATTATATTATTATTATTATATTATATTATTATAGATAATAATTTCATTTCAGTAACACTACAAATACAAACACTACACCACTAAAACAGATGATGATTTAATTACAGTAACACTACAAATACAAACACTACACCACTAAAACAGATGATAATTTAATTACAGTAACACTGAAAATACAAACACTACACCACTAAAACAGATGATAATTTAATTACAGTAACACTACAAATACAAACACTACACCACTAAAACAGATAATAATTTATTTCAGTAACACTACAAATACAAACACTACACCACTAAAACAGATGATAATTTAATTACAGTAACACTACAAATACAAACACTTCACCACTAAAACAGATGATAATTTAATTTCGGTAACACTACAAATACAAACACTTCACCACTAAAACAGATAATAATTTAATTTCAGTAACACTACAAATACAAACACTACACCACTAAAACAGATAATAATTTATTTTAAGTAACACTACAAATACAAAAACTACACCACTAAAACAGATGATAATTTAATTACAGTAACACTACAAATACAAACACTTCACCACTAAAACAGATGATAATTTAATCACATTAACACTACAAATACAAACACTACACCACTAAAACAGATGATAATTTAATTTCAGTAACACTACAAATACAAACACTACACCACTAAAACAGATGATAATTTAATTTCAGTAACACTACAAATACAAACACTACACCACTAAAACAGATGATAATTTAATTTCAGTAACACTACAAATACAAACACTACACCACTAAAACAGATGATAGTTTAATTTCAGTAACACTACAAATACAAACACTACACCACTAAAACAGATGATAATTTAATTACAGTAACACTACAAATACAAACACTTCACCACTAAAACAGATGATAATTTAATTACAGTAACACTACAAATACAAACACTACACCTCTAAAACAGATGATAATTTATTTTAGAAACACTACAAATACAAACACTACACCACTAAAACAGATGATAATTTAATTTCAGTAACACTACAAATACAAACACTACACCACTAAAACAGATGATAATTTAATTACAGTAAACTACAAATACAAACTCTACACCACTAAAACAGATAATAATTTAATTACAGTAACACTACAAATACAAACACTACACCACTAAAACAGATGATAATTTAATTACAGTAACACTACAAATACAAACACCACACCACTAAAACAGATAATAATTTATTTTAAGTAACACTACAAATACAAAAACTACATCACTAAAACAGATGATAATTTAATTACAGTAACACTACAAATACAAACACTTCACCACTAAAACAGATGATAATTTAATTAAAGTAACACTACAAATACAAACACTACACCTCTAAAACAGATGATAAGTTAATTACAGTAACACTACAAATACAAACACTACACCACTAAAACAGATGATAATTTAATTTCAGTAACACTACAAATACAAACACTACACCACTAAAACAGATGATAATTTAATTTCAGTAACACTACAAATACAAACACTACACCACTAAAACAGATGATAATTTAATTTCAGTAACACTACAAATACAAACACTACACCACTAAAACAGATGATAATTTAATTTCAGTAACACTACAAATACAAATACTACACTACTAAAACAGATGATAATTTAATTACAGTAACACTACAAATACAAACACTTCACCACTAAAACAGATAATAATTTATTTTAGTAACACTACAAATACAAACACTACACCACTAAAACAGATAATATTTTAATTTCAGTAACACTACAAATACAAACACTACACCACCAAAACAGATAATGATTTAATTTCAGTAACAATACAAATACAAACACTTCACCACTAAAACAGATGATAATTTAATCACATTAACACTACAAATACAAACACTACACCACTAAAACATATGATAATTTAATTTCAGTTACACTACAAATACATATGTATATTTTGTTAATATGAGCGGGAGCTCAGAGCGAATATCCTCTTAACTCAAACGAGGTAGTCAAATTACTTCTAGAATGAGTTTCCAGATAACTATATTCATTTAAAAGCGGAAACATTTATACTAAAACCAGCAGCTGCTAAACCAATTTACTCATACATCAAGTTAGATACATAAAGGAGTTCAAATGTATTAACAGTATGTACAGATTGTGGAATAGACCTGTTGCCATTGCATACAAGCACTATGTAATATAATTTTTTGTTAGGTTATCGTAAAGCTAAGATAGGAAGGTAATAATTAGTTATATTTGCGTTCTTTTTATTTTATTTTTATGGGATAGGTTGGCAAACGAGCAGGCGGCTCACCTAATGGTAAGTGATCATCGTCGCCCACGGACAACCACAACACCAGAGGTCTCGAGGACGCGTTGCCGGCCTTTCAGGAAGGAATATTCTCTTTTCTGGAAGGCTCCCAAGTAGTATCTGTTCAGAAACACCTCAAGTGGCAGCTGGTACCACGTAGTAGTAGTGTGAGGCAGAAAGTGCCGTCGGAATCGCACGGTTGTGGACTCCCAGACGTCAACATGATCTTTATGACATTTCCGTCGTGATGTCCGATTAGGATTAGGAGTCCATTATATATTTCTGATACATTATGTAACAGATAAAAATATGTACCTTTCGCTCGACGTTTCGACCATGTTACAATGGCCGTGGTCACGAGCTGACTCTCGCCAGTCAGCTCGTGACCACGGCCATTGTAACATGGTCGAAACGTCGAGCGAAAGGTACATATTTTTACCTATATTAAATAATACGTGATAAGTCCCGATAAACATTTAAAACATGTGTTCAAATCGCGAAAGTTTAAAAATTACTATTATGTAACAGTTTCAGATAGAAAACTATCGCGAGTTATGTTCATAATTACGCTTTAAAACCGGCTAGGACTCGCGTAATATTTATTGGAAATATTCTCCGACCAGTTTCGAACTTATTTGAAGTTCTTCTTCTGGGAGTCACTCTTGTGCACAGCGGCGAGCGCGGGCCACTGATGAACTTCAAATAAGTTCGAAACTGGCCGGAGAATATATCCGGTAAATATTACGCGAGTCCGAGCCGGTTTTAAAGCGTAATTATGTAACATAATGCAATATATTTATGTCTATTCATACCATCCGCTCGATAATGTCCAATTACATATCACTCAATCTCAACTTAAAGCAAGACATAGCATCCCCAGGGAGGTAATGTTGTATGATACTCCTAAGGGATTAAAGTGATTTAGAGTTTGAACATAAGTTGTTGGAAAACTCATAGTACGTAGTAGATACGGGCATTGTGAAAAGAGATTATTCAAAAATCGAACCGGACACCACATACAGCATACAGAACAAAAAGAAAAAAGGCGCGATTATAATGAATTTGTAACAAAAGACGGTGTTTAGTGTTATTTTATTAATTTTCATAATATGTTCCTAACAAAAGTATTACTCTGCCCCTCCATAACTGGACAATATTAATATTAACTTTTAATTTATTTTACTTCTAAACAAATGCTTTTATATGAAGCCCTGAGTTTGTATTGCCTCGCAAAAGGTAAAAAATGTACAGTATTCACCTCGAGGATAAAGCCTTGGGCGGCTTGAACCCCTCGCTTCACTCAGGATAAAGCAACTCTGCGTGCTATTTCTCTCATTGTGTATTCTTCTTCCCTCAAAGTTACCATTCTTGCTTGTTAAATTTCTGATAATCCAATTTTTCAATCACAACTGGACGCGAAAAAATATTTTAAATACATTAAAATTAACTTAGTCAGATTTCTGAACGAGCGTACGTTAGGACTGAAAGCTCTCGGTATAGAGTATGATATTCCTTGACTGAAAGCTTTCCTAGTATTACTATTTTGGTCTTTCCTAATTCTATATTTTAAACTAGCTATTTTAAAGTAACTTGAACTATGACCTTGAATGCACAGAGAGGGGCCGTGCGTAACCCATAGCAACGCAGTGCGCAACAATCACACTCCATATAGTACAATCCTGCCTTTTTATTTTTTTCTGTATGTTGTCTCCGTATTCAGAGTTTTCCTACAACTCACGCTCCAAATCCAAATCACTGTAAAGTGATACCCATCACCCAGTAAACCCATCGGAGTTTCATACAACATTACAGCCCCGGGGATGTAATGCCTTGCTTTACGTTGATATTGCTTGATATGTTATTGGATATTTTCGAGCCGGTAGTATGAGAAAATATTTATACACCTCTATCCCCTACCCCTAGTAATACACGCACCGGTGTGCTAGTTTTCATTTATTGTTATAGCGTAGATTTAAGCCGTGCCATAGAAGTTCATGCGCGGTGACCAGTTAATCGGGACCCTAGTTTTATATGAGGCCGTGTAGCATAGAGAGATCGAGCCGCATTCTTTGATTGATGTAACAGATCATGAAAAAAAATATTACCTAAAAATCGAACCGACTTCATCACCGAAAAGTGTGAAATAACTTGTTGAAGTCGGTGCCATGTTAGTTCAAAAGTACCTACTATCACAATATTGTGTGTTATTAGTTATTTCACTTTTTTTGGTGTTGCGGTCAGTTCCATTTCTCGTAAATACAAATTAGCTTATTTAGTGACCCTTGCTAATTACGTGATTGATTGTCATTCAACGTGAATGATGATATCATCCAAAGAGGCGAAATACTTTTTAGGTATTGGAGTGTAACTCAAGAACTGCTGGACTTTTTAACCCATACGGGTTAAAAAGTCAAAGCAAAAGCAAAGTTCTTATCAACGGAAATGAATTAAGTACAAACACAAAGTAGCTACTGTAAAACGTTGAGGAGTTCTCTTGACTGTTCTTCGTCTTGATGACAGTCACTACCCATCTAGGTGTAAAGTTGTCATCAATACAAATTAATCAAGCCCAAACACCAGATCTTTCGGCTCGTTTTGGCTTTAGTAGTCTATATAATGAAGGTCTGGAGCCGATCTGATAATGGAGCCGAAAACTACGAAGAAATGAGAAGTGCTTCAAGATAATAAATGATAAAAATTAACAAACGCTTTAGTCGCCACTACGATTTTCTGAGGTTCCCCTCGATTTATCTGGAATGCCGTCATCAGATCCTGGTTTCCTTATCTTTCCAAAAACAAAGAACCATCAAAATCGGTTTATAAATGACGAATTTATCCGCAAATACACTTAAAAAAATATATATGGACAGTAAAATTGAGAAATCTCCTCCTTTTTTTAAGTCGGTTAATAAAAAGTATATAGTTGAGTTTTCTATCGATATACTAAGTTTATCGAAATCTGTGCAGTAGTTTTTAAGTTATGCGTGAGCATACAGACTGACAGACAGATAGACAGACATTTATTTCAAAAACGTCATATTCTTGTTCAGTAGGTAATTTTAGGTCTTCAGACTCACATTTTTTTTATTTGTCCTCCAGTACAGACTTTTTGGCCTCTACTCCTTTATTATAAGTATTGATAAGAGTACTTAGTTTCACCATCACTATACTACAAATCTAAACCCTCCAAAATGCGTTTGTATGACTTTACGTAGGTATTCATCTCAAAAGGTACTTCAAGTAATTCAATTCGGCCATAGCGGCAAAGCGAAGCTGGTTGATTGCAAGTAAAAAAAATCTGTCAAAGTTGTCTAAAGTCAATGAATATATCGGCTTAGACCCGCACATGAAGTATGGCTCGGTATGAAGAAAACACTTAAATTAAAAAAAAATAAAAAAAATAATTAAAATTAAATATTATTAAAATTATTATTAAAACACTTAAATGTGTTCGAACTTTCATCTTCGATCACTTATTAAATTATAACAAAACAGAGATGTGCGCATGCGGCGAGCGCTCGCAGCAAACTGGGCCATAGATAATAATACTATATGAACTGTGCTCCGGTTGTCAACTGCAGCTGTTTTGCTGTAATGGGTGTGCGGTGAATCAACCGCTCGCCCGTTGTGCATGCTCCGTCACAATAGGCAACCGACGCCATCATATATTTAAATGAATTGTTACTGTTTATCTGATGCAAATCATAAAGATTTTGTGAACTGACTAGAACCATGCCTGTAACTTTCTTTTTTAGTCGACTACATCACTTATGGTTGCTGCAACTTTTTATTTTTAATGTTTTTCAGTTATTTGTGGAAAATATGGATCAGTAATACAATTTTGGCAGCTAATGAATTTACCGCGACCGCTGCTAATGTAGCCCTGCCGCAGGCTACTGTAGTCGCGAGCCGCGTGAATTTACGTTAAAGGCTAGATGTACATCAATTGAAATATGAAGATATTTCCTTTTATACCTAGCATATGCTTGTAGATAGGAACGAACCATGCCTGTAACTATTTGTGTGATGCCTATAATTTCTGAACTACAAAACCAATCTTCAAATAATAACGGGAAGATCTTTAATGTACCTCCTTTCTAAAAAAAAATAATGAATTAAATTGGACAACGCATTACTGAATTACAACTAAGTAGACATTTTGACTTTCATGCCCACTTCCCAAGGAACCGGGATGATATTTCGGGATAAAAAGTACCCTAAGTCCTACCACGTAGTATGAAATTAAATCATGTTTAGTTTTATGTGAATTCATTCAGTAGATTCGGCCTGATGCGCGGCCTTGATGTACACAATCTAAAATGAAAAAGATTACAGTGTTGGCTTCCGAGTCATTTAGAAAGTGCCCTCACAAAACAATTTAAAAATATATTCGATATTCATTCAATCTACGGAGGCAGCAGCTCACAGAGGGAAAATTGAAGTTGACTTTTAAAAAAACATGTTAATAAAAAAGGCTATTATAAAGTCCGATATTATATGGAAGACAAAGAGGAATACTCTACTTCTGGCAAGTTATCATCTGTCACCTATAAAATGTAATAATATTAGTACCTAAGTAGAAACATTGTAAAATTATATGTAAAAAGAATGGCCCCGAGTTTCTTGCCGCTTCTTCTCCGTGGGCTCTATATATTTTGGAATGCAGCTGTAGTCTTTAGATTCTTTAGAGTACATTACAATGCATAATTGACGTTCATAATTGCTTTCGTTCTTTGATGCCTAAAATGAGTAAACTTTTAGAGATTTTGACTTTGACTTTGAATTTGAACCTGTTACAGTTTTAGTAAATGTATAAATTATATGGGGGACTCTTATTCTTATTATTATTTTACTATTATTTTTTCGTAAATCTATTTTTGAACAGTAATAGTTAGTGTAAAGTATAGTCAACAGATTTTTTTTATGATATATTGCACCCTTATTATCTTAGCTTGTGCTCTTAAACTATTTACTCCTTACTCGCGCCAAACCTGCGTGAATCAAAGCTAGTAGGGAAGACGTTCTACTTATAGATTTTTACTTACTTTGCTGTAGGTTCCATGTTATGCAACTGGATAGTGTCGATTCAAAAGGTATCTCGGAGGTCAATTAGAATATACTTAAGTCCTAAACATTGAGTCCGTTAACATATTTTCTTACATGCAATTTTCTGCAAATGTCACTATAATTATTGGCCGTATATGTAAGACCCGCTAGGAAGCCGATCTTTTGTCAGTATCGACATAGAATACAGACAGCACTAGAATACCTACCCGTAATCCCCACAAACAGCGATGGCCTCTGCCGTACTACCTATAATATAATTAAATGCTGAGAAACGTTTCGCACTTCACCATCTAGTTGATTCTTATCACAGAAAATTTAACTACTTTACATGAAGGCACGGCATCCTGGTATTATTAAATGTAATACTAAACAATATGAAGTTCATAACTGTCTAGTATTGTATTTATTGCTCACCACTTTTTTTCCTATTGCTGGGTGGAGTGTCTTTATTAAGTGCATAACAACATCGTCAATGACACAATTGATGTACTAATGTAATAATTAGGTACTATCACCAAAATTTTTGCCTCACCATCTTAAGGGTGAATGTTGTGTGAAATGATTATTCACTAACCCCGCCTGTTCTCTGCTTATTGGTGTGTAACTAGATACTACTTTAGGTAACATTAAAAATACTAAGTGGGCATAGATTTCATTTATCTATATATAATTACGATTATAAGTAAAAATCTTAGTAGTATCGAAACGTTTAAAAGAACTACTACTTTTTATTATAATAATATAAAATAATCATATTCAAGGTAACATTAAAAACACTAAGTAAATGTAGATTTAATTTAGCTATATATAATTACCGTTTTATGTAAAAATCTAAGTACTGTCAACGTGTGCTAGTCGCAACTGACCTCACAAATTCATAAAATTTCTAAAAGGTGTAGGAACAAAAGATTTTTATAACGGAAATGCTTATTATGGCTGTCATTGGGCAATACAACAAAAGGGCGGAGTTACCTTGCAATGCACATGTGCAAAGCAAAACCTTTTTGAACTGGTCAGACAAAATTTTGGTGATTGTACTTTAATTTTCGTCTTACTAACATTAGTGTTCATTCCTTTTCTCTCAAATGCTCAATACGCGTTACCATCTCCTGTAACTCACTCAGCACGACGCAAGTATAGCTTGATCATCGGCTTAGAGCAGACATTGGACGCGTAACTCGTTTATTATTAATCCTCATTCACCACCTTTCAAATCTTGAAAACAACTGTCCATAAATAGGTTAAACAACCACGGTGACGCCACACATCTCTGTTTTTTTTAGTTTTTTGTTAATCTTGCAATCGGTTGTAAACCTTTGGCAGATCATTTGTGTGATTATTGACTGCTGAGGTCCATTCTTCCACCGAAGAATCTGCATCTCAAAATTATTTGGGCTTTATTCAGTTAAGTCCCATATGTGGTGGCGTTTTAGCCTTTTCATGTTTATTGGTTCACATAGGAATGTGGCTAAGGTGTTGGTATGTGACTTTATTGAAGTCTTCAGAAACCATGGAGCATTTGATATTATTCTGAGAGCTTTATTTTGAAATCGCTGGAGAATTTCCACATTTGAGTTACTTGCAGAGCCCCACAGCTCGATTCCGTACGCACAGACAGGCTTTAATACTGCTTTGTAGATGAGTACTCGGTTTTCTAGTGATACGTGTGATATTCTTCCCAAGAGCCAGTTCAGTTTTCGGAGTAGGATGTTAAAAGCTCGTCACGTTTCTTCTCTATGTGGTATCTCCACGTCTGTTTCCTATCGAAGTGTACGCCGAGGTACTAAGCTATTGACCCGTGAGGAAGTGTCTCATCACGAAGTTTAACTGGTGGGCAGTCATCATTTCTGAGATTAAATGTCATATGTGTTGACTTGTTGGCGCTAGCTTTTATTTTCCATTTTCTCATCCACTTATGTATTTTGCCGAGATGATTTTGTAGCTTTAGTGAGGCTATGTGAGGGTTTTTGCTAAAGCATAAAGCTGCTGTATCATCATCGAAGATGGCAGAGAGAACTTCTTCTGACGTTGGTAAGTCTGATGTGTATAAAGGTAAATCGTAGGACCCAACACGGAGCCCTGAGGTACGCCGGCGTGTATATTGTGGAATTTCGAGTACAAGTCATTTATTTTTACTCGGAAAAGTCTGTCTTCTAAGTACGATTTCAAAAGTATATACAGTTTATGTGGCAGCATTTCTTTACCTTAAATAACAGGCCCTGGTGCCAAATCTTATCAAACGCCTGCTGTACGTCCAAAAACGCAGCAGAGCAGTACTCTTTTCGTTCCAGCCCTTCTCGTATCTTATTCACCACTCTATGCACCTGCTCCACTGTTGAGTGCCCCATTCTGAATCCGAACTGATGTTGTGGGATGATGTTACCTTCTTTGAGTATTTCATTAAGCCTACGTGCAGTGACTTTCTCAATAAGTTTGGACATAACAGGCAGTAGGCTTATAGGTCTGTATGATGACACAAGGCTGGGTTGTTTTCCTGGCTTTGGGATCATTACGATTTCCGACACTTTCCAAATTCTCGGAAAATGTCCAGTCCTCAAAATTCCATTACAGAGCTGTGTTATGAAGACTATGGCTTTTCTTGGCATTTGACGCAGGATTTCGGCAGTTATAAGGCTTTGTTCAGCTTTATTCAGTTCTAGACCTTTTATAATCCTCCAGATCTCGTGAGGTGAGCAGCACTTCAGTGGTAAACTGAGTTGTAGATCAGTCTCCAAATAGGTTTGGATGTCCTTATCGCTTGATGTGTCATCGGAATTGGGATTGAATACATTGGCCAAGATATTTCCAAAGGCCTCAGCACGTTCTTCGTCCTTTTTTGCCCATGTATAATTTCCCAGCTTTAAAAGATGCTGAGCCGTATGTGGCGCATTTTTTCTATACTTTACGGTTTTCCAAAGCGAGTATTCGTTTTTAGCTGTGGGGTCTATAAAAACGAATACTGGAAAAACTTTTCCAGTCTGTTTTTAAGGTCATCTTCTATTTTTTTTTCAGATATTGTTTCAGATCTGCGGCCTCTCTATTAAGATCTCGTTTGTCAGAAGCAAGACGACTGGTATGCCAAACTCTCTTAAGCCTCCTTTTTTCTAAAGCTCTACTCCTTGCTTGCTGCAAAAGATATTTTTGAGACCTGGCCTGGTAGGTGCTGGTGTGCATTTCCATGCAGCAGTCTGAATTAGGTTTCTTATGCTTTTAGCAGCTTCATCAATGTCATCGTTTGATTTTAATGGTACATTCAGGTTCACGTTTGTCTCGATGTATTGTCTGAATCCCATCCAATCAGTTTTCTTGTTGTAGAGTTTGTTATTGTTGTGTTTATAGTCGCTATCAGAGGGTGTGATCTGAGCTGCTATCTAGGCTACTTTCAGCACTAAAGTACATGCTAGAGAGTCCCTTAAACACAAAGAAGTCCAATAGGTCAGGCAGCTTATTGGAGTCTGTTGGCCAGTATGAAGATTTGCCCGTACTCAGGACGTGTAGTTTATTTACGTCAATGTTTTTTTTAAGTTCTCTTATGTAATGTCAATCGAGAACCCTAGAAGACATTTTTGGCGTTCCAGTCCCCGCCGTATATAAATCTTTGGCCAAGAGTTTTGAAGAACTCTGAAAAACTATCTTCCTTTAGGATGTGCTTAGGGGTGCAATATATAGCGGTTAAGGTTAGTGAACTCTGCTTATCCTGTACCATTACCGTAGTATCCTGTATTTGGTCAGTTTTGTACTCCTCCAGAACGTCATGTTTGATGTGTTTTTTATTATGACTGCTGTCCCTGCATGTGCAGTTCCATCGGGGTGAAATGTGGAGTACACAATATAGTTTTTGAAGGTACATAAATGATTAGAAGTTAGGCGTGCTTCAGAAACTAAAAGTACATCAATATAGTGTAAGAAGTATCTCTACGTCTTCTTTATGTTTGACAAATCCATTTATGTTCCAGGTCCCAACTCTGAGTGTAGCCATTTTAACGAACAAGTTTGGTGATCATTGTTGTGAGTAAATTCATCATCGTCGACATCTGGTCTAAAAGTTTGTCTAACTTTTTAGCTTGTGTGAGCATTGTTTCTCGTTTTTTTGGTTCATTTTTAGTAGCTTCTGCATATGTTAGTCCATTTGTGCCATGAACATGATGTTTTGTCGGTTTATTCTCGATTTGTGGTCTACTTTGATCGACTGCTGGTGATATTTTGGGTTCTTCAAAGGAGATAGCTTGGCCTGTAGGTTTATGGTCTATTCTTCTATTAGAATCTCCCTGTACACAGTGCATCCTTTGTAGTTCGCAGGATGTGATCCTTCACATAAAACGCACTTTGCCCGTGTGTTTTGATCTTTTTTTGGGCACTCAGATGTTTTGTGTGCTTGTGCGCACTTGACACAACGATAGGGCATCATGCAGTAGTTTTTCGAGTGCCCACATTGCTGACATCGTTGGCACTGGGGAATAGAGGTTTTTCTTCTAGGCTCCTCTATGGAAACCATTTGATAGTATATGGATTTTATTGTTTTAACTGCACTATTATTTGAGCTAGAAACCAAGTTAACAACAAAAATTTGAAATTGGCTTCTTTTAAGGGCCAAACTTTACATTTAGTTTTTCAACGTTTTAAATAATGTTATATACAGTTTTTTAGATTTCCTCTATTATGGCACTATGAGGGGTTGAGTGGTGTAGATTCTTGTTTACGAAACTGTAACATCGTTGATCCTTCCTATTGAATGTATGCCCAATGAGGCTTTTTTCACGGACCAGGGTCATAATTTTCTTGTAAGCCTCAATGTCCACGCTATTAATTCTTAACTGATTTCTGTTGACGATTTTGAAGATGAACTCTCCTTTACTTGCAACGGTCAGTAAGTTTATTGACATCTTCAACGCTATACAAGATAATTGGTGCAGGTTTACTAGGGCGTTTTTGTTTTGGTACCTTTTCGTCTTCAGTGAGATCTATTTGTAGTAGCGGCCTATTTATTGGAGGTCTTAATCGCCTCTGGTGAGGGTGATTGTGAGAGCTTCTTGTGTTTTTTGCTTCTGTTAGAAAGAACTCTTTGCCATTCAGGTGGTTCAGATGTACTAGAAGCAGTAACTGAAGGTTGTGATTGTTGTTCTCTTGGTGATGAAGCTGTATTTTTAACCTCAAGCTGTTTAATGTTTGTTGGCTCTTGCAACTTACTTGATGACCTAGGGAGTTGCATCTAGGTCGAGATAGAAACAAGCTAGGGTGGAAAGCTTGCTGAACATATTT
This sequence comes from Selenia dentaria, assembly GCA_917880725.1. NCBI lineage: Eukaryota > Metazoa > Arthropoda > Insecta > Lepidoptera > Geometridae > Selenia > Selenia dentaria. The sequence goes on from OU862876.1 coordinate 42,547,080, forward strand.
CTTGCTGCGAGTAACATTCACTACCATAGAAGCCTGGTCGCCTACTTCCATGGAGTCTTCGGTAACCAATTTCTCACCCACCAGCCCGGATACCGGAGGGCGCCGGGTGTTAGCCGGATCGCATGAAAAATACTCGCTCTCATTATTCAACATTTTCATAAAAAGGGGGGTTAGGAAATAGTCTCATGGTGCTTTCCCAAGGCACTACGGCTACTCTTTCAGAAGATATTTAGTTCTTCTTGGCCGGTGGAGACCAATGATCGGGTTACTTAACCGCCGCCCGTGGCTTGGCGTTGTTGCTCGTTTTGCACCACCCGGGAGATACGTGTAGCGTGGGCCTAGGAGAAGGTGGTAAATCCTACGGACGTGAGCAACCCCATCCCCCAACATCTCTGTCTAACACCCTTTTCGATGTTAAACCAGTCAGTGTAAACAAAGTTTTAAAATATTCCTTCCACCTCTTCAATATACAACTCTTTTTCATTCACTATAATCCCATTCTGATATCTGGTTGAGTTCAACTCTGAGGTTGGGGTTTTTCCTCTCGCTGAACGGACGGATCTCCAGAAGAACTTAAGTTTGTCTGAAAATCATCAGACAACTTTTTGTCAAGCTCATTATTTTACTCATCTTTCTCTTTTTTGACCATTTCTTTCACAATCTCTTTCAGTCTCATATATTATTTTCTAGCTATATCTACATCTTCTTTCATGGTAATGAATTGAAATGAAATTGGATATCTGTTCGAGCTAACGAAAGAGTGTGTTGGCGACGCGAGTGCTATATAATAATATTAAAATAAATAGTTTGTATGTTTTGAATAAGTAAATGTAAAGATTAAGTTTAAATAAATATATATGAGGATTGCGGGGTGAGCTACGTGTGCGATGCATACAAGCTTGGGTCTCAAAGGGGGCACCACAGGTGCGGGAGGGGTAATCGAGCATCACCGCGGTGCCTGCTAGTCTGCCACGAACATACGCGCTGACCACACGTCGCTCTCTCGCTCACCTACTATCTTGTACCCTGAGTCGCAATTAGTCATTTTGAAACCCCATCCCTAACAAGCTGGTCTTCGAACCGAATTTGAAATCAGATAAGTACCTATGTTCTCAACTCCGCCGCCAAAAATGGTGAATACGCGAAGCACCGTCAAAAAACAGCAAGAAAAAGTTTCACAGCTGGGACATCAGGAACAAGACCCTACAGTGGAAGACTCTAAGCCAAGAGACACGAGTAAAAGCGATGCCGAACTACAAATAACCACGAGGAAAAATTTGGAAAAAACATTTTTTATAAATGTGGGTACCGCCCCGTCGGTTAAATCGGAGAATGTTCTAGCTCATCCTTCGACATCGGCGTTTCAAAAAGCCCATGAAGTGGGTAAAACCCCAAAGCCAAAATCTAAAGCTTCAGTTTCATCGTCAATGTTGGCTCGGAAAAAGAAATTAGAGCTGGAAGCGGCACAAGAAAAAGCGCGTATACAAATGCAGCTTATAGATAAAAAGCTAGCTGCAGATATCGCGGAGTTGGATGAAAAATACAGTTCACGAGCGTCAGAAAGAAGCGAAGTCACAACACACAGCGAAGTGGAGAAGTGGATTGATCGTAGTCAACAGGAGCTAAAAGGACAGTTTCGCCCACAACATGGTAACAATACGGGCAAGGCGTGTCCATTGCCACTAGTGCCTAGTGATGACGTCAGCCGTGAGGCCAACGTGAGTTTACTGGTGAGCGCCATAAAGGACCTGACCGCTGCGACTGCTTCTGCTGCTACAAAAGGAGCTGACGCCAAAATGTTGAGCCGTTTATGCACACCGAGGGACCTACCTTCGTTTTCCGGTGACCCGATGGAATGGCTACAATTTAAACAGGCGTACGAAGAATCAACACAAGTGTGCAACTTCAACGACAGGGAAAACCTGTGGAGACTCAGAAAATGTCTTCATGGGCCGGCCAAAGAAGCAGTTACGTCACTGTTAATTAGTGCAACGACTTCTGACATTATTATGTCAACACTGGAACTTCAGTTTGGAAACTCTGACGTAATCATATCCAAGATTATGCAGGACATCACTTCACTACAACCGTTATCAGAACAGTATGATAAGGACATTATACCGTTCTCAGTGAAAGTGAAGAATTACGTTTCCGCAGTACTCGCGATAGGACAGAATGAGTACCTAAGTGCAACAAATATCGTCTCGGTAATTTTATCTAAATTACCTATGATCCTAATTTCTAAATGGACTGACTTCAGCTATCCTTACTTCAACCAGGGCTGCAAGTCAAAACTCGTGGTATTGTCCGAGTTCCTAGACGGAGAAGCTGTAAAAATATCACGAACCGCAGTGAACATAACCTACGATCATAATAGTGAACAATCTGCGACACGTAAAAACAATAACATCATTAAAAATCGCGCGCAAACTGTACTTGTGCAAAGTGATAATGATAACGAGGATAAGTGCCGGTTTTGTCGTATTTCAAAACATAAGTTGACTGACTGTAAAAAATTTAAAAAAGCACTGCGAAAAGACAGGTGGTTCTTTGTGAAACGCAATAGACTATGCTACAAGTGCCTAGTGTCAAATCACAATAGAGATAACTGCCCGGCGCCCGCGTGTGACATTGATAACTGTGATCTATCGCATCACCGCTTGCTACATTATGCGAATGACAATAATACGCTGCAACGAAACAGTGTAAACATTACGGAATCACAGGACACCAATAGTGAGGACAGTACCGTTCAAGTGGATACTGTGACGCATATACAAGCAAATAGCTCAAAAGTGTTGTTAAAAACTGTGCCTATCAATATCCACGGACCTAATGGTATAGTGAGTTGTGTCGCGATGCTCGATGGCGGTTCAACTATGACATTAATTAGCGCCGCGCTTGCGGCGCGCTTAGGAGTGCGTGGACATAAACAAACTATGCGTGTGCGCGGTGCATGGAATTCTACAGAACTTATTTGCGAAAGTGAGATTGTGGACTTGAACGTTTCAAACAAAGACGGTACGGAGTTTAAATTCCGAGCGCGTAGTGTGAAACAATTGGACTTACCTGTGCAGACGTTGACTAGGGCTGCCATCACGAAATTTAAGTGTCTGTCCGAAATAAAAAAATATGTATGTGACGGACATGCTAAACCGGAACTGTTGATAGGGCAGGACAACTATCACCTGATGCTGCCTTCTGAAATAATAAGTACCTCACCTGGTGAACTATACGCTACTCATACTCCCTTGGGGTGGTGTGTTCACGGCTGCGTGCGCGAACCGCTCAGAGCAACGGACAGGCGCGGAAGTGCTCTGCATTCCACGCTGCTTATCTCCGAAGACGCGGACATGGTGACGTCAGACAGCGACCGCTGTCTACATGACCTGCAAGAAGAAGTAAGATGATCCTTTACGATTGAGTCCATGGGTATCGGCTGTAAACCACGTCAGAACGCTGATGATGTACGGGCTGTCGAGTATCTGGAGCAGACATCTTCGTTGGTCGACGGGAGGTGGTATGTAGGACTACCATGGAAGGATATGAACTGCAAAATGCCTGACTCATATAATAATGCTGAAATTAGATTGAGGGGTGTGATGAGAAAAATGAAAGCAGATGAGGGGTACTCACTACGGTACAAAGATAGAATCGACCACCTATTTCATAACGATTATGCGACGGAGATCACTGACCCTAAAACCACACCAATGACATGGTACTTACCTCATTTCGGAGTTGACAACCCTAACAAAAAAAAGCTTCGTCTTGTTTTTGACGCTGCTTCAAAAAGTGATGGGTTATGCTTAAACAATTACCTCCTGACGGGTCCTGATCTACTTGCATCACTATTTGGTATCATGGTTCGATTCCGCGAACATAAAATTGCCATCACCGGAGACATACGAGACATGTTCTTAAGAATAAAAATCATAACTGAAGATCAAAACGCATTACGATTCCTTTGGAAACCAAGCCAAGATAATAAAATAAAAACCTACGCGATGACATCACTTATATTTGGCGCTAATTGTTCCCCGTTCATAGCACAATATATAAAAAACAAAAATACTCAACGCTACGTGTCATCTATGCCGGAAGCTGTGTCTGCAATATGTAATCAACACTACATGGATGACTACATAGACAGCGTAGAAAGCGAAGATACGGCTATCAAAATGGTAATTGACATTACGCACATTCATAAACAAGGCGGTTTCGATATTAGAAACTGGACCTGTAATAATGAAGCTGTTATCGATTGCTTACCAACCGAGACCTTAGGCCCCACCGCTATAAGATTCAAAATCGGACAACAATACGACGGCGAGCGTACTCTCGGATTAATCTGGTTCCCGGAAGAAGATACGCTGGGTTTTGACTTATCCTTGAAAAGAATTCCTGAAAAGTTACTCACTGGTGAAAGAAGACCTACTAAAAGGGAAATGCTTCGTATTATTATGTCAATATTCGATGTGTACGGGTTTCTGGCACCGTTCACCATAAAAGGAAAAATTATATTACAAGAAACATGGAAAATAAATCTTGGATGGGACGAAGTGATAACAAGCGATTTGTTTACAAAATGGATGGAATGGCTGGAAATGCTAAGGCGCGTGAGTCACATACGTCTGCCTAGATACTATCACAAGGCCGCTGGGACAGAGACAGTAGATGCACAGAGTGCGGCTGCACTCGATAGTGCTCCGGGGCCACAAGCCACGCCCACTTCGTCTGGTACAGGCGTCGCGGACGGCCCGCGTGCATGCAGCGGTTATAGCAACCTACAGTTACATATATTCTGCGACGCCGCGCAGGCTATGTGTACGGTAGCTTACTGGCGTTGGAAAGATAACGGACAGATAAAGGTTGCATTTATATCGAGTAAATGTCGAGTCGCTCCGATAAAACATGTTTCTATACCTCGCTTAGAACTACAGGCCGCTGTCCTAGCTGCGCGATTATCAGAGACGATTATTAAAGAGCATAGAATTACGGTAAAGAAAATATACTTTTGGTGCGATTCAGCTACAGTACTGCACTGGATACGTAACAACACGCGAACCTATAAGGCGTACATAGCGCATCGGCTCGGTGAAATTGATGAGCTCACACAAGTGAATGACTGGCGCTTTTACGTAGCAAATGGAACGTAGCGGATATAGCTACCAGAGATAAGTGTGATATTTCTATACTGGAAAATGAATGGTTTCGCGGTCCTGTATTTTTGTACGGTGAAGAAAGTACATGGCCACAGGAAGTACAGCCAACTAGTATATCTGACGCAGACCTGGAATGTGTTCACCACCGAACATGACCTACCCGCAGTGCCTGACCCGGAAAGATTTTCCACATGGCTGCGCTTATTGAAATGTACCTGTATTATATTATCGTTCATAGATAAATGTAAAAAACTTACCAATGAGATAAATGGTGAAACAATGATGAGGGCCGAGCGCCTGCTGTTGAGATACTCACAAGCACAGTCGTTCCCTGAAGATCTCGCCAACCTGAAACATAAAAAGGAATTAAACAAAAGAAGTAAACTACTTACCTTGTCGCCGTTCCTGGATGATTACGGAGTACTTCGGGTCGCTGGCCGCATTAACGCCGCACCTGAAATATCGCAGGAAGTCAAACAGCCTGTTATACTCGATGGCCGCCACCACGTCACGATGTTGATTGTTCGTCACTACCACGTGAAGGCAGCTCATGGAAACCGAGAATTAGTAGTAAACGAGCTGAAACAAAAGTTTTGGATTATTCGTATAAGACCGACAGTGAAAACCGTAACTTCGAAGTGCATGCTGTGCCGCATTAAAAAGGCTAGACCTGCACCGCCTAGAATGGGCGACTTACCAAAGGCTCGCATGGCTCATCACCAACGGCCCTTTTCCTTCTGTGGCGTAGACTTGTTTGGCCCGATGGAAGTCACTGTATGTAGACGACGAGAAAAACGATACGGTGTACTGTTTACATGTCTCACCGTGAGGGCAATACATATAGAAATCGTCAACAGTCTTACCACTGACGCATTGATAATGGCTCTTCGACGGATGGCTGCTAGACGCGGCTGGCCTCTATACCTGTACTCAGATAACGGAACAAATTTAAGAGGAGCTGACAGAGAGTTAAGGAAATCAGTCCTAGAATTAAACGAAGACGTTTTGAAGAGTGCAGCCGTCAATTATGGGACAACCTGGGTTTTCAGCCCCGGAGCCAGTCCACACTGGAACGGAGCGTGGGAAAGATTAATTCGAGTTGTGAAGAGCGCGCTTTATTTCACGCTAAAAGAACGAGCTCCTAGAGATGAAGTACTGAGCACACTGATGGCAGAAGTGGAACAGATAGTCAATAGCCGCCCCCTAACCCATGTGGCCGTAGAACCTGCAAGCAGTGAGTCGTTGACCCCCAATCATTTTCTTCTTGGCACTTCTTCAAATTTGCCCATAATCGGTGAATTCAATGAAGGTGACATGTACCTACGGAAGCAATGGAGAATTTCACAGAGCTTGGCCGATCTATACTGGAGACGTTGGGTCAAAGAAGTGCTGCCGGAAATGAGACCTAGATCTAAATGGCTACACGAAGAGAGACCTTTGCAAGTGGGAGATCTCGTCTTGATAGTGGACCCTGCCTCTCTTCGGAACGTCTGGCCCAAGGGCTTGGTACAAGCTGTGATGCCAGGCAAAGATGGACGCGTCCGAGTTGTTGACGTTAAAACCCAGAGCGGGATACTTCGGCGATCCGCGGCACGCGTCGCACGCATTCCTACAGGTGATGAGTGCTGAGGCAGCACTGGGGTGGGGGATGTTGGCGACGCGAGTGCTATATAATAATATTAAAATAAATAGTTTGTATGTTTTGAATAAGTAAATGTAAAGATTAAGTTTAAATAAATATATATGAGGATTGCGGGGTGAGCTACGTGTGCGATGCATACAAGCTTGGGTCTCAAAGGGGGCACCACAGGTGCGGGAGGGGTAATCGAGCATCACCGCGGTGCCTGCTAGTCTGCCACGAACATACGCGCTGACCACACGTCGCTCTCTCGCTCACCTACTATCTTGTACCCTGAGTCGCAATTAGTCATTTTGAAACCCCATCCCTAACAAGCTGATCTGATGCTGAAATTAAGTATAAGGTTTTATTCATTCAATCCAACCATGCTTTATTCTTCTCGCCTACTACCTTTTGTACATCTTTATCCTACCAAGCATTATTTTCCTCACACCCTTTACTCCTGTTTGGGCCGTATATAGTTGTGGTTTTGAGGAATTCTTACCATTGTAAGCATTGTGTGCAAATTAGCTCACTCAAACTTCACGCGATTGTTGGTCATTCAAATCGAGCGCGCAAACGGAAAGGGTTGGATAGAACCGATCCTACGAGCTGCGCATACGCTGAGTCGTGTGAATTGCGGCGTGTCGTCGTGTACTAACCGCGATTAAATCCTCAAAAAACTAAAAATCTTCAAAGGGATCTTATCGCGAGTTCGTATCGTTGGGTCTCCTAATCGACCGTGAAAGACCTAGAAGTTACTGTAGCAGCATCAGGAACAATTGTGTGGTGCATGACGTTTGTGCGTGAATGTGGGACTCTTTGAACAAGGAAGCTGTGTCTACTTTTGTGTTTTTGTGGTGTTGGCTTGTAGTAGTGATGGATTATTAACCGTTCAATGTTCGTAATGGTGCACGAATGTAGGCAAAGCGACTAGAATCATGAGACGATGGTAATTGGTCTTGGTAATGGAACCACTTCGTTACTAGAACGTAACTTAAAGAGGACAGTGACTTGACAAAGGACTAATTTGTGTAACTGTGACTTGACTCTGACAACTTGAACAACAAACTATGGAGTGGGCTATGCTCGGAATTTCTCTACGTGATCGAATCAGAAATGAGGAGAACCGTAGACGAACTAAAGTCATCGACATAGCCCAGAAGATTAGCCAGTTAAAGTGGAAATGGGCAGGCCACATAGCACGCAGTACAGATGGCCGATGGGGCCGGAAGGTTCTGAAGTGGAGACCACGAACCGGCAAGCGCAGCGTAGGTCGCCCACTGACAAGGTGAACTGACGACCTGACAAAGTTAGCAGGATGTTGGATGCAGCCGCTTCCAACCGGTCCTTTTGGAAATTTCTGGGGAGGCGTATGTTCAGCAGTGGACGTCCTATGGCTGAGATGATGATGATGATGATGATGATGACTTGAATAATTATGTCACTTGATGCAACATTATGTATTACATAACTATTTAACTTGACGAATGGCAAATGTACAAACACGTGAGTTCAATTATAAAGTAAACAAAGAAGTATTAAAAACTCAGTTTCAGTGATATTTTGACAGTGATTTGATAGCAAAATAATTATTCAATGTATTTTCGCTTTAATTAAGCTTTAAAACCACTGTATTGATGTTTAGGATGATGTTTAATTGTTACAAGTTTTCAATCTTATTTAAGTGGCAATATTCGCAAGCCGTAGCACGGCCATAGATATAGTCTGATTAATTTATGGGCCATACAATAGCGATGCAATTGCAATTGAGAGCAACATATAACAGAATACCGAATTTAACATTAGAAGCAGTTTAATCGCAGAAGCGTTGCAGTAGTGTGGCAATTGCTCAGTAGCTAAGAGAATAGCCACCCAGTTTGCTTGTTGTGTATTTGTAATGATGGCAGAGGAAAGAAAGTTAAGGATGAAAATTAAATTTAGTGAGGCTTCCTTGCAATCATACTTTGCGAAGATGCAAGGATTGTACGACCAAGCTATAGGTATGGAAAGTGAGGCAGTAGAGAAACAATTTTTAGTGTCAACTTTTAATATATCAACGACTTATTATTATTCGTAGATATCAACACTTCGGTCAGAATTTATTGCCGAATTAGAAGAGTGGAATATGTTGCAGATGGAAGCGGATCCGAAGTATGACCCATGTTTAAAAAAATGGGAAGCCTTTGAAACCTTAAATGTATATGTGCAAAATAAAGTAAACGTACTTCAAAGTCAAAGTCAAAGTCAAAATCATTTATTCAATTTAGGCATCAAAGACGCACTTATGAACGTCAATTTTTTATAATAATATACTTTAAAGACTACCGCCGCGTTCCAAAATATATATAGCCTACCGAGAAGAAGCGGCATGAAACTCGGGGCCATTCTTTTTATTTAGAATGTTTTTACAATATTTTTACTTAGGTACTACAAATATTAGCTCAAGCGTGTTGCCTTACAAAAGAGAACATAATAATGGTATCAGTAGGGCAAGACACACTACACTTTGACATCTTAGTACACGAGTAGATAGATCCTTTTTTTTTTTTTTTTTGTTTTTTTTGTCCCGGGGAAATCCTTTATGTACCACATATATACCACCCACCACGGGGAGGGAGGTGGTTATGTGGGAGTCCGTATACCCACCAAAACCCCGGGGTGTTCCGTCACTGCCGCCCTCGGCGGGAACGCGGGACAGATTTTCCACACGACCGCGAACCCGCCGTGGCTGTCCGTTGCCGGACCCTTCTCTTCGCGGCACGCCAGAACACATGGCGCGCCGCAACTGCCTCGGAGACCAAACTCGCCAACAATGGGCGCCAGACTTCCCCGTGTCTGGTCGCCCGTGGTCTCCCTGCGGTGGGTCGGATACGTAGCCCCACCGCCTGCTACGTCAGCCACAAGGGATAGCCCCCCCGCGACCCCACCTCCTCGAGTCTGCGCCGAGCGCCCGGACCCCGCCTCCTCGAGCCTGCACCAAAGTGCCCGGGCCCCCCCTCCTCAAGCCTGCGCCAAAGCGCCCGGGCCCCACCTCCTCGAGCCTGCGCCTGCGCTTTTTGACAGAGTTTAGTTTTAATAGTAATTTTAAACTTATTAATAGGCAAATCTCGGATAACATTGGGAACTTTATTATAGAATCGTATACATTGTCCCATAAAAGAATGACTTATTCTGTGGAGACGCGTTACATGTACGGATAGCTTGTGCTTATTTCGCGTGTTGATGGAATGAGCATCACTCCTTTTATCAAAAACTGCTAATGGTTTTCTTTACATACATTAGATTTTCATAGATAAACTGAGAGACAACAGTTATGTCGTTAAACTTCTGTCTAAGGGAAGCTCTGGGAGCTAAACTGTAGATCGCTCGTATAGCCCTTTTTTGCAGTATAAAAATAGAATTAATATCTGCAGAACATCCCCAGAGCAGTATGCCATAAGTCATAACGCTATGAAAATAACTAAAATAAACTATTATAGCTGTGTCTACATCAGTTAATAGTCTAATTTTTTTAACAGCATAAGCCGCTGAACTGAGCCTACTAGACAATTTTTTAATGTGGGGACCCCATAGCAATTTAGCGTTTATAGTAATTTCTAAAAATACCGTTGACTCCACAAGGTCCAACCCTGTTTCATTCAATTGTATATTGGATTCTACTTGTCTCACATCTGGTGTCGAGAACTTTATACAATTAGTTTTCTTCTCATTGAGGAGAAGATTATTTGTATTGAACCAATTCACAACTTTAGCTAATGCATTGTTAACATCGTCATAGTTTAATAACTGCCTTTTAATTTTAAATAACAGTGAAGTGTCATCTGCAAACAATACAATCTCGTGATTCTTCTCTACATAATAAGGTAACTCATTAATATAGATTAAAAACAAGAAAGGCCCTAGTATTGCATCTTGTGGAACGCCCATTGAGATTATAGAGCCGGGCGATTTTTTACCATTTATGTCAACCCTTTGAATTCTACGAGTATCGTTTAAATATGAAGTCAAAAGGTTGAGAGCCATGTTCCTAATACCGTAGTGTTGTAATTTCCTGACAAGTATATCATGTCGGATGCAGTCAAATGCCTTAGATAAGTCACAAAAACACCTAAGGCATTCTGACAGTTCTCCCAGGCATCAAACACATCTTTTATAAGTTATATACCTGCGTCTATAGTAGAGCGATTCCTATTAAACCCAAATTGATTTTTATGGAAAATTTTGTTAGCACTAAAATGAGTTTCTAATTGATGTTATATATTTTTTCGTAAATCCTACTTAGCGTAGGTAGTACAGAAATAGGCCGAGAATTTGTTGGATCAGTAGTACTACCAGATTTGAATATAGGAACCACTTTACTATGCTTCATTAGGTCAGGAAATACACCACTTGCAACACAACTATTAAACACAGCTGCTAGATTGGGTGCAATGACATCTATAATTGAAGAAACGGTCTTTACAGAAGGTGAATAGTCTGCTGTTTTTTTTTTGCATCAAGACTTTTGAAACTGCTTACAATATCTTTGCAATTAACTACTGAAAATTTTAAAGTTGTGTTACATTCAGTAACACTTTGTTTCAGTAAGATCTCAGCAGAAATGGTGGAAGATTTAAGAGTTTTGGTTGTTAAAAAAGGAATATTAGTGAAGAAATTCTCAAACTCGGCCGCTACCTCCAAATCTGCTCTTACATCTTTATTATTAATTGTTAAATAAAAGTCTCGATTACGCACTGTATTTCTACCAGTTTCACTGTATATAATGTTCTAAGTCATTTTTATTTTATTAACAGAGTTTTTGATCTTATTTCTTAATTAAATAGATTTAGCTGAGGAACAGGCTCGTTAAAATAACTTAAAATAACTTTTGACATATTCCAAAAGTACAGGATTATGATTATGCGATTTTTCATGATACAATTCATATAGCTTTTGCCTTCTTTTATAAATTCCTGGAGTTGCCCATTGACTAAACCTAGCACGATTACCAACAGATATTGTTTTTGGTACAAACACTTTGCCAAATTCATCACTGATAAGATCCATCTTGTAGTGAGTTATATAATATATTTGGGTCATTGTGACTGGGCAACTCTGGCACTTTCCGGGATATATTACTTCTTAACAATTCTAGGCGGTTTGCATTGATTGGAACAAAGCTAACATATTTGCTTTGGGGTTTGTTACTTTTTCTTGGAAACACTGCTAGTTGACCACAGTGGTCTGATTCCAGATTATTTATAATGAAATTTTTAATAGGTTTAAGATTAGTAAATATATTGTCTATGCAGGTGGAACTTGTGGTTGTTATCCTTAGTAGGTTCCAAGAAAATATTGTACATACTACACTCGAGAGCAATGAATCCGGGTCACTTAAAGAATGTTAAAAATCTCGGAAACTTAAAATGAGAGGTTAATGCAATAAATTGTATTTAATAGACAATGTAATACTCCTTAAATGAAAGTAAAAAAAATATGAGTCACCATACATTTTATTAACACAAAATTACATAAAGAAAAAAACTGCTGATCTCTCCTTAAAACAAAAATAGGAAACATGAAATTTTTGAACTTTATTACGATTTTCTTGAATTTTAATACTTCGTATTGCCTCCTCGTGCTTCCATTACTGCGTTTACGCGGTTTGGCATGCTGTACACCAAGTTCCTTATACGATTTTGGGGAATATTCTCCCATTCCTTTGTGAGAGCAATTTTGAGCTCACGAAGCGTGATTGGGGGAGGGTTTCGTTGTTTTACGCATCTGCCTAGCTCGTCCCAAGCATGCTCGATCGGGTTGATATCCGGGCTGCGCGCTGGCCACTCCATACGAGTAATGTTCATCTCTTGAAGGTAGTCATTCACAATCCTACCTGTATGAGGTCGAGCATTGTCATGCATAAATATAGCATCCTCACCTAAATTGACCGTAAATGGACCAACGTGATCATTGAGGATTTCTTCCACATATCTTTCGCTAGTTAAAGAGCCGTTTTCTATGATCACCAGCTCAGTGCGACTTTCAGAAGAAATTCTGGCCCACACAAGTACAGACCCACCACCGTAGGCTACTTTTTCTTCGATGCATGCTTGCTTGAATCTTTCCCCTGGTCTTCGATACACTCTGTGTCTTCCATCGTGCTTGTAGAGCATAAATTTTGATTCGTCGGAGAACATAACTTTTGACCAATCTTCAATACTCCAATTTACGTGGCTCTGGGCATATCTTAGTCTTGAAATACAATGCCCACGCTCCAGTTTAGGGCCGTTTGCAGGTCTAAGGGGTTTTAAGTTAGATTCAGCAAGCCGACGTCTTACTGTCCATGCACTTGGGTTACTTCCTCCGAGGCGTCGAAACTGATTTGTAAGTTCAGTTCCTGTGAGAAAGCGATTTCGAAGCATGGTGTTCACCAAGTATCGGTCTTCTTGTGCTGTGGTACACCTGGTTCTGCCCGTTCCTGGTCTGCGTAGGTTAGAACCAGTTTCTTCGTAACGTCGGAGAACTCTTTGTACTGTTGACAGCGACACACCGACAGTCCTGGCTGTATCGCGCTGACTCCGGCCGGTTTCCAGCATTGTAAGTATTCTGGTGCATTCTTCAGGCGTAAGCGACATAATTTCAGCTTGAATAATGAATATAGAGCACTATCAACATGGTTTATGTACCCACATAAATGACAGATTACAAACAAAAGCAAAACCAAATGCTGTAATTTCGTAGTTCCATCTTCGAAAGTGGCCCTTTTTCAAATTAGATTTTTTTATGATATAATTTTACAATAACTAAGAAGTTTTAATACCTTCATTTAAGGAGTATTACATTGTCTATTAAATACAATTTATTGCATTAACCTAGCATTTTTAGTTTCCGAGATTGTTAGGATTCTTTAAGTGACCCGGATTCATTGCTCTCGAGTGTATAAGATTTAAACAGTAACAAAAATTTATCCACTACCTGATTATTTTCTAGCAAATTAATATTAAAATCTCCACAGATAATCATTGATTTATTTGTATTAGATAGCTTAATTAATGTTTTCTCCATGCACTTTTCAAAATCATCGTATGGTGAGCATGGAGATCTGTATATACATATAACAAGGAACTGCTTAAATACAGGACATTTCTATTACTCGTTCAACAGATAGGCTCACAATGTCTTTTCGTTCTTTGAGTTTTATATTTTTATTTGTAATAATTAAAGAGCCACCACGAATAGATTTTTCTCTGCTGAAGGAGCTAGCAACTTGATGATTATTAAAATTAAATAAGAAATGGTTATTTTTAAGCCAGTGTTAAGTAACACAAAGAATGTCTATTTTGCTATCATCTATAAACAATTCCAGTTCCAACTCTTTGCCCATCATACCTTGAATGTTCTAATGAACAATATTGATTGATTTAATGCAAGAGGTTGTCTCTATTGTCTTAGCCAGTAATTTAAATTATGTACAATGTCATTAGTAGCCAAGTAATTGGCTGAATTAAAAAGGTCAAACTGCTCAATAGAAGCATTGTCAATACCATTGGATTGCTCAAAAGAAGCAACCTTGTTAGCCAAATTTTTGGGTAAAATATCAAATAAGTATGATACCGACACAGCTATCTTTCTCTTATAATAATTAGAAAGATAGTAATTATCTTTTGTCAAGAAGAATTTTTTTATATAATTATTAATGTCAATTAAATTAAATTTATTTTGTAGCATCATAACACGCAGCGCCCGCCTGAAGCACACATGCAGCCAAACGCGACCCCACATCCCCGCTGCAGCCGTCGCCGAAACCAGTAGCTCCTTCTAAAAGCGAAACGAGAGCGTGTGTCCGTCCGGTGACGCTGTAAATGCCATACACCAAAGAAACATGGAAAATAAATCTTGGATGGGACGAAGTGATAACAAGCGATTTGTTTACAAAATGGATGGAATGGCTGGAAATGCTAAGGCGCGTGAGTCACATACGTCTGCCTAGATACTATCACAAGGCCGCTGGGACAGAGACAGTAGATGCACAGAGTGCGGCTGCACTCGATAGTGCTCCGGGGCCACAAGCCACGCCCACTTCGTCTGGTACAGGCGTCGCGGACGGCCCGCGTGCATGCAGCGGTTATAGCAACCTACAGTTACATATATTCTGCGACGCCGCGCAGGCTATGTGTACGGTAGCTTACTGGCGTTGGAAAGATAACGGACAGATAAAGGTTGCATTTATATCGAGTAAATGTCGAGTCGCTCCGATAAAACATGTTTCTATACCTCGCTTAGAACTACAGGCCGCTGTCCTAGCTGCGCGATTATCAGAGACGATTATTAAAGAGCATAGAATTACGGTAAAGAAAATATACTTTTGGTGCGATTCAGCTACAGTACTGCACTGGATACGTAACAACACGCGAACCTATAAGGCGTACATAGCGCATCGGCTCGGTGAAATTGATGAGCTCACACAAGTGAATGACTGGCGCTTTTACGTAGCAAATGGAACGTAGCGGATATAGCTACCAGAGATAAGTGTGATATTTCTATACTGGAAAATGAATGGTTTCGCGGTCCTGTATTTTTGTACGGTGAAGAAAGTACATGGCCACAGGAAGTACAGCCAACTAGTATATCTGACGCAGACCTGGAATGTGTTCACCACCGAACATGACCTACCCGCAGTGCCTGACCCGGAAAGATTTTCCACATGGCTGCGCTTATTGAAATGTACCTGTATTATATTATCGTTCATAGATAAATGTAAAAAACTTACCAATGAGATAAATGGTGAAACAATGATGAGGGCCGAGCGCCTGCTGTTGAGATACTCACAAGCACAGTCGTTCCCTGAAGATCTCGCCAACCTGAAACATAAAAAGGAATTAAACAAAAGAAGTAAACTACTTACCTTGTCGCCGTTCCTGGATGATTACGGAGTACTTCGGGTCGCTGGCCGCATTAACGCCGCACCTGAAATATCGCAGGAAGTCAAACAGCCTGTTATACTCGATGGCCGCCACCACGTCACGATGTTGATTGTTCGTCACTACCACGTGAAGGCAGCTCATGGAAACCGAGAATTAGTAGTAAACGAGCTGAAACAAAAGTTTTGGATTATTCGTATAAGACCGACAGTGAAAACCGTAACTTCGAAGTGCATGCTGTGCCGCATTAAAAAGGCTAGACCTGCACCGCCTAGAATGGGCGACTTACCAAAGGCTCGCATGGCTCATCACCAACGGCCCTTTTCCTTCTGTGGCGTAGACTTGTTTGGCCCGATGGAAGTCACTGTATGTAGACGACGAGAAAAACGATACGGTGTACTGTTTACATGTCTCACCGTGAGGGCAATACATATAGAAATCGTCAACAGTCTTACCACTGACGCATTGATAATGGCTCTTCGACGGATGGCTGCTAGACGCGGCTGGCCTCTATACCTGTACTCAGATAACGGAACAAATTTAAGAGGAGCTGACAGAGAGTTAAGGAAATCAGTCCTAGAATTAAACGAAGACGTTTTGAAGAGTGCAGCCGTCAATTATGGGACAACCTGGGTTTTCAGCCCCGGAGCCAGTCCACACTGGAACGGAGCGTGGGAAAGATTAATTCGAGTTGTGAAGAGCGCGCTTTATTTCACGCTAAAAGAACGAGCTCCTAGAGATGAAGTACTGAGCACACTGATGGCAGAAGTGGAACAGATAGTCAATAGCCGCCCCCTAACCCATGTGGCCGTAGAACCTGCAAGCAGTGAGTCGTTGACCCCCAATCATTTTCTTCTTGGCACTTCTTCAAATTTGCCCATAATCGGTGAATTCAATGAAGGTGACATGTACCTACGGAAGCAATGGAGAATTTCACAGAGCTTGGCCGATCTATACTGGAGACGTTGGGTCAAAGAAGTGCTGCCGGAAATGAGACCTAGATCTAAATGGCTACACGAAGAGAGACCTTTGCAAGTGGGAGATCTCGTCTTGATAGTGGACCCTGCCTCTCTTCGGAACGTCTGGCCCAAGGGCTTGGTACAAGCTGTGATGCCAGGCAAAGATGGACGCGTCCGAGTTGTTGACGTTAAAACCCAGAGCGGGATACTTCGGCGATCCGCGGCACGCGTCGCACGCATTCCTACAGGTGATGAGTGCTGAGGCAGCACTGGGGTGGGGGATGTTGGCGACGCGAGTGCTATATAATAATATTAAAATAAATAGTTTGTATGTTTTGAATAAGTAAATGTAAAGATTAAGTTTAAATAAATATATATGAGGATTGCGGGGTGAGCTACGTGTGCGATGCATACAAGCTTGGGTCTCAAAGGGGGCACCACAGGTGCGGGAGGGGTAATCGAGCATCACCGCGGTGCCTGCTAGTCTGCCACGAACATACGCGCTGACCACACGTCGCTCTCTCGCTCACCTACTATCTTGTACCCTGAGTCGCAATTAGTCATTTTGAAACCCCATCCCTAACAAGCTGATCTGATGCTGAAATTAAGTATAAGGTTTTATTCATTCAATCCAACCATGCTTTATTCTTCTCGCCTACTACCTTTTGTACATCTTTATCCTACCAAGCATTATTTTCCTCACACCCTTTACTCCTGTTTGGGCCGTATATAGTTGTGGTTTTGAGGAATTCTTACCATTGTAAGCATTGTGTGCAAATTAGCTCACTCAAACTTCACGCGATTGTTGGTCATTCAAATCGAGCGCGCAAACGGAAAGGGTTGGATAGAACCGATCCTACGAGCTGCGCATACGCTGAGTCGTGTGAATTGCGGCGTGTCGTCGTGTACTAACCGCGATTAAATCCTCAAAAAACTAAAAATCTTCAAAGGGATCTTATCGCGAGTTCGTATCGTTGGGTCTCCTAATCGACCGTGAAAGACCTAGAAGTTACTGTAGCAGCATCAGGAACAATTGTGTGGTGCATGACGTTTGTGCGTGAATGTGGGACTCTTTGAACAAGGAAGCTGTGTCTACTTTTGTGTTTTTGTGGTGTTGGCTTGTAGTAGTGATGGATTATTAACCGTTCAATGTTCGTAATGGTGCACGAATGTAGGCAAAGCGACTAGAATCATGAGACGATGGTAATTGGTCTTGGTAATGGAACCACTTCGTTACTAGAACGTAACTTAAAGAGGACAGTGACTTGACAAAGGACTAATTTGTGTAACTGTGACTTGACTCTGACAACTTGAACAACAAACTATGGAGTGGGCTATGCTCGGAATTTCTCTACGTGATCGAATCAGAAATGAGGAGAACCGTAGACGAACTAAAGTCATCGACATAGCCCAGAAGATTAGCCAGTTAAAGTGGAAATGGGCAGGCCACATAGCACGCAGTACAGATGGCCGATGGGGCCGGAAGGTTCTGAAGTGGAGACCACGAACCGGCAAGCGCAGCGTAGGTCGCCCACTGACAAGGTGAACTGACGACCTGACAAAGTTAGCAGGATGTTGGATGCAGCCGCTTCCAACCGGTCCTTTTGGAAATTTCTGGGGAGGCGTATGTTCAGCAGTGGACGTCCTATGGCTGAGATGATGATGATGATGATGATGATGACTTGAATAATTATGTCACTTGATGCAACATTATGTATTACATAACTATTTAACTTGACGAATGGCAAATGTACAAACACGTGAGTTCAATTATAAAGTAAACAAAGAAGTATTAAAAACTCAGTTTCAGTGATATTTTGACAGTGATTTGATAGCAAAATAATTATTCAATGTATTTTCGCTTTAATTAAGCTTTAAAACCACTGTATTGATGTTTAGGATGATGTTTAATTGTTACAAGTTTTCAATCTTATTTAAGTGGCAATATTCGCAAGCCGTAGCACGGCCATAGATATAGTCTGATTAATTTATGGGCCATACAATAGCGATGCAATTGCAATTGAGAGCAACATATAACAGAATACCGAATTTAACATTAGAAGCAGTTTAATCGCAGAAGCGTTGCAGTAGTGTGGCAATTGCTCAGTAGCTAAGAGAATAGCCACCCAGTTTGCTTGTTGTGTATTTGTAATGATGGCAGAGGAAAGAAAGTTAAGGATGAAAATTAAATTTAGTGAGGCTTCCTTGCAATCATACTTTGCGAAGATGCAAGGATTGTACGACCAAGCTATAGGTATGGAAAGTGAGGCAGTAGAGAAACAATTTTTAGTGTCAACTTTTAATATATCAACGACTTATTATTATTCGTAGATATCAACACTTCGGTCAGAATTTATTGCCGAATTAGAAGAGTGGAATATGTTGCAGATGGAAGCGGATCCGAAGTATGACCCATGTTTAAAAAAATGGGAAGCCTTTGAAACCTTAAATGTATATGTGCAAAATAAAGTAAACGTACTTCAAAGTCAAAGTCAAAGTCAAAATCATTTATTCAATTTAGGCATCAAAGACGCACTTATGAACGTCAATTTTTTTATAATAATATACTTTAAAGACTACCGCCGCGTTCCAAAATATATATAGCCTACCGAGAAGAAGCGGCATGAAACTCGGGGCCATTCTTTTTATTTAGAATGTTTTTACAATATTTTTACTTAGGTACTACAAATATTAGCTCAAGCGTGTTGCCTTACAAAAGAGAACATAATAATGGTATCAGTAGGGCAAGACACACTACACTTTGACATCTTAGTACACGAGTAGATAGATCCTTTTTTTTTTTTTTTTGTTTTTTTTGTCCCGGGGAAATCCTTTATGTACCACATATATACCACCCACCACGGGGAGGGAGGTGGTTATGTGGGAGTCCGTATACCCACCAAAACCCCGGGGTGTTCCGTCACTGCCGCCCTCGGCGGGAACGCGGGACAGATTTTCCACACGACCGCGAACCCGCCGTGGCTGTCCGTTGCCGGACCCTTCTCTTCGCGGCACGCCAGAACACATGGCGCGCCGCAACTGCCTCGGAGACCAAACTCGCCAACAATGGGCGCCAGACTTCCCCGTGTCTGGTCGCCCGTGGTCTCCCTGCGGTGGGTCGGATACGTAGCCCCACCGCCTGCTACGTCAGCCACAAGGGATAGCCCCCCCGCGACCCCACCTCCTCGAGTCTGCGCCGAGCGCCCGGACCCCGCCTCCTCGAGCCTGCACCAAAGTGCCCGGGCCCCCCCTCCTCAAGCCTGCGCCAAAGCGCCCGGGCCCCACCTCCTCGAGCCTGCGCCTGCGCTTTTTGACAGAGTTTAGTTTTAATAGTAATTTTAAACTTATTAATAGGCAAATCTCGGATAACATTGGGAACTTTATTATAGAATCGTATACATTGTCCCATAAAAGAATGACTTATTCTGTGGAGACGCGTTACATGTACGGATAGCTTGTGCTTATTTCGCGTGTTGATGGAATGAGCATCACTCCTTTTATCAAAAACTGCTAATGGTTTTCTTTACATACATTAGATTTTCATAGATAAACTGAGAGACAACAGTTATGTCGTTAAACTTCTGTCTAAGGGAAGCTCTGGGAGCTAAACTGTAGATCGCTCGTATAGCCCTTTTTTGCAGTATAAAAATAGAATTAATATCTGCAGAACATCCCCAGAGCAGTATGCCATAAGTCATAACGCTATGAAAATAACTAAAATAAACTATTATAGCTGTGTCTACATCAGTTAATAGTCTAATTTTTTTAACAGCATAAGCCGCTGAACTGAGCCTACTAGACAATTTTTTAATGTGGGGACCCCATAGCAATTTAGCGTTTATAGTAATTTCTAAAAATACCGTTGACTCCACAAGGTCCAACCCTGTTTCATTCAATTGTATATTGGATTCTACTTGTCTCACATCTGGTGTCGAGAACTTTATACAATTAGTTTTCTTCTCATTGAGGAGAAGATTATTTGTATTGAACCAATTCACAACTTTAGCTAATGCATTGTTAACATCGTCATAGTTTAATAACTGCCTTTTAATTTTAAATAACAGTGAAGTGTCATCTGCAAACAATACAATCTCGTGATTCTTCTCTACATAATAAGGTAACTCATTAATATAGATTAAAAACAAGAAAGGCCCTAGTATTGCATCTTGTGGAACGCCCATTGAGATTATAGAGCCGGGCGATTTTTTACCATTTATGTCAACCCTTTGAATTCTACGAGTATCGTTTAAATATGAAGTCAAAAGGTTGAGAGCCATGTTCCTAATACCGTAGTGTTGTAATTTCCTGACAAGTATATCATGTCGGATGCAGTCAAATGCCTTAGATAAGTCACAAAAACACCTAAGGCATTCTGACAGTTCTCCCAGGCATCAAACACATCTTTTATAAGTTATATACCTGCGTCTATAGTAGAGCGATTCCTATTAAACCCAAATTGATTTTTATGGAAAATTTTGTTAGCACTAAAATGAGTTTCTAATTGATGTTATATATTTTTTCGTAAATCCTACTTAGCGTAGGTAGTACAGAAATAGGCCGAGAATTTGTTGGATCAGTAGTACTACCAGATTTGAATATAGGAACCACTTTACTATGCTTCATTAGGTCAGGAAATACACCACTTGCAACACAACTATTAAACACAGCTGCTAGATTGGGTGCAATGACATCTATAATTGAAGAAACGGTCTTTACAGAAGGTGAATAGTCTGCTGTTTTTTTTTTGCATCAAGACTTTTGAAACTGCTTACAATATCTTTGCAATTAACTACTGAAAATTTTAAAGTTGTGTTACATTCAGTAACACTTTGTTTCAGTAAGATCTCAGCAGAAATGGTGGAAGATTTAAGAGTTTTGGTTGTTAAAAAAGGAATATTAGTGAAGAAATTCTCAAACTCGGCCGCTACCTCCAAATCTGCTCTTACATCTTTATTATTAATTGTTAAATAAAAGTCTCGATTACGCACTGTATTTCTACCAGTTTCACTGTATATAATGTTCTAAGTCATTTTTATTTTATTAACAGAGTTTTTGATCTTATTTCTTAATTAAATAGATTTAGCTGAGGAACAGGCTCGTTAAAATAACTTAAAATAACTTTTGACATATTCCAAAAGTACAGGATTATGATTATGCGATTTTTCATGATACAATTCATATAGCTTTTGCCTTCTTTTATAAATTCCTGGAGTTGCCCATTGACTAAACCTAGCACGATTACCAACAGATATTGTTTTTGGTACAAACACTTTGCCAAATTCATCACTGATAAGATCCATCTTGTAGTGAGTTATATAATATATTTGGGTCATTGTGACTGGGCAACTCTGGCACTTTCCGGGATATATTACTTCTTAACAATTCTAGGCGGTTTGCATTGATTGGAACAAAGCTAACATATTTGCTTTGGGGTTTGTTACTTTTTCTTGGAAACACTGCTAGTTGACCACAGTGGTCTGATTCCAGATTATTTATAATGAAATTTTTAATAGGTTTAAGATTAGTAAATATATTGTCTATGCAGGTGGAACTTGTGGTTGTTATCCTTAGTAGGTTCCAAGAAAATATTGTACATACTACACTCGAGAGCAATGAATCCGGGTCACTTAAAGAATGTTAAAAATCTCGGAAACTTAAAATGAGAGGTTAATGCAATAAATTGTATTTAATAGACAATGTAATACTCCTTAAATGAAAGTAAAAAAAATATGAGTCACCATACATTTTATTAACACAAAATTACATAAAGAAAAAAACTGCTGATCTCTCCTTAAAACAAAAATAGGAAACATGAAATTTTTGAACTTTATTACGATTTTCTTGAATTTTAATACTTCGTATTGCCTCCTCGTGCTTCCATTACTGCGTTTACGCGGTTTGGCATGCTGTACACCAAGTTCCTTATACGATTTTGGGGAATATTCTCCCATTCCTTTGTGAGAGCAATTTTGAGCTCACGAAGCGTGATTGGGGGAGGGTTTCGTTGTTTTACGCATCTGCCTAGCTCGTCCCAAGCATGCTCGATCGGGTTGATATCCGGGCTGCGCGCTGGCCACTCCATACGAGTAATGTTCATCTCTTGAAGGTAGTCATTCACAATCCTACCTGTATGAGGTCGAGCATTGTCATGCATAAATATAGCATCCTCACCTAAATTGACCGTAAATGGACCAACGTGATCATTGAGGATTTCTTCCACATATCTTTCGCTAGTTAAAGAGCCGTTTTCTATGATCACCAGCTCAGTGCGACTTTCAGAAGAAATTCTGGCCCACACAAGTACAGACCCACCACCGTAGGCTACTTTTTCTTCGATGCATGCTTGCTTGAATCTTTCCCCTGGTCTTCGATACACTCTGTGTCTTCCATCGTGCTTGTAGAGCATAAATTTTGATTCGTCGGAGAACATAACTTTTGACCAATCTTCAATACTCCAATTTACGTGGCTCTGGGCATATCTTAGTCTTGAAATACAATGCCCACGCTCCAGTTTAGGGCCGTTTGCAGGTCTAAGGGGTTTTAAGTTAGATTCAGCAAGCCGACGTCTTACTGTCCATGCACTTGGGTTACTTCCTCCGAGGCGTCGAAACTGATTTGTAAGTTCAGTTCCTGTGAGAAAGCGATTTCGAAGCATGGTGTTCACCAAGTATCGGTCTTCTTGTGCTGTGGTACACCTGGTTCTGCCCGTTCCTGGTCTGCGTAGGTTAGAACCAGTTTCTTCGTAACGTCGGAGAACTCTTTGTACTGTTGACAGCGACACACCGACAGTCCTGGCTGTATCGCGCTGACTCCGGCCGGTTTCCAGCATTGTAAGTATTCTGGTGCATTCTTCAGGCGTAAGCGACATAATTTCAGCTTGAATAATGAATATAGAGCACTATCAACATGGTTTATGTACCCACATAAATGACAGATTACAAACAAAAGCAAAACCAAATGCTGTAATTTCGTAGTTCCATCTTCGAAAGTGGCCCTTTTTCAAATTAGATTTTTTTATGATATAACTTTACAATAACTAAGAAGTTTTAATACCTTCATTTAAGGAGTATTACATTGTCTATTAAATACAATTTATTGCATTAACCTAGCATTTTTAGTTTCCGAGATTGTTAGGATTCTTTAAGTGACCCGGATTCATTGCTCTCGAGTGTATAAGATTTAAACAGTAACAAAAATTTATCCACTACCTGATTATTTTCTAGCAAATTAATATTAAAATCTCCACAGATAATCATTGATTTATTTGTATTAGATAGCTTAATTAATGTTTTCTCCATGCACTTTTCAAAATCATCGTATGGTGAGCATGGAGATCTGTATATACATATAACAAGGAACTGCTTAAATACAGGACATTTCTATTACTCGTTCAACAGATAGGCTCACAATGTCTTTTCGTTCTTTGAGTTTTATATTTTTATTTGTAATAATTAAAGAGCCACCACGAATAGATTTTTCTCTGCTGAAGGAGCTAGCAACTTGATGATTATTAAAATTAAATAAGAAATGGTTATTTTTAAGCCAGTGTTAAGTAACACAAAGAATGTCTATTTTGCTATCATCTATAAACAATTCCAGTTCCAACTCTTTGCCCATCATACCTTGAATGTTCTAATGAACAATATTGATTGATTTAATGCAAGAGGTTGTCTCTATTGTCTTAGCCAGTAATTTAAATTATGTACAATGTCATTAGTAGCCAAGTAATTGGCTGAATTAAAAAGGTCAAACTGCTCAATAGAAGCATTGTCAATACCATTGGATTGCTCAAAAGAAGCAACCTTGTTAGCCAAATTTTTGGGTAAAATATCAAATAAGTATGATACCGACACAGCTATCTTTCTCTTATAATAATTAGAAAGATAGTAATTATCTTTTGTCAAGAAGAATTTTTTTATATAATTATTAATGTCAATTAAATTAAATTTATTTTGTAGCATCATAACACGCAGCGCCCGCCTGAAGCACACATGCAGCCAAACGCGACCCCACATCCCCGCTGCAGCCGTCGCCGAAACCAGTAGCTCCTTCTAAAAGCGAAACGAGAGCGTGTGTCCGTCCGGTGACGCTGTAAATGCCGGTAGAGGCAAACAGCATTAGCCCGCTCTAAAAAAAATGCCCCGACAGTCTGCGTTCGGTGCGCCGCCCGTGCATATCTCTGCATCGACTTAGGTCGGTCCCCGATTACGCCCGAGTTTTGCCGAACCTGGACTATCTGCACATACATTGTATGTATAGCGGCGTGTTGCTTTCGTTAGCGAACTTCACGGCCTATACTGCAATATATGCTGCTCTTCGATACGCGGTTAGGTTCTTTGTCCTTGTAAAAATATATCATTAACTTTCCCAATAAACTTACGATAGTTACGTATAAAATAGTTATTTACATTCTGTTTGTTTGTTTTCTAAGTTTCTTTCATTAAACATTTATATTTAACATTGTTATTGATAGTTTCAATTCATAATTAGTAAATAAGTAAGAAATCGTAAGAGGGGGTCCTCTTACGATTTCTTTGATTGATTGATTGATTTTATTTTTCAACTACACTTCTGTGCGCTTGCATCCGATGTCGTAATTTTTTATAGAGACCACTTATTTGGCTCATGACCAAGAAATGACCTATGTCGATGCCGACCCCGCGATATACCCTCGTATTAACATTCTTCCTCATTGTTTTTTCTTACGTTCTTCACCTCTCTCGTATACAGATAGATCTCTTTGTGATCAAACATAGTATTTATCACGCAAAGATTCCACTCCAAGCATATATCAAGCAAATCTAAGCTATTTTCATTCACTCTTTCGTCATTGTACAATCCTAGCACCCTTTCAAATCCATTGCCTTTCACACTGACCCAGTTATTAAAATTACCCAACAATATCAAGCTTTCATTACTCTTTCATATTTTCAGAACTTCGACCAAACTCTCCTAAAACTCCTCCATTTCTTCCTTTTCTCGCTGGGCATCATCCAACTTTCATTCTGATCTATACTAGTCTAAGACTCACACATTCAAACTCATTCACATACTCAGCCATTCGCGCGCGGAAAGTATGACACCAACACCTTGACTGGCTCTGTCGGTGGTGTGTTCCCCACCAACCAACCGTAAGGTCCCGTGACTGGTGATTTAACAACCCTTCCACTTCGTTTCATTCACACAAAGCACATCAATCCGTAATTCATCCATCAACTGACATACCTCATTCAATTTTTCATCGTTTCCTCATCTAACATTCAATGTAGCGATGCAGCTCTCCGTGGGCCGCTTTTCGCCCTCACGGGAAACGAGACGTGACTGAGTAACAGTAACATAGATTAGTATAGATAATAATAATATTTTTTAGGAAGCCACAGGTTGGAATACGCGCTTGAGGTGACAGACGCACGTCCACGCGCTTAAATAACTAGGTTATCGTATTTAGGTTACTGGATTTAGGTCGTCGGGGGCTAGTTCGAAGGTTAATTCCTGCCCGTTCTGAAATTAAATCATAATAAATAAAAATATTCAGTTTACAGACTGATTTTATCCCTTTGCTAGCTAGTTATGAGATTTGGATTTTTATCAACATTTTCTTGAAAATATTAAAAATACAATTCGGAGAAAGGAATAGTGCCATAATTATGTATTTCTGGGACAGTTTGTTAAAGTGGTCGTTTTCGTGAAATGAATCGTGAATGGCTTTCGAAAATTTAAAGTTATTGTATTGTTAATGCAAAGTATACTTATTAAATACAACTGCAGCACATGTTTAAAGGTAAGTGATACCATGTAGCGCGTATGAGGGAGCGCGACGCGTTTACATTTGTTAACGTCGATGACACTGGATGCGCTTTCTCGAAAAGCCGTAACGTAAATAATTTGCGAAAAAGTATTTGTATCGTAAGCATCAACATGACACGCTTCGGCGTACAAGCTATGAGTTATCTGTGTCACAGTTGCCCTAGATACATGACAGTTTGTGTCACGTACTCATAACTTTCGTTACATTACAAATACGCAGTTATTCGTGCTAGGCCCACTGAGCCAATAGATGAAAAGCCGCATTGTTCCTAGAGTTACCCGTATTTGATCTCCTGAACCATGACCGATATCATTGGAGGGAATGTATCGATCGATCTATTTAAACACTTAGAAACTCATCATGATTTTGCATTTTTAGTGGTAGAAAGTATATAATCGGACAGGATTCAAACTCGGCACTTTGACTGACAGTGTCCGACGTCATGATTGTTGGTTATCGAGGCATCACTTAAGGCACGTCCCAATAATCTATATATCCACAGTTTTCCTTACTACCGATAGAAATTTGACATAACGTCCATACAAATTGTGTCAAATACCTATCTCTAGTAGGGTAAACCAGCGATAGATAGATTATTGCACCGGCCGTAAGAGGATCGAGCGCCATTTATAGAATTTGCTTGGAAACCTTGTGACTGAATAGATTTTACTGAAGCGCTCGCAGCGGAGCTGAAGCGAATGTAACTTTTGGGCTAAGAAGAACAAATATTGCGGTGTTTAATACTTGAGGTGGCTAATAGCAACATTTTCAATTTATCGCTTTTGTGGTTCAGAAATACGTGAAGGGACGTGTGTCCGATCCGTTTGTTGTCCTCGGATGGCAGCCTTGTCAGAAGTATTCAGCTAATCTGAGAACACTGATGGTTATGTACCGTAAAATGGTGGCCGGCGCTTCTCTCTTCCTCTTCGAAGAATGCACTAGGGGTTGATGGTTATGGTACCTATTTACTGAAACAGCTATTCATTATTACTCGTTTCGTTTTGTTGACATTTTTTATGAAATTTAAGAGTTAAGAGACGAGCAAGTCGTGCGCCTAATCGTTAGCACTAGATTACTAACTTAGAATTTGAAATTCAAAAATTCAATTCTTTTGCATTGTAGTCAGCCTGGTCAACGTGATTATATGAGATTTGCTGCTATAAAAAATAAAAAAATATGATAAAAACATATTTATTAGTTGTTAAATATGTTTTTTTACATACATATATTTTAGATACGATATTAGACGGAAGAATTACATTGTTCTCAAATAGAAATAAAAAAAAACTAGAAATTAATTAAATCACGTTTGTTTTATTTTTATTTGTACCCCAACGTGTCGTTTCGAGCACTTTTCAGTGTTTTCAGTGCTTACGTATAACGTATGGACTTGATTACAGTTATCAGAATTACTCATAATTTTTTTAATGTTTAATTGGCAATTGTTTGTAAGTGACTGATCAGCGATCCATGTAGAATATTTGAATATGGAATAACCTACAATATAACGTCAACGTAAAAAAAATACAACATTTAAACCGGCTAACTACAAATAACCAAAAATGTGTGACTTTTCTCTCTAACTAAAAAAGAATACCACGTAAGATATATTTGGTCACCCAAAATCTATTTCACATCATATCCTATGCTACGTATGCAGCAGAATACGCGGAAATTATTTCACTTTCAAACTGCAGTTTGTTAAGCGATCAGATAATTTTCAAGCTTAAAGAGAAGGTATAAAGTTAAGTTTACCTTAGCTGCCCGATACTCCAGCTAGTTTGAAACTTTTCCATAGCGTTTATTTGTTCCTGGTACTGGTGCATCAGAATATGCGGTTTGGAATGATTATAGCTAGGCGAGGTAGGGCCCTGCAAGTCAGAGACATGCATATTCTGTCTGATCTAGGCATTATTCTCGGTAGGGAGGCCTGCACTATTATAATTTATTTCAAATTTCAGTTCCAATATAATAATGATGATAATAATATACTTAGAACAGAAACTTAAGCACACAAGCTCAAAAACAAATGTCGAGAATCGATGACCCCTGGGCTGCGTTCCAGCAAGCCACAGGACAAGCCAAAATTTGGCAAAACTGCCGCTCCAGGACGCCATAGGTCAACATTTGCACGGATCGAGGTTTGATCACGCTCGTTTCACGATACCCTGTCAGAACAAATTTTGTCCCAACTGAGTTACCACGGTCAACCCATAGGAATCCCGCTGACGCTGCGCTGCGACCGAGTACCGTGAATCATCAAAGTCAAAGTCAAAATAATTTATTCAATTTAGGCACCAAAGATGCACTTATGAACGTCAACTTTTCATTATAATGTACTTTAAAGACTCTACCTCCGCGTTCCAAAATATATATAACCCACCGAGAAAAAGCGGCAAGAAACTCGGGGCCATTCTTTTTATATGGATGTTTACAATGTTTCTACTTAGGTACCTACTACAAATATTACATTTTATGGGTGGCAGATAGACAGCTTGCCAGAAGTGGAGTATTCCAAGCATCTTTATCTTCTATATAATGTCGAACTTTATAGTAAGCTTTTTTTATTAAAACGTTTTTTACAGTCAACTTGAATTTGCCCTCTGTGAGCTCAGTTATGTGCTTTGGGATTTTATTGTAAAAAAGCACACAATTTCCTAGGAATGACTTATTAGTCTTCGCAAGTCTAAAACTAGGTACAGCTATCCTATTTGTATTTCTGGTATTAAAAGTGTGGTGATCACTATTTAACTTATATTTATGTAAATTTTTACGAACATACATTATATTTTCAAATACATATAAGGAAGGCAACGTTAATATATTGATTTCTTTAAATAAATCTCTCAAAGATTCACGGGGACCAATTTCGTATATAGCTCTAATAGCACGTTTCTGAAGGATAAATATGGTCTCTATATCAGCCGCTGAACCCCATAGCAATATGCCATATGACATTGCGCTGTGGAAATATGCAAAATACACTAGGTAACCGCGCCGTAGAAGCATCTGTTAGCTCTCTTATTTTACGTACTGCATATGCAGCAGAACTGAGTCTCCCAGACAGGGCATTTATATGAGGACCCCATTGTAATTTTGCGTCAATTTTAATGCCTAGGAAGACTGTTTCCTTGTCCATTACGAGTTTAACTCCATCAAGCGTAACGTTGGACTCCAAATATGGAACAGTAGGCAAAGAAAGCTTCAAACATTTTGTCTTTTTTGATAAAATACTTATTAATTATTATATCATAAAGTGCTTATTAATTATTTTATTTTTATTGTTCTTATTAGTTTTGTAAGTTAGTCTTGTTAGTATTTTCCTTGAGTAAACAACTGCTTATAATTAAGAAATAAAGTATTTGTTTTATTCAATTCCTCGATCGCCGAAATATAAGTGGCGCAGTCGGTATTTTCACGGCGCTTAGGAGTTTAGAATCAAACTCTTCCAGACTCTATAAGTTAAGGAGTTGGTTAAATAAAATGATTGATTGATTAAATAAAAAATAGTATTATTAACATAACTTCTTTGATTATTGGCCTAAATAAATGATCTTCAGTTCTTCAGTTGGACATCAGCTGAAGATGATGATGGCCTTTATGTGACAGTGATGGACTTTACAACTGAGCCTATACCATTAATAAGGCCACGTTTTTGCCTTATATGTGGAACAATGAAACCTATCTTTTTAGATATTAATAATAAGCTATGCTCAATTTGATGACTAGAGGGTATCGAGCGTCTCTCGAAGTCGACGTCCAAACGACTCAGCATCTTCATTTTTATTGCGGCGAGTTTTAGTGAGCTCTTCCATGACTTGAGTTTCGTTTCGTAATGTTCGTCGTTAATGAATGTAGTTTTAGTAACTAAAGTTATTGGTGTTGTACCTACTTGTTTCTGCTGTATGTATCAACTTACATTGTTTGCTGTGGCGTGGTTGATGTCCAAAATAAACATTTTCTTTCTTTCTTTCTATAGAATGTATTGCAAGTTATGGACTTGTTGATTCACTCGCAGATCGCCTCGTTTTAGCCTAGAATTTCCGCCAAACGCGCAGCTTGCATTATTGATCTAGACTTTCTGAAACTGCTACATACTTATGATCGCCTGGTATCAGCGTATCTACTTGTTGCACCTGGTTAAACGTACATATTTGATGCGGTTTAAATTGTAGATTTGATATGCGAATACTTTTACTTGAAAGCAACCATGGTCGTTCCCATCAATCTGACCAGAACTTCAAAAAATCGGGTCATGATCCCTCAAATAGTATAGTAACTGGATTAGCAGGCCGTGCACCTGAGCCTTGCGTGCCTCAAATCGCTCGCCTCGCTGAGACATTGGTTTTTAGTTTCATTTTCTAAGTAATTATTTCTTGCTGCATTCTACACTAATATTTGTTTGTTTGAATAGGCTCCAAAACTACTGGACCGATTAGAAAAAATCTTTCACCATTAGATTCCCACATTTTTCTGATGAACATAGGCTATATAATATTTGCAAAAATGTACGAAAACATGGATAATGTAATCCAAGGTATGGAAAAAAATACCAAAAAAGTCCGTATATCGCGTACGCTGCAGAAACTATTGTTGACTAGTATTGTAGATTGTCATAGTAGCCCAAACGGGGATTTCGGGATTTACTAAAGCGCGGTAGATTAATATACAGGAGGATACCTTGTACCCGTTTGAGTATCTCCACCAAATATGAGCCCTATAATAAGGCCGCCCGTCAAGGATAAAGGATCAGATTAGTAAAAAAAATTGATCATCAGAAAATCTCGAGCGCGTCAGATTAAGATAAGTTAAGTAATGTATAAGTTAATTACATGCTAAAAAGTGTATATTCCACTAATCTGACAATTTGAGAGTGACGTAAAGAAATGGGAGAGCGGAAAAGTTGTAAAAAAAACTTCATCTCAACATTCTCGAGCGTGGCAAAGTTTTTTTTTATTATATAGGAAATAATTTAAGGATAACGAAAAATATATAATCTGACCATTTCCACAAGCCGAAGTAACAAAAACTTGTCGATAAAGTTTAATGCGTGCAGCTGCATGATGCCTATATTCCCCTCTCCGCGTTTCTATTCCCCTCCCACTCTTTCTCTATCTATTATTCTCTCACTCCGTCCCTACTCTGGTTTCGGTTGCCATGACGCCATCACGGAAGTTGTCGACGGAAAATTCAAAATGGTCTGGTTTGCAGGTGATCAATTTCCGAAAGCGTCTGAAGATGTAGTCATAACACCTGATATTCTTGAGGATAATTCAGAATCAGGTATTTCTTTTCTCCGATAGTTAAAAAATTACGTTCTTCATAAAAAAAATGTTGTCAAATATTTTAATGATTTTATATTACGCAGTACGCAATATGAGGATGAAATCGGGCAAGAAGAAAAAGATGATTCTACTGATGAAGATGATGATTAATTAATCAATTAATATAAAAAAAATTTTTTTTGAACATTTAAAAAGAAAATACTTTCTTTTAAAAAAAAGTCTTCTACTTAACAAACATACACTTTTTTATTTGCATGCTATTTCCTGAGCTTTTCAATTAATGAAATCTAATGGTTTAAAAAAACCAAAAAGTTGTTTTTTGTCAGATTAGGCGAATCCTTCCAGATAATCGTCAGGTTATGAGACATCACGTCTAGGACATAAAGATGAACCATATATATCTTAATCTGACGCGCTTGAGTATTTCAAAATGGCGATTTTTTTTGCACATTATTATAATGGCCACGAGTTTGCGTCACATCGAAATCGTCAGATCATTGAATTGGAGCTTTTTTTTAGGTTTACTTAACAACCCCTTAGAAAATCTGACGCACACGATTAGTTCTTTTTTTAAAACCCTTACGTACGACCACCCCCATCATATAAACGATCAGATTAACACATACATACATTATTAAAAATACGTAGAACATTGATGCTATCAATATCTGACCCGCTCGAATATGTCCATGCAACAATATTTTTTTTACATTTTTGAAAATCTATAGCCGCTCTCCCCACCAATGAAAACGTATACATTATATAACATTTTTTTCTTATCATCTAAGCAACTCAATAGGTCTCTATGACGCTCGAGTAAATCCCCATTTAGCATCGTGGGCTCCCCACTTTATGCTTTATGCTGTTGACAATAAAGCAAGTGACGCGTAACAACTTCCGAAATAAGGCGTATGATATATGCCAAGCAGATGTAATTGCAAAAGGAAATCATGCTCAGTTACTTAAAAACGTAGAGAGCTTTCATAACAGGACAACCAATTCCAAATAAAGCCATACAGCACGGCTCGGCGGTATACAACACTACATTCAAAAGTTTGTAAAGAAAAAATGACGATGCCCATACAGCAATTCGAAGAATTCTGCCATAAGAATTATTATTGAAGTGAAGTGGAAGCCATGTATAGCATTGCAGTCCAGCGCTGGAATGCCTCTGGAATAATGTGAACATGCATTGGAATCATAAATCATAAATTTATTTGCATGCATTTTGGGTACAAAATCGCGAAGATATTACAGCATATTATATAGGTACATAATATAATTCCTAACAAAATTCTGCCTACATTGGCGTGCAAATATTAGAGTACAATTTTAGAATAGATTATTACCAAACCTATTATTAAATAAAAACCCAAAATTTATGAACACTAATAATATATGAAATGTCAAAATATGAGTGTGTGATGATGAGAATGAGTAAATAGAAATAAAATATGAATAAGATTGAATTAATTAAAATCATAACAGTTCAATTATCCTTAATAGAGTAAAAACATTTATCTAATAACAAATGAAATAGTTTTATCTTGAATAAATTTAAGCCATCGTCTTTAATATTATCAGGTAAATTATTATAAACTTCCAATTGCAATACAATTCACATATTGACTGTTTAGACGTAAACGTTGTGGTAGAACGTACAACTCTTTGCTTATCGGCAAGATCTTTTAATTAAGTCACAGTATTTAAGAACTAAATTAGGATTCTTTTTTACGAATATACATATCATGTGAAGGCACAGATAGTATTTTTAATGATTTAAAAAGAGACACACAACTATCTAAAAAATGGGCACCGCATAGAGAACGTATACATTTTTTGTGCAATAAACTCTCTGTCAGCCTCCACTGAAAAACTGAAAATCCCCATAGGATAATACCGTATCTAATGTTTGAGGATACGTATCCGTAGTAGGCCGATAGTGCTGCATCTGCAGTTGTTATTTGCCTAAGTCGGTACAGGACATAAACAAATCTGTTTAATTTTAAACATAGCTTACTAATGTGAGGCTTCCAATTACAATATTTATCTATAGTTATTACAAGAATAGTTGTGCTGTCTACGTTACTTATAACATTACTGTCGAAGGATATATTAACTATATATGCTATTGTATATATAGATAATCATCATCATCATCATCATCAGCCAGAAATCCACTGATGGACATAGGCCTCTCCAATTGCACGCCAGGGGATGTAAGGGGCGAGCCAACATCTTTTGACCCAAGTCAACCTCACCTGCACGCGGTGCATCCTGCTGATCGACGAACGAGGCTCTGACAACCGACCGATGGCGGTATACCCATCCCAACAGGCGTTGCTAAATGCAACAGGCTGGTGACGGCGTTACCGGTGCGAGAAGCTACGCCCTGCGATCGCCAACCCGCCTGCCCAGCGTGGCGATTACGGGCAAATTCCTCCAATGCAGGACAACAAAATATAGATAATATATCCTATATATTGTATATATCTATGTGTGTTAGTCAATGCAGTACATCCTGTAGCGCTTTCTAAGCCTCGCTTTCAAAGACACGTGTGTCTTTGAAAACCTTTGACAATAATGGTTGTATCGTCTGCGAACAGAACACATTGATGTCTTGTGGCATCAGGTAAGTCGTTTATATAAACTATATCTATATCACATTTTGATTGGTACATTCCATACTATATAGTATGGAATGTACCAATCAAAATGTGATGAAATCTGTGAAAAATATACCGTCATTCCAGTCAACTGGACTGCCAGTTGACTGGATTGACGGTATATTTTTCACTGCAGCTCGCCCATTCCAGCGCCATTGGAATAGTGTGAACGGCCAATCCATGCTTGATTACACGTTGAGCAGTGAACACGCACTGTTGAATTTTTTGTGGAGTTTGTTAAAATAGTTTATATTTATAGTCTACGGCTGTTATTAGGCAACTGATTATTTAAAGTTTGGAAGATGTTTTACATTATCATTGTATTTTACTCATAAGTAGCTATATCGTTACAAATTTTACTCAAAACTTTCTGCTGTCACTGCCAATCCGTATTCAGAGGCATCTTCTGATACAAAAGCATTGAGCCTCCTTTTTCATTTCTATCGCTCATCCAATTTCTCATCCCAATTCGTTTCTTTCTTTTTTATTATGCTTCTACTCGTACTACATCAGTAACTTCTTCTTACAGTAATATTTGGACAGTTTTAATACAATTTCTAAACTCCTTTTTTGAAAGCATTGTGACTATAGTGTTACCAGTATAACAGATTTTATATGACTGAAAAAATGTGGATGCTGTGACGATATGATCCAGTTCAACACTAAACTGGATAACTCACTGGATTACTGGACTAGAACAATATGAACCTTACAAAAATATCTATATTTTTTTACCATTGTGGCTTCATTTATTTTTAAACAAATTACAACTGCGAAAAAGTTATCGCGTTTACAGACGCACGCTTGTTTCTGTCGTGCCCAGTGCCTGACCCGCTCAAATATCTAGAAGTTTGCTCTTGCAAACTTAATTTCTGCATAAGTTATTAAAAGTACCTTTATTATGTTTCACTACCTATAAACGTGTTCAAATTTTGATAAAACTAATGTCTGCATTCTTTAAGAAGAGGGTGAGAAGTATCGTTTACGAAACGAACTAATGGGTAACGACCCCTACTCCGTCTCCCTCTTTTCTTGTATTTACCTCTCCCTTGCACTTCCCAGGAATGTCCAGTACAGTATATCTAGAAATGCATTATATGAGTATCAGCCTAGCCTCCCCAAGCCACCCTGTCTACCTGCACATTCGAAGCTTCTTCCGAGTCATGATAACCTGGTAAAGCGCACTGCTTCGCGTCACAAAAACTGCATTTATACACTTATTTAGAGACAGAACACAATATCTCGGATGCAGTTCTCTGCATTTGTTTGAGTTAACTTTCCTGCAACTTATTTTAAAAATGGTGTGCAATTTTTATGGCTATGATAAAGTGCAATAAACTATGCACGATAGCAAATAACTATAATAGTACATGACGCTAAAAAAACAAATAAACCGTGACGTTTTATAAAGGAACATTTTAATACATTTTAAAATAAGAAGCAGATAAATTTTAGGGAAATTGATGGTTTTGTTTTACTTACACATTAACAGATTGCATGTATGTGGTAAGTAATTACTTACATAAAATATCACTGTTATACACTATCAGTGATAAATGCGAATTCTATCATTCAGACACATGTTTGCGTAAACACGGAGTTACCAGTTTAATTAACATAGTAATTCCTGCTTTTAAAATTGTTAATATTTACACTACATATTCTAATTTGACATGTGCTAGCTAGTCTATTCAAGATATAAAGAACCTTATATCATAATAGGTAATTGTTTTAAGTGAACTTATAGTTATGTTTATATATGTTTTTTTAATAAAATGAGGTCAAATGAACTTAATACGTATGACCATAAATAGCCCAATAAACAAGTTAAGCTTACTTTATAAGAAAATTGAAAGAGATTTAAAAAGGTAGTTTCGGTCTGTCATCAAATTTCTAAACCTCTATGATTGTCAAATCTAATATTTCCACCGAAATCAAACCAACTGTAATGTTTTTACTCTAATCCATAGCTCATCACGTAACTGAATCGACAACTTTTATTATTAGGTACGCACATGTTGAAACCGAGTTGCAGATTAGGTAATAGTTGCTACTGTGCGTAGCCTCAATACATTCACATTATACATCTATAAAACACCTGTAGATTAGACAGAGACGGAATGGTCTAGGCTTCATATTTCAATTGCTTGTTGCCTTCATTTCCCCTTTCCCCACTTCTGTATTGATTCTTTGTCCGTGGTTAATTGCTACGGGATGCAGGTAGGTAGCAGCTTTGACTTTGACTTTGTAGTATTTAGCAACTGGCGTTCGTTTTCATCTCTCTACGTTGAGAAATCTGCACGCTGACGATATCCCCCCGATTCCACAGGGTGGTTTTTAGTGTTTCCTTTTCACGTGACTAAATGCTATCTTTGTCTAAATCATGTGCTCTTTAAGCTCTTTGATAATCATGATCTCCTGGTAGACGTGCATCATATTTGAATGCAATTTTGTATAAGCACCCTTAGCAGTTATCTGGTGTGAGCCTTTACTGCATGCCATAGTGAAATATAAATTTATTTCGTGCATATCTATCAACATCTTTACTATCTACACTAATATTATAACGCGAAAAGATTTGATTATTAATTTGAATTGAATGCTCCAAAACTACTAGACTGATCACAAAAATTATTTTACCAATTAAACCCTACATTTTCCCTGATGAACAAAGGCTATATAATATTTGCAAAAAGTTAGGGATCTGTATGAAAACTTTGATAATGTAGTGTGTGGAAAAAATTCCAAAAAATGTCCTCATATCGTGTACGCTGCGGAAACTATTGACTGTTATATCCTTCTGTGTATTGACCATATAATATTAGTGTAAAAATAGTGGATTAGAAACGGATTCGTGTTGATGAACGATAACTATTGAGTTAAGATCAAGTGCACATAGTAAAAAAATATGTATTTGTGTTCTCCACGTCAAATACCCAAGATGGATTTGATATTCTATTGTTTGCGGTCAGCGCAGTTTGTAAAGAGTGGGGGGCGCAAGCCTGAGCAGCACAAGTAGGTTTTTGTTTTGCTGCTATCTGCGCTCGCCACCCATCCGTGACGCTGTAAATGCTGGTAAATGCAAACAGCATTTAGCCTAATCGAAAAAAAATGCGCTTTTCTTTCTCGTTGACTTCGGCGTGCGTAAGCTCTGCTGGTGTGACGTTCAGTGTGATCAGTGAGTGATAAAGTGTTTGATTCATTCTATAGGTTTATGTAAATTTGTAAGTTGTAATGTGTACCATTCCAATTAAAATTGTGATTATAAATTAGATCTAGGATTAAATGTTTTTTTTTATTTTATTTAATCATTGAATTTCAATACTAACCCAAAACTATATTACTCGTATATTGAATACTAAAACCATCTAGGTAGTAACCCAAGTAACCGTCTAGGTAGGTCTGATAAGTTTATTTTTATTTATTTATTTAATTCACAAAATCCACGGATCTTAACATAATTTAAACCATTATATAATATTAGCACTTACATCCAATAACGGATTTATTTTCTATAAATAACAATTGTAAAGAGAGCAGAATATACTACTAACAAAGTGTACTGGAAAGATAGACATTTATATTTTGATAACTTATACCTATAATCGTTTTTAAACTTTATGGAATCTTCTTAATATTATTACACTTAGAGGCCCGTTTGGTATAAAAATACAATGTATCAGGGTCCGCGGTGTCGCTTATTATAATTATTATTATTGTTAAAGTTGTAGTATGTTGTGTTGGCATATCTTTAGAGTATCTAATCAAAAGTGCATAGAGTTACAAATACACGCTTGGTAATTCTTTGCTGCCTCTTGACGATGTAATTGTATATCAGTTATTTTAGTGATGCCATAATACTAAATGTTAGAGAGATACGTGGTATCGATGCTCAACTTACAGAAACTCGTCTGATATGTAGTATAATCACTTGTCATAGAACTGTATTAACGAAAGAAGGTTGTGGCTGATTTTTTGTATTGCATCGAGAGGATGTAGAATTCCTTTGTATATTACTGTCAGTTGAAAATTGTGGTGATAACAGAAGCGAGGTTATAGTACGTTGTTACCCTAGGGGTGAAAGTACTTATTAAGTCCCTCGAACTACTGGCGAACCCCGGCTCGGGACTGGGTGGTTCTCCTCAAAATGTTTTTTTGGGCAAAAAGTACTAAGATATTTTAAACTTAGTCAAAGTCAAAGTATATTTATTGCAGAAATACATGTTATGTAAAACGAAGTTATAGTTATATTATAGATCCAATGCAATCTACCTTTTAACCCGTCCGCATCAGCGCAAAAAATAACAATAGATTTATGAATGAAACTTAACTCGAATGAGTCTTGCTGATTCGGACAGATTAAGGGTGCAATATTTATCTAAACAATTTTAATGTTATTTGACGGTTTAACTTACGCGGCAGGTATAGTCGAATATCTTGACGGGTTTCGTGACCGTCCGGGCCACTTCTTCATGGAGCACGTACGCATCCGGCTGCGTTCGCGCTAGTGCGTACTAGCGCAAACGCAGCCGGGTGCGCAAGTTAAACCAAACACAGTCACACAGTCAAATAACATTAAAATGTGTAATACTTACGAAATTTTCAATCAAGTTTATCTAAACAAATCATAAAATGAGATAATTACCTACACAATAAAATAAAATCAAATCAAAATGTCAAATTAAAGATAAAATTAGAATTACAATTAAATAACAAAGTACATATAAAATAGGTCATTATGAATAGATAAAATTAAACATAGTAATTGCAACTTAGAAGCAAAAGTAAAATAAAAATTATTTTTAATGTTTCGAAGAGAATTCTATTAGTTTGCTAAGGAATATTACTTACAACAGATTTATCTTTCATAAAATGATTAATTTTGTAATGACATTTTTGACTGAAATTGAATGAATACACAAACAGGTCAAAATTATGTGACTAATTATTTTCAAAAAACGAGTCACAAGTTTACTCCTTTGATATAGCTAAAGAAGATGATGAATAGCAACTAAATACTCCACTTCAAACTTCTACACTAGACAGAGCCGCCCTCGATGAAACAAGCAAAATTAAAACGTATAAATCTCGAATAAACCCCAGAACGGCTGGTCACCGCGGGGGCAGTAGACTACAACCCTACAAAAGGCTACAAATACTATATTGCTACTTTTCTTGTAAAAACCCTCATAAATTAAGCCAAACTAATGGATTTAGAGCATGCAGTAAGGCCAATAAAATGGGATATACTTGGCATATCTGAAACTGGCATATCTGAGACGAGGAGGACTGAAAATAGAAGATAGAGATCACTATGTCTTTTATAACTATGGAACCAAAAAAGGAGAGAAAGGAGTTGGGTTTATGGTTCGGAAGCAAAGAAATACGGTCTTCCTCGATTTTATCGTATTATCAGAGAGAGTTATCTTACTTCAAGTAGAGATCTATAACAAGCCCTACTCACTCGTTCAAGTATATGCTCCTACGAGTACCAAGCAAGACAGCGACATTGAAATAGAGGAATTCTACAAATCTCTAGAGGCAGCTTTAAATAAATGCAAACAAAACATAATACTTCTGGGTGATTTAAATACAAAGATAGGAAAACCTGAGCCACATGAAGAACTTGTTATAGGCAGGTATGGATATGGAAAAAGAAATAAAAGAGGACAAATGTTCATAAACTTTTGTCATCAATACAAATTAAAAATTGCAAACACAATGTTTAATAAGCCAGAAGAATTGAGATGGACATGGTTACACCCAAATGGCATTACAAAGAATGAAATCGACTTTATGGCTACAAATATTTCCAAGTATGTAGAAAACTATAGCGTTTTAAAAAGAATATTACATGGGAGTGATCATCAAATCATAAGAATAACCCTCAATGTAGGGACTGTGGCGAAGCTTAAATGGCTATGTAAGCGAATTATACGAATGCCCCCGCGCCCGGCACTAGCCTCACCAGTCGTCTCCACACCTCTGTAAATTGTACTCGCGTATAGCACTAATTGGTTTTCTGTGACGTAATACCTATGTAACATATACGTGTATGTAACCATTATAACTGAAGTACGAATAGACTTGTATAGTGAACCGGTGTTTTATTATTTACGTCCAAACAAGAATATAGACACTTCGATAGTATATCTACAGATCTTAATCTACGATCTTTCACGCAACAATTGAACTCAACAATGGTGACCCCGACGTGATCGTGAGTTTCATTAGTAGATAATGAAACTAACTTATATGCGATAGGGTCCATTGTAAGTTATAGCGAATCTTGTATTAAGAGTATACAGGGTGATATTCCTTACGGTAAATTGTTAGCGGAATTTTCGGAAATTACAAAACCGATTATTTTTAAGGAAACTTGTGCTCATTCCGTTCGTCATCACATTGTTACTACTGGTCCGCCGGTATGTGCGCGACCAAGGCCACTACCTTCGGATCGCTATTTAAAAGTAAAAAAGGAATTTAAAATAATGCAAGAGTTAGGTATATGCAGACCAGGGAAAGGTGAATGGTCTTCAGCGCTTCATGTCGTTCCAAAAAAGGATGGACAGTTACGTCCTTGCGGTGACTATAGAGCCTTAAACGCTATTACGAAACCAGACCGTTACCCTATTCCGAGACTACAAGATTTCACTTACGTGCTACCCAATAAGAAGGTATACTCACGGTTAGACCTAAATAGGGCCTACCATAATATTCCAGTAGCAGAAGAACACATCGAGAAGACGGGAATCGCAACAGTTTTTGGTCTTTAGGAGTTTCCCCGTATGTCTTTTGGATTAAAAGGAGCCGCACATACCTTCCAGAGGTTCATGGATCATCATGTTTTGAAAGGTATTGAAATTCTTAAGTCTTCGGAAAACTCAGATAATGCTGAGTCAGCAGTTTCGTGTTACATAGATGATATCCTGGTTGCATCAGAAAATAGGGAAATCCACGAAAAACACCTAAGGTTAATTTTTGAAAGATTTAGTGACCTTGGCATAACTATAAATTTAAACAAATGTATTTTTGGGTAGACTGAAATTGAATTCTTAGGCTATACAGTATCAGAAAACGGAATCAGCCCGTTGTTGGAAAAAGTAAAGGCAATTGAAGAATATCCAAAACCAGAAACGGAAGAACAGCTGAGACGTTTCTTGGGTATGGTAAACTTTTATAGATCTCATCTTCCAAACGCAGCGAGGTACCAGGCGGAACTCAACAAGTTCTTGCATAACTCAAAAAAGAAAGACAAGACTAAAATCGACTGGGACGAAAGAAGCTTTGGAGCATTCGAGCAATGTAAGGTAAGCCTTAAAAGCGCCGCTACATTGTCTCATCCTAGCGTAGACGCTCCACTATCTCTCATGACAGACACATCGGACACCTGCGTAGGTGGCGTACTGCAACAGAAGTTAAAAGGTAAATGGGTACCGTTAGGTTATTTTTCCAAAAAACTATCTGAATCTCAGCGGAAATATTGTACTTATGATAAAGAGTTAACCGCTATTTATATGTCTATATTACATTTTCGGAACATGGTTGAAGGACGACAGCTTATCATTTTTACAGACCATAAGCCATTAATATATGCTTTTACAAAGGTAATAGGTAAAGACAAAGAAATTCCTAGGAGAGCACGACAGCTAATGTTTATAAGCGAATTCACGAGCGAAATAAAACATATAGATGGTTCTCAGAATACTGTAGCTGACGCCTTATCATGTGTTGAAACTATCACTTGCCCAACAGCCATAGATTTCAACGAATTAGCGCAGGCACAGGAAAGCGAAGATCAAATTACGCCTGAGTCAAACAGTAAGTTGTTATTCAAGCACGTTATGATACCTAACACGAATGAACGGATATACTGCGAAGTTTCAACTGACAATGCAAGACCATACCTACCGATAAAGTTTAGAAGGATAGCATTTGACAGTGTTCATAATATTAGCCACCCCGGTATTCGCGTTACTAGAAAACTCATTTCGCAAAAGTTTTTTTGGCCTAACATGAATAAAGACATAAACGCATGGGCAAAAGCTTGTATAGCGTGTCAGAAATCTAAAGTTAACCGACACACAGTTTCAGGCCTATCCGCTTTTCCACCAAGTATGAGATTCAGTCATGT
The DNA here is from genome assembly GCA_917880725.1 of Selenia dentaria. Classification (NCBI taxonomy): domain Eukaryota; kingdom Metazoa; phylum Arthropoda; class Insecta; order Lepidoptera; family Geometridae; genus Selenia; species Selenia dentaria. The sequence continues at coordinate 42,589,618 of OU862876.1, forward strand.
GCATTCTGACATAATTGGTCCTTTGCCTACATCACGACAAGGATATCGTTATTGCGTTACGATTATCGACCGTTTCACGCGTTGGCCGGAAGCTATACCGTTTTCAGACATATCAGCTGATACGGTTGCTAGAGCAATATACGATCATTGGATTTGTAGATTCGGAGTACCACTTAGAATATCGACCGACCAAGGAAGACAGTATGAGAGCGATCTTTTTGCTTCTTTATTGAAATTATTAGGTGTACAACGAATACGTACTACCCCGTATCACCCCCAAAGCAATGGGATAATAGAACGATTTCATCGCTCTATGAAAAGCGCTATCACAGCACGATTATCGGCTTCAGAAGACGTAGATTGGGCCGAACAGCTACCAACAGTTATGTTAGGTTTGAGAGCCGTAAGTAGAACAGATACAGGATATAGTTCAGCAGAGATGGTCTATGGTGATACTATTCGACTACCAGGTGAATTTTTTTGCGAAAATGATCGACGGATAAGTGATCAGCATGCTTTTATAAGAGACTTACGTCAGACGATCAGCAGGTTGAGAGCGCAATCACGGGCAGTAAGTGAATCGCGTAAAATTTTTGTAAGTAAAGATTTGGAATCCTGTTCCCACGTATTCATTAGAAACGATGTAGCAAAAAAATTATTAAGTCCTACATACGATGGCCCTTACCGCGTCATAAGTAGCGATAATAAAGTATTTAGAATTAGTTTACCTAACAGAGACATAAATGTATCGATTGACAGGTTAAAACCAGCATATATTTTACACGAGAACATTAATTTTACAGATTTAGGTTGCGAAAGTACAGAAATGTTACGCGATAATATTAATGTAGAATATAATGAAAGCGATTCGATGAAATCGCTACCGCTTGTAACACGGACCACACGCAGTGGCAGGCAGGTCAAGCCGACGACAGTGCGATTTTTATTGTAGGTGTTATACATTGTATGCTTAGGTAGGTGATAAGTAGAATAAATCTAGGGCATATATTATTGTGAAACGTATTTTAATAAGTTGTTTTTATTGGCACTCAAGCGAATTTTTCATACGGACTTCAACAGTCAAATTAGCATAACATAGTGTTTACTTAATATATAAATGTTTTTGTTATAATTTTATGCCGATAATGGAAAACAAACAAATATTATTCAAAAAACGAAGAGATCGTTATCGCTCAACAAGGAGCAAACGACGCTAAGCAAGTGGGAGATATAGAAAGAAAGTAAGAACATTTCGGGATCGTCGTCATCGTACTAGCCTTTATCATCATAACTTTGTGTATATGCATTTGTGGAAGACGATCCCTCAGTAGTACTAAAACGTGGCTGAGAAGTGAGCTAGCATCGTTATGGCCAGGAGGAGCATCAACCCAAGCTACCTCACAGCATACGACGACGGGTCAGACGCAAGCATGTTGCCAAAACCCATGTTAATAAAAACAACACGAAACAGTGAGTGTAGAATTAATTGTGTAAGCGTTGAGACATAATTATATGTAAACATGTACTTAGATAAGAAATACATTGGAAGCATCGAGTGACCACACTGTTAATAGATCTATGTGAAACTTCTAAAGTAATATAGTAGTGCCTACCCTTAGTATGTATTATGTAGTAGAAATAAGTAAATCACAATCCAGTCTATACGAGCATAGAGTAGGTACCTAAATTTTATTTTATATCTGTATTTAGATATAATGTTTTACAAAATCCTAGTAACCTGTTGTATTTCGAAAGTACTTACCAATATCCTATTAATCATAATACTTTGTGTATACTTACCTTAACATACTCAAGTACTTATCAGTTTAAAAAGTTTTCGATATGTTATGTTTTCATCTCATGTTTGTAAAAGTTGAGGAAATGTTTTTAAAAGAATAAGTAAAATTGCTAGTTTAAATGTATAAATAAACTTTGTATACTTCGTTATTTTAACGCTGATAAATTTCAATCGTACATTACCTTTTAATATTTATAAACTGTTTCAAAGTAAATAATGTTCTCTGTGTAGCAACAATGTCGTAATATAAACCGATATCACATGTACTTTGGCCCGGGCGATCATACGCCGTCCGTTTTTGCAACCAAGTACATTCCTGTGTGCCTCGATGTAATGTTCGACTTGTATGTTTTAATTTTTATAACTTACTCGACTGTAAAAAAGGAGGTTGATTTTTTGTTTCACGTGCACCTACTTATTTTTTTAAGAAGGGGATGATTGTAGGGACTGTGGCGAAGCTTAAATGGCTATGTAAGCGAATTATACGAATGCCCCCGCGCCCGGCACTAGCCTCACCAGTCGTCTCCACACCTCCGTAAATTGTACTCGCGTAGAGCACTAATTGGTTTTCTGTGACGTAATATATACGTGTATGTAACCATTATAACTGAAGTACGAATAGACTTGTATAGTGAACCGGTGTTTTATTATTTACGTCCAAACAAGAATATAGACACTTCGATAATATATCTACAGATCTTAATCTACGATCTTACACGCAACAATTGAACTCAACACTCAATATAGAGACTAAAAAAACATCTAGAATTCACTACAAAAACAAAAATCTCAGCTGTGAGCTAAATAGTGTGGCCTTACAAAGAGGTTTCTACAATCTGCTTCAATGCAATGAAGAAAAAGTTCAAACTTACTTCGACATCCTTGAAAATACATTCTTTAAGCTCTACAAGTAAACTAACTAGTAAAGAATACAAAAGTAAAATAGTTATTGATAAATACATTGAAGAGCTTAGGAACCAGTTAAAAAACAAGCAACACAAAACAAAAGAAGAAAAAATAAAACTAAGTAAATTATACAGAGAAATTAAACGAAAGATAATATAAGAGAAGAAGAGAAAGAAATCTACAAAAATACAGAAACAAAACCTTTGAATTAAATTTAACGAAAACAGGTATAGCATACAATAATTTGGATAGAACCAAAGTTTTTTTATACATTTAAAAACAACTATGGACTTACTGTAACAAATAGAAAAGACTTAACTAAAATAGCTACAGAGTTCTACAACCTGTACAGCCCGCACAATCAAAACTACCATAAATCTGACTTAAAGCTCACCTGGGCCAACACGGACTTGGTCCCAAAGTTTATGGAAGAAGAAGTAGAATTGTCTATTAAAATCTTAAAATATGATAAAAGCCCTGGCCCTGACAGAATAACCAATGACATTATCAAAGCGGGTTCTGAACCAATCGTAAAACCAACTACAAAGTTGTTTAACAATATAATAAAGCAAAAATAATTTCCAGCTCAGTGGACTTGCTCAGAAATAATACTTCTTTACAAAAAGGGTGATACAAAGTTCTTAACCAATTACAGACCAATAAGCCTCATATCATGTATCTACAAAGTATTTGCAACAACACTACTAAGGCGTATAACTAAAACAATCGATGAAAACCAACCCATAGAACAAGCCGGTTTTAGAAATCATTACTCTACAGTGGACCATATCCATACACTGAAAGTAATCATAGAGAAGTATGTCAAATAAAAAAAGTCTTATATGTGTGTTTTATCGACAACTGCAAAGCATTCGATACTATAACTCATGAGGCAATATGGCAATCTTTACACGCAAGGATCAACTCTGAGTACATAGAGCTCATCAAAGCAATATACAGAAATAGCACATCAAGGGTAAAACTTGAGTCACCCGGCCCGACTTTCCATATTAACAAAGGGGTAAAGCAGGGAGACCCACTATCACCTATTTATTTCAAAAAGGCTACTAACTCTGAGGTATTGAAAATTTAAAAAAAATATATATCCTTTTAAAGCTCCAGGTGCAGATGGTATCCGAGCAATTGATATAGTGCGACTGTCTAATAAAATTGCTAGCAGCATTACTCGGCTTTAAATACAAGTATAGCTATAGGTATATATCCAAAGGCACTTAAAACTGATATTATGCGGCCTATACATAAGTCTGGTAGTACTCAGGACTACGGACAGTATCATCCAATCACAATTCTGTCAGTTATTGATAAAATTATTGAAAAATATGTTTGTAATATAATTCAGCAGTTTTACCAAAAAATTGCATTTTATCTTCTTATCAATACGGTTTCCAGCCGAAAAAGAGCACTACGTTATTGTTGCACTACGTTGTAGTATGACGTCAACGCGACGCGCGACAACAACTGCTCCGCGTTCGGAATACTTGTGTAACGTTAAAATGGCCAAGAATCCTCTTGAAAATTTAGTGCGCGAGTTACAAAAAACTATAGTGACATTGGTGAATAAAGCTGATTCCCTGGAGGCTCGAATTACCGAGCAATCCGTGATTATAGCTGAGATCAAGACACCCAGTGAGAATATAAACATTCGCAAATCGACAACTACCGCCCCGTGTACAACGAGCGCGGTGACAACCGCCGTGATGCAGCGACCCGTCCGCGCTGCGCGTGTGCAGGCATCGCTTGATTTGGCTGAGATCGCGAAGCCTATGAAGAAACGCAGCAATGGATGCGTGCGCGCGGCGACTACGCCGAAAAGCGACGTTCGACTTGATGACTTGGTTGCGGTATCCACGAATCAACCAACGAAAAATAATATAATCTCCTCAGAATCGCCTACAACACCTGTAGAAAAGAGTTCGACAGAGGATACAGATAGTGGTGCGCAATGGCGAGTAGTCAGCCGAACTCATAAGAAAAAAACAACACGTCCCATTAAGGTTGGAACGGGAAACGTATCGGATGAGCTCCAAGCCGCGGAGCGAATGAAATTTATTCAAGCTTGGTCATTCCGCCCTGACACCACTACTACGCAAGTACTTCGCTTTCTAAACAACATCGTAGAATCAGCTAAATACTGCGTAGAAAAGCGCAGCATACGATCTGAAACTCATGCTGCCTTCGTGATCGGGATGCCAGAGGGAGTGTACGATGCGGTGACGAGGCCGGCTGTGTGGCCAGCCAAGGTTTGCTTCACGGATTGGTTTCCCACTCGCCCTCGCCAGCAGCGGGGGGAACAGCGCGCCGGACCCTCCAGCGCCAGCAGCGCCTGACTCATCAGTTGATCTCAACTGTACAAGTAATTCATCTACGAAACCGTTAGTGATTTGTCATCAAAACATAGCCTCCCTTGATAAAAAATCTCAACGGCTGGAGGTTCTATTACGCGACGGGCTAAATTGTGACGTACTAGGCCTGACTGAACACTGGTTAAGTGCACCTAATTTAAAATGTATTAATTTGGACGGATATACATTAGTATCTAGCTACTGTAGAAAGACTTTAGCACACGGTGGCTCATGTATCTATGTTAAAAACACTGTTAAGGCCATAGAATGTTTGGAGTTCACTGACATGTCAACAGAGAGATACTGCGAAGTATCAGCTGTTGAACTAATTGATTTTAATGTATTAATTTTGTGTATTTATAGAACTAACTTAATTAGTTCAACTGACTTTTTATCGCATTTGGAACGCCTGCTCTAACGAGCCAATGAGACTGGTAAGAGTTTTCTATTTATAGGTGATTTTAATATTGACTGGCTAGGTGGTTTATGTTCTGTTAAAAAGCAACTGGTAGACCTTCTCGCTGAGCATAATGTCCACAACGAAGTGGCCTTCCCAACGCGAGTGGCGGGTGAGTCATCGACGTGCCTCGACCACGTATATAGCAACCTGCCGCGGGGCTCGGTGGTGACGAGCCCGGTCGACACCCAGCTAAGCGACCACTACGCCGTGCGCGCCGCGGTTATGTGCGCGCGCCCGCAGCCGCCGCCGCGGGTTCGCCGCGTGCGCGACTACACGCACGCTACTAGGATGGCCTTCCGAGAGGCTATGTATTGTATTGATTGGGTCGCGTTGTTACAGAGTACACCATCGGCGGAGAGTTTAGCAACATCTGTGATTAACATTCTCAGAAATACATATAATATTTGTTTTCCCTATAAACGTAAAAATATGAGAACTCAATCCTGGGTCACGCGAGAACTTATCGATTTAAAAAACCTCCTCTTTGATTCAATTAAGTTACAAGAAATGTTTCCAGCTTCAAGGTTAGATTCTTTTATTGCAAAAATTGCTTCACAGTACGAAGACTCAGTAAAAAAGGAAAAGTTTCGCCACTACGAGAACATGATCCTCTATAGTAAGACTATTTGGCGGGTTGTTAACACAGAGAGAGGCACAGTCTCTCGTACGTCAGCAAGCTTCACAGAGGTTGCTAAGGACTCCGCGGGGGTGAAATTTAAGTCCCAGAAGGCTGCAGCCGACGCGATGAACGCGAGGTTCGTGGGCGCGGCGGCGGCGTGCGGCGCTCCGTGCGCTCAACTCGTGCGCGTGCAGGCGGCGCTCGCGGCGGCGCGGCCCGCCTGCGACCGCTCTCTGCGGTTGGTCAAGTTTACCGCCGAAGAGGTATTCCACATTATAATGTCAAAGATTCCTAGAAAACCCACAAGAGACATCTACAACATCTCGATGGAACTCATTGCCTCGGCCGCAGAACCTCTAGCTTGGTGTCTGGCCAGCCTGTTCAACCGCTGCATTGAAACGGGAAGTTACCCAAAGGCCTTAAAGGTGAGCAAAATCTCACCTTTATTTAAAGAGAAGGGCAAGCGCGATGACATCGATGGATATCGACCGGTGTCAATAATCCCTTCTGTCGCGAAGATTTTTGAGAACGGTTTGAGTACACGTCTCACCGAGTACTTAGGGGCCACCGGAGCGCTGTCGGAGCGGCAGTACGCGTACCGCGCTGGCTGCTCGACCACCTCGCTCACACGTGAGGTTTTGCGGCGAGTGCTTGAGGCTTGTGAGGCGAGACGGCAAGTTGCAGTTCTGTGCTGCGACCTATCGAAAGCTTTCGATGTCGCAGACCATAGTGTCCTCGCCTCCAAACTCAAGCATTACGGCATACGGGGACCAGCGCATTCGCTCCTGACATACCTGTTACGGGACAGAACGCAGATGGTGGTTACCGACGGCGGTGAGACGAAGTCCGACCCTCTCCGAACGGTTATGGGCGTGGCGCAGGGTTCGTCGGTATCCAACATCCTGTTTTCGCTGTTACTGAACGACCTGCCGGAGCACGTAACTGAGGGGGAAGCTTACATGTACGCGGACGATGTGGCCGTGGTCGTCAGTGCCCCGTCACTGGACCAACTCGAGCAGCGGTTGAACACGGTCGCACGGCAGGTGGCACTATGGTTTCAGTGGAACGGACTCGCTCTGAACCACAAGAAAACGCATTTCGTTCATTTTTGCATATCAGGGCGTCAGGTTAGGAGCTTGTCCGTTGCTATTGAAACAAACGCTATTGAACAGGTTCCAACGACCGTCTTCTTGGGGTTTCATATAGACCGTGGCCTAACCTGGGATAAACATATCGACAGCTTGTGTGCCAGGCTGGGTAGCGCATGCTTCGCTCTCCGCAGGCTATCGCGCGTGGTGTCCGCCGACGTGGTCCGCACTTGTTATTTCGCGACAGTTCACTCGCTCCTCCAGTACGGCGCAGAGCTGTGGGGACGCGCGGCTGATCGGGAGCGCGTCTTCCGCATGCAGAAACGTGCTGTGAGGGCGATCGCGGGGACAACGTGGGACGTTTTTTGTATCTCTCCAGATCCTTACGCTGCCTTCCATTGTTATACTGCAAGTAGCTATGCATGTAAGGCAAAACCTGGAGCAATTCAGAACGCGCGGAGATCACCAAACGCGATGCTTCAACACCCGCGGAGCTGGCAAGTTATCTGCAGTACCGCACAGACTGGCTAAGTCAGACAGACTCACGCACGTGCTGACCCGCGTTCTATAACCACCTACCAGATCATGTAGTCTCATCACCTAGCTTTTCTTCATTTAAGCATAGACTTAAATCGTGGCTCGTTGAGAACGCGTTCTACAGTGTTGACGAATATGTACGAAAAATAAAATGACATTTGAATAATTTATTTTGTATTTAATATAATTTATATAATCTAAATTGACATTATTATTAAATAACTCTTTTAATAATAAAAGTATGATATATAAATACATTGTATTTAATGTAATTTACATATATATTCACAATTGACATATCTTATACTCTAGTGTTGTACTAAGTTATATGTGATTATTATTATATTGACTTGTAATATTTCTTACCAATAAATTGATTATTGTCTCGCTTTACAGATGATGTAAATTATTACTTAAATTCAAAGAAGCACAGTCTGCTGATGTTTATAGACTATAGCAAGGCGTTTGACACTATGCGGCATGACCTACTAATAAAAAGGCTGGAGATTAATGGAGTAAGGGGAAACCTGTTAGAATGGTGTAGGGATTATCTTCACCAGCGTAGCTACAAGGTTAGGGTTGCAGATGCATTCAGTGATATCGTAAATATTACCGAAGGCACAGCGCAGGGGTCAGTTCTCGGTGCTTTGCACTGCCTGACATGCGTCAACGACCTCAATATTGTAATTAAGCATTGCACAGTTTACCCATTTGCTGACGATACATGCTTGATGGCTGCAAGTAGAGACGTGAAAATTGCGATAAATAACTTACAAGAGGACTTTACAGCACTGTGTAAATGGTCGCACGATGCAGGTCTGGTGCTGAACCCCGACAAGTCCAAATTTATACACGTCCACTCCAGTCACAACACAAATCCATGCGAAAACATCAAAACTGTAGCCCACAGTCACGACTGCCTGCATACCGGTAACGCTTCCTGTTCCACTACCTGTCCAAGTATTGCGCAGGTGGCTGAGCACACCTACCTTGGTCTTGTCATAGATGAAAGATTTAACTGGGGAAAGCATATCGATAAAACATGCTCCCGATTGAGAGCAGTTATGGCTAAATTTTACATAATTAAGTACAGGGTCCCTTTCAACATATTACTCGCAATGTACAGAGCACTAGTAGAAAATATTATATCATATGGGCTCAGCAGCTACGGGCGCTTTTATAAAACTTATCTTAGCCAAATTTTCAACATACAATACCGAATACTTAAATTGATAGTCCCATTGACATCCCATCGAAAATTAAAAATAAATACGCAGGTAATTCTTACGGCCTCTTTAAACACTGTGGAATCATACCAATTTACCATAAAGTCGAGCTTAATATGCTTCTTGAACAATTCTTCCGTTCAGACATCCAGATCCCTGTAAGTCATCCCTACCAAACTCGAATTGTTACTAATAAAAAACTAACTCAACCTACATTTAACAACGTGTACGGAAAAAGAACATCTCAATACCTCATACCATTACTTATTCAGTAATCTGTGCCATTACTTATCAATAAACTACCAGTTCAAACCAAAGAGAAAGTAAATCCTAAAAATATTAAAAGGGTATTAAAAATATTAAATAAGTATTATTTAAAGTGGAGCATCTTTCATAACGGGTGCGCGCTAACAACGTTAGACTGTTGGACCTACTTATAGGTGCCTGCGCGCCCGTTACACTAGTGCAGAACCAGTTAACTGCCCTGTTTTGTTTGTATCACTCACTTCTTGTATTGTTAATTATAAGTAAGTTAACTGGTCGAGAACTTAGTGTCTGGACAAACCTTATTTAGGTTTTTAGGCACGTTATATCCATTTCATAATTGTAACTGTTTGTTGATAATAATAAATATATAAAAAATAAAATAAAACTTAAATTGTTTATTTCTGTACTAGAAAGTGTTTTTAGAAAGTTGAATTGGCATGACATAAACATAAATGGCAAATACTTATCACATTTAAGATTTGCGGATGACATAGCAATTGTCTCTGAAGATAAGAAACAACTTGAATACACGATAGAGTCCTTAATGGAAGAGAGTAAATTGGTAGGTCTAGGCATTTATAGACAGAAAACAAAATTAATGACAAATGGAGAGAAACTAGCTATCAATATTAATGGTACACCCTTAGAGTATGTAGATAACTATATATATCTAGGACATCTCATTTCTTTCCGAGCAAGTACTGAAAAGGAAGTAGACAGAAGAATAAGGCAGACATGGAATAAATATTGGGCAATGAAAGAAATATTTAAAGGACCCTTACCAACCAAATTAAAAACTAAGGCAATGAATATATGTCTCATGCCAAGCTTACCTGCGCTTGCCATACCTGGCCGATGACTCAAAAAATCATTAATAAATTAAAAGTATGTCAAAGAGGAATTGAAAGGAGTTTCTTAAATCTAAAAATCAGAGATAGGGTACGGAACACAACCATAAGAAACAAAATAATAGCAAAAGATATGATAAAACATGCACTTAGTTTGAAATGGAGATAGGCAGGTCACACCCAGAGACTAAGGGATGAGAGGTGGTCAAGTACAATCACCAACTGGTTTATACTACACCAAAAAAGAAAAAGGGGCCGACCATTTAAAAAACGGAACGACGACATCGTGAGCACAGCAGGGAAAACATGGTCTAAAACAGCTAGAGACAGGTCAAAGTGGAAACAATTGGAGGAGGCTTTCACCGCAATAGGCGGTCCTTATGTAATGTTTTCTCTTTCTACTAACTGTATCGTCATCAATTAAAATTTAGTAAGTTAAACGTTTTCAATACGATTTCATTGCGTTTGCGAAGCACTTTGTATGTTAAGACATGTAAAGGAAGACAAGCGCGATGAAAAGCGCAAACAGGCTTTCTGGGGCCGCTTAGCAGAAAGAAGCCCTCGGGAATGTCAACATTACAAGCTCGGTAATCGGATATGTTCGGTTACGCCGCCAGTGTGTCAGGAACACCCGTTATGGCGTGACGTGCGTCCACGCAGCTCAAGTAGAACAACTAGATTGCAATATGGCGGATGTGCTAGTACTCTAAAACGGAAAATAAATGCAATAAATGCTGGTGTCAAGTGCTGTGTTGGAATAAAGCGTCAGCTAGAGCTGATGAGAGCCGTGGGGACATCTTTTAGGTATGTCTGCTAATATTGTTTACTTTACAATAAATTAACAGACGGATGCTCTGCAATCGCTTTGGAGTTCGTAGAATTCCATCCCCATATGTTGTGATTATATGATAACGCAACATTGTTTTGGTGCCGAAACTCGGGAATACTTTTGTAAAAGTAATCCAACTAAATTAGCAAGAATTTTCATTGTTTATGTAATTTGCTCAAATGGCCGTCCATGCGGAGACCATATTTAATCGCTTCAAATCCCGTTAAATCTCGAATATTTCTTCTAAGTATATGAACAACACGTTAGCTTTCAATATCTAGTATTTATTTTCGTATTTATTTTCATTCCAAATAGTAACTAGTTATGCATTCTGGTAATACGGTAACCATACAAGCGTAGGCGGCAAAACCGCTGAGTTGCGTCTACCGATCGTCCGGTGGTCTGACGTTCGCCGAAATGCATAACAAAGATAAGGGAGCTGTGCCTCCCTGCTTTAGGGTTGTAAGTTAGTTCTAATTTAACTCTTGGATGTATCGGACATCAAACTTAAATATAATTATTTTAATTAAATTTTGTATTTTTAAAAAGTACTTTTCGTGTTCCCGAAATTTGACTGGCGCAGCCGGTAGGATTTTCGCGCGTGGAAACTGTGCGTAACTACTCGAACAATCGCGAGTTTTGTCAGTTTTTCCCCGTGCCGTATTGCACTTGCGCGGAAATCCACGAACCAAACAAATCGTCAAAGCGGACACGGATTCAAGGAAACTCTTGGGCTCAACGGAAGGATGAGTGTGACGGCACTGTGAGTAAACCTTTTCGCATTTTCCTTCATTTCCCATCTATTTCCGTTTGCCATAATTATAAATCGTTATTTGATTTTCTTTATAACGCACACATATCGGCGTTCTAATTACTGTGTTAGTGATTATTGTTTTTAGAAATAAGACTTATTAGACTACTGCGCACACATATCGGCATTGTGATTTTGTTTAGATAAGTAAAGATTAGTTATAATAATGGAACTACGACTTGTACCAAGGGAGTTGCTTAGCCTTAATCCTAAGTTTGAAGGGGAAGAAACCTTATTAAATTTATTCATAAAGAAAGCCCAATATATATAAGCTGGATTTGCTACTGAAACTGCTGCCCAGGCGTTATATGTATACCACTCAATAACCAGTAGGTTAACAGGTAGAGCAGCCGCTTTGGTTAGTGAACGAGAGGACATAAATTCCTGGGATGATCTGAAAGAATTGTTAATCCAACATTTTGGCGACCCTAGGTCTGAAGAGTGTATAGCAATAGAGTTAGAACAATTAAAAATAAAATCTAGCGAGTCATACATTGATTCAACAAATGCGTAGTACCTTATTCGCTAAAGTCAATCTAATTTCTGACGCTGGCGTGAAGGCGGCTAAGAAATGATCGTGTATAACAATATGGCTTTAAATGTTTTTCTATATAATTTATCGGAAGACCTCATACGCATAGTGCGCCTCAAACAGTGCAGCAATTTAGAAACTGCCCTTAGTATAGTGATAGAGGAAGTTAACTTCTTAAACCAATACAATGCAAAGAAAAGGCAAATTGCCCCGCCTCAACATTTTAAGCCACAAATGCCAATCATGTTGCCTAATTCATCAACAAGTTTTAAATTTGGTAATCCTCAAACACCCCAACAAAATAAATTTCAGTTACCTAGTCAGAATTTTAAGTTCGAAATACCACACCAGCAACATGTCACGAATAAATTCGGATCCTCAAATATGCAACCTGCGAACAATTGGAGATTTAATAACAATCAGGGCACCCAAAATTATAGATTCGGCATGCCAAATCAACAACAAAATTTTAGGTTTGGTATCCCTCAACAAAATTTTAGATTCGGTATACCTCAACAAGGTCAAGGTTTTCGTCCACAAATGAACAATTTTGTCAGACCACAAGGATTCCAACCTCAGCTTCAAAATAATTTTAAGTTTGGTATTCCCAATCAAAACATTCAAAATCAAAATCCTGCTATAAATACTGATGTGTCTATGCGCACTGCTCGTCCGCTTAGACAAAATATGCTGGATGCTCCTTATGAAGCCGATAGCAACAACGTATTTTATAATAACGAGGTTGAAACATGTCCTGAGTACTACCCTGAACATGAGACAGAACAGTGTAACGAAAATTATATGTATAATTTAGATACACCCCAGTTTGAGGCAGCGGCCTATACGGAGACATCCGAAATGCTTCATCAGGAAGTAGACGCTTACAATAATGAAAATTTTCAGGCACCAGCCTCCAATATCCACCTGAGGTAATACAAATTAATTGCGATTCCATATTCAAGCTTCCACATATAGAAATTCCTGAAATAGGTGCACGCTTCATGATAGATACGGGAAGCACACGGTCGTTTATTAGCCCAGCCAAAGTAGATGAGTTCTTTACAGACTTCAAATTTTACGAACCCTTTGAAGTAATCAGCACTCACGCTCGTAGCCAACATAAACCACTCCTGAAAACCTTTAAGAGTACGGAGAAGCATAAATTCTACGTCTATGATGTAGATAGTAGGTATGACGGCTTGATAGGATCTGACCTACTAAAGCAATTAGACGCCTCAATCGACATGAAGCATCAAATTTTACACACACGCGATACTGACATTCCGATAATATATAATCCACCTTATGAGGTTATATTGGAACCAAGGTCTGAAACAAGAGTAAGGGTTCCTACTGACTTAAAGAATGGTGATGCTGTGCTGGATTACGTGGACTTTGGACAAGGAACAAGAATGCCTAGTGCGATAGTGAGATGTACGGATTCATTTGCATATACAGTTTTGCAGAATACATCAGAGGATAGAGTGAGCATGACGTTTGGTAGGCCGTTAAGAGTGGATAAGTATGAAAAGGAAGAATGCGTTGTCAATGTTACAATGGACATAAATGAGTTTGACGAGTTGTTAAAAGAAAATTTGAAAAAGTTACGACTGCAGCATACCAACAAGGAAGAGCGTGAATGTATACAGAAACTGTGTTTTGAGTATCGTGACATATTTTACTGTGACGAAATGCCACTCACATTTACAAATAATGTTAAACATCAGATTAGGACCAAGAACGAAGATCCGATATTTATCAGACCTTATAGACATCCACCCGCACAAAACGAAGAAATACAAAAGCAGGTTGAGAAACTCCTTCAGAGTGACGTAATAAGGGAATCTCATTCACCATGGAGTGCCCCCGTCCACATAGTTCCAAAGAAAGCTGATGCGTCCGGCGAAAGGAAATTTCGGATGGTTATAGATTACAGACGCTTGAACGAGATCACCACAGATGACAAAGATCCTTTGCCAAATATTTCAGATCTTTTTGACAAACTAAGTAAATCAGTTTACTTCAGCACGATCGATTTGGCAAGTGGCTATCATCAAATAGAGGTCCAGGAATCAGATAGACTTAAAACCGCATTTTCCACACAATCAGGTCATTATGAATTCACCCGTATGCCTTTCGGTTTAAAAACGGCTCCAGCAACATTCCAACGTGCCATGGATAATGTGTTAAGGGGCTTGCAAGGCCTCCATTGCCTTGTTTATTTAGATGATATAATCGTGTATTCATCTAGTCTACAAGAGCATATCGAGAAGCTTCGAATGGTGTTTGAACGACTGAGAAAGACTAATTTAAAAGTAACGTTAGATAAGTGTGAATTTTTCAGGAAAGAGGTCTTGTACCTAGGGCACATGATCACCAAAGAAGGCCTTAAGCCAAATGATGACAAAATCCAAGCCGTTTTAAATTTCCCAATTCCCAAAACTGCCACTGAAATTAAAAGCTTTTTGGGATTGGTTGGATACTATCGAAAATTTATCAAAGATTTCTCGAAAGTCACTCAGCCCCTTACAAGTTGTTTAAAGAAAAGAAACAAAATCGAAATAACAGAACAATATAAAGCAGCCTTTGAACAATGTAAAGAACTGTTATTTAACGCTCCAGTATTACAGTTCCCTGATTTCTCGCAACAGTTTGTACTTACCACCGATGCGTCTAATTACGCATTGGGAGCAGTCCTGTCCCAAGGCTCGATTGGAGCAGATAAACCTATAGCCTATGCTAGTAGAACACTAAATGATGCTGAAACTAGGTATAGCACAATAGAGAAAGAACTTTTAGCTATTGTGTGGGCCGTCAAAAACTTTAGGCCGTACTTATATGGCAGAAAATTCACAATTTACACCGATCACAGACCGCTTGCATGGTTGAATTCTATAAAAGAGCCAAACAGCAAACTCACTCGCTGGAAGTTGCTGAATTTGACTATGACATAATTTATAAAAACGGAAAACAGAATTTTGTAGCAGATGCTCTCTCACGTGTCAAAATTAATGCCCTGGGTAGTGATGATGAAGGATCTATGCATGTTAATGTAGATAAAAAACTTTTAAAAGAACATTTAGCGGAGCTGGAAAGAGAAATTGAAAGGGTGAAAAATTGCAAAGAAAACATACCAAACGTAAGCGAAACAATTAACATATCATTGGATTCTGAAAAAACAATAGAAATACACAGTTCAGACTCTGAAAGGACGTTTTCGGTACCATCTCCATCTAGTAGTACCATTACAGCATCTGAAAAGGCTGAAAGCACCCACACCTTTACTGAACATTCTGCATTTGATGTAGATACAGATAGAATTCCGATCCTCAATGAAGCTATAGATACAAAACCAAATCAAATTATTATCCACACGTGGTTTAGAGACGAAATTACAGTAAAAAACATATCCAGACCCAAACAAAATATTTTTGAAGTTCACTTACCTCTAAACAGGCCTGATTTAGTCAAAAGTTTTCTGAAAGAATATATCAAGCCTAAAATTAAGCATTTTATATATTTTGAGGATGATAGACACCGGAGACAATTTGCAGAAGCAACAATTGCTTTGTTCAAAAAGGGTACCGTTAGGCTGTTTGAGTGTAAGCAAAGAGTAGTTTATGTTGAAGACGAAAATGAACAGCGAGAAGTAGTTATGAAATATCACATAGGTAAGACATGCCATCGCGGCATTAAAGAAACGCTAATGCACTTAAAACGCACATACTTCTGGAACCACATGGATTTGACCGTAGCAACTATCATAAATACTTGCGAAAAATGTAAGGCCATGAAATATGACAGGAAACCTATAAAACCAGAACTTCAACTTACTCAAACGCAAAGTAGACCTTTTCAGGAAATTTTCATAGACGTATTTAGCATAGAAGGAAAATCGTTCTTAACCATAATCGATGCTTTTAGCAAACTCGGTCAAGCCCT
Organism: Selenia dentaria; assembly: GCA_917880725.1. Lineage (NCBI taxonomy): Eukaryota > Metazoa > Arthropoda > Insecta > Lepidoptera > Geometridae > Selenia > Selenia dentaria. The sequence goes on from OU862876.1 coordinate 42,605,844, forward strand.
TGAAATCAGCAATAGGTCAACACCGGAAATTGTTAGGGCTCTAATTAAATATTTTTCACTATACGGTGTACCTCGTAGGATTAGTTCAGATTCCGGAACCGAGTTTAATAATGCACTTATAAAGGAAACCCTAGACTTTTATAAAATCGAACTGCACATTGGTACCCCACATAACCCAAATTCAATGGGACTTATCGAACGACTTCATTCAACCCTTGTAGAGATCTACCGCCTGGCAAAGTACGAACACAAAATTACAGATGCTGCATCCGTTATGACGTACGCAATTATGTCTTACAACCAATCCATACATTCCACCACAGGTCTCACTCCATTTGAAGTTGTTTTTGACCACACCGACTCCATGAGTAACTTTGATGTAAAATTTAACAAAGACTATACACAAAAGTTATTACAGAACCATAAAAAACGTACCAAATATCTTTACGAATATCTAACAAACAAAGCACTTAACCAAAAAGAAAAGATTAAGGAAAAACGTGGCGGCGAAACGGAGTTTCATATTAAAGCTGGCGATAGGGTATTCGTAAAAGGTGCAAATGTAAGGCGGAGCAAAGACAAAGCGCGTTACGAGAAAGCTAAAGTTACAGGTGATATAAGTAGGAATGTCGTCCCAGTTAGGCTTCATGGAAACAATACTAGAGCACCTGTTAAAGATGTGAAACGACCTTCACAGGTTCCTCCTGCTCCTGATGAATCTCACCAGGATCCCGGCCCTTCTACTTCAGCCAATTGAATACAACCCTGGAATACTCCCAATGAAAGCAGGAAAGGCTTTAGTTAGTAACGATAAGTGGTCAATAGTTAAAATACTAGATTTAAGTTTAACACGTGAGGATTTAGAATTAAACATGAACCGTTACAACGAGCTTAATATTCACATTGATAGTTATTTTCGTAATAAAACAGCTGGCGCGGACGTAAATGACCTAAGAATGCAAGTTGATTACACCCTCAGTCTAACGATAGAAAAGTTTAATCAGCTACTACCGTCGAGGCGTCTTAGACGTGGAATTCTGAATCCTCTCGGTTCTATAATTAAGTTAGTGACAGGAAATTTAGATAACGACGATGCGATAAGGTATGATACAATGATAAAAGATATAAAGTCAAGTCAAGATGCAGTAGATAGAAAAATGACAGTGGTCGCTGAAATGATGGAATCTCTTACAAATGTCTCACGCTCAGTAAAACATAATTTTATTGAATTAGATAAAGTGATGTTGCAAATTAGGAAACAAATTAGTGATACAAAAATGACTATTAACGAACTTAACATAATTGATGCCTATAATTTGTTCTTGCATAACTTTCATACACTCTATATAAGATTAGAAGAAATAGAAACGTCAGTAGCATTCAGTAAATTGGGAACATTACATCAATCGTTGATTGATACTAACGAATTGTTATCTCTTTTAAAAACCATTGAAACTCATGATAAACTTGTATTTCCTGCCACGTTAGACAATATTTTTAAATTAGAACAATGTATGGAACTCAGAGTATTTGCTAAGGAAAATCAAATAACGTTCATTATGGATATACCCCTAGTCGAGTTCGATGTATACACGTACTATAAAATCATCCCGTTACCTATCACAAATTCCATAAACCAAACTTCCATAGTATTACCTAAATATCCTTACCTTTTAATGAAAGGGTTGAAAACGGTGTCACTGCTTCATCCCTGTAAAGAAATCGACGAATCAGTATTTTTATGCGAAGAAGACTACACGTCCCTGATGATAAAAGATGTCTGCGTAACTCAGTTGATGAACTTTGCTGCTAACGTCACGGAATGCCGCCCAATGCTGGTTGAGTTTGATGATGTGAAAATAGAGAAGATACAAACACATCGATGGATGGTTTACACTAAAACCACCCTTCTAATGACCAAGAAATGTGGCGAAGAGATAAGCCACTATCAACTCCAAGGCAAATACATTGTTACAACTGATGATGACTGTGAAGCAAATATCAATGGAGCCATATTGAAAAGACGAGAAGGAAAACTCGAGATAAATTCTTTACCTGCACTACCAATTGTGAACTTACCTGAAATAATTCCGTCGGCGCTGTCCCGCTTGGAAACACCTAAAAAGTTAAGCTAGACGAAGTAGACTTGACAAATCTTCAACATCTATCCCAAGTGTTAGCAAGAAGTGAAAGTGTTAATGTAGAAAAGAGTGGAAACGAAAGTGTAGTTAATGTAAAGAACATGAGTGTCGGTACATTAGTTCTATATATACTTTTACCTATAATTATAATTATAATCTATTTCAAGAAATTGTTGTATTATAGCACGTTAAGAAAATTGTGTATTCGAAATTCTCAGGAAGAACCAAGTTCTCCCGACAATTTCGAACTTACGGTGGGAGGAGTTATGCATTCTGGTAATACGGTAACCATACAAGCGTAGGCGGCAAAACCGCTGAGTTGCGTCTACCGATCGTCCGGTGGTCCGACGTTCGCCGAAATGCATAACAAAGATAAGGGAGCTGTGCCTCCCTGCTTTAGGGTTGTAAGTTAGTTCTAATTTAACTCTTGGATGTATCGGACATCAAACTTAAATATAATTATTTTAATTAAATTTTGTATTTTTAAAAAGTACTTTTCGTGTTCCCGAAATTTGACTAACTCGATAAAAAAATAACAAACATTCCAATCAATTTTTGTAACTCCATTAATTGTTTACCGTCCATTACTCAGGTACTCGTTGTGTGTTTATTTCTTCATCTGGGCATTCCGTCATAATGAATCACGCAGAATTTCAACGATTTGTATCTATCGAATTCAGAATTATTGTTTCATGCGTTATTTAGTACATGTAAACCATTCGTAAATATTATTCAGTACCTACATGTATTATTCTCGTACATTATTAGCCACAATAATTAAGTAACTGTTAACTAACTAAATCAGTGTTAGCTATTCGTATCGTAGGTACAAATCAATCTAACCTCATCGTTGTTGTGGTATATTAGAGACCGTCTAAGATCACAACATTCATTTATATTTTAGTAACCGTGGTAATTAAGATATCTTTATGGTTCATTAAACAAAACGAGTTTGTTCCATAGAACGTAATACGATTTCTAGCTTGATTATTTTGTGTTTAGTTTCAAAATTCGAGTTAGGGTTCAATACAAACAAAGTGAAACCGTCTAAAGCAATACGATTGGTAATTCCAGTTTTTATTTCGATAATGAAAACTTCAATACACAAAATATTCGGTTTATCTACTACGAGTATGTACAACAATAATTACTAAGTTATTGTTGTAACTTCAAACTTTATGGTGTCGTAAAAATAAGTGTTTTGGTTGGACGGAACATTGGGACTTTGTTCTATGTTATCATTTGTTATCGAAGTTGGATTCAAAGACGCGCTGCGCTTTCGAAAAAGCGCATCGCTCGTCGGAACTACCATCCTACAGTGCTCTAAAAGATTTTCTCGAATCGCGATGTGACGCGCTCGTGCGAGATACCCACTTTTTGGGTAATCGTGATAGTCAACAGTCTACGAGTAGTAGTAACACAAGACATATGTCAAGTTATAGACAAATATAATGTATGTTCGTAAAAATTTACATAAATATAAGTTAAATAGTGATCACCACACTTTTAATACCAGAAATACAAATAGGATAGCTGTACCTAGTTTAGACTTGCGAAGACTAATAAGTCATTCCTAGGAAATTGTGTGCGTTGTGTCAATAAAATTAAAATGTAATATTTGTAAAACCTAAGTAGAAACATTGTAAACATCTATATAAAAAGAATGGCCCCGAGTTTCTTGCCGCTTCTTCTCGGTGGGCTCTATATATTTTGGAACGAGGCGGTAGAGTCTTTAAAGTACATTATAATGAAAAGTTGACGTTCATAAGTGCGTCTTTGATGCCTAAATTGAATAAATGATTTTGACTTTGACTTTGACTTTGTTAAAAAATAACAATAGTAACAAGAAAATGACATCGTGATTACTGTCAAATTCAGAGAAGACAACCATTCAACCAGAAGTGAAGCAATCTAGCCCCACTTCAAGCGGGCTATTCTCTTAGCTACTGAGCAATTGCCACACTACTGCAACGCTTCTGCGATTGTACTGCTTCTAATGTCAAATTCGGTATTCTGTTATATGTTGCTCTCAATTGCAATTGCGTCGGTATCGTTAGAGAGTTTCTGTGGCCTATCTGTACGGTGGGGTTTAAAGTATTTGGAACCCACTGTATGGACAGTTTCTACTAACCTGTTATTGATCTCGTCCACTGAAGCGATGTTCTCAAGGCAATCGAAGCGATTGGATAGCTCAAGTTGAAAGCTCTCGGGGTCTTGTATATGGGCACGAGTGAGTCTTCTTCTTTGCCTATACTAACACTAACAAGAAGCGCACAATGTAGGACGACATCCGACTTTGTGTTTAGCTTTAGCGGATATTGCGTGTCACCTGCAATGTTTTCTCTTTATAATCTTCTAAGGAGCTACTCGTTGGATCGAGGTTGAAGTAGCTTTATGTATTAAGGCTTAGTTTATTATTTATATTGCCTTTGAAATGCAAAACTGAGTTCAACAGTTCTCAAACAAACCTTGCTACTTAAATTGAATAGCAATTTTGGCTCATCACAGAAATATTTAACCAAGCCAGGGTTCGAGCTGTTGAACTGGAAATCCACGTTTTGAAGTCTCACTTCCTGAGCAACAACTCAGTTGGTATTGACCATTTACAAATAGGAAAAATAAGTATAAGGAAAGATAAAACTATTGATTTATGTGTATATATCCTACCATAGATAGATAAAACTCTGAAACACAGAACAGTTTTTTTTCACACAAAAACTAAGCACAAATAGAGCTATATTAATGGATATACTCAATTAAAAAACAACATCTTTAAACTAACTTTAAAAAAACTTTTACCTTTTATCATGTAATCCACACTTATAAATGTGAAAGTTTAGATGGATGGATGGATGGATGGATAAATCATAAAGTATGTTTGTTACTCTTTCACGCAAAAAGTACTGAGTGTATTTTAATTAAATTTGGCATGTAGATAGATGAGACGCTGAAATAACATATACGGTACTTTTTCATCATCATCATCATCATCATCATCATTCATCACACGGCGCAGCTAGTATTATAAGTATATAAGTAACTCTGTCTGTTTGCTACTTAATCAAGGCTCAACGGCTGAACCGTTCTTGATAAAAATTTGCGTGGCGATAGTATGTACGAGGGTCAAACTGAAAGTTCTTAGAACTGGCCACTTATAAACAATATAATAAAAAAATAATTCTATAATTTGAAAATAGAACTCTTTGCCAATATTACTGAGTATATACTTCATTCATTTGTCATTTGTTTTACGATTTGGCGGCAAATTGAAAATTGTCTGTGTCACGTCAACATGAATTTAACACGAGAAAATTTTCGTGCAATGATTTTTTATGACTTTCGATGTCATTTAAGTCAACAAGAAAGTTATGATAGACTACGATTGGCCTTTCACGATGAAGCCCCATCTCGTGCGACTGTTTACAACTGGTTTAATGAGTTTAAACGTGGTCGCACTAATCTCACTGATGATTTACGTGAGGGACGGCCTTCTACGGCGACGACTGAAGATAACATCTGTGTTGTGCGGCGTATGATAGAGACTGACAAAAGAGTGACCTATCAGCAGATTCGGACAAGCTTAGGCATCGGTATGAGTCAAGTGCACAAAATCCTACACGAACATTTAGCGGTCAGGAAGCTTTGCGCCCGGTGGATACCTCATAATTTGACTGAGGCTCAAAAACTCCATCGTGTGGATTGGTGCCGTAAAATGATTGAAAGATTTAACGGAGGTGACTCAAATGCTGTGTTCGACATACTAACAGGTGACGAAAGCTGGATTTACTGTTATGATCCTGAAACCAAAAGACAATCTGCTCAGTGGGTGTTTCCTTTCGAGGAGTTGCCAACTAAAGTGAAGAGAGATCGAAGTGCGGGGAAAAAAATGGTGGCCTCGTTCTTTGGAAGGATAGGTCATTTCGCAACAATTGTGTTAGAGGATCAAAAAACAGTTTCTGCAGAATGGTACACTACCAATTGTTTGCCACTTGTCTTGGAAAAAGTTCGAGAGAAACGACCTCGCAGTAGGATCCTCCTTCACCACGACAACGCCTCATCGCACACCGCCAAGCGAACGATCGACTATTTGGCGACATCAAACGTTGAATTACTAGGTCACCCGCCGTATAGCCCCGACCTCGCGCCTTGTGATTTTTATTTATTTTCAAAAATTAAAGAAAAACTTAAAGGAAAGCGGTTTATGAATGCTGAAGAAGCGGTGGCTGCGTATCGCGATGCCATTGAAGAGACCCCTAAGGACGAGTGGGCAAAGTGCTTTTCCCAGTGGTTCCATCGCATGCAGCGGTGTATTGACGTGAATGGACAATATTTTGAAAAGATATAATAAAACTAATAACTGGCTAATGTAATCAGTTTTTGATTTTCTAAGAACTTTCAGTTTGACCCTCGTATTATGAGGACGGACATAGGCTATTTTCAGAAGAAAACACTTTTATGAATTTTTTTATGAAATTTTGAAAAAATGCCTATAAATTCTTGAACCCAAGCTTTGTCATAGAGTAGGTTTGAGTAGTTGTAGAATCCGCGTTTGCACGACCACGTCAAACACTCAGTAATGTTTTAGCAAGGATAACGTTATTTCGCATCTGACATCATTGTTAAGTGGCTCAGGGTGCAAGTGTCGGCCTCAGACGCAAACGGCACTTGTTCGGGTCCCAACAATATCTTTTGGGTTTTTTTTTTTTTATATGTGTCAGTAAACTTTTTAGATCATAAAAATAGCCTGTAGCACTGTTTTATTACTGGAATATATGCGTACTACTATATGTCAGCGGTGCGCGATTCCAGTCACCTAGCTAAGTATACTTAACGAGAAAATAATGTAGTAGTTTAGTTTTTGCCTTTTTTTTTCTCGAAAACTGTACGAGCGGTTGGGTACGAATACTGTGAGATCAAACGCCGTAGTAAAGCTCAAAAATTATCAAAAGAAACTCTGGTACTGATGGCAGGACAGAGTGATAATGTGCGCAATACTGCCACAATTGAGCGGTACCATGGCTCTAAAGTATTTGCGAAGAATTCGTCTATTGGCCAAAATAAAATGACAAAACTGAAAACCATAAAATGGCAGTATCGTTCCCTCCAAGCCTGAGATTCTGAGAGAGATCGATAGCTTCTATAGAAAGTTATATATCTCGACGCGCAAACCTTGCGCTCCAGAGTGATACCAGTCCGATTACAGGACCAGAGTACGGAACAAATTCTATCGCAAAGAGGTGTGAGATAGGGAGACGTTTTCTCTCCGAAACTGTTCACGAACGCATAGGAAGATGTTTTTAAACTCTTGGACTAGAAGGATCTGTCATTAATGGATTATTGGCGAAAACATCACTTACCTTCGTTTCGCCGATGATATAGTCATAATGGCGGAGTCACTCGAGGATATCAGCACCATGCTCAACGACCTTAGTAGAGTTTCCCAACAGGTTGGGAATGTCTTGAGATGAACATGGATAACACGAAAATTATGTCCAAAGTCCATGTTCCACCTATACCGGTAATTGTTGGAAACGATACGCTCTAAATTGTAGACGAGTACGTCTTCCTGGAACAGACTGTCCATTTAGGTATGTCCAATTTCGAAAAAGGGGCCGCACGAAGAATTCAGCGAGGACGGGCAGTGTTCGGGAAGCATCGATCCATCTTTTCGTTCATACCGTAACTCTACATAACATAACATTTATAACATAATATTCATAACATAATACCTCAGAGCCCGAATACGAAGATTTTCAACCAGTGTGTGTTGCCAGTGATGACTTATGGCACTGAGACGTGGTCCGTTCTGTTGGCCTCATTAATAAGCTCATAGTCGCTCAAGGATCAATGGAAAGGGCTATGCTTGGAGTTTCCCTGCGTGATAAGATCCGATGATGAGAAGATCCGTACTAAGGAGAACTAAGGTCACTAAGCTCTCAAAATTACTAAGTTGATAAGCAATGGGCAGACCACATTGCTCGCAGAACTGATAACTGAAGGGAAGAAAGGTTCTTTAGTGGTGGAGAGGCCGATTTTCAGCAGTGTACGTCCCCCGGCTGATGATGATGATGAATACTAGGTATGCAGCAAAGTTCAGAAATTTAATTAATTGGAGAAAAAATATTTCTGGTGCGATTCACTCAAAACTTGGTAATAATAAACCCTAACGTCAACAATGAAATACATTTTATTTTGAAATACTTAGAAATCGTCACACCTATATATCCTCGAAGGGATAGGCAGCGATGTTTTAAATACCTACGTTTCGCCAGAGGGAATGTTTTTAGTCACATGTGATAGCGGGCGAGCCAATTACCATCTTCGGGGCACTGTTCCGGACTCTCCACTGCTATTGAGAAAATCTTTGTCAGAAAACTGCAATGACTGTCTATCCCAGGTATCGAACTCAGGACTTCGAGATTCCACAGCGGCGCTTCCACCACTAAACCAAAACCAAGCAAGCGAAGCCGCTCTTCCGCCGGGATCTGAGTCTTAGGAGGCGACGCGATTTTTAATTTGTCTGAGTAGATAACAAAAAAATTAGACACAAAAATTAGGAAACATTTAATTAAATTGTAACTGAGCTATTTTCTGACTGAGCTTCAGTATTAACACAAGTGATTTTTTCATCAGGTGGAATACAATGATAAAAAGCTTCAAAGAGACATTTGCAGCTATTTGACTTTTAGCCTTTGAATAAGTTTCTGAAGTGCTCGGGGTCTATCTAATTACACGTAGTTTTATTATGTTTGATAAAAGTTTAAATACAATGATGAATATGTATGATATGTAACCTGCACATAGTTATACGCAAGGGAAAATTATATCAGAGAATAAAATACATATTGTGATGGTCTTCGGCTTAGGATGACCTACTTCTTTATTATTTAAGTAATTACTTATTCCTACATGCGAATCTATCATCTGACTCGCTAAAGACTCCTTTGATGAAAAGTAATTATGGCCTTTCGTGGCTTACACTAACGTAATGATCCTCTTTTAAGCTATGACAATATTATAATCATAATCGTAATCATAATCAGCCCATTTTGTTCCCATTGCTGAGACTCGAGCATTCCTCTCAAAGAGAGGAGTTGGGCCATAATCCATTACGCGGGCCCAGTGCGGACCCAGGTAGTACACTGACGTCGACGAAGGAAAAAAGACGTCACCCAAAGGTCACTTTAAGGTACGCACGACTATTGTCAAACATGTACGTCATAATCACGTCAACTTAGCGTCAGCCCTACGGTGGTCAATATGATATGTCTTGGTGACGTCATTTCAAGTCTGCACAACAGGTCTTTATCACTTCGTGCCTGACTGCCAAATGACGTCACTGAAGACGCCATTGGGAGGTCAGTTCAGTCCCATGTGTACGTCTTGGTGACGTCGTCCCAAGGTCTGTGAAAAAGGACTATTACACGTCATATTTAACCATCAAATGACCACCTTGAAGTCGTCTTTAAGAGGTTAGTTTAAGGTTTGTACAACATTCGTCGAAAGTGTGTGTCTTGGGGACCTCGTTCCAAATTCTACAAAATAGGTAAATTCCACGTCATGTTTGGCCTTTAAATGCCATCCTTCGAGACGCCTTTGGGAGGTCAGTTTAGGGTTCGTACAACATTTCTTGAATGTGTACGTCTAGGGGACTTCGTGTCAAAGTCTGTGCAATAGGTATATTGTACGTCATGTAAACAGATACAATTCAAATTGTTTTGTTATTTTAGAAGTAGTGTACAATTTAATGTCGAAATCGAAAGCGTACTTCTAATGACTGCACAAACTGTCATTCAATAAATATTCTAATGGAAAATATTGAACACATAGGTCTTAAATATGTGTTATTAGAATAAATACTTAAGCAGCAGATTATATTGCATTTTTAAATAAAATTTTCTATTGCAGATTTATTAGTTTCTTTCTTCAACCACACCCATCCTGAGGACACAGTAGGTCGCAACGACATCTTTGTAGATAACAAAGCGACGTTGTTTTGACGTCCATATAAACGTGCTATTACCACCTACACAAAGACGTTGATTTGCCATTATCATAGACGTATTTTTGCCGTTTAAACAAACGTAACTACGTTGTCGTCTACAAAGACGTCGTTATGGCGTCTAAACAAACGACAACATTTCCGCCACTACTTCTGTTTGAGGTCACGTGACTTCCTGAAACTTTGTACACATTTTGATTATTCATAAAATATCTTGCTTTGTTACTTATTCCATAGGTTTAAAAAATTTGGTCGTGCCCTTTTTGAGAAGCCACTTCCTTCTGCAACATAGTTAATACTAAAGCTGTTGCCATAGCATCAGGCAGGGCTTCAGCTTTTTATTTGGGTTTATTCATTAGTAGTTGTTCTGCTTAGTTTCCAATCCTTGCGTTGCTTGTTCTGGATAAGTCCAGGCCTTTCTTACTCATCCCGGATAGGAAAGAGCGCAAGTCGTCTGGATACCCAAGGCAAGTCTGGTGATTCTCCTTCACGTGGTTGCTGCCGGTTCTGGTCTACTTCCTTCAGAAATAGACGTAAGTGAAACTAACAGGCGCCGCGTGTTTGAATGTATAATTTCTTAAATTAAATTATAAATGTTTAATTGTAATATTTATTCAATATCAAACATCACAATGAAAAAGTTTTCGCTGAACCGGATATTATTACGAAACTGTTCAAAAATGTAGATACAACTTTCAGCGAAGTGGTGAACATTGAATTGTAGTCTTACATAATCGAGTTACATACATGGTGAATGGTGATAGACAGGTAGACAGGCACCAATCTACTGGGGCTCGTGGATATTGGATCGATAGTTGATTAAAAGTTCCCATTATATTTCAATACGACCAAAAAGCGTGAGTGTGACACGCGGACGAGGGGCGCATTATTCTGTGCCATTTTGCCGTGTCGGCCGTATCCCAAGTGGTTTAGACACTGCGAGATTAATCAGTCAAGTATTCATATGTTTTGCAAGTTTTCTTCAAGTAGTTTTTGAAAATTACTGTTAATATTAAATGGCACCGCCTATTTTGCTTTGTCTAAATTAACACTCAACTGCTGTTGTATATCTAACTAGCGACTGCCCGCGACTTCTTTCGCGTTGTAGGATTGGCCTTCAGCCACGCCATAACTTCCCATCTTATTTTTTTTAATGTAAGAACCTTTTACTAAGTATAATAAAACATTTAAAAAAAGGAATGAAATCGGTAAAGCCGTTCTTAATATATAGGGTGTTTGGTAGAGGGACCGACAAACCAAATGAGCGTGTTCGGGGGCCCACTTGGAGAATACAAGTTGGCCAAAAAAAATCCCCATGAATTTGAATTTGAAAAACATGAATTTGCAGCTCCAATAGGGATTGTGAGACTAAAAGTCTCAAATTTCTCATTAACGGGGAAATGTAACGGCAATTTTCTTAACTCATGTGATCTCTACCCGCTGGCACTGGAAGCAGGTGTCGCTCTTTATATAGGCTCTCCTTTTTACATACAGCACACTTCACATTTTAATGATCTGTGGCTAAGAGTTAATCTTGCTAAACCTCTGAAATATAATTTCAGAGCTACGAAACCTGAGACAGACACTGGTGTCACACTCATAAACATTCATTCATTTCTTGTGTTCGAAAATAGTCATACTGTCAATATATCTTATTGGATTTCCCCCGCAGGTTTTTAATATAGGGACAGCTATGAAATAACACTAACATTTTAATTCGATGTAACCGGCCGGGAAAAATAAAATGCAAAATGAATAAAGGGTCAATTCATCATCATCTCAGCCGTAGGATGTCCAAGGGTCAATTACCTATGTTAATTGACCCTTTGTCCAGTATCGACACAAAGCCGCGGAACAACAAACCATATTATGCATGCAGGTGTTTTATTTCGAGTCAGAGTACTACATAACTACGCGTGTAAACAGAATCTATCAACAAGTACTTTTGTTTAGAAGTAAGAAATTAGACTTGGTGTGTCGGATTTAAAAAAAGTACTAGGTATATCACTATCACTTTGGCTGGTTTTATTTAATAATTAGCATTAATTTGAATTCTTCTATTATATTTAAAACCAGCTCAAACACTGGCTCTTTTTGTGTGAATAAGGGTGAATAAGGGCCCGGATCTTATATATTTTATGTCTTATTTCATACTTTGTTTACTTGTGTGACCTTTGTTGTAACATCAATTAATGACGTAGCAAGCAAGTCATTCGGCTTGTTGTAAGTACCCTGACAAGACATTTGGAGTGCCGCCCAGACCATATGTTAAACTTATGAATCTGGGTCGTTTTAGTATTTATTCATCAAAGTGACCCCCGCTCACCTGATGACTTACCTTATTTACTGCATCGGAGGTTAAACATTAGGCAGCAGATTGTCTATCTGTGTGAGCAACAGGCATGCTGTTACCCAGGAATCCGCTCACCTGATGGAAAGTGAATATTATGGAATCAAAACAAATAAATAATAATAATCAAACTCTTCAAAACACGAGTGCATAGGTATCTTCTGGGTAAGCGCGCTCCATCATCGATCGCATCATCACTTAGCATCAGGTGAGATAGTGGTCAAGTGCTACCCAGTTCGGTATAAAAAAAAAAAAACAAGAAGCGATGACCATTAGTGCAGCCGTAAGATGCACTAATCGCCATGACATGTGAGATGCTTTTTTCACGCCCCGTTTGAAAGACCCAGGGTCATAGTTGCAAGGAAATATGTACGCCGGCAAAGCATTCCACAATTTACTTACTCGACAGAGGTAGGCACTGCCAATCTTTTTGGTTAGTTGTAAGAAGTTTTAAATAGTGTTTGGATGCAATGCTAGGCCAGATCGAGTAGTTTGGCATCGGAATGGTGAGTGGCATATGTGCGCCTCTCGAGTTTGGAAATATAGAAACTAGAAAAATTTTGTTTTGAAATTCTTGTAGAGTTTAAAACGAGTTTGTTTATGAAGGTTCCCTCTTAACAAAGTTGTAGACATAATATAGTGGATTACAATTCATATAATTATTGTTATAGTAAACGATAAAATAAAGGATACGTTTTAAAAAAATATGCAACATTTTTTTTATCACTACGGTTTTGAACATGATATGTATAAAGTAGAATAAATAAGGAAATCCAATTAATCCCATTGTGTATAAATGTACGTAATTTTATTTATTTATTTATTTACATTTGCATTCATTTTTCGACATTCATATCCAATGAGCGGCTTAATCCTCCATCAGGTAACACTAAATTAGTATAAATTTCTTGAACGAAACTCAATATACCTGAACTATATTGAGTGATGCCATTTATTTGTAATAACCATTATTTTTCTAATTTTATAAAATTGTACGTATTACAATATCTACGATTGATTTTGAATGAATCGTCGTTTCAAATATCAAAACCATCGTTATCGGTGCCATCAATACTACATTATTTAAATATACCAAAAAGTATACTCGTAGGTACTCGTAATTGTAAAAGTACTTTTATTTGAATGCTCATCAAATTCTAACACTACTTTATCATTTCGCCATCATCCGATATAGATAACATACAAGATTATATTACAATGGTGTGGTAAATCGGTTCCTTTAAAAATGTCTCATTAAAATTACAAGATCGCGAACAAAGCTGTAAGAGCGATGCAAGCTATGACAGCTTGTTTGGCGGTCGAGTCAACTTCTTTCATGGTGAGCCAACGGCCGATGTTCCACATACAGAATCTGATACCATTGAAGTAGTGGAACGCAAACGGGAAGCCCAGGATTACCTGCAGGAAGAGAATGTTGATTATTGGTTAGATTATTGGTACAAAGTTTGACAAACTAAATAATTTCAATATTAGACACAATGCAAAGGCTTATTTCTTCAAACTATTGTTTGGTATGGATGAAATTTGTTTTGTTAAAGACTAGCAGCTTCTGCTTCGGTTCTCACAGCTAGCATATCCCATCAGCAGCTTTTTCTCGGCATCAAATATCGCAATAGCATCGAATTGATTGGGATTGAGAGCGCGTTCCAGATAAGCACTGTCTAAATGTACGGTACATGGTGCTATGTTTGTGTATTAACGACAAAGTTTACAGATAAGTTACGATACCAAGAATAAAGAAAATCAAGTCATTGTTGAAAATAATGTAGAGTATTTGTTTTTTTTTTTCGGGTACTATAGACCCGGCCCGCGGGCTGATTCTAACCTCCGAAAAATCTAGAGACATGGTCATATATTTCTTTCATACCAGTTCTCGCTATTTTGTCGTCGTGTATCATACTTTGACTTTCTTTTATCCGTCTTCTTTCGCTCTTATTAATCTATATATTTGCATAGACATTCAGGGATGTGTGATCTATTAATTTATTATTTATTATTAAATTATTAATTACTATTAAACTTAACTCTAGCACATTTCTTAAAATGTTACCATACATACCAAGTAAGGTGGAGTTTAAACAAGGAAGGTTTAAACAATATAACTAAAATTAAGTAAAGAGGAAACAAAATTTGATAATTCCAGCGAAATAACGTGAAGTTCGACTGAGCTTATAATTTATGATACGAGTACGTTCTGTTATGCGCTGTGTCCACCTAAGCAACGTGACACGTGATCTGCCAAGTGATCTGACATGTGACTTTCCACTAGCACCAACATTCAAAGCAATTGTATGGAGTAGCAACCTGACGTGCCACTCAGCGTGCTACTAGTAACGCAATGAAGTAACGCGTGGCACGAAGCTTGTAGTGACTTATTGGTAAAATGAAAGAAGGTCTACCAATTAATGTAAAATTTATTGCTTTATTTTTCGGTTTCCTAAATCTGGTCTACTGTTCAAGTAAATAAGGTCTCAATTGTTCGAGTATCAATAAATACGTCGTCTTTTTTTATTCTATAAAATGTTTGAAATGTTTGAGAATATCTATTTTATTCCTTCATAACCATTTATGTACCACGTGAAACGTAGTCCATTTAGAATAACTATTTGAAAATTTTAATATTATGCAAGAGCATTAAGACCTTTATCAGACGACGGCATAGTTGTACTTTAATACGTTTCTGGCATGTCACTCACACTCATCTACAGAGGATTATCACGTTGCTGTCGCGTTGCTTGTACACAGTGCATTAGAGAGTATCTAGCTTGTAAACGGTATTTCTGTGAGATCTAAATAAGATAACATTTTGAGTCTCGTTGTCTTAGGTCTCACTCTCGTAAGCCTAACGCCCAGTACGTTGAAATTCTTCGTCTCTTACAATTCACGTCCCATAGGCGGAGAGAATATGCATTAAGTTACGAATTTTATTAGAGTTTTCATCCGTTATTTTTTTACTCTTTGGCTAGTTAATTGGGAAGATGTTACTCTGACAGTGTCAAATTGTAGGATAGAGAGATAGATTTATTATTGGGAATCATTACAAATGGAAAGTTAGGGGGGCTGGTAGTAAATTAATATGAAGCTCTCTCGGTTAAATGTTCTTTAATATTCTAGAATCACTAGTTATGCAGTGCAGCGTTAAACGGGAGGTAAGCGATGTTTTTATGAAGTAAGATAATGTTGTGCCCATCAATGTATAAATATAAACTTATATAGTGTATTAAAAAACATCACTTTTGTTTTATTATATCCCATATTTCGGGACCACCGAGCGGTGTGTTGTTAATATAGAATAGTGCATATATTGTTTTAAATAGTATGTACCAGTACGGAACCTTACCTTAAGGATAATAATAGACAATTGGCTGAGCTCCAAACTTTGTATAATTGACACGTATGTTTCCACTCCGTTAGACAAAAACAGCGTACCACCAGCCAAGAGAAGAGCGTAAAATGCCAAAGATAAGCCTGAAAAAGTATTTACAGAATGTTTTCAAAGATAAAAAAAGGTGTGCGTCTCGGGACGCCCGACAGAAGTATACAGTATATACAGAAGTATAATAACTTGAGTTAATCTAGTGCTGTGAGTTAGAAAAAAGGGAAGCCTGGACAAGGAAGAGGTGATAGAGGAAAGGAAGACTGGCACCGTAACCCGTTACCTAACGAATCGGTTTACTCTCCCATAAAATGTTATCACTTCAAAATAATAAGAACATAATGTAAGTATTGTTATTTTATTTAAATAATTTATAAGTACAATTTTAAAAAATTTATACCGACTTCAGTTATTGTAGTGTAACTCAAAAATTGCTGGACCAAATTTGATGAAATTTAAATGGTACTGCACGGGAACCCACCAGCTTTCAAAAAAAGAATTTTGAGAATCGGTCTGATCAGTCGAAAGTTATGAGGTAACAATAATAAAAAAAACAATCGAATTTAGTACCTTCTCCTTTTTGGAAGTAAGTAGAAAATAACAATTAACTTCAGGCTAGCCTAATAACGCTATCCCACTTCAGTCAGTCGTGATGCAGTCGTGGGTAGGCGGAGGACCTAGCATAGCGACCGTCTCACAAGAACAGCTGCAGGGTCAGCGATAACTTCATGTTTCAAACTTTTAGGTAGGTTTTCAATCTTGAGCTAGCCAAACGCATACTAGTAAGAAACCCTACCACCACGCTACGGATTTCGCCATGACGTTGCCAACACCGAAATTTCATCTCCTAGGTAGGGATTGAACCGGTAACCGGTACTTTTAGTTTGCGATGGTTGATTTAGGAATGCTCTCTTGCATCTTAATGGTCATTATTCCAGTGCCAGATATTCGTCTTCCATGTAATACCTTATAAATATTTGTAGTATGCAACCGTTCTTTTAAAACTAAACAACTTACAAAATTGCGTACCTATCCACACTAATATTATAAAGAGGAAAGATTTGTGTTTATGTATATTTGTAACGAATACAATCAAAAACTAGTGCACCGTTTTCAAAATATATTTAAAATGAAATAATATATATTGCGAAGCCGGGGCAGGTCGCTAGGATAGTTAAAAATAATTAATATTATTAACAAATAATACACTTATTTTAAGTTTACGATAATTCTGTAAGATATTATAAAGTCGTAAAGTGATGGGTCCAGTGCATAACCACTCATAGCTTTAGTGGAATCTCCGACAGGTGCGGTGCTTATACCATACATCATCATCATCATCATCTCAGCCGTAGGACGTCCACTGCTGAACATATGCCTCCACCAGAAATTTCCAAAAGGACCGGTTAGAAGCGGCCTGTATGCAACGTCGTCCTGCTACCTTTATCAGGTCGACATTCCACTTTGTCGGTGGATGACCTACGCTGCACTTGCCGGTGTGTGGTCTCCATTCTAGAACCTTTCGGCCCCATCGGCCATCTGTTCTGTGTGCTATGTGGCCTGCTCATTGCCACTTCAACTGGCTTATCTTCTGGGCTATGTAGGTGACCTAATTTCGTCTACGGATCCCCTACCATTGCTCAATATCATGAAAACGGTATACTATACCATTGCTTAATATTATGAAAATATCACTCACCCGTGATTCGTTGGAAGATAGACATCGCTGCCGGAGTAGTCATCTTAAAAATTGTCAAATGAGGTGACATTGGTCTTTTCAAAGTCATGTTCTTAAAATCGTGGTCAACCATCTTTGGCGGTGGCACGTAAGGCTTGTAGGTGATGCGATTTTTGGACTTGGAGTCGGAACCACGGCTTGCACATTGACTGGAGTACGTCAAGACTTTATTGGTTACGGGGGAATACCTACGACGTAGCAAGCTGGGGACAAGAAGATAACAAATCTGAATAAAATACCAACAAATGAAACCCAACTATATTTTAAATTTATTTCGAAGCAAAAAGTAGTAAAGAAAAGTCGGAAAGCATCATAATATATAGAGCACTGCAGTTTCACCGTCGTTTCATACCGTCAAGTGAATTTCTAGTGGAAATATCGAAGAGAAAATCTACCTAGTACTAAATAGAGTTATGTGGGTGTCATTTTCTTTATTGTACGAGTATCTTCTTATCTTTGCAATCATTACATTTCTTCTGGCGACAAAGGTCATCCATGAGCTTTGGCGTTCTTGTAGCTTTAATTTAACATGTTCGCATAGCACTGCGGTTATCTCTCCAAAACATTGCTTAAGTTATTTATCCTATTAATCTGCTTTATATCTTCAATGCCTTTCAAACGTATACGAAACGGTCCAAACATTACTTCACGGAGGAATGATATCTTTATCGCAGTTCGTACCTACCAAGGTACCTTACCTAACCTTAATAATAAGAGTGAAATTGAGAAAAACTTTATGGTCATTACAAACATTAATATAAAGATATAATACAAACAATTATTTTATATGTACTACATAATATAAACGTTAAATACTTTATACCTTTTGTTAAGCAGTACTCTAGTACTGCTTAACAAAAGGTGCATGACTTGCTCATCTAGACAATTGATAGCATAAAGGAAACTTTCTGGACAAAAGATATACAAACACTCATGTTCTATAACGAATTCAGGATAGCTAAGGCTGCTTGGGTATTGCAGTGCCTTTGGGTTTGGTCGCCGAGGCACGCACCGACTTCCACGCAACCGTACGAAAGCGAAGCGGTTCTTTAGCACACAGAATGCGAGTTAGCTCTAATACCGTCCTACCTATGATTGCATTTAGGTTAGACTGGCGTTATATACAAATACTGCTGCGAGTTAAGCCTAGCAACCTATTAGCAAATAAACTGTATTAGACGATCCATTGTACCCATCCAGCAATTCATTTTTATATTGTATAAGTTTTACAATAAGTCCAGTTATTTAAAATAAACACACATTAATTTATGATAATTGACACACTTTTTTCACAATTATTAAATATACATATTTGGAGATGTATTTTTTAAAGTACATTATCGTACAATATTATACTCAAATTCTATAAATCGACTTTTCAATCGAAATTCCTTCAACATCATTAATGGAACATGGTCACATAAAATCACAAGCAATGTACGAAATGGACCAGATAAAATTAACGAGATATTTTTGTCTCGCCACAGTACCTTATTAGTAGTAATTCATTTATATAAAGAGATCATGCAAACTGAATTAATGAAATTGGGAAGGGAACTATTAATATTAATTTATTTAAAGGATGCCTTTACTGCCTCAGTTTTAACGATATGTACTCAATAACGCTAACAGACAGATTTTGGATCAAACCATATCAATTATTGGAACTTGAAACTGTAAAAAGTTGATAAAATTTTAGAAAATATGTAGTCACAGGCAAGGACAGTCTATTATGATAAATCCATTTTGATTGATATACTCAAATAAAGCCCCATTTCAAAAGTATTAAAGAGGCGACCTTGCTAACCAAAGCTATCATTCAGACGTGTGCGGCCATGCAGTCGTGACCTAATTAAAAGGAGGAGTCGTACGAACGCGAGTCAGACCCGCGTAGTGAAGACATTATTGATTAGTTCGAAAATAAGGCCCATAATTAAAACAACGGTATAAGTTCTCGTCGCATTAGCCAGTAACATATAAAAATAAAGTAGATATACTTTCTAATTATAGAGATAAAAATGATATCATTTTGTTAGGATCCGCGTCTTCCAGTATCCGGAACACTAAACTTTTGTATCAATATTGCGGTTTTGTTTTTAATCCTATGGTGTTCTAAAACACTAACGGCTGCTTAGCGACACAACATTTTCATATTGTATCAGTGAGTTATTAAATTATTTCATGACATAGAAGAGCGTACTTTTTGATACACACGGAATAGAGCTAGCCTATTCTTTTTCATTCATACAGATGAATAGGTTAAAAAAACCTTACTTCGGCCACGGCTTTCCCCTGTGGCCAATATTGGCATTTTAATCCGCGCGCTTCTGTATTTCAAAGGGTACGTGTCTGTCCCGCGACTTTATTACTTTATTAGAGGCATTTGGGCAGCTTAAAAACTAAAGCTTGGCTTACGTGGTGCACTGTGGACCACGTCCAATCTCATAGGGAAGGCTCGAATCCTAGCAGTAGGAAAGTTGGTGGGTTGATTGTTTTTGCCATGTTATAAATGTTCCTAGATTCAAAATTTACTTTATTGTGAGATCTATTGTAACTTGGCCAACAAAGGTATTGAGCTATGCTCTTCAAGCGAAACAATGCAGGCGAATGACGCCCGAAATACAGCGCTAAATGACTGAGTAACTAACATGTCCACAGCTCCAGTAAACAAACAAAGTGCCGTCCTACAGCGCATTGTTTAACATCGTCAAATCAAATATACGTGCTGAAAATTTGCACCTCGGCCGCTTTTATACATAAAAGCTTTTGATAGGGTTTTATTATTGTTTGATAAAGTTCATCGCTTTTACTTTATCAGTTTTGCAGAAAGAATCCGGGCTGGAGCAGCGAGTACGGCATAATTTAAATTAAATTTGTTCAGTGTCATAAAGAAATTTAATCCATCCAGATCTGACTGGGTTGGGGATCTTGATGGTTTGGTCGCGCTTACCACCCAGTCTCCCACCCAGTCCCCTCCCCTCAATGGCGTCGTAACGGGCAGGGGCTTTGTGGGAACCCGGGTTGGCGAGACAATGGTCATCGGGGTATACCAACCCCCCAATAAGCCCCTGCACGAGCTGGAGTCTCTTCTCGGAGAAGTGGGGACCCTGGTCGGCCGGAACCGGCCTCTGCCCGTCATTGTTCTCGGGGACATTTTGTAATAACCTTTTTGACACAGTTTAGTTTTAATTTAATAGTAACTTTAAACTTATTAATAGGCAAATCTCGGATAAAGAATGTATAAAATGGTATTATGGAACAAAGACTACAGGTATGTAAATGTAGAACAAAAAAAAACGTCAACTATAGACTTAGCGACAGTTATTATCGAATCAGCAGTGCAAGTACCAAACTTACCGATCGATATATTTGAATCTTAAATTCATGATACTTCGAAAAAACTGCCTATATCGATCTTTTGTCAATCATTGCAAGTAAGTAACAAAATTAAGCGATCGGTAGACAAATTCGATACGTTTTACGATTATACCGGTAACCCTAGCATGGAACTGTTAAATTACGAATGAGATCGTCGATAAGATCGATATTTAATCGATTTTAACGATTGTTTTGTCAGTTTTCAAAACGACCTCGATATAGCTTATCGACAGGCGACGGGAATGGGGATATTGTTTAGTTGCGTTTGATCTTACTAATATTTTATACGCTAAAGTTTGTATTTTTGGATGAATGGATGTTTGTTATTCTCTTACGCTGAAACGGCTGGCCCAATTTTAATGAAATTAGGCATGGAGGTAGATGGGGCGCTGAATTAACACATAGCATAATTTTCATCAACATTGTCATCATCCATAACCATGCGGATGTAACCGCAGGGCGCAACTAGTATTCAAAAAAAATAGACATCGGCCTTCTTTCGTTCGTAGAAGAGCGAAATGCTCGTAGCAATATTCAAATGATAGAAGGACGCATTGCGGAATGCAAACAACTCGTAATTATCGACATACTGTCGACAATTTGAAGATCGTATAAGTCGTCGATATGACTTCCAAACTTGCTACTACGGCCCGATACGATTCTTTAAATTTATCGATCTTAGCGATTCGACAAATTTAACGACTATTACGGTACTTGCACTGCTGATCACCTGATTCGATGATAATTGTCGCTAAGTCTATAGTTGACGTTTTTTTAATAATGTATAGTAAAATAATTTTGTTTTCTTCCCGCTCCGAACGACGTTATTCATGAAAAATACTAAAAAACGTACAGTGGAATCTGAATAGAGTAATAGTGAAGTGAACGACGTAATAATTTTAAAATCTTACGTTAACATCACAGTATTGTGTATACGTATGTGTACGTATACGTATATGTGGTACAAGTACGTAACGGTCGTATTTGTTTTGTTGACGTCTATGTTCTCACTGCAGAAAACTGTAGATTTTAAAACACATTTCAAGATATGTTGTTGTCTATGTTCGCACTGAATAAAAACTTATCAATAATCAATTTTGTATGTAGATTTATCACGTTTGGCATTCGCACTATCATCGTTTCTAAATCTTACAACTTATTTCCATCTTGTTCGAAGTGCTTCCCAAACAGAACTGTAAACATAGAGTGGACAAAACAAGATACATCAAAGTTTAAAGAGCTGTGGCATGCATGTGGAAAACGACTCTGCAGAATATAGACAAAACAAAAACGTCGCGATGCTTTGTCGTCAATAGCTGAGCAAATAACCGTGAATACAAACAATTTCCATTGAAGAGAAAAATATTCCTTAACTCAATATACTCGTAACAGAGAGGCAAACAATTTGAAAATAAAGTCAGGAGCCGGACTAGACGAGGTTGCTCATTCTAGTTGGTATGCTTATGAGTACTTGGTGTTTCTAATGGAGGATCCCAATAATCTATCTATCGACGGGTTTCCTTACTACCGATAGAAATTTGACATAACGTTCATACAAAAAGTGTCAAATATCTAACTCTAGTAAGGTAAACCGGCGATAGATAGATTATTGGGCCGGCTATACCGGCCGTAAAAGATATTAGCATTCCACCTCCTAGCAGAGACTCGTTGATCTTTTATATTGTACGCGTTTTAAAACGTAAGTACGTGTGTGAAAACATGTGGGGCAGAGTCATAGCGTCGTGTGAGGAAACAAAAATATAAAATGTATTTATTGAATTATTGAAAATATTTAGGTATATCGACTTTGCCAGGACACACTCCCTATGTCGGTCAATAAACAGTCTTTAAATTAATTTCCAGCGGATATTGCTTCCAATTTATCCCTTCTATGAACTCTTTGACGAGGCACGACGCCTGGGTTATTGCTTTACCAAGTTTCAAACGAGACATGTGATGCACTCAATATGGAAAACGGTGAAAATACTCGTAATTTTCACCGTTTTCCATATTGAGTGCATCACATGTCTCGGATCGGATATAAAATTAATAAAATTGCTATTCCTTCTAAAAATTTGTGTAGGCAGTCACAAGCAAGAGTAATAATTGATATTTTTCTAGGAAAAAGTAAAATTAGTTGCCGTAATACTCTGTACCTCGCTAATATTATATCATATGCATGGTGTAAGCGAAAAGTTTCAAATCAGGGTTTTCCACATTATATATTTTCCACTAATCCGTTATTTAACATATATTACAATTTCGCAATTATGCAAATTCTTTATTATAGAAATTATAAATTGTACCTACATAGTCTTATATTTCCGAGCAAATACAATAAGATACGAGTACATAAAACAAATATAAAAAACAGATGATAATGAAATGAAATTTTATTTATGACATAAAAAATAAGGGTGTTATTTAAATGGTTAGCACATAGTATTATTATTTTTGAAAGAAGAAAAATATTATCTGTCAGCAGAAATAGCTAATTGGTCAGCAACTCATGGCCAGCAAACATTTCAAACTCAATCAGCAATTTATGTCATTCTGGATGGCTGTAATTATTTTTGTACTGCATATTAATTATATCAGCAGCCATAAGCTGTTCCTGTTTTATAATATTTGGGTAAGCACTCAGTCGCCGGCCGCTGCCGCTGCACGCTCGCTAAATCATTTCAATGCTGGTTTGGGTGGGCTCACCAAATTTTATAATTGCGTATCATTTAATTACCTCTCAAAAAATAATAGGTAGTAGTTTATGCAACTTTCATAATATAATAGAGGGTATTAAAACATGAGTGTAGTTTTAGTGTGTTCTTATTCAGTAATCTGTGGTGTGGTAGATTACACGAGTGTTTAATACCTAATTATATGCAGTTGCATACACTACTTTATTTAATCTCATGACATTTTTGCAACTATAGTTTTATCCAACAAAATATTACTCAAATTCGTATGTACAAAATAGCGCCCATAGAGAAAAGTCTTCTTCTTCTTCTTCTTGTTTGTATGGCTTGTGCGGCGTAACCACAATTTTGCCAATATCAGTGGAAAAAGTCTGTTATTGGTCTATTGGCTATGAACCAACGCGCTCACCACAGATAATGTGTACTTAAATTGAATTGAAACCTCCTTGGCCGGGACACATTGTACTTTAATAATTAAAAAATTGTTTTAAAGCATTGTTTTGTTAGGAGAATAATGCTATAATTTAATTTTTAAATTTTCTTAAAGAAGTATGTAAATAAAATATGCCAATAAAAGTCTGTATTTCATTTCATAATTAGAATATTACCGAATGAGATTATATAAAATAAATAAGAACATTATCTCCCGATAAACTGTACCTACATAAACATTTTAAGTAAACTTTAACTATATTAGACGATATTACCAAATCAAATATGTTTTAAAATCCGAAACACTTCTTCATATTATTATGTTGATACTCGTAGACAATGAACAAAATCAAATAATAAAATCTCTTGATAGACTAAAATTTAGCATCGGTAATCATTTATATCGTAACGTTTCCAACGAGTATATCTACAATGGACACCAATATACTGTATCAATATTTTTTAGTGTTCTTTATTACCCGACAGCGGCCTCAAAACGTTTGCCGTTGGCCGTTTCTATTTACGCTCGTAACTACACAAAGGCGCTATTGATTTTGATAAATGATACGGCATTGAATACATCTTGTTAGCTTGAGTTGCACTGGGTAGAAACGCTTTGCACGTCTCCTCCCTCCTCCGTAGTGGGGTCACTGGCGAATAGTTGGGGGACTCTTCGCCGGTTTGCACGGCCCTACACGTCTAGGGGGTGACCTTGGTGAGCAAGGTCATCCCTTCGAAGGCGCTGAGGCCCGGTTAAGATCAATCCGAGCCTACCGCTGGGGCGAGATGGTGGCTGCCAGCGCGACCCTGTCTCGCCCCACCTTGGCGGAGGACTGCTCACGGGGGGGTTTTAGTGGGTCTGAGCCCCACACGCCCCCTTCCGTCACCCCCGTGGCGGAAAGGAAGTGCACAGCATTTCCCCTCTAAAAAAAAGGGTAGTAACGCTTTAAAAATTGCAGATTTAATCATTGAAACGAACAAAAACAGCCATTTTTTAACATTTTAGCTGTTATATTTTATTTTTATGAGGGCTTTTTTATGAGGGAATTTCGTAGCCAGGTTATTATACTATGAGTTTGTTTTCTTATTGTCCATAGTTATGAGCCCCGTGATATAAGTGCAGTGCCATTCAGAAACAAAGGTTTTTGTTTGATACTGTAAGACTGGGGGGAAAAAATACTTCATCTCAGTATATGCTAACCTATTTTTTTATAGTGAAAGAGTCAGATATAGATATATTATATATATAGATGGAAGAAGTAAAACAAGCTTCAGAAGTATTAAGGTTAATTCTTCATGAAATTATGACTTCTGAACTAGAGGTTTGAATCTAAATCCAATATAAGTTTGTCGATACTAAGCAATAAGCTCTAATTTAATAGGCTTACTTAAGAGATAAAAGAACAGACTTATGGACACAAATAATATTGGTGCTATATTTTGATGCAACGACATGTCACAGTTCCAGTTTGGTTTTAAATTTTTATTAAAAATAACGAAGTACCTATAATTATCTAATTATTAAAATAATGAAACGTTAAATTAAATCAGCTACTATCTACAGTTAAATCAACCATCATAAAATAACGAAACCAAAATGTGAAGAAATCTAGTGGACGTAAATCTAAAAGTAAAGAAACGAAAGTAGAGGAGTCAGGTTTGATGCGAAAAAGCAAAAAGGAACAGAGCCATTATACTCTATAGTGCCTATCCAGGAAAAAGCAGGGCCACGGAGTTTCAAAGTTTGCAAGTAATTAGGACAACATCACAGATGACCTGAATCATACTGACATACAATATAGCAGGATATAATGAAAAAAACATTGTACTAGACATTGCAAAAGAAGGGACAACAGACACGGTTTATATGTCGGTTTATAATTAACGATTAATAATAATCAAAATTTAAAAGGTCTACTAATTATAATTCACTTACCCATTGCCAGAAAGTAGTTCTATGACACCTTCAGGCCTGCTACCACAGTGTTTAAATATGCGTAGCATTTCAACAGTTTGTACCTAAAGATTAGCTGTTTCTTTGAAATACACAAATTACTTTATTATTTACGGAAATAAAAAAACCACAATTGATGACAGCAAAGTCAATAAAAATACGACGTTCATATCTATGATACTACGCATAGAATATAGGTTTTTATTCTAAGGTACTACGCTATAATTTACTCTATGATACTACGTAAGAGACAATGACTGATTGTCATTGTCGTCACTAAGTTTATGTTTTTATTTGTTAAAAGTATTTAACAGTAGAGTATTGCTTAACAAAATATTATGAGATTTTACAAAATATAAGACGTTGGTTGATATTTCTTGTAAGGTTGATTTACTATAGCTCGTGTCGTATTTGATGAGGTCATTTAATGTAGCGATATAGTTTACAATCTTGCCTCTATACTTCTACTAGTCACTATTCAAATAATTATTATTTACATTCTTAAGTAATCTAAACTAGCTGCGCGTCGCGGTTTCACCCGATGTTGAAAATTATGCTATGTCCTTCCCTGGAATATAATGTACCTCCTTGCTAAATATTATCTAAAATGGTAAAGCATAATCTAGATGAAATAAGGATTTAGTGTCGTATTGACACAATCCTATTTTCACACATTTTCAATCTGCCTAATTCCTACAGAATAAACGTTTATTATTAGAGTTCCTGCTCTCCGAGGTTTCACCCGCGCGGTGATGAATGATGATGATGTTGAATCTTATGTGGCCTATGTTACTCAAGGTGAATATAGCTTTCTAATGGTGAAAAATTTTTTGAAATTGGTCCTGGTCTTTTGAGCCAATTCGTTACAAACATACATACAAATATTTCCTCTTTATAATATAACGAGTAGTATACTCGTAGATTAATGGGACGACGGTTATACATATTGTAATTTATTTTTATTTTTATCTAATTCACTAAATCCACGGATCTTAACATAATTTAAACCATTAGATAATATTAGCGCTAACATCCAATAACGGATTTATTTTCTATAAATAACAATTGTAAAGAGAGCAGAATATACTACTAACAAAGTGTTCTGGAAAGATAGACATTTATATTTTGATAACTTATACCTATAAACATTTTGAAACTTTATGGAAGCTTCTTAATATTATTACATATCTTATATCACACTAAATTGTAAATTTAATTAATTATGATTATTTATATATACCTATATTAATATTAAAATGCTACTAGAAACTTACAGGATATGGGAGAAAACATTTTTTCAATTTAATTGGGGCGTGTGTGTGTATGTGTGTGAGTAATAATAGATAATATTATATCTATCTATTTATTAGGTACATAGTAACTGTTATGTATTTAGGTATAGTTCGTCAAAAGTTGGATTGAAATAGTGTTAAGATGATTGTGTTTTACATGATAACTTTCTAAATATATTTGGTTTGTAAAACAATCGCATTTTAAGGCTGTAGTGGATTTTGTGCGTACAAACATTTAAAATCATTAATTGCTTACCGTTTACACAGTTCCAGTATAAACTTTCGGAATGAATGTTTGTACTCGCTGATGCAGCATAGCCTTCAGTTACATTTCATGTTATATTTCACTCTTTGAGTTGTATTCGGATGATACGTACCTCACACTGTCAGTATGGTAACTAGCTACATCTACAAGAAAACTACCAAAACTAATATTACAAAAAAAAAAGTGCTTCATAGAACTGTACTGTAGTAATGTCAAAGTAATCATCTGGAACTTCAACTTCAACTGCTGTATGTCACGATCAGAAAATGTAACAAAAAAGAAAAACTTTTCATTTTTATTTTAATGCATATTCATCGAGATTTTTTAAATGTATTTCCGCTTGTTGACAAGACTACATGATATACATTAAACTTTGATTTAAAAAAATAACTCGTGTCTCCCGTAGATACCAAGTTTTAGGTCGAGTTTGGGCAGCAAAATCAGATAAAATTGCTTATTAATCCATAGACAAAAATCTCCGATGACAAATGAAAATTTTCTGCTCAGCTCTTGAAACGTGACCGTTAAAACTAATACTAATAACTAATAAGAGGCTAAGAGCTTTGTGGGAGAGTTAGGTCGAAGACTCTGTGACATCACCGGTGACTCCCGCTCCGGTTCGTTCCTGGTGCAAAGGCTGGTCATAGCTATTCAGCGCGGGAACGCAGCTAGTGTAATGGGCACCTTTCCACCGGGAGCGGACAGGGGCGGATTATTTAATTTTGACTAGAAGGTTAATCTAACCTTTGTAATTTATTTTATATTTTTAATGTGTAATTTTAATTGACTATACTAATAACTGTAATTAAATATTGGCACATATATAATATAAACTGGATTTTATATTAAATAGTGTTGGAGAACTTCCTACGGCTCTGTCTAAATCTACCTAAGCTCACATTTGAAAACTTACCATGAAACACCTACAGCTATCATCCGACAGCAGTCATCATCCATAATAAAAAAATATAAAAAAATAATAATAATTTAAATAATAAAAAAATATAATAATTATCCATAAAACGTAGTGTTTATATTCTCTTTGATCCATAAAAACAAGTCTATTGGTCTAGTTTAGTGTGATACTCGTATTACCTAAACTTTTGATTGCTTCAAATTACGCAAAACTACAAATTATTTATAATTATAAAATTGGTTTTGTGTGGACAAAGTATCACGATCATTTGATAACCGTTGGTAGAACAAAAATAAAACAAAATAAAATAATAAAAAACAAAAATAAATAGTTTTGTGTTATGCCCAGGAATAACTTAGCGTCGTTCCAGACTTCACTCAAATCCACTTTTCGTTCTTATAATATTAACTTTGATGTAAAAGTAAAGTAAATGTGAATATTATCTGGCTGGAGAGACGAATGTGTGTTACTCGTTTTTACGAGTCTCACTTCAGTTCTGACCGATTATACAGGAGTAAACAAATCTGTGAGCGAGGTGTGTATTCAAACAGTTCTTGTAGTCGTAATATTAATATTACTTTTTATATTTAAAATATAGACTTGCTGACTCGTGTTTTTATTTGAATACTTTTCGTAATTAAACAAGTTAATTAACTCTATGTTCCTTCACGTATTTATACTTAGTGTTACCACTTAACATGTAAAACTAGTATACTATAACAATAAATATCCATAACACAGAAATTTTCATACTTAAAACAGGTCCAAAATCTATGAAATCTAAAGCGAAAGGTCACTCACTCATCACGAAATCTCAGAAACTACAAGTACTTCAAGAGTTTCAAAGTATGCATACGGGTTCTTTTTGGACGTAGGTGCTCATTAAGACGGGATTTTATGAAATTCAACCCCTAAGGGTTTTTTCGGGGTTGATCAGCAGCACCAGCTTCGATAGCGAAACTTAGTGTAAACATAGATAAACTCACTATGTTTATGTAATTAGCCACACCCATATTATACTATAATTTTCTGTGTATAGACATGTCATGCAAATCCACTAAATTTACTGTCACTATTTCATATTACATTATCCTTCAATATCTCATCTCATATATTTTCATGCATTACCTCTCGAAACACATATATTTTGTACAAATTATTTTTGTATCGTGTTTCGCAGATACATGCCTAGCCTAGTTTGGGGCCCTCAGTGACAGTTATTCAATGCTTATAAGCTCATGTTATGTATCTTATTTGTATTGTACCTTTATAGGAAGTAAGGAGATAAGTAAAATTAACATTATAATATTATATTATTCCATGATACATTTATATTGATTTCACGATTTATCTTTAGTTTTAGTATATTTATTAGCTAATATGTATTGATGAGCCCTGGTTGCTTGAAATAAATGATTTTTTTATTTTAGTTTTGTAAATAACACGGTAATCCGAGCCCTGGTGATCTACACTGGATTAATATGACGTTCACGATTGACCCGTTTTGATTGACGATTGACAAATTCGCATGAGCAATTTCAGTTGAGCAACCATTCGATTTCATGCACCAACAAAATTGTACGTTTGATGATCTAGCTACTTATGGGTCGGCATTTCGAATTTAGATCTAAATCAAACGTCAAATTACACAAATACAGCTTTAACTCAATGCTTCATAAATAATTCTTTGATATAACTTAAACTAATATAACCTGGAATCTGTGAACAAATTAATGATGAATATAGATATATAATATGAATATAGAATATATAAATCCAACCGTGGCAACAGAATCAAACTAAGTTCAAGCCAGAAGCCAGAAGCCAGAGTCAATTTGATATTCGTTTGATTGTATCAGTTGTACCTAGTCCTTCAAATTTCTGACACACTATACAAAATAATTCTTATAATCGAAGATGTATATAACGCTTTGCGTGTTTCACCTATTCCGTCGTGGAAACGGATGTTATAACTACAGATCGCGCCAAACTTCTAGTCCGCTCTGAACACAGCGCGAACCGCGTCGCAGTAGCAAAAAATAGGTATCAGTGGGGAGTGGCAGAAGGCGGCGGCGGCAGGGCTCGCTCCACTTCACCGCCCCCGCATCTACATATCACCAGTGCGTGCGTGTTAGTGTGCGTTTAGTGTTCTTCCTAATAGCACACGCGCTTATTTTTCGTAGCGAAGTACAGTCAAGCTCAGTTCTGTTTTGATTTTGTTGTTACTGTTAAGTTTTCGTTGTCTATTTTTTTAGTTGTTCCGTTATCGTTTTTTTGTTGTTCTAATAACAACATTTTTAACATGCCTAACCGGAATACGGTTTTACGACGTCAAACTAGAAAAACAGTGTACAATGTTTCGAAATTTATGCAAAAAGAAGCGGACGAGGGCGTAAAAATAAACATCAAGCACGTGCAAAAAAGAGTGGCAGAAACTACTGGAGTTTCAACAAAACGGTGCGCAGAATTTATGCATAAGCCAACAAATCGGAATCTATAGCTGTGTTTCGAACTCCTGGGAAGAAGAGAACGGGAAAAAAGAAGATAACTAATATTGACAGGTTTGACGAAGGGGTAAAGAAAAAGGTGCGTCTACAATTATCACAATACCGAAAAAGAGTTACAGAGAGTCAAGGGTCTTTTAAGAAAATTAAAGGAAGACATAAATTTCGAAGGTTCTGGAACCAGCCTGCGGCGCATATTAAAACGCATGGGGTTGCAATGGAAAAGAACGGAGGATAAAAGAAAAAATCTTATTGAACAAACTAATATACAATTGAAACGCATAGATTTTCTACAAAAAATTAAACGTTATCGTGATGATGGAAGGCCGATTATTTATACAGACGAATCGTATGTCGACTCGACACATGTCAGCTCCAAATCCTGGGGCGATGGTTCGAAAGAGGGACTTAAGAAAAAAAATTCAAAGGGGCAACGTTTTGTCATTGTGCGTACCGGATCAGATGCCGGTTTTGTACCTAATGCTCTTCTTATGTTTAAGGCGGGGACAAAGAGTGGAGACTATCATGACAATATGAATTTTCTAAATTATGAAAAATGGTTGCGAACCCAGTTTATCCCATATCTACCCTCCAGATCTGTTGTAGTTATTGACAAAGCGTCCTACCATAATAAACAGGAAGAGCACTGCCCAACCTCAAATTCAAAAAAATCTGACATGCAGACATGGCTCACCGAGAAAGGAATTACTTTCAGTCCTGAGATGCTGAAACCTCAACTATACGAACACATTAAAAAAAAACAAGGAAGTAAACAAACATTTTCACATTGACCGTATTCTAGGAGAGAGTGGGCATACGGTATTACGGCTTCCACCCTATCACCCAGACTTGAATCTAATAGAAATAGCCTGGGCAGCTGTGAAGGGTTATGTAGCGAAGAAAAATGTAATCATAATCAAATGGATATGATATGGACTATTAATCAAGTCATGGAACTTGTCCGAGAAAAATGCAACATTATGGGTGAATCAGAGTGGACGGCATTGTGCAACAAAGTTAAAAACATTGAAGAAGAGTATAGAAAGAGTGATCACTTAATAGACACATTAACCGATGAATTTATAATAAGAGTGAGACCGATAGCTAATCGGAATCGGAGAGCGACGATGAGAGTGAAGATACCGACTCTAACCATGAATCAGATAGTGGCGATGATGACAGTGAAGTCATCCCAAGTTCAAGTAACTCAACAATATCACTATCAAACTATATTGCAGGTGTACAATTATAAACTTTAAAATAAAACTATATTGCAATTAAACCTGTGTTTTGCCTATTCGTACTTATATCCAAATAATGTTGGAATAAAAATGTAATAATAACTAATATTATTATAATAGTCTATTGCAAAATTAGTTCTTCAGTCATGGTGGAGGGTTTGTGTTTCAAATCAACTTAATTTTGTGCGTGACTGTACCCCTGCCCGAAGCAACTTCAGCGCGGACTAGAAGTTTGGCGCGATTTGTACTCATAGTTATTCTAATAAAAAGCTTGCGTTCAAGAAGGCAAGGTACTAACGCATTCGCTATTTTTACAAAATTCATCCAATTAAACTATTTTCTTCGGGAAAAATACCTCGGAATTTTCCTAGAGCCGCAAATAAAAAAAAACATTGAAAAATATTCTGTATGTCGCACGCCTTTTTTCACTCTAAGTCACTATACATACAGGAAGTATTACCTTTATTCATAAATACAATAAACACTAAATACAAAAGTTTTCCAACTTCTTCAAATTCTTCTAATTAACGGCCTGTTAAAGTTTATACCTAATATTCGCCGTGGTTCCGTAGGTGCTAGAAACGGTGCAAACCGGGGAGATACTCCTAGCTGTGTTTCCTAACGATTCCAGAAGAATTTACTACTGCCAGAATTATTTCCATACTTTATCCTAATTTGACTGGACTATTATCAAAAAACGATATTAGAAGAATTATTTAGTGACGCTTCCGCTAGAAACAATGCTTATGGCCGAGTTGCGGTGTGCACCACCCTCCCTCCCCCACAAACTGCAAACGGGAATTCGACTCTACACGAGGCATCCTTAGGACGATGTTGACTCGTCAAGCGCTACACCGACAGATTATATTACAGCGTGACCAGGAAAAATAGGGATTCATTTTTATATATAGAGATATAATACAATATGTGGATAGTTAAACTAAGTAAATTAAAGTCCATATACATATTATGGTCTTCCTTCCGTTGACCTATATTCACTTTAGTTTTGATTTGTTTCATAAAATGTGTTTATGATAGCAAAGCATTAAATGCTTTGTAAGCTTATTATCATAAATAAAATAATTTAATTAGTTATATAATAATAAATACTATTATACGTAGTCTCGAAGTTTGAAAGTACCTCGTCACGACTACTTGTCTCTCCATAAGCATAAAATCAATTTTCTTTCATCAACAACAGACCTAATTTCCAATTCAAATCTCCTATCACGGTTGTGCCATTTCCTATGCCGTAAGATTACCACAGATGCATATAAAATTTGTCTTCGATTTATGTTCAGCTGCCTGGCAGACGGCCATCCTCCATGGGCATCCTCGTTGATAATATTTATGAGCCTTGTTGTGAGCGTAGTGTACATCCGGCTTATTAAAAATCTACGAAAGTTGTGGTGTTCTGCTAAAGTCTTGAGATAATATTGAACCAGCTTAAGCAGCTGTAGTCACCCCGTGACCTAATTATTTCCAAAACTTCGCCTAAAAACTATAGGAACGTGAATTTGGTTGCGGGTGATAGGTAAAGCTGGTGATGCTTGGAGTACTCTACATCTGCCAAGTTGGCATCTGCCATCCATGTAACTATTGATATTACTACTTAAGATTGTAACTACAATAATACATCGTATACAAACATAGTTACAAAAATGTCCCCGAGTTTCTTGTCCGTTCTTCTGACTAGATCCTCTATTTATTTTGGAACGCGGCGGTAGAGTCTTAAACTGTAAGGTGTAATCGTTTTTTAATTACACTTTACAAAACAGCTTATTCTATTTATATTTAATTAATTATATACTAAAGTATTTAATACATTGAAATATAATTCTTATATACTTACGTAGGTACCTAAATAATACGAGACGTTTTGGTCCGATACACAGTAGGAACAATTTTAAAATACAACTATAAATTACAGATGTATAAAACAACTATCTATTTTAATTTAAAGATTAAAATAACACATCCTTTCCAAACCCGCCACGTCTAATAATCCGTGTCAGGCTCCATGACCACTAGGCCATCGAGAAACCCACCCAAGCTTTAAATTTAACTCTCCTGTTGATTTTAAAGATGAGTGTTTCTCCCTAAAATTGTAATATTTGGTCTCGTTCGGCAGACTTTAGTGGTTTAAAACTCAAACAGTTCATGTTTATTATTCAAGGAATATTCAATTCCCGATAGCAAATTTATTCAGAGAGAAACAAACCTTATATCAATAAAGCTCAAAGCACGGTGTTCTGTAAACATAACTCTGTACTGACCTACGGAACCGACCTACGTCACCCACCACCCTCTGCGGTGTGTATACGAGTTTCAAGTCCTTTGAAATAAAAATCAATGATTAC
Organism: Selenia dentaria; assembly: GCA_917880725.1. NCBI lineage: Eukaryota > Metazoa > Arthropoda > Insecta > Lepidoptera > Geometridae > Selenia > Selenia dentaria. Next base: position 42,640,507 of record OU862876.1, read on the forward strand.
TAACGGTTATTATGTTCGTGAGTGTAAAGTAAAGTAATAGTATTAGTTAGTAGTAATTTTGTGCAATTTTAGAGAAATATATATATATATATATATACTCATACGGGATTCGAACGCGCGTTTCGTTATCTATATAAATAAAAATCCGTGTTTCTTCTGGTCACGCTATAACTTGATAACGGATTGCACGATGTCGCTAATTATTGTGTTATTGTCAAGATAAGGTTCAAAACCCAAGGAAAGATGGGAGGTTATGGAGAGGCCGCAGGTCGAGCCTACTACGCAAACGAAGTCGCGGGCAGTCGATAGTTATGGATAAATGCAAACTAGGAGTTAGTATCTAATATAAAAAGTCGGTTTCTCCGTTTCATGTTGTTGTTCGTGTGTGATATTTGTCAAGATAGATAGCGTTGACTACTAGGTACTACCTTAAAAGGTTTCACAACATAAAATATGGTCACAAGCCGATATTGTGTATATATCCTGTGAAAGAGATGAATGACTATAACATGAATTTAACTACCTGTCTAGCTACGTATTCTACTAAGGAATGAAGGAAACACAGTAGTAACATTAATAGCATTTTATTAGAAGCATATATTTTATACCCAAGAAACAGAAACAGTGTTCATTTTAATGTTATTATATAAAAGGATACAGATGTCCTAGTACTAGGAAAGTATTTTATAGGCACACTATTTTAGGAAACTAAGCAAATATAGACACATTTAATAGATATTAACACAGGCACAATACATAGACAGACAGCAGTATTTATAACAAGAAATACAACTCCAAACTTTCGGCAAGCAGGAGTTCTTGATGCAACAATCACTTGTAAAGAAAAGAAGGCTCGGCATTTTTTTTTATTTTTAGCGAACGAACTAATGCTGTTTATCTCTACCGGCATTTACAGGGTCACCGGACGGCTGGCGAGCGCAGATGGCGCTCAGCCAGATGCGGGCGCAGAAGGCGCATCGCCTAAGGCGAGCGTTGAAGACGCTTCGCCTCAAGGAGATGAGTAGTCGAATTGCTCAAGGGCACCGCTAAGGTACGGACCTCGGCTTGGGCCGTCGCCGGGAGAGAGGCGAGTCGGAGAGAATCGCCTCGGTACATGAGTGTACCGTTGAAAGTGGGCCCTATAAATTTGATTATCAGATTGGCTTTTATAGCAATGTCTGCCGCCAAGAGACTGTTTACCACAACTATGACACCTCTCACTAGCCTAATAACCAATCAGAAACAATATAATTCCCGCCACAACGAAACACCCTATCAGAAATTTTACAGGACGCTACGTCACTGGTTACAAATGAAAGAAGATAGCATTTCGGTGTGGCGGTGGCTTAAAATTACTAAACACATTACGTGTTTTTAAACATAACCTATATTTACTATTAAACACGTGTAAAGGCCTCCTGGTAATGCAATTATCTTCTCGTATTGTACAATTATGCCTGTAATCAGTGAAGCATAGTTGCAGATAATCGATTCTGCTAAGTTTATTGTTACGGTATTTAAATTGTTTACACGAAATCCAATCACCTGCATTAATGACAGTTTATAATTAAAATGTTCACAGATTTTGGCGTTTTCGCAATACCGGCATTGTAAGTATATATTCATTTTATTACACATTGTAACTGCGGAAAATGACGAACAGAGTAAAAATATTAATAGTGATTATCTGTTCACAGCTTCCGAAGCACAAGATCACAGAAAGAATGTACTACACCATAGGGACTAGTGTGGATGAGGCCAGCCTAGTGTAGAAGTTTTCAGACCGCCCGTACGTCTCCGCCATTGCTTAACAACTGCTAAACTAATTTAATAACTTGGATTGCGTTACGTGCTTTCCAAAACACGAAAGCGCTTAGTTGAAATCGCAACTAAAGGTCACCCATCCACGGTGTAACCGCAGCTTGACTTGCATACTACACCTACGCGCGAAACGGGTTAAAGCCTACGAAGAAATAATAAGTCAGGAACTGTAACTGCGTTAAAAAAAGAACCCTGCTTTCCTTCTGAATTTACACCAATCACCGAACATGTCTATTTGTAACCTCGCAAGTAATTCGTATTTGGAATCATACGTCGTTTTGGTTTGAAGGGCCACTTTTTGTGTGGAATTTGTTCTGAATGCTTCCTTACATTATTTCTTCGTAGGTTAAAGCATACAGTTTGGATCGAATTGCATAGTAAGAGAGCCCACGACCAAAACTATGTATCATAGCAATACGGCAGAAACTTTCGGTTGGATGGTACTGTTAACTGTCCAAGATGTCGCTCCGTCCCCGCAAGACGGTTAGTCAAATAGAGAGTTAAAATTCGATGCTCGGACCAGATTCTCGGTGGCCTAGTTGGTCAATGGCGTCTGACACGGAGAGTCAGAAGACGCGGGTTCGAATCCCGTCCGAGGATGTGAATTTTTCTCTCTATAAATTGCAATGTTTGAGATCGCTTAAGCAGGCGTTAGTGCTTTGAAAAGTAATATTATAAAAATCACAAGGGTTGCGATGTCAATACGAAAGTTCAAGTATTTCTAAATAATGCTTCTTTCGGTTGGATGGTACTGTTAACTGTCCAATAGATGTCGCTCCGTCCCCGCAAGACGGTTAGTCAAATAGAGAGTTAAAATTCGATGCTCGGACCAGATTCTCGGTGGCCTAGTTGGTCAACGGCGTATGACACGGAGAGTCAGAAGACGCGGGTTCGAATCCCATCCGAGGATGTGAATTTTTCTCTCTATAAATTTCAACGGCAGAAACTGTATATAATCGTCAGATTTTATGATTCTGAACCCGGCTGGGTGTGTAGTAACGATCAAAAGTGTAGCATCTGCTTGGGGATGCTATTTCTGATGTGTCGAAAAAAAGGCAGTCGGTATTAAAGCAATACGTCTGATATTGAAAATTTACATAAATTTTATAATTTTATGACTCCGACTGGGTTATAAATTCTTCTGCTCATATTAACGATGACGTGGTCCCTTTTGACGTAAGCTTCTTAATCATTTTTAAGAGAAAACAACATTGTTTTTACTTAAAAATTCATTAGATATGTCAAAAACAATTCCGCTAACCAGTCTCTTTCAAGTTGGTTGTGGTCTTGTCATTTTCATGAAATTAAATTTAATTATCACGCATTATATATATATTTGGTTGGTTGTGGTCTTGTCATTTTCATGAAATTAAATTTAATTATCACGCATTATATATATTTGGTTGGTTGTGGTCTTGTCATTTTCATGAAATTAAATATAATTATCACGCATTATATATATTTGGTTGGTTGTGGTCTTGTCATTTTCATGATATTAAATTTAATTATCACGCATTATATATATTTGGTTGGTTGTGGTCTTGTCATTTTCATGAAATTAAATTTAATTATCACGCATTATACATATATTTGGTTGGTTGTGGTCTTGTCATTTTCATGAAATTAAATATAATCATCACGCATTATATATATTTGGTTGGTTGTGGTCTTGTCATTTTCATGATATTAAATTTAATTATCACGCATTATATATATTTGGTTGGTTGTGGTCTTGTCATTTTCATGAAATTAAATTAAATTATCACACATTATATATATTTGACAGATATATAAATCGAAGAACTGAAAACTCTTTGAACAACTGTACTCCAAAATTCACCAACATCGAATGCGTCGGTAAGGAGAGAGCGTGGACGCCCTCCTACCACGGGCCAATACGTTGGCCTTGCTAAAGCGAAAGCTGAGCTCAATAAGGCCCGTGCAGAGAAGATGAAGCTCATAAACGAGCAAGAGCTTGCGGACAAGCTCCGCAAAAAGCAGGAGGCATCGATTGCCTATTTCAAAAAGAAGCTTGCGCCTTCCCCACAAGTTGAGAGCTGCGACGCTGCACAACTGGAGGGAATGGTGAGGGACTCTGTGGAGACCATTACTGAAGTGGCTGCAAGGTCCGGCAACCTCAAGGGCACCTATGTCAAGGCCCTGAAAGACGCTGCCGCAGTTATTAAAGCCTCTTTCCAAGAAGCGCAGTCACGCACAATGACCGAAGAAGTAGCGCTACTTGAAGAGGCGAACAAGCGGCTCACGTCGGAGCTAAATGAGCTCCGACAAGAGATGGGGCGACTGAAAGCAGCCCAGGAAACGCCAGCTGTGAAGGTTATCCCGCCTAAAATCTCAGCCCAAACTCCCTTCATGGAGGAAATGGTGCGAGAGATCATGATGCAAGTCGGCACTATGATGAATGCCCGGTTTGAGAGCCTGGAGGAGAGGCTGTTGCCGGAGAAGAGGATCAGGCCCCCACTTGCCGCAGATCTGCGTAGGCAAGCTGCGGTGAATACGCCAACGGCCGGCCATAGTGACTTGACGAATGCGATGCCGACTGACACTACATCCAAAAAACAGAGGAGGAAAGGTGCCACCGTACCAGCAGTCCCAGTAGCTCCCGAGATGCTCCTGGCTCACACACCAGCTCCTGTGGCCGAGGCATGGACTGAGGTGACCAAACGAGGTAAGACCAAGCGGAACAGGAAGAGGACGGCAAAGGCAAGACCAACAAGGGATAGGTCTGCCCCTCCGGCTAGAGACCCTCTTCCTCTTAAGAAGAAGGCACAACAGCCAAAAGAGAAACCAGCCAAGCTTCGCCCGCCACGTACTGCAGCAGTAGTCATCACGCTGCAACCAGGAGCGGCGGAGAAAGGCGTCACCTACGCCACGGTTCTAGAGACGGCAAAATCCAAAATAAAACTTGTTGAATTGGGAGTGCCGCCACTAAAGATAAGAACGGCAGCCACTGGAGCGTGGGTACTTGAAATTCCTGGCGCAGACAACGCTGTAAAAGCAGATGCCCTTGCAGGGAGACTCAGGGAGGTCTTCGCTGATAGTGAAGAGGTCCGTATCACAAGACCGGTCACCACCACGGACCTGCTTGTCAGTGGCCTGGACGATTCGGTTGCCCCGCAGGAACTAGCAGGGGCACTGGCGCGGTTAGCTGAATGCGCTGATTGTGCATTCTCTGTCGGCACAATACGTCGTGGATCAGCGGGGATGGGAACTGTGTTTGTTCCCTGCCCCACAACGGCAGCCAAGAAGATCGTGACCACTGGTGGCCGCGTACTCGTAGGATGGGTGTCAGCTCGGGTCCGCATCTTAGATGCTAGACCTAGGCGCTGTTACCGATGCCACGCACCAGGCCACGTTGCGGCCCAATGCAAGGCTGAAGTTGACCGTAGCGATGAATGTTACCGCTGCGGTGAAAAGGCCCACAAGGCCAAGGATTGTCCCGCCTCTACTCCACACTGCACCTTATGTGCAGCTGCTGGGAAAGCAGCGGATCACCTCTCCGGGGGCAAGGCCTGTGCCAAGCCCCCGTTCAAGTCAGGGGCCAAAAGGAAGGCCGCTGCGGCTGAGGCTACGGCCCAACCGCAGCCACCTCCCCCTCAAACAGGACAAGAGAAATACATGGAGGAAGGTTAGTTATGGCCCTAGCTTTCCTCCAGGCGAATATAAATCACTCTGCCCGTGCTCAGGATCTGCTCCTGCAATGCCTGGCGGAGCGATCTATTCACGTGGCGGTGGTCGCTGAGCCATATGTGGTTCCGACTAGATCCGACTGGGTGGGAGACCTTGACGGTTTGGTGGCAATTTCCACGCAGTCGTCAGCCCGCTCCACCCTTCTTGATGGAGTGACAAGAGGCAGGGGATTTGTTGCGGCCTCAGTAGGTGGTGTAATGGTAGTAGGGGTCTATCATTCCCCAAATCGACCCCTACATGAACTGGAGGCTCTTCTAGGCGAAGTGGGAACCTTAATTGGTCAGACCCGCCCCCGCCCCGTGATCGTCTTAGGGGACCTGAACGCAAAATCTACGGCGTGGGGTTCACCGTCAACGACTCCGCGGGGTAGAGCCCTAGTCGAGTGGTTAGTTGAGATTGGTTTGTGTGTGGTGAACCTAGGGACAGAGAATACCTGTGTCCGGCAAAATGGTGGCTCAATTGTTGACGTTACGTTCGCAACCCCGGACATGGCCAGTCGAATACGCGATTGGAAGGTGCTGGTCGACGAGGAGACGCTCTCCGATCATCGGTATATCCGGTTCAGCGTCTCATCGTCACTATCAGACAGGAGAAGAAATAGACCTATCGAGATTGGCCCCCGATGGGCCCTGAAGCGTTTAAATATCGAAGTACTGCAGGAGGCGGCCATCGTTGCGGCGTGGTGTGGCACTCCTTTGGAGACTGATCCAGTGGACCTAGATGCGGCAGCGGATGGGCTGTGTGAGGCAATGACGCAGGTGTGCGATGCAGCGATGCCGCGCGCACGAGCAAATCAACCCAGACGCCAGGTCTACTGGTGGTCGGAGGAGATTGCCGAACTCCGGCGACGCTGCGTGAGGAAACGCCGCCGATACCAGCGATATCGGAGGCGAAGGCGGCAAGAAACTGAAGTGTCTGAGTCTCTCTATGCTGCCTACAGAGAGGCTTCCAAGGCCCTTCGTGTGGCGATCGATGAGGCCAAGAGGTCGGCATGGGAGCAGCTACTGCAAAGAAAAAAAACTGCTAGAACGCGACCCGTGGGGCCGCCCATACAGGTGGGCGCGACAAAGGCTCCGCCCCTGGGCCCCCCCTACTACTGTCTCGCTCCAACCGGCGGTTCTCCAGAGGGTAATTGATGGCTTGTTCCCCGGTTCTCCGGGTACCGACTTTGTGCCTCCTACCGCAGCGGCCTCGTCGAGTAATTTCGAAGAGAACGAAGACGAGCCTGAGGTTATTACCGAGAATGAGCTGGGCGCAGCAGTGCTAAGGATGAAGGCAAAAAACACGGCGCCCGGGCCTGATGGCATACCAGGCCGTGCGTGGGCCCTCTCTTTTGAGTACCTTGGGCCGCTTGTTAAGGCAATATTTGATAGGTGTCTCAGGGAGGGGAGATTCTCTAAAAGATGGAGACGAGGCAAACTAGTCCTATTGAGAAAACAGGGACGAACACCAGACAAACCATCGGGCTATCGCCCCATCGTGCTGCTTGATGAGGCCGGCAAGCTGCTGGAGAGGGTTGTCGCTGCCCGCCTCGTCAGGCACCTAGATAGGACCGGACCCAATCTGGCCCCTAACCAGTTTGGATTCCGGAGGGATCGCTCGACGTTGGACGCCATCTCCTGCGTCCGCGACCTTTCCGAGGCAGCGTGCTCCAGTGGCGGCGTGTTATTGGCCGTATCGTTGGACATTTCCAACGCATTTAACACGATGCCCTGGAGTACCATACTTAGCGGTCTGGAGTATCATAGGATACCCAGTTATCTGAAAAAACTTGTCGGAGATTACCTCTCTGACAGAGAGGTAGTCTTCCCGACGACAACAGGGGAAGGTCGAAGTCCCATGATGCGCGGCGTTCCACAGGGGTCTGTATTAGGCCCCCTTTTGTGGAACGTCGGATATGATTGGATCCTTCGGGGCTGTAACCTTCACGGCATTAATGTCGTTTGCTATGCCGACGATACGCTGGTAACGGCCCGGGGAAAAAATTACAGGGAGGCTGCGATCTTGGCTACGGCGGGTGTCGCGGCGATCATAGCCAGGATAAGAATGCTGGGTCTGCGGGTCGCACTCCACAAGTCTGAGGCCATATGTTTCTATGGTCCACGACGGACGCCACCCGCAGACTCCACCATAGTGGTTGGTGGAACCTCCATTCCAGTCAGGATGACGTTGAAATATCTTGGCGTCGTCCTCGACAGCAAGTGGAGGTTCGAAGCGCATATGCGGCAGCTGTCCCCCAAACTCATGGGGACAGCTGGCGCATTAAGTCGCCTCCTCCCAAACATTGGGGGTGGAGAAGGAAGCTGCCGCCGCCTCTATACAGCGGTAGTCAGCTCAATGGCCCTGTACGGTGCCCCAATATGGGCTAGCCGGCTCGATCGGAGGACTACTTCCCTGCTGATTGCGGCCCAACGGGTGATGGCAGTGAGGGTGTGCAGGGCGTATCGCACAATCTCCCATGAGGTAGCGTGCGCCCTTTCCGGGTCACTACCGTGGGACCTTGAGGCTAAAGTCCTGGCCTCGGTATACTGGCGCATAACAGAGGCACGGCAGCGGGACGAGCGTCCAGCGCCACTAGAGGTGGCATACTGGCGTAACACTGCACAAACAGTGGCTTTAGCTACCTGAAAGGAGCGGATCATTAGGCCTGCACAGAGGGGGGCTGGCGCTCGACGACTACTCGACGCGTTGCAGCCCGTACTCAAAGAGTGGGTACGTAGGAGACACGGGAGGCTTTCCTATCGGCTGACACAAGTGCTCACGGGACACGGTTGTTTTGGGGGGTACTAGTGTCGCGTCACCCAAATGGAATCCTCCCCGGCTTGCCACCAGTGCGGCTACGCGGATGACACTGCCCAGCACGCGCTGGAGGCATGCCCTGCAGGAGACGAAGCGCGACGTTGCCTAGTTGCGGTAGTGGGGACAGACCTCTCCTTGCCCACCATCATTGTACAGATGGTGGGCGACGAGAGGTCGTGAGAGGCGGTTGCTTCTTTCAGCGAAACTATCATGCTGCAGAGAGAGGCAGAGGAGCGGGAAAGAGAGAGGGACCCTCTCTCTGATTTGCTTCGGAGAGCGCGGCCACGGAGAAGGGCTAATCGAGCCCGGTCTCCATCTCCGCTTGGAAGGCCTGTGGTGCCGGATGCGGGGGCATCCGACACCCAATAGACATAGGCCCTCACAAGGCGTAGATGCCCAACGAGTTCCGGGACATCTATTGCGAATGGAGTCGCAAAGGACGACTTCCCCAGAGATGGGTCCGCCGGAAGGCGGACAGCGGCGTTGACGGTAGCTGCGGAGTAATGCAATAGCGGGCCCAAGCCCCCGTCATATGTCGAGAAGATGGAACTCCCCGGGTTTTTAGTGGGTATTCGGACTCCCACATAACCACCATGCTCCCCCGGGGCTAGTGGTATCCATAAAGGATTTTCACGGTTCAAAAAAAAAAAAAAAAAAAAGGCAGCGAGGGTGGAGTGTGATTGTTTGTAGACGCGTTGCTATGGTTACGCACGCCCCCTCGCACTACACTTCTATTGTAACCCGAAAAGGTGTTCTGCGCATAGTTAAACTTACGTGCCGCGATCTGTACCTATCGGTAAAAATTCTAATTTATTCAAAACAGTCTCGAAATTAATTGCTTTCACATTATTTATAAATAAAATTTTTTTAGCGTCAATTTACTCAAATTTACTCGTAAAGAACTTTTTCAGGTCGATTGCTATGATAATTTTTTTGGTCTCATTTTTTATTTTTAATAGTTCCGGGTTTATGCTACGCTACTGACTTCTCAATAATATGTTTTCGGTATCTTAGAGCTATCATTCAACTATATAGTCTGAAAATAAGACAGACATCCTCACTGATATATCAGATATATAATACAGTTCGGTAAAATTTGTAGACAAAAACACAGAAAATCTCTGATATAGTATTTTCGAGTTCAGAATAAACGAATCTATCAATTTGATGCTGTTTTGGCTGTATTGCTATGAGGCAAAATTTTTCGTCGTGGTCTCTTGGACTAGCAGGTTTGTCATAGTCATAGCATCTAGGTTCATCCCCTATACAGAGGAAGCTAGACTGCGTTATATGTTGTACAAAAAACTATATATACAGCTTGGACAGTCAGGTTGAGAGTGGGTCACGCTTACGAGTATGTATGATCGAGCTATAGTGAACAGTGGGTCTACCACGAGTTTACAACATTGACACCAATCGATGCTCGCTATCGTCTGCCGCAAAAAAATGTATGAAAAAAAGAACAGTGCCACCTCGCGGTCAATTGTAGAACTAAAATTGACAGCGAGTACGCCAATCACAAGCTTAATAGGTAGGCGAGATCGAGTATCGACTGACGATGACATTTACGTTGCCAACTCATGGTAGAGCTACTGAAGTATTTAACTTAATTAGTTTTTATTGTAATATGTATATTTAATTAGATTTATTTTATATTAATAAATTGTGTTAAACATATTTAAGTATACATTACAGCATATTTATTTGCAATAATAAACATGATTCAAATCTTTAATTTACCGTGCACAGTGTCAATTTGTTTTATACTTGATAGAGGGGTGTGTGTACTCATCTAGATGGTCAACGATAATGCGGTTAAAGGTGGTGTCACACTAGACCTAGAATAGCGACTGACTCCCAAGGACAGCTGCTGCCGGGACATCCCGGTAGGTGCAGACAAGTTTCCAGTCTTGAGAGCAAGCCAGGGGGGCCCCAGATAAAGGTCTACCATTACGCTGTTGATTTAATCACGGTTTATCTTCACTGAAAGCTCAAAGCAGGAATCGATCTAGAGCGCTCCTGGTCGGGGACTGACGTCCATTAGTCATCCCTTTAAATATGTAAAAAACATACATTACATAACCTGTTATGGTTAACGGCCGGCCGCAAGTAAGAAGATTCTTGCTTACGAGTTCTCGACTTGTGTAAACACGATCTCGTATGACATTTTTTCATGTTCATACGAGTATCGTACAAATCGGTTTGAACTACAGACCATATAACCACTACAGTGAATAAAAGAGACGGCGTTATCTACAACTGCAAAGAACAGTACGGGATGGCAAAAGACATCAACGCGTTCCCATATTTTTTATTTTTGAGTCACTGTCTAATTACTTCATTTGTGTATTTTGTTTTCTTCCAATAATTAATAAACTAAAATTATCTGTGAAATGTAATTCCATCCTTTGCATACCTGGATGTCTACCTGTTTTTTCGGTACCACTTTACTAAACAATAAGGCATAATTGAATTTGTTTTAATTTTTTTTCATCCGCTTGTTCTCCACGCTCAGTCAAACTGGTACTGACGTGTTGGTTCGATACGTTAGCTTTTTATTGTCATAGTCTTGGCAGCTGAGGGGAAGCCGTATGAGCAGTCAAGTGGTTATATGGTCTGTGGTTTGAACCATTTTGCCTTTCGAGTTTAGATATTCTCAAAGTTATACAAATATCATTTAAATTTGGTACTGCTGGTATAGTGTGTAATAACGAGTGTTTGTGTAATACAATAAATGTGCATGGTATATATGGGAGGTATATAAAATCGTGATGAAAGAAATGCAGTTTTTAATGTATTTGCAAGGGATTGGGAGTTGAAGATATATGGTAGCGACTCGTACATATCCTCGCTATGCAATTCTCGCTTTGTTGTTCTGTTTACATGGAGACAGATATATACTGCGAGGCAATTATCGGGATGGTCGAGAATCGTGAATGTTTACACGAAGCAACTTTTTATGTTCCATTCGTTATCGTTTTTTTGAGTCGAGAAACTCTCTCCATCTAAATGGCCCTTAATTTTTTAAGTATTGTTGGCGTAGCTGGAGCAGTCTGCAAACAATATTAGTTATTTTGTAACTTTATGATTGAACAGGCGAAACAAGAAATAAAAATGGATAAAACAATCTTTAGAATTATTTATTCTAATTTGGTACACGTTACTACGTACTTTATCCAATTCCATGACTACATCTTCTTCTAGAGAAGCATTCAGAGAATCAAATTTCATTTGGAGGGGTGTTTCTGGAATTAAATCCATATTCTATTAGTAAGACATTAATAGGCAAATTGCGATGCATCCAACAAGTTTAGAATCTCGGAAGTTCTGTTCGCAAAAAAAGTCTTCCATCGGCTTGGATGATCGCTGAGCCAAGCTAATACGACTGTCGAGTCAGTCCATGCATGCAGATCTGATTTGGAGACATTTAGTACTTCTGCTACTTCTCGTAGCAGCTTTGTAACGAGCTCAATTCCGCACAATTCTAATCGTGGAATTGATACTTGTCGAATAGGGGCGACATTTGTTTTAGAAGTTACTAGCCCGTCTTTGGAGATGCATCAAATATAGACCACTGCCGCGAATGCAGCATGAGAAGCATCCCCAAATCCGTGTAAAGTCACTTGCCTATCGCTAACCAATCTTCAAACCCATTGCGGAATATGAAAACTTAGAAGTTTGCCTTACTCTTCTCGGTACTGCGACCATTATCTTAAAAGATCCTCAGAAATTCTGTCGTCCCATTCCAATCCCACAATTTCTGGATGAATATTTTCGCCGTAATAATGCACGGCGCTATCCGTTCTTAAGGGTCATATAACCAGCAGATCTCCGATATTATTTTACGTTTTGTTTCAGGGATTGAAGAATTCGACAAATTGACGCTATAATCAAATTCGTCCGTCCGCTTGTTCCAAGTCAGACGCACAATCTTAGTGACATCATCTTCTTTGAATTCACGGTTCAATCCTTTATTATCTGTTCCAGTTTCCAGTAATCCAAGCCTGTTACTGGACCACTTTTGCAAAACAAATCCACCTTTCTGAAGTAATATATAAGAAGATTATATACAAGAAGTCCTTTATTTTAAGTTAATTAGAGAAATTGTGCTCAGGAAAGTTACAATACATGTGGGAGTTGCGTAAGATTAGTTTATTATTAGCTACCTATTGTTTATCCCGTCCGCATCAGCGCAAAAAATAACAATAGATTTATGAATGAAACTTAAGGTGACGCATTGATAAACTATGGTTTCAAAAATCGAAGACCGCGCCCCTTCACTCGGACAAATTTTACGCGGTCGCACTCGACAGGAATACGCGAGAGGCGGCGGGCGGCAGCGCTGGTCTAGCGTACTGGCGCTGCTATGCTAATTTGCCTAGAGCATAGATAATCATGGCGTCGCCTTGTCCTTATTCAACCATTAAAAAAAATGGCAAAAATTCTTTTGATTTATTTAATGTTTTTTTTTATACAATACAGGGTTATTTCTAATCAATTAGCATCCTTTTAGGGGCTTATTCTGTGATGTGATATGTGATGATGTTTTTTTTTTAGTTTTGACAAAAGTTGCAGAACCAAAGTTGTTGGTTTTGATGTACGGAATAAACCCCTAAAAATGCTAATTATAATAATAATATGGGACAACATCCACACAAACGTCTTCAATTCCCAAACTAGACAGAGCCTGTACTATGGTAACCTGATGACTGATATACATACTTATATACATATACACACCCAGACACAGATCAAACAGACATATTCATGCACAGAAATGTTTGATCTGTCCGGGAATCGAACCCGGGACCAGCGGCTCAAAAGGCAGGGGTGCTACCAACTGCGCCAACCGGTCTGTCTATTTATGTATAATTGATTACAAATAACCCTGTTTACATCTTTATCTTAATCAATGAACTGATTTTTATCGTGTTTCACATATTTCTTTCTATTATTATCTTCACAGGCTTATAGAAACTTTATTTTAGTAATCAACATTTCAAAAATTGACGCGCTTGCAGGATTTGAACCAGCATCTCTCTGGGATTCCGGCCCAGATGCTTTGTCCAATCAAGCTAGAACGCTGTCTGCGAAGCCGCCAAATTAGTGAAGTGTTTATCATTTTTTCCCAATACTACAGTGTTGGAAAGTGTAGGTATCTTAATGTTAAAACTAATGCTGTTTGTGAAGAAAAAAACATACTCAATATCAATATTCTGAAAATGGCATCACATAATCTATGGTATCCCCGACCGAACAATCGTCAACGTCACAAGTATTTTTTTCTATTGAAATGGTAGCTGTATCATTTTCTTTCCCTTTTGCAGTCACGTATTCTGGGTCACGAATTGGCCTATTCCTTATGTGTCTAGGATCATTCAACTCAGGAAGAAGACAATCATAGTAAAATTTAAGCAGTTTTGGTTCCATTATATCTGACCAAAATTTATCGTCTCTTTCTATGATTTCTATTTTCATTTTTTTGTCTCCATACCATATACCAAGTAAGGCCTCCTGTTTTCTGCAAATATGTAACTGGCCTTGGACTTGAAAATACCAGTCTGATTTTTTATTGACTACTATTTCGCCGTCTTTATTTTTTTTATAAAAATGCATCTTGTTCTGTTCAATCGCTTCGTCTATACCCATTTTAAATGGTGCTATGGGACATTTTATTTCGACTATTTTGTTGTCATCGGTAATCCCATCAGGCGTTGCCCCCAAAAATGGATATTGCTCATCTATAAATAAACCGCAGTTTTCGATTTTTAAGTCTTCCATAACCGACAATTGTTTGATTGCAATTTTTTCGTGCTTTTTTCCGTGAGTTATTGATGACACGTTGTCAATATTAGGCTTGTATAGTAAATTTTTACTACATTTCGGCATGTATTTGTCTCTTTTCTTTTTACAATTTTAACGAAGTTTGACGCAGTTAGCATGCTTCGCCTTAATTCCAAATATTCTCCAGATTCGCTTTGTAGTATGGTTCTTTTTTCTACGTCTTTTCGCTGTTCTTCGGTTTTCATCAAATTCTGGATGAAGGTGTCTTTGGCCTTTTTTAAAATGTCATCATCTAAGTCTGGCTTATCCACAATTTCCCCATAATCTAAGTTTAATGTACGTGGCACCAAAGTACGATTTTTTTTCCTTTTGCAGTTTTGTTTTGTTTTATTCTTTTTTTCATTTACTGCTCTTTCGTATTTTGTTATACTTTTTTTTGGGCTATTTCCATAAACACTACGGTGGACAGTCGACAGCAAGTTGCCAGTGTTAAAAGATATTACTGCACCGGAGCATCTTGCTTGGTAAGCTCTTCTTTGAGAATAATTTACTCTTTTTCCACCAACAAGTTTGGCGATGACTCCATTAAATCTTTCCACTACATTACTGTCGACATCTTCATTCAAACTATGAGCTTTTTCAGCCAATCGTGCGACATAAGTTTTTATTTTTTGCCAAAGCAAACTCCCAAAATACGGATTAGGAGCGTCTACTTGCATTTGATTTTTGTATAATAACTCGTTACAACTTTCATGAGAGTTAAACGCATGGCCAATAGATGCGTTTATATCTTTATATAAACCATCTGTATTTTGGTTCTCCTTGTGAAGTTTTATAGCGTCGCAAATATATTTCCTGGAGCGCATTATTTTCTCTTGTGTCAAATATTTCCTGTCTGTTACGTTGAAGTGTGTGTCTGAAGTAAATTGTTGTAACTTATTGCAATAATTTCTCAGTAAATGATTCCGACAGAAAATTTTTGACACTGTTAATCCTGGGTATGGCCGGGCATTTATTATTTTGGCATAGGTGCTACTGTCGCCATCAGCAATAAGTCGCGCGTATATTATACCGTGCATTTCAATGGATCGTTTGAACCCCTCAGTTATTATTTGTGATTCCATAGCAGTAGAAGCCCCATCAAAGTTTTTGTAACAGACATGATCTTTGGGACTTTCTTTTTTATTTTGAGCTCTGGCACAAATACAACAATACTTATTTTTGACACACATGTACAAAACTTGGCCAAAACGTCTGCCAATTATGGCTGCAGCACCCGATAGTGCAGCATAGTTGGTTCTGTATGAACGCTTGCTCCAACACCCATCTACAATGACATCAATCATGGGAATGCCATCTTTTGTAATTCTGCCTTCAATAATAGCTGCTTCTTTCTCTTTTTCTCCGGCTATTTTCATTTCTTCCCAGGCAGTTTCTTCCCAATCGTCACAAACATCGTCCTGCATTTTATTGTAAGTGTGTTCTGACATAATGGGTAATCCTACTACTGCGGAAAACTGCTTCAGTTGCGCGTGACCACAACCTGCTGCCATTATTTCTGCAACAGCATCTTTGTTTACATCAGCCAAAGATGATTTTATTTTGTTTTTATAATTACACATAGAGCAGACAAATGTGAATTCCGATTCTAATCCTATTCGATGTTCAGAAACTAATTTCATTGAGGCTAATCCGCAGTCAAACAGAGATTCATGTTGAGAGAGCTGTATTAGTTGTGATGTAAAATGATTAACATCTATTACTCGATGCCCCAAGTCGGGTGTTTCTGTTTGAATCTGAAATTTAAGCACATATTTTAGTATTTATTAAGTTTGATTTCTTATTATGTAAATATTACTTAGCTATTACAAAATGCTTACTGTAGTTTCAGGGGTACATTCGAATATGTATGAAAGCTCTTCATTTTCAGGATTTGTTTCCTTTAACTGAAACGAAATTACTTACTTACATTACTATTAAGTAAATTAGAAAACTAGATATAATAGATGACTGGAGTACAGTGGCGGAGGGATGGGTACTAAATACTCACAAAATACCTGGAAAATCTTTGTAATAAAGCAGTGAGAGTAATTTTAATTTCGTTTATTTAAAAGAGGTAAAAATAATAACCCAATCGACAACTTCCCCTTTTTTGAAGTCGGTAAAAGATAAGACAATAATCGCGATAGTTTAAAAAGGTACTTAAGTTTACCGTTTCCTCCGAATCCTCTGATGTGGGCAACACATTTTGTAACTCTTCGTTTTCAGGCCTTGGTTCTTTTAACTGAAACAAAATTACTTACATAACTATTAAAGGAATTAGACATCTACCAAATGACTGGAGCACAGTGGCGGAGGGATGCTAAATACTCACAAAATACCTGGAAAATCTTTGTGATAAAACAGTGAGAGTAATTTTAATTTCGTTTATTTAAAAGAGGAAAAAATAATAACCCAATCGACAACTTCCTCTTTTTTGAAGTCGGTAAAAAGACAATACTATAACCGTGATAATTTAAAAAAGTATTTAAGTTTACCGTTTCCTCTGAATCCTCAGATGTCGGCAACACATTGTGTAACTCTGCGTAAGTTGGTGATATTTCTGGATGGCTACAAAATAAAATTATGTAATTATATAATTATTAAAAAGTTAGAGCTTACACAAATACCGTCGGATTCGAATGATATTTATTAGGTGATAGAACATCACCTAATAATTATTATTATTTTAGATAGGTTTCTAAAATATCAAGAGACGACTCCATAGCTTTTTGTTCTGATATAAGTTTCCTACAGTATGGTTACGTCTTTATACAGACAAATCTTAGTACACTCTTGAAAATAAAAAATAGACGGAGTATTATTATTAGGTACTCTAAATTGATTGCTGACATGATAGATAGGTAGGTACTCAGTACTCACTCTCTATCTACTGGCTCTGTTGAGGCTGTGGGTTGACCATCGTAACTTTGCAGTTTCCGTTTTATTGACCTAAAAAAATTGAAAATATGTGTAAATGCAGAAAATTGGCCGAAAAATTGAAGCATGTGATAATCCATCATCTGTAGACGAATGTGTGTTTGCCAAATATAGACTTTATTCTTAGGGCATTAGAGTGCAGCTATTTATGGCAAGTTTATTATATTATATTATGTAATCCAACTTACCCAAACATTCCGTCATTTCTTTTAGGTTTTCTTTTTCTTTTTTATTTAAATAATTCTTTCCGCTTATCTTTCCTCCCCATTTTCTATGAACACTAAACTTGTTAACCTACCTATACTATTTACACACTACCAAATTAAAATAATTATAATTACCTAACTTACTACCTACTACAATTAATGTTCTGAAGCACCAATATAATATAGTACATTAAACTCTAACTTATAATTTTGAAAATAATTTCGAAGTAAATCACTCGGTTGTCGTCGCACAGAGTACCTGCCTACAACTACAAGACAATAACCAAAAACAACCAGCACGCGTCTCGCGCCGTCCATACATTGCGGCGTTGCCAGCCCGACGCTGAGCGAACAGTCAATCGTGCGCTCGTCGGAGTCGCAACGTCGCATCGGTGCAGCGGCGGCTGCCCAGATAGTGCCTGATCAAATTTTCTGAGCAAACACGTTAGGGTAAAAGCTAAACTAGAGTAGGCGCGAATGGATTTGATTGAGTTTTTAATTAATTACTCATAATATACACAATAAAAATAAAAAAAACTCGGTCTATGAAATAGAAAAGTGATCTGGCTATTTTATTCGTAAAAAATAATGGGGTGTTGTCGCTGATAATTCTGAGCATTCGAATTATTAAACTTATTTTTTTGGTGTGAAATTTGTATTATTTTTTAATAAACCTGGTTAATTTTCAAAATTTTGTCCGGTTCATTAAATTTTTCAAAGTTTTCCCTTATTTATGACATTTTTTAAATTTGAATCAATATCTTTCATCCTCTCACATCGCGCATTAAAAAGGACTCGTTTTCGCCGTTTTCGTGTTTCTCGGCCCGATGCGTCATCTTAACTCGAATGAGTCTTGCTGAGTCGGACAGAATATTACCTATGTTTACAGTCCACTGAATGTATAAGACAAGATTTGCAAAGTATAGAAATGGTTTAATTTATTACTAGCTCAATATTGAATATAGTACATTGTTGACCATATTGTTTAACTACAAGTTTTTATGTTAATTTTGTATCGCATTTTTTTAAAATAAGAAGGACAATTCGTCCTTGGTGGGCGGTATGCCCAAATGTATAAAGTTGTAAGATCTCTATCCTATATTCCTAATTAATCTGTGTTGTTTGAATCGAATGGATCTCTGTCTGTCATCTGTGTCATGCCGGGCTCTCTTAGAATATTTGGACTTGCTCAGACTTTTTGTATGGAAACTACTGCTATCTACATTTGGTGCGGAAAACTATTTGCTCGTCAATGTAGCCACAGGAAAAACAATTATAAAAAATGTGTTTCCACATAGGGTAACACCGATGAACTTGAGGAATGGCAAATAGAGAAACGTACGAGTGCAACGCAATTGTAAAGAAAAATTATATTTACCAAAGAGAATAAAAACACTTCGTTTTACTATTTAAGCTGGTCTCAGACAGCCGGAATAGCTCTCTGGATACATAATCTAGAATTCATAATCTTAATTCCGGCGTCTTGCCTCACATATCTTAAAAAAATCAGATTGATCAGTAGTCTCGTGCTCGTGGTTCCCGGCACATGCACCCGTCTTTATGGAAGAGGAATGAACACTAATCGCATTACTTTTGGCTCTAGGCTTAATAAAAAAAAAGAAATGCAAAGGCAAATACTGGATTCATTCTTATATGTGCACAGAGTAAAGGAGAGTCAGTAACACATTACGGCGAGAAAATTACAACAGTACCCTGACAGATTCTTCGTCAGTGCAGTGGCATCATACGATGAACTGGCTGACCCGCCAGCGGCTTCGCTCGCTTGGTCTTGGTGTAGTGGTAGAAATGCCGTTTCGGAACCTCGAGGTCAAAGGTTCGATCCCCGGGTTGGACAGTTATTGTGTTTTTCTGAGAAAGAAAGATATTCTCAATAACAGTCCGGTGACTAGAACAGTGCCCCGTAGATGGCAATAGGCCCGCCCCCTGTTACATGGTCACGTGACCAAAACATATAATGGCGAAACGTAGGTGATGAAAATACCGCTGATTAACCCTTCGAGGATATACCCAAGGGCAAAAGTATCAATTCACTCAAGACCGCTAGACTGATATTACCGCGCCGCTGCATATCCCTTGGAGGATATTTATAGGTGAAACTATTTGTTATGTTGTGTTTAAAAATAACATGTAAGTATTGCGGGTGATTCACTCTAGACCGAGACTCTAGACTTGACTACAGTCGGCTAAACAACAAGGATGGATGACATGCCACCTCTATCGCCGAGCTCGTCCAGCGTTTCGAGCTTTCAAAAAGCGTGGTTTTGACTAAGCTATCAGAAACTCTTTGACAGAACTCTATTGACAGAAAATAAGTCGTAAATAAAATTACGATCTTGTTATTTTATCTATGCTGTGCACAATGCCTGGTGATAGATGATGATAATGATGATTATGATGATGAAAAGTAGCCTATGTGCTACTCCAGACTATAATCTATCACTGTGCCAAATTTCAGCCAGATCCGCTCAGCCGTTCTACTGTGATTGAGTAACAAACATCCCTGCATGCATCCATCCATCTAAACTTTCACATTTATAATATTAGTTAGATTACTATGTTTTCTGCGGAACAAAATCCAAAAGAAGACACACACATGAGAAGAGCCATTTCCACTGAAGAAAGACTTACAAAAAAAGCATAAACACTAAAGTAGGTGGGATAATTTTAATCAATATGTACGGTTTTATTTTTGTTTGAATCAATACCTTCATACAGTGTCATATTCATTTAAAAGTCAGTCAAATAGTTATTCAGCAGCGTTTTACATTACTACTGCGGGATAGCCCGGTTTTACCCTATTCATAATCTGATTTCAGTATTTGTGTGCCACTCTATTAAAATGTTTAATACGCGAAGAGAATACGCGCGTTATGAATTCATAATCTTAAATATTCCGACCCGAAATCTCAGTATCATTCTTACAGATCGATCTGAAAATATAATAATCTGAAAAAATCAGAATGTGTGTGGAGTATACTTATTTTGTTTGTATGATATTCTGGGCTTTCTGAATTATTAATGTGAATTAAGAATATGAATCCAGAGAGGCATTCCGGCTGTCTGAGGACAACCTTATTTTACCAGAGAGATTTCAGAAAAATTTTGACATTTATATTTGAATTATCTAAAATAAATAAAATCACAAATTTTATATACGTCCAATTAATCCATGTGTTAATAATTGTTATAGTTGTATTGTACGGTACGGCTGCTCGGAGTATATTATTCCTTTTTAGAACCGAGGTTGGCTCCATGTGGTAACTGTTGCAAAGAACTTGTGGTGATTTGTTTTGCTGGAGACCAGATTCAGTGATTGTCCTCATAGCAAATCGTGTACCAGAATGCAAGGATATAAAGATGGTAAAAAGTTAACGTATTTTATATGTATTCCTTGACATGTACCAGCATATTATTTATAGCTACCTATATATAAATTCTATGTGGGCGAAAACTGCATGCGTGTGTGTACACACATCTAATTTGAGTAAATCACGCTATTACTTAGGTACTCGTACTTAATTAACTTATAAGATTTAAATAAAAAGATTTCATCAAAATTGGGTTTGATCTCTTATATTAAGTCCTTCAAATTTGAGTAAACTGGAAATTTGGGGTAGTCAAGGGGGTTCGTACCAAGGGCCTTGCAGCAATATTCGCTGCCGGAGATGCGTTGAAATATGTGAAATAATTTCTCGAAAATACGTGAATTCTTAAGAAAAATTGGTACAACTTTCCATCGACGTCCATAGAATTGAGTGGGGAAGGGTGATGGGGAGTGGAAGGGGTAAGTGTACAATACCCCCCCCCCTTTTTAAGGAAAAGTTGCGGACCCCCTCCTTTTCAGATTATTTCATTTTGAATTCTGAAGAAATTTTCCTCATTTTAATGATAAAAAAACCATATAAGTGTAATAAACACGGGCCCTTTAAAGGCCAAGGAGGGCG
Source organism: Selenia dentaria (assembly GCA_917880725.1). Classification (NCBI taxonomy): domain Eukaryota; kingdom Metazoa; phylum Arthropoda; class Insecta; order Lepidoptera; family Geometridae; genus Selenia; species Selenia dentaria. The sequence goes on from OU862876.1 coordinate 42,661,769, forward strand.
ACTCTCTTCATCATAAAAAGATAGGGGACTGATTCAGAAAGATTTCTGTATTTATTATTAGATTGCAACGTCTCCGGCGCTGCGGGAAGAGCAGCCACTACGCCTTTGCATTACAAACCACAGGCATCGGATAAGCCGGAGCAGCTGTGGCTGGTCCCACAAGCTGAAGCTGCGGAGAAGATGATTACAGCGGGCGCAAGTTGCTCTCCCAACGCACCACTCAACACTCTAGGGGTACGACATACTAGTACCAGGTAGAGTCGGGGTCAATCAATTGGGTTCTGTGATATACAAGTAAGTTGAACCTAACCCATTTTATTTTATACACAAATATGTGTATAAAATTTATTAAATTGATGTTTTCAAAGAATAAATCAAATCAATACAATAGTATTGTTTTATTATTTGAAAACATCTTTATGCACTATTTTTATATATCTCCTCCAAGAATATTCGATGTGCCAGTCTGTGAAGTTTCCTTTATTACTATCCCTACAGAACATCACGACACAAACTATGACTGACAATAGTGTGTTATGGCAATACAAAACGGCGTCAGTTTTTAGTTTCGTTCCACAAACCGGGGAAATACTGTAAACACTACACATTTTAATTTTAAATCTCGTACTGATAATGCTGTAATTTAATATATACAAACTGTCAAATATACGTGTGCTTGAAAACTATTGAAATGAGTACAAAATATAATTCATTCCATAAATTTACTTATATAAAATAAAATGTTACCGAACGTATGACAACTTAACAATAGGTAAAACGAAACGTTGCATGACAAGAATTATATATAATGTGTGGTAGGAATTGACATATACATATATTGTAAAAATAATTGATCATCAATATTTTTTTTCTCATAATTTACGCGGTGAAACTTTGTGTGTGCTTCTATTAATGTATCCATTCTGTTAAAAAAAAAATATAACTCCCAACTCGACAGAAGTCCACGGAAAGCTAAGCCGTAAACATTTACGAATTCATGAAATGAAACGTAATTATCTTTGATTTCTTGTAGACTTTGACAAATGCAGTGTCAAAGTGCGTGGATAGAAACGTTAAGCCTTCATTTTGTTCATTGCTTCGGCAGAACATAATATATTCGACAAAAGTTACTCCTACAGAACGTAGCAGAGTATCTAGTCAGATCAAAGTCACGATAAGTGTGACGACGTGCGAAGCGAGGAGGAGCGTTAGGTTAAAGGGTTGCACAAGGGTTAAACAACGCAACACAATAATTAGGGTAACCTACACCTTGATAAGGAAATATAACGCAGCAGTGTTGGGATACAATTCTTGTCGAAGCAGTGAAAAATTAAAACTCTATCAAATACATGAAACTATGCAAGCTATCGGGGAAATAAGTAAAAGGAGAATCCCCCCTTCCCCCTTTTCTTTACTACTTACAATATGTAGAATATATATAATTCTCTGGTAGGGATGATGATGATGGGTGACATAAATGTTCCAAAAATAATTGACTCAATATTTTTCTCCAAAAATATGTGACTCCGCAATATGTTAAAACTTTGCATGTGTGCTTATAATAATGTATTATTTTTGTATAAAAAATTGTCAACCCCCAACTTGATGGACGACAATGTAAAGCCAAACTCAAACTCATTGCAAATCAACACAATTTAATATAGGACTGCTGATAACAAAAAACGAATTGACCATTACAAAGTTATTATTTGCTGTTGATGCAATAACTAATTCTTGGATGGACCAGGAAAGTTATGTTAGGCCTTCCACAGAGTCAGAGTAATAATCTTTAACGTTTTCTTAATGTAAGGATTATCCCCATCACTGCGTGACTCCAACTCGCACTCGACCGGTGTTTTCATATATCAATAAATACAAACAATTTGCGAAAAAGTATTCATATCGTAAGCGTCAATGCGTTACGCTTCGGCGTACAATCTATGAGTTATCTGTGTCACAGTTGCCCTAGATAAATGACAGTTGTGATGATAAGAAGATAAATGTTTCACGTGAATGTGTTACACTAACGCAGTTATTCGTGTTAGGCCCACCGCAATGTCATCATTATATGTGATACTGCACTGCACTCATCACTCTGAGACATGAGGTCTTATGTCAGCTCCGTTAGCTTAGTTGGTAGATACCCTGCCATCGAAGCGCGGGGCCCCCGGGTCCATCTCTGTCCAGTATATATGTCTTATATAATGTTATGACTTTGAAATTCAAGCTTCATGTTTAGTGCTAATGCTTTTATACTTTTTTATAGACGTACCCAGACGCATCTCAAACAGTACAATGTACATGAACATAAATATTTGATCTGTTTAGGGATTGAACCTGGGACCAGCGGCTCAGGAGGCAGGGTCACTACCAACTGCGCCAAGCGGCCAATCAAACATTTTGTTACGATATAACCATCATAGTTATTTGATTAATAGTGAGTGACAATCTCTTATATTATTATAGATCCCTTTATTCTATTATTATTATAACGATTATGAATGTGGGTTATGAAAAAACAAAGCCCGTCGTCCATCCAATCCTAACCTAACTAAGCCAGGTATTCTATAAAATGTTCTTAAATCACGCACGATGTGCCGCATTAAGGCGGCATGGATGAGAGATGAAACTAGCATCAGTCATCAGCGATGAGAGTCAAATGTAACACGTTATTTAAGTGTAGTATTATAACGTAACACATTGGTAACTTTTCTCGTTACCTACTAGTCATGTGCACTAAAACAATCAAAATCTAGAGAACGATAAATACGTAATTATCCAGTTTTAGTATAAATGGACAATCCAGGACCCTGAAATTCCAAAAAGGTGCTTCAATCACTACACCAAGACCAAGCGAGCGAAGCTGCTGTTGAGTCAACTGGTTCGTTATCAAATTCTGTGTAGAACGGCACCAATATTGTCAATGTAATCAAATTTAAGCGAAAACAGATTGTTCCGTAGAAAAAAAACAAATCGTTGATTGTGTATCGGTTTGAAACTAGTTCAACTGAGAATAGTATATAAACAATGCTCAAGCAAAGATTATAATCTCAAGTGCGAGTCGGACTCGTGCACGAAGGGTTCCATAACATAACATTATATATAATTATTGTAGGTAATGTTCTGCTAATTATAAATTTAATGGATATTTTATACTGCCCTTCATAAACAGTTACCTTTTTTTTCAGGTAGAAATGAGATTACTAAACATGAAATGAAATTGAAGTACCTACATCAATCATAAAGCTAAAAGCCTAACTGTGTTACATTCCACTTTTGGTAACATTACGTAAACAAGTTTGTAAGATAATATTGTTATATCTATGCAGTATAGCATTGATGCTCATGATACATACGTACATATTTATATATATATATATATATGAACAAAAGTGTATGAATACTATCATTCCATTGCCTGATATTAAGTGACAGACCCATAACACTTGCTGTATGTCTCAAATCTCTAAAGCTCTGCACGATATTACACTACATTTGTCACCTCATTTTTTTTTTTAGTCACCGCAGTGATTTTTAATGATTTTGTATGCTACGATATCCTATAAATCTAAATACTCACTGTGTTTGCATGCTAAATAGAGGCAGAATACCTGGTATCGCAACGGTGCTCCCCACATAGTATGAGAGAGATGGAATCATGTTATTACATGGGATCATGTGTAGAGATATACTGTAAACGCCGTTGAATATGTTCTTATTATATGATATTACAAATGTGTCTGAAAATCTTGATGTTAATGTTATATTCTGATTTCATAGTTGTTTCAAAAGCTTTAATTTTTATTCTAGAAGGAACTACAATTTTGTTTTATGGCCTTAAGCGTTTTAAATGTATAATCAATAAATTTGTAATAAATAATTGTTGTCCAATTTATTGTCCTTTTCTTTAATGATCGTTATTATAATGCAGTAAAATAGAAAATATCTTTTATTAACTGTGTTTTGACAGAACTCTCTTTTCACGCTTAAAGCAATTTTTCGTGTACATGTCAATGTAAAGTAGGTACAATAATATCTTGACCACTAATTCCAGGTAATCGGTTGTTCCATGGGCAGTCCATTTCCTGGAATATCGATTTGACTGGTTAATGTATTCCAACAAATGTACCAAATTTATTGTTACCCTGTCAAAACACAGCCTAGTGTATAATTCTATAGTAGCGATAGTAAACTGAGCCCACGTATGCAACGTACGTAACGCATTATAACATCTAGACTCTTAATTTTGTATGAAAACAGTAAAACAACGTTGCATATGATTAGTATGTTTCTGATCAAACTGTTTTCATTCAAATTCCAGAGTCTAGATGTAATAATGCGTTGCATACGTTACATATGTGGGCTCAGTATTTCTTTTATGTTTTTCTATATATATATATATATAGAAAAACATAATCTGGAAGTAAACAAATACAAAAAGTCGATGTGGAAATAATTCAGTGTTTTATTGGAAACCAGCAGAAAACCGAACTAAGGCAGAACAAAACTGTGATTATAATATCTAGTGCTCAAAGTGAGATGTGGAAAAGTTGCCGTGATTGAACAACCGCTTTATAATTGCAATATAATTGTTCATTTTGTTATATCTCAAAGGGCAGCGTTTTCGTTGAAAGCTTCCAGTCAGCATATTTTTGCCGACACCTCAAAAAATAACATTATATTTTAGCCAATGTACCTACACAAAAACTTCACAAATTATATAATTAAACCTTCCCGGAGAACCACTCTATCCATTGGTGAAAACAACATGAAAATCGGTGCATCGAGTTTATCGCGAACAGACAGATAAACGCAGATAATACGTCGCATATCCAAACTAATCCTATAAAATATAAAAAGATGAAATTGCCATTTTTGTGTACCTACTGTTCTTGTCATTGTCACTCACTGTGAATAACAGTTGCACATTAAAAGCATACTAAGGCGCTGTCAGCTCAGCGCTTGGCTACGTTCAATTTCCTTTACTTTAAATCAAGCAAGCGCATCCCGTAAAAAAATCATAAAAAATAATATACACCTTTAAATAAAAAATATATCGGTCAATGTATGTGTATTAATAATTGCTATTTTATGATGTGTGTTTCATGAAAAAAACAATATTGAATAAAGATAAAAACTGCTTGAAAGGTGAAATTAAGTGGTATGTTTGATTTTTTAATGTACTCTAATATGTTAAAATATGATTTTAACTCCATCAATGTGTACTTAGAAGTCTAAGAAATGTCAAATTATTTTTTGTTGTTTAAATTAAATCGCTGCTTATGAGATAAACTGCTTTAAAAACCCTCATTTTATCGACATCATGATATGGCAGCACCTTAAAAGTTTTATAGCAGGTCTACGAAGACATAATAACACTATATATATTATATAGATAACTGTAACTGTGTTAAAAAAAAGACCCAATAAAAGTCGTGCTAAATCAATAACATCGTTCACGCCGCTATGACTCAGCTGTCATAGTAGACGTTGCAGCACGCGCGCGGACCAATCCCTGCATTCCTTCTGAAATTTAAACCAATCACCGAACATGTCTATTTGTAACCTCGGAAGTAATTCGTATTGGGAATCATACGTCGGTTTGGTTTGAAGTGTGGAATTCGTTCTGAATCATGCTTTCTGACATTATTTTTCCTTGCAGCAAGTCGTACAAAAGAGAGACCACCTTACAATACAAATCCATCAAATACTCATACAAACTTGAATCGATTTATCGAGTACCGAGTCGTATGGTTACATCGATAGTTACGGCGCGATGGCAAATGTCAGAATGCCCATTCTGACATTTGACATATTGACAATTTTTCATACATTTTCCAGTTTAAATAAAAACGATAAAAAAAACCGGCCAAGTGACACGAGTATGAACCCGCGTACTGATGGTTCCGTACATTAGGAAAGCATTTAATATTATTTTTCTCACTGAAAGACCTAATAGGTAACCGGTCCCCTACCGTAATTAATTAAAACAAAAGATTTCATTCATAAAATGACATACGTCTACAAAAAAGACAAAAGACAAATTTAACCTTACCGATCGATCCCTAGCCTAGCCTAGCCCTTATATAAGATTTAGTTTTTTTTTTATTTAGGTCAACCTTCTTGCTCGACGAAGGCGTAATGGTCAAATGGCGTTATGGCACAACCTAGTTTGTGCCCCTTGATGTACCGGAAGTCATGCGAAGTGAGCGTCCATGCATAAACTTCGTTACTGTGTAATGTGATCAACCTCGATCAAACGATTGATCCCCGCACCACGGGGAAATAGATTGCGATCCTAGCAACCCTATTAGTCTTGCGATAAATGACATTATAGTAGATCCAACCGTTTATCCTCTTTTTGACAGCACCAATAGAACGTAACATGACGATGTTACGCAAAAGTTAACTTATAAATGCGAGGTTTTAAAAATATGACAACTGCTTAAATTTGCTCCTTGATCCCGTATAATAATCATCTTTCACAAAATGAGTCCATAAGTGCAGTAGTTTTTTTATAAATTCCATAAAATAACAAACGTTTTTAAAAAATTACGTTCTATGGCTATCAACATAGTGATGTTACGAAGTTACGATTGAGATATCGATATTGTTTATGAACTATTTTTACACGGGTGTTTTCCGTTCTCGGCACATAATATCGGATTTATTTTTATGTAAAACCGTTATATTGATGCGCCTCAGGAAAACATACAGCATTATTTGAAGACGTGTTTATCTCCTGGTGTATATCCAAAAAAGAACAAGGTTATGATGACTATGATGATTACAAGTACAAGTCATACTTGACGAAGCTGTTACCGGTTAAATCTGGGATGGCCAGCGAGCAACACGGAAGGGAGTAGGCATACACAGCGTTTCCCCTCTGTCAAAGTACAAGTCCGCATGGACCATGGAGTTTGATAATATACTGTGGGGTGAGGGCGGGGCTAGATTTGTGAATGGTGCTTTATTTTTTATGTGTTAGTGATTTGGTTGTGTGAGTATGATCGGCAATGGATCGGTACAGGTATGTTTTGTATGTAATAGTGCGGCTTTGCGCTAGTGTGCAACTTCCCCTCCCGCAAGAAATGACAGAAAGATTTGAACAATATTTTTTAGCTAAGGCTACTCCCTTCCGTGTTGCTCGCTGGGGATGGCAGACATTAAAGTCTGCCGTTTGGTACCAGAAAATAGTAAAGTTTGAGCAACCCCAATTCCAATTTAAGCAAACGAAATCTAATCTTTTATTTTTATTTATTTATTAATCAAAATCAGATTCATCGTTGCTGTCACTCGAGCTATTGCCGACATTTATAATTAATTGTTGACTCATATAATCTATCGCCACGTGTTTATCCCAATCTGCCATTATAGTTTCTTGTGTTTTTTGAATTACATTTTGCCAGCTTTCCGCAGTTACTTTCACACATGCATTTTTTAATAAATTTACCATTTTGTTTGCCGTGAATGGGGGTTTTGTGTTATTTCTAGCAGCGTGTCCTTTAACTTGAGCCCATATTAATTCAATGGCATTGTATTGACAATGATAGGGTGGAAGTCTAAGAACCCAATGACCATGTTCTGCAGCTATTTCGTCGATCACATATCGTTTTGGGAAGTGTTTTTTTGTTCGTAATATATTTAGTAATTGTACTTTTAGTAAGGAGTTATCAACATTTTCACCATGTCGTTGAAGCCAGTCAATGATTACTTGTTTTTTGTCGGCCTGGGTCGGCATTTTATCAATTTGGCGTGAGTGATAGGATGCGTTATCCATAATAATAACTGACGGTTCTTCCAATGATTGTACCATTTCCTTAAACCAACTTTCGTAAACCTCAGAATTCATTTCTTCGTGGTACTCAACTGTTTTTTTTGGATTTAAAGGCCAACAAAGCATCTGGCATGAATCCTTTCACAGACCCTGCATGGCAAATGATTAGACGTTCTCCTTTTCCCATCGGTACTGAGGTAGTGGAAGCAGCGGTGTCATCAGTCCAGCTCTTAGACACTGTGTGGTTCGCATTCAGCCAAGTTTCGTCAGTGAAAACAACATTTGACCAATCTGTAATTTTTTTGGCTTCGCTCAAAAATTCGCAACGAGCAAAAGCTACGTCGCGACGCTCCATCAATATTTTGCGTTTGTCCGATTTTTTATAAGTAAATCCAATTTCATTCAAGACCTTTACCAATGACGATTTTTGACCTCGGAACAAATCACATTCACGCAAAGAAGCAACAAGTTTTTTAAGTGTTGGAACTTCTTTACGTAAGTAATAGTTATATATATGACGGCGTATAGCGTCTGCGTCAAAGTTGTCAACCGAAGTCACACGACGTGGTTGGCGTTTTTTCTTCGGCGTACGAAGCTTATTCTCCTGCATGCCGCTTGTTCCGTAGGCTTCGGTAGTAATTTTTGTAATCGTAGATGCACTAATACCTAACGCGGCCGCAACGCGCTCTCTCACTTGCGACAATGGTAAAAGCGGGCCGCCATTTTGATACTCTGCTTCAAAGTAATTACGAAGCTTGATCACCATTTCTCTCGTCTGTCCTTTCAGCACTGATCCTTTCGGCATTTTATAGTTCCAATATAAAACTCAGCAAATAATTACTAGCACGGGCGTCTTGTTGCGAGTGACAGTGACAAATACAAAACGGCGGTGGACCATTGAGTTTTACTACCTTGATAAAATACTACTGCTTACCCATAGACAAAAAAATTGGCAGTCATAGGAATTGCCGATAGAAGTGAAAACTTATAACTCAGAATTTGATAGCTTACCTTGGAAACTACACGGGTGTAACCGGACGGCGTGGCCTCGCCATCTGGGCATGGCCATCTAGAAATGCGTCAGCATTTCCCATTGGCTGATGCGTTTCTAGATGGCCATGCCATGACGGCCTGTCCACGCCCTTTCAACATTCCCCATTGGCTGACGTATTTCTAGATGGCCAATAGCCATGGTCATGGCGCCATTCCTAGGACTATTCTCTTTCCGCACAGACTCGATAGAAAAATGAATCGAAATCGTGTCCACTATAATCACTTGGTCACAACACTTTAACTGACAAATTAGATCTGTCAAAAAGAGGATAAACGGTTGGATCTACTATAACAATCGTATTTTGTTATTCATTTAAGCACGTCCTATTAATCCGAACTAACCAAAAGGTAAAATAATCTTTCATCTATACATGTCATATAGTATAGAAATAGAGACCAGAAAGTATGTACTTGAATGAAAAATGAAAAATTGTGTGTTTTTAGAATTACTTACCTAGAAGAAAATGACGTTTTTGAAAAAAAATATCTTTCTGTATGTCAGTATGTCTGTATGATCACGCACACCTGAAACAAGCCAACTTTGCCCATTTTTATCACATAATTGCAATTTTAATCAAAAAATTCAATGGAGACGTAAGTGTTTTCCTAAATAAGCTACAACTGTAAGATTTTGTGCCTATGTTTGTATAACTAAATTTACTGTTATTCAACGACAAATTCAACATTTGTTCGATTTTGTTAGCGGGCAAAGTTATCTGTACTTTTAGCCAACTCAGGCCACATTGGTTTTTGTCGCAAATATGGCCTTTATGCAGATGACATCAATAGGTACCAGTGCAAGAGTTTTTGCAAAGATGGCGTTTCCTTTAATGTAAACCATCGATACAATGAAAAGTTTCTCACAAATATGACTGGGCAATGATACCCCGAATTTTTTTTCCTTTTTCATACAATCCACTTTTCACCATTTAAAAGTCTTAGGGTTGGTACATGGTAAAAATATTATGTTTATTTTTCTTTTCTACTAATACGAGTATTATGTGTTTAGGTAAATAAAAAGAAAAATACTTCACTCATTTATTATATTTAGAAATTACAATTAACACCTTTTTTAAGAATTTAAGATATTTAGGTACTACTAATAGAGATCAAGTGATTCGCATATGGTAGGTAAACTAAATAAAGACTTGGACTGACATTTCGTTTATTAACCCGTTGACTCGCGATTCGCCATATTTGGCCAATAATACAGTAGATTTCTAAGAAGTCAACCAATTTTCAAGGAACTGCAACGTGTGTGGTTAAAGAAAAAAAAATATTTTTGTTTCATTCGATATATATTAATTATTTCGATTTGATCGATTCATAAAAAATCTTCATATTTTTTAAAGATATTTGTATGTGTGGTCTATATAATTGTGATGTTTTAATTATAGTTTTTAACTTTTCACTGATTCACAAATTAAAGCCTGAACTTAAATAACTGGAGAAAACAGAAAAATTGACTATAATGTTATCATTATAGTCAACTTTTCTATTTTCTCCAGTATATAATAATTATGCCTTCTTCTTTATTCTAAGTCACGACATGTCTATTTTTCTAAATTTAAACTTATACACCCTAACTATAAATGTACTTACTCAACATTTTTATCCCTAGGTAAAGTTATATCAGAAATCAATGTTTTGGGGGTATCTGTTAGTCTGAATCCACCCCGCAATCACAAAATACATCAAATATTTTTTAATATCACAATTGTTCATTACTGTAATAACGTCTGAGTGATTCACCAATTAAAGTTTAAACTTAAATAACTATAGAAGACATGAAATGTCATGATGAAATCTTCAAAAGTGAGGTCACATCAGTTTTTTTTTTCACTAAACAATAGTGAAAAGCTGAAAATTCTTATCTAATCCTATTTTTATAAATAATTTAATAATAATTTTAAATGATAAAGTATGTGGAGCAACTACCTACTCAGTACTTAATAACCTAGTAAAAGAATAAAAAGTTTAAAATATAAGGTATGTGGAGCAACTAATAACTCAGTACCCAATAACTAATGTTATCTATGAATGTAATTAATTAAATACTTAATATATGTTTAATATAAATATAATTAAATAAGCTTTGCAATAGCCATAATTAAAAAAAAAAGCGTTCGTAATGTGCCAACCCTAAGCTTTTTTTGATGGCGGGCAATGTTGTCAATCAAGGTCGGAACATTACTTGATAACTTTGTCCATCATCATAACTTTAATTTTAAAAGACCTTGCGCAACGCTACTAGGATTAACTTAATGATTAATTTACAAACACATGGTATAAACTAAAATAACCTGTGTTTTCGCCATCTCGCAGAATTTACTTTAAAATTTGGACCAAATTTGGCCCGCAAAAATACGCACATCACTCAAGCAGTTCTAACTAGTTACTGAACAAAGTTAGCAACAAATACGATAGTTAGTATTGTCATATATATACAAACCTATTTTTCACCAAAGTCAATGAATGTTGCCATAATATTAAGACATTTTTGCACATCAAAGATATGCTTATAAATTGTTCTTCGGGCAAAGTTTCCCTTAGGGGCAAAGTTAGCATGTTTCACGGTAACTTAAAATCTACCGCACAGATTGGGAGGCAGTAATGTACGACCATTGGAATAGTTGTTGGCAAGTTATTTGTTGATTTCATAGGCTTTTGATTTTTTATACATTAAATTATACAACTTTAAACTTAGGTGTTTGTTGTACGAGCTTCATAATATGCGGTTGTGGCGGCGGTTGAAATGAAATTTTAGGGCCTATGTTGAAAAAAAGGGTATATTTGATTCAGTGCCACTCTGTAATTATCTGGATTAGGGATCTCATCTTCAGATATATGTTTTTTGATACTGTGTTCTAGTATCGTGTAACTGCATAACACGATGCAATGAAATTTACTCGATAGAAAAAATATCCAGTTACCTCTGATTTTTTACATTTTTTCCTGCCAATGCTAAACGGTTATGAGTAAATCAATAGAACTTGATTGAATATGTAGGGGGCCGTCCATTAATCACGTGATGATTTTTTAGCATTTTTTGACCCCCCTCCCCCCCTTGGTGATACGTGGTGAGGTTTATGACTAAAAAAATTTGTACCTACAAAGAATGTAATTTTTTTTAGAATATTATTTTTAAATACAGGTTAAGGTTACTAGATAATTAAGGACCATGTTAAAAAGTCTAGACAAAAAGGTTACAGGTAGTCTTGACTCGAATACTTACAAAAAAAATTAAAGGAATGGTGTAATTATACGAAAAATATATGAAGATATTTATTGTATCGCGTTTGACGAAAAAATTAATAAACGTGATATCTTACTACACCCGCCTTCCCCCTGGTGATATTTCGTGATTTTTGTCGTACACCCTCCCCCCCTTTTCGAGCCTCACGTGATTAATGGACGGCCCGTAGGTAATTTACTCACCGAAGCTAGCATAATTCACTTTTCAGTTTGAATGTTTAGTTTTTCTTTAAATAAATAAATTATGTTTTGGCACATACGCCGTTTTATTTCGAGCGCACTCTCAATATAGCTATCTCTTGTTTCGCGATTAGAAAGTAATTGCGTCGCTTTCATTCAGTCATCTCATCAGTCGTCCAGTGATTCTCATCATAGAGAACATTTGTATACTGGATTGATTGGATTCTCATTGACGACGGTTCTGTCGATGTCGGATACCTAATTTTGATTTTGTTTTTCTTTCTGTTATTTTACTTCTTATATAATGTTAGGTTTAGTCTATGTTCTCTCAATGTATGCAAAGATGTATATTTAAATAGGTGGTGTGTTAGTACTTTCAATGGTGTGGTTGCCAAATTTGTCGGTGGCAAGAGGGTCACCTACGCACTCAAACGATTTTACCATGCAAGATGCGCTGGGGCAGTAGTAGCGTTCAACTTCGGAAAAAAACTTACCTCTATGCTAAAAACTATCCACAATATGAGTCCCGCAGCTAAACTAAAACACGAAGAACATATAGAAAAGACGAAAAATACTGGTGTCCAAAATATAAATTTTCATTATGGCGAAAATGCCAACTAACCTGGCCTGGACCCCACAACATACGATCTCAATAAACAGGCATTTATGAAGAATTCAGAAAAGTCTGACGAAGAACGAAAAAACATACAGTAAAAAAGTCAGATCAGATCAGGAGAAATATTCAGACTGCTTAAAATTTTGGTTAAGTAGTAATAAGAATTAAAAGTTACAGTTGTGCAAACATCTTGTATAAATTTATAAATATATCATGTAGCATCTACATATAACCCATAGAAAGAAAAATGAAAAAAACGGTCTCGAAGCAGTTAGCCAATATAGAAAAACTGAAAATAAAATAATGTGGCCTTTTCATTGACACAAAGTATCCCTTTTTGGGGGCAACACCGGATGAAATGAAAGCTGCGTTATATGAGGGCGAAATGCATTTCTGGCATTATAATAAAAACATTCGTGTGTGTGGTAATCAGATTTTATTTTAGTGTATACGAGTAGCACAAGGCAAAATATTTGTGATTTCTATAAGTGCTTATTAGCAGTATGGTACGGAGACAACAAATTCAACACTGAACTGATTTGGAAAGATGACAGTTTTCGGTACGGAGCCCAAACAATATTGTCATTTTACTTGGATTGCCTTTTGCACGAACTCGTCGATCAGCGGCACATAAGAAACAGACCCATTCAGTATCCTGATTACGTGTTCTCAAATATGAAGAAGGCGAAAAATAAAAAAGTAGATAAAGAAAACTTCGACACCAAAACTGGAAAACCGAAAGATGTGGAAATTGAGAGCACACAGAGATACAATGAGCGTGTTCTGTCATGAATTACGATCGAGTTCCAACAGTGCGCGTAGCAAAAGACAGAGAAAGAGGGTATACAGATATGTCTGCTCTTAATGATAATTCATCCACCCCCCTGCATTCTCCAGTCGTCCCGCGCTTGCAACAGTGTCGAAATATCGGGAGCTCATTAAAATAAATACCACGGTTTTCATCCCGTAAGTAGCAATATGTTTATTAATATTTAGAATATATCGCTTTTTCATTTATTTAAAGTCTTTTTATATCACCATATGCCAGTTAGTCTGTGTGAAATATTACGAGTATATTTAAAATTAAAATAATAATTGCTTCACTTTGCACCATCTTCAATAAGTTACTTATTTGTTTTTTTTTATAAGTATTATTATTAAACTACGGTTTTTATACCCGTAAGTGCGAATATTGTCAGATTTTAGAAACATAAATGCCATGCTGAAAAGGACATTGTCCATTTTCGGCCATTAGTGAACAGGTTGCCCGTCATAATTCAATAATGTCAATAATGGAACTTCAATTTTAAAATAATTAAGTGCTGAATTTTTGTATCATGTTGTATCGATCAAAATTTAATTTAAATAATATTTATTTTGATAATATACTGTTTTATAATTGATTTCATATTGCGTGGTGCGAGTCCCAGGAAGTATTTTAGTCTAAGGTGCGAGTGACGTATGGGTAGAACGTAAATCTTCCATGCAATATCGCACTTCCGGCTTGGACATTACGTTTAATGCCGGCTCTTCACATGGCTATTTGTATTCATGTTTATGGCAATTTGGCAAACAATTACGATGTGTGGACAGTTTCTTTGGCAAAAAAACACACGTTATATTTGACAAATAAGGCAAATACCAAATACACGTTTTCGTGCGTATCGTTTTTTCAAGGCGAAGGGATCGAAGGGATGAAATAGGCAAATACGAAGACAAACCGTCAATTGTCTTGTTATTTGTCTGATAAATGGGGATGGTCGTATATGCCTATATTTGCATGTTTGCATGAACGTCGTGTATTTTGCCATATACAACAAACACCTGTAATGTAATAGATACTTACATTGGGAAGAATACCTAGCTAGCTAATAATAAATAAAAGTAAGATTAGTAATATAAATATATTAAATAGATAACGTGACCTGACCAAGTTTCACTTTACGGAGTCCCTCATTTTAGAACGTTACTCGACGATGTTTCTCTTTACGGAGTCCCCTCTTTCTATAACGTGACCTGATGAAGTTTCACTTTACGGAGTCCCTTTTGTAACGGCGAACTCTTCATTATTATTGGCCTATGACATTGAGCCAGTCCTTCTCAAGCCCAATGGCTCCATGGTCGATGGCAAAGCCTATCCTATTCCATAATCCATTATTCTATGGGGATATACGACACATAGTGATAAGCGTTTTATTATAATTGGCCTTATAGCATCGATCCAGTCTTAAAAATAATCATTGGTTTCCCTTTTCAGGAATCCATCCTCTCTCTCTTAAAATCCCAATCCCCAAATCCTTTTTTCCACGACGTCTCCTCTCTGTCATTCCATAATTTTTCTTTAATTTTTAAATTTCCCTTATTGTTGGCCAGTATCGAAATAGTTTTTAAACATACAATCAAATAAGGATTTATGTAATTAAATATGATCGTATATGAAATTATATTACACACCCAAAAGCAAATACAAATAGCCTTGTGAAGTGCCACCATTAAACATAGATCTTGAGGCCGCTCTTCTCGGAGCGCCGTTGACGTTTATGGTTTCACACTCTCACTTGTCGTTTGTTGAATTATTGTTATGGCAACCCACACAAAACAACGTCATTACTCCACTCTGTCACTCACTTCACTGTGATAGCAAAGATAATTTAATGTGATGTGCGACTTTGTGAATTGGTTTACAGATTATTGTGAGCCAAAATTCGAAGCAGGCATTTCGACCACCATCTACTTTACATATAAAAATATCCTTATCAAACATTTTGATACAAAGTTATTGTAATATTCTGTTACCTTTTGATATAACCTAACAACCCTAAATCACAATAATACCTAAAGTATCTCTCCACGCGCTGGGCCAAGATGTTCAAACATTTGCTCATTGTCCTTTGAAGATGGAATTTTTTTTTTAATCAAAATTGGCGTATTAGTTGACCTACCTATGTCGCAATTTTTTCTCTTTTTTGAATAGATCTAGAGGCTTACTAAGTACCTATTAGACAGTTATTTGTACAGTGTTAAAGAGTATTTAGAATATTAAGGGATTTGTAATATTCATCGATAAATAATGTTTAATTTAAGTTACGCGACCTCTATCACAATATTTGCATGTCTACTTGCAGAATTAATACAGATGCGACATATTTGCACAACAATTTAAAATTAAATTACTAGCAGACCCGCCAGCGGCTTCGCTCACTTAGTCATGGTATAGTGGTGGGAGCGCCGCCCCTTTGACATTTCGAGGTCCTAGGCTTAATATCCGGGTCGGACCGTTATTGGGTTTTTAGTTCAAATGAATTCTCAATAGCAGTCTGGAATCTGGAACAGTGTCCCGTATATGGCAATAGGCTCGTCTCCTATTACATGTGACCAACAAACTTTATCCATCTGGCAAAACGTAGGTATTCAAACACCAAGCGTGGCTATTAATTATGTAAGTATTTAAGTTAAAAATAACATGTATTTCATTATGTATCAAGTGCTCTAGGGGTAGTTTGAAAAAAAAAATGTGTCACTTGCTTAATACACGCCCCGGTGTGTTTGTTTTATATTATTGTTATAACGTAGGTTTTTAACCGTACTGTAGAAGTTCATGCGCGCCGACCAGTCAAACGAGACACCAGTGATCAAGCTACCACCTTGGATTTATGTGACGGATCAAGATAAAAAGTTTATAGTTGGAAGATCCGGGTTCTGTTCTATCCTTATAACACATTTTATCGAATTATGTGGTAGTTATTTAGTTATGCGTGAACATACATTCATACATACATACATACATACAGACAGACAGACAGACAGACTGACAGATATTTTTTTCAAAAACGTCATATTACTCTTCTTCTCTCGGTGCCTCTTCAATCAATGAAGGTTGGCAATCAGCTTTCGCATACGTTATATTATTGTTCAGTAGGTAATTTTACGTCTTCTGACCCACATTTTATTTATTTTTCTTCCAAGTACAGACATTTTGGCCTCTACTCCTTTATTATAAGTATAGATATAGATAAAGTCATTTTACAAAAACCATTTTTCAAGTAGGTACCTATTTGTCTACTCCATACTTTCTATGTGCTATACATGCAAGAGCCGCGTACTAAAAAGCGCGAGGCAGCGGAAACAAGCACAAAGAAACTCAAAGCCATACTAACTGCTACATCGTCTGTGAGCTCGCGATGATGCGCGATCTTTGTATTTGCGGTTTCTTATGACAGAAGACGAAAATAAAACATCGTTCGTTGGGCGTAACCCAACGAACGATGTTTTATTTTCGACATACGCCCTTAAGCGTTATTAAGGCGACGCATTGGTAAACAATTAATCTTAATTCGGGCGCCGCCCCGCACAAAATATTTACTCCGCGTGGTCGTATGCGGCTTGCGGGCGATCGTCCAGCATTCAACCGCACCGGGCTTCATAACGCTATTCCCACGCTATTTGGATGTGAGCTGGAACATAGACGTCTTATAGAGACTCCTTGCTACTCTATTCTTAGTATGATATCAATTTGAATATTTTATATTATATGTATAAGTGTTTATATGTTACATAATTACAAGTACATGTGTGTATATTTAAGGGTCCACAAAACAAAATAATATAGCTAAGAATTACAATATTCAACTGAACTATGCATATTCTGATAAATAATTGATTTACAAGACTACAAGAATATAACATTATTAGAAGCAGCAATAACCAAGCGGTAATAGCTTGGACTGCCGATCCGCGAGTTCATGTCCAATCCTACCGCCGGCTTTAGGTTCAACACATGATAGAAGGGTATTTTGCGAATGTTCGCCTACTACTTTCAAGCAGAAAATTTGTCGCCAAGCATAAGCGTATGAGTTAGTGTCGTGTTCATGATCTATCGAGTTACCATAGTATAAAATGTTATTCGATCGCTGG
Source organism: Selenia dentaria (assembly GCA_917880725.1). Classification (NCBI taxonomy): domain Eukaryota; kingdom Metazoa; phylum Arthropoda; class Insecta; order Lepidoptera; family Geometridae; genus Selenia; species Selenia dentaria. The sequence goes on from OU862876.1 coordinate 42,679,564, forward strand.
CGTTAATGCAAACGCAACTGAAGCTGCACTGTTTTTCAATAGCAAAATAAGAATGTGTGTAAATCAGCTACAGTTCAATTGTAGTTGGAACAAATTTAGTTACTGGATCAGCACACTGCAGAACATCACTTTCCTCTAATGCCAATAGCATAGACAAATATTATATGGTCTATAGTTTCCGGAGCGTAGGCGATATAAAGGCTCTTTGTGGTATTTATTTTCACACCTTGGGTTACATTATCGAAGTTTTCATACGGATCTCTACCTTTTTAAATTCCCTTAATTAATAGCCTGTGTTCTTTAGAGAAAATATAGGATAATAATGGTGAAATATTTTTTCTAATCGGTCCAGTAGTTTTGGAGCCTATTCAGATCAAACAAACAAACAAATCTTTCCTCTTTAAAATATTAGTGTAGATATAGATAATAATATTATGATACAATTAAACTTTGAAATCACTAATATATAATAATAAAATATATCCGCGACACAGGTCACGGATCAAGAACCCCGTTCGCCTGAGTGATCCTTTTAGACTCCCTACCTCAAATAAACTAGAAACATGTGATCTTAAAATAAAAGCAGTTTTTTTATTATGTTTTCTCTGTTGTGAAAGTTAGCTAAATATATAGGGTGTTTGGTAGAGGGACCGACAAACCAAATGAGCGTGTTCGAGGGACCACTTAGAGAATACAAGTTGGCCAAAAAAAATCCCCGACCCCTAATATGTTTAAATTTTTTTTGTGATTTTTCCCTTTTTCTCCGAAATTGTATCTATTTACCACCATAACATTTGTAAAATCTGTTTTAGACCGGATGTTTTTAGTTGAATTTGGTCTCTAATACACCTTCAGGCCACGCAAAGCAAAATTGGATACAAAACAGAGATAACTAACTGATTTAGTTAAAAAAAATTGGGGTGTCGGGGATTTTTTTTGGCCAACTTGTATTCTCCAAGTGGGCCCCCGAACACGCTCACTTGCTTTGTCGGTCCCTCTACCAAACACCCTGTATAAAGCTATTATCAAAATGATGGCAATGACATTGTTAACGAAATACATAAAAATCATTTCCGAATGTTTAGTAATTGCTAAGAAAAATTGAGAACCCTGACGCCGTTATTTTCAATTCGTCGTCTTAACTTGAGACCGTGCTTAGTTTCACTACGGTTATTACCGCTAACGCTGTGTATGCAGCCCCGTACCACAGATTACTGAATAAGAACCCGTACGTCTTTACAATATAACTCCTTGTCTTATCGCTGCTGGAAATTCTAGGTATACATATATTCCAGGCTGGAATATGATCAACAATGGACGCCACAGCCAGTGGACTGACTTTGCTAATTGGATGTTATTCTGCAACAATGCATCACATAATCACTAGGAGATTGAATATTGGAGAGTTTGCATATGAACATACATATGCTTATATATGTATATAATAACCCCTCACCAGTCCACTGTCCATATAACAATGAAATTTCTATTGTGTCTGCGTCGTTCGACTAGTATTATAGGACTTGTGGCTTACATCATATACACGTATTAATTAAGATTAATTAATTGTAATTTAAAGCTGTTTCAATTATTTACAGGTTATGATTCGTTTAACTTTTAAATTGCCAATGAGTTTTTATTTTATGCCCGCCCGTGTTTTTACTTTTGCGACGCTCTGTATTTGTCTAATGGGCTCAAAACTTTTTGTCCTACTCGGATGTTTTTTGTAGGCTCGAAATCTTTTTTGGGCATGTTCCTAAGATATTTCATGTAGGGAGTCTAAAAGGATCACTCAGGCGAACGGGGTTCTTGATCCGTGACCTGTGTCGCGGATATATTTTATTATTATATATTAGTGATTCAAAGTTCAATTTTATCATAATATTATTATCTATATCTACACTAATATTTTAAAGAGGAAAGATTTGTTTGTTTGTTTGATCTGAATAGGCTCCAAAACTACTGGACCGATTAGAAAAAATATTTCACCATTATAATCCTACATTTTCTCTAAAGAACACTATAAAAATAATATATTTTATAAAATTGTATGCGTTCTCGATGTTAGTATTGTATCGCTTCATGTTACTTGAGTTAATTATTTGCCTTATCGAGTATGATCAGGTACGCATAAATACCTATATTACTATAAAAATACGAGTACCTATGTGTTCGCGCGTGCTATTATTTGTGCAGTGCTTATATTTTATTATGTGTTACTTATGTAGTGCACAGGAAGATTGTATTTACTATTTATTACAATTGTTGTTCTATTTGCTACAAGTTTTAGGAAGTCGTTCGGCAGCGTAACACAGGGTAAACCGAACGGTACGTACCGAACGGGTACGCTGCTGAAATGATTTTGCATTTTTTGTGTTTCTTACAATATACACGTAATTGGTATAATTACCAAAAAAAATGGGCGGTACAAAAGTGTTAATACATTGTAGATATGTAGTCAATTTTTTTTATTACTTCACAGTGAAATAATTATTAATTGTTAAAGTTTTCGAAAATTCCATCTAAAAGTATGGACACCATCTTAACAAAAATACTACATGCCTATGTACAACTTATTAATGAAAACACATGATTCGCGTCAGTGAAAAAATATCTCTCTTACTCTTTCTTACACCCCCCACCCGAGCGTTCGGTGTGAATGAGATTGTCGAGGAACAAAGGCCGCGCGGTGGCAGGGCGGAGGGTGCGGGGTTGGTCCGGTGGCCAGGTCTTGCGAGAATGCCCGAGCGCACAGAATGAATAATAATATGTTCTAACGAGCTAGGACGCGAGTTTGCCGAATTTTATGATTATGAATGATACATTTCTATGTAGGGGTGTTAAGTTTCATGCATAAACCGCGCGCATGTAGTATATCTTAATGAATAGTGGAAATGCCTAGAATAAAATTTGTAGGTGTGAATCAATCTAGACGTTTGACCAAATATTGATGATTATGTGGGTTTTTTTTTTAAAGTAGTTTTAAATATTCTTCCCATGTATGTATTAAGTACCAGCATATATGTATAGCTATAGAAATCTTAGGATATAATAATGTACCTGTAGAAATATGATAGTTATCATAAAAATTGTAATAAAATAATAAGTGTAAGAATGTATCTATGTTAAATAAATAAATATAAGTTTGGGATCCTTATGAAAACTTCGATAATGTAACGGTGTGAAAAAAATACCACGAAATAGTATATTTCATTACAAGTGGGGAAAGGCTGTCATTTGAGGGTTGACAGTCGGAACAAGTTGCAAAGACGGTTCTGCACGTGTACTGAACGACTATTTTTAATACAGTAGCGAAAAAATTAAACAATTTAATAAAAACACAATAAACTCAACTAACTAATCATTTATTTCTTATAAAAGTTATAATTCACATATACATTGAAATAGGTACAGTTTTTTATACTAACTGGGGAAGTTTTAGGTTGCATATTAACTGTTTGAGACAAACTATTAGTAATTTCGTATGATTGTTCATGTATATTTGTCAAACAATGGCGTTTGCTAGTTGATGGAATTCGGTATGTAAAGTTTTTTTTTGGTATTTTTTTTATATTTTTATTTCGTAGATTAGGTCATTGTAAGAAACTAATTTCAATATTTTTGTTTTATATTCAGTAGCTATTTTATAATATTTTTTTGAAAATTTGAATCCTATGACGTCACTTTTTTGCACAAATATGTAGTTGCGTTGAGGAGCCAAGAAAAGCACGCGAGTAAAAAAAAAGAAACTAGAATTTACTTTGACACTTGACAGTGACACCTACTAATTCGTAAGTCTCTATTCAATCAAAACAAAAGTGCAAAAAAGTGACGTCATTTAGAGGTCAATGAAAGTCGAATTATTTCATCGTTTTTTGTTAAAATAAATGGCATCTTATCGTTTTAAAAGGTCAGAGTAGAAAAATAAGGGTTTGTAACATAAAATCTCGAAATGGTTTCGGAATTGGCATAGGTTAATTTTTTTTAGCATACCGAATTGGATCTGATGAATTATCATTATCAACGAAGGTAGATGGACGAGCGTTCTCTTCAACATGTGAAGGAGACGGACTGGACCTTAAATGAATGGATTGTGTGATTTTTTTCCCAGTTTCTAGTTTGTTTAATGAATCACCAATATAGCTTTTTGCAACTTTGTCTGATTTCCAACCTCCTAGTCGCTTTAATGACGTCAAATTGGCTCCTGAATCTGCCAATACTGTAGCAGAGGTCCTCCTGAAGCTGTGCCCAGTATAATACTCAGCATCCGGCAGACCAAGAAACGTAGCTATTTCTTTTGGCATATTACCAAATTTGTTTATCCCGATTGCTTGAGCTGTACACTTCCCTTTTTGGTAATTTTAAAAAAACTGTCGGTTTTTCCTTTTTGGGGCCGCTGATTCATATATTTTTGCACTATTCTAAGAAAATCTCCTTCAACAACAAAGCTTCTCGGTATCTTATTTTTTGTGTTCGGAATCTTGATTAGTAGCATTTTTCCATGGGCTTCAATATATTTTAAAGTTATATTGGCTAACTCCTCTCTGCGGCAAGCTCCAACAACGCCAAAAATCAGAGCAACCTACAAAAAAAGGGATTTGATTAATATTTTTTTATATAATGTATTGACTGTATTTTGCGATTTAGTAAACTGAAAACTAAAAAAAAATATAAATACATATTTAATAAATTACCTTTGTGGCTAAATAACGATCATCGGGAGCTTCGTTCAAAGAACTTTTCCACTTCATTCGATGTTAATATTTTCGACATTTTACTTGTAAAACCGTCTGATTGTCGTTTTAAGAAAGCATTTAATTTTGGTTATTCACTTATATCCACGTTGTTCCTTATTTTCAGCATACTTTTTATCATCGAAAAGCTCGACCATAACGTAGAAGGTTTAAATTTTGCTGAGAGTTCGGAGAAGTATGCCAAATTAACTTTTCCTGTAAAACTATTTGCTTTTTTCTCTTCTCTCCACGCAATAAATTCGTCGTATGTAGATATTTAGCGACTTTTTGACTTTTCCGGTAAAATGTTCTCCGAAGCATTTTGTGCAATTATACTGAGTTCCGGTGGTGTTCATTAAAAAAAACTAGTGTCGAAATTACTCATTTTGTGCAACAAACAACTAAACTCGCAAAGAAAATTTCTGGAAAATGGCGCCAACCGTAGAATATAAGGAGAGATTTTTTTTTCTTCACCCATTCTGGTAGGCAAAGGGCCATACAGCTAAGTCTTCAGTAGAATTTTTTTATTTATATGAAATGAAAATGAAATTTAATGAGATGAAATGAAATGAAACCTAACCTAACTCATTTAATCAAATCATTAAATCTGATATTGAAACAAATTAGTAGCTTCTTTTTAGAAATATACGTATTTACATGAATCATAAAAACTTCTATGAATTTTTTAGTAAAAACTTCATGGTTGGTTTTTTTTTAATAGACATTATTTTGACAGTTGGGAAAGAGAACGCACGAGTTCGGGAAAGAAAAAAAAAGAGTATGTAATAGCCCACATCCCGAACGCTATACGTCCCTGCAATACGCCACTTTTTGAGCAGCTGTATTAAAAAGTTCTTATATCGCGTACGCTGCGGAAACAATTGACCAAATAATATTTGTCTATGCTATTGACATTAGAGGAAAGTGAGGTACTACAAGGGGCTGATCCACTAACTTAATTAGTTTCAACTGCAATCGAACCGTAGCTGATTTACACACATTCTTATTCTGCTATTAAAAACAATGCAGCTGCAGTTACACAACACGTTTCTATTGACGCCAGTGATCGAATAACATTTTATATTATGGTAACTCGATAGATCATGAACACGACGCTAACTCATATTTATGTTTATTAATTAACTATTCTATAGTAGCGTTTAGGATACGGTTATGTGACGTTACGTCCCAATTTGTCTACGGAAATAATAGAATGACTTTTTGGGTAATTATCGAGCGCAACCGGAGTCGAACTGCAGTTAGTAGCGGGGTGGATTGTTAAAAGTTGTGAAATAGTAGAATTGTCCCTCAGCTTTTATAAGACGTCAATATCTACAAAGTGGTTCACATTACTATATGTCTAACTAATAACATTAAGTGTTTTACAAATGTGTTTAATTAAATAATTTTTATTGCTAGGGATATTGCGTACATAAAGTAGTTTTTTTTCTTCTGTGGGTAGTCTAAATATGAACAAGTACTTTGGAACACTCTTGCTTTTATATTGAAATTTATAGAGAGAAAAATTCCGTCCTCGGACGGGATTCGAACCCGCGTCTTCTGACTCTCCGTGTCAGACACCATTGACCAACTAGGCCACCAAGAATCTGGTCCGAGCATCGAATTTTAACTCTCTATTTGACCGTCTTGCGGGGACGGAAAACTCTTACTTTTATTATCAAATTAAATTATAAAACTAGTGATTTTAACAGTAAGTTATAAGTAATAGTAAAATTGTCATACTGTGTTATCTATCACTAAAGCACTGCACTTGACAAGTTTTATCAAATTTCTATGTTTTGTTGCACTACACATAAATTCCAAGATGGATGCCACTGCCTACAGTGAATCACTCGAAGAGCTTATGATTATGTTTTAAAAAAGGATGAACAGCTTTGAAGGAAAGCTCGAAAAGTCACAACCTTCTTCTTGTTTTGAAGCATTATCCGCAGAATAGAAGAAACAGCCCCAAAGGAAGTGGACGTGGCTAAGCCCCGACACTAGGACTAAAAATGAGATTGACTTCATCATGACGAATAAAAGGCACATATTTAGAGATGTCTCCGTGATCAACAGGTTCAATACCGGTAGCGATCACCGACTTGTCCGAGGCTCTCTGAATATCAACTTCAAGGCGCAACGTGTCCGTCTGATGAAGTCCAGGCTCCGACCAACACTGCTCCAAACCATGGCAGGATCTGAAACATTCCAGTTAAACCTGGAGAACCAATTCGCTGCCGTGGAAACCACCACAGACGTAAACCAGAACCTCGAAAATGTGACTTGAGTCCTCAGGGAAGAAGGTACGAGATTTTGTTACATGCAGCGTAAGGGCAAGAAGTCCAAGCTTTCAGAAGAGACTTTGGGGCTAATGAAGGAAGGACGTGAAAACCTACCCATCACTACGTCAGAAAAGCGGACTCTAAACCGAGAGATCAACACGCACGTACGACACGACCTCCGGTGCTTCAATACTCTTTCGATCGAAAGAGCGATCGAGCAGAATCGGGGGTCAAAGGTGTTCGTACAATCTCTTGGAAGAAGCCACCTGACGAAGTTGACCACAGCTAGTGGAGAAGTCGTTGCTTCGAAGCCGGCAGTCCTTTCGGAAGTGGAGGACTTTTATGGCTGATTATACGCATCGCATGCATCTCGACCTGATCCCGAAAATGATCCTAGAGCCACGTTAACACGCCATTTCACCGAAGACTTGCCAGAAGTCAGTATTGGCGAAATCGAGATCGCTCTTGGACAGCTTAAAAATGGAAAAGCCCCTTGAGAAGATGGCGTTACAACAGAGCTACTAAAAGCAGGAGGTAAACCCGTACTGAGGGAGCTCCAGAAGCTTTTTAACGCTGTCCTGTTCGAAGGGAGAACTCCAGAGGCGTGGAGTAGGAGTGTGGTTATCCTGTTCTTCAAAAAGGGAGATAAGACCCTGCTGAAGAACTATCGACCCATATCCCTTCTAAGCCACGTCTATAAGCTGTTTTCAAGAGTGATCACAAACCGTCTTGCGCGTAGACTCGACGAATTCCAACCACCGGAACAGGCTGGGTTTCGGAGCGGATATGGCACCATAGACCACATTCACACAGTACGGCAGATTATACAGAAGACCGAAGAGTATAATCAGCCCCTGTGTCTAACATTCGTGGACTATGAAAAGGCCTTTGACTTGGTTGAAATCTGGTCTGTTCTGGAGTCCCTGCAGCGTTGCCAGATAGATTGGCGATACATCCAAGTGATGAGATGTCTTAAACCGCCACCATGTCCGTCCAAGTACAGAATCAGCAAACAAGTCCCATACCGTTGCATCGAGGAGTGAGACAAGGGGACGTTATTTCCCCGAAATTGTTTTCAAGTGCAATGGAGGATATGTTCAAGACACTGAACTGGAAAGGACGTGGCATTAATATCAACGGCGAATACATCTCTCACTTGCGATTTGCTGACGATATCGTCATCATGGCAGAGACGCTGCAGGACCTGCAACAGATGCTGAATGACCTGGCTGACTCTTCTATACGCATTGGCCTACGGATGAACTTGGACAAAACCAAGGTCATGTTCAACGAACATGTTCTACCGGAACCGATTGCGATACACGGCGCCGTTCTCGAAGTTGTTCAAAAATATGTGTACCTCTGGCAGACATTGCAGTTGGGAAAAAACAACTTTGAGAACGAGGTGAATAGAAGAATTTGGCTGAGCTGGGCAGCGTTTGGGAAGCTACGTCGAGTCCTTACTTCGCCGATTCCATAGTGCCTGAAGACGAAAGTCTTCAATCAGTGCGTCCTACCCGTCATGACATACGGAGCCGAAACGTGGACACTGACGGCTCGAATGGTCCACAAGCTCAAGGTCGCTCAGCGGGCTATGGAAAGGGCTATGCTCGGTGTTTCTCTGAGGGATTGCATCAGAAATGAAGTGATCCGTCAGAGAACCAAAGTCATCGACATAGCCCACCGGATCAGCAAGCTGAAGTGGCAGTGGGCTGGCCATATTAGCCGTAGAACCGACAACCGTTGGGGTAAACGAGTTCTAGAGTGGAGACCGCGTCTCGGCAAACGTAGTGTAGGACGTCCTGAGCACGGTGGAGTGACGATCTGCGCAAGACGGCTGGCAAAAACTGGATGCGAGAAGCCCAAGATAGACCTAAGTGACGTGCAATTGGAGAGGCCTATGTCCAGCAGTGGACTGCTACAGGCTGATGATGATGATGATGATGATCCGCAGAATATAGTGCATTTTGTAGTTGATTCATTGCGGGCACTGCAGGATCAAATACAATGTTTGGCCCAGGAATCGGATAGACAAGAGACACGCACTAGGCGTAAAATCCTCTTGATTCATGGTCTTACTGAAGACCCAAGGGAAGTAGCCGGTGAGGTTGTTGTGTAGATGGTTGTGGAGCAGTTGAATCATGTGACATTCTCAGTGGATGACATCAGCCGATGCCACAGGATGGGTCACCTAGGTAGCCCTGAGAAGCCTAGACCTATCTTATGTAAGTTCCGCGATGTCACCATTCGTGACAAAATTTGGTCACTCAAAGCAAGCCTGAAGGGAACGCGAGAGAGTATATTTGAAATTAAATTGATAAAAATCGAAAAAAGAAGGGGTGATAGAACGCCGCCCTGAGGAACACCTGAAGTCGTGTTACACCGGGGGGGAATGGGTTGGTTTTGGTCTTAGTGGGGTATGTTCAAAGCCAATGAACATGCCTCTATAAATGCTAAGTAATGCCAGCTGCGTAAGTCTAGAAGTGCGGATCTAGACTACAGGCGCACACCAACAAGTGCTCCATACACGTCCACGCCATCTCTAGACTGCCGCCGCGGTCTAGGGCTGGGCCCACATACTAACATCTTTGTGGGTCGTCCTCCCCGGGCAATGTTATGGTCCCCAACGAGCCCGCCTATAACATCTACCTCGAGACCATAACAGCCAAGTATGCAGTGCGAAGGCGAATCATCGGCGCCCATGTGACATGCCCATCTCCTGCGCCGCCTGTGAAATGGGACGGGCTACTTTCGTAGCTAGATCCAGATCACGGGCGGAATGGGAGATGGAACGTACACAAAACCGATAAATCTGGCCGGGGGAAGGAAACCCCTGTATAAAAATCCAACCACACAATGGCTGCAAATATTAAAAACAAACTACCCCAGGAGGGTACCGGTTTATCCGGAGAATCCCTCCCTGAGCATAGCTCGGGCTGCCCCACGTATTCTGGGGGGGGCAAAATATTGCAAGAAGTGGTAGAAGAGAGAGGAGAGCAAACCCCCACGGGTTTGGGTGAAGCGGTGAAGGAGCTCGTGGCGGCCATGTCGGCCCCGGAGCCCTGCACCTCTGCCTGGACGGTTGTTGGACCGAAGGGCAAAAAAGCAAAAGATAAGCAACAGGGACTTAAGCCGAAGGCTGGATTCCCCCATGCTGACGCTAAGGGACTTAAGCCGAAGGCTGGATTCCCCCATGCTAACGCTAAGGGACTTAAGCCAGAGGCTGGATTCCCCCACGCTAACGCTAAGGGACTTAAGCCTGAGGCTGGATTCCCTAGTGAAAAGAGACTCGAGGGGACGCAAGTCCCAGAGACTCAAGACTTAAGCAAAAGTCAAAGAAACCGACTAAGGCAGAAGCTAAAGAAGCAGCAAAAGGCCGAAGCGCGACTGGCTAGTCAAAGGTCAGAAGCCGAAAACACCGGTACGGGATCTAGCCCAACGGGACTTAAGCCGCAGGCTGGAGTCCCCAAGGCAGGAGACCATCCGGAAGGACAGAAGCAGATGACTGGAGATGCCAGCAACAGCGCACCTGGCCCGAGCTACTTCTTTAAAAAAGCAGGACAGAGCACCGCACCACCTGCCAAACCATTGAAGACTGGAACACCACTAACGACAGAACCAGGACCTTCAGGGGTCAAGAGCAAGTGGTCGCACCCTAGATACGGCAACCGGTACAATCGCCAGAGGCGTGGGGCAGTGGCCATCTCTAAATCTGCACAGGCCCCTCCCCGCACTGAGCCCGGCAAGCGTACCCGGTTGGATGACACGGTGTCACCTAGAGGTGGACACAAAAGACCCAGACTGGACAGCTCACGGCGCACCCTGACCAGCTACGCAGATATTGCTCAGAACGAGCTGTGCGTAGCGGTGACGGGGGAAAGCCAAGAGCTGAAAGAAGAGCAAGCCACCAAAGTAAAGAAGTACCTGGTCAACAGGATACTAGCTGATGTCAAAGATCCGAACATCACATTCTCCCCCTGCTTCAGAGGGAAGCCCATCATTGCAGATGGAGCCCTGAAGCTGTGGTGTGAGGATGATGCTTCACTAAGGTGGCTCAACAAGGCAGTTAGCAATCTGTCAGCTGACTCAGGGGTAAAACTCACTGTCAAACGACAGGGAGATTTAACCCGAGTAGTTAGAGCAGCACTGTTCATCCCGGAATGTGACAGCTCAGTCGAAGACACGAGCTTGATTCTGGCGGATCAGAACAAGTGGGCCCAGGTGAACACCTGGAGACTGTTCGCGCATAGCATGCACGGAGACGACACGATGTTCCTCACGTTGGGGATTCCCGAACCCCTTATACCTACACTCGTAGAGAAAGGGCGGAGGCTAGCCTTCAACCTGGGGAATGTCTACGTTCGATTCTATGCAGCGAACGGGTCTCTTCAGGACGAACCACCTGCACCAGCAAGCAAGTCCACACCGGCAGACAAACCGGATACCATGCTGGCTCCAGACGGCAAGACGGGGGAAACTCCGGACGAGCCGTCACACTCATCGCCCAAACCATCGTCCTCAAAGGCGACGGAGGTTATGAGTGTGGATCCTGACCCCCCTACTAGAGGAGAGTGGAGGGATCCAAACGGGGCCAACAACAAGGCAGAGTCAGAGGAGGAGGGAAGCCTGGATGATGGCGACCCAATCCTCCATGACGTGTAAAGTCATACAGACCAACCTCCAGCACAGCCTCACTGCAACGGCTAACCTGCGCAGAGTGCTGGGGGATGACAGCGAGGAGACCATGGCCTTGATCCAGGAGCCGTGGATCAGGGCGGGGCGTGTGTGTGGTCTCAATAATCTAAGGGGTAAGTTAATATATGACAACACCTCCAAAAACATTCGAGCATGTATATATGTACCAAGCAACATTGCATCAATGCCTCTAACCGAGTTCTGTTCCAGAGACTTGGCTACTGCCAGGCTCCGGGGTATTCTCGGGGAGGAAGCTGGGGACGTGATCGTCGCGTCAGCCTACATGCCCGGCGACGAGGAGATCCCATCGAAAGACGTTGCGGACCTGGTAAGATACTGCGAACTCAATGACTTCAAACTAGTAATATCAGCAGACACAAACGCCCATCACCCTATATGGGGTATGCCCACGCCAAACAGCAGAGGGGAAGACCTGGTAAACTTTTTATTTACTACAAATCTCCTTATAGCAAATACAGGCGCGGAGCCAACTTTTGTTAGACAACGCAGCCGTACTATCATCGACCTCACCTTGGTCTCAGGTAATACAAACCTCATAGAGAACTGGGAAGTATCAGGCGAATACTCCGGCTCCGACCACAGGTGGATCAGGTATGAACTAAAAATAAGCAAACAGATACTAACACCAATCCGCAACCCTCGCAGGACTGACAAAACGATCTTTACAAGGTCCCTTGAACAAAACATGAACAAAGTAAGTGCGAACACGCAACTGGTAAACATAGAAGAAATAGAGCAAACTGTTGAACAACTCACGTATAGTCTCACTATGAGTTTTGAGAGCGCATGCCCCCTATCTCTGCCAACTGCCAGGGGGGGCAATCAAGGGTGGACCAAAGCGCTGGAACGACAGAGGCGGAAGGTACGCAAGCTGTTCAATAGAGCCATGAATACCTGCATGGACGAGGTCCTGGGATAACTATAGAATAGCCAAGGCTAAATACAAGAAAAATATACGGTCCAGGTCACGCATGGAAAAACTACAACACCAGCATCAAGTCGAATGGACAAGCGAATAGGGTTAGGAAAATACTAGCTAGTAACCCGAACCGCGACATCGGCTCCATAAAGAAAAGCGACAATACGTTTACAAGAACTATAACAGGTTTCTGTTATATACATACAATACTCCTGGAAACACACTTTCCTGGGTGCCTAATATCAGACTCGAATGTTTGGACAGAACACCTCATGGCACCACCTACAGCGACAGACTGGGCTGTTGCACAGACTGTTGTTACAGGAGAGAGACTAAACTGGGCAATCAACACATTCACACCGTACAAAACGCCAGGTTTGGACGGGATATTCCCAGGACTCCTACAATGGAGTGAATATCATATAAACGAGACACTGAGCGCTATCTTCAAGGCATGTCTGGCGCACAGATACATGCCCAAAGGGTGGAGAGAGGTCAAGGTCTTGTTTATACCAAAGCCGGGTAAGAGTGACTACACAGAAGCTAAGGCTTATAGACCGATAAGTCTTACGTCTTTTCTCCTGAAAACCCTGGAGAGGTTCTGTGATAGGTACATCAGAGACACAGTTCTCATTACCGCGCCACTTCACCCAAAACAGCACGCTTACAGCTCCGGTAAGTCTACCGAATCCGCCCTACACAATGTTATACACAAAGTAGAGGGGGATATTAAAAGTAAAAATCTATGTCTAGGAGCTTTCATCGATATAGAAGGAGCCTTTGACAAAACTAACTTTAGCAGCATCAGAGCAGCATTACTTAAACATAAAGTAGACCTGACCCTGATCGATTGGATCATTAACATGCTAGAATTAAGGGCGATACGCATTGATTTAAACGGCACAACCAGGGGAGTGGTGGCCAAGGGGTGCCCCCAAGGAGGTGTCCTGTCCCCGCTCCTATGGAATCTAGTAGTCAATGATCTAATCACCAGGCTAAATACAAGTCGCTTCTTCACGGTAGGGTATGCAGACGACCTCGCAATACTCATATCAGGCCATTTTGCCAGTGTGGCATGTGACCTGATGAGAAATGCGTTCAAGGTTGTCGAAAAATGGTGCATAGAATACGAACTCTCCGTAAACCCAGCTAAAACCGAACTGGTGATGTTCACTAACAAACGAACCCTAGGCAGGTTTACACTTCCTAGCCTATTTAACAAGCAACTGAAACTGTCAGAAGAAGTGAAATATCTGGGAGTCACACTAGACAGCAAGTTGAATTGGGCCAAGCACTTAGAGAACAAATTAATCAAGGCCAGTATTTCTTTCTGGCAATGCAGAAGGATGATTGGTAAAACATGGGGACTAAGCCCTAAGATCACCCTGTGGTTATATAAAACTGTAATCAGACCTTCACTAACATATGGTGCAATTGTGTGGTGGCCCAGAACCACCCTGAGCACCACCAAAACCAAGCTACAAACCTTTCAGAGACTTGCCTGTGTAGCCGTAACAGGCTGCATGCGCACTGCACCAACCGCCGCGATTGAGGCCCTGATAGGCCTAACCCCACTACACCTATACATACAACAAGAGGCCGCGGCGGCTGCGTACAGGCTAAAGGCACTAAACCTCTGGTATCAGGACCAATTAGCACCCCATACAACAATCATAGAAGACTTTGCAGTTGGAAACCCTCTAATAAAGTCTATCTATGATAGAGTACAAAAGCAACACTTCTTTACAAAGAGCTACCGCGTACAACTAAACGAAGAGCCAAGCGACTGCTCAGGTATTCATGAAATCAGAATTTACACAGATGGCTCTAAGATGGCAACAGGTACCGGAGCGGGAGCGTTCTCGGAGGAACTAAACATACACATAGCAACAGGGCTAGGTAAACACAACTCTATATTCCAAGCAGAATGCGTGGGTGTCATCCAAGCCACAGCAGCGGTACTTCGCAGAAAGGTAACCAATAGTAATATTAGGATACTCTGCGACAGCACTGCGGTACTACGAGCCCTAAATAGATACGACCACTCTTCGGGGCTGATCATACAATGTCACCGACTATTGGAGGAAGTAAGTAGCCATAACAATAATGTCACACTCCAATGGATAAAGGGGCATAGCGATTCCAGAGGTAACGATGCGGCTGATGAGCTAACTAGGAGAGGTTCCGGAATGACGTGTGCAGGACCAGAACCAATGATCCCCCTACCTTTCAGTCAAATTCATGCATGGATTCGCAAAAAAACTAAGGACCAGCATCAGGACTACTGGGCAAGTATCGAGGGTTGTAGGCAGTCGAAGGAGGCTTTTCCGATTCTAAATCTGAAATTCTCCAGAAAACTCCTCAATCTTAAAAGAAATAATGTACGACATATCGTCGGAATTATGACCGGTCATTGCTCCTTAAACAAACACCTGTTTAATCTAGGTGTTACAGACAGCCCCCTATGCAGAGGCTGCATGGAGGCGGAAGAAACAGCTGCGCATCTGCTCATTGAATGCAGGAGCGTGGCGGCACAAAGGGCAGCAAACCTCGGCTCGCCGAGGACTGTGTGGGAAGCCTGCGCCAAGCTGAAGGAGTTGCTGGCTTTCCTGGGCGACACCGGGTGGCTGGACTGATCAGCTTCACCCGGCTATCACGCAAAATGGGCCGCGCCACAGCGGCCTGGTTGCGGAAAAGAGCCAGCCCACCAAGTACCAAGTACCAAGTAAGTAAGTCGTGTTACACCATGATGAGAATGACTCATCAACTCGTACACGCTGTCTGCGTCCATACAGGTAACTACGAAACGTATTTACGATTTTGTGTTCTTTTCCACAAACGCCGTACCTATATACGAGCAGTTTCAGGCATATTGCATGATCAACGTAGCAGGGCGGATGCCCTTTAATATTTTATCATATCGTCTTTCTTCTGGTAGCAAAGCCGGTGTTTCACTTTCTTCCCAATTTTCACCATATTTTTTTTAATGTAGCTCTTACGTTTATTTTGAGATTCAATGATAATATGCTTACTAGACGGAAAATATTTGTCATCATCATCATCATCTCAGCCGTAGGACGTCCACTGCTGAACATAGGCCTCCCCCTTGATTTTCCAAAAGGACCGGTTGGAAGCGGCCTGCATCCAACGTCGTCCTGCGACCTTTCTCAGGTCGTCTGTCCACCGTGTCGGTGGACGACCTACGCTGCGCTTGCCGGTACGTGGTCTCCACTCCAGAACCTTTCGGCCCCATCGGCCATCTGTTCTGCGTGCTATGTGCCCTGCCCACTGCCACTTCAACTGGCTAATCTTCTGAGCTATGTCGGTGACTTTCGTTCTTCTACGGATCTCCTCATTTCTGATTCGATCACGTAGAGAAACCCCGAGCATAGCCCTCTCCATAGCTCGTTGTGCGACTTTGAGCTTATCTATGAGGCCCATAGTAAGAGACCACGTTTCAGTGCCATAAGTCATCACTGGTAACACACATTGGTCGAAGACTCTTGTCTTGAGGCACTGAGGTATTTTTGACGAGAAGACTTCGCGAAGTTTCCGGAACGCTGCCCAGCCGAGTTGGATTCGACGATTGACCTCTTTCTCGAAGTTGGACCTGCCTAGTTTGACTGTCTGTCCCAGGTAGATATACTCGTCAACAACTTCGAGAACTGAGTTCCAAACTGATATTGGGGTAGGTACAACATGGGCATTAGACATAATTTTCGTCTTGTCCATGTTCATCTTAAGACCTACCCGTTGGGAAACTCGATGGAGGCCTTCGAGCATTGTACTGAGGTCTTCCATGGATTCTGCCATGACTACAATATCGTCGGCAAATCGAAGGTGAGTGATGTATTCGCCGTTAATATTGATTCCAAGTCCTTGCCATTCCAGAAGCTTGAAGGCGTCTTCCAATGTAGCGGTGAACAGTTTCGGAGATATAACGTCTCCCTGTCTCACGCCTCTTTGCAATGGAATTGCCTTCGAACTCTGCTCCTGTACTCGGACTGACATGTAGGCGTTTTTGTACAAACACTTCAGCACTTCAATATACCGATAGTCAATACGGCACCGCTGGAGAGACTCAAGCACTGCCCACGTCTCGATCGAATCAAAGGCTTTCTCATAGTCCACAAACGCTAGACAAAGAGGCAAGTTATACTCTTCGGTCTTCTGTATAACTTGCCGTAGCGTGTGGATGTGGTCTATGGTACTATAGCCTTTTCGGAAACCGGCTTGTTCCGGAGGCTGGAATTCATCAAACCTGCGACTGAGACGGTTCGTTATGACCTTCGAAAACAGCTTATAAACATGGCTCAAAAGCGAGATGGGTCTGTAATTTTTAAGTAAAGTGTTGTCACCTTTCTTGAAGAACAGCACCACCACGCTTTTGTTCCATGCTTCTGGCGTTGAACCTTCGAGTAAGACGGTATTAAAGAGCTTCTGAAGGACTTTAAGTACCGGTGTTCCACCCGCTTTCAGAAGCTCAGATGTGATACCGTCGTCACCAGGCGCCTTGTTGTTCTTAAGCTGTTTCAAGGCCATTCTAATCTCGTACAGGCTGATGTCCGGGATATCTTCGGTATAATGTCGGGTCAGCTTGGCTCTTGGGTCTTTGGCCGAGCTGCTAACAGGTTTAGCGACCGAGGTGTATAACTGTCCGTAGAAACTCTCGACCTCTCCTAACACTTCCGCTTTGGTCGACGCTACACTGCCGTCTCCTCTCTTCAGCTTCGTCAACTGGCTTTGCCCAATAGACATGTCTCTTGCAAACACTTTGGAGCCTTTTTTCCGCTCTATCGTCTCTTTAATACGGTTTGTATTAAAGATCCGAATGTCGTGTCGCAAGGACTTCCATATTCGTCTATTGAGTAGCCTATATGCTTCAGCATCATCCGAAGACTGCAGTTTCAATGAGCGTCGTTCAGCCATGAGGTTGAGGGTATCGTTGGAGAGTTTCTGTGGCCTATCTGTTCGGTGGGGTTTAAAGTACTTGGAACCCACTGTATGGACAGTTTCTACTAACCTGTTATTGATCTCGTCCACTGAAGCGATGTTCTCAAGGCAATCGAAGCGATTGGATAGCTCAAGTTGAAAGCTCTCGGGGTCTTGAATATGGGCACGAGTAGGTCGGAGCGTAGACTTCATCAGACGAGACCTCTCCAGTTTGACATTAATATTCACCGTGCCTCTTACCATTCGGTGATCACTACCGGTTTTAACCCTGTTGATCACGGAGACATCAGTGAATATTTGCCTTTTGGTGGTCATAATGAAGTCAATCTCATTTCTCGTGGAACCATCGGGACTCAGCCAGGTCCATTTCCTGTGAGGTGGCTTCTGAAAGAAAGAGTTCATCATAAAGAGTCCCTCTTTCTCCAGGAAGTCGGCCAACCTCTGTCCCCTACGGTTCCGTTGTCCATAGCCAAATTGCCCCACTTTCGGCTCATCCTCGCTTCTCTTACCCAACTTCGCGTTGAAGTCCCCCATAACAACTAGAAAGTGCGTTTCAGAGGTATGTATGGCCCGACTAATGTCCTCATACATATCTTCCACCTCATCATCCGGGTGCGACTTCGTCGGTGCGTATACCTGAATGACCTTCAGCGAATATCGTTTGGATACTCTGAGTATTAGGTATACGACCCTATTGGAAACGCTATCGATCTTAACTATGTTGTTAGTAAGGGACTTGTGGACCAGAAACCCGACACCACCTTGGGACTGTTGGTCGCCCTCCCGGTGGTAGAGTAGGTTACCTGATTTTAGGGTTATCGTGTCCTCACCCGCTCTACGGACTTCAGATAACCCCACAATGTCCCAGCGTAGCTTACTCATTTCTTCTTCCAGCTCATATATCTTCTCGTCTGTCCTCATCGTGCGTATGTTGTGTGTTACCAGGGCCAGTCGTCGTCGTTGGGGGTGGTAGCCGGGCGTCTGCCGGGGATTCTTAGCACCCCCTGCCCCACCGTTACCGTGGCCGCTACCGTAGCCAGGAATAGCGGGGCTGCCGGGGACTGGGGGCCTGGTTCTTTTTGTCCAATCCATTGAGGGGTTTTTGCCAATACTCGCCACGCTTGGCAGGCGGGTTGGCGAGCGCAGTTTCTGTGTGTTTGACTGGGAAGGTGCTGCTTCCCACCTTCTGATTTGTTATCCCTTAGCCGGCTTCTACGGCACCCACGGGTAGAGTTGGGGGGGTGCTATTCTAAGCCGGCACCGCCACGGCGAAATGAACGGAAAATATTTGTAGATTCCGTTTAAATATTTCGTCTTTCATAAACAAACATGAATTTTCAGTAATTGTTGAATAAAAAATTGTTTGATAATCATTCAAGATTGAAATTGTCAATGTTTCAAAATCTTGTTATTTTTTTCCTTTTCTAAAGAGTTTTTTGGTATAAGATACCAATTTCACTGGCTATATTGCAATATTTTTGAATTCAGCTTTCGAGTTCCGTATTCCGTGTATATAAACAAACGCTTTTGGCTTTTCAAGAAATTAAAAAAAAGGAAAATATTGATAATAAAATATACTATTACTGTGGTCTCCAATTCATGATCTGGTCTCTCTAATCTAGACCAGACTTTGACAAAAGTGTTTTCTGTCTAAAAGTGCTCTCCGTTTTAAATCAATTTGTTTCAAGTGTTTTCTATTCTCAAGTAGTTTAAAAGTGAAGTTTTTGTGATCCCCATCCGTGGCCTTTATAAACTACAACACCAACTTTCCGTGATGAGGAAGACGGGATGTCCCTCTTCAGGTTTTGAGGAGGCTATTTGACTGATTAATTCACCATATATATTGTGAAAAAGGCCTGTCCTTCATCATCTGGATCTAAAGTTACGTATTGGTGTTTTTGGCCCCTCCGTATCTCTTGTGTGATTTTATATTTAAACTATGTGCTGTTATTTTATTAATTTGTTTCTTCTGTGTAAATAAAAGTAACAAGGGTAATACTATATCATATAAAGTATTACCTTATTAGGACAAAAGAAAAACTAGATATTATCTAATTTCAAACAATTCTTTCACGAGTTTATACTCGTGAAAGAATTGTTTGAATCGGTTACGGAACTACATTATGCCTGAGTAACATATGCCATATCCATCACAACGTGGATGAAACCGCGGAGCGCAACTAGTTCGGAAATAAACTGTAAATCATCATATAATGCTTTACAAAACTAGCTTTCTAAAAACATGACTACCAAGTAATATTAAAGTAATAATTATAAACTAACTAACTACTACTAAAAATACACATAAAAAATAAATCAGTCTGTTCCGCACAATGTTGCTATATTTAATAACAGTAAAGTAGCTACAGAATGTATATAAGAACTAGCTTTACAATTAATTTAATTCGTATTATAGCAGTTAAAGTCAACATTACCTATTTTCATAGCAGCGCACTGATTTCCTTGAAGGTAATAAGCGATCTGGTATCTACTTGCATATGGATAGAGCTACTAGTTGCATATAACGACTAAGCTTCTATCCATGTTGTTGCCTTATAATAACATAATTTAGGTGCTGCACTTCAGGATATTCTGAAAACTTCAACAAAGAATCGGTCAAATAGCAAACACAACAAGAAATAAAAAATATTCAACTATCATAAACACGCCCAACGTACAAGAACGCATGAGAAAATATTGCTTTGACACGAGTTTATCCAACACCCACAGAATATATAAAAGGTAAAATTATTTGGAACATTTTACACGATAAGAGGATGTGACGGACGCAATCTATAAATAAAATTTTGCATATAAACCAGTTTTCTTTAAGATTTACACCTTTTGTGACAAGAATAACTTCACGTTTGTCGACACTGTCACAGTATAAATACAGGGAAACTAGCTGACCCGCCAGCGGCCTCACTCGCTTGGTCTTGGTGTAGAGGTAGAAGTGCCGTTTTGAAACCTTGAGGTCCTGGGTGGATCCACAGGTTGGGCAGTTACTGGGTTTTTCTGACAAAGAAATTTTTAAAGATTGCCCCGTACTTTGCAATAGACTCGCCTCTTATAAAATAAGACTAAAACCAT
The DNA here is from genome assembly GCA_917880725.1 of Selenia dentaria. Lineage (NCBI taxonomy): Eukaryota > Metazoa > Arthropoda > Insecta > Lepidoptera > Geometridae > Selenia > Selenia dentaria. The sequence continues at coordinate 42,700,257 of OU862876.1, forward strand.
GAAACGAAACGTAGGCGCTCAAGACATCGCTGCCTCCCCCTTCGAGGATATATAGGTGAAACTATTTGTTAAGTTGTGTTTAAAAATAAAATGTAAGTATTGCAGGCGATTCACTCAAGACCGCTAGACTGATGTTTAACCTCCGTGGTGATGGATGATGATGAGGATAAATCAAATATAGCGTATGTTACTCAGGCAGAATGTACTTAGCTCTATAACTATTAGCTCTGTAGTTTTACGTGAATCCATTAAGAACAAACAAACAATCATATACCTTTCCTCTTTATTAATATAATCTTCTTAGTCGGGCACTCTTGGCAGAGTGGTCGTGGTCATGGTGACGGTAAACGGCGGATCCTCACCAGTTTCCGTTTCCAGGGCTGTTGATCTCCTCGCGATGTCTCTCCATTTCTGACGGTTACTGGCATTGCGAGCACATTGTACAATCTTGGATTACATTTTCGAAGTTTTCATACGGATCCCTAACTTTTTTGAAAATATTATATAGCCTATGACCATCAGGGGAAATGTACGATTTTATTGGTGAAAGATTTTTTTCAAATCTGTGCAGATGTTTCGTTATTTGACTAGTTTAGAGAACATGAAGTTACATTACAACTAAATTTTCACTAACAATTCCCACAATTGAACATAAATGGCATATTTAAGATTTGTAATTTGCAAGCTTTATATGAATTGAACTTTAGGTTGAATAAAACGAGAACAACCATAATTTACAAATAATAGATTTTATTTCGTTAGTTTAGTTGATGTTCTGCGGACAATGCGGATTGATAGCATTGTCAGATAACGTGACTGCTTCTGTTCGTATTTCTTTATTCCCAAAACCAACATTTACAACCCGTTACTAGCAAAGCATGTACTTAATAATATTAGTAAAAACCCGAAAAATCGTTATTTTTATGAACATTTACAAACATACTCGTAAATCTTAAGATTTATCAGTAAAAAGACATGAACAGAACATATTTAGGCCCAATCAACCAGATCAGAAATCAGAAGCATGCAGTGCTTTAGTCACTCACACAGGTGTGACCGCTAGCGACATTTTCAACTGAGCGCTTCTGTAGTTCAGGGACAACTTCAGGTAAGCGATTTCTCTCGAAATAGTTTTTCCTTGCAACCCAGGGTTGCCTTTTCCAGAAATAGATCGTTTTGTTTACGACTCGTAACTTATTGACACTTTTTTATAAAAAACAACTGTCAAAGTAACGAGTCGGAAGTAAATGAATCCATTATAGAACCAGATATAGGAACACATGGTTAGGCTGCTTTCCCGAAAAAGCTGTGCGATAAATATGACGACGGGATAATTTACGTGATTCGATGCCACTAGAAGGGATCCGTTCTCAAACGGTTTCCAACCGACCGTTTACATTGAACCAGCGAAATGTAATAAAATTACACAGTTTCCAGAATTTCCTCCGACAAATTCAGTTGGCGACTGGATTGCAGACAAACCGTGCGGAATTTGTCAGTCGGTAATTAATTTATAGTGGATCCTAGTGTTCAATCTCGCAGTGGGGCTTATTTACCAGAGCTAGATTTTCGAGATGTTTACATATTACTAACTCTAGTAAGATAAACCACCGAGAGACTGAATATTGAACTGCGAATAATGGCTACTGTGCTATTTGACATCTTATAAGCGCTTATTCAATCCTTCTCACTTGCACTCGATGTTGATTGGCAGCCAACTGACATCCAGCTGCAATTTAGTTGTTGCTATTCTGATTATAATTAATTATCTTGAAAACTGCGACATTAAGCTACACTGTTGGCGTACACTTTAGACAACCTTCTGTACTTGATATACAATTACGACAGTTGTTGTCGAAATAAATGCCAGTAAGAGCTTCTCTATCAGAGATGTATTACTTGTGAGGAATATCGCTTTATGCTGTAGAAGTGTAGAATATTTAACGTTAAGAATATGATCTAAATCACAAGCCATTCCATATATATTTACATTCTTCTTGATGAGGATCGTGACTGAGGGTTTTGAATACCATGAATGGCCTTTTGGACTATGTTTCTCCAAGAATTGTGGCATTTGGCTTGTCTCATAGCACATGATACATTTGCCTTTGTTATCTCTTTCACAACGTCAGTCCACCTGGATCCAGATTTTCCACGACTGCGTTTTCCTTCCACTATTATATTATATTATATTATTTCAAATTTAAACAATCACATACTAATTAAAAGTTATCAAGTCATAAGTTATCTGGACAATGTATCATATAATGCCGAGATGAAGCATACACCCTGAAGACAAATTAATTTCAACTCAGCAATAAAGTATGCATTATAAAGATTCTTATCTTTCTCAAACCTAAAATGACACTAATGTTTACATATTTACAATAAATGAAGGGTGTTCTTACTTGCGATGTACAGTGCTTTCCAGAGAGATAACATTTTCAATTATTTCATTGTATTACCAAACAATAGTTATTTTCACATTTCACAGCCATATTAAATGATAATTTGTACACTTCGTTTTAGCCATATTGGCTTGATATTGGTATTGGAACGACTACAAACTTCAATTTTACTTAGTTAACATTCCACCAATGTCAAAGTTAATATCTTTCAGCACTAACAAAGTTATAGCCATTGAAAAAGGAGTTTAGAATTTATTAAACGTTACTGGCAAAATTACAATTTCAGTACAATAAAACGAGCCAACCACAAATATCAAGACAAACAACGAATGATGTTAAAGATACTGCCAAAATACAATGAAAGAATGAACATTTATTTTCATGGCACTTATAATATAATATAGTTTATAGTGTAGCTTTTTAGTGATTTTGTATTGTTGCCGTATATGATTATTTACATATATATTTTGTAATAAATAAACGAATAATAATATAATTGTATCATAGATACGTATAATAATGTAATTATTATATACAAATACAAATAAAATGTATAAACGTAAACAATAAAGCCTCTGATAGTTATATTTATATAGCATGTTCGTCGTTCATGTCAATAAAACAAACAAAATAAGTAAACGTTTACAAATACAAAATCATGATAGTTGGATAATTTTAAAATACAAGCGAGCAACAGTTATAGTGAAAGAGTTTTTGACATGATCTTTTAAGGTGTTTAGTGAGGTAGCACGCTGTACGTATAATGGAAGAGAATTCCACAAGCAGATAGCTTGAACAGTGAATGAGGAGTTATAAAATCTGGCTCTGTGTACAGGCCAGTAATGCCAACATATGAGAAGTGTGCAGTAATTCGAAACGTTTCTTAAGCTAGCTTGAAGAAGAGGGAATGAAAAGGATACTATACAGAATATACCGACGAAGGCGTATGGGAAGCCACTTGAGATTAGTAGAAAATTCGAAAACATAGTCATATTTGCGCAAGCCGAATACGAACCTAATACAAAATTTTTAGAGACGCTCAATTGTATTTAGCTAATCCTCCGTGATATCAAGATGGCTAACGTCTGCATAATCGGGCACAGGTAATAAAAGAGATTTGGCGAGCGCTATCATAGTGGTAGTACGAAGAAAATTGCGTAGGTAAACTACGTAAGGCACCTGCGGAAGCAAACATCTTGCGGCTGGTTAGAGTTAGACGAAGATCCCATGTTAAACATTGATCGACAGGTACACCAAGATTTTTGACCGTTTGACTATAAGGAGTAGTGACTCCATCGTCGAAAACAACTCGCGGCAATGTGTCCCAGTCAGCTCTACAAATCATTCGGGAACTGCCTACTTGGGTCTTAAGAGGGTTGACTTTCAGGCCATAAGCTTTGCTCCAATGTAATACCTGATGCATGTCTTTATTTATACCGTCTACTGCTTCACTCAATTTAAGCAGTGGAGATTGTGAGTATAACTGAAAATCTTCTGCATATAGATAGTAGGAACAAGAAATATTATGGGAAGTCGAATTAATATATACACCAAAAAGTAAAGGCGATAACACGCCACCCTGAGGTACACCAGCTGTTGTGTTACACCACGAAGAACAAGATTCACTGAGGGAAACCCGCTGCCGATGACCGTATAGGTAAGATTGAAACCAATCAATAACTATTGGAGATACATTATATGAGCGTAGGCTTCCTAAGAGAATGTCGAAATCCACAACATTAAAAACATAACTACAGTCAGAGTGCTAGCACGGTTAGCTGACGTTTTCCATACCTAAACGAACATTATCAGTTATTTTAACAAGTAACCGTACGTGTTACGGAGCGGGTCAGGATTTGGTTTTAAAAGAAGAAAACTATTATTAACACTAGAACTTATAATCTCAATATAAAAATAGTGAAGTAAAAAACGTATGGCCGTCACGAAGTTCTAGTACGGTCTGCCATTACGTAAAACATTAAAACGATGACGCGAGAATGGAATGCAACTTCAGCGGTTTTACCTTCGTTGCATATACACGTATAAGGGATTGTATTCGTAACAACCCCCTTTAAGATGGATCATCATGGATAAAGTGATGAGAAATCGACAAGAGCGTTAGCTAGATCGAACTAAAACAACTTACCCATACATTACCAACTAAGGTATTACATTTTCTAGACATTAAGACAGAAATGACATAAACTTAGAATGTTCGTTGCTTTATTTGGCTAAAATCCTATATCTATCTATATCTTCCATACTTATAATAAAGGAGTAGAGGCCAAAAAGTCTGTACTTGGAAGACAAACTAAAAAAATGTAAGTCAGAAGACGTAAAACTACCTACTGAACAAGAATATGAGGTTTTTGAAAAAAATGTCTGTCTGTCTTGTATGCTCACGCATAACTTAAAAACTACTGCACAGATTTCGACGAAACTTGGTATGTCGATAGAAAACAGTCCAGAAAAATCAACTATATACTTTTTATTAACCGACTTCAAAAAAAGAAGGAAATTTCTCTATTTTTCTGTCCATATATTTTTTTGAAGTGTGTTTGCGGATAAATTCGTCGTTTAGGTACTGATTTTGATGGTTCTTTGTTATTTGGAAAGATAAGGAAACCAGGTTCTGATGACGGCATTCTAGAGAAATCGAGGGGAACCTCAGAAAATCGTCGTGGCGACTAAAGCGTTTGTTTAATTTTTTTTCCTTTAGTATCTCTCTTGAAGTCTCTTGAAGCACTTCTCATTTCTTCGTAGCTTTAGGCTCCATTATCAGATCAGCTCCAGAGCTTCATTAAATAGTAGTCTATTTAATGAAAGTCTGGAGCCGATCTGATAATGGAGCCGAAATACCTGGTGTTTGGGCTTGATTAATTTATATTGGTGACAACTTTACATCTAGATGGGTAGTGACTGTCATTAAGACGAAGAAGGCTCATGTTGGGGGAAAAATGGCAAAAATGCTGGCTAGCGACGCTGCATGGAAATTATAAGATTTAGCCGATAACCTTAAAAAATTAGCTCATATTATAATAGATTATATTAATGGTTTAAGGAACACGTAACACAATATTTTCTAAAGGTAACGGACTACTATCGATGTCAAGATAAAAGACCGATTTAAAGAATGTACCTAATATATATATATATATACTAGCTGATCTGCCCGCGGCTTCGCTCGCTTGGTCTCGGTCAAGTAGTGGAAGCGCCGTTTTGGAATCTCTGTGTCCTGGGTTCGATCCCCAGGTTGGACTAATATTGGGATTTTCTGTCAAATAAATTCTCGATAGAAGTCCGGAGTGTAGAACAGTGTCCCATAGATGACAATAGGCTCGTTCCCCTATTACATGGGACCAAAAATATATCCGGCGAAACGCAGGTGTTTCACATCGCTGCTTGCCCCTTCGAAGACATATAGGTGCGACGATTGAGCTGACCCGCCAGCGGCTTCACTCGCGTGGTCTTGGCGCCGCTTTGGGATTTTATGGTAGGTGTACCCATGGTACATGTGACCCAGGTATGGTACCGACTACGAGAAAGCCTTCTCATCTCGATTCTATCGAGATGAGGGCGGTGCTTCTTGCAGTGCGGTCTTTGCACCAATGTCAAATTGGCTATAGGTATATCAAAGTGTTAAAGTGTTTATACAGCAAGGCCACTATGTTATCCGATTACAGGACCAGAGTACGAAACAAATTCCATTGTAGAGAGGTATGAGACAAAGAGACGTCATCTATCCAAAACTGTTCACGAACGCATTAGAGGATGTTTTCAAACTCTTGGACTGGAAAGGATCTGGCATCAACGTTAATGGCGCATACATCACTAACCTTCGTTTTGCCGATGATATAGTCATAATGGCGGAGTCGCTCTCGGATATCGGCAACATGCTCAACGACCTTGGTAGTGTTTCCCAACAGGTTGGTCTTAAGATGAACATGGATAAGACGAAAATCATGTCCAACGTCTATGTTCCACCTATACCGGTAATTGTTGGAAACGATACACTCGAAGTTGTTGATGAGTACGTCTACCTACGTCCAATTAGGTAGGTCCAACTTCAACAAGGAGGTCGCACGAAGAATCCAGTTCAAAGGCAGCGTTCGAGAAGCTTCGATCCATCTTTTCGTCCCCAATCTCAGAGCCTGAAAATCAAGGTGTTCAACCAGTGTGTTGCCAGTGATGACTTATGGCACTGAGACGTGGTCCCTTACTGTGGGCCTCATTAACAAGCTTAAAGTCGCTCAACGAGCAATGGAGAGGGCTATGCTTGTGGTTTCCCTGCGTGATAAGATCCGGAATGAATAGATCCGTAGGAAAATTAAGGTCACCGACATAGCTCTCAAAATTAGCAAGTTGAAGTGGCAATGTGCAGGCCACATCGCTCGCAGAACTGATAACCTGATGGGAACGAAAGGTTCTCGAGTGGCGACCATGTGAAGACGATGTTTAGGCCGGCCCCCCGCTGGGTGGACCGCCGACCTCGTCAAAACCGCGGGGAATCGCTAGATGCAGGAAGCTAGTAACCAGTCCAAGTGGCATTCTATGGGGGAGGCATATGTTCAGCAGTGGACGTCATCCGGCTGATAATGATGATGAGGATGATCTACTAAACATTTTTATATAATGAATGAAAATTCATATCTGTATAATAAATGTCACTAATAAAATAATACCACGATGATCCTGCCATAAGCTAATTACCGATAACCACTGTTCAGCCACTACAGAAGGTAGAACCGCAGATTTTAATACTCTAATAATGGTATTAAATATGCACAACTAGTTAAAATTTTACCGTAATGCAACTGCTATTAGCCTATAACTAATGAGCACTTTAGCATTTTAGCCAGAATAAAACGTTCAGCCATAGATTTTAGCTTCGATGGTCTATGGGTGCAACTATGTTAATTCAAACCCTCTGCATGCTTGATACGGTCTGTCTGACCTATCCATTAATAATAATAGCAAAAACGTTTATACACTCATACCCATGGATTTAGGAAGGGAAAGGATGTGTTAAAAAGGCGTGCCACGTGTCGCAGCGACAAGTTCCAGAGAACTTGTTTGCTAAAATCATAAATATTGGCGCCCCAGTGTGTAGCATGTTCATTTCGACATCCATTGCTGGTAGTGTTATGAAATTGTTTACAACTCCCGCAAAACGAATCCCGCATTGTAGTATTGCGTATAGCAATACTCTTAGCAGGCATCGCCGCGTAGTGCGACCGCTGCTATCGGCGCCGGGAGTTATTAGCGTTCATTGGTTGATTTGTCAGTGTGCATTGTAATGAGTTGGTGAAGTAGCTAATGAGAGCGTTGCGTTCGGTGTGCTACTTTATGAATTTATTGTTTCATTTGTAGGTGTGAAGTGCAGTGGGGATGCGTGAAAACTACGGCCTTAGGAATCAGTAAAATAAATGCTTCGCGCCATATCTTCTCCCTTCTAAATCCGTGCTCATACCCATCGCTCTAGGATTCCCTGTGTCGTAGGAGATATACACAATTATACACAACAACTTCCAAGTTTCGAAAACAAGCCATTCTGTTCATTAACATAATATTTAAACCCGCGCTTCGAAGTAAGGGTCCCTACCAAATGAACCAACGGAGCCGTCAAAAGTCGAAAGGGATACACCAATAATTTAAAGGAGGCTATTCCGTTAGGAAGGTCTTTGGTTTCTGAAACGGGATTCTCCACCATTTTGACTTGAAAGAAGTTTAGTTAAATCTCACCGTATGTGGAAAATCACCGGTAAAACACAATATCGTCGCGATTTTTTCGCAAAAACGAAGCATTATTAAATCAGATATCAAAGTTGCATTTAAAAATTATTCGAACATGATTTCTAATAGTTTATGTAAAAATCCAAAAGCGTTTTGGAGCTATGTAAATGGTCTCCGTAGTACTGGGGGATTGGAACCTAAGGTAACTCGGGGAGAGATTGAGTACGCGGGGAGCGGCGCGGCGACTGCGTTCGCGAAACACTTTAGCTCAGTTTTCCTATCGGGACGACCCGTTCTTGATGCCGCTGCGGCCGCCACTTTACCGCCCGCTAATTCCCGACGGGTGCAAGCCTTTCTACCGGACGAAGTGCGTACGGCGGTCAGGAGATTGAAACCGAGCGCATCGCCTGGCCCGGACGCGGTACCGGCATACGTCATTAAAGGCTGTCTCGACCTCATAATCGCGCCGATAACTTATATTTTTAATCTTAGTCTTACCACTGGCATTTATCCATTGATATGGAAGAAATCCAGGGTAACACCTATCCCTAAATCAGGACCAAAATCGAAGGTAATAAATTATCGTCCTATCGCGATTTTATGCGCTATATCTAAGGTGTACGAATCGGTCCTTCACAACAGTCTCCTCCCGCAGTGTCGACCGTATATCACCGATGCACAGCATGCTTTCTTGCCGGGACGTTCTGTAGCCACCAACCTTGTGACACTGATAGATAAGGTGTCTTCCGAATTGGACTCTAGACATCAGGTCGACGTCGTATATCTAGATTTTCAAAAAGCATTTGACAGAGTCGACAACGATACGCTACTGCAAAAGCTGGCACTAATAGGGTTCACCCCCAGATTACTGAGACTGTTTGCAAACTACCTATCAGATAGGCATCAATATGTCAAGTATGGAGCACATATATCTGACTTTTACCCCACGCTCTCGGGAATCAGTCAAGGATCAAATTTAGGACCCTTCCTTTTCTTGCTTTTGATAAATGACCTTTCCGAAGTAGTGCGTGAATCAACAGTACTGATCTTCGCCGATGACGTCAAGCTGATTAAGATCTGCAGAACTCCTTCCGACCACGATGCCCTGCAGCGCGACATCGACGCTGTATATGCCTGGAGTGTAGTCAACCGGCTTCAATTCAACCCGACCAAATGCGAAGTGATGACGTTCACGCGCGGACACAATCCGCGGCAGTGTCAGTATATGGTGGGAGACGCACCGGTGACGCGCGTGCAGCGCGTGCGTGACCTCGGCGTGTGGTTCGATCCTGAAATGGCATTCCGCGAACACGTGCAACGTGTCACGAGCGCGGCTCATCGTCGGTTAGGTTTCGTCCTCCGGAATGCTGCCCCCCTGTCTACCGCAGCAAAGCGTACCCTATACGCTGCTCTAGTTCGAAGCATTCTTGAAACCAATACTGTAGTGTGGAGCCCTCATGAGGATAAATACATTCTCATGCTGGAGAAAATCCAAAAAAAGTACTTGCGTAACCTGTATAAAAGAACATACAATTTTTACCCCCATATGTATCCTACACTCTTTTTACTGGGCCAATTAGGTTACGAAACATTGGAAGTTAGGAGATCTCTTGCATTGGCCAAATTTACTCTTGGCGTTATAAGAAATAAAATAGAAATAAATAAAATAGCGTAGCCCTAACCGAAGTGTTTTAAAACTATCTGTGTATAAATACATACATAATTATACAAATAATAATTATATAAATTATATATATATATATATATATATATATATATATATAAGTGACGAGAACTAATTCATTGTGATTTGTAAGTGTATAAACATTGGGCACCTTTTACATGTAAAACATATTCTATAATTATGTTGAAAAAATTACTTATTTAATAGAGTTGAATTATGAAAATTGATTATTAGTACAACAGAGTTAATCACTATCAATGTTCCATTTCAAACCTATATATAAAGCCCTGATGCCTAACGACATATTATTATATTATATAAATTATAATATATTATTAACAATAGTCAATGTCAAGGCTAATTGACACATGGTTTCACAGACTCGCCACAGGCATACTGCGTAAATTAGGAATGCCAAGGGTTTGTCAGCGCTTCCATTATCCAACCCACCGCAAAACCGCGAGTCCTAATGGGTTTCGTATTATGTCTGTTTATTTTAACAACTGCCAAAAATAAACACATGTTCATAATGCAGATATTTATTCTGTCCTTTTGTCATTTTATTCGTAATGAAATAAAATTCTATCGAAATTATTCACTAAATCAGCATAGCACTTCCATCTTCCTTCCTTGGGGTGTGGTGAGGAGTGGCTTCGTTAAAATAGAACAAACATTGTACAAAACTATCAAGTAGGTCTATCTAACTATCAAGTTCCTTTATTCAATAAGGTAACCAATAAAAAAGGGTTAGAAAAATCAAGAAAAATAAAACTGAAAAGAGGTAAACAAGATTCAGATTATTTGAAATAGCAATGTAAAATGAAATAATAAACTTTTAATTAACCGACTTTAAAAATAGAAGGATATTTCTCAATTTTACTGTCCATATATTTTTTTTAGGGTGTTTGCGGATAAATTCGACGTTTATGAACCGATTTTGATGGTTGTTTATTATTTGGAAAGATAAGGAAACCAGGATCTGATGACGACATCCCAGAGAAATCGAGAGGAACCTCAGAAAATCGTAGCGGCGACTAAAGCGTTTGTTAATTTTTTTCATTTAGTATCTTGAAGCACTTCTCATTTCTTCATAGCTTTCAGCTCCATTATCAGATCAGCTCCAGACCTTTATTAAATAGTAGTCTATTTGATGAAGGTCTGGAGCTGATCTGATAATGGAGCCGGAAGACCTGGTTTTTGGGCTTGATTAATTTGTATTGATGACAACTTTACACCTAGATGAATGAATGAATGAATGAATGAATGAATGAATGAATGAATGAAATAAGTTTATTGTGGCAAAAAAACATGAACAAATACTTAACTAAACATTAGTAACTAAATAGTTATTGCCACAAAACGGCCTCTACTCAGCATAATGCCGGCTGAAGCAACCAGCGCTGATCTTCCGTAGAAGCCGCCCGGTGACATCACGGATCGTAACACAAAAGAGTACAATATAACATTAAATTTATACTGACAAGAACAATTTGCACAAAAAAATATATTACTCCTAAAACACATTAAAACACATAATATACACAATACACCATAAAAAACAAAGAACATCAAGAAGAAAAACCAAAATGCTTAGTTGTTTAATTATATCACACTTGTGTCATGTCGCAAAGTTTCCTGCTTAATTTGATGGTGACAAATATACATTTTCAATTTAGATCTAAAACTGTCAATATACTGCAGGTTCCGTATCGGCGGTGGTATATTATTCCAACATTTCGACGCTGCATATCGGAAACTGCCTCTAAACGACGCAGAACTGTGTCGTTGTGTCATGAGCTGTATCGCACCCTGCCTCTGGGTAGTGACTGTCATCAAGACGAAGTACAGTCAAGAGAACTCCTCAACGTTTTACAGCTACTTTGTGTTTGCACTTAATTCATTTCTGTTGATAAGAACTCTGCACCCATATGGGTTATAAAGTCCAGCAGTTTTTGAGTTACACTCCAATACCTGAAAAGTATTTCGCCTCTTTGGATGATACTCGTATTATCATTTACGGTGGATGATAATCGATCACGTAATTAGCAAGTGTCACTTAAATTAGCAATTTTTTTACGAGAAGTGGAACCGACCTCAACACCAAAAAGTGTGAAATAACTAATAACACACAATATTGTGATAGTAGGTACTTTTGAACTAACATGGTACCGACTTCAACAAGTTATTCCACACTTTTTGGTGATGAAGTCGGTTCCATTTTTAGGTAATAATTTTTTTCTTGATACGTAACATGAATCAAAGAATGCGGCTTGATCTCTCTATGCTATACGGCCTCATATAAAACTAGGGTCCCGATTAACTGGTCAGCGTGCATGAACTTCTATGGCACGGCTAAAATCTACGTTATAACAATAAATTTAATCCAGCACACCGGTGCGTGTATTACTAAGGGTAGGGGATCGAGGTGTATAAATATTTTTTCATACCACGGGCTCGAAAATGTCCAATTACATATCACGCGATATCAACGTAAAGTAAGGCATTACATCCCCAGGGCTGTAATGTTGTATGAAACTCCGATGGGTTTACTGGGTGATGGGTATCACTTTACAGTGATTTGGATTTGGAACGTGAGTTGTAGGAATACACTGAATACGGCGACAGCATACAGAAATAAATATAAAAAACAGGATTGTACTATAGGGAGTGTGATTGTTGCGCACCGCGTTGCTATGGGTTACGCACGGCCCCTCTCGGCGCATTCGAGGTCATAGTTCAAGTTACGTACCGCGATCTGGTGGCGAACAACTTCCATAAAATGTTATAATTTTGATTGTGGTGCATGTATCTAACTGTACCGAAATATCGGGATCTCCGAAGGTAGCTAAATCATGGTCTACGTGTCGTGAGTGGATACTAATTATAATTTAGTTAACAACCGCAAAAGTCTTAAATATTGTTTTTAATAAAATGTTCCTTCCAAAAATATTACTCTGTCCTTCTACAACGGGACAAATGTGTCCAATTTGAATATTATTTCGCTGTCCCCGGAGAACAAAATGGCAATTGCAAAAAGTTAACTTTTCAGGAAAAATAAAAGACTGTTTTTGATTGATTTCTTGTGATTCACTTGACATAGTAAGAAGTTAAATAGCTTAAAATTAAAGCTGATTTTTAAAGTATTCTTTTAGGATAGTAGAAATTTAATATAATATACAGTTTAATAGATATTAACAAAATATAATATTGGTAAAAATTAATCAGCGTCAAGAGTTGTCATTGTCTCTTGTCTTTTTATTCTCGGTTCATCTGAGCAAGAACAAATATTACAATATTGCATTATAGTTTTATTCCACGTTTATTGACAGTTAAATAATCGAATTTCAATGTAACTTATCATTTTATTCTCGTAAATATTTCATTATTTCTGTATGGTAATATAACATTGAACTGTTGTTCTTGCGTTCAAAATGAAACAATTTATACAGTAATCAATCGTTGTCTAATTTAAAATCAACGAAATACGCTCACAAAAAAAATATTCTTCCTCATCTTGCTCTTCATCTTCTTGCGCAAGTGTCTCAGATCTTTTGACAAAGGTTAGTAACTCCTAGAACTCATGATGATGAAATGGGATCACTTCAACTTTACACAAGCTTTATCAAATCTGCAGTGTAAGTACCGTAATAGTCGTTAAATTTGTCGAGTCGTTAAGGCGATTAAGAATTGTATAATTCCCTAGCAAGTATGGAAGTTATATCGACGACTTATACGATCGTCTAATTGTCTATTGTTACGAATTGTTTGCAATCCACAATGCATCCTTCTATCGTTTGAAGATTTCTACGAGCATTTCGCTCTTCTACGATCAAAAGAAGGCCGAAGTATATTTTTGTATTGAATACTAGCTGCGCCCCGCGGTTACACCCGCATGGTGATGGATGATGACGATGTTGATGAAAATTATCCTTTGTGCTAATTGAGCGCCCCATCTACCTCCATGCCAAATTTCATCAAAATTGGGCCAGCCATTTGAGCGTAAGAGAATAACAAACATCCATTCATCCATAAATACAAACTTTCGTGTTTATAATATTAGTACGATCAAACACAACGAAACAATATCCCCATTCCCGTCGCCTGTCGATAAGCTATATCGAGGTTATTGTCAAAGCTGACAAAACAATCGGTAAAATCGATTAAATAGACGATCTCAAACGTAATTTAACATGTTCGTAATGTACCATGCTAGGGTTATCGTTATAATCGTAAAAGCTTATCGAATTTGTCTACCGATCGCTTAATTTTGTTACTTACTTGCAATTATCGACACAAGATCGTATAGCCAGTTTTTTCGAAGTATGATAAATTCAAGACTCAAATTTATCGATCGGTTAGTTCGGTACTTGTACTGCTGCATAATTATAAGGCCTTGACCTCTGAACTGACCCATTTTTGGCAGGCACCTCGCTTTCTTTTTACTGGTAACCTTTGCTGAATTTGGGTATCCATTTGGGAATACCGTGCATCAAAATTGTATTTGTATCGTCGAAGATGAGGTTGCAGATGTATAATATTTATCTTATACATAAATGTAATGTTTTACTGCTGTTACACTCTATATGTTTTATATATTGTTATTTTATTATTGGTTCTATACAAATGCTTACAAATATATTACTTTGCTGCACTCCTACATTTTTTCTTGCACTTCCAGGATGACTGGTAGAAAATGCTACTAAGCATTAAGTCATCCTTGTACATTTGTTTTGTGCTAAAGAATAAATAAATATGTAAATAAATAAAACATTCACTGCCTTAATTTTGGACCACGATATTTTTGGACCCATTAATTTATGTCATAAAAGTCATGACATTTCTTTGCCAGTGGACTCTTCGCCAGTAACTTTGGTATTCATTATGATGTGCGGTGTACGGTATGATGAAAACTAAACTCTGTCAATTAAAACTAAACTCTGTCAAAAAGGTTATTACAAAATTTCGGATTACTTGGAGGATAAAACAGCTTGGGACTGATCACTCCAGGATCTATCTACTCGTGTACTAAGATGTCAAAGTGTAGCGCGTCTTGCCCTACTGATACCATTATTATGTTCTCTTTTGTAAGGCAACACACTGGAGCTAATATTTGTAGTACCTAAGTAAAAACATTGTAAAAACATCTGTATAAAAAGAATGGCCCCGAGTTTCTTGCCGCTTCTTCTCGGTAGGCTCTATATATTTTGGAACGTGGCGGTAGTCTTTAAAGTACATTATAATGAAAAATTGACGTTCATAAGTGCGTCTTTGATGCCTAAATTGAATAAATGATTTTGACTTTGACTTTGACTTTGATGGTGTATGAAGCGGTGTATAATAGTGACCGCGAGTATACGCCACCGTGTGTTTTAGTTCGCGTTCAATGGTGGAGAGCATGCAGTCTCATTGACTCTGACCGTGATCAATCTCAAAGAAACTGTTAGTGATGTTCATTTGAAGTTTTTTGGCGGCTAAGATATAGAGGGCAAATACGTGGGACACTCAGAAAGTTTTGCGAACATAAATTCTATAGGAAAATATATTTTCTTTTCAATGTTACCTCTCCACCAGCCTTTATACAAAGTTTAATAATAATAAGCATTTCATGTGTACGAACCAGTTTTCGAAACAATTTCTTCAGTCTGCTATGCACACGGAGACGAAAACTTGTTCCTTTGAGCATTTTTTTTGTTTTCGAGAATAAAAAGAAGGCACACGGTGCTAGGGGAGGGTGACCCAGGAGATTATTCATTTTGAAACACCCAAACCGTCAACTGACGTTCGTTTTTGGATCGCATTAAAACCGCATAAAAAATTAGAAAAAAATGGTTATAGATGTCTTATGCTTCATTAAACTCAAATATGGCATAACACTAAAAACAAGACAATAGCGATTGTCATTATGTTCTCCGGGGACAGCGATTTATTTTGCTTTTAACAGAGTAAATGCTTTTTCAAAGCTCTGAGTTTTGATTGTCACGCAGTAGGTGTGAAAAGTAGAGTGTGCACCTCGAGGATAAAGCCTGTCTTCGTCTTGGGCGGCTTTAACCCCTCACTTCACTCAGGACTCTACATAAGTCTCTCACTTTGCTCAGCAATACAATTTTAATGCCCTCACTGCGCTCAGGGATTAACTAAAGAGTCCCCGTTGCACTCAGGGTTCAATATACCGCCCGTGACTTAAGACGCTGCTTTACTCCCTCGGTTCATAATCTACTAACAATTAAGAATGTAAGTAGAATACTTTATAATATACATAGTGAAATACATGTTATTTTCAAATCCGGTAGGCAGCGGTGTTTGAAACACCTAAATTTGTTTACAATATCAAGGCACCATTCCACCTGTGTCTGCTTCTGAGCATCGGTGAGGTTGTGCGGCACTCAGCGTGAAACTATCCTCCTGACGCGAAGGAAGATGCACGTGTAGAATTTCTTGAAGGCTTCCCGATGCAATCTGCAGTATGTGCTAAATCTGTTGATATGTAACTCGCCTATTGTCTTAGATTATATTGTATTATTTACATTTTCACTGCAAGCACGTTTTCTTCCGTAACAGCTGTCAAAGGGCGGCAACTTTTCTTCATGCCTCAAAGTAAGTCGACCGCGTTTGAATTCATTATACTAACAAATAATAAGTCCATTATGCTACATAATATATACTGCATATATAAATACATACAGAAGGCCTTTTTCTCAATCGAACGTTAGCCTACAACAAAAAGTATATTTTATTGCGAATAAAATGACAACATACTTTATTGTACACATACCCCTTTGTACGGGAATATTATGGCTATGGATATAACCGTTTTAATAGTTGTTGATGTGTGTTGACTACCATCGTCTTACAATTTTATTCGCGTAACTATTGAAGTAATAATAAACTTCGAAATCTATTACATTATTTTATAACTTCGTAGGTAACCGCAAAAAAAATATGAAAAAATGGTTATAGATGTCTTATGCTTCATTAAACTCAAATATGGCATAACACTAAAAACAAGACAATAGCGATTGTCATTATGTTCTCCGGGGACAGCGATTTATTTTGCTTTTAACTGAGTAAATGCTTTTTTAAAGCTCTGAGTTTTGATTGTCACGAAGTAGGTATGAAAAGTAGAGTCCACTTCTGGCAAGCTGTCTCTCTGCCACTCATAAAATGTAATATTTGTAGTACCTAAGTAGAAACATTGTAAACATCCATATAAAAAAATGGCCCCGAGTTTCTTGCCGCTTCTTCTCGGTGGGTTCTATATATTTTGGAACGCGGCGGTAGAGTCTTTAAAGTACATTATAATGAAAAGTTGACGTTCATAAGTGCGTCTTTGATGCCTAAATTGAATAAATGATTTTGACTTTGACTTTGAAAGAGTGTGCACCTCGAGGATAAAGCCTGTCTTCGTCTTGGGCGGCTTTAACCCCTCGCTTCACTCAGGACTCTACATAACCCCCTTACTTCGCTCAGGAATAAAATTTTAATGCCCTCACTGTGCTCAGGGATTAACTAAAGAGTCCCCGTTGCACTCAGGGTTCAATATACCGTCCGTGACTTAAGACGCTGCTTTACTCCCTCGGTGCATAATCTACTAACAATTAAGAATGTAAGTAGAATACTTTAGAATACTTTATAATATACATAATGAAATACATGTTATTTTCAAATCCGGTAGGCAGCGGTGTTTGAAACACCTACCTTTCGCCAGAGGGACAAGATTTTTTAGGTTTAATAGAAGGCGAGCGTATTGCCATTTACGGAGCACTGTTCCAGACTCCAGACTGCTATTGAGAATTTCTATGTCAGAAAACAAGCAATAACGGTCCGACCCAGGTATTGAACCCAGGACCTCGAAATCCCAAAGCGGCTCTAAGACCACGCGAGTGAAGCCGCTGGCGGGTCAGCTCAATCGTCGCACCTATATATCTTCGAAGGGGCAAGCAGCGATGTGAAACACCTGCGTTTCGCCGGATATATTTTTGGTCCCATGTAATAGGGGAACGAGCCTATTGTCATCTATGGGACACTATTCCACACTATTCTTCCATTGAGAGTTTCTTTAACAGAAAATCCCAATATCTGTCCAATCCGGGGATCGAACCCAGGACACCGAGATTCCAAAACGGCGCTTCCACTACTTGACCGAGACCAAGCGAGCGAAGCCGCGGGCAGGTCAGCTAGTTTTCTAAATAAGGTTCATAAATCCGAAGGACACTTTGTACAAAAGAGGGCTATAAAAACTGACAGACACGCAGCGTTCGTCATAGGACTTCCCGAAAACCTTTATGAGCAGTTTAATTCACTGACTTCGTGGCCCAAAGGAGTAAGAGTTTCAGACTGGACATTTCGCGCCAGCGGCGTGCATGGCAACGCTGCCGTGCTCGCCGGTGACAACAGAGCCGCGACCACCACAACAAGTTTTAAATATGGAACCAACATCTTAGTTAAATAAAACTGATCATATTTGTTAAAATATCAAGTATTTTTTTTGTTTTTAGACGTCCACAAAGTTACCATAGCAAAAAAAATTGGTTAGAGAGGGAAAGGAAAATTTAAGTTCATATTTTAAGAACATTTACATAAAATTATGTTCATTGCATTTTGATGAAGATTCCTTCAGCTGTCGTTGAACCAGACACAATAGATAGACCATTGTTTTCCTGGTTAACGACAGCTTAGGGGCAGAACATCCAGTGTTCTGCACCTAAGCTGTCGTTCGCACCTAAGTTATTAGATGATCAGATTAAAGTGAATTGATACTTTAATGGCTTTATTTTTTTGGAGTTGTACATATAAACATGTAAAGCGAGAGTGCAGTTATTCGTGTTAAAAGGAAATAGTAGATTAAACGAAATTGCGCATGACGTCATTGGCGTCATCATCGCCCTTACACTGTATCCGCTTTTGAATTTTAACATTGGCCATGCCCATATTGCCTATAAAAAGGTGGATAGGTGAAAAGTAGGTCGAAAGGTGGAACTGTTGGAACACGGTGGAAATATTAAAATAGTTCTTTTCAGAAGTAAATAGTGCAAAAGCCAATTAACATAAATAAACAAATACGAATATGTACGAATGTTGTTTTATGTTAGCAGTTCCCCAAATGATCATGGTTAATCATTTTAGGACTAACATAACAAATCATCATATCATCATCAGCATTTTGAATCAGGCGTGGATCCAGACCTCAAATAAGGTTATGGGCACGACCACTTTTAATTCGGCCAGATGCGAGATGAACCAAACCGTAGCAATAATTTGTATTATAATAGTTAGATATTACTAGAGTTAGACAGGATAAGATAGTAGATTAACCGTTACACTGAATCCTGCAACAAAAATCGACCTGTTCTAAATGTCATCGTTGCATTGGTGCGCGTACTAGGGTAGTAGCGTAGTAGGGTACTATAAGGGAGTATCCCCGCTGTGACGCAATGCATGTCGAAGATATAAGTACTCTTTGATCGATGATATCAATTAAGTAGTAGCAATTGCATACGAGATAGAAAACAAATTGACTTGAATTTCTGTACCCACTTGAATTTGATTGAAAATTAAACGGCAATTCGTGTCCGCGACATTGTCCAATATGGAATATGTGAAGCAATTAAAAGCAATGTTGCCGAAACAATTGCAGATGTTTTTTTGTACCTAATTGAACCCACGGATTTAAAGAAATCCGGTGATCTTTTTAAGTCGTGCAAGGCACAATGAGAGTTAAAAATTGATATGACTAACGCAAGTTTACAACCTCGCAGACTTATTTATTCAACCCGAGCAAACGTGCAAGTGGGCCTTAAGAAAGTTAAAGTAACACCTGTTTATAAGGGTAAGGGAAAAAGGAAAATTGCCAGGATTACAGGCCTATAACCATAATAGCAGCGACTGCCAATGTACTAGAAGTAGATATATGTGCCAGGATTGAGCAGCACCTAAGCAGAACCGATATGATGTCGGAAAAACAGTATGCATACCGCGCGGGATGTTCTACTACAACACAAGTTCGCGTGCTAAATGCACGCGAACGGTTATCAGCTGCAACCTGTCGCGCGCTTTTGATGTCTGCAATCGTCAGCTTCTGGAGATGAAATTAGAGCACTACGGCGTAAGAGGGCCGGTCTTGGCGCTGATGACAGACTTCATGAGAGGCTGAGTACAAACAGTAGTTGCGGCAGCCGGAAAAATAAAGTCAAGTCCGATAGATCTGAAGATAGGCGTGGCTCAAGGGTCCTGTGTGTCAAGCCTTAACTTTACATTACTAATGAACGATCTATCGGATTCCATTCCGAACGCACAGCTGTTAATGTACGCGGACGATGATTGCTACTGCCACAGGAACTAAAGAGCTAGAACGGAAACTGAATACCGTGACACGTGAACTGGCCTAGTGGTTCAAAAAAAACGGCTTAGCACTTAACCCGAAGAAGACTAACGTCCGTCACTTTATTTTATCGGGAAGACGTTACTCTGAAGTGATAGTAGACATGGAAGGAGAAACATTACAGTTAGTGGATGCATTTACGATGGTAGGCTTTCAAATCGACAGATCTCTTACCTGGGTCGTACCTTACCTTAACACTCTATGCGATAAGCTGGGTCGAGTTTATAAAAATATTATAAATTTTTAATTTACTTGTATTTTTTTTTATTAATAGACTACAAGTATATAAATTGTAATTTACGCAATATTTTTTTCTTGTTCATTTTATCTGACCTGTAATTTTGTCATTATCATTATCATTATCATTATCATTATCATTATCATTATCATTATCATTATCATTATCATTATCATTATCATTATCATTATCATTATCATTATCATTATCATTATCATTATCATTATCATTATCATTATCATTATCATTATCATTATCATTATCATTATCATTATCATTATCATTATCATTATCATTATCATTATCATTATCATTATCATTATCATTATCATTATCATTATCATTATCATTATCATTATCATTATCATTATCATTATCATTATCAAATGATATGAGAAATGATATTAAATAAATTTCAGGACTTATTATTGAAATTGTTACCTATTTAGAACTCACTTGTCGTGGAAGTCAACAACCAAGGATTATATCATAATAGTGAACTTGGCTCTCATTTCACATTTATGGTTTTGATGGGATATCATTACTTTTTGTATAGAAATGTTTAGTAGGTCATCATCATCACCAACATTGTCAGCCGGAAGAGGTCCACTGCTGAACATATGCCTCCCTCATAGAATGCCAATTGGACCGGTTACTAGCTTCCTGCATCTAGCGATTCCCCGCGGTTTTGACGAGGTCGGCGGTCCACCTAGTGGGGGGCCGGCCTACACATCGTCTTCCGGTGCGTGGTCGCTACTCGAAAACCTTTCATTCCCATCGGTTATCAGTTCTGCGAGCGATGTGGCCTGCCCATTGCAACTTGCTAATTTTGAGAGCTATGACGGTGACCTTAATTCTCCAACGGATCTACTCATTTCGGATCTTCTCACGCAGGGAAACCACAAGCATAGCCCTCTCCATTGCTTGTTGAGCGACTTTAAGCTTGTTAATGAGGCCCACAGTACCCACGTCTCAGTGCCATAAGTCATCACTGGCAACACACACTGGTTGAAAACCTTGGTTTTCAGGCTCTGAGGTATTGGGGACGAAAAGATGGATCGAAGCTTCCCGAACGCTGCCCATTTGAACTGGATTCTTCGTGCGACCTCCTTGTTGAAGTTGGACCTACCTAATTGGACAGTCTGTTCCAGGTAGACGTACTCGTCAACAACTTCGAGTGTATCGTTTCCAACTATTACCGGTATAGGTGGAACATGGACGTTGGACATGATTTTCGTCTTATCCATGTTCATCTTAAGACCAACCTGTTGGGAAACTCTACTAAGGTCTTTGAGCATATTGCCGATATCTTCGAGCGACTCCGCCATTATTAATATATCATCGGCAAAACGAAGGTTAGTGATGTATTCGCCATTAATGTTGATGCCAGATCCTTTCCAATGCAAGAGTTTGAAAACATCCTCCAATGCGTTAGTGAACAGTTTCGGAGAGATGACGTCTGTTTGTCTCACACCTCTCTGCAATGGAATTTGTTTCATACTCTGGTCCTGTAATCGGACTGACATAGTGGCCTTGCTGTATAAACACTTCCACGCTTTGATGTAGCTATAGTCAATTTGGCATCGCTGCAAGGACTGCAGTACGGCCCACTTCTCGATAGAATCGAAGGCTTTCTCGTAGTCCACAAACACAAGACACAGTGGCTGATTATACTCTTCGGTCTTCTGTATAATCTGCCGTATGAATGTGGTCTACGGTGCTTCTGAAACTTCTTCAGAAACCAGCTTGTTCGGGAGGCTGGAACTCATCAAACCTGCGTGCGAGATGGTTCGTGATGACTTTCGAAAACAGCTTGTACACGTGGCTCAAGAGCGATATGGGCCTATAATTCTTTAATAAGGTTGTATCATCTTTTTTGAAGAAGAGCACCACCACGCTCTTGTGCCACGTATCCGGTGTTTTGCCTTCGAAGATAACAGAATTGAATAACTTCTGGAGGACTAAAAGTATCGGTCTACCACTTTCTCTCTCCGCTCTCAGAAGTTCAGTCGTAATTCCTTCCTCTCCTGGCGACTTATTGTTCTTAAGCTGTTTGAGAGCCATTCTAATCTCGTACAGGCTGATGTCCGGGATGTCTTCGGTATAATGTCGGACTAACTTCGCTCTGGTGTCCTGAGCTGCGTCAGTACTGGGTTCGCGCGTCAAGGTATACAACTGTCGATAGAAGCTCTCAATCTCTCTCAGAATCTCAGGCTTGGATGAAACGATACTGCCATTTTCAGTCTTCAGTTTTTTAATTTGGCTTTGCCCAAAAGACAAACCCTTTGCAAACACTTTAGACCCCTGGTTCCGCTCAATTTCTGCCGTAATACGCGCAGTATTAAAAGCACACAAGTCGTGTCGCATGGACTTCCAAATTCGTCTATTGAGTTTACCGTAGTCTCATATATCAACTGCAGACTGCATTCTTATTTCGCTCTGTTCTGCCCTTAGCTTCAGAGTTTCTTTTGAGAGTTTTTGAGCGCAGTAAAGCTCAAAAACTCGTTTGGTCTTACAGAATTCACACCCAACCGCTTGGACAAATTCCACCAACACGTTGCTTAACTCATCCACTGTGTCACATTCAGCTAGGCATTGGAAACGGGTTTGAAGTTCCAGTTGAAACTTTTCGGTGTTTTGGATTTGGGCAGGTTTTGTACGGAGCGTAGACTTTACCAGACGTGACCTCTTGTCATTGATATTCAATCAATGCGCCTCTCACGATGCGGTGATCGCTGCCGGTTTTACCTTGCTGACCACAGAGACGTCATTGAATATGTGCTTATTGGTCGTCATGATGAAGTCTATCTCGTTCGTAGTGGAACCGTCGGGACCCATCTACGTCCACTTCCTGGATAGCTGCTTCATGTAGAAGGCAGGACAGACAGATTTTTTATCAAAAACGTCATATTATTGTTCAGTAGGTAATTTTACGTCTTCAGACTTACATTTTTTTAATTTTACTTCCAAGTACAGACTTTTTGGCCTCTACTCCTTTATTATAAGTATAGAAATAAATAGATAGATAAGCAGTAAAAAAAATCAAAAGTAATTTATTATTTCTCGAAAGTTTGGTTTATGTCGGTTAATGAGTTCTTGCAGCAAGTCGACGATATAGGTAAAGTTAGTCAAAGTGAATACGCATTCTTCGCCGAAAGTTGATGCAGTGGTGGAAATTTTCTGAGTTATAGAACTATTTCTGTTAGGCGAACTTTTCGTGCTTTTCATAAAACAGGTTTGGTATGTTGTACGTTGTTGTTGGTTTGTTGGTTTTGCATTTAAGCATTTAAGCTCATTATTCTCTGAACTTCTCTGCCAAGCATTAAAACCAATCACGCGTACCGGCGAGCCTTTTTTTATTTTCCTTAATCTCAAATTACGTTACGTGATCCATTGTCATTCAGTGTGAATGATGATATCGTCCAAAGAGGCGAAATACCTTTCAGGTATTGGAGTTTAACTCAAAAATTGCTGCATTTTATAACCCATTCGGGTGCAAAGTTCTTATCAACGGAAATTAATTAAGTACAAACACAAAGTAGCTACTGTAAAACGTTAAGGAGTTCTCTTGACTGTTCTTCGTCTTGATGACAGTCACTACCCATCTAGGTCTAAAGTTGTCATCAATACAATTTAATCAAGCCCAAACACCAGGTCTTTCGGTTCCATTATCAGATTGGCTCCAAACCTTCATAAAATGGACTATTTAATGAAGATCTGGAGCTGATCTGATAATGGAGCCGAAAACTACGAAGAAATGAGAAGTGATTCAAGATACTAAATGAAAAAAATTAACAAACGCTTTAGTCGCCGCTACGATTTTCTGAAGGTTCCCTCGATTTCTCTGGAATGCCGTCATCAGATCTTGGTTTTCTTATCTTTCCAAATAACAAAGAACCATCACAATCGGTTCATAAACGACGACTTTATCCGCAAACACACTGCAAAAAATATATATGGACAGTAAAATTGAGAAATCTTTTTTTTCTAAGTCGGTTAATAAAAAGTATATAGTTGAGTTCTCTAGACTCTGGACTCTTTTCTATCGATATACCAAGTTTCATCGAAATCTGTGCAGTAGTTTTTAAGTTATGCGTGAGCATACAGACAGACTTACAGTATACAGTATTTTTTTAAAAACGTCACATTCTTGGTCAGTAGGTAATTTTACGTCTTCTGACTTACATTTTTTAATTTGTCTTCCATGCACAGACTTTTTGGCCTCTACTCCTTATAGTATAGATAAATAATGTGGAAATTTTCTGAGTTAAACAACTCAGAAAATTTCCACCATTGAGTCTGAGTTTTTCGTGACAAGCGAATCGTGTTCTCAAACTCGGTTTTGAGTTTTGATATTTATGTCTCAGCGCAAAGTGAATGGGTAAACCAGCCATCAAACTTAGTATAAATATTATAGTCTAAGAGCTAATTTCACCAAACTCTCATAAATCAGTCATTATCTAATGCGTCGTTAAAAATAACAAAGATGTTAATAGTAGTTTATGCAACTGTCATATAATGAAGGGTATTAAAACACGAGTGTGAGTTTATGAAACGAGCGCAGCGAGTTTCATAATAGTAACGAGTGTTTTAATACCCGTGTTATATGCAGTTGCATACACTACTTTATCTTCACTAATGCAATTAATCAAACAACAAGAGTAAAAGCTGACAATAGTTTATTTATAATAATTGTTCAAATTTTGGATGGTACAATTTTGAAAATTAATGTTAATTATTGATCCAGCAGCTGTAGCGGTCGCGGGGCAAGCAGTAGAGCTCGTAGACGGAGTCGGAATATTTATAATTACTTCATTCGTCTTGTTTTCTATACTGTTCAAGATCGTATTTGAGACTTGAATTTTATTCACTAAAGACTCATCAATGTAGCTTTCAGCCACAGTAGAAGACTTCCACCCCCCGTGTCGTTTCAGTGCGGTCAAATCACCACCGCTATCTATGAGAAGGGTCGCCGAGGTGCGCCGGAAGCAATGCCCCGTGTACAACGCTGGGTTAGGCAGATTCAAAAAACTTGCGATAGTTTTTCCCAGAGCACCAAATTTATTAATACCAATTCTTTGATCGACGCACTTCCCCGATCTATAGCTCAAGAAAAAGGCAGGGTTTCGACAGGGGGTGGGTCGAAGTTCCATGTATTTTTTACATACGGCATAGCAGTTGCCCGTCACGACGAAAGAACGATCTATTTTCGTTTTTGTTTTCAAAACTTTCACCATGATTGTACTGTCGTCTATGTTAGAGACTTCATCGAACTGGATGTTGTATAGCTCTTGCCTTCGGCATGCCCCCATTATACCGAAGATTAGTGCAACCTGTAACAATAAACGATATAATAATCTTGAGGTACATAGCCAAGGCAAAAACTATGATTTATGAAGTAGTAAAGTGTAGGTACCTACTACCAAATTTATACACAAAGCGCTTAAACGGAGTGTCTAGACAACTTGCGTGTGTAGTACGTAAGTACTAGGTAGATTAAATAACAGAACTAAAATACACTTACCTTTTCAAAAAGATACAAAATATCTGGTGAATCTTCCAGGAACATCTTTATTTGACCTGATGTAAACGTCAAGGACTTTTTTTCCTTGTGTCCTTCTGAACTGCGTTTCAGGAACGCTATGACCTTTGAATACTTCGTGATATCAATATTGTTGTAGATACTCAGTGTGGACTTGAGCATAGAATATTTAGCCCACATAGAAGATGGTTTGAATTTGTCGGAGAGGTCTTTGAGATACGCAAGAATGACATTTTCAGAAAATGATGTAGTTTTCTTTTCGGTCTTCCATGCCAAAAAGTTATTATATTCTTTTTCATATAATTTTCTAGATTTTTTCTGGCAAAAGATTGTGAGTTACAAAATGTTGCCAATTCTAGAATATCCGGAGGCGTACAAATATCATCGTCGCTATCCATTTTTAACTTTTAATTTGTATTTTAAAAACAAAACAAACATTAAATTCACGCGTATTTATTGTCACAGTGAACTTGCCGCCATTAAAATGCAGCTGCGCGCGCAGGGCCAATCAGGAGCGAGCGCGCGCTGTTCTTTTTTTATTTAATTGGCACAAGATCTTACCAAAGAGTTTTGTGTATGTAAGTTTAGTAGTTTCGACGAAGTTTTCACGTATAACCCAACTGTTTTCAAAAGCCAGCCTAATATCAAAATTTTATACAACTTGTATGAGGATTTTGACATAAGGCTCGCCACGTTAATTGGTCGCGTTTTATTGATGTTATAATGAGATTTTACGATATCGATGTGGATATTATACCATCATGTGAAATTGCTTAAATTGAGTGTTTTGTTGTCTGTTCTATAACAGTAGTAATTATAAGTCAAGTATTGGAAACATAAGTAGAATGTTACAACATTAGTGTAGATAAAATACTTTACGTTCCATATTGTAAAAATAACAGACCATTACGAAATGCAAAGTGTGTGTATGTTGAGTGAATGATAGAAAAAAACGTTCATTCCAAATTTACGCGACCTAAACGAAATGTCATACTTTGCGATATCATTGTTACATATTAGTGTACTATTAACAATAGTCGTGTAATAATTCCCACGTTAAGCAATGCGACCGAATTTAAATACCGCTTATTCTGTAGAATACCAACACAGTCAGGTATTTTTTGTTTTGCTGGATAATTGAAATGTATAATAATACAATTAAGTAAATACAGTACAGAAAAGAACTGATGAGGTTATGTTGGTGTTCATATTTGTTGTGGTATTTTATTTTTATTGTTTGAGACTTATCTAAAATTGTATCTGATTTGATTTGTAGCGTTTTCGCGTCTAATAATATTAGCGATGTCGAAGAAAGCGCGCGGGCGGAATTTTTGATCAATCGACATAGAAAACCTGGTCTACATTGAAACAAAACATAAAGATATTGCGGAATGCGAGTTTGTCTTCAATTAATTCCAACACAACCAAAACCAGATCATTTCGATAGACGGAACCTAGTGCGAAAATCGACATCATCATATTCTTCATAATAATTACGCCGTTCTTTGTAAGTTCTGGGACGACGTACAATATTATCTAATACATGAACATTTTCTAAAACATCTTCATTTTCAAAAATATACCCACGTCGTTTCCATATTGACAGCTTAAATTTAAGCTAATCGTCGGTTAACGACTTAACGGACCCCTAGAGCAGTAATTAAAATTAACGCCTGATTTAGAAAATTAAACAGACGTTAGCGCGTGGTGAAACACTTGATAACCTTAACAACCCGTTAACGGAATGACAGAGCGTTAAACTAACAAACAAAGCATGGTGAAATTAGCTCTTAGTCTATGCGCTTACTGTGTAGGTGCAGAGTGTCATATACTGCCGCGTACAGACCAAGCGAACGAGAGCGAACGAAGGGTAACAAGAGAGCGCAAACAAATCAGTGTGGACGTCATGCTGCCGTAAGCAAGCGAAGCCAAACGAGGGCGTTCGTTCGCCTTCAGCCGTGCTCCGGCAGCTGTCGGTACGTCATTTTTTTAAGAAATAAAGTGATGCGAGTGGACGAAGCAAAAGAGGTATGCCAGGATCGTAGTAAGTGCTAACCTACAATCTCTGCTTACCCCTCCGAGAAATGGGCATGATGTTATGTATATATGTATAAACCTAAACCATAACCTGCTAAGAACTTAGGTTAAATAAAAACATCCTTGCGTCAAATAGCATTGAATTTAATTAAAGACTGATTAGTATTAAAATCGATGGTTCTATTCGGCAAGATAGATCATTTTCATATCAGTACTGCTAGCTGTACTCCGCGGCATCCACGTTAATAAATCCAAAAAAATTAGCATAATACATAAAATATGCTCAGAGATAATGAAACTATTTAATGGTACAAGAATTTTTGAAATTGGTCTAGTGGTTTTTGAGTTTATTCGTTATGGGTGATGGATGATGATGATGAATCAAAACATATACGCCTATGTTCATCAGGGATAATGTAGGATTCTAATCGTGAAATATTTTTTTCAATCGGTGCAGTAATTTCGGAGCCTATTCAATTCAAACAAAAGCAACGAGTCGCGATACGGCCTTATTTCGGTACCGAAATTGTATACCGGTACCTAAAACAGCCCTAACCGTAAATGTAAAGGTATCGTAAAATAACGGTATGACGTCATACCGAAATTTTTAGATACCTTTATTTAGCGGTAGATAAGTCCCTGGTCTGAAGTCGAGGCCTTATTGTCCATTGTCTCGAAGTGGGGCCGACTGAACTTGTCGATATCAACCCTTAGAAGACACAAGTTTGCACGTTTACTGCTTAATGCTTAAATATTGCGACAAGCTTCTGTATCATATCGATAGTGTAATCACGTTATAAGTTGATTGTAAAAAATTTAAATGAAAAGCGTATTTTATTCTCCTAAGCGCATTTAATAGTATATTTCATTACAAGTGGCGAAAGGCTGTCATACCGCAAAGGCAAGAGTTCCGACAAAATGTCACGTGTTGACAGTCTCTTCGCGGTTTTTTCATAATTTATAAAACCGTTGTAATTTAACTTGATTCCTTCTCTTGTTGTTTTGAATATTCGCAAAGTATTTTCCACTTCTAATAACACGCAGTACTCTTATGACACCCTACCAACACAACAAACATAATATTAATAAATATACATAATAACATTGATATAACAGTTCTTATAAACTTCGATTGATGAAATAAAAATTCCTTGAAACAAAAACTGAGCGGTATCTAATACGCCTGAGTTTTATATTTGAGCAACATAAAATATGTGAATGCCTAACATTTAAATATTCATATAATTATTTAGGCGTTACGTTTTAACCCCTGATAAATTAGGAGAGTTTTTTTAAATGTTGATATTAATATTTGGTATGACGTAACGTTATCGTTCGTTGACGTATTCAGTACAAACTATGAGTTATCTGTGCCACTATTGTACTAGATACATGACAGTTTGTACTAAATACGTTAGCGATGCGATTAAGTTACACTTACAGAATTTCGTACTCGGCCCACTGGTGAATGATTAAACTAATATACTCACTTTAGGGATACGTGTACCCTCGAATACGTCGACCGGGGCTTAGAGCAAATCAGATGCTCATCTTAAGGTCTAGTGCGCAGCGGCGTCGGCAAGCTCTCGGCGACATTCATACTGACTGTACTGATGACTGATATACATACATATATAAATACAATAAAATAAAACAATTTCAACTGAGTTAATGTCTCTATGAATATCTATAAATAAAATTATTATCATTTAAATACATGTCTAGATTATAATAGGCTTTCTTAAGTTATTTATAAAAATATTTATGTTTTCAATACATCTTATGTCTGTTGGTATTTTATTACCTACTCCTGGAGCCATACAGAACACACTTTTACTTAAGAATGCACTCGTTGACACTAAACTGCACAATTTACCCTCCTGTCTGCTACTTACAGGCCACATTACAAAAAGATCAGGATTTGATTTGAAAAATTTAATACCGACTTCCATTCTATTCAGTTATTGGAGTGTATCTCAAAAACTACTTGACCGAATTTGATGAAATTTAAATGGGACCACACGGGAAGCACCAGCTTTCATACAAAAATAATTTTTAGAATCCATACACCTAGTCGAAAGCTTTGCGGTAAAAAACATAAAAAACAGTCGAATTGAGTACCTCCTCCTTTTTTTAGAAGTCGGTAGACAAAGCAATCTCACTAATGTAAACGCAAAGGATTTTTTATTTTTTATTCGCCTTTAGCCGAATGAAATGGAGTTTGCATAAATCTTTTTTTCCGAATTCAAAAAACGAGGAGGTTATATTTTATGTTCGATTGTATGTATTTTTTTGTGTATGTATTTCTCCCCCATTTATGGACCGATTCTCAAAATTATAATTTTTGTATAGTATACTTCCGAGGTGGTCCCTTTTAAATTTCGTCGAATTCAGTCAAGCAGTTTTTGAGTTACACTCCAAAAACTGAAAAGTATTGCGTCTATCTTGATGATATTATCATTGACGGTGAATGACAATCGATCCCGTAAGTAGCAAGGGTCTCTAAAAATGGTGGAAAATAAATTATTACCATTAAATGAAACCGTCAATAAGTGTGAAAAAACTGCATTTTTTGTTAGTTCGCAGGTCGGTTGAATGCATCGCTTTTGTGCTTTCAAGGTGACCTATGCGGTGAAAATAGTCTTAGCAGAACAGTATTTTACCAAGACATATACAATATAAGACAGAAAAAAATACATGTTAAACTTGATAATATTTCTGATTGCTCCAATACACGTTCTCGTTAAATTTTCTCGATAAAAAAAATCACGGAACCAGAACCGTTTTAACTTCATTATTTATACATCAATCTTGATAAAAAATAAATCTGTGATATAAAATATTATAATAAAGAGAACCAATGTTTAAATTTTCGATTATAATAGGATATTTTTAAGTATTAATTTATTTATTGTTTTAATTTGAACGAAACTTTGTGCCATCACGGCGTCTTTCCGCTTCTCTTTCATTTCTACGCCGCCGTTCAATACATAGTATTTATTTTGTGCCGTCCTGTATTGTCCTATAAAAGTTGTTTCAAATAAAGTATCCTCAGACGCAAAATTGTTAAATGGTCCAAAAACTACCGATCATCTCGCTGCTTACCGATCATTCTCCATCGTTTGTTGTCCTTCCTATCCGCGCGAACTGATATTGGCAAAATTGTTGTTACGCCGCACAAGCCATACAAACAAGAAGAAGAAGAAGAAGAACTTTTTATTGATGAGATGACGTTTATGACGTTAGTGGTTGTGATTTTGCCAGGAATTTTATTAGTAGTATCTTATAGTTTGTGTTTATTAGATTTAAAAACATTACTTTAAAAAAAGGCCAACAAAAAAATTAAGCGGAGGGCAGTAAAGATACATTATAGTATGAGAGCGAAGCACATCATAGAAGTTATGAAGTAACTACCTACCTAATCTATCTATCTATCTATTTATCTATCCAGCTATATAATATAAAAATTAATTGCTGTTCGTTAGTCTCGCTAAAACTCGAGAACGACTGAATCTGGAACGATTTGGCTAGTTTTGGTCATGAAATATTTGTGGCAGTCCAGGGAAGGCTTAAACGGTGAGAAATTATGGGAAAATAGTATGCAAAATTGAAATAGCAACAATTTTGTTTTCTCATACACGCTGTCGACGAGCTCACGGATGTCAAATCCTTTATGAGATATCGCTCTTGTATATAAGGTTGTTATTCCAACGTTTCTTGTCATCTCGTCATTTGTTTCACGGAACATGTCAAAGATGCAACGATGTTTGCTCTTAGAGAATCGCACGGCTGTTCCTATCTGTCATATGTTTCTTGAAGAAACACAATCAACAACAATCGGTAGTCATGGAAACCATCTATATACATAATGATGATTGAAAATGATTACAAAAAATGATACACAGATACATCTAAATATATATATTTATATATTTACATATTTAGACTATATATTACTTATTTTTTCGGTAGTAGTGCCGCCCTGTAACCCCACAGCCGAATGGGCTGGCACGACCGGGGAAGTACCACACTCCCACATAACACCGACAAAAAGTAACATAGCTTGCTAATGCGTTTCGTCGGTTTGTGGGAGGTTCCGGAGGCCCGATTCCTCCCTTCCCCATTATCTCTCTCCTTCCTTCTCCCTCTCCACCCTCACCTCTTTTATCTCTTCCTTCCTATCATCCTTCCTCAAAGGTCAGCAACGTATCCTCTAGACCTCTGGTATTGCGGATTTCCGTGGGCGACGGTATAGTGATAACGTCGCCCACGGAAATCCGCAAGCGGCTCACCTGATGGTAAGTGTAGGTAGGCAGCTTGCTCGTTTGCCAACCTATCCCAAAAAAAAATAGTGTAACTACCGTAATTTTAGTCCGTACATGTATAGTTCAGTTGGCGCAGAGGTTTTATGCCTTGGATTGTTTCTCTATGTCAGTGATGACTACATGACTACACTGAGTTCAAACCCTACTGTGATTGCATTTGATTTTTATGTAACTTTTTGTTGTGTTTGTTATTTTTAAAAATTAAATTGGATTGTTTTTTCTTTACAGTAAAACGATTGGAAAGCAACCCGTCAGCAGATAGACTATCAGAGAAAACTTCTTATGAGTGATTTTTAGGAGTATTATTTTAGACATTTGAGAGCAACCCATCTAGATCTTAGATCCATTCTAGACCTAAGGCCGTAGCACAAACAATTTGCGCAAAACTATTCGTATCGTAAGCGTCAACGGGTCAATCTTCGCTGTACAAACTATGAGCTATCTGTGTCACAGTTGCCATAGACACATGACAGTTTGTGCTGTTTGACGTGAACGACATGTTTCGTTACACATATTACTACCGTGACTTACTCATTTATTCGTGCTAGGCTCACTGGCGTTTTTACCATAACCGACCACATCATCACTTACCAAGAGGTAAGGTTTTGGTCAAATGCTAATAGGTATATCAGAAACAAAGATGAAGTAGGTGTACCTACTGTTCCTCATGTTTAGTCACAATATAGGGTGTTTGGTAGAGGGACCGACAAACCAAATGAGCGTCTTCGTGGGGACCACTTGGAGAATACAAGTTGGCCAAAAAAAATCCCGGACCCCCCAATATATTAAACCTTTTTTTTTTATTTTTCCCTCTTTCTCCGAAATTGTACCTATTTACCACCATTACATTTGTAAAATCTGTTTTAGACCGGATGTTTAAGTTGAATTTGGTCTCTAATACACCTTCAGGCCACGCAAAGCAAAATTGGATACAAAACAGAGCTAACTAACTGATTTAGTTAAAAATAATTGGGATGTCGGGGTTTTTTTTTGGCCAACTTGTATTCTCCAAGTGGGCCCCCGAACACGCTCATTTGGTTTGTCGGTCCCTCTACCAAACACCCTGTATAATAAAATGTGACAGTAGGGTTTGAAACCATGAACGTCTCAGCTGCAGATAAGAGTTTGTGTGTGTACAGCTTAGGTACAACTAAACCAGAACTATTATTGGTTCTGTGACTAAACTTGAGCTATTATTGCAAAATTCAGTATACTTGCCATATGTAGACTAGGTACCTATATTGTCTGTAGGTACTTCTACGAGGTACCTACAGACAATAAGACAAATGTAGTGTCATTGTAAATGATAGTCGGTACTTAGCAATCGCTTTCACTTACACACATACTTATTTTTAGATGATACAAATAAAATATATTTGGAAAATCATCAGCTATACAAATTTCTTTAACAATATAGGTTTTCACAAATATAGACTTAATAAATGTATAATTATGCGAACACTGAGTAATTTACCAAGTTATTACAAAACCAACATAAAGTTAATACTAGTTATTAAAAATATTACATTAAACCTTACATTTATTATTAAAAATATTTCATTATTATTAAAAATATTACATTATTATTAAAAATATACATTAAAAATTAAAAGTTGAAAACCAAGTTCGGAGACACGATCCCAGTATTTTAAGTGAGGATGAGGATGAATTTACTTGCTTAGTGAAGGATGCTTTGTGAAATACGAGTACCGTCCAATAGAAAGACTCTGCCATGCAAGTGGGTTTTTAGAATAAAAAGAAATCCGCAGATGGTACGTAAAGTAAGGTACAACGTAAAGGGATCGATTTCGAACAAACCTATAGTCCAGTTGCTCGAATGGCTACTATTAAGCTTTGCTAAGTGTACCGCTAAGGAGAAACTGTATTTAACACAGTTTGATGTTTCGACTGCATTTCTTAAAGAAGAAACCTTATAGAGGAGATATACATGAAGCAGCCAGACGGATTCAATCATGGAACTTCGAATGTAATTCGACATTATAAGAGTCTGTATGGTCTCAAGCAAGCACCTTGTTGTTGGAATTCATGTTTTGAAGACATTCTGTTGGAAAGAATTGAGTTGAACAGAATGCACCAGACTGTTGTCTTTTCATAAAGAAAATAGGACAAAAGAAAATCATAATGTGGATGATGCGCTTGTAGCCACTACAGATATGATGACTTCTATGGCCTTGCCATAGAAGTTCATGCCCGCTGACCAGTTAACCGGGACCCTAGTTTTATATGAGGCCGTGTAGCATAGAGAGATCAAGCCGCATTCTTTGATTCATGTAACTGATCAATAAAAAAATTATTACCTAAAAATGGAACCGACTTCATCACTTTCCGCTAAATCTTTATCTGTAGTGGCTACAAGCCCATCATCCACATACAGACTTATTATGATTTTCTTTTGTCCATAACAATAAATTAAATCCAGCACACCGGTGCGTGTATTACTTGGGGTAGGGGATAGAGGGGTATAAATATTTTTTCATGCCACCTGCTCGAACATGTCCAATTACATATCACGCGATATCAACGTAAAGTAAGGCATTACATCCCCAGGGCTGTAATGTTGTATGAAACTCCGATGGGTTTACTGGGTGATGGGTATCACTTTACAGTGATTTGGATTTGGACCGTGAGTTGTAGGAAAACTCTGAATACGGAGACAGCATACAGAAATAAATATAAAAGGCAGGATTGTACTATAGGGAGTGTGATTGTTGTGCACCGCGTTGCTATGGGTTACGCACGGCCCCTCTCGGCGCATTCAAGGTCATAGTTCAAGTTACGTACCGCGATCTGGTGTTTGGTGCTATTTTAATATATAATTTTATAATTTTGAACGTCGTGCATGTATCTAATTGTACCGAAATATCGGGAGCTCCAAAGGTAGCTAAATCATGGTCTACATGTCGTGAGTAGATACTTATTATAGTTTAGTTAACAACCGCAAAAGTCTTAAACATTGTTTTCCATAAAAGGTTCCTTCCAAAAATATTACTCTGTCCTTCTATACCGGGACAAATGGGTCCAATGTGAATATCAAGTAGTAATTTATTTTACTTTTAACTGAATAACTGCTTTTTTAGAGCTCTGAGTTTTGATTGTCACGCAGTAGGTATGAAAAGTAGAGTGTGCACCTCGAGGATAAAGCCTGTCTTCGTCTTGGGCGGCTTTAACCCCTCACTTCACTCAGGACTCTACATAACTCCACAATACAGTAAAGTTTTAATGCCCTCGCTGCGCTCAGTGATTAACTAAAGAGTCCCCGTTACACTCAGGGTTCAATATACCACCCGTGACGTAAGACACTGCTTTACTCCCTCGGTGCATAATCTACTAATAATTAAGAATGTATGTAGAATACTTTAGAGTACTTAATAATATACATAATGAAATACATGGTATTTTCAAATCCAACATAACAAATCGCCACGCCCTACATCGTTGAAAGGGTAGGCAGCGGTGTTTGTAACATCTACCTTTCTCCAGCCTTTTTGGTCCCGTATTATGGAAGGCGAGCGTATTGCCATTTACGGAGCACTGTTCCAGACTCCAGACTGCGATTGAGAATTACTATGTCAGAAAACAAGCAATAACGGTCCAACCCGGGTATTGAACACAGGACCTCGAAATCCCAAAGCGGCGCCAAGACCATGCAAGTGAAGCCGCTGGCGGGTCAGCTCAATCGTCGCACCTATATGTCTTCGAAGGGGCAAGCGTTGTGAAACACCTGCGTTGGTCCCATGTAATAGGGGAACGAGCCTATTGACATCTATGGGACACTGTTCTACACTCCGGACTTCTATTGAGGATTTCTTTAACAGAAAATCCCAATATCTGTCCAACCCGGGGATAGAACCCAGGACACCGAGATTCCAAAACGGCCCTTCCACTACTTGACCGAGACCAAGCGAGCGAAGCCGCGGGCAGGTCAGCTAGTTAAATAATATAAATGTAAAATTTACTGTTTGTCATCTATTCTATCTACGTTCTAGAATTAAATAGCTATCCACAAGATTGAGATAATAGAAAGACACTTTATGCAAATAAGGTAGAGTTTTAAGAATAATATAATTACTGTTACGCTACTATGTTATCTATATAATGTTAGCACTGACTGCAACATTATTATAATTTTTTAACGAGAACCTTAGACGCATTTTGAAATAAACGTCTAGTACTAAAATAAAGGCAAAGTAACTAATTCTTATATTTTGTAAAATAATTCTGGATGAAAACTTTAATGCCATATTCCATACCATAAACCAGGCCAAATTAAACAATAAAATTATAAAATAGGCAACGTCTAGTGCTGAAATACCGTGAGAGTAATTCTAATACTTATACATATTAGGTAAAACTATTCTAGATAAAAAAAACATACCAATCATACAATAAAATTGTACAATAGGCAACGTCTGCTAGGTAATATAATAAAATCAAAATAGCTTATTCATTTTTGGTAAAACAACTCTGGATGAAAACATTAACTTTCAGGCCAAATCAAACAATAAAATTCATACTAATGTTGTTTTGAAAATTGTTCATTCACCAAATGTTTTTAATAGTTAAACGATTTATGCAATACCTACGTGTTTCTTTTTTCCTTGCAAGTGTGTTGAAAAAGTGTGTAAAAACACATGAGCAACTTGCTCACTAAAGCTCGACTGATTTAGAATACATTGAATTGATTGATTGTCGCATCGGAGGTGGACGCAACATTATCGGCTATATTTTTGGTGTATATTTTCGTACATATGTACGAAAATATACACCAAAAATATATACAGTGATTCAGCGACTCTAGCGGACAATCGGTGAATTGCATTACACTCGTCCAGATATTCTGGAGGTGAATTTGCGTCCCAACGATTTTTTTGCTATAGGTACCCAATGCCTTTGGCTATGGAATGGTGGTAATTAGAGGTGGGATTTTTTGAGGGTGGACGCAAGAGTTAAAACGTGATGTTAATATATATATATATAAAGTTATATGATTATTAACGGAATATTTACCGTGATAAGGTTGTGGAATGAGCTCCCGATATTTCGGCGCAGTTACATCCACCATGTTCACGGGAAGACTATAACTTTACTGAACAACCGTGATAGTTTAAAACAGTGTTTTATATATATATATATATTATAGGCACTTATTTATGTTTTATAATGATATATTTTGCAGCTTTTATTTATATGAGGTTTGCAAGTTAATTTATAGTCAATCGTAAAACCTAAAAAGCGTGCGGGTTCTTGGTATATGTATATGAATACACAGTTAAAGTTAAATTGATTATTATTTATCTTTCTGAAATACATTTAAAAGTGTTATCTACGTTCATGTTTTTTTTTGACTGACAAGGGCAGTGCTTACCATCATACGCATGACTTGCCCGTCTCATCATAATATAATGTATAGAATCTTTTTCCTTTAAAAATGAGGCAGAGCTTGTGCCTCTATATGTCTATATGCGTATGCCAGGAACCTCGCACTTCAAAGGCCTACTAAGCAACTGTATTTGTTTGATGTTAACTGTGATTGCACAGGCAAATGGAGGGATCATCAAGTATGTATGTACAGACATTCAAACAAGAATCTGTCTATAAATGATTTAACATTTATTTAGATACCTAGCTTCCTCGAAGAGCGTCAAATTTTAAGACCTTAATATGTTAAGTACTACATAAAATTAACTATTAATGTATGAGTCAGCTCCCTGTATTATCATGTGTATACATGCTTTTAAATTTAATTTAAAAAGTGTATGTTAGCTCTATAAGTACATAACAAATGTCATCAATTTACAGTTCACCAATAGTTAAATGAAATGGAGTTGTAAACATTAAGATTTGATCCGAGCTATATAGATACCTAATTTATAAATGAATCAAAACTTGTAGAAGTACTGATTGGAGTGTAGGGAACTTAGTTTTTATTTTCTGTGTACTTTCTTTTAAATGTTAATAAAGATTATTATTATATATTTTTATTATTATTTCAATCCTGGTCTCTGTCCCATTTCAGTTGCCACAAAATATTTACACAACCAATGAATTTATGTCTGCAAAAGACGATACACATTCGATTGATATTGCTTAAGTGTCCTCAGATGCCTTTTTTTTTGTTTTTTTGTTTTTTTTGAGGGGGGAAATGCTGTGCACTTCCCTTCCGCCACGGGGGTGACGGAAGGGGGCGTGTGGGGCTGAGACCCACTAAAACCCCCCCGTGAGCAGTCCTCCGCCAAGGTGGGACGAGACAGGGTCGCGCTGGCAATCACCATCTCGCCCCAGCAGTAGGCCCGGATTGATCTTAACCGGGCCTCAGCGCCTGTGAAGGGATGACCTTGCTCACCAAGGTCACCCCCTAGACGTGTAGAGCCGTGCAAGCCGACGAAGAGTCCCCCGACTCTTCGCCAGTGACCCCACTACGGGGGAGGGAGGAGACGTGCGAACTATCTCCTCCGTTCTCCCGGTCGTCTGTGCCGGAGTGGATCAGCTAGGACATCGTTCTCCCTGATCCGCTCCGCAGCCTCCTTCTGCGCCATCACCGCTTCGCAGAAGGTGGCCACCGCCTGCCACGATCTCGCGCTGCCGAGCATGGAGATTACCACGTTTGGCAGGGAGAGATCTCCGCCTATTTCCGCTGAAAGCGTGTGCCATAAAAAATAAATAAATAAAAAAATAAATAAATAAATATTTCATTTGGGCGAACCTCAGGTGCCTTTTTTTTTTTTTTTTTTGACCCGGGAAAATCCTTTATGGATACCACCCGGCTCCGGGGGGGGCAGAGTGGTTATGTGGGAGTCCTCGCCTGAAGGGCCTTACTACCCCCACGGGGGGGTTGTAAGGAGGTTACCCACT
This sequence comes from Selenia dentaria, assembly GCA_917880725.1. NCBI lineage: Eukaryota > Metazoa > Arthropoda > Insecta > Lepidoptera > Geometridae > Selenia > Selenia dentaria. Next base: position 42,739,475 of record OU862876.1, read on the forward strand.
AAAAACCCGGGATGAGCAGTCTGCCGCCTAGTCAGGGCGAAATGGGGTAGCGTTAGCAATCACCATCTCGCCCCGGCGGTTGGCCCGTCACCGGTGACGGGCCCCGGCCAATGGAGGGATGACCTGGCTCATTGGGGCCATCCCCCAGACGTGTGGGATCGTGCAAGCCAGTGGAGAATCCCCCGACTCTCCACCGGTGATCCGCACAGCACTAGGATAGAGCGAGAAGGCGCCCGAATCGCCTTCTCCTTCCCCCAGTTCGTCTACGCCGGAGCGGGTCGGAGAGGACGTCTTCCTCCCTCACCCGCTCCGCGGCCTCTTTCTGCACCATCACCGCCTCGCAGAAAGAGACCACCGCCTGCCACGCTCCGTCGCTGCCAAGCATAGCGTTAACCACGCTCGGCAGCGACAGATCTGCGCCTATGACCGCTGTGAGGGCGCGCCGCATGGGACTCCATGCGGCGCATTCCTCCAGCGTGTGGAGCGCCGTGTCTTCTGGTGCTCCACACTCGTGACATGCGGGGGTCGCCTCGCGTCTTGCGATGTGATGCAGGTACTTGCCGAAACATCCGTGTCCGGAAAGCACCTGCACCAACCGGAAGGTGAGCGACCCGAATCGCCGCCCTACCCACCTCCGGAGGACCGGGCGAATGGCATCCACCGTCCTCTGTCCAGGGACCGGTGGAGCCAGGTCCTCCGTCCACCGCCCCAACAAGGCGGCCCGCGCCCGCCGTCGAATGCGCGTCACCTCCTCCCACGCTGGAGGCTCCCCGCGGGATCTCTTCGCCGCCACGAAGTGGTACACCTCGGCGAGGATCTCCGCTTGGAGCTCCCAGGGGGGATCACCGGCCAACGCGCATCCCGCAGTCCAGGACACCGTCCGGTACCCGCGTATCGCCCTCGTCGCGATGACCCGCTGCGGACGACGCAGCAGGGCCTTATTGGCGCGACCGAGGGCGTCCACCCAGACAGGTGCCCCGTACAAGGCCATACTCCGGATCACTCCGGAGTACAGGCGACGACATGTGGTGCTCGGGCCGCCCACGTTGGGCAGCAGCCTCCCAAGGGCGGCTGCGGCGCCTATGACTTTTGGGGCCAGTTGAGTGAAGTGGGCCCCAAAAGTCCACCGCCCGTCCAGGATGAGACCCAGGTACCTCATTTGGGTCCCAACCCGGACCAGGACCCCGTCCAGGTCTATCCGCGTTTCTGGAGGGGGTCCCCCCCGAGGCCCATGGAACATTAGGGCCTCGGTCTTGGAGAGGGCGACCTCCAGCCCCAGGGCACGTAGGCCCCTCCCCTTGACTACGACTAGGGTGTCATCCGCGTAGCACGCAACCCGCATACTTGCGGGAAACGTGCCGCGGAGCACCCAGTCATAGCCAATGTTCCACAGGAGCGGTCCCAACACCGATCCCTGTGGAACCCCGCAGGACACGCGACGTCGCCTCAGACCATCGCGTCCCTCCACCAGGACCTCGCGGTCCTGGAGGTAGTCGGCCAACAGCCTACGCAGATACAGAGGCACTCCGTGATAGCGGAGCGCCTCCCGTATCGTTCCGTGCGGTAGGCTGTTGAAGGCGTTGGCAATTTCCAGCGAGACAGCCAACGCCTTTTCCCCCCCGCCGACCGCGTCCTGCGTCCACCTCTTGATCCAGAGCAGGGCGTCTATCGTCGACCGCCCTGCTCTGAATCCGAACTGGGCCTCTGAAAGTCCAGGCCCAGTTCCCCCCAGGCGCCGGATGATACGGGAAGCTACTATTCTCTCCAGCAGCTTCGCCGTGTCATCCAGCAGCACGATTGGCCTGTATGCGGCGGGCGAGTCGGCGTCTCGCCCTTCCTTCCGCAACAGGCACAATCGCCCGTCCTTCCAGAGCTTCGGGAACTGACCCGACGTGAGGCACGCGTCGAATAGTTCCCGAAGCTGACCGCCCATCTTCCTGAGGGCGATCGTGAGGACCCGACCGGGAATCCCGTCTGGTCCCGGGGCAGTCTTCTTGCCTCTCAGGCGAGAGACTGCTGCCTCCACCTCCACCTCTGAAACAGGCGGAATGGAGGCCGGGTCCTCCTCCTCCTGGAAGGAGGGCGTGGCCATCGGTGGAGGGGTGTAGTGGGGGTCGCTGTCGGGGAATAGACCCCCCAGCACCCTCTCCAGGAGCTCTGGCTCCAGGGACTCCGCGATAGGGGGCGCTCTGCCCCGGAACCTATTCCGGGCAGACTTATACGGGCGCCCCCATGGGTCCCTGTCGAGGCCCTCCAGCTGTTCACTCCAGCCTAGGGCCTTAGCCCGGCCGATGGCCAGCTTCAGCTCCTGTTTAGCTACCTTAACATCACCATACAGGAGCTGCACGGCCGCCAGCTGCTCCGCCGGCAGCTGGTCGTCCCTCCGGCCGTGGCGGTGCCTCCTGCAGTGGTAGTAGAGGCGCCGGGTCTCCGAGCATCGTGCTCGGAGATCCTCAATCTCCGAGCACCACCAGTAAACCTGGCGGCACTCGGGGTGTCGTCGGGACCTCGGCATGGCGGTGTTGCAGACGGCCGTCACCGCCTCCCGGAACCGGCCCGCCGCGACGTCCACCTCCGGGTGCAAGGGGGCGGCAAGCCACGACTGGACGATAGCCGCCTCTTCAGCCAACTCGGCATCGAGGCGACCAATCGCCCAGCGCGCGAAACGCGCCCTCTCCACGCGCCGAGTCCCCCCTTGGTGGGAGGTGGCGATCTCAAACCGGATGTAGTTATGGTCCGAGAGAGTGGCCACCTCCGCCACCACTCTCCAGGCCTGGACACGTGCTGCGACTTCCGGGGTGGCGAACGAAACGTCCACCACGGACCCCCCGTTGTGTCGCACGCACGTGTGGACCGATCCTCTGTTGAGCAGGGTCAGCCCTGCGGCAACCGCCCACTCCCCAACAATCTCCCCGCGGGTGTCAGTGGAGGGGTTGCCCCAGGCCTGGGAGGCGTTCAGGCGTTCAGGTCCCCCATGAGGAGGACCTGACGTGGCGCCTGCCTTCTCACCGCCGCGGCCACGAGGTCCAAATAACTCTCCAGCTCCGCGACGGTTCTATTGGGAGAGAAGTATGCGCCAACTACCGCATACCTCTCCCACTTGGCCACCACGTACCCCGAACCCCTCTCTAACACCGAGAGGGGGGGGTGCCGCCACCGGCACGTCCAATTATGGCTACGGAGCCTCTGACTCTGCGCATATCGCGCAGTGCGGGGCCCTTCTCTGGCAGCTCGCCGCCTTGTGGCCTGCGCCTCCACAACGGAAGCACAGGTCCCCCCTGTCTGCCGACGAGGGACACTGGGGGCGCGTATGTCCGAGTCCCATGCACTTGAAGCAGCGCATGGGACGCGCTGCCAGTGCCACCACTCGCACCGAGCTCCATCCCACTAAGAGCCTGCCCTGTGCCAGCAACACTTTGGCTGCCGGAATCGGACAGGAAACAAGGGAGGAACCGGTCCCGCCGTAGCTGCAACGTATCTCTTCGGCTTTGACTTGGAGTACGTCACAGCCGCCCACCTTGGCGACCGCCGCCGCCACTTTCTCCTTTGTGGCGGCGTCGTCCAGGCCCGTCACGTGCAATTGCACGGACTTAACGGGCCTCGCGACGTTGGCTACCTCTGACAGGACACCGCGGAGCTTCTCCGCGAGCCTGTCCGCTTTGTCGCTGCTCTGGGAGCCAGGAATTTCGAGCATCCTGGCTCCCGTGGCCGTCTGGCGGAAGTTGATCCGGTCGATCCCCAAACCTTGGAGATCGACCTTCTCCTGCGCCGTCTCTATGATGGCGCTGTATGTGACCCCCTTTTCCGCGGCTTCAGGCTGCAGTGTCAGCACAACAGCCGCGGATTTGAAGGGCTTCAGCGTCTTCGCCTTCTTGGGCCCGGCAGCAGCAGAAGCCTTCTTCGTTTTAGGCTACACGGTGGCGGGGGTGGCACGAGCTGCTGGGACAGGAGCGGGAGCGGGCGTTGCCGAGGAGGACGATTTGTCCTTCCCTTTGCCTTTCCCCTTTCTTACTACTGTTGCCCAGGTTTCCGCCTTGGCAGCAGCAGTTGGAGTCGTTTCTGGGGGGGCGATGGGAGCCGCAGTCGAGGGCGTAGCAGCAGTCTGCGAGGCCCGGCCAACCCGCTTTCGAGGGGTCGGTTTTGGGGGTGCGGGCGCAACCGCTACTGCAGCCTTCTGGGCATCCGCTCTGAGAGGCGGGCGAAGTACCGGCGCTGGCAGGAGGCGATCCTCGATACCATCGAGTCGGGCATTGAGCATTTGCCCGAACGTGGCAGTCAAGGAGCGCGTCATCTCCTCCACTAAATCTGCCCCCAGTACAACAGCAGGGGGGGCCGGCGTCTCGGCGGCAGCGGCTGCTGCAGCAGCAGACGTGGCGGCAGCCGCCTGGGTCTTCGCTTCGTTGAAGCCGCGACGCAGCGACTTCACTTCTGCCTTGCAGGCCTCCACCTCGAGGCGCAGGCGACTATTCTCGGCTCTTAGCCGCCGCGTCTCTTCCGCCTCACTCCTACATGCCAGGGCGTCGACTACCTCCCTCAGGGTCGACGCGGACCTCTTCAGGCGAGCAACAAACTCACCTTTTAGGTTGCCAGACTTTTTGGCAACCTCTAAGATGCAGGTGAGCATCCCTCCTGCTTGAGCCCTCAGCTCTTGGGCGTTTAGCACGCTGAGGTCAGCGAACCCGGCATAGACATCGGAATCACTTCCAGTGTCGAGAAGACTTCCGGCGGCCACAGCGGCCTGCCCCTTCTTGAATTTCTTGCTCTGCAGGACCTCCGCCAGCTCCTCCACCAGTGGCTTTGGCAGTGGCTTCAGAAACTCCTCTCGCGTGGGACCTTTTTTGGTGCCCTTCGCCCTTCCCCTCCGCGACGTACTGACCTTAGCAGCCGCGGTCCCCTCGGTCTCAGTGTCCGTCTCTAGATAGCCGGGTACGTAGAACGAGGAGTAAGGTCGTTTCCTCCGGCTTTCACCCTCGTCACCAGACTCCTCAAACACGGACTCCACGTCCGACCTCCTTTCGTCCCCCATGGGGACCTCTGATGGATCCCGCGAAGGACCCCGTGGAGTTTGGCCCTCAGAAGGGCCGTTTTTCAGGCTCTCGGTAGTAGTGCCGCTCGAGCGGTCCTCAGGCATAACATTTTGTTGGCCCTGAGAAGGGTCTTTGGCGAACTTCCCTTTGACGTCTCTATTTACTTTCGACCTTGGCATAGTTTTCGACATAATAGTTATGAGATATAATTATTGTTTGTGACCATAAGCAAAATTGTTGGGAAGTGGACAGGCTTCAATCTTTCTACTCAAGCCTCCGGAAGTTTAGAGTTCAGAAGACTGACAATACCTTGGAGGTATTTTCCCGAAGTCTAAGGATACACTTATCATCGGGGTTTTAGAACTAGTCTAGCCAGTTTGTCCCCGCCTCCAATAACGTGAGTTATCGGAACAGAGGTCACTACCAAATAAAAGACAGCGGTTATTTTCGATTATGTAACAATATGTTTGACAGTAGTAGGCGCTGGTGTTTGCCAGTTAGAGGGGTCCCTATTTTAACACACACACCACCAAACTGTTTTTCATCTACTCATAAACATGACAAATTATCTGTAGCATTGCCTTAAAACTACAATTTATACACCGTAAGTCTAATTTGTCATCTGTCTTAAAGAGTTACTAAGCACCTTAGCACATATAATACAGATGACAAGCAGTTAAATACGGCCCCGGTCTGTACCGAGCATTTACAATTTTGTTACTAATAAGGGGTTAAATAGCCCTGTGAACTACATAATATACACATATAATACAAATATATACAGAAACAATATATACATATACATACACATATAGATAACAATACACGCGGCGCCTGACGGTGTTCTGTTGCGTTTATTTCGGAAGGAAAGAAACCAATAACAGGCAGCACCACGGGAAGGTAACCGTCAGACTTGCCTTGGGGATCTACACGACTTGCGCTCTCCCCCAAGACCAACGCCTCCTTACCCATCCGGGATGAGTAAGGAAGGCCTGGATTTATCAAAAACAAGGAGCGCGAGGCATGCAAGCTAGGCAGAGCAACTACTAATGGATGAACCCAAACCCGCCCGAACCTCAGATGCCTAAGCTAGGCCTAGTCAACCTGTAATATAGGCATTTGCGCTTCCCGCATTTCATGTTTATTATTAGTACGTAAGTATTTTTTGCATTATTTTATCAATATTATATATATATACACATTAAATTAATTACCTAAATTTATATTATATTATGTTTTGTAGGTAAATATGAAAAATATTAGAGAGGGAGATAAATAACTTATAAACACATTGTACTGGATAAATAAACCAACACAAAGTGTAAACCAAAAACAAGTACAAAATAACAAGTATGTGGCATAGGGTTAGGTAAAAAGCAATTGTAAACTTACTTACTTCTCTATCTTTGGTCATTCACTACGGAAAAAATAGGTACCTATAACTATACCTTCCTTACATTAGCAGCGAAGCCGAATTATTTTTAATGTTATTAGAAGGTACAAGTACGATGCCCACCTGGTGTTAAGCTGTTAAGCGATAACCTCTGCTTTATATATTATATATATAACATTTCGTCACAAGTGACAAACTGCACTGCACCCATAACCCTAAGAGATTAAATTGTTAAGTCTCATGTGCATGATATTTCGTTCAAACCAGAATACAGTAATGCGAATATTTCTGCTTTGCGATAGATATAGGTGGCAGTATTCCACAGGGCAAATTGTATGTTATTACTTACTAATAATATCGACAAACAGAAGTCGTGACATAATAAATGCAGGATGTATAAATAAACAAAATAGCAATGTAACGTAGGTACTATGCGTGTATACACAATGGAATAGCTACGTTACATGTAAATTGAACAGTCACGAATACAGAGCCGCGTTGAATCTGGTCCAGACGAGTTGGACTTCATTCAAACGACAGCATGTAGGTAAGTACTCATATTGTAATCAGCTCACGAACATAATCGGCGACAGTCTTCCTATTCATACAACAATCGAACATTTTCTATGTTTATATTCTCTTAGATTGTCCAAAGTGAGAAAATCAATCATGATATATTACGAGACTTCGATTTTAAAATGATGACGCGAAATGGTTACCAAAATAAATTCATGCTCAATCTTATATTTAGCACAAGCGCTCGGACGAAGACGTGTCCGCCAGTCCGACCGGGATTTTGAACCGATCGCCGATCGTTTTCATATAAAATATAAGAATAATAGCGTGAAGTGCATCTGACAACAAAAATCTTGCAGGCATGGTGGGGTGAGGGCTCACCACGTCGCGTTCGATTCAAGGTAATCGCGGTGCATTCGTCCAAAATTATCTGTGCCGTGGTCATAGTACACAACCTATTCACACCTATTTCCACACAGGCCCACGCAAACATAAAGTGTTTTCAGTTACCGATGATCACACTGAAACGAAACGTTGTGCTCTTAGTGGACACGGTGATAAAGTGAAAACTTTGCGGGGGTCAGTGAGATACAAAATATATTTACGAAATTCAAAATTTTTATAACAGTCAACATTGGTTTCTATCCGAAAACTATTTACATAACAAATCATTATTCTATTTATAAAATAAACATATGGAATCTGAATTATTTTCGCCAGATCGAGAGAAAGGCGGACCATCTGTGCCAATAAAAACGTACCAATGGGAAGATTTACGACGAGCTCGTGAAGTGGGAGGCTACCCCTGGACTCATCTGCTAAAGGTGCCGCTTGAAGGCGAGATTACGGCCGAAGACATAATCAGAGAGACAACGCCACGGAGGAGCATGTCACGCGAAGTGTCAAGGTCACGGACTCGCTCGCCTGTCGACGAGGACGTGCAGCGTATTCTGAACCTTGACTCTTCGCCAGGAAGCAGCCGAAGGCACGGCGAGGAAGGGGAAGACGAAGGCGTACACATACCAAATTTTTCAAAAGAAGCTTCTTTAGATGCTGAAGATGACCTCACCCTTGACGTAAACACTAAGCGACCAGAGAGTAAAGTAAGCGCTCTTTTAGTGACACCTGTAGAAGTCCCCAAAAATGTATCACCTAAAGGTATATTAAAGCGCAGGGTACCAGAACAGCAATATACCATTGGTGTTATAGAAACGAGAGAAAAAACTAAATGTTGCCATCCCTTAGTTAACAAAATAAAACATTTAGCTGATAAAACGTTACACAAACTTGAAAGAAATGAAACCGAAAAGTCTCCTCTGCCTAAACGCAAGAAAAATGCGAATGAAAGTCAAGAAATCAGACAACTTAAATTATCCCCAGGGGCCGTGCGGCGGCAAAAATTTAGTGCTATTAAACTTGGTGACTCGGATGAAATGAGTAAAACTATGAGTGTGGAGACACCTCCGCCTAGAAAGAAGAAAGAACATATTTATGAAGACATCGAGGATTCAAAAAATCATGATTTCCCAGCGGAAAACGGCCAGAGAGGTAAAAAAGATAACGAAAGCAGAAGCAGTAGTAATAAAGAAAATGAAAGTTTGTCGAATATTGAAAAAAAATCAATTGCTTCCCAAGATCCCAGTTTAATTACAGAAGAAGAATCACTAAGGTCCGAAGATCATGTAATGGAATTATTACATAAATTGGATAATGTTAATAAAGAAGCGGTGCTGTTAGACGATGAAATGGATCCAGAGGAGCCCAACGTTGATGAAATATTTTTAAATCAATTGGATGACAGGATTCCTAACACTGAGTCGCCAAATATAACTATAACAGAAATTACAGACGAGGATACAGAAGGGCATGCAGACCATGCACACGTTATCCCTATTGAAACATCCCCGAGCCCCAGTCCACGCGACAGTGGAAGGCAGAATGACGCTGATATCGCGAGAGGTCAATGGTCGAAACCCAGCAGGTAAATATCTTAAAATATATCTGTTCCTATTATAAATTCTATTGTATGTATGTTGTATTGTAAACTGTAGGTATGTTATACCTACAGTATACGTAACTGTGACATAACACTCTTGTTTAATACTTGCAAAGCGAACGCGCAAGCTTCTGACTGTTTGTTAAATATAGCACAGGCCGTACGTGCTTCCTGCACATTGGTAAGCTCTTTAAAATTGTCATCAGTGATCAGTGCTCGCGGCAGCTTTCACGTCTGTGATTAGTTCATTTACACCCCGGCTTTGACAAACACGCTTAATGAGTCATTGTCTACAGACATATGACCACTCAAACTATAGTTATTATAGTTTACGGGAAACTCTAATTATGACACGGGTGCGGTAGGCAGTAGTAATGAGCACGCTCCGGCGATGGACTTCCGAAGGAGGAACGCCACTAGAGAGGCCTTTGAGGCCAACCAGAGAAAGTAGCGTTCAGCAATTTACTCCGGATGTCCGATGTGCGTGTCAGTTCTTTCAATGTGATTCGCTGCTGCCAGAGAGGGTGAATCCAGCGGGCACTAGGCCGACATCGCGAGCGAGTAATTTCATGTCAAATGGGAGGTAAGTCCCACCCGACATATTTTAATGATTTTATTGCATTTTATGAATTACGTTACGACTTGAAAATACTTGCAAACGTCTTTAGCCCGGCGGCTGCGGCTAAAACGAGCGCCGGCTGTTGGCCTAATTGTGACTCGAGTCTCCGAAGTTAAATATAACTCAAATGTTCTGCGACGAATCACAATTTTTGCGACTTGCGTTTTCAGATTTAATGTTCCTTGTTCGTTATTTGCGTACGCGAATGAATAATTGGCATACATCAGCCCAACTACATCTTTGTGCGAACTCATTTTGTACCTGTCAAAATATAATTTTTACTACCTAAAATACTTTGTTTTTACTTTCAGTGATCACGAATATGAAATTATCGAAAAACCTCCTCCGAATATTGTTTATACGGCTCCAAGCATAGATGAAAAACTAAAAATGCTAAAAACAGATGACGAGTTATCCAGTACAACGTCTTTAGAACGAAAATACTTACAGCATACCTCGGATGAAGACGAGGTTACCGATGACAAAGTGAATCTTGACGAAAGTGAAGCTATCATGAGTGCTGAAGCACTCCAAAAAAATATAGAAGACAGGTTTTTTGTTAACACGCCTTCTACCGCATCAAGAACTGAATGTGAAGTCAGTACTAGTCAAGTAGATTCTTCTGCATTAGAGCAGCTTCCTCTGAAACGAGACAGTAGAACCAAGACTGCTGATGGGTCCGAAAACAAAATCCAAAAACGCATTAAAGAAGGAACGGGAAAATTGCGAACACAAGCAGGAAAATTAAAGAATAAACTACAAAACATCAAAGCTAATAAATTAATGATGACAGAAAGACCAAAAACGAGCTTACCAGACCGACCGAAATTCAAAATGCCTGATCGGCCTAAAATAAACCTTCCTGAAAGACCGAAGTTCTCTATGCCCGATAGAAGAAAGTTTAGCCTCCCTGACAGACCTAAATTTAAAAAAATTAACATTTCAGAAAAATTAAATCTTGGCGATCGGAAAAAGTTTACCTTTCCTGATCGTCCAAGGTTCAATGTTCCAGACATGCCCAAGTTTAGGATGCCAGAGAGGCCCAAAATTAATTTTCCAAGTCTAAGTAGAAAAAACAAAGCAAATAATCAAGATCGTAAAGTAGAGACGAACGCTACAGGTTCATCTACAGATTTAAGCAACGTAGCAACCGTAGATTTTGAAGCAAGAACTTACCCTAGGTGGTTTAGTAAAAAGAAAAAGACCGAAATACCAAAAACATCATCATCACCTACGTTGAACCGTGAAGATACCCCACCACCAACGTTTACTTTTACAAGGGTTAATAAGCACAGCAATGAAAAACCTTCAACCTATATTCCTGATAGCCCTGAAGAGCCACGTGAATACGGTAGTTCATCTACTCGTACAGCGTCTAACGACGAAATGAACTACAATGACGAAAACAACACTGGCCCTAGAAAACAATATGAAACCACTTACGACTTTGACACATTATCCCCCGAATACATGGATGAAGACCGCGAACCAGATGAACATCACCATAACTCTTCCGACCCCAACATTTCACCATCCAAACAAGATCACACACCTGTCATAACCGAAATAAATAACGACGAATTTTTCGTACGACCGAGAGGAATTTCTCGCGAAGATATTCAAGTAAGAGAATACTTGAACGACGAAACACGACAAGCGTTCAAAACGCCAAAGAACGTCCTCGCTCTCATGGGGAGCAGTTCGGATATGAACGATGACATAATGTATATGAACGATCCAGACGCGGACCCGGAATTTATCGACGATAACGAACATTTGAGGTACTCCACTGAAGATTTGAACGAGAAAGATGATGGATACTATACATTCCCACCAGTGAGGCCATCACGGGCCAAGCGAAAGAAGAAGCCATTGCCAGAGCCCGAAGAAGAGCCAACCCCTTACATTGACGAAAGTGCAGATCCTAGTCTGCATTTCACTGACGTTGACCTTGACTTGCAGGATGATCATTTCCATCGAGAACAAACTGCTGATGTCATTTTGCAAGATCACGGCGAGCCGAACGGGTTCATGAATGGTGACAGCCACCTTAATTTTGCTCCTACCACAGATCTTCATTCTATACATGAATATGCCAATGATGACGTCATTCAGTACCCGGAGAATGTACCGATTTTGTCACAAACTTTGCCGATGCCACCTCGGCGAAAGAAGAAGTTTGGTAAAAAGGATCTACACCACTCGTCTCTGAATGACTTCAAAAGAGTACCAGTCGAGGAATTATGGGAAGAACCACGTGTCCACGAACATGCTGACGATGTGAGTTCTTTTGATATAAGTACTGCTTACTATTATTTTACCTGCTGTTAAGGATGATTGTACAATGGATCGTAAATGTATAGAAGATTAGTTAGTTAGAAAGTATCAAGGGCAGATGTTGGCAAGTACTACGCCGATCTTAACAGTTCTAGTTCAGCCCAGAGGTGAAGCCCTGCGAGGTGTTACACTGTGTTCGTCACCTCCATGACGATTTTGAAGTGGTATTAATCTAGTACTTTATGCCATAACAGTATGCTTTTACACCATTTCTTGGAGGCAAAATATCTAGCATTGCGGTAGTATCAATCTAGATCTAAAAACTATAAGTACTCTTGCAATTTGACCTATATTAATGTATCAGCTGGAGTTATACGAAACTATGATATAGAAAGAGACAAAAACTTTGAGATATTTTTAACATTCAAGATATTCTAAAAGTTACACAACAAAGTAGCGCAAACAAACCTGGCGCAAATTTTAACCAGGTATTTGTGCATCTTGTAGATACTTCTATAGTCGTGGCATCACGCCACTTTAGGAACAAGTAACCCCTTTCCATTGTTATGACACGACTACGGCACCAAACCAGCCTTTGAGAGAGTTGCAAGTACACATAGAAAGCAAAATGTTTTACTATGTTCACTTTGTAAACATAGGTGTAAAACCCATTTGATGGGCGAAGTTGACCACCGTGTTAAAATACTAGGGTTCCACCAAGCTACCCCGGAATAGTAGCAGTCTGTTACACTTAGGGGTAGAGTTTTGGGCTAGGTAACAGGCAGGTAGATGCCTCGCCATCGAATAAAATGTTTTTTTTTATCTTTCGACGTGAAATGACATGTGTTGACTATCGGCCGGTGCCAATAACCTATCTATCGTCGGTTTACCTTACTAGAAATATATATTTGACACTGTTTGTATGTACGTTATGTCACATTTCTATCCCTAATAAATAATACGTATGATTCCGCTGCATTTACAGTTTTTATGTACAGTCGCATGCAATTAGATGAATACAATACATAATTTTAAAAGTATGGTGTAATACTACATTATATATATTATACTAGAATAATGTAATATAAATAACTTCATTCTTAGAATAATGTAGGTACATTTTTCTGAATATTAATGCTGAGGCGCTGTCAAAATTGTGAACGTATACATCTTATTACAGGTGACTATACATTATATCTTCTGAAATTGGTACGTATCACAGAATTAATAATAATAGGTACTACATCCCAAAGTCCACGATTTTTATACATTGTCTAGAATTTTCCATAGAAGTATTTTAATATTAGATGGCAGAATTTCTGTATTTGGCGTCATTATTGCTATAACAGGCCACGCTGCAAGTGGCGGAAATGGAAATTAAAGGCTGCCAAGCTATAGCATGCTATAGTTACGGCTAGCCGTGATATAATGCAAAACGTCATTCCGCCCTTTTTTCCTTCTTTAACCGACTCATAAAGAAGAAGGTTTCTCAATTCGACCGTATATATATTTTTTATTTGTGTTCGCGGATAATTTGCTCGTTGATGAACAGATTATTTTTTTTGTTTGGTAGAGTATACATTCGAGGTGGTGCTATTTTAATTTCATCAAATTCGGTCCAGCAGTTTTTGAGTTACACTCCGATAATTGAAAAAAGTTTCGCCTATTTTGGTGATTTTATGATATCATCACAGACGGTGAATGACAATCGATCCCGTAAGTAGCAACGGTCATTAAAAAGGTACAAAAATATGTTTTTACCAAAATCAGGAACCAACTTCAACACGAAAAAGAAAGAAATAACTTAAGTCTGTACCACGCACACAATATTGTGATAGCAGCTACTTTTGATATAATTATCATGGTACCGACTTTAACAAGTTATATTTCACACTTTTTCGTGTTGAAGTCGGTTTCATTTTTTTGGTATATTTTTTTACTATTCAATCCGACTAAACCTTGAACTGTTAGCAACAAATCGGGTCCGTTTTTCTAAATGCCCGGCGAAGTCAATAATATGACAATAAGGCGACTGAACAATTGCTTTTAAACCCAATTTTTTCTAGTTTATACATCATTATTTAAAAATAGTATGATTGCATTTTCTGCTACTTAACTGATAAACAATTACCAAATTTTAAAATTCTAATCTTATAACGTAATATATAAGTTAATAAAAACCTACTAATAACTATACTACTGAGGGCCTAGCACGAATAACTGCGTAAGTGTAACGTAACTTGTCATTCACGTATAACACTACAATCTGTCATTTACCTAGGACAACTGTGACCATAGATAACTCATAGTTAGTAAGCCGAAGTGTGTCATGTTGACGTTTGCGATACGAATAGTTTTTCGCAAATTGTTTGTGCTACGGCATCTGTACTTTTTGAGATTAGATGCAAAACGACTCATAACCTTATTATACTGATGAGTGTGATGTGACAGACAAGCAAAAATACAAGAGCTTCTTGCCGGATCTTCTCAGTCGTGGTCGCATTCCGATCTGGTGGTCGATTTAAGAAAAATAAATGTATAATGATAATTTGTAAGTTCCCCCGTAGGCCTATACAGAAAAAATGATTTGATAATGATTTTTTTTATTTTGACATCATATTTAACGTTTAAAGTCAGACATCATCACACTAATGAATAACAAAGGTTATTTGAAATCTAAATGAAAGTAAAACATAAACAATTCTGTTATGATAGCCACGAGCAGTATGTGCCTATACCTACCGAAGACTCATATAATAGGTGTTGGCTTCTTGCCAACGCATCAGAATACATTTAGACGAAACTCTAATTATATTTTTGGAAAGTCGTTTCAACACGTATTGGCCCAGTTATACTTGACTACCCAGCTTATTATTTACCCGATTACTGCGCGGTTATAACAGGGTATATATATATATATATTAACAGCTGGTGCCCGCGACGTCTGCTGCACAGGATTAGTACCTCGATTACTTAGCTTATTATCTTCTCCAAGGCCATATCTATCTATCTTTATACCAAATTGTCATAAAATATTTACATAGTTATATGAGAAAAATAAATGATTAGTAAATCATTCAGTAACTACCAATAATCAAATACAGTACCTACGTACATACAAATATAAAATTAATCACCATAGAAAAAACTGTCACTTTTCATCACTCTTGACGGTCGCCGAGCAGTTATAGTTTATCGAGCTGTCAAAATGATAGCGTGCTTTTGACTAAGCTATCACAAACTGACACACATTTTGACAGAACTGTCATCATTACGATCTTAACGTAGCCCGAGATCTTGTTATTTTGACTTTGCTGTGCCCAAGAATATTATGCTTTTTCACCCGCGTGGTGATGGATGATGATGATGGTGATGAAAAGGATACGATGTGTTTATCCAGCGTCTCATATACCTCCATACCAAATTTCATCTAAATTAGCCCCGCCCTTTGAGCGTGAAAGTGTATCAAACATCCATACATCCATACACAAAAACTTTCGCGTTTATAATATTAGTAGGATACTAGCGACTGCCCGCGACTTCGTTTGCGTAGTAAGCTCGGCCTTAGATTAAAAAAATGTAATACCGGCTGAATGTCAATGTCGTGCATGCCCTAGTTTTCAACAGCGCGCTTCGCAATAACGTCGCGAGAATTAAAATGTTGCGCATCTTTATTACAAATATTATCTATAGTATTTGTATATATTTCAGCAAGATATTGAAAACTACTAAATTAATAACATAACGCAAACTATACGAATGCCGAAAAAAGCGTCCGGTACCATTTTTGAAAACTACTTTTAACAATTATTTCAACAATTAAAAGGTTACGAGTAAAATAATATAAGATAATAATACATATATATATATATAAGTAATAATACAAGTCTGTTATTTCTTTGCATGTGTGATGAAAAACGTCGTGAAAAGAAACACGCGTATTGGATGTTGTACTATTATTTTCATCTTCACTTCATACGTTTATATATATATATATATATATATATATTTATATATATGATAGTATATGAGAAACAATCGCTAGAAAATATATGTATAGAATGTAGGTAACCTACAGTAAGCTCACTAGTACCTTGCCTTAGGAGCGCAGCCATATTTGATCTCGGGTCTTGGATGTTTTTGATGTCTTAATGTGTCAATGCTCCTGCGTTACATAGAATCCTGGTATAAGTGCTTGATTGAGTAAGAGCTATATTACATCCTTACCTAAAACAGCAAATAACTAATAATACAAGTTATATATAAACCAACTAGCTGCTCTCCGCAGGTTTACCAGCGCGGTGGTGAACGATGATGATGATGATGAATCTTATATAGCCTATGTTACTAAGGGTGAAGGTAGCTTTCCAATGGTGAATGAGTTTTTGAAATCGGTCCAGTCCTTTTTGAGCCAATTCATTACAAACATACATACAAATCTTTCCTCTTTATAATATTATAGTATAATAGTATAGACTACAAATATTATAAATATCCTGTCTATAAAACTGGAAAGAAATAATCAAGCTAGGTTCAGCAATGAGAAATGCGTTCGGACGCAACGGCCATTAATGAAATGCCTTTTAAGTGCTTGTCACATTTTTCGTTGCTTCGTGTTTCAAGGCCTAATATCCGGCACTCTGTAAAGAACCACGAAAAGTTTGCAGCAGAGTCCTACAACCTAGGGTGACACTTGATTAACAACAATCAGATACTACTTGTAAGAATTTACTGATAGAGTTCACTCTAATTTACAGAAGTGGGTACATCGACCTTGAAAACAAGTAACCATACTACTACCGTATACTTAAGATAATCAAAGAAAATATATTTTAGTAAAGTAATGTAACACATTTTCATTTTCAGATAATTGTATATCGTACTGAACATGAATACATCGTGCCACGAGGCGAGCGTGGGAAGAATCCGGGTGGGCAGGCGAGTCCGGTGGCGCCACGCCGCACGCGCTCGCGCAGCTCTCGTGCCACCTCCCTGTGCGACGACGACCGCACATCACACGGTGCCGACTCACTCACGCTGGACTCCCACTTGCCTCCCACCAGTGATGCCGGCTCGCACAGAGACATCCGGCACGAGAGTCCTGGCTACGCCACCGTTGACAAGGGCCCCTACGCACCTACCAAAGCCATAAGACGCTCCATCAGCAAAACTCCACCTGTCCACCGACGCAAGAGTAACAGCTCTGAACGCAAATACTACACGGTAGGATCTAACAAGAACTTGCCCGATAGACCGCCCCGCAAAAAATCTTCTACCAGTCTCGTCACTCTTGACAGCTTCACTAAACATTCAGATATAACACAGTACGTTGAAATCGATGATGAACCCTTCGAAGAAGTACATAAAGATCTGCAATGTGGGGACGTGGTGAGCAAAATGAAAGATAGGCCCTTGCCGCCCCCGCCAAGGCCCCCACGCGGTTCCAGAAAGAAAAAAAAAGACAAAAGTCTGGAGGAGTCGAATTGTCCTAAAACTGTTTATTCATCAGAGATTTCATATGCTTGCCCGCAAGAACCTACAAAGTCTGAAGATATTGTAGAAATCGAGGTTTCTACTCAAACGGATCCTCTGCCTGATGACGTTGAATTTGAATTATCTTTAGATGATCATATGGATGTATCAATGTGCAGTTCATTGAGGGATATCGTAGATGAAGAATCCATGTTAGCCAGGAGTCACAGCAGAATAGATGAAAGCCCTCGATTATCACGCCCTGTATCCAGGTCTGAAAAATCTGTAAAACTTTCAGACCCGAAAATTACAGAACTATCAAAACCGAATATAGGTCGCTCCTCGCCAACGGTAATATTGGTAGAAAGACGAGTATCTAGTCCAACAAGAATAAACGAACGCCAAGAAATGTTGACCGAAGCGTCATTGACTGTGCAACACATAGATATTGACGAATCTCAGATTCCAGACGTGCCGCCGCTGCCAAGGCCACGAGGCATCTCCAGCACCGCTCATAGTTCTAAAAATATTGCCCCATCGAGCGAGGAGCGAGCTCTCGAAAAGATGAATGACGCAAGTAGAGACGTGCATTTGGATAATTTAGTAACACAACGACTTCAGGTGAGAGATTTAGATGTAGGTCGTCTCAATGTCTCAGAGCTGCAAGCGAACAAAATACTCGTTTCCGATATTGAAGGTATGACTTTACAAGTTTCAGAATTAGACTCGAAATCAGGCCACATCTCTGTCAGTGGTATAGAATTTTCTCAAAACGTAATCGATGAAATCGTTAAAAAGTTTGCTGAAATTTCAACCAGCACAGCACCCCCTCCACCGAGCTACGAAAGTTCAACTGTACAAGATATTTCGAAGCCGATAAGCATAGAAGAGGAAACCCAAACAGAGCTATCAGAGCCACACGTCGAAGTCAGATCACAGACTAAATCTGTTATTGAAGATGAAGTACCGAAGCAGACGTCTCCTCCACCCAGACCGGACCCACCCGTGGCTTCCGTAGATGACGGGGTGGCTCCTCAACGACCGCCTCCTCCCGACCTGACACCTCTCTTATACTCCTATCTGCAAGATATAACGATACCTCCAGCGCAGTTCTATCCTCCGCGACAGTTCAGAGATTCACGGATCTCAGAGTTTCAAGAGGCGGTGCACCAGACACCGCCTCCACCAGCTCGCCGCGCGAAGAGGAAGCCGGCTGCTCTGCACCAGTCTGAATCAAGTTCAGACGAAGGTAGGCCGTGTCCGTCACCACGCAGGATGCCTGCGACGGGGCGTGTACATGAGCCGACTATCATTGAGGCAGGCGCTCAGTTCCTACGTGTTTGCCATTCGTCAATCTCACGCACAATACGCAGCATGTTCAACTCACTCATGTCGTACATCAGCGGCACTGAAGACAAGCGTGACGTGCAAATGGCGCTTGTCATATTCCTCGTTCTGGTGGCCGGACTCATCATGCTCGGCTTGAGCGACAGCCGTGCTATACATCACCATCACTGGGAGTTCTTTAACCCACCCGACGCTAACCAATGAATTTTCACGAGCTCTTTGTCTAATTATACATTTAGGTACTCGTAGGTACAACCTCGAAATAATGAATATTAATAATGGCACTGTTATTTATTAATAATATTAGAATTTATTAATTAGGTAGCTGTCCTGGACAATCTCGTACTGTTGTCGTTTATTCATAATCAACCAAACCATCCACAAATTTATTAAAAGAAATTAACTGTAAATGCAAAATTGTTGATAAATATATAGATCTCAATATAAAGTCTCAGTTTCATACTAATATTCAAATTTTCCTATATCAAATATTAAATTGATAGGTATAAGTCTCAAACGTAATACACAGAAATATTCAAATTATTAATATAGGTATTTACATTAAATCAATATTATTATGAAGGTACGTATATCTTGAAGGACGCTTACGTGCTCAATATTATTTACCATATTATTAATAAATTATATTATTTATTTGTTGTCTTATCTTGTCTAACGGTGTTTTCCAACATGTTCAAAATATTATGTACCTACCTACGTCACATTTATGAGTACATACATTTTATGGAAACAAGGGACGTCATGGCAAGTCGTGCGTCTACCGTAGATACGCTTGCGCAATTTTGCTTCGCTGCAGTTTACCTTCCGCGAGGTATTATATTCATCCTAGTTTTTCCTGACACTGCGGTAGTACCAACCAAGACAACTCGCGAACCACCTAATAAGTCAGATTTTCCCGCCTCTTACTACCCGCAACCCGACCGCTGAGGGAATACTCATTAACTTCGGAAATGAAGTCTATTAATCATACTTCCAACTAATATTATACATGTGAATGTTTGGGTGTATTGATGTTTGTTACACAATCACGCAAAAACGATGTATATATATATTATATATGTCCCGTCTCCTTAGTGTATCAAAGTTAACATAGGTAACAATAAAATTTCTATCGTGTCTGGTTTCATTGATTTCAAGTTGAGTTTTGCCGATTATAGGGTTCCATACAAAAAGCTGACAACATTACCACAGCCTTATATTTACACTGTGCTATTAGTAAGCCAACGCCACTTCCGTTCTGTCTACCTTAAAAGGCCTTCAGTGATTCAACTAAAAAGTTTGTAAACATTGATTGACCGGAAAAAACCGAGCAAGTACTATCGTGATTATGTATTCCTAGATTTATGTTTCTTTGAGCTTTGAATGTAAAAGTGGTCGGTTATTGACCGTTAAGTTTTCATTATGGAATACGAGTGTAGGAAAGGTAAGCACAATTTTGAATTGATGTTTAGTGGTTTCCTCGTCACACCTTTTAGAAAGTATAAGTAATACATGCACCGCGTTACTAGAACGTGACAGACAGGACAACGAGAAGAAAGAAATACAATCAATGACAATGGATAATGAAAGACTTATTTATTATCTGAATATAACTGGGTACTTAATAAAAAAATCTCTTTATTCAATTTCAAAAAGCAGGCTGCTCCAAACGGGTCCTTTTGGAAATTTGTGCTACGGCTTAGATGATGATGGACATCTAATATACTACAATACTTGAGGAATAGCAAATTTATAGCAGTATGAGTCAAATTACTATGGGAAAAAAGTGAATATAGGTGCGATGTTCTATAATTCTTCTTCTTGATCGATTCCTCATGACTGAGGGTCGTGGCCACCATGAACGGTCTTCTGGACTA
The DNA here is from genome assembly GCA_917880725.1 of Selenia dentaria. Taxonomy (NCBI): domain Eukaryota; kingdom Metazoa; phylum Arthropoda; class Insecta; order Lepidoptera; family Geometridae; genus Selenia; species Selenia dentaria. Next base: position 42,759,999 of record OU862876.1, read on the forward strand.
TGTTTCTCCAAGTGTTGCGGCACTCGTCTTGTCTCATAGCAGTTGGTACTTAAGTACTTAATAATATTTACTTTTTACTTACTTTAGCCTTAGTTGTCTTTTTGACAACGTCAGTCCACCTAGTGGGAGATCTTCCACAACTCCGTTTTCCTTCCAATAAATGTGTTTTAATTAACCTTTACAAGCGTCAAACGTGGAGCAAAAAACTAGCTAACTTTAAGACCGGCTCGTGCTAAACGTCCCTAAATATAAAAGAAAATATGTTTTCTTTTATAAACATTTTATTAGACAGTAGCATAACACATAATATAAACATTTTATGTCTAATAAAAATAAACATAAACTTTTTTAGTCATGGCGTCTGACACGGATTGTCGGAAGACGCGGGTTCGAATCCCGTCCGAGGATAAAATTTTTCTCTCTTTAATTGCAATGTTTATTATCGCTAAAAATCACATTATAAAAATAAACATTTAATACAGAAAATCCTAAATTAAATTAAAAACTCTTTTTATATTACACTGCCTCTTAGTATCTTATCTCTTGTTAGGTTACTACGTATATGTTATGTTGTTAAAATAGTATTAAGTAATAAAGTTTTGTTAAAACAAGGTACGTGTTTACTTTTAATACCTACTGAAGTATATACAAATAACTATATTATGCACGTAGGTATACTTGTGGTAGATACATAGATAATTAGTTTAGCTTCAGTCACAGTAATATTGATAAGAAGATAATATTATTGTGGCTCCGTGGAACGGAGTGGAGCAGAGTAGAGATAGCTCCGTTTCCATCAAGGAAAAAAGTTGCAGTTAATGCGATAAGTAATAAAATGAAGTTTTAAACAGTTTCGGATATAGGTATATATATAATACATACATATGATAAATAAAATTTATATACCTATATATCATATATTTATATATTATACCGGGTTACTGGTAATCGATTAGCATCCTGTTAAGGTCATATTCTTTACATCAAAACAAACAACTTTTGTTCTAGAACTTTTCCCAAAACTAAACAAATTTCCCAAAAAAATGTTTTTAAGTTTTTGTGATTCTCTTTTACACTTCATAAGTCTACATCGCATCCACTTCATTCATCTACGTGTAGCCATGCATGTAGTTAACAGCGCGTCGTAACGTAGCACAGCTACGACGACCTTGACTTGCCCCGTCTCAACCCTTTTCTTACCGCCGCCGCACGGCCAGTGCCGGCCGGGGCTTGTCGGCATAGTGTTAATTATGTTTAGACCGATCAAATTGATGTTTTGAGTATGTATGGAAGAAAAAAATACGAATTTTTGAAAGTCGTAGATCAAAAGATGTTTGTTTTGATGTAGAGAATATGCTCTTAAAAGGATGCTAATTGATTGCCAATACCCCTGTATGCTTATATGCAAATTTAGGAAACATGCTAAATTCGGTATGTAAAGTTTTTTTTTGGTATTTTTTTTATATTTTTATTTCGTAGATTAGGTCATTATAAGAAACTAATTTCAATATTTTTGTTTTATATTCAGTAGTTATTTTATAATATTTTTTTGAAAATTTGAATCCTATGACGTCACTTTTTTGCACAAATATGTAGTTGCGTTGAGGAGCCAAGAAAAGCACGCGAGTAAAAAAAAAGAAACTAGAACACTTGACAGTGACACCTACTAATTCGTAAGTCTCTATTCAATCAAAACAAAAGTGCAAAGAAGTGACGTCATTTAGAGGTCAATGAAAGTCGAATTATTTCATCGTTTTTTGTTAAAATAAATGGCATCTTATCGTTTTAAAAGGTCAGAGTAGAAAAATAAGGGTTTGTAACATAAAATCTCGAAATGGTTTCGGAATTGGCATAGGTTAATTTTTTTTAGCATACCGAGCCGGAGGCCCGAATCCCCCCCTCTCCCTCCACCCTCACCCCTTCATCTCTTCCTAATCTTCCTTCCTCAAAGGTCAGCGACGCATTCTCGAGACCTATTGCGGATGTCCGTGGGTGACGGTATCACTTACCATCAGGTGAGCCGCTTGTTCGTTTGCCAAACTATCCTATATATAAAAAATGCATAGTAAATGTGTTTGATTAAAAAATGGGTAAGGTAAAAGTAGAAGTAAATGAGTATATAGAAGTAATAGATAATTCTTTACCGAATAATATTTATTATTGTGTTAAAAAAATGTATTATATGCTATAAGTCACATGTTACCTATACCTAACGGTTCAGAAATATAATCTAAAATGCTTAATTATATTATATTTATTGGAACGTACACATAACGATCCATTAATCCATATACATATTATACTTACGTACATATTGGGTAACTTTGAATTGCGGTTTAACTTTGAACAAAGTTTCAAATAAGATAATAATTTGTTATTATTAAGAATTTATTACATGGAAACCTTTCGTTATGTCACTATCGTAACTGCGTAAAACGGATCGCCAAACTGTTTTGTAGCAATGAAAATTAAAAAAATAAACTGTCAAAGCCATATTTTTGGAAATTACCCGTGTAACGCGGAAAGAAACAGCGGTACACGCCGTTCGGCTGTTTTCGGCAGCGCTCGCCCATCGTCGGCATCACGCTTCAGATGGTGAAGGGGGGTCTCTTTTTGCGCGGGAGAGGCGAGAGAAAGTTTCAGTGGTCCGAGCGTCGCCGGCTAACACGCGTTTCCAGACTCACGTTTTCTTCCCAGTGTTGTTAATTGTTATTTTTTATATTGTGTACCTAATCATTGTATGTATATGTATCTAAACTCTTAAGAGTTATGTGTGTGAAGTTTGTAAAACAGTAAAGACCATTTGGAACCTTTATACACCCGCCTTTTTCGTGCCTCCGTGGTGTTTGTTGGTCTGATTTGTTATATAAACTTACCCAAACTTTAAAATAATCGATTAATACAGATTTTTTTATACAAAAAATATTTCAAAATGACCCTAAACTCACGATCGTGAGATCACATTAAATTTGAGTTTTGGGGAAATTGTGGATAGTTCTGTAATTTTTTCCTTAAACTTATTGTATTAGAAAAATAAATAAACTCAAAAGGACACTATTTAGTCAATATAATAAACCTGTAATATTTAATAAATCACAGTGTGTTATCACAAATACTGTAAAAAATGTTCAAAGTTACCTAAATCGACTGTACCTTAAGTAACATATTATTGTATATTTAGCTGCGCCTGTCTCTTTCGGCCAGTGATATCACGTGATGCCTTTCACACCCTATCGCAGTAATGCTTGCGCACTATTACTTCACGGCAGAATCACTGGTTCCAGCCAGGGTGGCCACGGTGGCACTAGAGGCCTACCTTGTAAAGTTCAGTTAGTTACTAATGGGGTGTTCGCGACCAAATACATTCGTTAAAAATATTTGATTATAGTAACTACCAGCGTACCAGCCCTATGTAAAGGTTGATAAAGGGGTCAATTCACGATCAAATGAGTAGGTGCGGATCGAATGAATGTTACTAAAGACAAGATTGTAAAGTCTAACAGATTTTTGAAAAATTTGGATTCTTATAAAATGGATATTTTATGGTTTTTTGTTTGGTATCACTTATGTTATTATGAACACATTGTTCATGCATTAGGCCCACCTGATGTTAAGTAGTAACCTCTGCCTAGACAGATGCACTGCTCCCGTAACCCTGAGACAAAAGTTGTTAAGTCCCATGTGCTTGTAATTTGGCCGGCACCCATACCTTCAAACCAAAACGCAGTATTGCGGACTTTACTGATTCACGATAGAAAAAGGTATGGTAGCAGTACATAGTGCATAGTGGTGATACACGTCGCAGGATAACATTGGTGCAAGCCGCTTCCAACTGGCCCGCCCTACTGTACATGTATGGGGGAGGCTTATATTCAGCAGTGAATGCCCTACGGCTGAAATGATATGAAGCAACTGAGAAAAATCACGAAATATCAGATAAGTGAATATGCCGTGGCGGTGCCGGCTTAGAATAGCTTCCCCCCAACTCTACCCGTGGGTGCCGTAGAAGCCGGCTAAGGGATAACAAATCAGAAGGTGGGCAGCAGCACCTTCCCAGTCAAACACACACAAACTGCGCTCGCCAACCCGCCTGCCAAGCGTGGCGAGTATTGGCAAAAACCCCTCAATGGATTGGACAAAAAGAACCAGGCCCCCAGTCCCCGGCAGCCCCGCTATTCCTGGCTACGGTAGCGGCCACGGTAACGGTGGGGCAGGGGGTGCTAAGAATCCCCGGCAGACGCCCGGCTACCACCCCCAACGACGACGACTGGCCCTGGTAACACACAACATACGCACGATGAGGACAGACGAGAAGATATATGAGCTGGAAGAAGAAATGAGTAAGCCACGCTGGGACATTGTGGGGTTATCTGAAGTCCGTAGAGCGGGTGAGGACACGATAACCCTAAAATCAGGTAACCTACTCTACCACCGGGAGGGCGACCAACAGTCCCAAGGTGGTGTCGGGTTTCTCGTCCACAAGTCCCTTACTAACAACATAGTTAAGATCGATAGCGTTTCCAATAGGGTCGTATACCTAATACTCAGAGTATCCAAACGATATTCGCTGAAGGTCATTCAGGTATACGCACCGACGAAGTCGCACCCGGATGATGAGGTGGAGGATATGTATGAGGACATTAGTCGGGCCATACATACCTCTGAAACGCACTTTCTAGTTGTTATGGGGGACTTCAACGCGAAGTTGGGTAAGAGAAGCGAGGATGAGTCGAAAGTGGGGCAATTTGGCTATGGACAACGGAACCGTAGGGGACAGAGGTTGGCCGACTTCCTGGAGAAAGAGGGACTCTTTATGATGAACTCTTTCTTTCAGAAGCCACCTCACAGGAAATGGACCTGGCTGAGTCCCGATGGTTCCACGAGAAATGAGATTGACTTCATTATGACCACCAAAAGGCAAATATTCACTGATGTCTCCGTGATCAACAGGGTTAAAACCGGTAGTGATCACCGAATGGTAAGAGGCACGGTGAATATTAATGTCAAACTGGAGAGGTCTCGTCTGATGAAGTCTACGCTCCGACCTACTCGTGCCCATATTCAAGACCCCGAGAGCTTTCAACTTGAGCTATCCAATCGCTTCGATTGCCTTGAGAACATCGCTTCAGTGGACGAGATCAATAACAGGTTAGTAGAAACTGTCCATACAGTGGGTTCCAAGTACTTTAAACCCCACCGTACAGATAGGCCACAGAAACTCTCCAACGATACCCTCAACCTAATGGCTGAACGACGCTCATTGAAACTGCAGTCTTCGGATGATGCTGAAGCATATAGGCTGCTCAATAGACGAATATGGAAGTCCTTGCGACACGACATTCGGATCTTTAATACAAACCGTATTAAAGAGACGATAGAGCGGAAAAAAGGCTCCAAAGTGTTTGCAAGAGACATGTCTATTGGGCAAAGCCAGTTGACGAAGCTGAAGAGAGGAGACGGCAGTGTAGCGTCGACCAAAGCGGAAGTGTTAGGAGAGGTCGAGAGTTTCTACGGACAGTTATACACCTCGGTCGCTAAACCTGTTAGCAGCTCGGCCAAAGACCCAAGAGCCAAGCTGACCCGACATTATACCGAAGATATCCCGGACATCAGCCTGTACGAGATTAGAATGGCCTTAAAACAGCTTAAGAACAACAAGGCGCCTGGTGACGACGGTATCACATCTGAGCTTCTGAAAGCGGGTGGAACACCGGTACTTAAAGTCCTTCAGAAGCTCTTTAATACCGTCTTACTCGAAGGTTCAACGCCAGAAGCATGGAACAAAAGCGTGGTGGTGCTGTTCTTCAAGAAAGGTGACAACACTTTACTTAAAAATTACAGACCCATCTCGCTTTTGAGCCATGTTTATAAGCTGTTTTCGAAGGTCATAACGAACCGTCTCAGTCGCAGGTTTGATGAATTCCAGCCTCCGGAACAAGCCGGTTTCCGAAAAGGCTATAGTACCATAGACCACATCCACACGCTACGGCAAGTTATACAGAAGACCGAAGAGTATAACTTGCCTCTTTGTCTAGCGTTTGTGGACTATGAGAAAGCCTTTGATTCGATCGAGACGTGGGCAGTGCTTGAGTCTCTCCAGCGGTGCCGTATTGACTATCGGTATATTGAAGTGCTGAAGTGTTTGTACAAAAACGCCTACATGTCAGTCCGAGTACAGGAGCAGAGTTCGAAGGCAATTCCATTGCAAAGAGGCGTGAGACAGGGAGACGTTATATCTCCGAAACTGTTCACCGCTACATTGGAAGACGCCTTCAAGCTTCTGGAATGGCAAGGACTTGGCATCAATATTAACGGCGAATACATCACTCACCTTCGATTTGCCGACGATATTGTAGTCATGGCAGAATCCATGGAAGACCTCAGTACAATGCTCGAAGGCCTCCATCGAGTTTCCCAACGGGTAGGTCTTAAGATGAACATGAACAAGACGAAAATTATGTCTAATGCCCATGTTGTACCTACCCCAATATCAGTTGGGAACTCAGTTCTCGAAGTTGTTGACGAGTATATCTACCTGGGACAGACAGTCAAACTAGGCAGGTCCAACTTCGAGAAAGAGGTCAATCGTCGAATCCAACTCGGCTGGGCAGCGTTCCGGAAACTTCGCGAAGTCTTCTCGTCAAAAATACCTCAGTGCCTCAAGACAAGAGTCTTCGACCAATGTGTGTTACCAGTGATGACTTATGGCACTGAAACGTGGTCTCTTACTATGGGCCTCATAGATAAGCTCAAAGTCGCACAACGAGCTATGGAGAGGGCTATGCTCGGGGTTTCTCTACGTGATCGAATCAGAAATGAGGAGATCCGTAGAAGAACGAAAGTCACCGACATAGCTCAGAAGATTAGCCAGTTGAAGTGGCAGTGGGCAGGGCACATAGCACGCAGAACAGATGGCCGATGGGGCCGAAAGGTTCTGGAGTGGAGACCACGTACCGGCAAGCGCAGCGTAGGTCGTCCACCGACACGGTGGACAGACGACCTGAGAAAGGTCGCAGGACGACGTTGGATGCAGGCCGCTTCCAACCGGTCCTTTTGGAAAATCATGGGCGAGGCCTATGTTCAGCAGTGGACGTCCTACGGCTGAGATGATGATGATGATGATGATCAGATAAGTCTTTACCGAATTCGGTGATGTAGTACAAAACAGACACAAATAAACGAGTGTAGGTACCTCTCCATTAAAATGATTTACGTTTAACAAATGTGTTCTTTAATATAAGACTATTATTGCTCATTCTAGTATTCTATTTTAAATATATATTCTACTTTTAATTAAATCAAAGCCTTACGGAAGCATCCAAAGCTATAACAGTATACATTCAAGGAAAGCTCCAAGTGCACAAGTATGATGAAAATTATACGAATGCCAGCATTTGAGAGAGAGATTTGAAGTAAGTACATACTTTTACTAACTTGTACTAACTGTAATAAAACGAGGTGACTTATTAAACCAATATCTAGCAGGTGTCCAAAACTTTCCAATTATTTACCTTTCTTATGTGCAGTTATCTATCAGTTCAGTAATATAATCTAGAATCGCAGTATCTACCACCCTGTCCTCCCTAGTCACCCTATCCTCCCACTCAAGCCACCCATCTAAAGCGCACATAAAGCTTCTTAACAGTCATGATAGCCTGGTATAGTTGATGCGTTGCCTCGCACAAAAGCAGCATTCATGCACCGTAGAGCTTTAAAACGCATTTCGGATGCATGTCCTTGCAATTCTATAGCTTTTGACTTTCCTGAAACTTATGATAGCCTGGTAAAGTGCAACGAACATTGCACGATAGGTGAACATCAATTTATGAGACAAAAACGGTTTAGGATCAGAAATAAAAATATTTGGCATGTATTTAAAATCGTTTTATTTCGTTTAGGGCCCTAGACTCAACTGCGAAGCTCAACCAGTTGAGCCGTTCGGACTTTTTTTTCCTGTAGGCACAACTGGTTGTGTCGATTAGTAAAAAAAATGGCAAAGGCTCAACCGGGACCTAGATTAAAACACGAGGCTTAACTAGTTCATCATCATCATCATCATCATCATCTCAGCCGTAGGATGTCCACTGCTGAATATAGGCCTCCCCCATGATTTTCCCAAAGGACCTGGATGGAAGCGGCCTGCGTCCAACGTCGTCCTGCGACCTTTCGGCCCCATCGGCCATCTGTTCTGCGTGCTATGTGCCCTACCCACTGCCACTTCAACTGGCTAATCTTCTGGACTATGTCAGTGACTTTCGTTCTTCTACGGATCTCCTCATTTCTGATTCGATCACGCAGAGAAACCCCGAGCATAGCCCTCTCCATAGCTCGTTGTGCGACTTTGAGCTTATCTATGAGGCCCATAGTAAGAGACCACGTTTCAGTGCCATAAGTCATTACTAGTAGCACACATTGGTCGAAGAGGCTTGTCTTGAGGCACTGAGGTATTTTTGACTTCGCGAAGTTTCCGGAACGCTGCCCAGCCGTATTGGATTCGACGATTGACCTCTTTCTCGAAGTTGGACCTGCCTAGTTTGACTGTCAGTCCCAGGTATAATATATAAGGCATAATTTTCGTACTCGTCGACAACTTCGAGATTTGAGTTCCTAACTGATATTGGGGTACAACATGGGTATTAGACATAATTTTCGTCTTATCCATGTTCATCTTAAGACCTACCCGTTGGGAAACTCGATGGAGGCCTTCGAGCATTGTACTGAGGTCTTCCATGGATTCTGCCATGACTACAATATCGTCGGCAAATCGAAGGTGAGTGATGTATTCGCCTTTAATATTAATGCCAAGTCCTTGCCATTCCAGAAGCTTGAAGGCGTCTTCCAATGTAGCGGTGAACAGTTTCGGAGATGTAACGTCTCCCTGTCTCACGCCTCTTTGCAATGGAATTGCCTTCGAACTCTGCTCCTGTACTCGGACTGACATGTAGGCGTTTTTGTACAAACACTTCAGCACTTCAATATACCGATAGTCAATACGGCACCGCTGGAGAGACTCAATCACTGCCCATACGTCTCGATCGAATCAAAGGCTTTCTCATAGTCCACAAACGCTAAACAGAGAGGCAAGTTATACTCTTCGGTCTTCTGTATAACAAGTGCAACAACAATTTTAACGTCAAAAATTGTAACAATCATTTTTTCATTCTATTTTCATTAATAAAAGTCCCAAAAAATATTTTTTCTTGTATATATTCCATGTACAAACAGTGATCCGTTACATTTTTATTATACCTAATTATTTTTATTATACATTTGGGCCTAACTTACATGGAGATCTTGTTGGATACAGCTGAGGTTGGTAAGTTTGTTTATCCAAAAAATGTGGATCTTTTCTAACAAAGGTGGCTACAATAAATATCTAGTGTAATTAATCAATAAAAATCTTCTAATACGTCACGGTCAAAATATTGTGATTAATAAAAAAATGGCTTGCATACATACACGTGCACGATTCCTTGTTGTTATTTTTTTTTATCAAGGCATTCGATATACGAGTAATATCAGTCTATCCATCTCAATAGACCGTGGAGGCTGTGACCTCACAAAATTACGGTTTGGGTAAAAACAAAGACGTAAACGTATGTGGTTTTAGCATTTTAAATTAATACGCGCTTATGTTGGTATCAAATAAAATTAAGTGCCGTATTCTTTTGCCTCCGGGTGCAACCATGTCTCAAGAAGAGAAACCAGTAGGTTTCCCTTTATTTTTTACACCTTACTCAGAAGTTTCCTCTTTAAATTTCTCTACAATTGTGCTTAAACCTACGAATAATAAGCTTAAACTAACAATCGAAGCTATTTTCGAAACGTGCTTAATTCAAAAAACGATAATAACCTTTGTCACAGAAGTTTGATTTTACCCAAAATATGCCATTTTGTGACGTCACGCTTCAACTGTCTATAGACTGTGAATGTGTGACGTGACAAGTCTAAAGTCACACATTCACTTGTCATAGTGATGTGGGCATGTCCATCGTGCCCAGAACGGTAGATCCGTGCTTAATGCCGCTGCTGTTCATGTTCTCCTAGTCTTTTCCCTCGAGATCTGTGAAGCTGCTTTGCCTTTATACTACAGCTTATGTTATAGGGAGCACAAAGTGGTACTCTATTGGTGCGTTCGTTTAGCTTATGAGGGCATTGGTGGCGTTGTCATTGATGGCTCTTTTGTTAAAGCGTTCGTAAAGCTCAAAAACGTTATTTTGCCACTTTTGCCACTTTTGCTCACACCCTATTCGAACGCTCAACTGAGCTCAAGACCCAGAATCGCATGATTATGCTGTCAAATACATAGCTATTAAAAAACGATCACAAACAACCATGCTCCGGACGCGGGGCAAAAATTCCTCTTTTTTTAGCTTTCCGAACGCTAAACAAATAGAGGCATGAACGAAATTTCACCCACAGATTCCCAATTCGAACGTCCCTTGTGAGCGTTTTTTGCGTTTTTTTCGCTAAAAACGATCACAAATAGCCTATTCGAACGCAGTATATATAAATGTAAATGTTGGTATTAAGATCATTATATTTTTAACCGCCTTCAAAAAGGAGAAGATTATATGTATTTTTGTGTATATTGGCTGATATCTGCCTCATTTGTAGACCGATTCTCAAAATTATATTTTTGTTTGGTAGATTATACTTCCGAGGTGGTCCCAATTTCATCAAATTTGGTCAAGCAGTTTTAGTTACACTCCAAAAACTGAAAAGTTTTACACCTATCTTGATGATATCATCATTGACAGTGAATGACAATCGATCCCAGTAGAAATGGTAACTAAAAATAGTGAGAAAAAATTAACCGACATCAACACCAAAAGGTGTGAAACAACTTGTCGAAGTCGGTACCACGTGCACAATATTATGATAAAAGGTAGTAGGTACCTACTTTTGAACTATCATGGTAACGAATTCAAAAGTTATTTCACACTTTTTGGTATTTTTCTTACCTTGTGAATTCTAAGTTGACTTGTTTTGGAATTCCTTAAGTTAATTATTTATATATACTTACTTATAAATAACTCTGAAATACGTTTGGATACGTCAAGTGAAATTCAAGTAGACAAGTCCCAGTCAAGTTAATAAGTCTGTAATCAAGTCACTATCCTGTCTGAGTCACGTTCTAGTAGGTATACCGGTGGATACATACTGAGGAAGGATATCCAAAAAACGCGGTTGATATTATTAATTGTGTACATTGCAATTGTGCACCAGTACGAACTTACAATAAAAATACCATACACACATCCAAACATTGACTCATCATCATCATCTCAGCCGTAGGACGTCTACTGCTGAACATATGCCTTCCGAAAAGACCGGTTGGAAGCGGCCTGCATCCAACGTCGTCCTGCGACCTTCCTCAGGACGACCTACGCTGCGCTTGCCAGTCCGTGGTCACCATTCCAGAACCTTCCGGCCCCATCGGCCATCTGTTCTGCGTGCTATGTGCCCTGCCCACTGCCACTTTAACTGGCTAATCTTCTGGGCTATGTCGGTGACTTTCGTTCTTCTACGGATCTCTTCATTTCTGATTCGATCACGTAGAGAAACCCCGAGCATAAGGCGATATATGGTTGTTAGATTATATCAAAAGATAACAGAATATTATAACTTTGTATCAAAATGTTTGGTAAGGCTATTTTTTATATGTAAACTACAAATAAATCGTAGATGCCCCACTTTGCTTATAATAACAGTGAAGAGAAATGGGTCACTATATTGTACAGTAGTATCACCAGTAGTACCAAATAGTGTACGACCCTTATTGTACGCTCCGTATTGCACAGCCCATCATTTCGAAGCCATGTAGGTACACTGATTCTGGGCTGTCGTATAATCCGGCCTGAGCAAAAACGCTATGGGAATGTACATTCCTGGCTGTCTGTGCATTGTCACCGTATTCCCTGTACACCCTACCCTGTAAACCTCGTTTACTTCGTGCGAGTAGAGTACAATGCAATCGATTTATTAATGTACAGGGAAACGAGCCATTCGATTCTGGAGCTTCGCTGGCTGCTCCCGCGGCACGCTCGCTGTGCTCGCTCGGCTCGCGCGTTATATTAAACATCCTCGCTTCGCTCGTCGGCGTACCTAGGTATATATTATGACTTTGCCCTATACTAGTCATGAAAATACGAAATTAAACAAAACATAATTTCTATAGTATCGATCGAAAGGCGACAAGAAGAGATTCTGGGTTTGTCTATGGTTGGCTTTCAATTCCTGGCCGTATATTCCAGGATGTGCAATGTCGGTCCGTGCCAGCATTACGCGACCAATATTGCACGCCCCGTATTGCACAGCCCATGATTTCGAACCTACACGAATTCCGGGCTGTACATTCCTGGCTGTACATAGTTTATTCCATAGTGATTTATTTTATATTAGTATATACATAGGTATCGTCATAAAAACTTCCGTGAGAACTCATAGTTAAATGGTAAAACCGGCAAACACTCAAGTTTATCATCTAGTCGTTATATGGGCCGCTAGTCGGCCTAGCGGCCCTCGCTGCTAGACCACGCTCTCCATGAGGATGTGCATCAGTATTGCCCGAACACCGGTCGGAATATAACGACTAGATGATAAACGTGAGTGTTTGGTTTTACCATTTAACTACATAGGTATCGTTATCGTATTTTATTATTAAGGGTTACTGATTGATTTAAAATCAATAAATCTTTATCTTTATCTTACTAAGTAGGTATTTTAATTTAGTCAGATAATACTATTAGCAATTGCGTTTGACCATGTAAATATTTTATGACATTTTTATATAATAGCAGAGTATGCACCGAGGGATAAAGCAGTGTCTTACGTCACGGGCGCTATATTGAACCGTGAGTGTGACGGGGACTCTTGAGTTAATCCATGAGCGCAGTGAGCGGATCAAATTTTAATTATTAAAGCCGCCCACGGCGAAGACAGGCCTTATCTTCGAGGTGCATACCTACTCTACATTTCATACCTACTGCGAGACAATAAAAACTCAGAGCTATAAAAAAGCAGTTATTTACTAAAAAGTAAAATAAATTAATAGTCAATATTCAAATTGGACACATTTGTCCTGTAATAGAAGGACAGAGTAATATTTTTGGAAGAAACATTTTATTGAAAACACTGTTTTAGACTTTCGCGGTTGTTAACAGGTGTATAAGTTATACTTAATTAGTACTCACGAGATGTAGACCACGATTTAGTTTCTTTTTGCTTTGTCCGATATTTCGGTACAGTTCAAAATTATAACATTTTATGGAAGTTGTTAAAATAACACTAAACACCCAGACCGCAGCACGTCCTTGAACACACACCTACATGAAGTATGTATGTATACCTTGAATGTGCAGAGGGGCCGTGCGTAACCCATAGCAACTCCCTATAGTATACAATCGCGCTTTTTTTCTTTTTCCTTCTGTATGCTGTCACCGTACTAAGACTTTTCCTACAACTAACGTTCCAAATCGAAATCACTTTACACCCATGGGAGTATCATACAATATTACATCCCCGGGGGTGTAATGCCTTGCTTTACGTTTGCGTGATATGTAATTGGTCATTTTCAAGCGGTGGTATGAAAAGTTCTTTGTGTTATAAGTAGTATTTTTTTTCATCAAAGCTGCGGACTTAACTTTAAAATATAACTCACGTTCAAAGCTCTAAAATTAATAAAACAAACATCGTTTCGAATCATTTAAATCAATAAAGATTATTACTACTTATTACTATTCATCAATCAATGATTCCCGTCTAGCTTATACAATAAAGTATTATTTGCTCTAGCGGAAGTAGTGTACTTGCGTGTAATTAATTACTGATATACTGACAAACTTTTTTGATTCTGTGTCTGTATGACACTAGTACTAGGTTAAGTACTAGCTGAACCTAACTTTCGGATCATGAGTAAAAATCAAACTGTCAGGAGTAGCATATATCCGTCCTGTGTTATACCTAGGAAACTGCTGCAGATCGGACAGGGATGGAAAGACCTAGGTTTCACATTTCAAATGAGGGTTCCCCATTCCATCCCTTCCCACCCTGTTGCTGTATTGATTTCGCGTACAGTCAGTTGCAGTATTCATAGCTACAGAGTGCAAGTAGTTAGCAGATTCTGCGTAACTTTCCAACATCATAGGTTCAGAAATGTACGGTGCTGACGGTACCCTCCCGGATGCAAAGGGTGGTACTTAGTGCTTCCATTTCATGTGATTTTAATGCTGTCCTTGTTTTGCATTATAACTGTATGCATTTTAAACTCTTTGATGATCGTGTTCTCCTGGTAGACACGCATCATACTTCAATGCAATTTTGTGGACTTACCTGTACCTATTGTTTGTAGGTAGGTAAAACTAATGGAGGATCCCAATAATCTATCTATCCACGGTTTTCCTTACTACCGATAGAAATTTGACATAACGTTCATACAAAAAGTGTCAAATATCTATCTCTAGTAAGGTAAACCGGCGATAGATAGATTATTGGGACCGGCCGTAAAACGATAACAGAGCAATTCACCATGTCGTAGGATTCCACATTTTTTTCATAAACTGGAGAACGTGTATATTTCAGTCGTTTACACTTTAGTCATAAAAAGTATCTGATAAGGTGATCATGGGGACCATTATAAGATTACAAATATCGATTACTAGGGCTCCGCGATTTCGCTAGCGCGGTGCTGGATGATGATGATGATAAATCAAATATAGCGTATGTTACTCAGGCATAATGTAGCTTTATACTCGTGACACGCTGGAAGTGTGTGCTGCATGGGGCTCGCAGCGGCACACGCTTTCGGCGGAAATAGGCGGAGATCTCTCCCTGCCGAGCGTGGTGATCTCCATGCTCAGCAGCGAGAGAGCGTGGCAGGCGGTGGCCACCTTCTGCGAAGCGGTGATGACGCAGAAGGAGGCCGCGGAGCGGATCAGGGAGAACGATGTTCGAGCTGACCCGGTTTGCACGGCCCTACACGTCTAGGTGGTGACCTTGGTGAGCAAGGTCATCCCTTCACAGGCGCTGAGGCCCGGTTAAGATCAATCCGGGCCTACCGCTGGGGCGAGATGGTGACTGCCAGCGCGACCCTGTCTCGTTCCACCTTGGCGGAGGACAGCTCACGGGGGGGTTTTAGTGGGTCTGAGCCCCACACGCCCCCTTCCGTTACCCCCGTGGCGGAAGGGAAGTGCACAGCATTTCCCCCCAAAAAAAAAAAAGCTTTATACTCGTGAAAGAATCATTTATGTAGTCTTTCTTTTATCCGTCACAAACAAACTATATTAATTTTTTCCTCCTTATTATTACATTTTATATTTTTATAACACGCGCATTAGGACAAAATTCGGTAAACATTTATGAAATGTAAGTCATCAAAATGTTCACGAGTTATATTATAATGTGACAGTAAAATAATGTCCAACATTATCTCTCGTTTCTTTCCTAATTTTTCTAGTATCAACTAATAAAATTAGTAAAACACGTACCTACACGAATACATGACCTAAACCCGTCTGTCCAAAAAACCCAATTAAACCTATAAATGAAAGTTTACTGATTTTGTAATAACGCATCATTATTTTTATCTTTATGGCGGTAACAGTATTCTTTGAAAAACAGCCGTAAGCCTCCGACCTACCCTAATGGATGTTGTCTTGAAACAATAAATGGGACCGGCACGCGGCGCGGCGGATTAATGCACCTCTGTAGCACGAAAACGTTTAATTTATTAATTTAATAAAAAGTTCTTACCCACCCCAGTCGCGACTGTCAAATAAAGGCTTATAAACTTATAGGATAATTTTTCTTTATTCATAATACAGAGATTTTGAGGTCTAACTTTCCTAAAATGGCGAAATATTTTTATGTGTTAACATTTACATCTAATACGTAATCTAGGGCTTTTTTCCGCCATCCATTACCGTTATTTTTTTCAAAAGTAACTAACTAGAGTTGCCATCTGTGACTGGTCTGCCCAAATCGAAAGTAAGTTTGTAACACAGATGGCATCACTGAGTACGTAGAATAGTAAGAATTAGTATCAAACTTGGTACCTAACTCTTGCCCCTTTTAGTCGCAGGAGTAGCAATGTAGTTCGATTGTAAAATCATAGATGGCGTACGACGTAGAACCGTTCAGAGTAAGGCTACGTCACACGCAACAGGTTGCTGCTCGCGGTTGGCTGAGCATAGCAACGCAACTAGATGGCGCTGAGGCCTGAATTTGACCAATTTCATACTTGTACCGATAATAAAGGCTATTTTCTAAATATAATAGTTAGTTTCTAGTTTACCCAGCTATGTTTCAGGTTTACTTAATTTATAAATTTCGCTTATTTATGTCGAACAAAGTCGCTAGAAGATGTACAAACAAGAATCTTGTTGTATTCGAACTTTATAACAATTATCTAGTATACCGTTTCCGTTTCGATTGAGTTTTAGGCCGTTTGTCCATCGCCACGGTCACCGGGTCGTCACCGACGAGATGACGGCGCCGATTTAGCGATACATACAATTTCTACGGCCGTGTGCCCACCGCACGTCAACGTGATCTCAGCCAGAAATAATCTCGTTCTCGGTGTCGGTGGCGGTGGACACTCTTGGTAACAATATGACGTTATCAAATTGGAAATCATATATTGCTTTATTACATGTCATGTTCCTGTGCAATTTATTCTATGGTAACATTACAGATTTACCTTTGTCCTGCCAATATGATTGTACAAATAACTGAGAAGCAGAGGTCTGAGTATACCTACACTATAGTTTTATAGGTTTTCCTTATTTCATGTAAAACGGAATACATTAAAATAAAAAAACAAACACAATTGAAATCTTTTATTAACAAATACGTACGAGTAGGTAATAACATTGGAGGTAAAATAAAATTATACAGACATCTGTATATAATGTAAAGACAGTCGTTACCAACTGACTGGTACATCACAGAGCTCAAACTACTGAACGGATTGCGATGAAAGTCGGTACGCAGATACGTTACTATGACGTAGGTATCCGCTAAGAAGGAAATGAAAGTAGAAAATGTTTGCATGACAGTCCTTTGTAACTGAACTTAAAGTAGTAAAAATTTATATTTATATATTTAATTTAAAATAACATACATAAATTGCTTAGCTTGTAGATACATTAGGTACATAAATAATATTTCTATTATTTTGATTACTACAGATTAACTATTTTAACTATTTGGTTTTGTTTTTATGTAGGAGTTATTATATACGCCCCGGAACCTAATGGGAACTATACTCCGGTATATATTCCTCAGTTCCCCATATAAGGTCCCTGCGCCGCGAGAGGTACACAGGTGCGAATATCCCTAAATCTCTTTCAAACACCCTGTTCCTAGTTCACACCCAGGAAGAAAAGGAGACCCTGACCAGCCAGGGCTAGGGAATGGGAGAGGTATTACGCACCCTTGCCCTACACGAGGCGCAGGGACTGACGTACGAGTCAGTCTTAGTCATAAAAACAAAGAGTAAAATGAAGCTGCACGAGAGCGTTCCGCACGCAGTCGTTGCAGTTTCCCGGCATACCTGAAGCTTCACTTACTACGCCGATGATGATGATGATGATGCCATTGGGCGATTCGTGAGGAAAGCGATGGTTGCAAACACAGAAACCATATTTGAATACAACCTCAAAATGGCCATCAGGAATCGAAACGAAGTATAGTAATAGAAGTGTAGGTATATATATGTAGGTATACAAGTCATCAGGGCGGCGTATTTGCATCTCATTCAGGTCCCAAAATAGGCAGAGCCTGTACTATGATAATGACATACATACGTATACAGGGTTACTGGTTAAGTGGACCTAGATCCATTAAGAGGTTATAGTTCCCATCATTTCTGACTAATTTGACTATGAAACACCTCAGCCTAAACCTAACCGTTTTTGAGATATTAGACTTAGGTTTTTAAAAAAAATATGCCAATTTCTTAAGAATTGGCATTTTTTTGTCTTCTATGGCCTTATTTTTTTTCTAATTCCGATTTTTGAGTACTAGAGAAGTTCGTTTATTATTCTGAATGCAAAAAGTCCAAATATCTGAACCATAGGAGTCATAGTAGAGGACTGAATGTGTAAAAAAGAAATAAATTTACAAAAACATTTTTTTTGTTTTAGCAAAATTTAAAAAAAAATGTATGGCAGTTGTGCTGCAGATATGCTAAATAATATCTTTGTTCTATTAGCTATCCAACAAGGTATAACAAGCTAGGGGTCTTATCACAATTCTTAGAAAAAACTTTAATAAAAAGCTCACAGGTAGAGATAAAAAATGATAAAATGAAAAAATGGGACTTAAGATCAAACTTATCACCTGGGTCAGAAAATGAAATAAAACAATCCAAATAGTTATAAAACAACATTTATTGTTATTTTTACAAGTCCTGTTCCACATGACCGCCTCTGTTTCGCACACACACTCTCATTCTGTGTCTCAGTCCACTTTTTACTACAGCAGTAGTTAAATCTCTTCTTATTACGTTTGCTGCTGCAGTTATTGTCCGTCTCAACTCCCCAACAGATGCAATCGGATGATTGTCTTTGTAGACTAAAGTCTTCATGTGGCCCCACACATAAAAATCCATGGGGGTCAGATCAGGACTTCTCGCTGGCCACGGTATGGGTCCACCTCTTCCGATCCACCTATTTGGATACTGTTGGTCTAGTCATTCCCTGACCCCTCTCCTGTAGTTTGCAGGGCAACCGTCGTGTTGGAACCTCATGACACATATATACATATACACACATAAAGCTAGCTTAATTTTTAAACTTCGTATCTCCGTTTGGTAAAATTTTATATGAGGAAGAAAATACTGTTTAATTAAATAACTAACAAGTAAAATAGAAGAATCATGATTATAGCAAACACAAGCACCATTAAAATTTTAGTGTAAATAAATCAGTTTGTCTACATTTTTATTGTTTAAAAAGTTTTTTCTTCCTCTTGTGAAATTTTACCAAGACGTAGAGATACGAAATTGGAAAAAACCAGTCCAGTGTCCTACTTCTTTCGGTGTATTTCCGAACTACGCCTAAAAATTCAGATAAAAAATACTACACTTGAATAGTTTGACCAACTAAAAGCAGGTTTATACCGCTAGAGTGACAAAGGACATAAACCCATAATCACAATGGACAATCAAATATGTCATTTTGAGGGACACCTCAATTCGCCTATAACAGACGACGAGGTCCAGTTTATACTTCGGTATGACACCTTTCACTGTCTGAGACACAAGCGACTCAAGGAGTTCTTTACCAAACAGTTCACAGGAGTAGTCGCTTACAATGAATACGAAAACTGTTATTGGTCTCTGATAGAAGAGGTGGTCTCCAATTGCAGGTTCAAAATACCAATCAAGGACCCAGAGTTTTCTCTTCGTGTTTTATCTGAGGCCGCCGCATGGAACACCAAAATCCATCATGAGAGCTACTATGGGACCAAATTGAATATAGATTCCGAACTCGAAACTTTTCAGGCTCTTCTTCAAAACAGTGGCATTCAGGACCTTTACAAGATCAAATCAAGAGTCGAACATATAAAGAGTCAAATAACTAACGTAGAACAGACTCTAGGAGAATTCCATATTATCTCAGATGACCTCATGATGGAGAAAGAACTCACTCTCATAAGAAAAAACGGCCGGTTCTATCTGTACCCGACCACGATGGTGATGTGTGCTCTGGATAATCTGCAAACTAGATTTTACATACGACTCCACGTGTCGATGAAAGAGAAATCTGAAAGACGATCCGGGCTTCTCGACCACTATGATAGACTCCACAAGCTCATCGTAAGGCTTCGGGGGAAATACAAGAATAATTTCTTCGAGATCATGAAAAATTGGGATGCTTACTGCATAGGCGTCATTGTTTCCGATGGTATAGACGACTTGGGATTGGAGCACCTCAAAGAATCCATAGAGAAAGATCTGATGGAAAAATTCGACAAACACGATATCAGAGAAATGCTTGATCTTATGACGTGTATGCGGATCTCAAACAGACGGGACGTATACGCTCCTATCGCTCTCTATTTCTCCAACCTCAACAAGAACTACGGACATCCTATCCTCCATCCTGTAGAAGGCATAGAAAAATTGAGAGTTAAATCTATGAAGGATATATCAGTTGACGACCTGATAGCTCGGAAGACCCTTTGGATGTTCCGGAAAACTTACTTCACCAACTTCTTCCGAAAGCGGGGCCGCTATCCTCATCACAAAGTTATAGGGGAGCTCAATCCGATATTGTCAGAATGTATAAGGGACGAAAGAGTCCTCACTCTGAATGAATCCAAATCCATTCCACTCGCAGCATGGGACAATATCAAGCTCATAAAAAATCACGAAATGAGTCTTGAAATCGATGAAAAGGAACTTCTTAAAGATACCGCATGCGCCCCACCTAGAGAAGAATGGTTTCGACCTTATGACCAGTGTGCGTTTCAGAATCTCTATAATCAGAGAAAGCCAAGATGTGAGACACAGTTCGAGCCTCGTGTTTTAGCCAGGTATTTAAAAGGTTATGAAGGGGAGCTCGCCAAGAAAATATTAGACCAAGAGAATTTGTTTTACAACCACCTACGAGATGATATTGTTCAATTATGCAGGAAAGAGAGAGAATTAAACCTCAAGGGACGGGTGTTCTGCAAGCAAACCTACGAGATGCGGCTAATGCAGGTTTGGATGGAGAAATCCTTGAGTGACAACATCCTCCCGTTTATTCGTGAACAGCCCATGACAAATACCGAGCAAGAAGTGGCCAAACGAATGGATAAAGTTGCGTCGAATATAAAGGAAAAAGGCCATGCAAATCTCAACCTCGACTTGAGTTCCTGGAATCAACTAAACAGGCACGACCTAAACAAATATATCTTCCAAGAATTAGACAGCCTCCACGGGAAAGAGAATCTTTACTCCGACTCTCACCCATGGTTCAACAGGTGCATGGTCCTTCTTAGCTCCCGTTTAACCCCTCCGAAGATTGGACCGAATGGGGAGCCCCTTGCTGGAGATTACTGTCATTATAACCAACTCGGGGGGTTCGAGGGTATGAGGCAAAAAGCTTGGACTCTCACCACCATAATGATCATCAAGATTGCACTCGAGGAGTGTAATATCCATGGGGAAATAATGGGGCAAGGGGACAATCAGGTAATTCATATTAAGCTTGACAAAGAACAACAGGGACAACAGACTCTAGGAGAATTCCATATTATCTCAGATGACCTCATGATGGAGAAAGAACTCACTATCATAAGAAAAAACGGCCGGTTCTATCTGTACCCGACCACGATGGTGATGTGTGCTCTGGATAATCTGCAAACTAGATTTTACATACGACTCCACGTGTCGATGAAAGAGAAATCTAAAAGACGATCCGGGCTTCTCGACCACTATGATAGACTCCACAAGCTCATCGTAAGGCTTCGGGGGAAATACAAGAATAATTTCTTCGAGATCATGAAAAATTGGGATGCTTACTGCATAGGCGTCATTGTTTCCGATGGTATAGACGACTTGGGATTGGAGCACCTCAAAGAATCCATAGAGAAAGATCTGATGGAAAAATTCGACAAACACGATATCAGAGAAATACTTGATCTTATGACGTGTATGCGGATCTCAAACAGACGGGACGTATACGCTCCTATCGCTCTCTATTTCTCCAACCTCAACAAGAACTACGGACATCCTATCCTCCATCCTGTAGAAGGCATAGAAAAATTGAGAGTTAAATCTATGAAGGATATATCAGTTGACGACCTGATAGCTCGGAAGACCCTTTGGATGTTCCGGAAAACTTACTTCACCAACTTCTTCCGAAAGCGGGGCCGCTATCCTCATCACAAAGTTATAGGGGAGCTCAATCCGATATTGTCAGAATGTATAAGGGACGAAAGAGTCCTCACTCTGAATGAATCCAAATCCATTCCACTCGCAGCATGGGACAATATCAAGCTCATAAAAAATCACGAAATGAGTCTTGAAATCGATGAAAAGGAACTTCTTAAAGATACCGCATGCGCCCCACCTAGAGAAGAATGGTTTCGACCTTATGACCAGTGTGCGTTTCAGAATCTCTATAATCAGAGAAAGCCAAGATGTGAGACACAGTTCGAGCCTCGTGTTTTAGCCAGGTATTTAAAAGGTTATGAAGGGGAGCTCGCCAAGAAAATATTAGACCAAGAGAATTTGTTTTACAACCACCTACGAGATGATATTGTTCAATTATGCAGGAAAGAGAGAGAATTAAACCTCAAGGGACGGGTGTTCTGCAAGCAAACCTACGAGATGCGGCTAATGCAGGTTTGGATGGAGAAATCCTTGAGTGACAACATCCTCCCGTTTATTCGTGAACAGCCCATGACAAATACCGAGCAAGAAGTGGCCAAACGAATGGATAAAGTTGCGTCGAATATAAAGGAAAAAGGCCATGCAAATCTCAACCTCGACTTGAGTTCCTGGAATCAACTAAACAGGCACGACCTAAACAAATATATCTTCCAAGAATTAGACAGCCTCCACGGGAAAGAGAATCTTTACTCCGACTCTCACCCATGGTTCAACTGGTGCATGGTCCTTCTTAGCTCCCGTTTAACCCCTCCGAAGATTGGACCGAATGGGGAGCCCCTTGCTGGAGATTACTGTCATTATAACCAACTCGGGGGGTTCGAGGGTATGAGGCAAAAAGCTTGGACTCTCACCACCATAATGATCATCAAGATTGCACTCGAGGAGTGTAATATCCATGGGGAAATAATGGGGCAAGGGGACAATCAGGTAATTCATATTAAGCTTGACAAAGAACAACAGGGACAACAGACTCTAGGAGAATTCCATATTATCTCAGATGACCTCATGATGGAGAAAGAACTCACTCTCATAAGAAAAAACGGCCGGTTCTATCTGTACCCGACCACGATGGTGATGTGTGCTCTGGATAATCTGCAAACTAGATTTTACATACGACTCCACGTGTCGATGAAAGAGAAATCTGAAAGACGATCCGGGCTTCTCGACCACTATGATAGACTCCACAAGCTCATCGTAAGGCTTCGGGGGAAATACAAGAATAATTTCTTCGAGATCATGAAAAATTGGGATGCTTACTGCATAGGCGTCATTGTTTCCGATGGTATAGACGACTTGGGATTTGAGCACCTCAAAGAATCCATAGAGAAAGATCTGATGGAAAAATTCGACAAACACGATATCAGAGAAATGCTTGATCTTATGACGTGTATGCGGATCTCAAACAGACGGGACGTATACGCTCCTATCGCTCTCTATTTCTCCAACCTCAACAAGAACTACGGACATCCTATCCTCCATCCTGTAGAAGGCATAGAAAAATTGAGAGTTAAATCTAAGAAGGATATATCAGTTGACGACCTGATAGCTCGGAAGACCCTTTGGATGTTCCGGAAAACTTACTTCACCAACTTCTTCCGAAAGCCGGGCCGCTATCCTCATCACAAAGTTATAGGGGAGCTCAATCCGATATTGTCAGAATGTATAAGGGACGAAAGAGTCCTCACTCTGAATGAATCCAAATCCATTCCACTCGCAGCATGGGACAATATCAAGCTCATAAAAAATCACGAAATGAGTCTTGAAATCGATGAAAAGGAACTTCTTAAAGATACCGCATGCGCCCCACCTAGAGAAGAATGGTTTCGACCTTATGACCAGTGTGCGTTTCAGAATCTCTATAATCAGAGAAAGCCAAGATGTGAGACACAGTTCGAGCCTCGTGTTTTAGCCAGGTATTTAAAAGGTTATGAAGGGGAGCTCGCCAAGAAAATATTAGACCAAGAGAATTTGTTTTACAACCACCTACGAGATGATATTGTTCAATTATGCAGGAAAGAGAGAGAATTAAACCTCAAGGGACGGGTGTTCTGCAAGCAAACCTACGAGATGCGGCTAATGCAGGTTTGCATGGAGAAATCCTTGAGTGACAACATCCTCCCGTTTATTCGTGAACAGCCCATGACAAATACCGAGCTAGAAGTGGCCAAACGAATGGATAAAGTTGCGTCGAATATAAAGGAAAAAGGCCATGCAAATCTCAACCTCGACTTGAGTTCCTGGTATCAACTAAACAGGCACGACCTAAACAAATATATCTTCCAAGAATTAGACAGCCTCCACGGGAAAGAGAATCTTTACTCCGACTCTCACCCATGGTTCAACAGGTGCATGGTCCTTCTTAGCTCCCGTTTAACCCCTCCGAAGATTGGACCGAATGGGGAGCCCCTTGCTGGAGATTACTATCATTATAACCAACTCGGGGGGTTCGAGGTATGAGGCAAAAAGCTTGGACTCTCACCACCATAATGATCATCAAGATTGCACTCGAGGAGTGTAATATCCATGGGGAAATAATGGGGCAAGGGGACAATCAGGTAATTCATATTAAGCTTGACAAAGAACAACAGGGACAACAGACTCTAGGAGAATTCCATATTATCTCAGATGACCTCATGATGGAGAAAGAACTCACTCTCATAAGAAAAAACGGCCGGTTCTATCTGTACCCGACCACGATGGTGATGTGTGCTCTGGATAATCTGCAAACTAGATTTTACATACGACTCCACGTGTCGATGAAAGAGAAATCTGAAAGACGATCCGGGCTTCTCGACCACTATGATAGACTCCACAAGCTCATCGTAAGGCTTCGGGGGAAATACAAGAATAATTTCTTCGAGATCATGAAAAATTGGGATGCTTACTGCATAGGCGTCATTGTTTCCGATGGTATAGACGACTTGGGATTGGAGCACCTCAAAGAATCCATAGAGAAAGATCTGATGGAAAAATTCGACAAACACAATATCAGAGAAATGCTTGATCTTATGACGTGTATGCGGATCTCAAACAGACGGGACGTATACGCTCCTATCGCTCTCTATTTCTCCAACCTCAACAAGAGCTACGGACATCCTATCCTTCATCCTGTAGAAGGCATAGAAAACTTGAGAGTTAACTCTAAGAAGAATATATCAGTTGACGACCTGATAGCTCGGAAGACCCTTTGGATGTTCCGGAAAACTTACTTCACCAACTTCTTCCGAAAGCGGGGCCGCTATCCTCATCACAAAGTTATAGGGGAGCTCAATCCGATATTGTCAGAATGTATAAGGAACGAAAGAGTCCTCACTCTGAATGAATCCAAATCCATTCCACTCGCAGCATGGGACAATATCAAGCTCATAAAAATCACGAAATGAGTCTTGAAATCGATGAAAAGGAACTTCTTAAAGATACCGCATGCGCCCCACCTAGAGAAGAATGGTTTCGACCTTATGACCAGTGTGCATTTCAGAATCTCTATAATCAGAGAAAGCCAAGATGTGAGACACAGTTCGAGCCTCGTGTTTTAGCCAGGTATTTAAAAGGTTATGAAGGGGAGCTCGCCAAGAAAATATTAGACCAAGAGAATTTGTTTTACAACCACCTACGAGATGATATTGTTCAATTATGCAGGAAAGAGAGAGAATTAAACCTCAAGGGACGGGTGTTCTGCAAGCAAACCTACGAGATGCGGCTAATGCAGGTTTGGATGGAGAAATCCTTGAGTGACAACATCCTCCCGTTTATTCGTGAACAGCCCATGACAAATACCGAGCTAGAAGTGGCCAAACGAATGGATAAAGTTGCGTCGAATATAAAGGAAAAAGGCCATGCAAATCTCAACCTCGACTTGAGTTCCTGGAATCAACTAAACAGGCACGACCTAAACAAATATATCTTCCAAGAATTAGACAGCCTCCACGGGAAAGAGAATCTTTACTCCGACTCTCACCCATGGTTCAACAGGTGCATGGTCCTTCTCAGCTCCCGTTTAACCCCTCCGAAGATTGGACCGAATGGGGAGCCCCTTGCTGGAGATTACTGTCATTATAACCAACTCGGGGGGTTCGAGGGTATGAGGCAAAAAGCTTGGACTCTCACCACCATAATGATCATCAAGATTGCACTCGAGGAGTGTAATATCCATGGGGAAATAATGGGGCAAGGGGACAATCAGGTAATTCATATTAAGCTTGACAAAGAACAACAGGGACAACCCCACTACTATACCGCTAGAGTGCATTTGATCCGATAAAATTAGTTACAAAGCAGAGGTATAAAAATGTGTATGGATTAGGTATACGCGCGACATGGGTTAGCACTTTTTGTACGTACACATGGTAAAATACGCGCAACACGCGACGGGCCAGCGATATTTAACTACATTTGCATTAGTGGGTCTATCCACTAACTTCCACTATCCATTTTGAATTAATGAGTCTCTAACTACACAGCTTTTTGCCACTCACTGGAGTTTACAGACGCAATATCCTCTGCATAGAACTAAGACGCATTGACTAAGGAATCGGCGAAACTCATCTTATTTTCTCCATACCTAACTAGTGGGTTAGAGCGCACAACGTATGGGACGGTAGTTGACAGTCACAGGGTCATGTGTACTAGGTTGGCCCTGTCCCCCTGAAATGGTTTCTCCTCCAGATTCGTATTGGAAAGCCCCAACTCAGCCGAAGATTCCTTATCCGTCCAGTTTTCTACGCATTCAGCATCTGGAAATTTATATAAACATCAGAATTATATTAACATTTTTCATATAATTCATTATTTTCATGGCAGAAATATCTATCTTGACGAAACTTGGTATGCATGTTTTACATAATTTTTTTTTGTGCCGTCCGTGATTTTTAGTTTCACTCTTTTCTAAAAAGAGTGAAAATTTGCTGCGACGCTATTTACCAACCGATTTTAAGATATTATCTAATCGTATCATATTCTTTTAAATTTGGGGTATAAAGGCTATCAAGCATTGATATTTTTGCTAGGTTAGGTTCAGACATGATTATCAATTTATATGTTAAATATCAACAGAAATCGATCGTAATAGAGAAAAGGGTGCTTGGCAGTAGGTATGGTTATGGTAGGTTTGGATGCAACTATATACAAATATTATGCATTCTCTTTACTTGAGAGAGGACACTCGCTTAAAATAGATAGATAGATTAAATCTTTATTGTATATATTTACATACCAAAGATTCAGAATGTAGCTACAAATACATAATTATATTAAACACTATATATATATATATATATTATTTTATAAATATAGAATTTAGTTAGTTATTGCGCTAGGTAAAACGCTTTGACACGTTGTTTAAAAGTGTCCAATGAAGGCGCACGTCTAACTTCATAAGGCAAAGCGTTCCATAGGCGAACAGATTCAACACTAAAAGAGGAACCATAAAAAGTGGTGCGGTGTTCCGGGAATCTTAACATTAAGTTCTCTGATGACCGTAGAGATAATGAACTTCCAACATCTAATAATTCAATACTTTCCTGAAGATAGCGCGGGGATGAGGACTTGAACAGTATACTATAAAGTAGGGACAAAATATGAGCATTCCGGCGACTGCGAATGGGAAGCCACTTGAGTTTAGTGCGAAATTCAGAGACATGGTCATATTTGCGCAGGTCAAATATAAACCGTATGCAGAAATTTTGAAGACGCTCAAGTTTATTCAGCTGGTCGTCTCTAAGGTCAAGATAGCAGACGTCAGCGTAATCGAGAATAGGGAGTAAAAGAGACTGTGCTAATGCAATTTTAGTGGTAGTCGGTAGGACATTGCGCAACCTGCGTAGTGATCTGGCAGATGCAAACATGTTTCGGCTAGTTACAGCTAGTTGTGGGTCCCAATGCAAGTTCTTATACAGTGTCACTAAATGGAATGGTGACTCCATCAAACACAATACGTGGAAGCAAATTCCAATCTACATTACAAAGTTTTCTAGAGCTACCAATAATTATAGCCTGCGTTTTGATAGGATTTACTTTAAGGCCATATGATTTGCTCCATTCAGATATACCATAGAAATCTCTATTCGTAGCTTCAACTGCTTCAGCTAATTGGCTGAGAGAAGCTTGTCTGTAAAATTGAAGGTCATCTGCATATAGGTGGTAGGAAGAAGTCAGATTATGCGATATATAATTTATAAATATAGCAAATAGAAGAGGAGATAAAACGCCACCTTGAGGAACACCAGCTGACGTGTTGCACCAAGAAGAGACAGACTCTTCAAGGCGAACCCGCTGTCGACGGCCATACAGGTAATTATGAAACCAGTCAACCACGATTTGAGATATATTACGAGTGCGTATAAAGGCAAGGAGAATGTCTGTGTCTATAGTATTAAACGCATTACTGAAATCCAAAAGCGCCAACACAGTTAACTGACCATTTTCCATGCCTAGGCGTATGTCATCAGTAATTCTCACAAGTGCAGTAACTGTGCTGTGCCCTGGGCGAAAACCCGATTGAAAAGGGTTCATGAGGTCATGTCTAGTGAGAAAAGAGCTTATCTGGTTATGTACTATACGTTCTAGAACTTTAGAGAGAAAAGGAAGGATAGAAATGGGACGAATGCGATAATATTTTATTGTTCACAAAAACATAACAATATGAAAACTGAAATGTAATAATTACAAAAATTGTGTCACAATGGGCGGCCTTATTGCTAAAAGCAATCTCTCCCAGGCAATCTTAGGATGGAATGTATAATTAAAAATTCAACGACATGGGCGCAAAAACATAAGTACATATAAAAAACAATGGAAAAATAACAATAACATAGCGAGATAATACAAAAAGGATATAGCAATACGTACTCTTGTAATATCATATTATTACCATGTACTCGAAAATTGTCATACCCAACAATAAAAATACGTAACCAATAGGTATATATACCAAAATAATAACATAAATACATAAACCTAAAACAATTAAGGGACAATAAAAAAGTGCAAAGCAGTATTATATGTTTAGATATATTTTTTTAATTTGATCCTTAAAAATGTTTATAGATGTTGCATGTCTGATTGAAATGGATAAGGAATTCCACAGGACAGGCTTGGACAGTAAATGAACCATTGTAAAAAGAACTTGAATGTGGCGGAATCGCAAGAACAAGATTTTCTGATGACCTTAGGGGGTGTGAAGGACAGTTAAGGAAGTTAAAAAGTTCTTTGAGATAGCGCAGATATGAAGGATTAAACAAAATATTGTATAGAAGGCAAAGAATGTGGGTATTCCGGCGAAGAAATATGGGGAGCCACTTGAGCTTATTACGGAATTGAGAGACATGATCATATTTGCGCAAACCAAATATGAATCTAATACAGAAATTTTGAAGTCGCTCAAGCTTATTAAGTTGTTCCTCTGTTATGTCTAAGTAGCAGGTGTCAGCATAGTCAAGAATGGGTAGTAACAGGCATTGAGCTAGTGAAATTTTAGTGGTAGTAGGAAGGAAGTTACGCAACTTTTTTAATGATGCAGCAGACGCAAACAGTTTACGACTTGTTACCTGCAGCTGTAGATCCCACTGCATACAGCAATCCAAAGTTTACCCCCAAACTTTTCACAGACTTACTAAAAGGAATGGCAACTCCACCAAAAACAACCCCAACAATCTTGAACTTCCAATGATGATTGACTGCGTTTTTACAGGATTTATTTTTAATCCAAAGGATTTGCTCCACTCAGATATTCGATTAAGGTCATTATTTGTGGTTTGAATAGCTTCGGGTAATTTATCCAATGTGGCCTGGGAATATATTTGTAGATCATCTGCGTATAGGTGGTACGAAGAAGAAAGATTATGGGAAATGATATTAATAAATAATGCAAATAAAAGAGGTGATAGGACGCCGCCTTGAGGAACGCCTGCAGTCGTATCACACCATGAAGAAAAACTGTCTTCGAGGCGAACACGTTGTCTGCGTCCGTATAAATAACTATGAAACCAATCAATCACCGTTGGAGATATGTTAATCGAGCTAAGCAATGCAAGGAGAATGTCAAAATTTACAGTGTTAAACGCATTACTGAAGTCTAACAAGGTAAGTACAGTAAGTTGGCCATTGTCCATACCGAAACGAATATCGTCTGTGATTTTGGCGAGAGTTGTAACTGTACTGTGCCCACGTCGAAATCCGGATTGAAGCGGATTGAGGAGATCATTATTAGTGAGGAACTTGTTAAGTTGGTTGTGGATAAGACGCTCGAGAACTTTGGAGAGAAAAGGGAGTATAGAAATAGGGCGGTAATCAGAATGACATTTAGGATTAAATTTTTTAGGAAGAGGTATGATATGGGCGTCTTTCCAAACAGAAGGAAAGACTCCAGTGGTAATAGAATTATTGAAAATGCAACAGAGGATGGGAAGGATAGTATCTAGGATGGGTACAACCATATTACGACTAATACAGTCATGGCCAATCGCACTAGATGTGATAGACATAATGCTCTTTTTAACATCACAAGCAGATAATTGATTTAGAATAAACGGGGAGTAGTCAGGAGTTGGCAGAGTTGAAAGATAATGCAGTGTATTATTTTTATCTATGTCGCTAATATCAGACGAGGAAGAAAAGTGGAGGTTGAGCGAGTTAATATTTAAATCATTTGGAATTGAGTCCTGTCGTGATTTACCAATTCCCAACGTCCTGAGAAATTTCCAGACTTTGGAGGTGTCCTATTTATCAACAGATTTATGAACATGGCGACGTAAAGCATCCCTATACACCATGTTGCAGACATTTCGGGCCTTGACATACGCTGCTTTGATTGTTTCGGTTGGTTGACGTTTATATTTATACTTCGCAAGAACCTTTTTATGAATCATAATTTTAATGTCGTCAGAAAGCCAGGGGGCGAGTAGGTGTTTAAGTTTCATAGCACGCAAGGGGGCATGCTTGCCGTACAGTTGCGTTATGATAGAATTAAAAATTGCTACTTGGTCGTTCACAGTCTCGGCATTAATTACAGGTGGCCAATCAATCCTCTGAGCATCCTGAAAGAATGCTTCCTTGTCCATACCACTAAAATTACGCTGAAGAATGACTTTAGGCTTTGGTTTCGGAGGACGAACTTTGTATGACTGTTCACTATTCGTTCTAGCTTCGATAACATAAATTCAAATTCACGCGCTTTGCTCGTGGGTCTAGTGGTTGGCCACTAACAAGGCTCTTGATTCCGGAGCGCACCTTTCTAGTCTCTGATTGGCTCCGTTAAAACTGTGATTGATGGTTGAGTGAAGTGAAGAGCGGCCGACCCATTCGATGTCAACAAAGGTTGAAAAACACGTCTAATTTTTAACTATCAACCGTAATACCGAAAACTAACGCTTTGAGTGGATAACTGTGTTTAATGTGATGCGAACTATATAAAACCCATAATCAGTTTAACAAGTAAGGAACCAATCCGAGGATGTACATACCATAACAGTAACGAAGAGTAACAAAACTTCGCTAAAGCTTGGGAGGCACGTTTGGCAGCTGGATAGCTAAGGTAAGGTGCTGTATGTACTTGTTATCAGGGCATCTGGACTACTCAACCACGGTCAATTCCTATTACCGGCGGAGATTCTAATTTGATTCATTTTCCGACTCAGAGTGGCGTTGAGGACCCCCTTACGGCAGGGTCGTTTCGTCACAGATAGATTAAGTCGTGATACGAGAAAGCATCAGCTGAGCATTTACCGTGCTTTTTTTTCCGGCGCTTTCTGGCCGGTCTGCCAGCTAGGTCCCTAACGTGATCAGGGGTTTTGGTATACATTATTAATAATTAAAGGCGTACATAGGTTCTTATGCTAGGTCACTTAATCTGCATACATAATATGTATATATATATCTGTGTCTAAACCAGTTACACTTGTTTTAATTATTACTAAGATTTTACTTATATTTATTATTACCTCTATTACATATCGCTTTTCGAACCATTCTATTTTATACAATATAATTTTCAAAAGCTGTATTTATCTATTTGTTTCTATTTATTACCCTTTTAATTATTGTACACAATATTCTATAAATCTATTTCTACAATTATTATCTAACATTATTTCACAAATATTTTCTTTATTCAGTATATATCCAGTTTCCATTTCAAAATCGTAACGTTTTTGACCGTAGACTGGGCATTCTACTAGTACATGTTCTACAGTCTCGTTCATGTGCGGTTCACAGTTGCACGATGGACTCTCTTTGCATTTAAAGCGGTACAAATAGTCGGAGAGCCCACCGTGCCCCGTTAACACTTGTGAAACGATGCCTGTTATTTCCATGCGCCTAATTACATTATAGGATAGGATGGGACCAGGGAAAAAAATCTTTGTAGTTGACGCGGTCTCTTCGTTCTGATATCTATGGTTCCATTTGCCAAGCGCGTCCAGACGAATCTGGCGCTTGGCAAACGATACCGGACATTTGTCGTAGTGGGGCCGTATCTTCAATTTAAGTGCTGCGTCTTTCGCCAGAGCATCTGCCCTTTCATACCCCTCGAGTCCCGCATGTGCTTTCATCCAAAAAAGATACACTTTTTTGTTATTTGCTTGACATAGCTTTAGACATTTCGCGTTTGGACTGCGAGGGGATGGAAAGAGCAGTTGTTAACTACTGTATCCAGCGAGGATCGTGAGTCGCTATAAATCCCGAAATTAGACTCCAGCCTCCCTAATATCACCTCCGTTGCCTTGCATATTGCGAGTAATTCTGCCTGGTAGACGGTGCATTGACCGTGCTTTGCAACATGCTGAGAGGATGATACAATGACTAGATCAAGAACCGAAGAAGAGTAGTTTGGAGAGTGGCGAGTGGCATTAAGCGGGAGAATATGCATGCAGCACGAATTAATAATGGATTCAACTGAAGATGAACGTTTGTCATGCTTGAGAAGACATGTGTTGAAATCACCCATAATAATCGTGTGATTGTATGAGGAAATATGATCTTCTAAGATCTTTTCAAACTCAGACAAGTAATTGATGTGTGATGAGGGGCTATAATAGGATCCGAATAATATTTTATTATGAGGTAAGAGTACCTCCACAAATAGGTGATCGCCTGCATTAGAAAGCGGTGGCTGTGATGAGGTGCTAATTACAGAGAAAGAAATATGTGACCGAAGATAAATAGCTACCCCACCCCCAACCCTATCAACGCGATCGGTGCAGATGAGATTAAAACCAGGCAGAGAATAGGAGATGGAAGGTAGGCATGGTTTGAGCCATGTCTCTGAGACCACAATAGCATGAATATTTTTACAGTCAAGGAAAACCTGCATTTGTAGGTAATGAGCCGATATACTCTGCGCATTTATGTGAATCACGTTAAAATTCTTCGGTACATCAGAAAATTGTGTGTCGAGCGTTTTATAAAGCGATGGAATACTAACGAAACTGTCATCACTATTTGTAGAAGAGTCAGAATGTACAGAAAAATACTGCTCACTATCACTGCTATTACCATTATACAAAAATGCTCAACATAATAATACAATATATAAATACTTAACAATATAAAAATATATATAATATACCTAATCAACAATAGTAAGATGTTTACACTTACTAAATTAAAAACTAACTTATCACCTGCCAGTTGTGTATAGATTAAAACAATATACCTAATGATTAACCTCTACCTAAATAATATAGTAAAAAAACTTAATTAAAATTCTAAAAATATCGCAGTCAGTGTTGCGATACCTACAATGCGTACAAACCACAGAGCGCCAAAAATAAAAGACGATCATGTATAAAATACTGACACTGACAGCTGACAGACATGAAAATCAAGCAAATGGTTATCGCATAGACTGTGGAACTTATCAATTTGTTTGATTGAGTAAAGAGAATATAATACTAGTTGAATTGAATACTATGATTGAGTTGAGACCACAGAGTATTTACTGTACAACTGTTGTATTCTAGGAAAAAAATAGTTCAGTCTGAATTTTGTTCTGATTTCTGTGGAGTGAAACCAAACTTTTACAAGTACTTACATGTGACCAAAGTAATAAAATTAACATTTCGTCTACCAACCAAAGTGTGTAAAGGAAAATTATTTTAACACAAACAAACATCGGTACTAATGTCAGTGTTTTAAATAACAAAACAGTGAAGGAGTAACAAAACAATACAGGCGCTTATTTACTCTTCAAGGGTCGTCTAGATTTGGGTGCCGCCGCTGGCTCTTTAGCAGAGACGGGTGCAGGCTTCGGCACCTCCGTCAACCGTAAAAAAAACCGTAAAAAATACTGTATGCACAAGCATTCCCAAAAAAACACTTTTTGCCTAATCGTGTAGTGAAAGACTGGAATGAATTAAAAAGTTACCCTCAACCTCATGACTGAACGACGTTCCTTAAAACTGCAGTCTTCGGATGATGCTGAAGAATAAAGGCTGCTCAATAAACGAATATGGAAGTCCTTGCGACACGACATCCGGATCTTTAATACAAACCGTATTAAAGAGACGATAGAGCGGAACAAGGGCTCCAAAGTGTTTGCAAGAGACAATTCTACTGGGCAAAGCCAGTTGACGAAGATGCGGAGAAGACGGCCAAAGCAGAAGTGTTAGGAGAGGTCGAGAGTTTCTACGGGCAGTTATACTCGTCGGTCGCTAAACCTTTAAACATTAGCAGTTCGAGCTCGCCCCAAGAGCCAAGTTGACCCGGCATTATACCGAAGATATCCCGGACATCAGCCTGTATGAGATTAGAATGGCCTTGAAACAGCTTCAGAACAACAAGGCGCCTGGTGACGACGGTATCACATCTGAGCTTCTGAAAGCAGATGGAACACCGGTACTTCAAGTCCTTCAGAAGTTCTTTAATACCTTCTTACTCGAAGGTACAACGCCAGAAGCATGGAACAAAAGCGTAGTGGTGCTGTTCTTCAAGAAAGGTGACAACACTTTGCTTAAGAATTACAGAACCATCTCGCTTTTGAGCCATGTTTATAAGCTGTTTTCGAAGGTCATAACGAACCGTCTCAGTCGCAGGTTTGATGTTGATGATTCCAGCCTCCGGAACAAGCCGGTTTCTGAAAAGGCTATAGTACCATAGACCACATCCACACGCTACGGCAAGTTATACAGAAGGCCGAAGAGTGTAACTTGCCTCTTTGTTTAGCGTTTGTGGACTATGATAAGACCTTTGATTCGATCAAGACGTGGGCAGTACTTGAATCTCTCTCTCTAGCGGTGCCGTATCAACTATCGGTATATTGAAGTGAAAAAAACTGTGCTGAAGTGTTTGTACAAAAATGTCAACATGTCAATCCGAGTACAGGAGCAGAGTTCGAAGGCAATTCCATTGCAAAGATGCGTGAGACAGGGATACGTTATATCTCCGAAACTGTTCACCGCTGCATGGGAAGACGCCTTCAAGCTCTTGGAATGGCAAGGACTTGGCATCAATATTAACGGAGAGTACATCACTTACCTTCGATTTACCGACGATATTGTAGTCATGGCAGAATCTATGGAATACCTCAGTACAATGCTCGGGCTCGGAGGCCTCCATCGAGTTTCCCAACAGGAAGGCCTTAAGATGAACATGGACAAGACGAAAATAATGTCTAATGCCCATGTTGTACCCACCCCAATATCAGTTGGGAACTCAGTTCGCGTCAAAAATGCCCCAGTGCCTCATGTCAAGAATCTTCGACCAATGTTTGTTAACAGTGATGACTTATGGCACTGAAAGGTGGTTTCTCACTATGGGCCTCATAAGTAAGCACAAAGTCGCACAACGACCTATTGAGAGGGCTATTCTCTACGTGATCGAATCAGAAATGAGGAGATCCGTAGACGAACTAAAGTCACCGACATAGCCCAGAAGATTAGCCAGTTAAAAGTGGCAGTGGGCAGGGCACATAGCACACAGAACAGATGGCCGATGGGGACGGAAGGTTCTGGAATGGAGACCACAGACCGGCAAGCGTAGCTAGGTCGTCCACCGACACGGTGGACAGACGACCTGACAAAGGTCACAGGACGACGTTGGATGCAGGCCGTTTCCAACCGGTCTTATTGGAAAATTATGGGGAGGCATATGTTCAGCAGTGGACGTCCTACGGCTGAGATGATGATGATGATTCCTAAAATTAGCATTGCAATGCTCACCCCTATTATCTGAACGCTGGCAGTTAACACTCCACTTACCTGCTTTTCGACTAGTTATAAAATTAATAAAACAGGACATTACCTCGGATTTTCCCTTCATTAAATGTCCAATGTCTTCTGTGAACATGTATGAATGAATAAGCTGAAGGGTTTGCTCCGCTCATCTTGCCTGATCTTTTGGGTCATTTACTTCACCATTGACTTCCCCTCAAGGCATGCGATATGTCTGTAGCTTATCTTCGCTCACCTGAAATGAGACATCACATACCACACATTACCTCAACGAGCTTAAAGCATTTCAGACTGAGATAGAATAGAATAAAATAGCGAAAATATTTATTGCATTTAAATAATATAATAATGATAATAATTATTATATAGAATGATTATTATTGTAGCGCTCTAGTAAAACCACAACACACCTCTCGACACCCTTTAGTCATCGACACCAACATTGCCCCTTTAGTCACCATTCATGGTGGCCCTAATTGGGGCCTGAGTGTTTAGTGGGTGGCCAGTCGCTGCCTAAATATTTTAAAATGAGGCTGAAATTGGCAGGTGCCATAGTGCCCTCATCACTTATAAGATCATCTCAATAGCCTTGCCCATTTTTATAATAAATAATCCATGTCACCGTCATACCGAATTCTGTTTTTATACACTTTTGTATATTTTATACTGAATAGGCCTCTAAGTGTTGATCTTTGTAAAGGTCCTATTTTAACAAATCTATGAAATGAGTCATAGTTAAAACCTTTATTCAATTTAGGCATCAAAGACGCACTTATTAACTTCAATTTTTCATTATAATGTACTTTAAAGACTCTACCGCCGCATTCCAGAATATATATAGCCTACCGAGAAGAAGCGGCAAGAAACTCGGGGCCATTATTTTTATATAGATGTTTACAATGTTTCTACTTAGGTACTACAAATATTACATTTTATGGGTTGCAGAGTGACAGCTTGGCAGAAATGGAGTATTCCAAGCATTTATCTTCTATATAATGTTGGACTTTATAATAAGCCTTTTTTATTAAAACGTTTTTTACAGTAAACTTCAATTTGCCCTCTGTGAACTCAGTCATGTGTTTTGGGATTTTATTGCAAAAGTGCACACAATTTCCTAGGAATTACTTATTAGTCTTCGCAAGTCTCAAAACTAGGTACAGCTATCCTATATGTATTTCTAGTATTAAAAGTGTGGTGATCACTATTTAACTTATATTTATGTAATTATTATATATAATATTATATATATAGCTCGAATAGCACGTTTCTATAGGATGAAGATGGTCTCTATATATAAAATAAAGAATAATCCTTTATTCAGAATTCAGTCATCTAGCTCCTATTCTAGCTGGACCCATCTACTTTCTATAAATCTGTAATTTTCCTTCGACAAAGGCCTCTTCTAACCTATTCCATTCCTGTCATTCCCTCACCACTCTGTACCATGACACTCCAATAAAATTTTCTTATATCATCATCCCATTCTCTGTGGTATTCCTCCTTTTCTTTGGCTTTGCCTTGGGTCCACTGAGTGATGGTTTTGCTCCATTTGTTCTTCCCTCTTAACATATGACCAGACCATTGCCATTTTAGCTATTTAAATTTGAGGGCTACATCTTGCGATCTTAGCTTTTTTTTTTATTTTTACCTATATTATTTCTAATTCTGTCCATCTTGTTCTAGTCTATTAAATTTCTTAGATTATGGCCCCTGCGGGATTGCCGCAATTCAGCCGTTGCGTGGTAGTAGAAAAAAAGAAAGGAGACCGGTCGGTGATGGGACAATTAATCAGCTTCTAGATCATAAATTTTGCATCTGAGCATACACACCTAAGGAGGACAAACACAGAATTTAAGTACAAAGGATGTATCATGTAAACATAAAGATCCCCAGCATACTTTTTTCCATTGCTCGCTGACAAAATGGGAAGTTTATTAATTATTTCTTGCTATAGCTCATGTTTGGATCCCATACATTAACACAAAAGGTTTACACTTTGTGTTTAAATGTATCTCTCTGTATTTTCATTACTTATCTTTTCTCCAATATCTGCTGTTTGTTAAATGTCTTTCGATTTATATATTATTATATAGTTTGAGGTGATATCTCTTTCAGCATAACTAATTTGCTATTTTCCTAAGATTATAGTTCTCTTATTTCCATTGGTAATTATTTTTATTGGTTCGCTTTTTTTACCTTATTACTCTCTGGTTCATTTAACATCTTGTTTAGATCTACTGGTGTTTTCTCAAATAGACAATATCATAATTTACAGCATGGATATGGTCAAGTAGTCTCTGTGAAAACCCGCCTGTTCTATTGGCTTTTGCTGATCATGTTTCCTTAAATTGTTTTAGGTATGCTGTTTTTGGTGGAATAGCCATTCATTTTAGTAAATCTGTTAAAAGTCTGGGGCTCACTTTGGATTGCTGTATGAAGTGGGATCTACAGTTGCAAATAACGAGTTGTAAACTGTTTGCGTCTGCTGTGTCATTGAAAAGGTTGAAAAACTTCCTTCCTACTACCACCAAAATTTCACTAGATCATTCCCTATTTCTGCCCATTTTTGACTATGTTGATATCTGCTATCTAGATCTGACGGAGGAACAGCTTAATAAACTTGAGCGACTTCAAAATTTCTGTATTCGATTTATATTTGGTTTGCGCAAATATCTCTAAAATAATGTCTCTCAATTCTGTAATAAGCTCAATTGGCTCCCCATATGGTATCTCCCATAGGTTTCTGTGTTGATGATATCTTACTTGGTACTTGGTCGGCGGGCTATTTCCCGCACCCATGGCGTCTTGATGCGGCACTTTGTGCGCGTTAGTCCAGCCACCCGATGTCGTCGAAGAAGGCCAGCAGCTCGCTGATGCCGGTGCAGGCCTCCTGGACGGTCCTCGGTGTTCCGAGGTGCTCTGCCCGTTGTGACGCCACGCTGCTGCACTCCAGGGCCGCTATTCTCTTAGCTACTGAGCAATTGCCACACTACTGCAACACTTCTGCGATTGTACTGATTATACTGCTTCTCATGTCAAATACTGTATTCTGTTTCCTAGTATATATTTAGGTCTATGATTCTGTTATATGTTGCTCTTAAAGTGGTTATTGAATTGCAATTCATTGCAAAGATTCATTGCAATTGCGACGCTATTGTCATAGATTAAAATATATACTAGGAAATTTAGCTATTGTATGGCCCATAGATTAATCAGACCAAAGAGAATATAATAGAGAAGAGGCGGGACTTAATAGACTATAAAAATAAAATTTAAACGTCAAAACGGGGCTACCTCTGAAAGCCAACCTGACGAACTTAACAGTTCTGCCATCATTAAGGATAAAATAGGGATGTGCGCCCCTTTGATTCGAAATTCATCGATATCGATTCCATAACTACTAGTTATGAGACCTATAACATTCTGCAGCCCTCTCATCTACACTTTAAATATTTTTTTGCCTTGCCAATGTTTCTATAAGAAAAATATGAAAAGTGTAAATTGAGCCCTCTCAATTTACAGTAATAATGTAAGAGGCCAACAGAATTTCGTCAAAACAAGAAAAACGCCATAGTGTAAGCGAGTTTCAGTTGATTTATGGAACTAAATACTGATATTTATCAGTAAACTAACTATTTATTTACGTTCTTTTAAGTTGGTTTGGTAATGGAATGTCTCAATAACTTTATGGGACACTTGAAGTAAATCCTGTTGATGACGTATGGTGCGGTGTTGAAATTCAGGAATTAGCACCATGGATTAAATAGCTATGCTGATGCTTTCTTCTTGCTGAAAGTATAAAATAAATAATATATCAATGAATCGCCCCCTCAAATGAGAAACAGATTTATATTGAACAAGTAGTTCCCCGTGGATTACGCACGGTACATAACACTTATGTACTGAAAATCAAAAGGCGGAAGTCATATGTTTGTCTGTATGTTTTTTTTGTGTGTATGTTAATCAATATTTTCGCTTATTTGTGGACCAATTTAAAAAATCTTTTTTCATTCGAAAGAGTGTGACTCTCGTGGTGGTCCATTATCAAGTCAGGATCTGATAATGGAGTCAGGAGGTGGATAGTGGAACTCCACAACGGCGAAATGCATGGACACGAAATTTTGTAAATTGGTTTAACTTTAATATAGCCTGTTCTATACTCCATCAAGACATAGCTGCTGCACCCAGTGTAGACTTTCGGCGATAGAAGTTTTTCGATCGGTGTATACACTTAGTCTTCGTTGTCCGTACATTTGACCCATGTTTTATGACTTTATTAATACAAGTACAATATAAAAAAAAAATAATAGACTTTCGTTTAATTCAGTTATTGGAGTGTAACTCAAAAACTACCGAATTTGATGAAATTTAAATGGAAAGCACTTTCAAAAAAAAATATATTTGATAATCGGTTTACCTAGTGAAAAGTTATGAGGTAACAAACATAAAAAATACAGTTGAAATGAGTACCTCCTCCTTTGTAGACGTCGGTAGAAAACCATCGATATCGATATTTACAAAAAAAATATTGCGGCACCGCACTATTTTATTTGAACTATGTGGTCGGTATATGTAAAATGAATTTATGGCTATATTAGCTCTTATTATATGAATAGGGGTCGTTATAATGAACTTATTTATTTATACTTAACATACTTTTTCCAGCGGATATCTGGCCATAAAACAACGTTTAGTACCATCTTTCCTTTCTGATATAAAACCGCATACTTCACATTTTCTGTACTTCATAAAATATCTTCTCTAATTACACTTTCTTATAGTTTTTAGCTACTTGGTACCTAATAACATAAAACAACTTCACAATATACATTTATTTGCACTAAATTATAAAAACAACTCGTAAACAAAGATTTTCAATGAAAATATTGACAATATTTGACAATAAGAGAAAGAAAGCGATATATTGCGTGAGTGAGAGAGATATATCCACCATTAAAGTTCTGCCTCGTTTCATACATCGTTTTCACGCTATGTAGTTAGTTGCGACAGACTGAATCAGACCACAAAATCAGACTATATCTATGGCCGTGCTACAACTTGCGAATGTTGCCACTCAAATAAGTTTGAAAACTTGTAACAATTAAACATCAATACAGTGGTTTTAAAGCAAAAATACATAAAATAATTATTTTGCTATCAAAACACTGTCAAAATATCACTGAAACTGAGTTTTTAATACTTCTTTGTCTACCTTATAATTGAACTCACGTGTTTGTACATTTGCCATTCGTCAAGTTAAATATTAATTATTCAAGTCATCATCATCATCTCAGCCATAGGACGTCCACTGCTGAACATATTCCTTCCCCCAAAAATTTCAAAAAGGACCGGTTGGAAGCAGCCTGCATCCAACGTCGTCGTGCTGCTTGTCAGGTCGTCAGTCCACCTTGTCAGTGGACTACCTACGCTGTGCTTGCCTCTCCGAGGTCTCCACTTCAGAACCTTCCAGCCCCATCGGCCATCTGTTCTGCGTGCTATGTGGCCTGCCCGCTGCCACTTTAACTGGCTTATCTTCTGAGCTACGTCGGTGACTTTAGTTCGTCTACGGATCTCCTCATTTCTGATCCGATCACGTAGAGAAACCCCGAGCATAGCCCTCTCCATAGTTAGTCAAGTCACTGTACTGTTTAAATTACGT
Organism: Selenia dentaria; assembly: GCA_917880725.1. NCBI lineage: Eukaryota > Metazoa > Arthropoda > Insecta > Lepidoptera > Geometridae > Selenia > Selenia dentaria. Next base: position 42,801,706 of record OU862876.1, read on the forward strand.
TCTAGTTACGAAGTGGTTCCATTACCAAGATCAATTACCATCGTCTCATGATTCTAGTCACTTTGCCTACATTCGTGCACCATTACGAACATTTAACGGTTAATAATCCATCACTACGACAAGCCAACACCACAAAAATACAAAAGTAAAAAAAATAGTTTTGGTCGTTTGAACATGCAGATGGCTCTCGCCATCAAATCCAAAAAATCAAAAGCCAACAATGACTATTATAATTTATGTTCTTTTGTGTTGATTTTTAAGTTTTGACGTGTAATAGTGGTGGATTATTATAAGTTGATGTTCACAATGGTGCAGTTAAGTGTCAGGTGGTATGTATAAGTGAGCCAATAAATTCATAAAAAAATATTTTTGCTTTTTTTCGTCAATCGTGTTAGCAAGTTTTAGTAATGCATCCACGTGACTCATACAAAACAGCAGTTAAATAAATGACTTCTTTCTTAGAGCAGACTCAAACTACCTACTTGAATAAAAGTTTATATTTCTGAAATAACATAAATAAAACTACATTTTAGCCGCATAGTTTGGTCTTTGTAGGGTTGTCCACCTCAAAAGGACAAATCAACCCTTTTCGGATCACTTTGTTGTCCGTCTGTTCATCTGTATGTCTGCCAAGATCCTTTTTCATTTATAAAAAGAAAAAATCTTAATTTAATGAAATGTGTATCAGTGATAAGATTAACGAATTGACTATTAAATATTATTATAAACGTTGATATATTTAATCAATATAAGAAATTTATAAAAAAACTTATTATTTGCGGTTGCAGTTATAACCGTGTTTATGGATCGACAGTTTGTCCTTTGAGCTAGTATGTATTTAATTTTAAAGCAAACATATTAGATGCTTGCTTCACTTGCTTGATTCTCAATATGTTGATAAGGCACGACACTATCATATTACACGTTTGTTTTTACCCTTATGACATGACTTCCGCAGCTACTGCCGTTTTTGGTCACCTGACTTTTAGGAACTTTTGTACACATATTATTTATTCAAAATAAAGTTAATCCAATGCATATTATTTTTTTATTTTATTAGTTAACATTACATTGTAATTTATTATTGATTGTGTCAACTACCCTATTGGTTGGGTTCGTAGCATTTCTGTCTCTTACCGGTATACGCTAATGACAACTCTATTTGATACTTACTCTGAGACAGATGTGTACCACTGTAGCAACACAGAGGCACAGTAGATATATGGAGAACAGTACGGAAACTACCTTCAATCGTTCGAAACGGCCCACTGACATAAACATGCGCATCATCGAGACCCCTAAGCGGTTCTGGTGGTGCCGTCAGTAGTGAGTGTTACAAACTATTTCTACATCTTAACCTTTTTTTATATAATCTAAAATATGAAATGTCACACTTGCTTGACTGACTGCTATGTGTTTTAAAATTGTAATAATGTTCTTCTATGATCGATCATAAATCATATTATTCATAAAACATAAGACGTAATACAAATCTTAGATGGCGGCTGCAAAATATTATAATATTATTATGAACTATATCGTACTGGGTGTCGTTTTTATGGTTTTCGAAGGTGTCATACATTTTATTTGGTAACTAGATTTAATGTCTACAGCAGAACAACGAATGTTTGTTTAAAAAAATAATACCTTTAAACATTAAAAGTGACAACTATGGCTTCAATGGGACATAGATAATTATTTATTCAACTAGGCTTAGTTTCCATACTGTTGCATCTTTATACTGTGACAGAGGTGGGTAGCAATGCAATCGCAACTCAATAGTTTACAGAATACCATTTATGTCAAAAACTATCAAACGCAAGCCGCTGCACCGCGATCGAACATAATTAGCGAGCAGAATACCAAAACTGTCAAAAAGGACAATTTTCGTGCATTTGAGTTGCTATATCGCGGTTCAATAGCTAAGAGAATAGCCCCCAGGATGACGTGCGCGGCCGTTACCGTCTGCCTCCAGGCGCCCTCAGCACAGGGGGCTGTCTGTAACACCTAACATAAACAGGTGTTTGTTTAGTGAGCATTGTCCCGTGACAAGACCGACCATACGTCGTAGTTTGTCACATGATGGGACATTACGAAATAACAAAACTTTAGATAAATCCATTGGATTTCCAATAATACAAACTAATAACAGTTAAATAAAGCGTGGGTCTCAGACAGCCAGAACTCGCAAACGTATCTTAAAATTAAGGTTTTGTAAGCCTTTAATCACTTAACATTTATGCACAATATTATATATTACAAATAAATCTGTTAAATCAAACTATTATGTACCCATTTAATATAATGGCGCTTATTAACATTATGGAAAATAATGCTGTTTATGTCCCAAAACATTTTGTAAGCATAAACTGGTATCGTGCTTGTTGTTTCATGCTTACTATACAGTACAGCGGCTGATAGCAAACATAAAGTCTATTATTTAAGCTACAGTTTCAGTGCTTACACAACCTTAGGTATGGTTTAGCACTGTGTAAGTGCTTAACACAGTTACATATATTACATAGTTAAAAAATATTATATGACGCATGCCATTTTCTTTGGCCGGTAGAAAAAAAAAACCGCTATAAAAAGTATCAAAAATTAATTTAACAATACAAAGTCCATTACACACTACTATAATTTACAGCAGAGCTGTTTTAAAGCCTTTGAATACATTTACAAAATAAATGAAAATGTATGAAGACAATATTGTTTAGTGTGGCGTACTAGTAAAAGTTGGTTAAAAAGCTATAAAATACATTCTAAAATGCAGTTTCTAATATACTCTACATAAAATACTCACGTTTTACACAGGGATAATTACTGAAGTTAGTGATATTGGTGCTAAGAATCTCTTATCAATATTTTAATCATGAGTGGCTACAATCTTAGTGCAAAATTAAGGACCAATAACCCAAATAATTTAAAGTGTCAATTGTCTGTTCTATGATAGTTTTCGTAACTGACTTTTGAATTTTGTATCATAGCACTATAGTTTAGGGTCATCTAGAAATTACAGATCGCGCTGTTATCAAACTTGATTGTGTTCCTAACCGAATGAATTGAATTGAACTTAAAATGGTAGTTTTTTTTTCACCGTAAGGTACAATAAATATTAAAATTGGTCACCACTAAGTTGAAAAGTTATAAAGGATTGAACAAAAATCAGTAAAAATAGTTATCATTCATTTGTCAGGAAAAATAATAAATATATTGAAATAAGGTCAGGGGCTTGTAGTAAGTTATTTCGATAGTTTTATTTCTGGTGCGAAAATAAGCATTACCTTACTTATTTCAACTATACATAATAACAAATTGACTTTGAATTAAACCTGCTAATAAATCTACATTTTGGCGACTAAATTCAGAGCAATGCGATGCAGGTATGCTAGCATTTCCTTTGTCTTTTCCGCATTCTACAATTTAAAGTAGGTACATATGGATTTTATTAATAAATTACTATAAACACAGTATTTTTTATCCCGAAACCGACGCTAACAAGCAGAGCCAAATCTTACTAATATTAAAAACACGAAATTTTGTTATTCTTTCACGCTCTTACGGCTGGGGCAATTTGATTAAATTGGTTATGGAGGTACATGAAGCTCTAGATTAACAGATAGTAGTTATACTTTTTATCATCATCCACATGAGTGTAACCGAGGGGCGCAACTAGTATGTTTAAATAAAAATCGAAGTAAACCTCATTCATTGAATTACTAAAAAATACTTAATTATACACAAAAGCTTTCAAACCGATATCGTGTTTAGTATATGATATAAAAACTTTTAATATTTAGGCTACTTTAGATGCCGAAATACCGTATCCAGTTATATATTTACATATTTTTTTAATATTTAACATGATGGGATATTTTTTTTTTTAATTAATTTTTGAATTCATCAGAGTAATGCCAAAACGTTCCAACCGACCAACCTCCTGGATCAAAATCGCTTGACTACAGTCGGCTGAACAATAAAGATGGATGACATGCCGACTCTATCACCAAGCGCGTCTACTTTATCGAGCTGTCAAAATCATATCAAGTTTTTGACTAAGTTATCAGAAACTGACACATTTTGGCATAACTATATTGATAGAAGATAAGTGATCATTACACTTCGTACGACAGTCGGAGGGTAGACGTGTTGCTTGTTTTGATCGTCTATTTAATTATTAAAGTTGTGTTTAAAGTGACATTTATTAGAAGTGTTATATATGTTTGCATAACTGTGTAAATGAACTAGCTTTTGGTAGTTGTTGGACCCATAAGCATCAAGAAATAAGTGAGTTACGAGCAAAAACATTTTATAATTTGTTGCTACCTGCACTGGTCCCTGACCTAGGACAACTCGCAAGCGCCCGCGGTGACGTAATCATTGTGCAACGCTGGCTGTGTTTACTAACAATATACAGTTACAAAGTTAACGTTATTTTACTGATTGCACGGATTCGTAATAACTAATACCGCTTCTAGACACCATGGCTGATGGCGGTAATACTTGTGTCGGCTGCAGTGGATCACTCGACCATAAAGATTTTATGAGTTGCAAGGAATGTAAACAAAACTATGACCTGCAGTGCGCTAGCCTTTCGCCGAAGCGATTTAGATCGTTCAACGAGGAGAAGATGCGTAAGTGGTTGTGCCCAGAGTGCATATGCAAGCGTCCAAAAGGAGATAATAGTGACACACCCGTGCGTTCGACTCATCTCCAGCGCCCTGTTTCTTCGTCAGGGGTGGTTCATGAAAAACCAAGTATCGGCAATGTAACAAGACGTAAAAAGTCGCCTGCTTCGGGCACATTTATCACAGAGGAAAGAGTCAGGGAAATGTGGAGGGATGATATGAAACAAGATTTAAAATCTGTGGTCGATTCTTCTGTTAGAGAGTTATCTGGTCAGCTGAAGGTAATTAATAGTCAGTGTACTGAGTTTCACGCTTCCTTACCTTATGTTTGTAAGCAATATGATGATCTACATAAGGAACTATCTGATTTTAAGCAGTTATTTGGCAATGCAGCTGCAGAAATAAAGTGGCTCAAGGAGGAGAATAAGTCACTGAAACAAAGTATGTCAGCGAATATCACAAGGTTGCAATTATTGGAGGAAGAAAACCTAAAGCAGCAGCAATGGGCGAGAATCCAAAATGTGGAAATAACAGGCATTCCTGAGCAAAAAGATGAGACAACTACTGACCTTGTCCTGAAAGTTATCGAACACATTGGAGTGACTATTCAACCTACTGACATCGAGTTTGCCCATCGAGTCCAGCCGCGGCGTACGGTGAGTGCCTCTCGTGCACGTCCTATTGTCGTCCGGCTGAGACAGCGTATTTTCAAGGATCAAATGATTGCAGCTGCTCGTAAACATCGCGATATGACTACAAAGCATATAGGAATTGGAGGTGACACAAATAAAATCTTTGTTAATGAGCACTTAACTAAAGATAATAAGATGCTGCTGGGTGCATGTAAGCTAAGGGCTAAAGAGGTTGGATATATGTACATATGGACAAAAAACTGCCGTATTTTTGTTCGAAGAAACGAAACTTCACCTCCTGTTCTGATCAACTCATCGGCAGACCTAGCCAAGATTGTATAATAATAATAATAAGTTGTCTTAGTAAATCAATAACCATGATTTATCCGCAACAGAATACTATCTATAGTTTATTATTTTATTATTACCATCTAAATAGTTTACATTATCATAACATATTTACTACTGCAATCACATTGTATTATGGATATATACCGGTAAAATACACACAATATATATTATTTAAAAATATTATACATCACAATGACCAATTACACACACAATACATGTCTAGGAAAATAATTATTAAACTCCAGGTACATATTCGCATATCATACATACTTTTTAAAAATGGTACACAAAGCATAACTTACACACACACAATATATACAAATATTTACAAAAACGTGAAGATTACAGCATTCATACTTTATAACGTAGAAAAGGCTAATTTTACCATCACTGTTTACTGCAAGGGTACTGTACACCTGACATATCACTTGTTACAACTGTTCAGTGACGCAATACTGTCTCAATACTTTTTTATAAATAAAAATGGATGATAAAAAACTAAAACTATTCTATCAGAATGTCAGAGGTCTCAGAACAAAAACCAATGAGTTTTATAATAATTTATTATTACTCGACTATGACATCTTAATGATTACGGAGACGTGGCTCTGTGACGGCATATTTGACGCTGAGCTTTGTAATGATAAATACAATGTATTTCGCAGAGATCGAGGGTCTCTTGGAGGAGGCGTAATGCTTTTATGTAATACTTTACTACAAGCTCGGGCAAGACCTGAATGGCAGCGAGATGACCTTGAGTGTGTTTGGGTTACCATTCTTGCGCCTTGTCTTGGTTCATCGCATGATTTACATGTCGCCGTAGTTTACATTCCTCCAGACTCGTTAATACCAGCTCGGATTAAATTATTTTGTGACATTATGTTAATGATAAACAATGTGGCTCCTGAAGATCACTTCATTATAGCTGGTGACTTCAACTTACCCTGTCTCTGCTGGAATTCTGGTGAACCAGTGGTACTTAAGAAACGCTCGGTTGAAATGCAGGACGCTGCGTCTAATCTAATGGCACAGGTTTCTTTCTTAGGTTTATCTCAATATAACATGATACCTAATAGTCACGGCAATGTACTGGATCTTATCTTCTCAGATTTCCCGCTAACCATAGATAGATCTATGTCATCGTTGGTTAAGGAGGACTTGTATCACCCATCATTAGGCGTCATAGCTTCAGATTTTCTGATACGTCCACTAAAACCTATGGCTCGTATCATATACCAATATAAGCGTGCCGATTACGCTGCTATTAATGAGACTCTTAGTAAGCAGGATTGGTCATTTATAGGAGATGAGACCAACATTGATAAGGTGTAGTTGGTCACCTATACTTGATTTTAAATAATATTATACAAACTTTTGTGCCACATTCCCGTAGTTCTGGTGGCTTTAATTACCCGGTGTGGTACAGTAGGCCTCTGATCCAATTAATAAAAGAAAAGTCAATTAAGCATAATGACTGGAAAAGACACAAAAACCCAGTAGACTATGCCGACTTTAGTGAACTTAGGAAGAAGCAAAAAATATTACAAACTGAGTGCTATCAGACCTACCTAAAGTTTGCCCAGGATAGGATGAAATCACAACCTGCATATTTCTGGTCCTATGTTAAACATAAGAGAACTAATAGATGTTCTTATCCGCAGCAAATGACATATGATGACAACACTATCACAAAACAAATAGATATTTGTTCGGCATTCAACCGGCATTTTCAAGAAAATTTTCGCAAGCCTGCTTCCCAATATTCTATGAATATGTTGGACGATAGCTGTCAACTTAACACTATTCACTCAATTTGTGTTAGTGAAGATATTATTCTTAAAATGATGAAAAGCTTAGACGTCACTAAGGGTGCAGGAAGTGACAAAATACCACCTGTGTTTTTCTTGAAATGCGCTAAATCTCTAACTACCCCTATAACATTGCTTTTTAATAGATGTCTTCGAGAGGGATTTTTTCCGAATGAGTGGAAAAAAGCCCACATTGTTCCAGTTTATAAGAAAGGTTTAAAGACGTCTGTTGAGAACTATCGTCCAATATCAATCCTTAACGTAATGAGTAAAATGTTTGAAAGAGTTGTTCACTCCCATATGTATCCCGTTATATCAATGTCGTTACCTATTGAACAGCACGGGTTTTTGAGGGGCCGATCAACGGCAACTAACTTAGGAGTATTCGTTGAAGATGTTGCTATTGGTATGGAAAGAGGATCGCAGGTAGACGTGGTCTATACGGACTTTGAAAAAGCATTTGATCGTGTGGACCACGTCATCCTTTTGCAGAAGCTTTTTGAGCTCGGTATACGTGGGAATTTATTGCGTTGGACGGAATCTTACCTGCGCAACCGGTCTCAGGCAGTTGTTGTAGGTGGATATTGCTCCGACTTTGTTGAAATTCCATCTGGTGTACCGCAAGGTTCTATTTTAGGACCTCTCTTGTACGCATCCTACTTATATGACGTGGCTGAGTGTTTTCACCATGCAAGATTTCTCATGTATGCCGATGACACTAAAATTTACTTGAAAATTAAAAACATAGATGATTGTTTTAAATTACAAGAAGACCTTAACAGACTTAGTGTTTACTATACAAAAAATCGCATAGGAGTAAATATAAGTAAATGTCACTTCATCTCCTTTACTCGAAAAAGAAGCCCAATCATATTTACCTATGAAATTGATGGCATTAAAATTAAGAAAACGATGTCAACCAGATATTTAGGAGTAATAATGGACGCTAAATTCTTATTTTCTGATCACATCGCTGCGGTTGTGAGTAGGGCCTACAAAAGCTTAGGATTTATATTAAGAGTAAGTCGCCCCTTCTCGGACGTGGGTTGCTTAAAAATTCTTTATTATGCATATGTTAGAAGTATTTTAGAATACTGCAGTACTATATGGAACCCACAGTATATAACGTATATCCAGAGTGTTGAAAATATCCAACATAGGTTTGTAAAACATTTAAACTACCGCTCGTTTTGTAGCTTCAGAGACTATGAAGAATCTTGTAGTCATCATCATCTTACAACACTAAAAAATCGTCGTGCTTTATGTGATATGTTATTTTTGCATGGCTTGTGCAATGGATACACTGATAGTCCAGAATTAACATCAAAAACTTTGTGCTTCTGTTGTCCTAAAACTAGAACAAGACACACCAAGTTGTTTGCGGTTACACACTCGAAAACGAATTACACTCAAAACTCGCTTGTTAGCAGAATGCATAGAAATTATAACAAAATGTTTAATTCCGTTGATATTTTCCATAGCACCAGGTGTATCTTTAAGCATGAAATTATTAAAATAATTAATGCACAAAATAACTAATCTTGCCTTTTCTAACCACGGACACATACAACTACCCATACATATACAGAAATACAAATTATATTCAAGCTCGCATAGAAACTTCACACCCTCATTTTCACATACACACATTCGCACACAAATACACACGCGCGCACACACACACACACACACACACACACACACACTCACACACACACACACACACACACACACACACACACGCACCCATACACAAACACACTTTCTTATGACTTTGGTGTTATTATACGAAGCTCCCTCACTCATCATCTTCATACACATTCAATATATAATACATAATATGTAAGTTATGTATTTATTTTTAAGCACTTGCTACACTACACTTATTATTATGTTGAAATTATTCTAGGTTAATATTAACTACTAACATCCTGCCTTATTGACTGTCGTCGATTAATACATTCTAATCGTATAATGTAAATCCGTTATTGGCTTTAAGTTTAAAATTTAAGAAATATTATTTGTATACAAGAGCTGTGGATTTTGTTCATAAATAAATAAATAAACTACGACCTTAACGTAGGCGGAGATCTTGTTATTTTATCTATGATGTGCCCAAGAATATTACCCTATTTCATCCGCTTAGTGATGAACGATGATGATGATGATGATGATGCAAAGTATCCTATCTGTTAATCCAGTGCCTAATCTACTTCCATACTAAATTTCATCATAATTGGCCCCGGCGTTTGAGCGTTAAAGAGTAACATCCATACATACAAACTTTCGCGTTTAAAATATTAGTAGGATAAGGTTATTTAAATAATGTATTGCTTAAAATAATCTACGTTGTTATAAAATGTAGCACTGTGTCATAGTATTGAAAATAGCTGGTGCCCGCGACTTTGTCTGCGCAGGATTAGTACTTCGACTAGCTTATTATCTTCTCCAAGGTCAGATCTATATTTATACCAAAATGTCATAATATATTTACATGGTCGAACGCAATTGCAATAATAGTATTAAATGAGTAAATTTCAATACTGAGTAGGTATATCAATCAGTAAACACTAATAATAAAATACACTACTGTACTTTGTACTTACGTACATTTCATCACCCATGACGGTCGTCGACACGTCTAGTGTATCGAGTTGTCAACATGATAGAGTGCTTTTGACTTAGAAACTGTTACAAACTTTGACTTCTTTAGGGGTCTTATTATTTTGTCTATGCTGTGCACAAGAATATAACGCTTTTTCACCCGCGTGGTGATGGATGATGATGACGATGATGATGAAGAAGAGTATCTTAAGTGTTAATCCGGCCCCTCATCTACATCCATACCAAATTTCACCAAAATTGGCGCCGCCGTTTATGCGTATTTTATAATGAAATTCAGAGTTACTTCATTTTCATGTTGCTTTTATTTGTAAGGAGGTATAACTGTTTATTTTTGTGGCTAAGGCTGTAACAGGTAAACTGATTCGGATCGTTAATCGATTTGGAAACTTTACATCGATAGATTTCGTAAAGTAATGCTGATGTTTGTTACTTTTCAATTTAGTATCATGCAAGATAAACTACGAAAACAAGGAAGGTTAAACGTATAAATAGTTTGTATCATTTATGCAAAATTACTTTTAGAACCATTTCGTACAAAGTTTTTTTTGCAGACATTATCCAGACTACTTTTTTACTTCAGAGTAAAAAAGTAGTCTGGATAATGTCTGCAAAAAAAAACTTTGTCTATGAAATTAGTTACAAATTGTTTAGATGAAAAATACAACTCAACTTTGTCTTAAAATAATACAATAAGTTTTACAAGTTCATATTTGATGTAGAATAAAGAAAAAACACGTCTACAACTTCATCACTCTCTCTGATTGGATAATCTGAGGGTTGGAACGTTTTGGCATAACATGGCCCAATAGCACGGCAGACATAGAATTAGATTTTAGTATTCATAGCTGGCAATTCTACCAATTTATCAAATTGCAAAATCATAGATAATATTGGTTATTTTTTTGGGTTATTTTAAATTTTAAAAAGTGTTTATCTGAATAATACAAATTATTATCCCTATAATTCGTATACAATTTTATGGATTTGCTGTGCGGGACTAATATTTTGTTCAAGTTTGTGTGTATTGACTTTTTCTGTGATGATGCTAGTTTTTGTGCCGGATGGATGTTTTGGACGTTTGTGGATACTTTGAATACCTACTTATTAAAGATTGCATTAATTCCATAAAGCAATATCATTTATTACTTATTACAGATGTCCCATCTGGTTTTATCTATTTCAAGGCAGTTAAAGTGTTTGTTGTATACCAATGTTATACTTATTTATATTACAGCTAAATTGATTAACCTTGGAAGGGCAACAATGTTGTGTTGGTGATTACATGTATAATTTAAATAGGTAATCAAATCATGTATACATAAATGTACAAATACCTACATGAATAAGATAGGTTTTTGGTATATAATATATATTATATAGGTATAATATAGATATAATCTACTACACATACAAACACATACGCCATACGTTTATCTGGGTATAGAAGTAATGTCATCTAGAAATTACAGATGGCACTAATGTGCTGAAAATACTGGTTAACACTAATTGACGCCGAAACTGATCTATATTTCTACTAGAAATTTACTGTATGATTTTAATTACTCTGTTGAATAAAACATAAATAGGTTACCTATAGACTGACTGATGAGAGTGTGTCGAGGATACCGAACACTCTCACACGAGGTAGCATGTGTCCTCGCCGGACTGCTCCCATGGGACCTTGAGGCGGATGTCCTGGCCTCGGTCTACCAGCGCAGAGCGCGAGCGCGGGAGCGGGACGAGCGACCTGCGTCGCGGGAGGTGGCACATTGGCGTGATCGAGCCAGGGCGTCAGCTCTCGCCACATGAAGGGATAGGCTCCTCGCAGGGCCCACACAGAGGGGGGCCGGCGCTCACCGACTCCTTGAAGCGATCCGGCCTGTATTTGAAGAGTGGGTGCGAAGAAGGCATGGTGGTCTCTCTTTTCGACTGACACAGGTTTTCTCAGGACATGGCTGTTTTGGGAGATATTTGGGAGCTCACACCGACATGCCACCAGTGCGGCTATGTCGAAGACACCACTCAGCACGCGCTGGATTCATGCCCAGGAGGAGCGGGACCGCGGCAATCCCTGATCGCGGTCGTAGGATCCGACCTCTCCTTGTCGGCCATCATTACTAAGATGGTCGGTGACGAGAGGTCGTGCGAAGCAGTGGCCTCATACTGCGAAATTATTGTTTCGCAGAGGGAGGCAGAGGAGCGGGAGAGGGAGAGAAACCCACTCTCTCATCCGCTCCGGAGGGCGCGAGCACGGAGGCGAGCCAATCGAGCTCGCTTTTTTAAATTAAAATTGTATTTTAATTTAAAAAATTAAATAATTTTTGTTGTATGTCAGTCAGAGTTAACATGTTATGTTAAAAAAAAAAAAAAAATGTTTCGCTATTTTTTGCCGCTTTTGATCCGCTATCTTTAACAATCACTATTTTAAATTTACATATTATTTTTTTTTCAATCTGGCTAATATTCTGGCGCACTATGTCATTTTTCTATTCCAATAAAATTATTGCTGTCGTACATTACCAAAAGAATTTACCGAAGAATTTACCAAATTTGTCGAGCCCTTATCTAACTATGCTATTTCCAAAGAAAGGCTTTAATTAGATTTGTCTATTTATTTATATCTCATTTATAGAGGCATGCAATAACAAAAATATTATAATTATTAAGTTCTAACTGTATATGTTTTACCTCAACTGCCATCTACAACGTATTTTATAACTAATTCAGAGTCCTACTAAAAAGCTAAGTTTTAAAGTCTAGGCAGCTAGGTTTTAAAGCAGCATTCCTTCCACATTGTCAACTGTAACGTAGTTTAAAATACCCGCCAGATGTCACTAATCCACAAAGTTTTATTCAACTCCAAAAATACCCAAAAGATGGCGGCACCATGTAAGAACTACTTAGATACCTACATCACTATATTTGCTTTACTGCTCAGCTTTACTGTGTTCCGGTTTGATGGGTAAGGTTGCCGGTGTAATTAGACGCATATGAATTTTAATAACCTAATATCTCAGTGTGATGGTCGCAGTGTATTTCGCCAACAGGGCCAAAATGCATACAACAATTTTCTTGCTAATAATAACAACATGCCACCTTAAATAGGCTTCCCATGGTTGTTCCGCAAGAAAGAGAGCCACAGACGGCCACGCACTGCACACCAGGCTGTTCCCACAGTGCGTGTTAGTCTAAGACAAGTATTTGGAGATTTTGCTATTTCAAATGCGAAGTGAATGAGAACGCACTGCTGCAGCTGCGGCTCTTGTGGAGTTATTTAGTGATTACAGTAGGTACTTGATAAAAAACAAAAAGTAACCACAATGGTAGATGTCGGCGTACAACAAAAAGCGTTCAAGATAACTATAATAAAAAAAAAAATTATATACCTGTTAATGTTTTAAAACATATTATATCGGCTGCGAACTGGACAAGAACTATAACCTTGTATGAAGAAAACACGTAATGTTGGTTCCAACTTTAAACTTTGGTCACTTAATTTAAAAAAAACATAGACATCCGCATGGGCGGATGCTCGCAGAAAAACTGAGCTCCGGTTAGCAAGCGCAGCAGTTTTATAGGCGACTGTGGTGATAGGGACGCGGTGACTCAACCGCTCGCCCGTTGCGCAGGCTCCATCACAATAGGCGGCCGAAGCCGTCACGGCCATACTGACCTACTCGTACCTACTGATAAGCTCGTCGTCGAGCGATATTCGTTTTCTGGAACAACAGAAACATATAAAACATAGTAGTGACAGATATCTTAAGCTATCTGCCTACAGACACACTTATCTGGTCTGGTTAACATTAATCCTTCAAGAAATTAGTTTGAAATCACTACCGGTACGGCAATTAACCCTACAGTGGTATTGTTTTAACTCATATCTGTAAACCTTTTTCTACACTTTTTTTTCACCGTTTTTTTGTCTCTGTCCTGGACCGGTCACAATGGATCCTACAGGTGCTACCCTACTGTTTAAAACTAGACCGGTAAGTGCTAGACTGGAGTTAACTCCTTTTATTTAATAATGCTAGACTGGACTTATATCACTTGAGCCATGGCATTGGACTTGTAGGGCTATTATGTATCTCTTACTAACAAATGTTGATTGAAATCGAAACAAATGGCGACTCACTTTTTTCAGCTCCAGTCATCCACTTACTAACATTTTTGCTTACTGGAGTTGTCAAAAAGGACATAAAGCCGCAATTTTCAAGATTTCAATCAACATTTTTAGCAACTGTGATACATAATAGCTGTGCGGATCAACTCTTCAACGCCACCAGACACGTCATTTATTTTTTCATATTGTTTTTCTCATCTTTAGATCTATGCACAGTGGCGTTCATAGTAATAACTAACGAATATGGGACAAATTACAAAGATTTTTCAGCGTTGATGTGATACCGACGAAAGTTCTTAGCATTATCTTTTTATTGCGCTCAACGTCCTTAAATCTATGACTCACTTTTAGAAGACTTACTTCCAATTATCGATATGGTATTGCTATTTATCACAGACATGGTGTTGCTATTCAAGGACACAGTTTCATAAGAAGTTGACATTATCACAAGAATGTCAAACAGTTTCATGAGCAAGGTTGTTTCATCGGTATCCTCCGTCACTCTATCACACAAAATATCTAACGGAACAAAAGGCCCACAAGGTACTTTACGCAAATTTTTATGAGCGTACTATAAGAGCCATTAATTTGCTTTAACTTGTACCTATCATTGGCAAGACAGCAGTAACAATTACGAAAGAAATTACGAAGTAGAAACAAACAATTTGAATTTATTTTTCACTCCTTACATCCCCTGACTCAGTTTTTAGCCTATTTTTCATCGAACCGAAATTTGTAGTAGTAGTTTTTACATCCCTCGTTTCCCCCCCTTGAGTCATCCCTGATAAAAATATTGAAGCATCACTATTTATTTTAAATTTTCTATCCAGCTATCAATTTTCATCTCTGTAGCTCCCAAACTATTAATTTTATCTCCTGTTTCACCCCCTTAAGTCATCCATTAAACCAGCCAAATGCTTTATTTCACCACTGTATGTTTGAAAACAAAAAACTTTCCATACAAACTTTCAACCTCTTAAACCACCACTATCAAAACAAATTAGTCCAACATTTTTTATTTTGAATGACCTATCGAAATACAAATTTTCACAACTATCAGTTCAAAAACAAAGGAGTTTCATACAAACGTTTTCACCCCTTTTGACACCCTTAGGGGTAGAATTTCGAAAAATACATTCTTTGTACACCTCTACGCGTCAAGGATAATACACCCTCCAAATTTCAAGTCTCTACGATCAGTGGTTTAGGCTGTGCGTTGTCTGTCAGTCAGTCAGTCAGGACTTCTTCTTTTATATATTATATTAATATTCATTTCTTTCACTTTTACCGCTTCATTTTCCTGTAAGATCTATGTGAATCGTATGCCAAGAAACTACTGCTTTCGGGATTGGATGTAGACATAACTGTTGAGCACATGATGGGCCTTGTGCGATTTAAATATGACACAAACTTCTTCACATAACGTGCCATATTTTGAAACTAATAGAGATCGTACAATTTGTAAAGGATTTTTTTGTACACTAGTAATTTTTTCGGTATGTATGAGGCTTATAAGAGATCACATCAAGGAATGAGGTAGCATAGGTTACCATTTTGCAACATTTCCCCGTATTTTTCGGTATAATATACCCTGTCTGATCTTACGTGTATGAGTTTGCAGAAGGCAACTCGTCAGATTGAAATTCAATAATAAATCTTGTTTTGAAATTTTGACAATTCTATCTAAAACTAACTGATTCGGAGCCCAAACCATCCTTTTTTCACCATTAGAATGGGCATGGCTAAAGGAGAAGCAATTTCTCATATCATATTTTTTTATCGTTAAGTATGTTCAGTTTGGTAGGAGACAAACTATAGGGACTCTTATGCACAGTTAGAATATTTTTCAAGGATACTGATTAATTACCTACTAAATTCATGTCAAACATGTTTTCGTCAAACTCTTCCGACTAAGAGCAAGAGTTAAACGTTTGGGTCTCTGCAAAAGTTAATTTCTCGTCGTTTATATCTACAGCTATGCCATTCTTTTAAATGTTACGCCCTAATAAGACTTCTCTCAGATTTTCATCCAGCAAAACGTAGTATAAAACATCAAAATGTAAGACTAATAACAATCACAGAGGTAATGTTACTATTGCCTAAGCTTTTTAATTAGACGCGTTCATGAAACTGCTCACCATGTAGTGACATACTATGAGCAAAGTAGCTCTCTAAGCGCGATCTAAGTACTTTGTTATGAGTCTGTTTTAAATTATTATTGAGTTTGTTTTATAAAACGCCATACATATACTGAAACGAATATAAACGGCAAGATAATGTCACTTATCTGCAACATCATGCGAAGCTCGCGAACACACGTTCACATGTCGGCTGACTGGTTGGCCAACACTAGTACTGGCATAAACATCTTCTTCTTTCTTCCTGTAACGCATGGGGCATGCAGAGACGATGTTGCTAGTGTCACCGCACACGTAGCAGGACGTTTGCGAACGTGAATCCGACGTAAACGTAACCGGACTTTTTCCGGTGCAGTTTGCCGCAGTCGAAATCTGTCATAACACTCGTAGCCTCGACGTCCTATTCTACCGCAGTAGTTAGTTTCATCGAAATGGTGTTGTATTTCGGATCTGAATCACTCGAACTCGGACCTTCATTCCTTCGTTTCAAATTGAAGCCACGCAGTGTGCGGAATAAGTGCTAATTGTTATTGATGGCCACTAAGTTATGTTTTCGCCGAAATCGGTCATCGCAATTTGACAGGACTGATATCGCAAATCTGGTTATCGATGCAGTAAGCTTTTGAGTGGATGTGGAACCATCCTACTTCTGATATCGGTTGGGGCCCGGACATGAAGTATGACCCGGTATGAAGAAAACACGTAATTTCGGTTCCAACTTTTTTCTTCGGTCACTTATTAAATTTGAAAGAGACAAAAAATTTAACAAAGCTCGCAAAAAAAGTGAGCTTCAGTATGGAACAAAGAGAATATAATAGGTATGGAACTGAAGGCTGGAACGTTTTGGCATAACACGGTCAAAACTATGGGTTTTACAGTCTATGTCAACTGAATTCTCAACAAACATTGTCTGCCATAGAGATTTCATAGCAAAGACTCTAAGATACTACGTATATTTCTATGGTATTAGTAGGAATCCACAAACAACACAACATTTTCGGATATGCAAATAAAGACAAGATACTTAATC
This sequence comes from Selenia dentaria, assembly GCA_917880725.1. NCBI lineage: Eukaryota > Metazoa > Arthropoda > Insecta > Lepidoptera > Geometridae > Selenia > Selenia dentaria. The sequence continues at coordinate 42,819,041 of OU862876.1, forward strand.
ATACATGTATACACATTGGCTCGCTAATGCATGTTTGAACACTTTAATTCATATTCTTATTTAACTTAACTAGTCTAGTTACTCTATGAAATGTTTACGAGCAAACCTATAAGTGCGAAAGAGTGCCTAGACGTGTGTGGGAGTGAGCTAAATAGCGTTCTGTCGTCTCGAAAGAAAGAAAAACTGGGGAAAGGGAAAACTGCGCGCGGTGCGGCGCCTATCCGTCCCGTTCCGCGCGGCACGATACGGTAGAGCCGTACCGTCTGTTTCACAACTCGCTAGGTTGTCAGCCGTGATCGGCCTAGCAGCGAGCGCACTTCGTTTCGACAGTCGTCCGGCACGTTCGCACGCTGCCGGGACTTGTTCTGATAACGTGTGATGTCACGGTATACACAATAAATTCCGTATAAACCATTGCTAAATACGTAAACATGACACGTAAAAATGCTTCGGAGCGCATAATTTCCTAACACAACAATAATATAGAGTCTATGAACTATATTTGAGTAGAATTTCGTGTCTGTTATGTCCATTTGGCTGAGATAAATCTCGTCCTAGATTAGTGTTTTTCTGAGAGAACAGTAACTTTTACTTAGTGTTAATATTTCAATTGGTGTGTATATAAGATTATGTTAGTATGTCGGACGTAAAACCTTGTCGGTGTTGCTCTGTAATCACCGGGTTTATAAGAAAGGCATTGTGCGGCGGTTCGCGTCGTAGTAGCAGTGAATCGTATTATCGTGAACTTGGAGACCAGGATACGTTGGTAAACATTTTGTGTATCTATATAGCTAGTAGAATAGCTCGCTTGATATCACCGCTGTCTGTAGTAGCGCCAACCACGTACTGTTCATTCACATACTTAGTTGTTTATCCTCTTGCCGCCACCACTTCTTAACGCTTCACTTCACCATCATGTTTACATGCACTATTTTCAACATCGTTCATTAAAAAAACTTATTTTTTATTGCTGTCTTATCATTGGTATTATCTTATTTTGTAATTTCTGAGTTTTCATTGCGTTTTTATGTGAGACATGATCAGAAGGCAGGATGTGCGTATTATGTAGCTGTAGTGTTGTATCACTAAAGTGAAAGTTGAATTTCTCCTTGGTACTAAAGTTGTTGCTAATTTGTTTACATACGTGAGTGTATGATATCGTTCTATTCTTTCTATTTATTTTGTCATAAATGTCTTAAAACAAACTAACTATTTTTAAAATAAAATATCCACTACAAATCACTACTATAAGAATATTACTTACAATTTGCAAAATTACCTGAATATGTTTCATAATTAAACATAAGAAGGCTATTTAATAAAAGCAAAATAACTAGGTAGATACCCATTCACTTAAATACCTTTTTAAATACATAACATACCTAAATCTTAAAAAAAATCACACTTGCATTTCACTAATGCCAATTCTGTCTATTTGAAAAAAAATCCGGAGCATGTAGGTTTGTTTCTTACCTAGTATAGGTACTATATATTTTACATTTCTGAGTCCTGAACCTAACCATAGACTAACATAAAACCTTAAGTAAAATTGTATGTAGCATATATGCCCAATACACTATTAGTGCAGTGAAACCAAAGTGAAACACACAGAAAATATATTTTACATGAGCATTAAAACATAAAAATAGCTCAAAACTTTTTGTAGAGTTTCATTCTTAAACTCTACCTGGTCTACCTTCTCTAAAGTTTCAGGATGTAACTATCATTACATCTGAGATATCAAGGAATGCTTCCATTATAGGAATTGTAACTGTAATTAAGAATTCCATCTTTCATTGCTTCATTAATGCTTTGTGTTTATTGTCAGCTGAGGTTTACAATCTCCTTTCAGATAACTTTTGTAAATTTACCATACTTACTTATAGAAAGAAATATTATAAAAAAATAAATATACTAAATAAATAACTAAATAAATTATTATGAGTAGAGCAATTCAAAAATATTTTTATAAAATATATTTCAATCTATCGACTATCGATAAAATCACACATACCGCAATGATTTGCAGGGGTGGTAAGCACTACAAGGGTATGCATAAAGTCAAATAAGTCGATATATAAATGAAATTTAGGCATCGAAGACACACTTATGAACGTCAATTATTAATTATAATATATACATTATAAACTGTACTGCCACATTCCATAATATATAGGTAGATCTTACCGAGAAGAAGTAGCAAGAAACTTGGGGTCATTCTTTTCTTATACATTTTTTTAATGTTTCTACACTATAATGTTTGTACTTAGGTATTACAATTATTACATATTGGCAGATGACAAATTGCCGAAAGGAATTGGAGTATTCCAAGCAACATATAAAATATAATAATAAATAATTAATAAATATATAATGTAAGAAACTACTTTGTGAGATTATGATGATTAAATCTAAATTTAACATCTAAGTAAAGTTGGAAAATGAAACTGGGCTATGAAATAACCTACGCTCTTGAACATAATTACCTGAACAATTTTTATTTAGCTTGTGATTAAACCATGAATGGATGGATCTTCAATACAATTTCTTTTTATATAATAAAATGATTACAAAAAAATTAATGGTATTAATATACAAAGTTTGTATATAAATTTAAATAGAACTAACATTGCAACTTTAGGGAGAAAATACACATCCTCGGACAGGATGTGTATTTCTATCTCTGTAGATCATACACTGTAGCTGTAGTAGATGTTGATGAAATGTATCTTACGCCCTCACCCTTTCTAATCTAACTCTTTGCCACATGGAAAATGCCACACAATCCGTTTGACCGTGTAGGTCTAAGTCTAAAGCGTAGCAAACAAACAACCAAAGTCTTTCGCATTTATAATATTAGTTAGGATTACCTGGTAATGAATCTAGAGAGTTAGTTATCAGGATATAAAAATCTTTATTTGTGTAATTGATTAAATAGGCTTCTATAAAAAAGCTGAGAGTAACAATTTGCATGAAAGTTCTATCTAGTTTTGAATCTATGACACAAAAAACTGAATTTTGGTAACCTATTGCACATAACGTATTATCTCTATAGTATATAAAATACTCCATATATATAATTTTCAAATCAAATGAGTTAAGTGGAAAATGGAGGGTTAAATTTTTGTAATGAAAGATTATAAGAAACTTGCAAGTCTGGATTTGGGGTAGGTAATTACTATTTACCTATTCGGATTAATTTAATACCTCTCCAGTAATTTCCAGCATTTTCTCCAGCATTTTGATTCTAGTAACCAATTCATGATAGTGAAATATAATATATGAAAAAAATATATTTTATTGCTACTTACAGGCATAATAAATCAAAATTATTTATTGTTAGTCAATACGGCACCGCTGGAGAGACTCAAGCACTGCCCACGTCTCGATCGAATCAAAGGCTTTCTCATAGTCCACAAACGCTCGACAAAGAGGCAAGTTATAGTCTTCGGTCTTCTGTATAACTTGCCGTAGCGTGTGGATGTGGTCTATGGTACTATAGCCTTTTCGGAAACCGGCTTGTACCGGAGGCTGGAATTCATCAAACCTGCGACTGAGACGGTTCGTTATGACCTTCGAAAACAGCTTATAAACATGGTTCCAAAGCAAGATGGGTCTGTAATTTTTAAGTAAAGTGTTGTCACCTTTCTTGAAGAACAGCACCACCACGCTTTTGTTCCATGCTTCTGGCGTTGAACCTTCGAGTAAGACGGTATTAAAGAGCTTCTGAAGGACTTTAAGTACCGGTATCGGTATATTGAAGTGCTAATGTGTTTGTACAAAAACGCCTACATGTCAGTCCGAGTACAGGAGCAGAGTTCGAAGGCAATTCCATTACAAAGAGGCGTGAGATAGGGAGACGTTATATCTCCGAAACTGTTCACCGCTACATTGGAAGACTCCTTCAAGCTTCTGGAATGGCAAGGACTTGGCATCAATATTAACGGCGAATACATCACTCACCTTCGATTTGCCGACGATATTGTAGTCATGGCAGAATCCATGGAAGACCTCAGTACAATGTTCGAAGGCCTCCATCGAGTTTCCCAACGGCCTACCCGTTGGGAAACTCGATGGAGGCCTTCGGCCTTCTTAAGATGAACATGGACAAGACGAAAATTATGTCTAATGCCCATGTTGTACCTACCTCAATATCAGTTGGGAACTCAGTTCTCGAAGTTGTTGACGAGTACATCTACCTGGGACAGACAGTCAAACTAGGCAGGTCCAACTTCGAGAAAGAGGTCAATCGTCGAATCCAACTCGGCTGGGCAGCGTTCCGGAAACTTCGCGAAGTCTTCTCGTCAAAAATACCTCAGTTCCTCAAGACAAGAGTCTTCGACCAATGTGTGTTACCAGTGATGACTTATAGCACTGAAATGTGGTCTTACTTACTATGGGCCTCATAGATAAGCTCAAAGTCGCACAACGAGGTATGGAGAGGGCTATGCTCGGGGTTTCTCTACGTGATCAGAAATGAGGAGATCCGTAGAAGAACGAAAGTCACCGACATAGCCCAGAAGATTAGCCAGTTGAAGTGGCAGTGGGCAGGGCACATAGCACGCAGAACAGATGGCCGATGGGGCCGAAAGGTTCTGGAGTGGAGACTACGGACCAGCAAGCGCAGCGTAAGTCAGACGACCTGATGAAGGTCGCAGGACGACGTTGGATGCAGGCCGCTTCCAACCGGTCCTTTTGGAAAATCATGGGGAGGCCTATGTTCAGCAATGGACGTCCTGCGGCTGAGATGGATGGATGGATTTATTGTTATTCAACAGATAATAACCATTAGGTATCTTAGTATTATACAGTAACTATGTATATTAAAATACGCAATAGTATTTTGATGGTTGAGTTGATCGAGTATGTTCCGGTGCGTTTCTTTCCAATATGTTATTTAGGTACTTAATATTTTGGGTTTCTATCAAATGATTAGTATCTAACGTGTTAGTAATTTAATCCAAACACATAAACGGAATGGTTAAAACTTCGAAAACTAACTTACCTTTATTATATTTACGTATATTTCTTACTTCTTTCGAACTGATTGAAGTCATGCTTACTTATTACAATCAGCTACTTAAGTAGCACAAGACTTTTTGAAACAAGGGTTAGAGCTTATGTCAGCTTTACTGAGAACGAATTTATTTTCTTCAATAGAAAAACAATATCCAAGATAAATCCGTACTAGTAATTGCTCACTGAAGGAAATAACGAATATTGGTAATATGTGTAAAAATAACCCTGATGGTGTTACATGGTTATTATATGTTATTGGATTTTACGTCCGAATTCAATCACAATGCCGTCCTAGTTATTTCAACGAATAAGGTATTAATAACAACATTATACTGCTTGTTAAGGAATTTGAATAGTTATATGAATAGTTTATGAACTGCACTCGTGTGCAGCTACATCGTATCAAGCCTACAAAGTGTATTTTTTTTCTAGAAATGGCTAAAATAGTGTCGGTTTTAATTTTTTTTAAAGCCTGATCTTCTAATTATACTTGTTTTTTTTTTATGTTTGTTACCTTACAACTTTCGATAGGGTGAATCATATCTCAAATTTTTGGTTTGTTTGAAAGCTGGTGCTTCCCATCAAATTCGGTCCTGTAGTTTTTAAGTTACACTCCAATCATTGAATAGAATGGAAGTCGGTATTATTTTTTTCAAATTGTACTTCGACCGTTTGGAATAAGATGGTTCCATCTGGCTTAAAACAGCAAAGGAGATAATTATGGAGAAAGTTTTGAAATAAACATTTGGCAATATAAATGTTAGAATAACTTATTTTTTATTTTAATTGGTTTATATATAACATTATTTACTAGTTTATCATTATCATTAATTTATCTGAATAATGATAGTATCATATATAAATTAAAGTATATAAAATGTAATGCAACCTTTTTATTCTTTAATAATTAACTCATGGTAATGTAACCAGTTGCTGATGGAAAGTTCCTCGTCAATGCAATTGGAAAATGTTTGTCCACCCCTTTACTAGAACGTAACATAGCTACGTCAGTGACATAATGACATGATGACTTGACTCTGACTACTTGACTCTGACTACTTAAGTAGAAATCTGACTTAACATGAAGAATGGGAAATGTACAAAAGTACAAGTTTATTAAATAAGGGAATAAGTTGGATGCGGTGGGTGTGTGCAGTAGTAGTGGAGTAACTCAAATGGGCTCTCGTTAAGACATAAGGATTCGTCAACCGCGAAAAGGTATACGAGATGCAAATATGGAACGAAATTCGATTGAAATAGAGATCATATTTGTGTGCGCAGTTATTACGCAGAGCACCGCGTTAGATGCAAAATAACACACTCAAAAAAACGTATAATCAGAAAATAGTCATTGTCTTTATTCGTCATTGTCAATAGTTTTATGAGAATTTTACCGTCCTTATATTGTTTTATTAATATATTTATACCTATACCATTTATGACCGTAAAACTTTTTATGATGTTTCAGAAATATACTGGCATATATTCATTTTTTCGATAACTTATTTTAAATATAATTTACCTTAATTCGGTTTATATATGAACCTTAGCATAATAAGAGTACAACAAGGTTAGAAGTAGCGCTCATGAAGGGAAAATGACAAATAAACGAAACTATGCAAAAACGTTAAACGTTATGCAAGGTGACACTGCAACTATCATGGGCAGCCGTAGTGGTTACAGTGCCACAAAGAGATCAACCTACTCGTAGAACATCGCGCGCCAACATACTACGCTTTGACTGCGAGACATTGGTTCTTCATTCTGGATGGACTACTCATTCTACTCACAAACAAACTTCTTCAAACTTTAGTAATGTTTGCAGTCTACTATCTGGATCTACAATACCTGCGAGACATCAAGCTGGTAGGTACTTCCCAAAACGGATTTGTACTCTGCGAGGCATCACGATGGTACTTACTAAAACGGACTTGAGTATTGTGCGCATGATGTATACCGTCTTCGACACGTTATTTCACATTTTTTGGTGTTGAAGTCGGTTAAAAAGACGATATGTATTAGTTCGAGGTGCTTGATTACAAGTCACATTTTATGTTTATGGGGGTGTATGGGGGTTGCTAATGTTAATATTTATACTAAAAGTGACGTGGCGCGTGAACGGCGGCGTCTATTCGCGTCACATTAAAATATTGATAAAACGACCGCTGAATAGGTAACACTATAGTTTCTGTTGAATGGAACAGGAGATACAAACAATAATATATACTTAGTATAACTTTTGCTTCCTACCTAAATGATGATCCTGTCTTTTATGATGCTCATTTGTTGGATTTTCTTACCTGTTTACTCACTTTTGTATACATTTTGGGATGATATAAGTTTTTAAACTATCATGGTCACAAACATAAGAGGTATTAAAATTATCAACGGGATAATTACCATATACATTTTCTAAGAGTTTCCGATATTACGGCACTGTTGTAGTTCATCCGTGATCATGGCGCTTGCCTTGGGATGATTTCATTTACTCCCTAGCTTTTCCGTGTCAGAGAGAATATATTTCAACTATAGTAATGAATTAACGTTGAAACGAAAAGTGTCTTAAACGCCAGAGGCTGCAGCAGAAACAATTTGCCAAAAAGTATTCGTATCGCAAACGTCCACGCGTCACGCTTTGGCGTACAGACTATGAGTTATCTGTGTCACAGTTGCCCTAGATAAATGGAAGTTTGTCGTGTTTCTCGTAAACGACACATTGCGTTATACTTACGCAGTTATTCGTGCTAGACACACTGTTACGTTACACTTACGCAGTTATTTGAGCTAGACACAGTAACGTTACACTTTCGCAGTTATTCGTGCTAGACACACTGTTACGTTACACTTACGCAGTTATTTGAGCTAGACACAGTAACGTTACACTTTCGCAGTTATTCGTGCTAGACACACTGTTGCGAACTTACGCAGTTATTCGTGCTAGACACACTGTTACGAAGTTACGCAGTTACTCGTGCTAGATACTGTTACGTTACACTTACACAGTTATACCTGCTAGACACACTGTTATAAACTTACGCAGTTATTCGTGCTAGACACTGTTACGTTACACTTACGTAGTTATTCGTGCTAGACACACAGTTATGAACTTACGCAGTTATTCGTGCTAGACACTGTTACGTTACGCTTACGCAGTTATTCGTGCTAGGGCCACAGGAATATAGTCAGTTTTTTTCTGGTGCGAGCTTAATCAATGTACACCTTATAGCGTGTTTGTGGGTCTAGCACTAAAATTTGCGTAACTTGATCGTTGTACTGTCTGTATCTATACGTCAACGAAACGATTACTTTACAATTCCGGAAACTTTTGTGCCAGACCCTTATTACGTTCACACTGCTGGAAACACAAGTTTAATTACCCTTACGACTGTTGTTCTAAGACACTAACCAGGACTGATGGGCGTATTGACTTAGCCAAAGCACAACCCATTAGTCACCCATTAGATTTTACTAAGAAGATTTAAACAAATAATAAAAATAAATAATTATTATGCCTCATGGGAACACAAAACATCAATTAGAATACATTTTAAATCGCCTTCATTATCTATTAAGTAACAAGATGAATTACGTAGATACCTACATAAAAGTCTCAACAGATGGCACTATCGGGAATCTTAGCGTTCCGGATAAATACAAAAAAAAACTCTAGTGTTCGAATCGTTTAATTTAATTAAAGGTTTCTCTTTTATTTATTTTGAACGATACGAAGTTCTAGAAATGTATCCCTTTGTATCATCCGTTATGTAATATATTTTGTTTGTCATCTTCATTCATCAACTTTTCATCTTAATCGCATCAGAGGAATAGTTAAACATGATTGCCAGTAAGTACTTGGTAAGACGAAGCAAAGCCGACTACTTCCGAACTGATTTTAAAAGGACTAGACGCCAGCCGAGCTTTAAATAAACGAGAGCCACAACTTTAATAATACTTTTGTATAATTTTCAAAGCGCTCGTAGCGGAGCTTGACTAGGCGAATTTAACCAATCAACAAGTTAAGCAACACTTGGTGCGGTCTGGGCTTGGATGGGTGATCGCTAGTGGCATTATTCGACTGAGCGCTCCCGTGCCTCGGCGGGTACGATAAGCCGTCGGCCCCGGTTGTTTGTCTTAGGACAACAGTCGTTAGGCTATGTCGAAGGCCTTCGGGTGGCCTGAAAACTTCGACATGGGTTGGCCACTAACCTATCCACCAAGCCGCAAAGGGCCCGCGTGGTGGATTATGGCCCGGCTCCTCACTCTGAGAGTAAGGCTCGAGTCCCAGCAGTGGGAACAAAATAGGCTGATTAAGAAATATTTTTTAAGAACTTATCAAAATTCAGTATCGAATGACGCGGTAAGTTACTTTTTTAACTTTAGAAGAGGTGCGAATTTGGTATTTAAAAGTAATGAACATCATACACCTAGCTTCTGACCACCAATTTCAATTTATCATCGTTTTGGAAATTGTTATTTTCATGCGTACGGATAAGAGACGATGGAGCAATTTCCGAGAGTGGAGTAAAGAAATATATTTCTGGCATCCAATAAGATAACATATTATTATATTGTATAATGATTTATGGTTCAGAAAATGATCTATAAACTGGTCAAATCTTGAATTTTGTTAGTATATTTGATAGGTTTGCCTTTGCTCACTCTTTGCTTAATGGCGTGATGTCGAAAACGGTAAGCCACTAGATTTAGAATGGTCTCGAGGATAAGTGAAACATACCGTCAGGCGCTTGGCGATAAAACTTGGGTGGTAGCTAGTCAGGCGGGCACCAGATAATGCTCGACTGCCTATAACATTACTGCTGTAGATATGGTCACATTTATAGGCATATATTCAAATTCTCATTAATTTAGTTGCCAGTATGCAGGTTACAAATTTAATGTGGACATGGATTGCGGGAAGACGCGTGTTCGAATCCCGTCCGAGGATGGAATTTTTCTCTCTAAAATTGCAATGTTTGGTATCGCTAAACAGGGGCCTTACTATCAGCTTCGTAAAAACCATGCAAGTTCCGTGCAGTTCTTAAACCTGTCATAAACAGTTTTGAATGAAATCATACCATGACGCTCATTTAGGTGAACTGTTTTAATATTGTTTTCTCAAAGGTGAACGGATATTTTGTCTCTGGCATTCTAATAATTTACTATAACCAACATTGCAGACGCCTAGACGTTTGTAAGATAATAAACTGAGTGGATTTAGAGCGACATGTTAACGAGAGTCCATACTAAAAAAACAGGTGAACGGTTTTACTGCGGTTCTTGAATAGTAGTCCTGGGCAGGCCTGCTTTAAAGTTGTCATGGTACCAATAAACCGTGCAGTTGTCTAAAAGGCCCGCTTTAAGAGCTCATAGTAAAGCCCCAGGTGCCTTAAATAATTAAATCATCAAAAGAAGGATGGCGACGTTCCGTTCGCTTTCTACCCAAAATTTGTTTGTGTCGTTCAGCCGAAATAGGTACTTTTCGTTACCTACTGATAATTGATGTTATGAGAATGAAATGGCAAATTGAATTTAATTTGTAGAAGTCGGGGGAAAATAATAATTCCGAGGTTAATTATATAACCTATATTATCGGTCACAGCATAGAATATATATGGGTAATTTATTGATTCAGGCGTTACTTTGCGGAAATCCATTATCAAAAAAACGATATTAAAAAATATTTAGTGACACTTCCGCTGAAAAGAAAACAATGATTTTGGCCTATTTGGGGGCTTGCACCACCCTCCCTCCCGCATAAAATGCTAATAGGAAGAATACAAAATAAAAAACACAAGAAACCCCAATAAACCAAAACCGATTCGACACGTGTTTCGCCTCTACACCAGGCATCCTCAGGAGATGTTGACTCGTCGAGAGCTAGACGCGGTCTAGCGTTTCTTGTGTTTTTTTATTTTGTATTCTTCCTATTAGCATTATATGCGGGAGGGAGGGTGGTGCACGCCCCCAAATAGGCCAAAATCATTGTTTTCTTTTCAGCGGAAGTGTCACTAAATATTTTTTAATATCGTTTTTTTAATATATATGGGTCTGGTAGGATTTTATTATTTATGGATAGTAAGGCTGTGATATTGCTGTATCGCATTTATTTATTTACCTACACCACTAATATGATACATCATACGTATAAGGCCCAACCAAAGACCTTCATTCTCTCTATGCTACGACTGCGATGCCACTTCTGTTTATGTACGAGACTATGGGTGGTTCCAGTAAACGCTGTCAATGTTCGCGACTGTCGCGCTCCGATTTGGCATTATTATAAAGCCCAACCCGAGAAAATGCTTACGCAGCGGTCACGAAATGCGCGCCTAATTCTAAGTGAATCAAATCGAATTAATCCTATATGTACTGGGTGGCGCAAAAGTACTGGCACTAAAGAAAATACTTTTTTTTTTGACATATCCTGTCATTCTGTTTTTGTAAATTGTGTAGTGGACAAATGTAAAATACACTGAAAATAAACATGAACCGTTTTACTCCCCAAGAACGTGGAATAATCGTGTCAATGTTCTTACGGAATAATTCATCAGTGATAAAAACACAACGTGAATTTCGCCGACGATTTTCCCACCGTCCAGCACCGATGGGTCGCACAATTCGACGCTTTGGCACACGCCTCGAAGTAACTGGCTCAACAAAGGATAGACCTAAGTCTGGGAGACCAAGAACAGGCCGTTCAACTGAAAATATCGATGCTGTGCGCGAAGATGTGGAAGAGTGTCCAGAGACATCAACGAGGCGACGTGCCACGCAATTGGGCATTTCCAGACGGACCCTGCAGCATATTTTGGTGACAGACTTAAAGATGTTTCCGTATAAAACTCAAATGACTCATCAGTTGCTGCCTACTGACCACCGAGCTCGTCTAGAATACAGCCAGCGCGTCATAAACCTAAACCTTGAAGAGGATGATTTTTCTTCAAAATTGGTTATGAGTGACGAAACGCTTTTCCATCTCTCAGGGCATGTTAATAAGCAGAATACTCGGTTCTGGGGCACTGATAATCCGTGCATTATTCAAGAAACACCTTTACACCCACTAAAAGTTACTGCATGGTGTGGCATCTGTGTTGACAGAGTAATCGGACCCTATTTTTTGAAGACGCTGGAGGCAATGCGATAACTGTCACTGGAGAACGCTACAGAACCATGTTACGTGAGTTTTTGATACCCAGTTTGGACGAATTGGGGCTAGAGCAGATCTGGTTTCAACAAGACGGCGCTACGGCACACACAGCGCGCGACACTATGGACTTACTGAGGGACGCTTTTCCAGGCCGAGTTATCTCTCGTTTTGGCGATTTGCCTTGGCCTGCAAGATCACCCGATCTGACCAGTCCAGACTTCTTTTCTTTCAACTCTAGAGGTCACCATTTAAAAGACATCATCTTTAAATCCTAATGGTACGAAATTTAATGGCACAAATATACATTTAAAATTACCTTAATCAAGTTTTCTAATTTAGTTTTTTTTTATAACTGAATCAAATTGAGTCTTTACTTTTGCGCCACCCAGTATATGATATTTTCACAGCAATAACCGCAAAGCCTTCCATCCGCAATCATTGTTGAACTCGCTCACGATAATTGTGCACTTGAAAGAGAACGGCTGTTCTAATGACGCGATCGATTTCAGCGTAAAAAGGAATACGGCTTAAAAATAATGTTTAATCAGTACTGCCGTGCGATTTTCTAAGAGCAAACATCGTTGCATCTTTGACAACATCCGTGAAACAAATGAAGAAATGACAAGAACGTTGGAAAATCAACCTTATGTACATGGGCGAAGTATTTGACATCGGTGAGCTCGACGACGAGCTCGTCGACGAATCATTACAGAATCGCACGGCAGACAGAAAATGATAACGAAGTTTTTTCTTTGTGTTGGTTACTTTATATTATAATATTGTTACCGACTGCCCGCGACTTCGTCCGCATAGTAGGCTCTGCCTTCGGCCTCGCCATGACCTCCCATCTTTTCTTGGATTTTCTTTCATAAGAACCTACTACTGACGATAATTAACACAACCAAAAAGAAATAGCGAGATAGTTCCATCCGTTCTCCAGTTATAGCGTGACCAGGAGAAATAGGGGTTCATTTTTATACTATATATAGATTTGAAATACCTATTAATATAGTTTTTAAGACATTTTACATTGTGTGTTTTAGTTTAACCATCACGTTGCATACTACATAATACGTTGACTAGTACCAAAATTACCATTCCGGAACGTTGTTAAGTGGCTTAGTGCTACCAAATGAGCTGCTTATTGTAGGTCGACATAAATCTATAACATGTCAATTTGAATGAAATTCACAGTGGCGCCTAACCTCTGGGCGACTAGCATACTGAGTCAGAAGCGGGTTCGACTCTCGTTAAAAGTAAAAAAATTGCTGAGCATGCCGTGTGTTCTTTGAAAATCAATCTTTTTATAGACATTAAAACAGGGCAATACTATTTTATTTCATAGTAAAGGATTACATATACATACTAATTTTGTTTTTTATAACACCCAACAATAAATAAATTTAATCTAAGTACAAAGTTACTGATATAAAATAAATCTACCTATTACAATAAAACTAATTCACTAAAATATTTCTAAATTATAGATATATTATAGATAAAAAAAGGCATTTAAGTCCCTGTCTACGGGTAGAGTGCCCAAAAAGCTGGCAACGTTACCTCGTTGAATAGCCAGGCTGATACGTTGCCAGAGGTAAGTGCCAGCTCTTTGGTCACCTGTAACTTCTTTGAGGCGTCTGGACAGCTACTTTACTAAACGCCGTGTATCTGGACCCCAATTACACATAGTCTCAACCCCAAACGGAAGAAAAATATAATTATCTCCAAGACAAGCATACTCGTATTTTCTCCTTTTTATGTTTTTTATTTTGTTTTTTAAGCTATTGCATAGCTTCTATCGCGGGCCTTGCGCGTGGAGACCGAATCCAGAAATTCCGTAACGAAAATAACCTAACACCCCCCACTCCGACTCCATCTATCGATGAATAGCAGAACTTTTAATGACTTTTTGAAATATCACGCTTGTCTCTTTAGTTCAGCAACTCGCCTCTAGATGGCACTGGTTAAATAATTATAATTGCATAAGTTGATAAAAACAGCTATGCAATAGCTTTACCGCGGCAGTCTCAGAGTGCCACACGTCTTTTTTATCTTTTTTTTTATATTGTTGTGGTGTATATTCGGTCATACTGAAATTCGACAGTTCAGTACTTCGACAAGTCGCTTGCTTCGATAAATCATAATACGACAAGTCATTGCTTCGACAAGAGATATATTCGACAAGAATTACTCCCACAGAACGTAGCGGACAGGGTTTGGGTCCCGGTACGTCTCGTGTATCGGAGTCCCGGGACTTTTCGTAATTTTAGTTGTCTCGAGTCCCGGGACTTTCGGGTCGAGACTCGAGACGAGACAAGATTGTCTACGCCAGTATTATAGCCGATTTTTTTGTCAACGTCGCACTTATTTCCGAAGCAAATTTTTTATAAGGTTTACGGTCACTTACTGATCATAAAATCACAAAATGCTGACAGATTCATTTGGAGTGTATGCTGGAAAAACTTTTTAGCTGATATCTTGAAACTATACACTTTAGGGCAATAACTGTTGCCTTACAGTGCATTGTTTCCGACTGTTGTTAGACTATTATTGTAGAAAATAAAAATCGCACTTTTTATAAATCTTACCCCTTATGATTTTTGGCCCATTTAATGAACCGATTTTTTTCCGGGCAATAAAATACGTCTATTCATTTTAAAAGATCGGTGTATTATCTACAACTTTAGTTTAAAACTTTTTCTATAATGTTCATACTTTTTGACTTATAGAACGTTTAATATAGAAATGCCGATACTCGGCGGGAGAAGTGGCAGCCAAAAAAATATGTGATGGTGAGAATTAACAATGTTGTGATTATGAACAATAATTAGACACTAGGATTACTAGATAAAAGTTATTAACTGTTAGTGTGATGATTAACTAAGTTCGTTGTTTAACTATAAGATTTAACTGCTTAAAAGTGTCTGTGTTAGAAGTAATCTGAGTCTGATAAAAAAGCAATAAAATAAATAAGACGTAACAAACATTAAAAATAGAAAGATTTAATTTTTAGCTTAATAAATGTTGGTTATACAAAAAAATACTACTTGTGTTTTTTTATTTTGTATTCTTCCTATTAGCATTATATGCGGGAGGGAGGGTGGTGCACGCCCCCAAATAGGCCAAAATCATTGTTTTCTTTTCAGCGGAAGTGTCACTAAATATTTTTTAATATCGTTTTTTTAATATATATGGGTCTGGTAGGATTTTATTATTTATGGATAGTAAGGCTGTGATATTGCTGTATCGCATTTATTTATTTACCTACACCACTAATATGATACATCATACGTATAAGGCCCAACCAAAGACCTTCATTCTCTCTATGCTACGACTGCGATGCCACTTCTGTTTATGTACGAGACTATGGGTGGTTCCAGTAAACGCTGTCAATGTTCGCGACTGTCGCGCTCCGATTTGGCATTATTATAAAGCCCAACCCGAGAAAATGCTTACGCAGCGGTCACGAAATGCGCGCCTAATTCTAAGTGAATCAAATCGAATTAATCCTATATGTACTGGGTGGCGCAAAAGTACTGGCACTAAAGAAAATACTTTTTTTTTTGACATATCCTGTCATTCTGTTTTTGTAAATTGTGTAGTGGACAAATGTAAAATACACTGAAAATAAACATGAACCGTTTTACTCCCCAAGAACGTGGAATAATCGTGTCAATGTTCTTACGGAATAATTCATCAGTGATAAAAACACAACGTGAATTTCGCCGACGATTTTCCCACCGTCCAGCACCGATGGGTCGCACAATTCGACGCTTTGGCACACGCCTCGAAGTAACTGGCTCAACAAAGGATAGACCTAAGTCTGGGAGACCAAGAACAGGCCGTTCAACTGAAAATATCGATGCTGTGCGCGAAGATGTGGAAGAGTGTCCAGAGACATCAACGAGGCGACGTGCCACGCAATTGGGCATTTCCAGACGGACCCTGCAGCATATTTTGGTGACAGACTTAAAGATGTTTCCGTATAAAACTCAAATGACTCATCAGTTGCTGCCTACTGACCACCGAGCTCGTCTAGAATACAGCCAGCGCGTCATAAACCTAAACCTTGAAGAGGATGATTTTTCTTCAAAATTGGTTATGAGTGACGAAACGCTTTTCCATCTCTCAGGGCATGTTAATAAGCAGAATACTCGGTTCTGGGGCACTGATAATCCGTGCATTATTCAAGAAACACCTTTACACCCACTAAAAGTTACTGCATGGTGTGGCATCTGTGTTGACAGAGTAATCGGACCCTATTTTTTGAAGACGCTGGAGGCAATGCGATAACTGTCACTGGAGAACGCTACAGAACCATGTTACGTGAGTTTTTGATACCCAGTTTGGACGAATTGGGGCTAGAGCAGATCTGGTTTCAACAAGACGGCGCTACGGCACACACAGCGCGCGACACTATGGACTTACTGAGGGACGCTTTTCCAGGCCGAGTTATCTCTCGTTTTGGCGATTTGCCTTGGCCTGCAAGATCACCCGATCTGACCAGTCCAGACTTCTTTTCTTTCAACTCTAGAGGTCACCATTTAAAAGACATCATCTTTAAATCCTAATGGTACGAAATTTAATGGCACAAATATACATTTAAAATTACCTTAATCAAGTTTTCTAATTTAGTTTTTTTTTATAACTGAATCAAATTGAGTCTTTACTTTTGCGCCACCCAGTATATGATATTTTCACAGCAATAACCGCAAAGCCTTCCATCCGCAATCATTGTTGAACTCGCTCACGATAATTGTGCACTTGAAAGAGAACGGCTGTTCTAATGACGCGATCGATTTCAGCGTAAAAAGGAATACGGCTTAAAAATAATGTTTAATCAGTACTGCCGTGCGATTTTCTAAGAGCAAACATCGTTGCATCTTTGACAACATCCGTGAAACAAATGAAGAAATGACAAGAACGTTGGAAAATCAACCTTATGTACATGGGCGAAGTATTTGACATCGGTGAGCTCGACGACGAGCTCGTCGACGAATCATTACAGAATCGCACGGCAGACAGAAAATGATAACGAAGTTTTTTCTTTGTGTTGGTTACTTTATATTATAATATTGTTACCGACTGCCCGCGACTTCGTCCGCATAGTAGGCTCTGCCTTCGGCCTCGCCATGACCTCCCATCTTTTCTTGGATTTTCTTTCATAAGAACCTACTACTGACGATAATTAACACAACCAAAAAGAAATAGCGAGATAGTTCCATCCGTTCTCCAGTTATAGCGTGACCAGGAGAAATAGGGGTTCATTTTTATACTATATATAGATTTGAAATACCTATTAATATAGTTTTTAAGACATTTTACATTGTGTGTTTTAGTTTAACCATCACGTTGCATACTACATAATACGTTGACTAGTACCAAAATTACCATTCCGGAACGTTGTTAAGTGGCTTAGTGCTACCAAATGAGCTGCTTATTGTAGGTCGACATAAATCTATAACATGTCAATTTGAATGAAATTCACAGTGGCGCCTAACCTCTGGGCGACTAGCATACTGAGTCAGAAGCGGGTTCGACTCTCGTTAAAAGTAAAAAAATTGCTGAGCATGCCGTGTGTTCTTTGAAAATCAATCTTTTTATAGACATTAAAACAGGGCAATACTATTTTATTTCATAGTAAAGGATTACATATACATACTAATTTTGTTTTTTATAACACCCAACAATAAATAAATTTAATCTAAGTACAAAGTTACTGATATAAAATAAATCTACCTATTACAATAAAACTAATTCACTAAAATATTTCTAAATTATAGATATATTATAGATAAAAAAAGGCATTTAAGTCCCTGTCTACGGGTAGAGTGCCCAAAAAGCTGGCAACGTTACCTCGTTGAATAGCCAGGCTGATACGTTGCCAGAGGTAAGTGCCAGCTCTTTGGTCACCTGTAACTTCTTTGAGGCGTCTGGACAGCTACTTTACTAAACGCCGTGTATCTGGACCCCAATTACACATAGTCTCAACCCCAAACGGAAGAAAAATATAATTATCTCCAAGACAAGCATACTCGTATTTTCTCCTTTTTATGTTTTTTATTTTGTTTTTTAAGCTATTGCATAGCTTCTATCGCGGGCCTTGCGCGTGGAGACCGAATCCAGAAATTCCGTAACGAAAATAACCTAACACCCCCCACTCCGACTCCATCTATCGATGAATAGCAGAACTTTTAATGACTTTTTGAAATATCACGCTTGTCTCTTTAGTTCAGCAACTCGCCTCTAGATGGCACTGGTTAAATAATTATAATTGCATAAGTTGATAAAAACAGCTATGCAATAGCTTTACCGCGGCAGTCTCAGAGTGCCACACGTCTTTTTTATCTTTTTTTTTATATTGTTGTGGTGTATATTCGGTCATACTGAAATTCGACAGTTCAGTACTTCGACAAGTCGCTTGCTTCGATAAATCATAATACGACAAGTCATTGCTTCGACAAGAGATATATTCGACAAGAATTACTCCCACAGAACGTAGCGGACAGGGTTTGGGTCCCGGTACGTCTCGTGTATCGGAGTCCCGGGACTTTTCGTAATTTTAGTTGTCTCGAGTCCCGGGACTTTCGGGTCGAGACTCGAGACGAGACAAGATTGTCTACGCCAGTATTATAGCCGATTTTTTTGTCAACGTCGCACTTATTTCCGAAGCAAATTTTTTATAAGGTTTACGGTCACTTACTGATCATAAAATCACAAAATGCTGACAGATTCATTTGGAGTGTATGCTGGAAAAACTTTTTAGCTGATATCTTGAAACTATACACTTTAGGGCAATAACTGTTGCCTTACAGTGCATTGTTTCCGACTGTTGTTAGACTATTATTGTAGAAAATAAAAATCGCACTTTTTATAAATCTTACCCCTTATGATTTTTGGCCCATTTAATGAACCGATTTTTTTCCGGGCAATAAAATACGTCTATTCATTTTAAAAGATCGGTGTATTATCTACAACTTTAGTTTAAAACTTTTTCTATAATGTTCATACTTTTTGACTTATAGAACGTTTAATATAGAAATGCCGATACTCGGCGGGAGAAGTGGCAGCCAAAAAAATATGTGATGGTGAGAATTAACAATGTTGTGATTATGAACAATAATTAGACACTAGGATTACTAGATAAAAGTTATTAACTGTTAGTGTGATGATTAACTAAGTTCGTTGTTTAACTATAAGATTTAACTGCTTAAAAGTGTCTGTGTTAGAAGTAATCTGAGTCTGATAAAAAAGCAATAAAATAAATAAGACGTAACAAACATTAAAAATAGAAAGATTTAATTTTTAGCTTAATAAATGTTGGTTATACAAAAAAATACCTTTTTTAATAAGTTTCATCAGAAATTAACCTAATTAAAATTCTTCAAAACAGGCTTACCTCTCTTAAAAACAAAAAACAATGTTTTTCTTAAGTCTCTTTGATTTTGATTGAACTTTGATTGTAGTATGTGTCGTGCCCGGGACTTTGAGATTGTCGGGAATACCCAAAGCTTAGTTCGACATCGGTTTATCGCACAGTTTTGCAGTCTCATACAAGAAGTAGGTACTGTACTTATCATTATTAAATACATTTTTCTATCTGAGCCTGGAAAAATAGTGACCATTATTTTCGTACGTAAGTAATCTTTGTGAAATTCGACAAAGAAAAAGTGTCTGAATATAATATGTTTCCATATAATAGTAAGATTTACGAACATTTCTTAGTGACTGACCCCGCGGCTCCGCTCGTAACTAAACTATCCCACAGCAATATAATCTAGGAATCTAGGCGCCAGCCGTGCGATTCTGTAATGATCGTCGATGCTCTCGTCGACGAGCTCACGGATGTCAAATACTTTATAAGATATCGCCCTTGATATACACAAGGTTGTTTTTCTAAAGTTTCTTATCATCTCTTCATTTGTTTCACAGATTTTGTCAAAGATGCAACGATGTTTGCTCTTAGAGAATCGCACGGCATGTCTTCATTTGCCATTTTGAAATTTACAAAAAAATTGGTTCAGTATTTTTGACGGGAAAGATTAGCGTATAGGCATTTTCGCATTCCAATATCATCGCGATAGTTAACTTAAGGCGCTGTCAGTTTCAAGCTTGAATTCTTTCAATTTCACTTGAAATCGAGCAAGCGCATCTCGTTGAAACGAACAAGAAATAATGTTTACTATTCAATAAAAACAAGTATCCGTCAGAGTATTAAAAATTGCTATTTTATAATATGTGTATAATTATAAATACAATTATAAATAAAGAGCTAAACAGTTTTAAAGGTGAAATCAAATGGTATATTTGAATTTTTTTATGTACTGTAGTATGATAAAATATGTTTTTCAGTCCGTCAATGTGTACTTAAAAGTCTTAGAAATGTCATATAATTTTTTTGTAATAGTAAGTAAATCGCTGCATATGTGATAAGATGCTTCAAAAACCCTCATTTTAGTCGACGTCGTGAATTGACAGCACCTTAACGCATTAGCAGGAAAAATAGTTACGATGGTTTTTGTGGTTTTAACAACTAAGCGATTTAAGCGGAATAGAAAAAAACGGATAAAGAGCAATTAAATTTACACACATATTAATTAGACACAAAACATGTATAGGTATGTGAGGAGAATTACGACCTTGGTTGTTAGCTGGTGCGATGCTGCTGACCTTGCCGAGGTACTGGCTTTCTTATCAACATTTCTGAAGCCGTAACAGCTCTGGCGTAGTGGCAGCTGACTAACACACAGTTGCCGGTTCAACCGGGCTTTACCTTTTTTTTTGAAAGAAACTTTTGTTGAAAGTAGCTATGTGATGAAAGCAACAGCACGGTGGTGGGACACGCCTGGCTAGCTACCATCCTCAAGATTAAAAACGTATTACCAAGCATCTAACGGTGTCAAATCAAATCAAATAATTTATTCTGTATATGCCTACGGGGGCCAAACTGTCAGTTTATATATATTTTTTCCTAAATCGACAACCGGATTGGAACGCGACCACGGCTGAGAAGATCTGGCAAGAAACTCAGCGAGCTTGTCTTTTTACATTTTTTTTTATCGCAAATTTCTTATAATGTATATAACAAATGTTCCTTTATTTTTAGCTCCAGTGTGTTGCCTTATAAAAGAGACCATCATAATGGTATCAGTATAGCAAAACAGGCTACATTTTGACATCTGAATGCACTAGTAGATAGATCTGGAGTAATCCGTCTATTACCAACCGACCAACCACGCTGTCCACCTAGTTGGACGGTTAGTATATTTTTTTCTTAACCGACAATCTGGTTTGTCGGTTGCAATATTTCAGTCTCAAGCTGTTTTATTCTCCAAGTAATCCGAAATTTTCTAATAACCTTTTTAATAGAGTTTAGTTTATTAGTTCAGATAATTTGGTGTGTTTTGGTCGCTATCCTTGAGTACCAGCCACAGTAGGTCTATTGTCATTAAACCATCACATTAACTTCGACCGTATCGTTGACTGACCATCAACACAATATTCATCGTGATATTAGACTTTGACGCTCTTATGGGTCAATTGTTTAATTCGTATTCTTAACATACTCTCACTGTGCTTAATAAAAAGCCACTCTTAGAAAGAAGTGCCGGGAAAATGTACAGACCGAGCACATTTAAAAAAAATTACTACCCTACAAATAACAGCGGCAAATCGCAACTAGATAGACCTCTATCAGCCTAGCATCGTTGTCGAGATCATGTCCCACTATATACGCCTTCATTAAAATATTTTTACAGCCAATTTGAATTTTATTTCAGTGAACTCTTTTATGTCTTTTGAGATTTTATAATAATACACATAGTCTAGGAAAACCTTATTTGCCCTATCTACCTTAGTTCTTGTGTTGTAACTGTAGGTATTTTTTAAAGACCCGTGTATGCATCAAACTTTTTTCTTCCAGACATTTGTCTTGTCATTCAGAACTTGTACTCAATCAATTCATAGCATTAACATGATCTACGAAGGGGCGGAGTAATAGAATGTTCCTAATTATTTTAAATTTACATAATTATTATTTATTTTACAATTTTTTTCATGGATTTGTTATTTGGTCCTTTACAAAAGCATATGTGGCGCTATAGCCAATAGTTACAGGCCTGTTTGGTATAAAATATACAAAAGTGTATAAAAACAGAATTTAGAAAGACGGTGCCATGGATTATTTATTACAAAAATGGGTTAAATGGCAATGCCTTGACCTTGATATGAACTTAACCACACACGTTGCAGTTCCTGGAAAAGTACGTTGATTTCTGAGAAATATATTGTATTACTGGTCAAATATGGGAGTGATAAGGGAGGTAGACGGCTATGGACGAGCCTACAGAATCTGCCAATTTCAGTCTACTTTTAAAATATTTAGGCAGCTGGTGACTCGCCACCCACTAAACGGGCCCCGCATAATGGCCACCATCGATGGTGACAAAAAGGGCAACGTTGGTGTGGATGGCTATAGAGTGTCGAGAGGTGTGCTGCGGTTTCACTAGAGCGCTACTTCCAGCGTACCACTACGCGGCCTTTACCACTTACACCCTTAGAGATTCTTGTAATTTGCTCTTGCGTCTCCACTACTCTCGGCCAATTAGACAAAGCCGGGGGGTCTCATTTGATCCCAGGGAGAATCGTGGCCCACGGTATGGCCACTCACCGACGATAGCCACAAAACCGCTCCTGCGGTAAACTATTATTGTTTTTATTCCCTCCCCAGTCATGAGGCGAGGAAACACGAGTCACTAAACGGCAAGAGACCGTCTTGGTTGGCACCACAGCAGTGCCAGATATTCCGCCAGGAAGCAATAGTGCGCAAGTATTAATGAGTTAGAGTGTGAAGGGCACTGCAAAAAGTGAAAGTACTGTGTGAACGTGATTCTAACATGACTATCACAGGGTGACGAGTACAATGCGAAACTTTAGTTCTAATGGCACTACTATTGTTGTGGAAATGCTTAGTTAATAATAATAGGTTAACCCTTCCTATACCGTGTTAATTAAAAAAAAAACGAATGAAACGCACGTATATTTACGTATCTGAGACGCAAAGGTTTAAAAAGCTTAGTGCATACTACACGGCGCGCGACTTGGCAATTGATACTATAAAAATAAGTCTAAATATCCATCAGTAGGCAAGGTAAATTCACACATTTAGTATTTCTTGAACTCAGAAGTAAATAATTAGCAGAGAACCATTTAGAAATACTAGATAAAGCCTTGTTTACTTGAATTAGTTCGTTATCTTTCCTGTCTATTTTAAAATCACAGATGTGTTATCAGTGGTTTAAACAATGTCTCGCAGAACCTTGACCATAGATCGCAAGTTATTAATATAATATAGGCACTGTACAAGAACGTCTCTAAAGCCTCCGATACATTAGCTAGGGGACATTTTGTCTCGCAACGGTTGCTTAGTGTCCCGCAACATGTACCTCAACATTTTGAGAGACATTCATGTGACGCGGGACCTGTTGCTTGCTTCCGCCTCGAGAGCGAGCGCACGTGTCGCGGATCAGTGTCGCGCCGCTTGTTATCGAGTGTAGATGTATTGTGACGTGCCCCTCAACATGTCTGTGGTGTCGGGAAAAGAAACAGTACTTTTACTTCTTGAGCTTTACCACATTCATGATATGTTGTGGGATAGGTACTTCTAACCGTGATTTCAGAAAAATTCGCAAATTCTTCGTCAAACATTCGGTGATCACTTAAAATATGATTTCTTTATCGTTGTAGTTAAAAACTCCGCATTAACCACCTATTCTTTCGTGAAGTGGTTTCTCGCCCAAAATAATTATGTACGCAGCACCAATCGCCACAACCTCCTCGGGCGACATTTCTATAAGCACTGACTAGTGGCCTGCAAAATATTTCGCAACATTATCTCGGGACATTCAACGTAGTTGTTGAGCAACATGTTCCGCAACATGTTGCTCCGTTTGTCCCCTAGTGTATCCGAGGCTAATATTGGCCCATGGAACACCCATTATAACTAAATCCCTGGAAGATATTGAAAAGGTGAGATTTAATGCATACCGCATAAATAAAACTCCTTGGGACCATAATCAGCCTCAAGTAGGTATTATAGTAGAGAATTATATTGAACATGCGGTGATCTATACCATAAAAACGCCTAAGTATAATGGTATCATTGAGAGCACATAAATATTTTTTCTATGAGTGATAGGCTAGTTTTACATTATTGTTTTTATTGATAACTCGCATGATGCAACCGAATATGGTAACACTCAACACATAGAATATAATTTCTGGAAGCGCGACTCTACTGTTTAATTATCTAGATAGAAAGAAAGAATTAAAATACATTTGATTCCAATAAAATTAATGAAACTGATATAATTAATAGACATTGTTGAGTAATATCATTTTAGGTCCCGTGCAGCATTCAACTAAGTCATAATACCTTAGTTTTAGATTTTCAGTTGGAACCCAATACACATTATAAATTATCCCTCTCACGTCCACTACGCTTTTATACCGTATATGGTACGTAAGGCACCCTGTATGTTTAGCGTATACATTAGTACGTGTACTAAATCATTAATAACGCAGTTGGTTCTATCATATGGACTATCAGGGGTGTGGTTGTACATAAGTTCAATCAACCCAAGTTACACACATTGAAATATTTCATAGGGCGAACAATATGGGAGTAACAGTCAGTTATGATTTCTAAAGGTAACCGAACTCGATCATAGCTTCTTCTTCTTCTTCTTCTTCTTTGTCGTGACTAGTGAGGATCGTGACCTTATACGATTTTGTCTCCATTCGCTTGTCCTGCGCCAGTTCAATAGATCGTTGTAGAGTTTCTCCTGTTGCCTCTATATTGCTTTTACACCATCGTGTTGGAATTCGGCCCCCGAGCGCTTCCCCTGCATCTGTCCCACAATCAAATGCTTCTTCAACTCATGCATATGTGATCGCATTATATATCCAAAGAAACTTAGTTAACGTTCTCGGCAAATAGAAGTCGTTTTTTAATGTGGAGCTCTCGTAAAATCGATTCGTTTGCCCTCAAGACTGTCCATGGTATCTTTAGCATTCGTCATATCTGCTACATTCCAAATCCCACATTTTAAAAGCTTTAAACGAAGAGTACTCAGTGATAAAACGAAGATTTCATCAACATTTTACAGCTTTCTATACTGGGCATGTGAACTTCGTATATTTTAGTGTTGTAGTTCCGTGCCAAAAGAATGAATAGGAAGGTTAGGGACCCCTATCTACATAGCATTTACTCTGCTGTCGCCTTTCCTTTTGTATTGTAACATATCTGAAACTATTCGTCACGTTTATATTCTGGCGCGAGGGCTGACAGGGGTAGAGCGGGAAATGCAAATCATATATTCATTATCAAATAAGCTTTTGGAATGACAAACGGGAATTATTATATGTCATAAAGGAATTCTGATGTTAAATATATTGGCAAACGCCTTATAACATAGTTTCGGTAACGTGGATTCACTTGGTTACTAATATTTATTATAACGTGCATTGATATATTATTTATTATTTATCCTTTGAGTACTATTGACGTAAATGTACGTTCGTTTCATTCATAAATCTTTTGTTTTAATTATCACGGTGT
This sequence comes from Selenia dentaria, assembly GCA_917880725.1. Classification (NCBI taxonomy): domain Eukaryota; kingdom Metazoa; phylum Arthropoda; class Insecta; order Lepidoptera; family Geometridae; genus Selenia; species Selenia dentaria. The sequence goes on from OU862876.1 coordinate 42,844,825, forward strand.
ATGAAGGGTTAAGGTCAATTCATGACGTCGATAAAAATGAGGGGTTTAAAGCAGTTTATCTCATAAGCAGCGATTTACTTAAAATTACCGAAAAATATATGACATTACTAAGACTTTAAGTACACATTGTCGGACTTGAAAACATATTATATATAATTAGTAATGACGATAACATTCTCATCATCATCATCATCATCTCAGCTGTAGGACGTCCACTGCTGAACATATGCCTCCCTCACAAATTTCCAAAAGGACCGGTTGGAAGCGGCCTGCATCCAACGTCGTACTGCGACCTTTATCAGGTCGTCAGTGGACGACCTACGCTGCACTTGCCGGTCCATGGTCTCCACTCAAAAACCTTCCGGCCTCATCGGCCATCTGTTCTGCGTGTTATGAGGCCTGCCCACCGCCACTTTAACTGGCTTATCTTCTGGGCTAGGTGGCTTTAGTTCGTCTACGGATCTCCTAATTTCTTATTCGATCACGTAGAGAATCCCCGAGGATAGCCCTCTCCATAGCTCGTTGTGCTACTTTGAGTTTGCTTATGAGGCCCATAGTTAGAGACCACGTTTCAGTGCCATAAGTCATCACTGGTAACACACATTGGTCGAAGACTCTTGTCTTGTCTTGATAACATTCTAGAGTAAATTAACGAAAAGTCAAACATACCACTAAATTTCACATTTAAAACAGTTTTTCTCTTTATTCACAATTGTATTTGCCATGAAATACATATAATAATGTAGAGAATTTTAATACACATACATTAGAGGGCTATTTTGTTATTTAATATTGAACATATTTAATATGATTTTTTAGAGATGCGCTTGCTTGATTTCAAGTGAAAGAAATTGAAAGTTTTTAAGCTCTGAACTGACAGTGCCTGAACTGGCAGTCGTATGCGTATGAATCAGGTACACAAAGTACGTATTGTGGTTTTAAATCCGTCCGTACTGAGCTCGTGTTTATAATTAGGTATATTGTATAAAAGTTCTCGGCTTTCCGATCAATACAACTTCAACGACACATCGAGGTTAATTAAATAGTTATGTTTACATTAGGTTAGTATGCGATTGTACTCGATTCAGATGCGATACTATGTTTCGATATAAGTATATTTCTTGGGGTTCCAAGTCGTCGACGTCCCAAGGATTAAGGTACTTCAAGAATCCCTGTAATGTAAGTAAATATAATCCGTGAGGTGTATCAATCAGGAAACAGGTTATAGACACTACTGCAGTTTCAGATATCCTCCAAGCGGTTATACTAAACAATATTTGCCTTAACACATCTTTCCTCCTCCTTAATCGTTCCCTCATCACTGAGGATCGTGACTCCTCTGTTGCAGTTTGTTTACTTTTTCTCTCCACCGAGTTCTGTTGCTGGCCTGATGTAGAGATGTGCTGAAAGGTATCTCCAGCTGTTGATCCGTCCATCGCTTAGGGCTTCGTCCTCTTGGTCGTAACATATCTTTAAGTAGTGAATTTATTTGAGACAGGTTACGCGGTAAACGCGGCGCTAGCGCCACAGTTTAAAGTTTAAATCTCTTTACTGCTTTTTCATGGGTACGGATTTATTGGACAATTTGAACCAGATTCTGAGTAAAGCGCGCTGTTGGGCAATTTGTAAGTCCCCCCGTAGGCCTATACAGAATAAATGATTTCATTTGATTTGTTTGTGACATTGAGTCCAACTAGTTGTAGAGGTTGCTTTCTGAGCAGCGTCTGCTGTCTGTCCACGTGCGCGCTGTAACTAAACTTAAGATTTAAACAGACGGAGGGACAAAACTGTCTTAATATCTTACGCTTCCAGGCATTCCATTGTTTAGCAGAACCTGCGGGATGCTTTCGGTTCCCAAAAAATAGGTCAAATTGGAAATTGAGTGGTTAAACGTGTTCCTAGTACTACCAAAGCCTAAAGAAAGAAAATGCGTGACGTGAAAGAAGTTTCGATATATACACAAATGAGGTTAAACAGTAATACAAATGTCTGAAGCCTCCGCCTTCCACACCTTCATGCAATTACGTAACTGCTATACAGTACGACCACTTTGTAACAGTGTATCTCTAACAATACAATGTTAGTGTTTTGTAGGAACAATCGACGCTCTATTACATAAGTTATTGTACGTATGGAACCGTAGATGCCAGACGGCACGAGCAGTCCCGTGCGTCGTAGCCTCATGTCCCATCTGCACCAACATATTCATGAGACTGTTTGTCTGCATGTTATCTCAACTCGTCTAGTCTGGATCTATATAAAAGGCATACACTCCATTGTTGAATGCGAAGTCAATATGTCACGTATTGAAATGGACTATTGTTAACAACTTGACTGTACCGGGCAAAGGTCTTCTTCAATTCCTAAAGCGCATGGTAATAACCTCAAGCTGTCAGACTATATTATAAATAGTGAGTGAGTGAATAAGAGTGTTTATTTCTAACTGTATTGGTTCGGATGATATTTGTAATGTATGAATCGTAACCTATTTATAATTTGATCACGATTCCCGTCATATCCAGGCTTCATGTCGTCTATTATAATGAAGTATATCTTAGTCGAATCCAACTCGGCTAGGCAGCGTTCCGGATACTTCGCGAAGTCTTCCCGTCAAAAATAACCCAGTGCCTCAAGACAAAAGTTTTCGACCAATATGTGTTACCAGTGATGACTTATGGCACTATAACGTGGTCTATTACTATGGGCCTCATAAGTAAACTCAAAGTCGTACAACGAGCTATAGAGATGGCTATGCTCGGGGTTTTCTACGTGATCGAATCAGAATGAGGAGATCCGTAGAAGAACGAAAGTCACTGACTTAGCCCAGAAGATTAGCCAGTTGAAGTGGCAGTGGGCAGGGCACATAGCACGCAGAACAGATAGCTGATGGGGCCGGAAGGTTCTGGAATGGAGACCACGGACCGGCAAGCGCAGCGTAGGTCGTCCACGGACACGGTGGACAGATAACAATTATTATACATAATATTCAGAACTTACATACGTTTGAAAGTTACTATATTAAGCAATATTTTACTACAGTTTGCTTAATCACTCTATTGTTCTATAACGGGAAAAGGATCAGTGAAAACATACTCTATGTATCCTATTGCTGACAAAATAAACAAAATGTATGTGTAAAACGGTCCATTACTATCAAGTAGTTGCTGAACTGCAGTAGTTGAGTAGTGCTCGGTTATAATCCCAACAGACAGACAAGTTTTAATAATGATTGATTCTAGATCTAGTAATCATCATTACCATTATCTTATTTATCAATGGTTGTATATAAGCTTTTCTTTAACTAGTTGTTTTCAAAGTATTTTCAATTTACAGACTTATCTACAGTTTTATTATGATAGTTTGGAGATGTAGGTATGTAAAGATTGACAGACGCTATATACATATAGACAAGTAATTAAATATTATGTAATGGAAAATACTTATTAATACTTAATAATAAAATAAAAATACTTATTAACCACACACATTGCAGTTCCTGGAAAAGTAGGTAGATTTCTGCGAAATCTATTATATTGTTGGCCAATTATGGTGAATCGAGAGTCTACAGGTTAATAATTTCTTTTTGAAAATTCCAAAACTAATTTTGGAAACCAAGATTGGAACAAATTGCAAAATATTTCCTGATGTGATTTTGCTTATTAGTAGGAATTAAGAATAATACAATAATAAATACTAAAATTAGAACCCGTGTAATTCTGACAAAATAGTGACAACATTGGTGCTACAGTGTAAGTACATATTGATATTCTGCACTGCGCCCATAATCCTGAGATATCAAGTCTCATGGGCCTGCAATTTCTCCGATGACTGTATCATTCAACTTACAATAAAATCCCAAAGCACATAACTGAGCTCACAGAGGGCAAATTCAAGTTGACTGTAAAAAACGTTTTAATAAAAAAAGCTTACTATAAAGTTCGACATTATATAGAAGATAAAGATGCTTGGAATACTCCACTTCTGGCAAGCTGTCTCTCTGCCACCCATAAAATGTAATATTTGTAGTACCTAAGTAGAAACATTGTAAACATCCATATAAAAAGAATGGCCCCGAGTTTCTTGCCGCTTCTTCTCGGTGGGTTCTATATATTTTGGAACGCGGCGGTAGAGTCTTTAAAGTACATTATAATGAAAAGTTGACGTTCATAAGTGCGTCTTTGATGCCTAAATTGAATAAATGATTTTGACATGACTTTTGACTTTTGATTCAACCAGAACAAAGTATTGCGAACATTACCTACTGCTTCGTAATACAAATAGGTAGGTATGATGGCATTACTTCCCCTAACGAACACATTCACAAAGAGTTCTACAGCAGTATAAAGCATATGATATTATTAAGATATTCATGTGAAAGCTTCAACGTCAAAGTCAATGATTATTTATTGTCAGTCTTCATTGATTGGCAATAGGGGTACGCTCAGCACTGTGCTGCGTAAACCGCGGTTTTGGGTTTAAAGGTCGCTCTAGAAATACAAATTACTTGGGGTAATTGGACAGTGCCCAGTTCGATTATTATATCTGGATCGGACCAGTGATGACTACCCGAGAGTCTTACTATTAGGCGAAAGACTTGTCGTCCTGTACTTCATGACACGTAAACACAGTACTCCAAATCACGCGAATGTTATTAATGCATAAGCTTAGTAGTGAGTGACAATGAGAGTGAGAGTGTGTGTTTGTGATTAAAATATATATATGTATTGGAGAGACAGCCCTGTATGAACACATAGGCTACTTTTCTACCAACTTACAAAATGGAGGAGGTACTCAATTCGACTGTATTTTTTACTATGTTTGTTACATCATAATTTTCGATTGGGTGTACTGATTCTCAAAATTCTTTTGTTAGGAAGCTGGTGCTTCCCGCGTGGTGCCCTTGCTACCCAGATTCAGATTGATCGCAGTATAAATTATATTGAAAAATAAAATAAAATAAAACCCCTATTTCTCCTGGTCACGCTATAACTTAAGAACGGATGGAACAATCTCGCTAATGTTTTTTTTTTATTATTGAGGAGAAAGTTATATATATATATATATATATATATATATATATATATAAGAAAGAAAAACCCAAGAAAAGATGGGAGGTTATGGCGAGGCTGAAGACCGAGCCTACTACGCGAACGAAGTCGCGAGCAGTCGCTTGTAATTATATAAATAATATGAATTAAATGTGTATTATATTAATACACGCGACCCTCGTTGGTATGTTATTTATTATGTTTACCGCTATTCTGTGGGCGGCTTATGGGCCGCGTCGCCAAGATTCGAAGCCGTAAATAGCACAGGTTCAAGACCGTACTCGCTTCTTACTGAACAGAAATAAACTCTGTTCTGTCTGAAGTACATAATGTAACTAGTGCTTTATTTAGACAAGATGCGCTGAAACTTCGCCTGAGTGCTCCATAGTGCAATTCCATCTACGAGTATGTCTATATTATAAAGTTGGCTCTTTTAGCACAGTAGGTAGAGACCCCGCCTTCGAAGTGTGGGGTTCCAGATTCTATCCCAGGTCACGGCAAATATATCTGTGGTGAGCAGATATGTTTGTTCCCGGGTCTGTGTGTGCTAATATCCCTTCAACTGCATATAACTCACGTGTTCACTAATATAAGCTAAATATTTTTAAATTTTGTTTTAGTTTAAGGTGTTCAATAAAGAGTTTATCTATCTATCTATCTATCTATCTATCTATCTATCTATCTAACTCAGACTGCGAGATCTTGCAGCTAATAAGACTGACTCGCGAGATTTACTGTCTGCAGGACTAATATAATTATAACTGATTGACCCGTCGCGGTTTCGCTCGTTTCGGAACTCCGAGACGAACTCCTCAAAAAGAAAATTCCAAGTTACTCCTTATAGCGTTAGCTATGGGCCAATGAACGACCTGTCAAAATCGGTTCTGCCGTGCGATTCTGTAATGATTGGAAGGATGTCGAATACTTTATGAGATATCGGCCTTGTACTTAAGGTTGTTATTCCAACGTGCTTGTCATCTCGTCATTTGTTTCACGGATGTTGTCAAAGATGCAACGATGTTTGCTCTTAGAGAATCGCACGGTAGATGTTTTGGATATTTGCCGGAACAAACAGACAAATACAGTTTAGTAAATAGCTTATGACTTTATAAACATACTAAAACCACGCACAACTTTTCACTGGATCACATTCACTCATTCAAAAATGTAATAATTACATTTTTGTTGGTTTAAATTATAGGTTGAATCAAAATGTTTTTAGCATTATTTATAACGCGAACTAATTTAATAAACATAAGAAATAAAGTGGTTGTAAGTTACATTGTATTCACACCCACTCGCCGCGCCGCGCTTATGTACGGTTTTAAATAAATAGCTTTTAGTATATTCTAATACTTTTTAAAGTTGCATGGTAGGCATCGACAGTATGTTTATGCTATCTTATGGTTGTATAACTATCACCACAGAATGAGTAGTTGCTATAATAGACTTTTTATTTACCTATTGAAGCTGAATCACATTGCATTAGGTACATAGTTTTCTCGTTAAACAATAATGGCTTTAATCGCACGCCATCACCTATCGTATTGCTCATAAATTCCATTTAATTAACTCCAAATAATACAACAGCACTAACAGGCTATTTTCATACGAAATGAATATTTATGAATATTTTTTATAATTTGATCATATTAAAAAATAAAAATTAACTAAAAGTTTAAAAGCCTCAGAAAGAGAATCAATGGCATATGGCATTATAGCTTCCGGCGCGGTCAGCCGTGCGATTATCTAAGAGCAAACACCGTTGCATCTTTGACAGCATCCGTGAAACAAATGAAGAGATGACAAGAAACGTTGGAAATGCAACCTTATGTACAAGGTCGATATTTCATAAACTATTTGACATGGATGAGCTCATCGACGAGCTCACCGACGTAAAATACTTCGCCCTTGTACATAAGGTTGCTTTTCTAAAGTTTTTTGTCATTTCTTCGTTTGTTTCACGGATTTTGTCAAAGATGCAACGATGTTTGCTCTTACAGAATCGCACGGCTGTTACAGCCTGCGCCATCTGTGTAGGAAATAAAAGTGCCAACATAAGCTTCCCCTTGCTATATCCTACTCAAAGTTCCCGGCGTTCTTATTCTGCTCAATAAACCTTATATAGGTACCATAAATATATACAACACATAGCTTATAATTTAAGTTTATTTTTTAGCCACCTAATAAAGAAAACAGCATCAAAACCTATCAAGGTGATAATTTAGTACTTAACTTTCATCTATTCTGGAAGACCCCTTTTGTTTGGTGTAACTCCAAACATTTTCCTGACACCGCACATGTAGCCGTGTGTCGCAACTACCTAATTATGGAAATACATTTATTAGGACAGTGCGCGTTTGGTACTTACGGCATACGGTTGCATTCATAACATAAACATATAACATTTGACAATTTAGAACATTTTAATATACAAAGTTTATAACAGTGAACATTTTATCATTCCTCCTCACTGCAGGACGGTATCAGCCCGAACACCTTTCGTTTTATGGGATAAAAATATCATGTATACTTACTTATACTAGTTATCTTACTTATAATCATATTACTTATCATTGTGTCAAGTATCATCCAAATCTGTCTCATAGTTTCTAGTGATGCACGTACTAGAGGCAGACAGACAGGCAAAAGTTGTAAATAACTATTTTTATTTTTTATTTTTAAATATTTTTGGCCTCTATATCGATAACAAAGTACACCTCGATTATAATAAAAAAATATATATATTATTTATATTTAAAAGTACAGATTTGCCTCAGTTACAGTTTTACGGCCTTATTAATAAACTTGGCGTACACCCGGAGTAGTTACAACATCTATCTGTCAATTTTTCGCTTGCAGTAAATGTCATGCGTGAAAGCAAGACAAAGCATGCTACGCCTAATATAGGTTTACGCAACGTTTATTAATAAAGGCCTTAAATGTATAAATAGATACGTAAAATAACGAAAACGGTGAATTGATCCAATCACTAAGTTATATGACCAATACAGTAAAATCATCATCTCAGCCGTAGGACGTCCACTGCTGAACATATGCCTCCCCCACAATCCCACACTAATAAAATAATCGATCTTAAAATCACAACTATGTGGGTGATTCCCTAAAGAAATTAAGTGATTTAGTAATATTGCACGTATGTTTCACTTGTTACCCCTCCCGAACTAACCTAAGCCTCGGTGAGATTGCAGGTAATCTACCTTTTTTGGAGGGCACGATTTTAAGACGTATTTGAGTGAACAAGTCAAATATGTAAAAAAATCTATATTTTTCATTATCTACAATAAGTATCTGTAAAAACAGTAACCTACTTTTAAACTCGACACGCTACCAATACCTGTTCTAATAAAGACTTATTTGACTAAGAAGACAAATAAGTATATACGAGTAGGTAATATATAAGTAATAATTCGCTATTCCTAAACTAAGCTACTAAACTTAACAAATTAAAAGCTAAGCAAGACTATTCCTTTACCTTTATCCCATATATTGAAGGTGTAATATTCACCGTTTAACTATAATTAATACTCGATAAAATTTATTTACAAGGTATTAAAAATAAAAATAGTTATAAAAAAATTAAAACTAGTCTATAAGTCCCATGGTGATATTTTTGTTATATATAAAATAAATTTTTGTTATTTATCATATTATCTGAAACTATCCTTGTATATTTTAATATCAGCTTAAGTGCTTAGTTCTTAAGTTAATTACTTTTAAATAAAAAAATGTATTACCGTATTTGTGTATTACGTACTCCACATTTCATAATGGATTGTTTACTATTTTAAAACAAACATAAGTTATTAATACCTTAACAATATTATTTCATTATTGCACTATAGCAATTAATGGTTGATCAAATCACTTACCCTCTTTAAGGAAATTACCCCAGAGAGTTTTTATTTTAACTATCTAGCTCAAACTAAGGCCCGCAGGCCAAATCCGGCCCACAGGCACCAACAATCCGCTCTAGCTTAGTGATTGGATCAAATATCCGTTCGTTTTCAGAAGATTAGGTTCATTGCTAGTTTTCAATTGTGTCTTTTGCTTTCGCGTGCATGCAATATTGTGCAATAAAGAGTTAATATTGTATAAAATCTGTTGAAAAGGTTTTTAGTTTTTAATCTACTTCGACAAAGTAGAGGGGGTTCTCATTTTTGACTGAACGTTTTTTATGTTTGTTACGCGATGAATAAATAATAACCTAAAGGCATTAGCCTTTCATGAATTGATTAAGGTTATTATTTTTGTTTGATAAGTCATATAGAAGTATATATGTATCATATAGAGGTCCTATTTATATAAATGTTAATGAAATTGATTCAGTGCGCTTTGAATAAAAATCAACAATAACAGAAAATATACACATAGGACTTTGGTTTGTGGTTCCTTTCAGTAAATGTATTGATGAGAAATTTCTATATCTGTTTTAACTGTCATCACAGAAATATTCGCAGAGACCAAAGAAGATTTACGGTTTGACGGCACCTTACAAATGCATACACATTTTAAGGTACTACAATTTTTGAACATATATAGGTATAGTCTAGAAGTTGGTTTTCGGATTTTCCTCTTAAAAAACAATAATATTTAATCAAGTGATTGAAGCTTGGTTAACCAATTTGGAGCACTAATGACCTGGTCATCCACAGACTCCCAATATACAGTAAAATGTGACAGCTCTATTAAGGTCCTTAGCTACCTCAGAAGGATTTATCCGTCTATATTGGTCCTATCTTTCAAATCAGGTGTGATCTGGTCATCAACTGACCCCCAATATAGTTAAGGGGCTATACTACCTCAGCTCGCATTCAGATTTCGCCCCCACTTCGTCGCAACCGCCACCCGCTTCGCGGGGTACACCCGCGACCCTGCGATGCCACATGCCCATACAGTATTCTGTTTATCTGTGGCATGATGGGAGCTGTACCACATGAGATCTGCAACCGCACCAGGTTATTTTAATGACTTCTATAACATCTAGACCTCAGGGCGTAATTACACTTTATTTAATGCATTAACCACAGTAAATTCTATAAGTTGCGTTATTCATTTGGCACGTTTGGGTTATGAATGTGTTCAGTTGTACCGATATAATGAAGCAGCATCGATACAAAATTGAAAAGAATGCAAGCCGACATCCGTTGTGAGTTGTTTGTGTCGCTTGTAAACCTAAACAAACCTGGCAAAGAACCTGCGAAATCACGTTTTGAAGTAAAAAAAACTGCGTCTAAATCAAACTACACCACTGGCATACAACGCGTTTTTTAAAAAGTAAAAATAGGCGTTTTTAAGTTAACCTCGCACTTCCGATACATTTTTTGTAAGTTTAGTGTCACTTCTTGAACTTAACTTAAAATCACAAAACACGCTGACAGATACAGGCGTAGCTTCAAACGCCATCTTGAAAAAAAGTTTTTGGCCGATATCTCGGAAATTATGCGCTTTAGGGCAAAAGTTATTGAGACTGTTATTGTTAAGAATAAAATTTCGTATTTTTTTTGTATAACTTACCGTTTACGATTTATGCCCCATTTACTGCGAGATTTCAATAGATCTGTAGACAGAATATCATTCCATACTGAAAATTTTCGGCAATAATTTGAGACAGTGTATTGTTTCGTTGGCAACAAAGGTATACATTTTATAATAACTGATAGGCTAGTTTTCATCACTATCATTCGGTGATCAGTGATGATGTGGTGGAAGGTATCAACCCGTCAGATGCTTATAGAAAGGCTTAAAGTGACCACTTCTCTCTACTACCACGGACTACCACCGTCCTGTAAATTACATACATAACGTCTACATCTTACCTTTACCGAAATCTTAACTTAAGCAATAAGTGCTTCAATCATCCTTTCAACCTGCCGTGCGATACTCTAAGAGCAAACATCGTTGCATCTTTGACAATATCCGTGAAAAAAAATGATGAGATGACAAGAAACGTTGGAAAAACAACCTTGTGATATCTTATAAAGTATTTGACATCGGTGAGCTCGTCGACGAATCATTACAGAATCGCACGGCTGGAAGTTTGACGTTACTAAATTAATTACGCTAACAACATAATTATGCATATTATAATATTAAACCGCGGTTTCACCCGCGTGGGATGGTTGATGATGATGATTAATCAAAATATATAGCTTATGTCAGGGATAAAGTAGCACTCTACCGGTGAAATATTTTTTGAAATCAGTGCAGGGTTTTTTGAGCCAATTCGTTACAAACATACAACAATACAAATCTTTCCTCTTTATTATATTAGTATAGATAACATAAAGTAACAGAATTGCTGGCATATTTTAAAAGTGAAATTCACTTGTACTAGACCGCTTTTGTTTACATTGACAGAGCAGAGGACTTGACAGGTGAAACTGAACTTGGACCAAAATGGACACTTTTTGTTTATAGACACACGGAGTTACTGCTTCATTTACATGAAAATGATCTTTGAAAATATAAACTGACTTCTCGAGTCATTTCGTAAGCCTCGAGAGAAATAATTTCTCTCTAGCTGTCGTAACGGATATTGTTAACGGCGTGCTAACTAATGGTTAGGTATTTTACGTATCTTTCGCAACATGTAGGTATTATTTTGATGACAATTTTTTGTCACAATTTCATCTTCAACCAGATGTACGCATACAATTTTAGTATTTTATTTGCAAGACTAAAAAAACAGCAGTTGATTTTTTCGTATATAAGAAAGAAGAAGATAAACTATCATTAAACAAATGAAAGGGCATTCTTTACAAATTAATAGACAGATAGGCATGTGATTGGAACATACTTTTATCCCAAACTGCGATACGATGCCTGGGGGCTCACTACCAATGACAGTAATCAAATTTCAACCTTATCACTATAAGAGTTAACATCAGAAACGGGACATTTACCGTGTAGAGTAGTCCATTTTGTTTGAGTTGCCGATATCGTTTTTTTAGTTTCCCTTATAAGTATATTTGGTACCTCCATTGTGTGTTCAGTATGATTCTTATAAGCTTACTAGCGAGGCTCTTTCTTAGGCTCGGCCTTAAGCCTCGCCATAGCCTCCCATCTTTTCTTGAATGTTTTTAATGTAAGATCCTTCAACGCAGTATTAGAAAACGTATAAAAATGACCAGGAAAAAAAGGGGTTAATTTTTATTTAAATAGATAGATACAGAACGCTCCTGTTTTACCAAAGTTTCTTAAAAGATGGGAATAGCCTGATCCCAAGTCATGATGAATTAAGTTTTCTGTACTTACATATGCTCAACTAAAGAAGACTGATATAATCAGTCTGGTTAAACCACCTTAGTTGTGCGCGTAGGTCGAGGCATGCTTTAAAATAAGTTTGTATAGGTTCCTTTCAGTCTGGAACGCGTGCGAACTCTAATAATAATGCATTTGTGATCATTTAATCTGTAACCTTGACGCAACGATGTCGGTGGCGTAATTCCGGAGAGGAGATATATATATATATTATATATCACTTGACAAATAGTCACGCTGAGATTTTTTATTTAATTACACCAGTGATTCTTAACCTTTTATTGACGAAGGACCATTTCATAAAATGTCTGCATTGCCGTGGACTAACACTTTTTAGTTATAATACAATTAAATATTTTTATGGTGGTTTAATACGAATTTTAGGACTACATACTCTTTACTAACCACATAATTCTTAGTTCAGTGATACTCAAAGCGAAGCCTATGTCGGCACTGGCGTTCAACCGATTTCGGCTTGTATTTAATTATCAAAAGCGCGAAGAACATTGGTCGCATGGATATATTGATCATAACATAGACGTTGCTATTTCACGAAAATTTGTGAAAAAAATGCCTTTTGGCACCGAAATTGTTAAATTTCTGTTCCGAATGTATATTTTGATTTGGATGGTTTCGCGGACCACTTCGGGTGCTTCCAGGCCACCAGTGGTCCGCGGACCACCGGTTGAGAACCGGTGGTACGCGGACCACCGGTTGAGAACCACTGAATTACACAAATGAAATATATATATATTAGCTAGATATTTTCATATATATTACGAAAACTTGTTTATTTTAGATACTGTGGTATCAACTATGTAGCTTTATGAGTTTGAGTTTGTACAGTTCAGTGAATAAAAATACTTCGGAAATTATAAATTACTTAGTGCAAATGAAATGTATGTATACAGTACTTACAATTTAGACAAACAAAGAGCTTACAAGTAGAACTAAAGCCTGATTCACACTTCAATAAGTACAGTAGCGAGTTAAGAAATCAGTCAGTCAAGTAACAATAATAATAAAGCCACAGGTTTCGAGTTCGCTCGTCTCAACGCTGCCTCTAAGCCGGAGTTCAGTGCCTGGCTGCATGCCCTACCATCACCTCATTTGGGCACGCTGCTAGACGATGACTCCCTTAGGGTGGCTGCGGGATTCCGACTCGGTTGCTCAGTGTGCGAACCCCACGTCTGCGTGTGCGGTGCGATCGTAGACACGAATGGCTACCACAGTCTCAGTTGTACCCGGTGTGTAGGGCGTAGACCACGGCATCATGCCATCAACGAGGTGATCAGGAGAGCGCTCGTTTTAGCGGATGTCCCTTGTGTGCTCGAGCCCCCCGGCCTGCCACGTTTGGATGGCAAACGGCCAGATGGACTCACGCTGATTCCGTGGCGGAGACGTCGCAGCCTCATCTGGGATGCTACCAGCGTCAGCACATTTGCTTCTTGTCACCTCCAAGCCACTCAGCGGGAGGCTGGCGCGGGTGCAGAAGCGGCAGCCAGAGGAAAGCACCTTAAGTACGCTGCCTTGGAGTCAGCCTACGAGTTCGTGCCGTTTGCTGTGGAGACGGCTGGGCCGTGGGGCCTGGAGGCCAAGAGATTTGTTAAAGAACTCGGGCGGCGCCTGAAGGAGAGAACGCGTGATCCTCAGTCGGGCCATTATCTTGTGCAGAACATTTCCTTGGCCATACAACGCGGGAATGCCGCTAGCCTGATAGGCACGTTTGGGCGAGAGGGCATTGATTGTGAGGGACTTTGACAAAATCAAATTAAATGTGTTTTTATGACATGATGTTAATATTTATTAATTTCAACTAATGTTTAATTTATAGTGGACTAGAAGTTAAATGACTTGTTTAAAAAATATTCAGTGTAACTAGATTCTAGTGTTTCGATTGATATTTCATGTTTTTGATTTGAAGATAACTTTATTTAGTTTTATAAATTATTTGACATTTAATATTATTCTAATTATTATAAAAAAGTAACAATTATAGTAAGTTGTATGTAGCGTGCAAACGTAGGCGAGTAAGTTGTCATAAGTTACCGTTTCGAGAAGAAGACTAGTCGCGTCGGTTGTTTTGTTTAGTACTAACTACTTGTTTACAAATCTATGGACTTGTACTAAACTCGATACATTGCACTATGCCTGAACTAGGTAAACCTGTGTCTCAGACAAGAAATGCTTACACATGTATTGTATTATTATAGTATAAAATAAACAACATGTATACATATACATATGTCACTGTCCTATCTAAGTCAGGTTCTAGTAAAGCGGTGGATACATTAATAAAACTTTTTAAGGTGATTAACGAAGAAAACACAAAAGAGTTTAAAATTGCTCTACACTTTACCTACACTTGTAGACTTTACGGTAATAATCCAATACTATCACCCGTCAAAACTTGAATAAACACAAATCTAGGTAAACTAAAACAAATTAGCCATTTGCTACCTATTGCTAGGTTTTTCATTCCGCCATCCTCAGTAATTTTAAGCAGCTATTGGATATGAACCAAAAATGTCTCTAGTTCAGCATACGAGAATGTCGGTGCTCTTTGTGGCGGTCCAGCACACACACACTCGGTCTCATACCGGACTATTTCTTTCAAGGTTAGAAATAATGATTCAGTACATACAAAACGATTTTCCAAGCAACATACACATATAGAAATATACACAACTTTCGTTCACGTATATAATATAAACTTATGCTCGTCCTTTTTGTTCAGCACCTTCAATTCCGACACATACCTCACATAATCAGTTAGAGAAAAGAAAAGCCTTTGTAAAAACGGTCTCATAAAAATATATATTTTGGATTCCATTGTCATCTTGAACCCTCCAATGCCACTGTGTTTTTTAACTTATGTGTATAAAAGTGTAATTTTTCTTATTTTTTTACAGAAGATTGACGGTTCCCTGACTTCTGAAGAATTCGAGATCCGTAAGTACCTAATAATTTAGTATGTCACACGTCTTGTTTTATCTCAAACTATGTCATTTGATCTGGTATTGACAGCAGAATAACTTTCTGGATCTATTAAGTACTAAATATTAGGTTAAAGTATGAACCTAAGGATTAACCTCTTAACTCTTATTATAAATTATAATACGCAAAAAATGCTGCTGTTTTGTAGGGTTTGATTGTGTACCGCCAGTACTAAAACGGCAATTTGTGAAGTCGAGCCTTTCTTCTGCTTGCCCGTGTTCATAGTAGGTTGTACTGGTGGGGATTATTTATTTATGTATCCAAGATATAATAGTTCGATAAAGCTCTCTCCGACTTCCCTCTCTCACGGCGAAGGCCCAAGCCGAGGTCCGTACCTTAGTGGTGCCCTTGAGCAAATCGCCTACTCCTCTCCTTGTGGCGAAGCGTCATCAACGCTCTCCTTAGGCGGTGCGCTCTCTGCGCCCGCATCTGGCTGAGTGCCATCTGCGCTCGCCACCCGTCCAGTGACGCTGTAAATGCCGGTAGAGGCAAACAGCATTAGTCTGTTCGAAAAAAAGCTCGATAAAGCTTCTATAAACAATACTATAATCATTATTATATTAGCTTTTGTTGTGTGTCTCTTGATCTCTTGCTAATATTTGTAGTTTATTATTGTGAAAAAAACTGCATGTAGGACTAGTGGAATTTTGCAATAAATTTATTTATTTTCTAATCGGAGAAACTTCAATACATTATTAAGTGTACTGTAAGTTTACAAGTGCATGCTTGAAGCCTAAATTGAATAAATGATCTTGAATTGATTTGTCTACGACTAATAAATAGTATAATGGTATTTTTAAACGAAATGTTGAATGCTCACTTTAAAGCGCACATATGTGAATGTGAAAGCAAACTTTCTTCGATACTTCAAACGAAACTCTACCAGCTGCCGAATCTCTATATTTAAAGCCTTCTCGACTGCAGGAAATCCTGAACGAGAAACATTCTCATTTTAAAGCGCACATATGTGAATGTGAAAGCAATGTAACTTTCTTCGATACTTCGGACGAAACTCTAACAGCTGCCGATATCTATATTAAAAGCCTTCTCGACTGCAGGAAATCTTGAAGGAGAAACATACAATGTAAGTAGTAAAAAGTTTTACTCTGCACGAATCTTAAGCCTTTCGCAGTGGAGTTTAGTAACGAAGTAGCAAACTTAAGATACCTAACTATCTATTTACCAGAATCATCCCAGATTATACAGACTATAGATACTGACACAAGATTTATATAGCCACTATATAGTAGTATCATAGTTGCAAATTTAGTAGTATAACTATGCGAAAGAGCTAAGAATGGCTGATCGTGAAGAGTTTATTGAAAATCATATACTACTTATAACAATTTTACGACGCGTTTACTGCGTGATGTGGAATCATCAATGTAATGGCGATAGCGCAAAGATACCGAGAGTCGGCCACCAATTTTATAAGTCGCAAGATTAATCGTCCATCAAGAATGCAAACAAATAATAATAGAAGCAAACGGTTATCGGTACACCAAAACCCGCCTTATAATTACCCTGCCTTCAGCTTGTGACGTCCCTTTGTTGTCAACGCGTACTGCCAGAACTGATAGCGGTTAAATATTTATGCATTATCTGTTGGCTTAATTACAAACAATATGTTAAAACTCTCGTATAAGTAATCCTTGTTTATATTAGTTTTATAAAACAAGAAATTTACTTACATAATACGTACCGTATTTGCGGGTTTCTTTAGCTTTACGGGGTTACTTTTGGCTTAAAACAGAAAAAAGTTTAATCTTCCTGCCTCTTCTTAACAATGACAGGTAATGTTGTGGTTTGACTTGTGTGAAATATACTTCCAATATCTCAATTATTGATATACATATACGGCCTTATTAATAAACTTGTAATAAGCCCGGAGTAGTTAAAACATCTATCTGTCAATTTTTCGCTTGCAGTAAATGTCACGCGTGAAAGCAAGACAAAGCATGTTATAATCTATGTTTACGCAACGTTTATTAATAAAGGCCATAGAAGATAACCGTTGATTATAATAAATCATTTCTTTAGTGATTTATAATTTTTACACATTTTCGTATATATCGAAAAAGATGGCTTAGGTTAATATCGAAAAAATGTTCAGTTTTTATTTTTGTTGTTCTAAAAATAAAGTTTCTTTTCACATCTAATCATTGGTATTATTACTATATATTATTCAACAAGTCTTAGATTGTCTCAATACAATTATGCATTATGGTTTTTGGATCGAAACTATAACCTGATTACTACTATAACTTTGGCTCAAAAGTAAAGAAGAAATAAAAATATTCAGTTGTATTTTAGGAAAAATATTACTAACTACTGTTTATTAGCTTATATCGTTCTCTATCAAATAAAACCATTAAAACAGTAAGAAACTCACCATCATCGTTAGTACTGACAAATCACTAAGATATATCAAAAAAGTAGATAAAATAACCCGCATTTACTGTAGTTACTTTAATTTAGTTTTGATGTTTAGGAAAGGGTTTACTTTCTTAACTTATTAAGAGCCGTATGCACCGTATGAAAGGATTTAAGTATCTATAAATTAAATGCTGATAATAAATTATAATATTCGTAAGTTTATCAAAAAATTGTATTATCAGAGGTAATTTTGTATGCAGTTTTCGATTATACTAACATGTACTCACTATTCTTTTCTAATAAGTGGGCGGCCATTGATACTGCATAATAAGTTCTCGGTCAGTCAAGTCAAGTCAAGTCAAAATCATTTATTCAATTTAGGCATCAAAGACGCACTTATGAACGTCAATTTTTCATTATAATGTACTTCAAAGACTACCGCCGCGTTCCAAAATATATAGAGCCTACCGAGAAGAAGCGGCAAGAAACTCGGGGCCATTCTTTTTATATAGATGTTTTTACAATATTTTTACTTAGGTACTACAAATATTAGCTCCAGTGTGTTGCCTTACAAAAGAGAACATAATAATGGTATCAGTAGGGCAAGACACGCTACACTTTGACATCTTAGTACACGAGTAGATAGATCCTGGAGTGATCAGTCCCAAGCTGTTTTATCCTCCAAGTAATCCGAAATTTTGTAATAACCTTTTTGACAGAGTTTAGTTTTAATAGTAATTTTAAACTTATTAATAGGCAAATCTCGGATAACATGGGGAACTTTATTATAGAATCGTATACATTGTCCCATAAAAGAATGACTTATTCTGTGGAGACGCGTTACATGTACGGATAGCTTGTGCTTATTTCGCGTGTTGATGGAATGAGCATCACTCCTTTTATCAAAACTGCTAATGTTTTTCTTTACATACATTAGTTAGTACAGTCCCCGTATTGTGTAACTATACCACCTCTCTCATAAGAACGAACTACTCTCGTCATGTTTTGGCCAAATGATCGTCAACCCATACGTTATGTAAATATAAGTAACCTTGGTTCTTTTAGAGTTGTAGAGACTTCCAAGGTAATTAATGTGTGCGTATATAAGTAATAAAAATTTTGTTTGTTATATAAGATTGAGGGCCCCATCCATCGCCCACAACTATGAGTGCCATCCAATGTCTGCACCCCCTTGGAGGGGAAAGGATAGTATAGGAATGGTTAACTTAGTGTATAACAATAACCATTCAACTCTGCTTGATGGAACTTCAATTCTGTTGCACTAGCCTTGACTAGTATTGTAGTAAAAGGACTAATTGTCCTAAGTTTGTAAATTGGCACACAACAGTGGCCTAGCAATCAATACGATTATAAATCGGTGTTCTGTTGCACTAGCCTTGACTAGTAATGTAGTAAAAGGACTAGTTGTCCTAGGTTCGTAAATTGGCACACAACAGTGGCCTAGTAATCAATACTCAATACAACTGTAAATCGGTTATAGTTTTATACCTGTATTATAAATACAGTCAGATATATCTCCTTGCCTCACAAGATGAGATAATAGATAATTATTTTAGGGTTCAACCCAATCTGGTTATACCAGTTTTCCATAGTTATTCAATCGATTCAATAATTACACGCATTCATCAAAGAATAAGATCCCAATTAATCCCCGCAACCAAGCAGAGCCAGAATTTACACGAAAGGGTCCCAAGTGTACGCCTACACCGTAGTATCAACAGCGAACACTCGATATTCTATCAGTGCCGGGTACCTGACTACGGAAGACATCAAGATACATACTCAATTGATTCATGATAGTAATCAAGAACCATATCATACTGAGGTTTATTACAACCAAACTGTTTAACAGTTAAAGAAAGTTAATTTCATCTTGAAATAATAATTAGTTTTATATGTTTCATATAAATTATTTTCTCACATAGAACTTAGTATGTGTATAGTTTAAGAATAATTAATTCTATACTCATAAGTAACATCATGCTAGGGCTGAATAGTTTTATTCAGTTACTTGTAATAATATCAGTTCTCCTTTCTAATATATAGGAACAGAAGGGTAGGAAGTGATTAAATGGATTAGGGTAGGACTTCAACCTCCCGCGTTCAATTAATATTAACCCAACCATAATTCGATGATGTCGTGTATAATGTTTGTAAATGGTTCAATAAATAAATAACTCTTTGGCCGTAGAGCACCCTTTATCGAACCTGTGTCCAGTGTGGGGAAAATTTCTCACCGACGTGTATAGTACTTATGCTTGCAGTCGAAGCTTTCCAAATTAAGCAATCATGCGAGGGAGTTTATTAATCCCGGGGGTTGTGAGGCCCCAAAATCGCAACTAGCTCAACATTTATTACATAATTATAAAAGCACTCCAGTCTGATGAATTTATCAAACTATTGTCAGGTTAAATATATCACAATTTAAATACTTGAACGAATTAACGAAAGAAGGACTTAGGGTTTCATAGTTAGTTCAATTAACAAGAATCTAATTTAATCAAGTCAAAGGCAACCAGTATTATCACAACCGAATTGATTATGAAATATGATTTCCGAGTCTTGGCACTCAATAATTGGTAATTGAACAGATACGCCTTAACTGCATTAACTTAATTATTCATCTTAAGAGACAGAATGATAACAAAGCTGGGCTGCAATACGTTACTTTGAAAGCAGATTACTTCCGGTCCCTGTTCATTTCTAACTCGTAAGTGAATCTAATTACGCTTAATTGCTTATCGATTAAAGATCAATATATTAAGTCAAGGCTATTCCATATATTCCCCATACATTCCTGTAAGAGTAATAAATTCCAAGCCAAGAACACACTGACCCCTAAGAGTCGCCTTATTTGCTGTAACTTTAAAAATATCTTGTGAATATTCTACCACCCGCTATAAAGCTTAGGTAAGGTAGGATAATATTAACTATTCCGTAAAATGATTAAGTCTCCTACGAAAAATCTATAACAAATGGTGAATACATCAAACATACTCATATTAATAATATTCCGCTAGATTAGGTAGTTTTAATTAATCGATGTGACAATCTCTGAAAATTGGTTAACTAAAGTTCAATATAATGTTCCATTGACATACCTATAAAAAGTTGTGTAACCATAAAACATAATATAAATTAATACCAATTAAATAATGACCATCTCTGAAAGAATTTGGTTAAACAAAAGCACATAAGTTCCCTTGATATACAGTAGTATTATGATATACCTAGAAGTAGTGATCACGTCAACATATACTTAACTATAATATACAGCAAGATAATATAAAACGTATATGTAAACATCTCTGAAAACAAAATGGATAGACAAATTCATCGTATTTCCTTGTTATACAATAAGTGACTTTGTAATTATTTACTGTTAATAAATTAAATATTGGCAAGGTAATAAGTCACCCATTGTATTAATTAGGATTTCCCATATCGGTTAAGCATACACAACGTTTCATCTTGAGAAATGATAGTTATATTAGAAATAATATATTCAAAATATATATTTTTTTTTAGTAAGACAATTATTTCAATTAAAATATAATTTTAATTTTATAGTACAACAGTTGGATGTAAACAAAACCGATATGGTGAGTTTATAATAACATGCCACAAACCTCCGAAGACTTCTTTTAGACTGTGAGTCGTCATGTAATTCAACCTGGAAATTTACCTAATAGTACCAATCTATTATTTAATCCTCACTACGCTTGAATTTACGTTGAATATTATTTCGTCGACTTCAGAAGAATGATTTGTATTTTGGAATAAAATAATTCAAGTTAAACATCCAGTAAATAGTTACTTGCTTTAAGATTCAATTACGTCGATACGTCCTAGTAAGTCTCGTTTAATCAATGGATAAAATTTACACATCTGTATCTACTCTAGTACACTACTAGTTTAATACGTATTTTCAGTATTGACGATATTAGAATAATTCAATTCTTTACGATAAATCTACATGACAACCCACAGTTCGGCAAACAGCTCTCGAACTTCCTGTGTACTGGAAGAAACAGAATTATCACCCCCCCAAATCGAAGAATTAACGCAATTATTACAACTATATAAATAGGAATTTACCGCGGAGGAGAGAGAAGCAGATATCCAATCGTCCATCACTAATGGTTTCATGTTTCTAACTACACTTAGAACTAATTAAATCTACACGTGGACGCTGAAAGAAAAAGTTATTAACTTAAATCTACATGAAACCTCCGGCACACGTCATCGGATATCCACAAGTTTGATTATTTTTTGTCACTTTCTCCTCTTCATTACCTTAAGAGTATCAAATCCAATTTCGGACATTTTGATATTTCCAAAAGTAATGTTATATTATTTAACTTCGACAGGATTTTATTATTTAATAATTTTAAGATTATACTCGCGTCTGTGTTCATATTTAATTACCAAATGATTAAAGTTATAAAGTGCATTCACACATAAAAAACCTAATTAAAGATTATGGCTTCTTACTTGCAAGGGAAATAACTTCATTCGAAAAGCAGTCGCCCTTGTTAGCACTTTGCTCTAAATAACGAGCACACAAACTAAGTTTCTTGTTATGTAACACAGTCCCTATTAAATGCCCTAACTTCCCACTTAAACTAGCTGAAAACTGGTGAACCACTCATATGTATTTATTTAAATACACAGAAGGTGTATCTTACTAAATTAATTATTACAGAGATTTAATCTCAAGCCTTGGTTTAAGTCCGCCCTAAAATTCTTAAAACTAAAATCGAAAGACCTCTACAAACAGTCTTGTACTACTGACTTAAACCAATAGCTTTAAAATTGTTGTTAAGTAGTGTTGTGTACTTGCGTGTTGCTATTTATGAACAAATTTGAATTTTGACACAAGGGATGTCGATAGGATAATCAATAAATTGAAACCCATCGACAATGCAAGATTATTTTGATATCGTCCGGATAAGCTCGGTTTAATACCGACCAGTTAACATCATCAACCTTTGCCCTTGTACCACAATACAAATAATTTAATACAGACGAAATTACAGTTATTCAATTATATATGATGTCGAGGCTCCCTTTTATCTTGGTAATTGAATTATGGTGTGTAATTTATGATGTAAAAATGTGAAGGTAACTACTTACTTCTAAATGTTACTTAAATTTAAGCTGTGTTAATTTTATGTTGTCACACATTCATGATTTATTATATTCTCCTAAGAGTAATAAATCATTACTTTTATTGAGTAAGCATTCCCTAAAATTCATTTAGATCCGTGGATTATATTAATTCACGTCCAATTGAATTTAAATTATATATTATAATGTAATGTGTAATTATATGAGTGATACAACCAACCACAAGAAATAAAATGAACAATACAATAAAAATATGATTATGACAGAAGTAATAAAACACTCATTAAAATATTACTTTACAACAACAATTTTTGATACATTTAATGAATGTTCTACCCTTTCAAATGCATAAAAGATACCATCACTCACAGACAAAGCTCAGAAGGGTTATAATATTAATAATAGAATAATGAATATGTTCTTCTATGCTAAGTTATACTAGAATTCGATTTAAACTAACTACATAAATATTAGAAAACATTTAATTAATTGTGTATTGAATCAATATTATAATATATGTAAATCATTTTATCATACAATAATTATTTGATTATTTTGGCATGATAATGAATTATTAGACAATTTTTGCTATGTTTTAAATGACAAAATTTTATAAAAGACCATAAAATTATAGGAATTATCCCGTTAATAATAATCACTAAAAAAAACAGCAAGCTTTGAAATATTAAAATTTAAATAATAAGTCCAATTTTAAAACAAAACCCACGGAGTTTCGCTGAGAGGTTAAAATTAAAGAACCACTTACATAATCAGCCTTGGAAGACTCTACACTTCACTTGACTCTAATTTAATTATGTTATCAATTTAACGAACGCGCGACCGTCGTTTTAATCCCGGTACACACCCTGACTTCAGAATATTTTCCAAACAAATGCGCGCGCGTCCGACTTTCAAAGAATTCGGGTTCACACTCCTGAGCACCGCCGATCTCTGAAGCAAGCGTCCGTTTGCTGGCCTGCTCTGATTGGTCGACTGCACCTGTTTTTGCCGACCTCCCGACCATTTTACTCTATGCTTTGATAAGCAAAAATGTGACCTTATATTCTTAATAATAGAATTTAATTCAGTGTGAACGTTTATTTTTTAACCGCAATTGATTATTTGTAACGCATTCGATCCGTGTTTACCCTATAGCTATCTCCCTTTAACTCTTTTATGTGTTCAAATTGACGATAGGTACATTCACCCCCCAAAATTTTATGAGTGTTAAACGAATTAAATTTTGTAATTAACAAAATATATATTATAATAATTTTTTTTATAATTCCCTAATTAATAACACTTATCCCTATCAATGTTTTTTCTATTTGTTTGGCTGTAAAACTTGTTATGTCTATCTTCTTAAGTTTCTTATTAACGTTTTACTCCTACTTATTCCAGCACAATTTTTTTATAAAAGATTTATGTTTAATTTTGAGCGTTTTATATTTTTAATCAATCTAAGTTATTCACACATACAATATGATTTAACGAAACACATAACTTTACTTAATAATAATCAATATTCGCGATTTGGATATTGTTCTCTTAGTTTCTACTATAGAGTGAGTAGTACCAACTACTTATTTTTAAATCATTATATTTATCACTAAATGGACGTTGGTATCCATTAACGTCAATATTATTAATCAATTTACTCTAAATTAAACTCTACCAAATTATCTGGATAAGTAAATCGCATTACAGTAACCTGTTAAGTTTTAGGTAACCAGGTCCAAAACATTATTTACGTTTGGAAAAGGATTACTTTTTACAATGTCGTCCCTCATATATTTATTCAGTCCTGTTCGTGATTTGTATAGCATTTGATTAGTTCTGCTTCAGGAACATGACGTAATCGAAGTTAATTTTTATCAGTTTATGAGCTATATTGTTTTGCTATTAGTATTTTAGCTATGTGACATTAGGCATTTATGGTATACTATCATAAAATAATTATTATAAAACAGATGTTCAAGTTTCGGAAGCCACAAAGAACCTTCTTGAATGCCTTTTATGACAGTAAGTCCGAAATAGACCGCCCAAGTCTTTGTTGACCGTTCAATAGTGTTTGGTCGAGAATTGTTGTTGGTAATTAGTTTCAATTCAATTTATCTTAAATGTTCCTTTTAAGTCCTTTTTATAATTTGACTATTATTATCTTTTATGATCGAACGGAGCATTGTTTTAAATTTCAGTTTGTAACCTACTGATTTTATCTAGGTTTCCGCAATTATCAATACATTCTTAACTAACTGAACTAACCTCGAATGACTATCATTTATAAAACTACATATTTGCCCCTTGACTCTCTATGGCCCTATAAGCCTATCAATACAAGATTCCTAATATTTCCAGTTTTTTGTATGGACAAGGTTTAACCACTTGAATAATTTTACTTTTAGAAGTTTTTTTTTTTTTTTTTTTTTTTTATCGCGTGTTTAACATCTTTAACTTATGATCCAATAGTAATATTTATTATGAGGTTATAAATAAAATGTATACTTCAAGTTCTTCAATAGTTTGTAAACCGATTAGCGTTCCATCTAAAAATGAATTTGATTATTTACGCTCTTTCTTTTTATATATTTATTTGAAGACCAACAGCTATATAATATGTACTTTCAGAAACGGTAGAAACATAAAGCCAATTATAGATGCTCACTGATAGATGTTATATGAATTGTTACTAAATAATTGTGCGCATGAAAACCATAACGTAGTCGGGTGCTAACCACAAAATATAAGAAATAAAAACTCTCTACTACCCAGTCACCTAGCGGACGCTACCTTTGTACAAAACAAATCAATACCTACTAGTCTAGTTAAGTTGTTAAAGTTATTACTAGCTCTTCACACATATGAATTGTGATTATAATTACTATTGACGGCAGGCACTCTTAAGAGTAGATTAAACCTCAACTGTCTTAGATGACCTAGTAAATTTATTTTATCTATTATAACTTTAAGTTGTTATTATTATTAAAGTGCTTGATGTAGAAAAAAAAATCTTTATGAAATGCTTGAACTTTGAAATAATTAATCTCATTTTTCTTTGAAATCTAACAGTTAGTTATTTTATTTAACATGTTTACCTAATTTTCCTGTGCATTGATTTTCTTTATTTAATTATTTAGTGTTTAAATTAATTGGAAAAGCTGGTTTTCTTCGTGTGTTTTCAAGGCTCGCTTTTATTTTATTTGTGTAAGACCACACTTAATAGCATGTTTCTCTACTTCGTCTAGTACAATGCTGACATGTCTCTAAGTTATGTTTGCTTATGATAGCTAAGTCGTAAGAATTGATGCAATACATAACATATTAGTGCGGTCATTCTTTTACTAATCTAACTACTAAAGTATTACATTTTCTACTCTATAAATTATTATGTAAGAAAGATTTTATTTTCCGAATCTGTGAGTATATATATTTATTGTTGTCTCTCGCTTCAAGCAAAAAAACAATTTGTTAGCGTGTCTTCTCGAATTCAAACGCGATACAAGGTGGACGCTAGAATTACTATGTCTCTTTTCTTTTATTTAATTACTTTTCAATTAGCTTCTGTTAAAGGATTATATAACTTTAAATGATAGAAATATATTTTCCCGTTTATTTCTTATGTATAAATTATATATAGTTAGATTCTTTATTATTTCACCATAGCGTTTCTATACTCTACTTGCGATTCAACTACTTGTGCAAAGATTTTTTTTAAGCATTTATGGTCAGTTAAGGTATCAGTGATTTTATCATATTAGTGCACAACCACATTTGTAACCAACGATATAATACTTTCTAGATCGTCAGAATTTAAATTTTAAGTTTCCTATTTTTGTAGCAATCTGCAAAGGACAAGACTTTATATATTTTTTTTTATTTCCTACAGTTTCCTCACCCCCCTAACTCTCATCATCCTAATTTCCATATCCACAATAACTATCAATCCATCTTCACTCAAAATTCATTAATTTCAGTGTCACAACATATACTTTATTTAATTCCTCAAAATACTCTAACTCTTTCCGTCTTCACGAACACCAAATTGTAGGCTGTAAAGCCTACATTTTAAGTAGATAACTCTACTGAAGTTAATAATCCTGGTTCCTAAGGCACCAAATTGTAACTATACCACCTCTCTCATAAGAACGAACTACTCTCGTCATGTTTTGGCCAAATGATCGTCAACCCATACGTTATGTAAATATAAGTAACCTTGGTTCTTTTAGAGTTGTAGAGACTTCCAAGGTAATTAATGTGTGCGTATATAAGTAATAAAAATTTTGTTTGTTATATAAGATTGAGGGCCCCATCCATCGCCCACAACTATGAGTGCCATCCAATGTCTGCACCCCCTTGGAGGGGAAAGGATAGTATAGGAATGGTTAACTTAGTGTATAACAATAACCATTCAACTCTGCTTGATGGAACTTCAATTCTGTTGCACTAGCCTTGACTAGTATTGTAGTAAAAGGACTAATTGTCCTAAGTTTGTAAATTGGCACACAACAGTGGCCTAGCAATCAATACGATTATAAATCGGTGTTCTGTTGCACTAGCCTTGACTAGTAATGTAGTAAAAGGACTAGTTGTCCTAGGTTCGTAAATTGGCACACAACAGTGGCCTAGTAATCAATACTCAATACAACTGTAAATCGGTTATAGTTTTATACCTGTATTATAAATACAGTCAGATATATCTCCTTGCCTCACAAGATGAGATAATAGATAATTATTTTAGGGTTCAACCCAATCTGGTTATACCAGTTTTCCATAGTTATTCAATCGATTCAATAATTACACGCATTCATCAAAGAATAAGATCCCAATTAATCCCCGCAACCAAGCAGAGCCAGAATTTACACGAAAGGGTCCCAAGTGTACGCCTACACCGTAGTATCAACAGCGAACACTCGATATTCTATCAGTGCCGGGTACCTGACTACGGAAGACATCAAGATACATACTCAATTGATTCATGATAGTAATCAAGAACCATATCATACTGAGGTTTATTACAACCAAACTGTTTAACAGTTAAAGAAAGTTAATTTCATCTTGAAATAATAATTAGTTTTATATGTTTCATATAAATTATTTTCTCACATAGAACTTAGTATGTGTATAGTTTAAGAATAATTAATTCTATACTCATAAGTAACATCATGCTAGGGCTGAATAGTTTTATTCAGTTACTTGTAATAATATCAGTTCTCCTTTCTAATATATAGGAACAGAAGGGTAGGAAGTGATTAAATGGATTAGGGTAGGACTTCAACCTCCCGCGTTCAATTAATATTAACCCAACCATAATTCGATGATGTCGTGTATAATGTTTGTAAATGGTTCAATAAATAAATAACTCTTTGGCCGTAGAGCACCCTTTATCGAACCTGTGTCCAGTGTGGGGAAAATTTCTCACCGACGTGTATAGTACTTATGCTTGCAGTCGAAGCTTTCCAAATTAAGCAATCATGCGAGGGAGTTTATTAATCCCGGGGGTTGTGAGGCCCCAAAATCGCAACTAGCTCAACATTTATTACATAATTATAAAAGCACTCCAGTCTGATGAATTTATCAAACTATTGTCAGGTTAAATATATCACAATTTAAATACTTGAACGAATTAACGAAAGAAGGACTTAGGGTTTCATAGTTAGTTCAATTAACAAGAATCTAATTTAATCAAGTCAAAGGCAACCAGTATTATCACAACCGAATTGATTATGAAATATGATTTCCGAGTCTTGGCACTCAATAATTGGTAATTGAACAGATACGCCTTAACTGCATTAACTTAATTATTCATCTTAAGAGACAGAATGATAACAAAGCTGGGCTGCAATACGTTACTTTGAAAGCAGATTACTTCCGGTCCCTGTTCATTTCTAACTCGTAAGTGAATCTAATTACGCTTAATTGCTTATCGATTAAAGATCAATATATTAAGTCAAGGCTATTCCATATATTCCCCATACATTCCTGTAAGAGTAATAAATTCCAAGCCAAGAACACACTGACCCCTAAGAGTCGCCTTATTTGCTGTAACTTTAAAAATATCTTGTGAATATTCTACCACCCGCTATAAAGCTTAGGTAAGGTAGGATAATATTAACTATTCCGTAAAATGATTAAGTCTCCTACGAAAAATCTATAACAAATGGTGAATACATCAAACATACTCATATTAATAATATTCCGCTAGATTAGGTAGTTTTAATTAATCGATGTGACAATCTCTGAAAATTGGTTAACTAAAGTTCAATATAATGTTCCATTGACATACCTATAAAAAGTTGTGTAACCATAAAACATAATATAAATTAATACCAATTAAATAATGACCATCTCTGAAAGAATTTGGTTAAACAAAAGCACATAAGTTCCCTTGATATACAGTAGTATTATGATATACCTAGAAGTAGTGATCACGTCAACATATACTTAACTATAATATACAGCAAGATAATATAAAACGTATATGTAAACATCTCTGAAAACAAAATGGATAGACAAATTCATCGTATTTCCTTGTTATACAATAAGTGACTTTGTAATTATTTACTGTTAATAAATTAAATATTGGCAAGGTAATAAGTCACCCATTGTATTAATTAGGATTTCCCATATCGGTTAAGCATACACAACGTTTCATCTTGAGAAATGATAGTTATATTAGAAATAATATATTCAAAATATATATTTTTTTTTAGTAAGACAATTATTTCAATTAAAATATAATTTTAATTTTATAGTACAACAGTTGGATGTAAACAAAACCGATATGGTGAGTTTATAATAACATGCCACAAACCTCCGAAGACTTCTTTTAGACTGTGAGTCGTCATGTAATTCAACCTGGAAATTTACCTAATAGTACCAATCTATTATTTAATCCTCACTACGCTTGAATTTACGTTGAATATTATTTCGTCGACTTCAGAAGAATGATTTGTATTTTGGAATAAAATAATTCAAGTTAAACATCCAGTAAATAGTTACTTGCTTTAAGATTCAATTACGTCGATACGTCCTAGTAAGTCTCGTTTAATCAATGGATAAAATTTACACATCTGTATCTACTCTAGTACACTACTAGTTTAATACGTATTTTCAGTATTGACGATATTAGAATAATTCAATTCTTTACGATAAATCTACATGACAACCCACAGTTCGGCAAACAGCTCTCGAACTTCCTGTGTACTGGAAGAAACAGAATTATCACCCCCCCAAATCGAAGAATTAACGCAATTATTACAACTATATAAATAGGAATTTACCGCGGAGGAGAGAGAAGCAGATATCCAATCGTCCATCACTAATGGTTTCATGTTTCTAACTACACTTAGAACTAATTAAATCTACACGTGGACGCTGAAAGAAAAAGTTATTAACTTAAATCTACATGAAACCTCCGGCACACGTCATCGGATATCCACAAGTTTGATTATTTTTTGTCACTTTCTCCTCTTCATTACCTTAAGAGTATCAAATCCAATTTCGGACATTTTGATATTTCCAAAAGTAATGTTATATTATTTAACTTCGACAGGATTTTATTATTTAATAATTTTAAGATTATACTCGCGTCTGTGTTCATATTTAATTACCAAATGATTAAAGTTATAAAGTGCATTCACACATAAAAAACCTAATTAAAGATTATGGCTTCTTACTTGCAAGGGAAATAACTTCATTCGAAAAGCAGTCGCCCTTGTTAGCACTTTGCTCTAAATAACGAGCACACAAACTAAGTTTCTTGTTATGTAACACAGTCCCTATTAAATGCCCTAACTTCCCACTTAAACTAGCTGAAAACTGGTGAACCACTCATATGTATTTATTTAAATACACAGAAGGTGTATCTTACTAAATTAATTATTACAGAGATTTAATCTCAAGCCTTGGTTTAAGTCCGCCCTAAAATTCTTAAAACTAAAATCGAAAGACCTCTACAAACAGTCTTGTACTACTGACTTAAACCAATAGCTTTAAAATTGTTGTTAAGTAGTGTTGTGTACTTGCGTGTTGCTATTTATGAACAAATTTGAATTTTGACACAAGGGATGTCGATAGGATAATCAATAAATTGAAACCCATCGACAATGCAAGATTATTTTGATATCGTCCGGATAAGCTCGGTTTAATACCGACCAGTTAACATCATCAACCTTTGCCCTTGTACCACAATACAAATAATTTAATACAGACGAAATTACAGTTATTCAATTATATATGATGTCGAGGCTCCCTTTTATCTTGGTAATTGAATTATGGTGTGTAATTTATGATGTAAAAATGTGAAGGTAACTACTTACTTCTAAATGTTACTTAAATTTAAGCTGTGTTAATTTTATGTTGTCACACATTCATGATTTATTATATTCTCCTAAGAGTAATAAATCATTACTTTTATTGAGTAAGCATTCCCTAAAATTCATTTAGATCCGTGGATTATATTAATTCACGTCCAATTGAATTTAAATTATATATTATAATGTAATGTGTAATTATATGAGTGATACAACCAACCACAAGAAATAAAATGAACAATACAATAAAAATATGATTATGACAGAAGTAATAAAACACTCATTAAAATATTACTTTACAACAACAATTTTTGATACATTTAATGAATGTTCTACCCTTTCAAATGCATAAAAGATACCATCACTCACAGACAAAGCTCAGAAGGGTTATAATATTAATAATAGAATAATGAATATGTTCTTCTATGCTAAGTTATACTAGAATTCGATTTAAACTAACTACATAAATATTAGAAAACATTTAATTAATTGTGTATTGAATCAATATTATAATATATGTAAATCATTTTATCATACAATAATTATTTGATTATTTTGGCATGATAATGAATTATTAGACAATTTTTGCTATGTTTTAAATGACAAAATTTTATAAAAGACCATAAAATTATAGGAATTATCCCGTTAATAATAATCACTAAAAAAAACAGCAAGCTTTGAAATATTAAAATTTAAATAATAAGTCCAATTTTAAAACAAAACCCACGGAGTTTCGCTGAGAGGTTAAAATTAAAGAACCACTTACATAATCAGCCTTGGAAGACTCTACACTTCACTTGACTCTAATTTAATTATGTTATCAATTTAACGAACGCGCGACCGTCGTTTTAATCCCGGTACACACCCTGACTTCAGAATATTTTCCAAACAAATGCGCGCGCGTCCGACTTTCAAAGAATTCGGGTTCACACTCCTGAGCACCGCCGATCTCTGAAGCAAGCGTCCGTTTGCTGGCCTGCTCTGATTGGTCGACTGCACCTGTTTTTGCCGACCTCCCGACCATTTTACTCTATGCTTTGATAAGCAAAAATGTGACCTTATATTCTTAATAATAGAATTTAATTCAGTGTGAACGTTTATTTTTTAACCGCAATTGATTATTTGTAACGCATTCGATCCGTGTTTACCCTATAGCTATCTCCCTTTAACTCTTTTATGTGTTCAAATTGACGATAGGTACATTCACCCCCCAAAATTTTATGAGTGTTAAACGAATTAAATTTTGTAATTAACAAAATATATATTATAATATTTTTTTTTATAATTCCCTAATTAATAACACTTATCCCTATCAATGTTTTTTCTATTTGTTTGGCTGTAAAACTTGTTATGTCTATCTTCTTAAGTTTCTTATTAACGTTTTACTCCTACTTATTCCAGCACAATTTTTTTATAAAAGATTTATGTTTAATTTTGAGCGTTTTATATTTTTAATCAATCTAAGTTATTCACACATACAATATGATTTAACGAAACACATAACTTTACTTAATAATAATCAATATTCGCGATTTGGATATTGTTCTCTTAGTTTCTACTATAGAGTGAGTAGTACCAACTACTTATTTTTAAATCATTATATTTATCACTAAATGGACGTTGGTATCCATTAACGTCAATATTATTAATCAATTTACTCTAAATTAAACTCTACCAAATTATCTGGATAAGTAAATCGCATTACAGTAACCTGTTAAGTTTTAGGTAACCAGGTCCAAAACATTATTTACGTTTGGAAAAGGATTACTTTTTACAATGTCGTCCCTCATATATTTATTCAGTCCTGTTCGTGATTTGTATAGCATTTGATTAGTTCTGCTTCAGGAACATGACGTAATCGAAGTTAATTTTTATCAGTTTATGAGCTATATTGTTTTGCTATTAGTATTTTAGCTATGTGACATTAGGCATTTATGGTATACTATCATAAAATAATTATTATAAAACAGATGTTCAAGTTTCGGAAGCCACAAAGAACCTTCTTGAATGCCTTTTATGACAGTAAGTCCGAAATAGACCGCCCAAGTCTTTGTTGACCGTTCAATAGTGTTTGGTCGAGAATTGTTGTTGGTAATTAGTTTCAATTCAATTTATCTTAAATGTTCCTTTTAAGTCCTTTTTATAATTTGACTATTATTATCTTTTATGATCGAACGGAGCATTGTTTTAAATTTCAGTTTGTAACCTACTGATTTTATCTAGGTTTCCGCAATTATCAATACATTCTTAACTAACTGAACTAACCTCGAATGACTATCATTTATAAAACTACATATTTGCCCCTTGACTCTCTATGGCCCTATAAGCCTATCAATACAAGATTCCTAATATTTCCAGTTTTTTGTATGGACAAGGTTTAACCACTTGAATAATTTTACTTTTAGAAGTTTTTTTTTTTTTTTTTTTTTTTTATCGCGTGTTTAACATCTTTAACTTATGATCCAATAGTAATATTTATTATGAGGTTATAAATAAAATGTATACTTCAAGTTCTTCAATAGTTTGTAAACCGATTAGCGTTCCATCTAAAAATGAATTTGATTATTTACGCTCTTTCTTTTTATATATTTATTTGAAGACCAACAGCTATATAATATGTACTTTCAGAAACGGTAGAAACATAAAGCCAATTATAGATGCTCACTGATAGATGTTATATGAATTGTTACTAAATAATTGTGCGCATGAAAACCATAACGTAGTCGGGTGCTAACCACAAAATATAAGAAATAAAAACTCTCTACTACCCAGTCACCTAGCGGACGCTACCTTTGTACAAAACAAATCAATACCTACTAGTCTAGTTAAGTTGTTAAAGTTATTACTAGCTCTTCACACATATGAATTGTGATTATAATTACTATTGACGGCAGGCACTCTTAAGAGTAGATTAAACCTCAACTGTCTTAGATGACCTAGTAAATTTATTTTATCTATTATAACTTTAAGTTGTTATTATTATTAAAGTGCTTGATGTAGAAAAAAAAATCTTTATGAAATGCTTGAACTTTGAAATAATTAATCTCATTTTTCTTTGAAATCTAACAGTTAGTTATTTTATTTAACATGTTTACCTAATTTTCCTGTGCATTGATTTTCTTTATTTAATTATTTAGTGTTTAAATTAATTGGAAAAGCTGGTTTTCTTCGTGTGTTTTCAAGGCTCGCTTTTATTTTATTTGTGTAAGACCACACTTAATAGCATGTTTCTCTACTTCGTCTAGTACAATGCTGACATGTCTCTAAGTTATGTTTGCTTATGATAGCTAAGTCGTAAGAATTGATGCAATACATAACATATTAGTGCGGTCATTCTTTTACTAATCTAACTACTAAAGTATTACATTTTCTACTCTATAAATTATTATGTAAGAAAGATTTTATTTTCCGAATCTGTGAGTATATATATTTATTGTTGTCTCTCGCTTCAAGCAAAAAAACAATTTGTTAGCGTGTCTTCTCGAATTCAAACGCGATACAAGGTGGACGCTAGAATTACTATGTCTCTTTTCTTTTATTTAATTACTTTTCAATTAGCTTCTGTTAAAGGATTATATAACTTTAAATGATAGAAATATATTTTCCCGTTTATTTCTTATGTATAAATTATATATAGTTAGATTCTTTATTATTTCACCATAGCGTTTCTATACTCTACTTGCGATTCAACTACTTGTGCAAAGATTTTTTTTAAGCATTTATGGTCAGTTAAGGTATCAGTGATTTTATCATATTAGTGCACAACCACATTTGTAACCAACGATATAATACTTTCTAGATCGTCAGAATTTAAATTTTAAGTTTCCTATTTTTGTAGCAATCTGCAAAGGACAAGACTTTATATATTTTTTTTTATTTCCTACAGTTTCCTCACCCCCCTAACTCTCATCATCCTAATTTCCATATCCACAATAACTATCAATCCATCTTCACTCAAAATTCATTAATTTCAGTGTCACAACATATA
Organism: Selenia dentaria; assembly: GCA_917880725.1. Lineage (NCBI taxonomy): Eukaryota > Metazoa > Arthropoda > Insecta > Lepidoptera > Geometridae > Selenia > Selenia dentaria. The sequence continues at coordinate 42,879,981 of OU862876.1, forward strand.
CTTTATTTAATTCCTCAAAATACTCTAACTCTTTCCGTCTTCACGAACACCAAATTGTAGGCTGTAAAGCCTACATTTTAAGTAGATAACTCTACTGAAGTTAATAATCCTGGTTCCTAAGGCACCAAATTGTAACTATACCACCTCTCTCATAAGAACGAACTACTCTCGTCATGTTTTGGCCAAATGATCGTCAACCCATACGTTATGTAAATATAAGTAACCTTGGTTCTTTTAGAGTTGTAGAGACTTCCAAGGTAATTAATGTGTGCGTATATAAGTAATAAAAATTTTGTTTGTTATATAAGATTGAGGGCCCCATCCATCGCCCACAACTATGAGTGCCATCCAATGTCTGCACCCCCTTGGAGGGGAAAGGATAGTATAGGAATGGTTAACTTAGTGTATAACAATAACCATTCAACTCTGCTTGATGGAACTTCAATTCTGTTGCACTAGCCTTGACTAGTATTGTAGTAAAAGGACTAATTGTCCTAAGTTTGTAAATTGGCACACAACAGTGGCCTAGCAATCAATACGATTATAAATCGGTGTTCTGTTGCACTAGCCTTGACTAGTAATGTAGTAAAAGGACTAGTTGTCCTAGGTTCGTAAATTGGCACACAACAGTGGCCTAGTAATCAATACTCAATACAACTGTAAATCGGTTATAGTTTTATACCTGTATTATAAATACAGTCAGATATATCTCCTTGCCTCACAAGATGAGATAATAGATAATTATTTTAGGGTTCAACCCAATCTGGTTATACCAGTTTTCCATAGTTATTCAATCGATTCAATAATTACACGCATTCATCAAAGAATAAGATCCCAATTAATCCCCGCAACCAAGCAGAGCCAGAATTTACACGAAAGGGTCCCAAGTGTACGCCTACACCGTAGTATCAACAGCGAACACTCGATATTCTATCAGTGCCGGGTACCTGACTACGGAAGACATCAAGATACATACTCAATTGATTCATGATAGTAATCAAGAACCATATCATACTGAGGTTTATTACAACCAAACTGTTTAACAGTTAAAGAAAGTTAATTTCATCTTGAAATAATAATTAGTTTTATATGTTTCATATAAATTATTTTCTCACATAGAACTTAGTATGTGTATAGTTTAAGAATAATTAATTCTATACTCATAAGTAACATCATGCTAGGGCTGAATAGTTTTATTCAGTTACTTGTAATAATATCAGTTCTCCTTTCTAATATATAGGAACAGAAGGGTAGGAAGTGATTAAATGGATTAGGGTAGGACTTCAACCTCCCGCGTTCAATTAATATTAACCCAACCATAATTCGATGATGTCGTGTATAATGTTTGTAAATGGTTCAATAAATAAATAACTCTTTGGCCGTAGAGCACCCTTTATCGAACCTGTGTCCAGTGTGGGGAAAATTTCTCACCGACGTGTATAGTACTTATGCTTGCAGTCGAAGCTTTCCAAATTAAGCAATCATGCGAGGGAGTTTATTAATCCCGGGGGTTGTGAGGCCCCAAAATCGCAACTAGCTCAACATTTATTACATAATTATAAAAGCACTCCAGTCTGATGAATTTATCAAACTATTGTCAGGTTAAATATATCACAATTTAAATACTTGAACGAATTAACGAAAGAAGGACTTAGGGTTTCATAGTTAGTTCAATTAACAAGAATCTAATTTAATCAAGTCAAAGGCAACCAGTATTATCACAACCGAATTGATTATGAAATATGATTTCCGAGTCTTGGCACTCAATAATTGGTAATTGAACAGATACGCCTTAACTGCATTAACTTAATTATTCATCTTAAGAGACAGAATGATAACAAAGCTGGGCTGCAATACGTTACTTTGAAAGCAGATTACTTCCGGTCCCTGTTCATTTCTAACTCGTAAGTGAATCTAATTACGCTTAATTGCTTATCGATTAAAGATCAATATATTAAGTCAAGGCTATTCCATATATTCCCCATACATTCCTGTAAGAGTAATAAATTCCAAGCCAAGAACACACTGACCCCTAAGAGTCGCCTTATTTGCTGTAACTTTAAAAATATCTTGTGAATATTCTACCACCCGCTATAAAGCTTAGGTAAGGTAGGATAATATTAACTATTCCGTAAAATGATTAAGTCTCCTACGAAAAATCTATAACAAATGGTGAATACATCAAACATACTCATATTAATAATATTCCGCTAGATTAGGTAGTTTTAATTAATCGATGTGACAATCTCTGAAAATTGGTTAACTAAAGTTCAATATAATGTTCCATTGACATACCTATAAAAAGTTGTGTAACCATAAAACATAATATAAATTAATACCAATTAAATAATGACCATCTCTGAAAGAATTTGGTTAAACAAAAGCACATAAGTTCCCTTGATATACAGTAGTATTATGATATACCTAGAAGTAGTGATCACGTCAACATATACTTAACTATAATATACAGCAAGATAATATAAAACGTATATGTAAACATCTCTGAAAACAAAATGGATAGACAAATTCATCGTATTTCCTTGTTATACAATAAGTGACTTTGTAATTATTTACTGTTAATAAATTAAATATTGGCAAGGTAATAAGTCACCCATTGTATTAATTAGGATTTCCCATATCGGTTAAGCATACACAACGTTTCATCTTGAGAAATGATAGTTATATTAGAAATAATATATTCAAAATATATATTTTTTTTTAGTAAGACAATTATTTCAATTAAAATATAATTTTAATTTTATAGTACAACAGTTGGATGTAAACAAAACCGATATGGTGAGTTTATAATAACATGCCACAAACCTCCGAAGACTTCTTTTAGACTGTGAGTCGTCATGTAATTCAACCTGGAAATTTACCTAATAGTACCAATCTATTATTTAATCCTCACTACGCTTGAATTTACGTTGAATATTATTTCGTCGACTTCAGAAGAATGATTTGTATTTTGGAATAAAATAATTCAAGTTAAACATCCAGTAAATAGTTACTTGCTTTAAGATTCAATTACGTCGATACGTCCTAGTAAGTCTCGTTTAATCAATGGATAAAATTTACACATCTGTATCTACTCTAGTACACTACTAGTTTAATACGTATTTTCAGTATTGACGATATTAGAATAATTCAATTCTTTACGATAAATCTACATGACAACCCACAGTTCGGCAAACAGCTCTCGAACTTCCTGTGTACTGGAAGAAACAGAATTATCACCCCCCCAAATCGAAGAATTAACGCAATTATTACAACTATATAAATAGGAATTTACCGCGGAGGAGAGAGAAGCAGATATCCAATCGTCCATCACTAATGGTTTCATGTTTCTAACTACACTTAGAACTAATTAAATCTACACGTGGACGCTGAAAGAAAAAGTTATTAACTTAAATCTACATGAAACCTCCGGCACACGTCATCGGATATCCACAAGTTTGATTATTTTTTGTCACTTTCTCCTCTTCATTACCTTAAGAGTATCAAATCCAATTTCGGACATTTTGATATTTCCAAAAGTAATGTTATATTATTTAACTTCGACAGGATTTTATTATTTAATAATTTTAAGATTATACTCGCGTCTGTGTTCATATTTAATTACCAAATGATTAAAGTTATAAAGTGCATTCACACATAAAAAACCTAATTAAAGATTATGGCTTCTTACTTGCAAGGGAAATAACTTCATTCGAAAAGCAGTCGCCCTTGTTAGCACTTTGCTCTAAATAACGAGCACACAAACTAAGTTTCTTGTTATGTAACACAGTCCCTATTAAATGCCCTAACTTCCCACTTAAACTAGCTGAAAACTGGTGAACCACTCATATGTATTTATTTAAATACACAGAAGGTGTATCTTACTAAATTAATTATTACAGAGATTTAATCTCAAGCCTTGGTTTAAGTCCGCCCTAAAATTCTTAAAACTAAAATCGAAAGACCTCTACAAACAGTCTTGTACTACTGACTTAAACCAATAGCTTTAAAATTGTTGTTAAGTAGTGTTGTGTACTTGCGTGTTGCTATTTATGAACAAATTTGAATTTTGACACAAGGGATGTCGATAGGATAATCAATAAATTGAAACCCATCGACAATGCAAGATTATTTTGATATCGTCCGGATAAGCTCGGTTTAATACCGACCAGTTAACATCATCAACCTTTGCCCTTGTACCACAATACAAATAATTTAATACAGACGAAATTACAGTTATTCAATTATATATGATGTCGAGGCTCCCTTTTATCTTGGTAATTGAATTATGGTGTGTAATTTATGATGTAAAAATGTGAAGGTAACTACTTACTTCTAAATGTTACTTAAATTTAAGCTGTGTTAATTTTATGTTGTCACACATTCATGATTTATTATATTCTCCTAAGAGTAATAAATCATTACTTTTATTGAGTAAGCATTCCCTAAAATTCATTTAGATCCGTGGATTATATTAATTCACGTCCAATTGAATTTAAATTATATATTATAATGTAATGTGTAATTATATGAGTGATACAACCAACCACAAGAAATAAAATGAACAATACAATAAAAATATGATTATGACAGAAGTAATAAAACACTCATTAAAATATTACTTTACAACAACAATTTTTGATACATTTAATGAATGTTCTACCCTTTCAAATGCATAAAAGATACCATCACTCACAGACAAAGCTCAGAAGGGTTATAATATTAATAATAGAATAATGAATATGTTCTTCTATGCTAAGTTATACTAGAATTCGATTTAAACTAACTACATAAATATTAGAAAACATTTAATTAATTGTGTATTGAATCAATATTATAATATATGTAAATCATTTTATCATACAATAATTATTTGATTATTTTGGCATGATAATGAATTATTAGACAATTTTTGCTATGTTTTAAATGACAAAATTTTATAAAAGACCATAAAATTATAGGAATTATCCCGTTAATAATAATCACTAAAAAAAACAGCAAGCTTTGAAATATTAAAATTTAAATAATAAGTCCAATTTTAAAACAAAACCCACGGAGTTTCGCTGAGAGGTTAAAATTAAAGAACCACTTACATAATCAGCCTTGGAAGACTCTACACTTCACTTGACTCTAATTTAATTATGTTATCAATTTAACGAACGCGCGACCGTCGTTTTAATCCCGGTACACACCCTGACTTCAGAATATTTTCCAAACAAATGCGCGCGCGTCCGACTTTCAAAGAATTCGGGTTCACACTCCTGAGCACCGCCGATCTCTGAAGCAAGCGTCCGTTTGCTGGCCTGCTCTGATTGGTCGACTGCACCTGTTTTTGCCGACCTCCCGACCATTTTACTCTATGCTTTGATAAGCAAAAATGTGACCTTATATTCTTAATAATAGAATTTAATTCAGTGTGAACGTTTATTTTTTAACCGCAATTGATTATTTGTAACGCATTCGATCCGTGTTTACCCTATAGCTATCTCCCTTTAACTCTTTTATGTGTTCAAATTGACGATAGGTACAATTGTTAGTGATAATTTGCACTGACTACGCAGTATTTATATCTCATTAAAATATTTCATCAAATGTGTTAATAAAAATAATCTAGTTTGTGGTTAACAGGAAAAAATCCCTATGAATACTTTTGATTTGTGTTGAAATAAATGTGCTGCGAATCAGGAATGACCTCGACATATGTACCTAATAGATATCCACGAAGTTTTGATTTAACTTTACGTTTACGATAAATCCTATGTAAGTTTACATGTATAATATTAAGATAACTCGTTTGAATGAACAAGCCTCCTTTGAAATGATACCTCGATATCCTGTGACCGTCTTTGCCGACGGTCAAAACGTGCATGTATAAAGCGACACAAACCTTGACTGATTTTATCCTAAAAGGGTTCGCCAGCCTGTAGACTATTATTGTAGATTTGAACTGTTGTGCCTGGAGCCTTGGTTACTTTCTTTTAAATATAGCTATTATTCTTTCTATTGCCTCGAGGTTGAGCTTCCGGTATAGGTAATATTGCGAGGAATTTCCGTCGGATGTTAAGTTACTTTTCAGAGCTCAACTGTTGTTTCTTAGGAGAGTCTAGCATATATTGGCCACTTCAGTTGTTCGGCATAGAATCTATCTGGAATGTTTTTAAGTCGGTCACGCTTACTATTACTGATTACTAATAGACTGTGGTGACCAGCAAAATTAATACTTAACATTTATACTTATTTAGTTTCTTGTATAAGAAGGCTGCTACAATGGATTTCGACTTGCTGCGACCTGGGCTTGCTACCTTTATTTCTTCGTTTGCTCTCATCACATTATTGGTATGTAGTCGTCGGATTCAATTGTTACTAACCTGTACCTTATTTTGGACTTCTTCATTTAAATCTGACTACGTTTGCTGAGGTCTTACCCTTCCATCTGGCTTATTTAGACTCTACTTTTATACTTATTTTGTTAGTTTTTATTTATTGTTACAGTTGTTGTACTACACAGAAGTACCCGTTCAGATTATTGCATGCGAGTCGCCGTCTTTTAATTAGACTACTTAATCGTCCCATGATGAGGAAGTAGTCACTATAAAGTAATATTCAGTAATCTGTGCTATAACTAAGAAAGACTAAACAACTAAGACAGACCCCGGGATGCACAATGCACAAGTTTAGTAAAGTTTTCTTCTCGAGTGTAAGAATTGATATTTTTATAGTCAAAACGATTCTCCAATCTTAGCACGCTTATGTCAGTCTCATTGACTCCTCGTCTATATGCAATGCTATGAACCCGCCCCCTTCATAACAATTGTTCAACATTGTTTATACCATTTCGTTGGATAATCTTGAATATTATCAGTAAAGGCCTCGCAATCTTCTGTGCTCGCTGTTGCAACCTCATTTAATATCCGTAGGTACAGTAGTAGACCTAGAAAACAGATTTCTATTGGATTTCCAATATCGTTTTAGTACCGAAAAGGTTACCTCACAAAGCATTTTTCAGAAAATCTCAGATTACCTCTACAAAATGGGATAAACACGAAGAAAACAGCGAGGCCGCGGTGGAGGCATACAACTTAGTATAGGAGATTGCCTTTTAGGTCTTGTGGCTGTGCATTTTAGATAACGTCTTTCACTTTTATTAAAGGAATATCGCGCTATTCTTATTTTTCTGAACGGACACGCTTCGATGAGAAACGTTGCGGAAGAAACATTTCCAAACTGATAATAGTATCAAATGACAGTTTTGTAAGGAACATGTGATCGTTCCGCAGGTAGAATATGTATGCTGCAAAAGAGCAGCTTGGGAATACGACATGCCAACCAAAATCCTACTGACACGTGTTTCGTTTCTATAAAAGCATTTTCTGATGGATTATATTGTCTTATTAGCTGGAAATATAAATGTTGGGAAAATTAATGCATTATACATTTTCTTTTTAATATATACCTATCAATAAAGCGAAGTACTTCACTCGCGATGAAAATCCAGCCTATCCGACTGTCCTAGGTTTGTGTTATACAAATATGTTCCTTGGACAGCATAATTGCTGACCTAAGGACGTAACTTATATCAATTCGAAAAAGTTAGTTAATTAAATTTTCTATATGCCAGCACGAGCTATGGAAAGGGCTATGCTCGTGGTTTCTCTACGTGATGGATTAAAAAATGAGGAGATCCGTAGAAGAACCAAATTAACTGACATAGCCCAGAAGATTAGCCAGTTGAAGTGGCAGTGGGCAGGGCATATAAGAACAGAACAAATGAGCGATGGGACGGGAAGGTTCTGGAGTGGAAACCGCGGACCGACAAGCGCAGCGTAGGTCATCCACCGACAAGGTGGACTAACGACCTGACAAAGGTCGAAGGACAATTAAATGCAGGCGGCTTCGGTCCTTTTGGAAAATTATCGGAGTGGCATATGTTCAGCAGTGAACGTTCTACGGTTGAGATGATGATGATGCTATACGAGCCCATACCGTAGACCTGTAGGGAGTAGATATTGAGGTAGGAATGACAGACAAGCAGCGTGACTCAGTAATAGCGTCCCGGAGTCTCGCAAGGAACGCTAAAAACGTGTATGGCTTTACAATATAGGCAACAAACAGACATTAACACTATAGTCCTTCAAATCTAAGAGATATCGTTTGACAGTTTGGACAGATTATAAAATAGGGATGGGGGTAAACAAGTGAATTTGAAGAGTCGCAACACTACGACAAAAACAAAACAGAACCAGACGTAACTTTGAAACGAGGCCATGGTTCCATGGTTTTAGTCCAAAGGTTATTGAAATTGTGCGAGTTACGCCCGTACAAAGTTATTCCGTCGTGAAAAGTATACAAGTGGAATTTGAAAAATTAAATATCGACTTCCATTCTATTACTTTGGTAAAAATCAGTTATTGGAGTGTAGCCCAAAAACTACTGGACCGAATTTGATGAAATTTAAATGGGGCCACACGGGAAGCACCAGCTTTCAAATAAAAAATAATTTTGAGAATCGGTTCACCCTATCGTAAGTTATGAGGTAACAAACATTAAAAAAATACAGTCGAATTGAGTACCTCCTCCTTTTTTTGGAAGTCGGTAGAAAACGTGAAACGCTATGCCTTAGATTGGAAGTCATTTAAAACCAAATAGTTCCTCATAGTCAGAAATGATGTACCTATCTCGTAAAAATAATCCCAGGTGTAACGAACTCCTGCATCGATGAATATGTGTCTGCTTAACGTATCACGGGCCAGAGAGCGCATTCAATGTCGAATCGTGCCGAATGGGATGTCTGCGCAAACTGCACTTGATTTATAGTCTGTATGAGAGATAAGATACCGTCGGGCAGACGTGTCTAGTAGACGGACACTACTATGTTGCGGCAGATTAAATAGCCAACGAAGCTTATCGTAGTGTGTAACGTAATATATACTTACATTGAGAAGAATACCTAGCTGGCTAATAATAAATAAAAAGTAAGATTAGTAATATAAATATATTATATAGATAACGTGACCTGACCCAGTTTCACTTTACGGAGTCCCTCTTTCTATAACGTGACCTGACGAAGTTTCATTTTACGGAGTCCCTCTTTCTATAACGTGACCTGACGAAGTTTCATTTTACGTTGTCCCTCTTTCTATATCGTGACCTGACGAAGTTTCATTTTACGGAGTCCCTCTTTCTATAACGTGACCTGACGAAGTTTCACTTTACGGAGTCCCTCTTTCTATAACGTGACCTGACGAAGTTTCATTTTACGGAGTCCCTCTTTCTATAACGTGACCTGACGAAGTTTCATTTGACGGAGTCCCTCTTTCTATAACGTGACCTGACGAAGTTTCATTTTACGGAGTCCCTCTTTCTATAACGTGACCTGACGAAGTTTCATTTTACGGAGTCCCTCTTTCTATAACGTGACCTGACGAAGTTTCATTTTACGGAGTCCCTCTTTCCATATCGTGACCTGACGAAGTTTCATTTTACGGAGTCCCTCTTTCTATAACGTGACCTGACGAAGTTTCATTTTACGGAGTCCCTCTTTCTATAACGTGACCTAACGAAGTTTCATTTTACGGAGTCCCTCTTTCTATAACGTGACCTGACGAAGTTTCACTTTACGGAGTCCCTCTTTCTATAACGTGACCTGACGAAGTTTCATTTTACGGAGTCCCTCTTTCTATAACGTGACCTGACGAAGTTTCATTTTACGGAGTCCCTCTTTCTATAACGTGACCTGACGAAGTTTCACTTTACGGAGTCCCTCTTTCTATAACGTGACCTGACGAAGTTTCATTTTACGGAGTCCCTCTTTCTATAACGTGACCTGACGAAGTTTCACTTTACGGAGTCCCTCTTTCTATAACGTGACCTGACGAAGTTTCATTTTACGGAGTCCCTCTTTCTATAACGTGACCTGACGAAGTTTCATTTTACGGAGTCCCTCTTTCTATAACGTGACCTGACGAAGTTTCACTTTACGGAGTCCCTCTTTCTATAACGTGACCTGACGAAGTTTCATTTTACGGAGTCCCTCTTTCTATAACGTGACCTGACGAAGTTTCATTTTACGTTGTCCCTCTTTCTATATCGTGACCTGACGAAGTTTCATTTTACGGAGTCCCTCTTTCTATAACGTGACCTGACGAAGTTTCACTTTACGGAGTCCCTCTTTCTATAACGTGACCTGACGAAGTTTCATTTTACGGAGTCCCTCTTTCTATAACGTGACCTGACGAAGTTTCATTTTACGGAGTCCCTCTTTCTATAACGTGACCTGACGAAGTTTCATTTTACGGAGTCCCTCTTTCTATAACGTGACCTGACGAAGTTTCATTTTACGGAGTCCCTCTTTCTATAACGTGACCTGACGAAGTTTCATTTTACGGAGTCCCTCTTTCTATAACGTGACCTGACGAAGTTTCATTTTACGGAGTCCCTCTTTCTATAACGTGAGCTGACGAACTTTCATTTTACGTTGTCCCTCTTTCTATATCGTGACCTGACGAAGTTTCATTTTACGGAGTCCCTCTTTCTATAACGTGACCTGACGAAGTTTCACTTTACGGAGTCCCTTTTATAACGGCGAACTCTTCATTATTATTAGCCTATGACATCGAGCCAGTCCTTCTCAAGCCCAATGGCTCCATGGGCGATGGCAAAGCCTATCCCATTCCAAAATCCATTCTTCTATAAGGATATACGACACATAGTGATAAGCGTTTTATTATTATTGGCCTTATACTCGTAGTTTCGATCCAATCTTAAAAATCATAATTCGTTTTCTTTTTCAGGAATCCATTCTCTCTCTTAAAAAACAAATTAAAAATCCTTCAGCGCTTTTCGGCGACGTCTCCTCTGTGTCATTCCATCCTTTTTCTTTGATTTTTAAATTTCCGATATTGTTGGTCAGTATCGAAATAGTTTTTAAATATACAATCAAATAACTATTTATGCAATGAGGTATGATGTGGTTTGAAATTATATTACAAGCGTACGAGTAAGGTGATGGAATCTATATTCATCTAGATATGACGTATTTACGCTGATGAACAAAAGATTTGTGAATGACACCTCGGCTGCTAAGCCCCACGGTAACTATAAACTTTAACGTGAGTTATTTTTTGGCTTCCGTACTTCAAAAGGGCAAGATGAGGCTTTATTGGATCACTGCATTGTCCATCTGTCTATCTGTAAATACCTTTCTTCTTACGAATGCGTTGAGATATTAGGAGAAAATGAATATCATTATACTTATAATTCTACGGTCCTTAAGAGCTGTAAAACAATCAAATTCAAAATCAACGCAATGCAATAGGAAAGCATACATTTTTTTGAATGGGCGAAATGCTGTTCACTTCCCATCCGCTACGGGGGTGACGGAAGAGGGTATTTGGGGCTCAGACCTACTAAAAGCCCCCGGTAGGCCTGGGATGATCTTAAGGGGTGCCCTTGCTCACCAAGGGCACGCCTCAGACGTGTGTGAGGAAATTTACCTACATTTAAGTATTCAATTTTGCCACAAACAAGGTCTCTAATCCTAGACATGGTCAGTAATCTTAGAGTGAACTTCGGAAACGGAGTAATTACCATGAATTATATTTATTTTGAGCTCTCGATATTTCGGCACAGTTGCATGCGCCATGTTCACAAGTAAACTAAAGTATCTGCGAGTAGGAGTTGTTAGGAGTAGACAAACGGAATACCCTCTTCCGGTAGGTTTCTTGCGGTAAATATACCGTTTCTTCTTGTTTCCATTTCATTTCATATCTAAAGTTAATTATTGTCTCAGATCACAAGTTAAACGAAAAAAAAAACAGAAATTGTCGAGTTCAAGAAATATCACTATTTACTATTTTATCACATGTTCCATCTTAACGATAAGGGTCGCCAAATTATCGTGTTGTTATGTGTGTATTGAACGTAGAATTATGCAATCTTACAAGTTTATAAACCTTATTGAACTGTTTCTGAAAGTCCCCCTTGAAATCCTCGAAGTCCGAAAGTACTGCCATTGAAAATCTGATCTTCGGTAGTTCTCTATTAAGTAGGTGTTTCAGTACCAATAATAAACAGGGTAGCAAATTTCTGGACAAGCTATTTAACCCTTTGCCTACCAGAGACGTAAATTTACATGAGTTTCATTCATAAATCTTTTGTTTTAATTATCACGGTATAGGTTAAGACAGAATATAATGACTAAAGACTGAAAGCCGCCTAACCCTCTTAAAAATACCAGCAATATAATAATAACAAAAAACCCCTATTAAATAATAGGTAACAGTATTATTCCAAAAAAAATCCATCGTAAATATACATAACACAAAAACAATATACAAATATACATCTCCCCTCACCAGTCGATTGTCAATATAACAATTAAATTTCCTGGGTCGTTCGACTGATGAAGTACTAATTTATTTTTAATAATAGTTCAACTATGCCAAAAACTTTTAGTACCCAGGTAAGCTTATTAATAAGTGTACACAGAAGTCTTATAAAACAATGATAGTTATCATCTTCTTTAAGGTATTATCGGTGTTGAAGGCTCGAATTTCCTGACCTACTAAAGTTATCGAGCTTACAGCATTAAAATGCTCTTGGATAGAAAGGCTAAATATAAACTAATTAACCCGTCAGCTCCCTTTGCCCAAGTGCGCGGTTTTTATGCATAAAATACTTATTTTCCAGAATCTTAATCTCCGGTAAAGTCTTAACAATTTTAAGTCTTAATTTCCAGTGCCTCGCCGCATAAAATAGTTTACGCAAACTCAAGAATCACAAAAGGGATGAAAAAAAGTTTAATGAAACATTTTCCTATCTAATTCCACTAACAGGTCCTCTGACTCTATTTGCATTAGCCTTCGATCATTTGAAAGCATTGGGGTACACTTCTATTATTAAACTGTATATACGTTTGTGTTTATGTACTTTTACTAATAACGTAAGGTACATTCAAAATATATGTATTACTATATTAAAAATGCAGAGGAGATACAACCCGGTCACAATATCTGTGCACCTGACCTCGTGACGTCATATCGGCGGTCTGGGTACGGTGTGAATAAAAGGTTTTTCGAGAAATGTGGAGGTAAAAAAAAATTACTAACCTTTTCAAATCAATTTATTATTGATGAAGGGTTTTTTATTAAAAAACAATAATTTTGATTACAAAAACATTAATTATTAAACTCAGTCACTATAAATTATTGACTCTATGCCTGACATTGTATCTTCCTCTCATGTATCTAGTGATATTAAAAGTTGTGTGATGTTGTCATCTGCTAGATGATTCGCTGTGTATTGTTTTTCCCATGACTTCAGTTTAACAGCTACAACAATTTTAATAACAACCAAACCAGTCCAAACTTAACAGTAAACAGTCTAAACTTAACAATAAATATTAAAAAACAAAACAACAACAAAGCGAAAATATCAAAATTATCGGGACGTGTATCGGCAACGAAGATGCTAACCGTACTGTCGCACCGGGGAGTGCGCGGAGAGGTGACAGGGGAAGCAGGAGAGGCGCCGCATTCCAGCGAGGTGCACAGATATTCTGACCGGGTTGTAGTATATTCGTACATTAGACATATTTGTGCAACATCAGTCAGCAGGAGTGTTTTAGTAAGAGGTAGTTGTAACTTTTCTCGAAAGTGATTGGGGACTTTATTATTTATTTTGTCTAGGTGTGATGGTGATCTTGGTCGTCTTGGTTCAAGAAAATTTCAATGTAACAGGATAATTCAATTTTAATTATATAATTAATAAAGTGCTAACGCCTGCTTAACGAAACCAAACTTTGCAAACTTACATAATATAAATAATCTTCGTTGCTTATATAAGACATATATACTTAAAATATCGATTTTGACTGTTTGAAATCTAAATCATTATTTATTTAATTAGGCATCGAATACGCATATTAGTTTTGTTCTAAATAAACTACTTTAGAAAAACCTCACGATGAAGTTATACTATATTTTCTGTGCAAACGCTACAGTGAAAATATTTTTAGAGATATTTTTTTATTAATCAAACTTATACCTTTGTTAAAAAATATTTTTACTTTTTTAATATAAAATTAAGTCGCGCTTGTTATATTACTGTTAACATATATACAGGATGGTTTTTTGAGAAGGGCGGTAATGGCCAAGTCCGGAACCACGAGAGTTAGAAAAAAATCGTGAAAGGAGACATGCCCTCGATTTGAAAGAAAAAAATTACTGCATATTTAGTTTTTTTTTAAATCTTTACTTACTTTTGACGAAAGCCGACTCGAACGATTTTTCAAAAAGAAGACATCCTGAATTATTTAACTAATGGATTCTGTTGCTGATAAAGATCAATCTTCGCAAAGAAATAAATTACTAAAAATGAAAGGAAATATTAGAAAACAACCACTTGCCTCCTTATATAAAATTACTGCATGGAAAGCAATTTTAAAGTACCTTCAAATTTACTAATTGTTTTACTGTGTACACGAGATTATTAGTTTAAGCTCAATTTTTTAAATCACGTATATATTTTGTTCTTCTTATTATATTATTATATACTATATATTCTTCTTATAAGTCTTTAAACTCTTAAAAATATGGACCTGCCTTAAACGAGTTCTTAGTACCTAGTTTTTATTTTTTTACCTTAGTTTTATTGGACGTCCGAAACGAATAGTCTGTTTTAGTGGAAACGGATAGACTTTGGAAGCTTTGATAGCCCAAGGGTAACAAAGGTCGGCCGTCGATTAGACAGCCACGGGTTTGATCCCCACATCAGGTTTAAACTTTCAGTGAAGTAACATCCACAAGATGGTGGTAGCATACTTTTGATGCCCGCCTGACTAGCTACCGCAAGTTTGACAATATGTCGGTCAGCCCCTAATAGTGTGTTCCGGCATCATCAGAGACACGTGCTATTCTAGGTCTAGTGTATTACCACCTTCGACCTCATCATCTCTGATCTTCAAGTGATAGAGATATAGATATATTAGAGTTAGGGGTGAACGATCTCACTCTTATCGGCAAATACAAAATGTTCTTTAGTTTTTGCTTCTAGGCTGGGTAACTATTCGGTTAATACCGGGTTTCGGAGACTCTCTTTTTATCTATTTTTTGTTTCTGGGCTGGATAACTATTCGGTTGATTCGATTTCAAAAACACCTTAACTTCAATGCATAGATTAACTATTTTTTGAGTCAAAACTATCGCCATGTGTCCATAATAACTATTCTTTAAGAAACGGCAGGACTCCGATGATATTTATCGGATTTATAAAATACACGGTAGTTGTCGCGATTCGATTGAATGTGTATTGTGTATATTTGTTATTTTTACCCATGTAATGGTTCACCACTGCGATCCTACGGCTGAGATGATGATGATGAATGGTTCACCGGATTCGGGTGACCTTTGGAAGAGATATGAAAGCGCTGAAACGATTATGTAGGAAAAAACCTTCATACTAGTAAAGTCATTGTCAATACTTTCGCAACGCCATTTTCCATAAGTATATTTTTTTTTTGTTCATATAATATTTCTAATACAATTATTCTTCACGCAGTTCGCCCGAGCTTCAGCTCATTTCTATTTTCCGCTATGACTTTTAGCCTTTTTAGCCACGAGTCACGACAGTCTACGCAAAAAATACTACTAAATACGTACTATATGGTATGATATAAATTCCTACTATACACACGTTTCAATAGAGTTGGCAGCCCTCCCTCTCTTTATTTGTAGAAAGTGTATAACATTGCTACCGTCTACTAAAGTTCCTTCCAAATATAATACGGTTGTCGTTTGCACAGTTGTTTTCGGATACGTACTCGTATCCACTACGCGAACGCATCGCATTGCAAATGCTCCTTCAGTATGTAGCTTGCTACTTACCATAGACGAGGTGGTCCCACTCTTCCGCATGAGTCCACTAGGGGTATTACCACAGCTCTCTGAGTCTTCGCGAACTGCACAGCGCTGTTATTTAAGAACATTGTATCATCGGTATGTGATAATGCGTTTGAAGCATCCCTAGACCTAGGACAGCGACAGGATTTTTACAGGCAGGATAGCTGTCGGAATTATTAAGTGCTATATGGACTTGGACAGCGGTAATGCTTAACCTCTATGACTAACGACTTTGCAGGTACCTTATTCCTCACTTCTTTTACAGAGCAGTAGAACTTTCTAATTTCCACCATACCTTTTATACCGTGAATCAGTAAAGCTCGCAAAACTGCGTTTTGGTTGTAAGGGTAGGGGTGCACATGAGACATAACAACTTAATGTCTCAGGGTTTCGGGCGCAGCGCAGTTCGTCACTTGTGAGGAAATGCATCTGTTATACTTCTTGACATCAGGTGGGCCTAGTAGAACATATAAGTACGGTGTACACTAAACACTACGTTATTCTGTTTAGAACTCAAAATTCAATTCAGCAATAACGAATTCTAAAAGCTATTTCTAAATAAAGCAATAGCTAATTATAAAAACAACGACGCGCAATGTCGGTAAGTAGAAACAAAGCTTTGACGGTAAGTACGCGTACAATAAAATACTGTTTTAGCGAACACTGTTCAACAATAAAGTTAAATAGGACACAATAAAAAGAGATATTGTGCGACAACATTCCACACAAAAGAGAATTTTGTTCTATATAAGTTTTAGTATCACACAATGAGGGTTTTAAATTTCATCGAGGTATGTACGCTTGCGTCGGTAATTATTTAGATAAACAGTAGTATTTTCAAATGAGTGATTTATTTCTTCAGATAGCATAATTATTTAACTGTCGATCTTGGTCGCTGTTAGGACAGTCGCAAGTTTTTCTCCAAGACTTCGGGCCACAGACCAAATATGGTCTGTGGCAGTCTGAAAAGTTACACCCCTCACTTAAAAGTTTTTCTTTTGGGTCAATACCTTCGATATATTATCAAATTATTTTCACATTTGATCTAGGTATGATATGTTCTAAATTTTTAATCTTGATAATACTATAAGAAAGTGGTTGTAACAAACTGACAAACTGACGGACAGCCGTGCAAGACTATTCATAGTTTAGGTCCTTAGGTCATTTCACCACTTCGTTAGGACTGCCTTTGATGTTCAGATACTGGTGTCATGCCTTTACACTATCACCAATTGATGCTCAGCCATGCGATTCTCTAAGAGCAAGCATCGAGATCGTCGAGATGACAAGGATTGTTGGATAAACAACCTTATGTACAAGGGCGATATCTCTTAGTATTTGACATCGGTGAGCTCGTCGACAAACGTAACTAAGAATCATTAGAGAATCGCAAGGCAGATTTTTATAGAAAGAATTATCGCAGCATTTCTTGCATCGAAAACGCGAGCATGTTGAAAATACTTTGGAAAAAGGAGAGTATTTCATTCATTCCTTTTAACTTTTTTCTATAAATATAATATTTTAAATATTTTGTTTTGTTCGATTCGTTGGCTCCGAAACTACTGGACTGATTTAAAAAATTCTTTCACCATTAGAATTCTACATTATCCTTAATAAACATGGGCTATATTTTGTTTCATCGTCATCATCATTCATCACCATGGTGAAATTGCAGAGCGCAGCTAGTCGTTCATAAGTCTCTAGTGAAGTCTAGTGCTTCAAAGTAGTGTTGACTATGTTTTTGTTATTTAAAGATTACTGCACAAATGAAATAAATAAGCATAACTTTTTTTATAAAATATCTCGATTGAATTAATTACGCAAAGCTTCAAAGTCAGGTCACTATTGCTAACTGCATTTCAGCACAAAGTAAATATTTTGAAAATATTTTAAGCTGTGAATTGCGAGCAAGCAAGCAATTACGCTAACGAACGCTAACAAATTATAGCTCATTATTTCGTAGCTGCTGATAAAATAAAATAAAATATTGAAATACGGATGAACGGTGAACCATAGAAGTTATATTTATACTAGCTGCGACCCGCTGTTTCACCCGCGTGGTGATGAATAATCATAATTATGATGAAAAGTATCATATGTCTTTTCCTTATGTGTTATGTTACCTATCTTCTTGCCAAACGAACCGTTAACGGCCGTTTTCAATAATCTATCTATCGCCGGTTTACCTTACTAGAGATAGATATTTGACAATATTTGTATGGACGTTATGTCAAATGTCTATCGGTAGTAAGGAAAACTGTGGATAGATAGATTATTGAAAACGGCCGTAAGACGATTGCATAGCTAGTACTTTCCATGCCAAAATAGAAAACTCTTTTCTACCTCTAGTACTATAAATTACCTTTTTTAGAACTTAAAAAAACTGAAAAAATCAAAACGTACGGGCATAGTAAACAATACCATGATTCCATGAAAAAAAAATCACTGAAATCGGACAATGTTAAGAGGAAGAAAAGAGTTTTCTCTTTAAGCATGGAAAGAACTCCTATGCAATCCTCTTAAGCCGCTTAGGCATTAAACTGTAATAATCAAACAAACTCATTTTCGCATAATCTATACTAATATTATAAAGTGGAACGATTTGTATGTAAGTATGTTTGTAACGAATTGGCTCAAAAAGTACTGGACCGATATCAAAAATTATATCACCATTGGAAAGCTACATTCACCCTAAGTAACAAAGACTATATAATATTCATCATCATCATCATCATCATCCATCACCGCGCGGGTGAAACCGCGGAGAGTAGCTACTATAATATAAAGTTAGTTAATTTGATTAGTGAATTTTCGGTAATTTCGTACAAATCGTATTTGACTCCATTTTGGGAGAGTGCAAATTGTACGAGTCGAGTAAGATAATTTTTACGAAACGATCCGTTCGCTTTGTGGACGCGGTCCTTTATGTTTAATTTTATTAGTGCTAATTACGTAGAACCGACGTCGATAAATGGACCATTGGACCGTTGGAGAGTGCCAAAAGTCATTGTTTTCGACGCGCTCGCCAAAAATCAGTTCGTTGTTGAAATGGAACTCCGAACGCTTAATTTCGTTTTATCGACAACAAGTACATTGGTAGTGACACTAGTGATGATGATGCTGCTTTGAAAGCGCATGTTCCCTGGTTCAATTGCTGGCTAGAGGAAATAATTTTGTGTTGAGCAGAAATTTTGTTCTTAAATTATGATCTGGAACAATACATATTTATTTATATGTCGAATAGTTCTTCCTACTTCAGAAACGCGAAAGTTTGTAAGTATGGATGTTTGTTAATCTTTCACGCTCAAACGGCGTCGCCAATTTTGATGAAATTTGGTATGGAGGTGGATGAGGGGCTGTATTAACACATAGGATACTTGTTTTAATATGAATTCAACCGCGTGAGTAACTAAATATAATATAGCGTATATAACGTGATCTACCTACATTCTATTGAATACATTTTACTGGATTCGACTAAAGACAGAATGAATTCTAAATGGATTCAGTAAGTCTCAGTAATTCAGCTAAGTAAGTTAAATGTTTTCTTAAACTCTGAGGTAAAATTGAAGGGGTTCATCGGATGGTTTTTAGGCCAAGTGGTATGAGGATTGGCCGCCGATCAGGCGAAGGCTGGTTTAATTCCTACGATAGGCTTTGAACTGTAAAGGTGTAAAGGTAACTGAAGACTGAGATGTGAAAACTCTATTGTCTACCGCATGCCTATAACGCTCACTGATAAATTTCGGCTACATATTGCGAAGAAGAGATGACAGTCTTGAAAAACTGGTCATTGTGGGAAACATTGAAGGCAAGAGGGCAAGAGGCCGATCCCCAACACGATGGACTGACCAAGTTAAAGAAGCCACCTCAAGCAAGTTCTATCACATGGTGAAGGCGACTACGAACCGGATCCAGTGGATCAGCTCAGATAAATCCATTGACCGCGATCTTCAGTAATGAGGGAGCGACTAGAGAGAGAGAGAGAGAGAGAGAGAGTAAAGGTAACATCATTAGGAAATTCATGATATAGGAGTAGTAGAGTTCCTTCTAGTGCCCGACGGAACAACTTTCAAAATTGACAAGTGCAATTTAAAAAAAATTATACCGACTTCCATTCCATTACTTTGGTAAAAATCAGTTATTGGCGTGTAACTCAAAAACTACTGGACCTAATTTGATGATAGGTCCACCCAATCAAAAGTTATGAGCTAACAAACAAAAAAATACAGTCGAATTGAGTACCTCCTCCGTTTTTTGGAAGTCGGTAGAAAATCTGGTCGTCTGTCCACCGTGTCGGTGGACGACCTACGCTGCGCTTGCTGGTCCGTGGTCTCCACTCCAGAACCTTTCGGCCCCATCGGCCATCTGTTCTGCGTGCTATGTGCCCTGCCCACTGCCACTTTAACTGGCTAATTTTCTGAGCTATGTCGGTGACTTTCGTTCTTCTACGGATCTTCTCATTTCTGATTCGATCACGTAGAGAAACCCCGAGCATAGCCCTCTCCATATCTCGTATGGACGGTTATGAAGTTGCAAAACCGCTGCAGCTTGTGTGTGGCACCAGCGCTCGAGACGTACCCATTGTGCAACCTGTCCCGTGGCGTCCGGTGCCGAGATCTGCACGCATTGTGTATAATGCAAAAGGAAATTGCACTAATGATGTTATTGAACCGTTAACGGTGTTTATCCAAAAATAGATATACAATCAGTGATATGATGTCTAAGGATATTGTCATGCGAACACTTAATTTATGTCTTATCGTCATAGAAACGTCACGTCTAAGATCTATGTTGGATGTATTGGCCGGTGAAATTGGTCTAGCGATAATCGTACTAACGAAACCACAGGCAGAAGCTAATAAGTAAAAAGAAAACCGTCGGTACCATGATAATACAAAAGTACATTACCGCAATATTGTAATCATGCTACCGACTTCGACAAGTTATTTCACACTTTTAGTGTTGAAGTCGGTTCTATTTTTTGGTAAAACACAAATTTTCACCCATTTTAGTGACCTTGCTACTTACATCTACTTTCTTTATCTACCTTACACCGTCAATAATGACATCATCAAGATATGCGAAACACTTTTCAGTTATTGAAGTGTAACTCAAAAACTGCTTGACCGAATTTCATGAAATTAATATGGTACCAACTCAGAAGTAAACTCTATCAGACAAAAACATATCAAAATCGGTTTATAAACGACGAAGTTATCCGCGAACACACATAAAAAAATTAAATATATACGGTCGAATTGAGAAACCTCCCCCTTTTCTGAAGTCGGTTAATAAATTAATAAAGTTTTCATTAATGTCTAAACTAATTAATATACTATCAATTTAGAGTGCGATATCGTAGGTCAGTAAGTAGAGGCTCAAAGTAGGTTGATACGGTAGATGTGGCTCCAGGTTAACTAGATATTCCGCGCAAAGGTCTTGTTCCAAATAGCATCTTATTGGCTACCGACCGGAAGTTCTCGCTCCAGGTAGCAGATTAATTAGTTATTACTATGGCACGTAGCTCATCTCCGAACATCTCAAGCAAGATTTGTTATTAGCGAGGTAGTTCAAGCGTACATAGATTAACGCGACGTGAAGCCTAATAAACAAATCCGATGTTGAAAATATCACTTGATGTTGATCAGGAGTATATCTGCCTTCTACCTTTGAGAGGGAAGCCAACAGTAGAATCCAGTTGAGCTGGGCAGCATTCGGTAAGCTTCCTCAAGTCTTCACGTAGTCCATCACAGTGCCTAAAGACGAAAGTTTTTAATCAATGCGTCCTACCCATCACGACCTATGGAGCTGAAACTTGGACACCCTGGTATTAATCCATAAATTTGACATAGCTCAGCGAGCTGTTGAAACGAATATGACCAGGGTTTCCCTGAGGCATAAGATTCGAAATTAAAATATCCGACAAAGAACCAGAGTCGTCAGAATAAAAAAACTGAATTAGCTATGGACAGGCTATATTTCCCGAAGAACCGATGACCGTTGAGCAGTACAGTTTTTGTAGTAGTAGAACTCTTTGTAAAGGCCTTCCTTTATCATACTCTATACTTCTAATGCGAAGCAGTAATGTTCGCATTGCAGGATCGTAGGAAAGGTAGGGGGAGCCGGCGAAATTACAGGTAGGCACATGAGATTCAACAACTCAATGTCTTAGGGGTACGAGCGCAGTGCAATTCGTCACTAGTGACAAAATGTATCTATCAGACAAGGGCTGTGCTGCGGCCGCATCTAATACAAATGTCTCCATTTAATTTGAATATACTGCTTGTGTGTCTCTACCCGCGCAGATAAAACGTACTACAGAAAACTTTTCGGGATAAAATGTATCTACTCAAACTTTCTCTGCACCAAATTTCATTAAGATCAATTTGTATTTGCGTAAAAAAGTAACAGACCCATAAACACTAGCTTTTAAACTTTCACATTCATAATAACATATAGTGTAATTCGCTTTTTCATAATCACTTAATACCATCAGAACCGGAACGAAACAGAACGAAGAACGAAATAGCTTCGACCCATCGTGTTTATGTATATATACAAAAATAAATGTTCATTGTTAGCCGAAGTTGGCGCCAGCATTCTATTCACCCGTCGCTTCCATCAAACGTTCCGCCAGAACCATACATAATTCGTGGAGGGACAGCCCTCACATAGCATTCTGGCATAACATGTACTCCCAATCTGAATACACATATTCATGACCCAAACCAGGGGCTGACCCCTGAGATGATAGTCATCCTAGACGGCAAGATACCAGTCTCTTGCCGTCGTCTCGCATCAGTCTGGTTATAAAACTGACGGGACACTGACAATGAAATTTTTTTTTTGTCGTCGGAAATTTTCAGTTGTGTACTTTCCTAAAAAGGGGGAAGTTTGCTGTGACGCTATTTACCAACCGATATTAATAAAATTTGGTACACACATTAAGTACCTGACTTTAAAGAGGAATTTCTAGTATGAGCATAACTGGTCACGAAGTCTGTTTGTCCGCAGAACTGCTAGTTGTTGCGCCCCGTGGTTTCATCTGCGTAGTAATTGATGATGAGTTTTTAGGAATTGTTCTTAAACAGTCCTGTATTAGAGGTAAAATAAATTCTAGTCGCTTGAGTCGTGTTTTAGTTTTAGCAAGACGGCAAGCGACTAAAAGCAATTGATTTTCATATATAAGAAGAAGAAAAAGATTAAACAATACCTTAGTTGACAATTCGGTTTTTAAAAGCATTTACTTAAAAAAATAAACTTTAATATTAGTAGAAACAAGACCACAGACATTTATATGTACTACGTAACAAGACGAATAGTGTTTTAGAGTCGTTGTTTTATAAAATACTAGCGACTGCCCGCAACTTCGTTCGCGTAGTAGGCTTGACCTTCGGCCTCGCCATAACCACACATCTTTTCTTCATTTTTAAATGTAAGAACCTGCTAGGAAGTATTAGAAAACATTAAAAAAATCAATGAAATCTGCAAATCCGTTCTTAAGTTATAGCGTGACTAGGAAAAATAGGGGCTCATTTTTATATTATACACTAGCGACTGCCCGCAACTTCGTTCGCGTAGTAGGTTATGCTATAACCTCCCATCTTTTCTTAATTTTTTAAATGTAAGAACCTACTACGAAGTATTAGAAAATTAAAAAACAAAGTTGAATGAAATCGGCAAAGCTGTTCTCAGGTTATAGCGTGACCAGGAAAAATGGGAGTTGATTTTTATATATTAGACTAGCAATTTCGTTCGCGTAGTATAGGCTCGGTCTTCGGCCTCGCCATATCCTCCCATCTTTTCTTGGTTTTTCTTTCATAAGAACCTTCTCCTGACAATAATTAACACAACAAGAAAAGGATTAGCGAGATCGTTCCATCCGTGCTAAAGCTATAGTGTAACCAGGAGAAATAGGAGTTCATTTTTTATTATATAAGATAGAAAAGAAACTTCTCTTTTAAAAACAATTCATTTTCGGTTTAAAGAGTTTATTTCTCAACAAGAAATTAACATTTCACTTTGTAACATTTTAAAAAGCTAATACTTACCGAAATGAAACTTTAAATATATGTATATGTATTAGTGGAAACAGGAGGAATAGAGTTTGACAGTCGTTGTTTTACTAAAATATTCTGAACAAGCTTTTAATAGTTACAGCACAGAGTTATATATTATGTTAGATGTCTGTCTCTGGTTTCGGCTTCACAGTGTACACGGGCAGATACCGAGCTCACCGTCGAATTCGAGAGCATAATAATACCTAGGTTAGATTTTAGCTAGTCATTGAGCGAATATTCCTAGAGCTACCTCGAGTTGTAACTCCGTGTCGTGTTTATCTGGCGATTGAGATCTTCATCTCTCCGCTGCAACAAGCTTTGTAAATTGTAGTTTGCGAGAATACTAAAAAATAGGTCAGACCAGGCGTTGGACATGTGAAAAGCACTACTAAGAGCAGCCGACATACAATTAGGACTCGAGCAGTTTGTCAGTGATCAACATACACGGACCGCTCTTGCAGCCATAGTCAACAGCTTGAAGCTGCTATTGATAACTGCTCAACAAGTCACAATTTCAATTCGGGGGCGGGAAGCGCGCGCGACGTGGTATGAAGAGCGCGGGTGGAGGTAACTGCGCGAGAGCAACTGGCGGCTGCATGACAGCCAACTGCTTGAAGCTTTTGCAAGTGCTCGATCGGTTTCGTGTATGTGTGTACGTAGAATACTGTAGTTCACTGTGCAGTCGCAGCTTGAAGCATTCCATGCTGCTCCAAGTTGCTCTTGTATCTTATTTTACTTGTGTTTTTATATTCCTAAATGCCTGCTAGTATACTGACTATAACTTATCTCACCTTTAGACCCGACAGAGTATATTGTCGCTAAGTACACAAAGACAATTTTATTGTATTGTTTCAGTTTATTTGACCTGCAACCTTCCTCATGACAATCCTCCTTGTTGATAATGTACTCGCTACCTTTCGGGTCTCAAGAACGCAAGTACATAAATATCCCTGTTTATGCGCCTTTATTGTACATAACCTTTACAATATAGTATGTAGGTATACATTTCATTTTTTACCTTTACAATTAAAACGGGCACTAAATGGCATATATGTAAGATCGAACCTTGTACTATTTAAGACATGGGATGGTTGCCATGGGTATAATATTCGTACTAGAAACCGACATCGTCTCAACCTACCCCAAAAACGACTATGTAAATCGCAGAAACACATAGACTTTTTGGGTGTCATTTTGTACGTAGTAAAAAAATAAATAAATTAATAAATAATATAATTGTATTAATCACGTAGAGGGGTTTAAAATTTGGTAAAATACATCACTTAATTATTGGACGATCCCTAAAACATAATGCGGTGTGTATAATTAGATAATCTGTAATTGTACATTTTAGGCATACTGCTACTGAGCCATAATAAGGTTTCAGTATTTGGCAAAGCAGACATAATGCATTTCAAGTCTTTTGCTACTAAGACCTTAAGCGATTTAGGTAACTTACAATTCAGATATTATGCGTTTTAGGTATTAAGCTAGTTTGCTCTTTTGATTTTAAGATGACTCGCTCATGAGGGATAAGTTCTTTAGCTTATTCTTGAAATTGCATCGATTACATCCAGTTTTGAATGTTTTGAAAGTCTTCTGGGTCCACTTTAAAATGACGTTCAACTCGTATATAGAATTAACTGTTGTAATGTATTGTATTTATTTTGGGCTCTCGTTATTTTGCCATTTGAATTTGTCACGTTTACGTATAAAAGTATTCCGTTCCTAAAGTTTCTTATTGTATTAGTGACCGTGTCAAAGAAGTAAACGTTTTTGATTATTTTTCTCATAATATACACATATACATATGTTGCTATTTACACCGGCCAGGGTTCGAATCTGGGACCCTTTGTTTCGAAGGCAGGCTCACTACCAACTCGGCTGACGCGGACGTCATACGTTCAAGATTCTATATAATTAACTTTTATGTAATGTTTCCAAACTAAATAGTACTTGATAATTTTTGCTACCTACACTGCTTGTATGAATTATCGATAGGTCAAAATTATCGATAAAAGACAGCCAGCGATATAGCTGTCGCGGTTAGAGACAAGATACGATAGATAATCTTCTGTTTAAATATATAAAACTGTGAATGCGTGAACGTATTAAAAAATTCGCTAAATCTTTATTTAAAAGCTAACACTATGTAGAAGGTTCTTACGAAAAAACTTAGATAAGATGGGTTTTGGCGAGGCCGAAGGCTGAACCTACTACGCTAACGACGTCTCGGGCCATCAAAAACAGTTTGTCGACGTGACAAATTTATCGTGGATCCATACTCGCACTGCTGGGCTGACAGTTTAACCACATATCGAAGTCCAATGTATCTGACATAAATGTTCTAACCAACAGTGCCTCTCAGTGCATCCAAGGCATAATGCCGTTGCCATAGCAATTACTATGATAATCGTAGTCAGCTGCTGCGGCCTGACTTGACCTCATTGTTTACGTATGTGCATAAATGATACAAAACCAATTATGTATACGAGAAGTAAGCGACAGTAGTTCTTTGTAATTGGTCATGGGCCGCAAAAAGGACATGAAATTGTCTGTAGTATGACTAACTGGGCTATGCTTGACCAAAACCTGCGGATTTAGGAAAAGAGGGGATATGGCGCAATGCATTTATTCTACTGATTCGCATGTCGAAGATTTTCAATTACGCATCCTCACTGCACTTCACTTCACACATACAAATGAAACTATAAACTCGCAAAGTAATACACCGAACGCAACGCTCTCATTAGCTACTTACACCAACTCTTTACAATGCACACTGACAAATCAACCAATGAACGCTAACAACTCCCGGCGCCGATAGCAGCGACCGCACTACGCGACTATGACCGCTGAAAGTGTTGATATAGGCAATACTACATTGCGGGATTTGTTTGTTGAGTTGTAAACAATTTTATAACGCTACCAGCAATGTCGAAACGTACATGCTACACACTGGCGCGCCGATAAGCCAACAAGTTCTGCGGAAATTATTGCTGCGACACGTGCCATGGCTTCTCAACACATACCCTCCCTTCCTAAATCCTAGGGTGTGACAGACGTGGCGTAGAGGAAAAGCCTTATTAACCATGGTGTAATCCGTGGCAGTCCGTGGGTGAACCTCCGCGCCTCACCGCGCTCATACCTAATACAATAGTATAATATAATAATAAGAATAATAATAGACGCAGTACAGCGGTTGTGGTCAAGCTATAGTATACATGGTTAATATCTTACGGCCTTACTTATAAACGCTGCTTAAATTTAAATAAAATCACTTACTAAATAACGTCATTTAAAGTTAAGCAGCGTTTATAAGTAAGGTTGTTAAAGGTATAATCTCACATGTGTCCCTGGGTAGATTTAAGTATTTATAGAAAAATAAAACATGTTTCCGAATTATTATTAAACTAAGAACAGGATGACGTGAATTCTGTCTGCTTCCTCGACAAGGACTCAGATCTTTCCAATAGTTTATTTGTTTGCTACATTTCACAGACTTGTACTTGTGTTGCTGTAAATATGATAATAGAGCTAAAAATGCTTCCGGGGGAAAAAAATATCACCCTTTTTAGTACACTTGCTATACGGGATCGATTGTCATTCACCGTCAATTATGATATCATCAGATCATCAAAATAGGAGAGTTTTTTTCTGTTATTGGAATATAACTTACAAACGGCTGGACTTAATTTGATGAAATTTAAATGGGACGCATTAAAAGAATCTTCAAAATCGGTTCACCCAGTCGAAAATTCTGAGATAACGAACATACATTTTTTTAAATACATTCGATTTGAGAACCTGTCCTTTTTTTAAGTCTGTTTAAATTATTAAACATCTTCGAATTATTCTTTATTAATAATTATAAAAACCCCAAGTGTGAATTGTAGTAAAAAGTAAAAGTTTTAGATTCTTAATTTAGTAATGCGGAATTTAGTTTAGATAATTAATAATAGTAGATTAGTAGCCAAGCGCTGTAAGGCATCAAGTAAGGCTGCAAGACGCTTACACCCGAGCTAACTACTCTGCTTTACATCTCGATTGTGAGGTAAGTAGAAAAAAACCGGCTGTACAAAAATAAAATTGATGACTATTATACTCATACGAAGACAAGGCTGAATAGCGAAGCGACCTCTTTTGTCATTGGGCTGAATGCATGATGTCTATTGCCAGTATGATGGTTAGATGTACGCGAACTTTTTGAAAGAGTGAAGTGATTTTTCTAGCTACATTATTACCCTAGAGCGCTAATTGGTCACCTACAAGCCCCATTTGGGGGCAATAAGGACCTACTTACCGAAAATGAGAGATGTAAACCGCCCTAGGGCTTTGCTAGCTACATTATTACCCTAGAGCGCTAATTGGTCACCTACAAGCCCCATTTGGGGGCAATAAGGACCTACTTACCGAATATGAGAGATGTAAACCGCCCTAGGGCTTTTCTAGCTACATTATTACCCTAGAGCGCTAATTGGTCACCTACAAGCCCCAATTGGGGGTAATAAGGACCAACTTACCGAATATGAGAGATGTAAATAAATAAATGAAATGTCGATTTCAAGTGACATCAACTAATTTTATGTACCGATGAAAATCAAATTCTGAATGATTAATTACACGTTTAATGTAAGTAATCGGTTTTTTTCTGTACATTATGAAAGAAAATCTGTAATTAACTGATTTGTATAACTTTACTCAAATGATATAAACTATTACCTGGATGACTGAGCTTTGTCCGTAGAGTCCGTTTCACAAAAGAAGTCCCATAGACGTGGCGCTAGTTGTCGTACATCAATAAAACATTTAGTACATATTTATTTAGTTCCACTAATTTTCCGCGAGACTTCTTTCGTGAAACGGACTCTAAGTAAACAATTGATTTTCTTTGTCTAACCTCAAACCAAACTCTCATTGGCTAAGTGTTGCTGTGTCGGTAAAACAGTTCAGTTGTTTAAGCTGAACCCCCTAGTTGCTATAATGATATTGTGGCAGTTTGTCATTGCCTGAAAACACGGATAAAACGACGTTTTCTGAAAAAGAAACCTATAGCTAGATATATAAACGATATATATAATAGCCATTTCTGACATTCAGATTATATAATTTATACATATACACAAGAATTCGTTTAAAGATATATAAGATATAAAAAGCTTGTTTAAAGATAGTGTATAATATAATATTAGATGTGGTTCGGGCTGATGACGTAAAAAAATGTTAATTTAAAAGCACTCGTGCGGTAAAACTGACTTTCTGCTCGATTTAGCTGCTTGGAAAACTCAGTTTTTGAGCACATGGACTGTATAAACTGTAACAATGTATTATGATGTTTTAATTACAAAGCTACCCGTTCGTACCGGCCGTCTCCTTATCAAAGTTATATTGCATTACTAACTCGTTATTTTTAATCTACTCTCGTTTTGCTTTGTTATAAAGTTACCATTAGATATAACACATATTTTTAATTAATATTTGAGTTTAAAAACATAACTTTATCATTAATTATGTTAAACAAAAAAAATAACTACGATTGTGTATCATATTATCCTCAGTTATTTAATGGTCTCGTACACATGTAATTAAAATAAATATAAATTCCTGGGTACCCTTCGGGCGTTACACGTGTACGTTCCCTTGTAATGTAAATAATTGGAACTGAGTTTTGACTCAAATAAGCATACTATTAGACGTTCATTAGCGTTACAAGAGTGTTTTAATTATCTAAGATTAATTTCTCTGTTGTTAAACAATTTTAGGGTAACAAGTGAAAAATAAAACGTTTTTATTCGACCTTAAGAAAGGAGAAGGTTATATTGTTTTATTTGTGTTTGTATTTTGTACAGACTTCCAAAAAAGAAAGAAGTACTCAATTCGACTGATTTTTATGTTTTTTACCTCATAACTTTCGATTGGGTGAACCGATTCTCAAAATTATTTTTGTTTGAAAGCTGGTGCTTCACGTCTACTCCCATTTATATATGATAATGATGGACGCCACTTATATGTTATTTTATTTGAAGCTAATATTGTAATTTTATTTAAATTGACTTTTCTCATTTAAGTAATTATTCTTTATGGAGTTGTGTGAAAAACGTCAAACGTTAAACGTCAGTGTCATTATACTTTTTTTTTATTGTAATTTAATTTTCTTATGTCCATTTGCACACCATGTTATATGATAGAATGTCAAAGAACCTGTAACATCACACATTTGTTTGAAGATAAATTGTTAACTACATTCTGCAAATAAATCATTTGAATTTGAATTTGAATTTCATCTAATTCGGTCCAGTAGTTTTTGAGTTACACTCCAATAACTGATTTTTACCAAAGTAATAGAAAGGAAGTCGGTATAACATTTTTCAAATTGCACTTGTTATTTTTTATGTGTATGTTAATCGATTTTTCCCCCATTCGTGGAACGATTCCCAAAATTATTTTTTGTTTGGAAAAAAAAATAACAAAAAATGTAACCGACTTCAATACCAAAAAATGTGAAATAACTTGTCAAAGTCGGTACCATGCGCACAGTATTGTGATAAAAGGTACCTACTTTTAAACTATCATGGTACCGACTTTAACAAGTTATTTCTAACTTTTTGGTATTGAAGTCGGTTACATTCAATAAAAAATTAGTTATGGTATTTTTCTGTCCTTGCCTCTGTGAATCCTAATCTTGTGGGCCTAGCACGGTTGGATAGTGCTGTCAAAGCTGTTCAATAGATGTCGCTCCGTCCCCATAAGACAGAGAGTTAAAATTCGATGCTCGGACCTCGAGCCTCGGTGGCCTAGTTGGTCATGGCGTCTGACACGGATTGTCGAAAGACGCGGGTTCGAATCTCGTCCGAGGACGTGATTTTTTTCTCTCTATACATTTCAATGTTAAAAGATCTTGTTTAGCTTAGATAAATATAATGAGATACCTAATGATGGTTTATTTGTCAAAAACATGTGCGCTTATATAGATAAGTACTTAACAAATATGCACTTTGAAGGTATTCCAATTAAACAATGTATCAACATGTTTTGCCAAAATTGGCGTCCAAAATATATAACCGAGAACAAAAGCCAAGAGAACACAAAAAAGTCAAATTACAATTACTACTTAGTAGTATTTTTTTGGTATATATGTATGTTGGCGGCATTTTAACAATAAAAAGCCAATTCATTTACGATATCTAGGAAACTATCGATTTTACCTAAGAAATTCGGAAAGGAACGATACCACTATATATATTTTATTTCGTAATATTATTAGCGAAGTAATTACTAAATTTAAATTTAATTCAGCAGAAAATGAATTCTTGTTTTATATCATACTTTTACATCTTAGGCCAATATTGCCTTGTTGTATTGGTAGTGAATATGATTACAACGGATGCGTTGAAAAAAACACAGTAACACATCTATAAATTAAGGCTTCCGTAAATATAGGAGATATTTGTAGCGATTCAATTTTTCATAAAAACTAAACTAAACTAAACTACCGATCTAAAAATGTATAATAGTGGTCCTTATTGTGTTATCTATAAAATCCAAAATCATTTAACACTTAGACTTCTAAAAATAGGATTATTCTATTCAATTTCGGGTTGTTCACCAAGTTACGTGACGACTAAACGGTCTAGAATATGCCCACAATTGAAGAGAAATATCTAATTTGCTGTCATTCGAAAGTGTTATACTAATTTAGATTTTAGTCTAAACAAAATAAGTATTGCCATAATTTAGAGATTTTAAGCTATTGCATAGCTTCTATCGCTGGCCTTAAGCGTGGAGACAGAATCCAGAAATTCCGTAACGTAAATAACCTAACTCCGACTCCATCTATCGATGAATAGCAGAACTTTTAATGACTTTTTGAAATATCACGCTTGTCTCTTTAGTTGAGCAACTCGCCTCTAGATGGCATTGGTTAAATAATTATAATTGCATAAGTTGATTTGGCATATATCGATGAATAGCAGAACTTTTAATGACTTTTTGAAATATCACGCTTGTCTCTTTAGTTCAGCAACTCGCCTCTAGATGGCATTGGTTAAATAATTATAATTGCATAAGTTGATAAAAACAGCTATGCAATAGCTTTACCGCGGCAGTCTCCGAGTGCCACACGTCTTTTTAGTTAAGACGCGCTCGTATCCTGATAATAGTAAAAAGCAGAATCTTTAAACACCTAGTGTAACGAAACAGATCGATAATATATTATGGAAAAAATACCAAGGTTAGAATATGAATAGGAAAAGAGTAATAACCGAATAGAATTCATAAGTATAACTCTCTTTCTGCAGAAAAAAAATCCTGAATATGTCCACAATAACAAACTTTCACGTCCAAACTTTCAGAATTTTCAGCGAGAACACTATATTTTTTTTAGGTAATACATAGCCAACGTATAGTACTAAAGTTATAATTTATTACGATTCTGTTAGTATATATCGAAAAATATATAAAGAAAACGTACAAAATTAACGCATTTTCGCATTACATCGTTCAATCTAACAAGAGATTTTCAACCTTACGTAAAGCATTGTAAATTATTTTAAAATTGGGGTTGGACCGCGCCTTAAAAGAATGCTTACGGAATCGACAATGGAAATCATAATTTTAAGATTTTACATTCAATGGTATTTCGGTATCATGTACTCGTATCACAATATTATTGTAAGTATTGATTAATTATACCATTGAGTATTTTTTTGAATAATCACATAATATTGGTTTAGTTTAGTCACCATCATCATCATCTCAGCCGTAGGACGTCCACTGCTGAACATAAGCCCCCATGATTTTCCAAAAGGACCGGTTGGAAGCGGCCTGCATCCAACGTCGTCCTGCGACCTTCATCAGGTCGTCTGTACACCGTGTCGGTGAACGGCCTTCGCTGCGTTTGCCGGTCCGTGGTCTCCACTCGTCATCGGCCATCTGTTCTGCGTGCTATGTGCCCTGCCCACTGCAACTTCAACTGGCTAATCTTCTGGGCTATGTCAGTGACTTTCGTTCTGCTACGGATCTCCTCATTTCTGATTCGATCACGTACAGAAACCCCGAGCATAGCCCTCTCCATAGCTCGTTGTGCGACTTTGAGCTTATCTATGAGGCCCATAGTAAGAGACCACGTTTCAGAGCCATAAGTCATCACTGGTAATACACATTGGTCGAAGACTCTTGTCTTGAGGCACTGAGGTATTTTTGACGAGAAGACTTTGCGAAGTTTCCGGAACGCTGCCTTTAGTTTGGTATTTCTCTCTTATTCGCCGAGTCCTAAATAAGCACCTGTTGTAACAACCTTCTTGTAGCATTATGCTGATTTGAGCTTTATTTCACTGATGTTTCAGTCTGTATTTCTAGAGGCCGCAGCGAGCTGTTGCTGTGTATTTAGGTAGAATTGGATCCCCTAAGACTTTCAAGAGAACACTCACGGCCCATGCACAGTTGAAGTGCATAATCAGCCGCCCCTACTGTTGGTTCTCTATTCAGTTCCTTTGTCTATTAGCTAACTCTTCACCTTATACAGCCGTGGTCACGTTTTATTTTGTAATTTTATTGATCTTATTTTTCAATTACGATTCTATTGTTTCTAAAAATCAGTTTAAAAACCTTAACCATGATATAGGTGTTAACCGTCAAACTGACAGAGCAGTACATAGGATTGTCACTATGTTGAAAGAAAGAGTAATTCTTTAGACAGGCCTGTTGGTCTAGTGGTTAGTGACCCTGACTGCTATGCCGGAGGTCGTGGGTTCGATTCCCACCCAGGACAAATGTTTGTGTAATGAGCACGATCATTTGTTCTGTGTCTGGGTGTAATTTATCTATAATATGTATATATTTAGAAATATATAAGTATGTTTATCAGTTGTCTAGTACCCATAACACAAGCTCTGCTTAGCTTGGGACTAGATGGCGTTGTGTAATAGTTGTGGAATATTTATTTATTTATTCATAAATTCATATACCGTAGATTTCTTTTGAATTTGGGTTTGAAACTTTTTTATAATCGTCAAAGGAGTCAGTTTTGAATGAGAAATATAAAAAGTCTACCTTAATCATGTATTTACAGTAGGTTTACTGTGAATACATTAGTAGGTACTTTATTTATTAGTGAGCCCTACTGTCTTGTAGGGCTCGCTAATCCGGCACTCTTAAAAACTAGGGTGTGCCGGTTTATTGAAATGTTCTGATTACTGGATTGTATAGAGAAAAACATAAACAATAAAATAAAGCATTCTTTAAAAATAAATATCCTTTTTACTAGGAGATGGTATAAGCAAGTGGTCCATAAATAAATAAATAACACATAAAGTTGTTAAGTCCATGTGCCTGTAATTTTCCCGGCACTGGTACCTTTCAAACCAGAACACAGCACTGCGAACATTACTGATTCACTGTAGACATAGATATGGTAGTAACGTCCCCGTACAAACTCAGTCACAAAAAGTTTTACTGCTTCAATACTTGTATTCATGTACTACAGGTTTTTTTTATGAACAGTGACATATCTTACATTAACTGATTAGATTTTATATAATAGAGTTTTTTTTAAATAAGATTAGTTTTATATATGATACTGAAGCCGGAGCGCAAGAGCAGAGTGGTGGTAGGAACTAGGGAGGCGCGGGCGGAGGGTGCCGGATTATTGGACGTATCGGACTATTGCAGTGCCGGATTAGTGGGACTACATTATATTGAGCTAGGCTCGAAGTATAATATAAACTATATAATAATAAATACATGAATTAATGTATAATAAATATATACTAATTCGTCTCGCGAAATTATAATTTTACTGTGCCTTATTCCAAATAAAGCACCGCAAGGAATAAAAATATCTTCTGTATACGATTGAATGAAGTATTTCTATTCTAATTAGCTCGCAGTGATTTCTATTTATTTTGCTTTGCTAGCCCAACCAAAGAGATATAATCTTCATATTCACCGAAATGTCGTTAGAAGATAAACGAATTCATAACATTGCGATATAATGTAGCGAGAAACAAGGGTAGGGGTTTCGAAGTTAAAACACACTCAGTGCAAGGCTGCTCTTGAACATAATCGGCAGTTGACAACACGTGGCACAGGTTGGATAATAGTTACAACGTTGCATAGATTACGCAGTAACTAGTCTTTAATCTGGTGGATAGGTCACGGGTTGGAGTTTTATCATTTACTCTGCGACGCGGGATCGCTTTAATGGATCTCATTACTTATTATTACAGAGGTGTAAATTTATAGTTAGTTTTAAGAGCTCTTGTGAATTCTTTGTGAATGAGTTTATTATTTTATATATATACACCCTATTTGTATAATTACCAAAAAAAAATATGGGCGGTACAAAAGTGTTAATACATTGTAGATATGTAGTCAAAATTTTTTATTACTTCACAGTGAAATAATTATTAATTGTTAAAGTTTTCGAAAATTCCATCTAAAAGTATGGACACCATCTTAACAAAAATACTACATGCCTATGTACAACTTATTAATTAAAACACATGATTCGCGTCAGTGAAAAAATATCTCTCTTACTCTTTCTTACACCCCCCACCCGAGCGTTCGGTGTGAAAGAGATTGTCGACTTTCGGCTTTCGTTCGTTTTCGGAAGAAACAAAGGCCGCGCGGTGGCAGGGCGGAGGGTGCGGGGTTGGTCCGGTGGCCAGGTCTAACGAGCTAGGACGCGAGTTTGCCGAATGTTATGATTATGAATGATACATTTCTATGTAGGGGTGTTAAGTTTCATGCATAAACCGCGCGCATGTAGTATATCTTAATGAATAGTGGAAATGCCTAGAATAAAATTTGTAGGTGTGAATCAATCTAGACGTTTGACCAAATATTGATGATTATGTGGGATTTTTTTTTTAAAGTAGTTTTAAATATTCTTCCCATGTATGTACCAGCAGCATATAGTGCTGTTTTTTTTTTGGTAATTATACAAATTAGGTGTATATATATTTTTTTTCCCGGGAAAATCTTTTTTAGACACCGCTGACCCCGGGGGAGCTATGTGGTGGTTATGTAGGAGTTCGCTACCCACCAACACCTGGGGTGTTCCTCCAAGCGTCTTCAAGTCGGGACTACAGGAACGACTACTAGCATACCTATGTCAACCGTGAACCAGTAACGTTCGCAATACTGCGTTATGGTTTGAAAGATATGTTATCTTAATGTCTCACGATTACGGGTGCAGTATCGGAATGCGTCTGTTATATGCAGAGGTTACCACTTAACACCATGAGGGGACCACTTGCTTGTGCCGTTTCCTTAATAAATGTATATTTTCTTTAAAGAATGCTTATGCTGTAAGGTATGGTTGCCGGCGGAATTACAGGCACATGAGACTTGTTAATGTTTTAGGGGTACGAGCGCAGTGCAGTTCGTCGAAAATCTCCCTTTTTAAAGCGATTCCGAGTAATTTGTGATTGTAACGTGACACGCCCTTATCAAGTTATTTCTACTAGAAAGTAAGCAAAAGAAAAAAGTATTCGTCATATTTCGTTATCTGTTTAATTTTTTGTTATCAATGTAGGTATTTATTTTCATTACATAAAACGCCACAGTCTTGATAAAGTAGTCAGACTTTATAACAAGGTTGTTTTCTCACCGATTAGAACATTATCGATTATTATCTATCGATCGACCTACATTGATCGCAGTTTTTAAACAGTAGTCGATGATTAGTATTTATACTCACGTGTGATAAAATAAGAATGAAAATGTGTTGCTAAAATTATTAATTGTAAGTTTCTTTAAAATCACTACATATAATAAAACTATAGAGGTGGGGGGGGGGGGGGAGGGGTATGTATGGAGTGGAATCGAACTAATTTAAAGTTTTTTTTAACTTTTTGTTTCTCTGTTTGTCTGTCTGTTTGTAGGTACGGGCTAATCTCCGAAACGACTGGACCTATTTAAATGAAATTTTGTACGGTGGTAGCTTATATCCCTGGTCAACATATAGGATACTTTTGATCCCGGTAAACAAAAGAGTTACCGTGGGATAGTTAAAAAACTCTAATTAACCGTATTCCGCGACGCGAGGCCATGCGAGCGAAGCCGCTGGCGGGTCAGCTAGTATTTAATAAATTAATATCGTACTAGGTGCGCCCCGCGGTTACACTAGCACGGTGATGAATCCGGTGAATCATCTAGCATATCAATTTCATCAAAATTGGTCCAGCCGTTTGAGCGTGAAGAAGGAACTACAAACATGCTCACAAACTTTCGCTTTTATAATGTTAGTGTGTATTGATTAATTTTGTACAAACACGTTCAACAATAATTGCTGTATTTGACCTATTTGCTTGTTTGTTAGTTGTTTGCTTGACGATTGTTAAAACTTTGGCAATCAAGTACAAAGTGTAGTTTTGAAATAATAAGATATATATACATATATATACTAGCTGGTGCCCGCGACTACGTCTGCGCAGGATTAGTACTTCGAATAGCATATTATTTCTCCAAGGGCATAGGTATCAGTATTTATACCAAAATGTCAAAAAATATGTACATCGTCAAACGCAATTGTTATAATAGTATTCTTTGAGTACTTTTAAATACTTAGTATATCAATCAGGAAACAATAATCTATACTTATAATAAACGAGTAGAGGCCAACAAGTCTGTACTTGGAAGACAAATTAAAAAAATGTGAGTCAGAAGAATTAAAATTACCTACTGAATAAGAATATGCCGTTTTTGAAAAAAATTTCTGTCTGTCTGTTTGTCAGTCTGTATGCTCACGCATAACTTAAAATCTACTGCACAGATTTCGATGAAACTTGATATATCGATAAAAAGAGTCCAGAGAATTCAACTACATACTTTTTATTCACCGACTTCAAAAAAAGGAAGAGAATTCTCATTTTTACTGTCCATATATTTTATTAAGTGTGTTTGCGGATAAATTCGTCGTTTATGAACCGATTTTGATGGTTTTTTGTTATTTGGAAAGATAAGGAAACCAGGTTCTGATGACGGCATTCCAGAGAAATCGAGGGGAACCTCAGAAAATCGTAGCGGCGACTAAAGCGTTTGTTAATTTTTTCACAGATCACACATATGGTTGTGAAGTACTGCAAAAAATGCCGCTTATGAGACTATGTGCTCGCGAGGTCTACTGTTCGCAGAACTACTAGTAGATAGTTATGTTCAGTTTGAGTGAAATTGTACGGAATATTACGGCTTTACGGAGCAAGAGTTTAAAATTCTCTTTATACCTCATAAAGTACTTCGTCAGTGCGCTTCAGTTACAAAAGCTGCAGAAGCAGAAGTTCCAAATTCAATGGTTGTTCCGCATTTTGCGAAAGTAGAAGCAAAACTCCAATATATAACGTATCTCCGTCAGAGCGCTTAGTTTAGGAGTATTCTCAACTGAAATTTCGCCTGTGGCGACACGGACCGTCAGGTGCTCTACCTATCTAAGCTTAGGACACACCTGCTCATATTTGTTTCGTCAAAGCATTCTACAGGTTGCAGTTGGGATATTTTAATGCCTGTAGAAGTTTTAGATATACACATATCAAAAAAAAATCGCGATCACTTAGAAAAATCTAAATATTTTTTGTTACCGTAGATTATATTATGATTTCTTCGTCTCTTTAGTTGATATTGATGGAATTGTCAGACCATTCCGAGTAAACCAGGGGCTCCAATTTGTACTGGTCGATGATAATGCGTCCACCCATCGAGCTCAGCGAATCAATGCTGCTCTCCGAGAATACGACATCACAAGGTTAGACTGGCCTGCTGGCTTGTCTGACTTAAATCCAATAGAGCACGCGTGGGATGCTCTTAAGCGAGCTGTTTGGAACCGTCAGCCACGTCCACAAACAGTGCCAAAGCTCAGGGAAGCCGCTATTCAAGAATGGGATAGGTTACCCCAAGAAATGCTGGATAACTTGATTCTCAGCATGCCCAGGAGGATCACCGCGTGTGTTCGAGCCAGGGGAGGAGTTATATTATGTTGAATATACACCTTTTATTAATAACTTGTTGATTAAGTTAAATTAAATATCAGCTTATGCTAGTGATCACAAACTTTTTTTGATGTGTGTATGTACGCTATTGAGACATTTACAAAAAAACTCTTAGCTAGTTGGGGAGAGTTTAGTGTTGAAAGGGAGTTATGTGAGAATTATACACGGGGTTCCATGATTTTTGTTTTATTTTTTACGATGTAGAGGCGGATTTATGTTATCTGAGCGAGTATAGTAAGGTAGGGAAATTCAACATGTTGGGTTAAAGTACTTTTATGTGAGACAGTTTTGATTGGCGCCAACGTTGTGTCAAATATTCGATGTTGGAGGTAGTTTTGTTTGCAAGGTTCATATGCCGTTGAAGCAAGGTACACAGGTAATGTTAAGTGGCAATATATTTCTAATTTGTATTAAATGATTTTTAAATCACTGACGCATGCTTCGCGTGAACCAACTTTGCAGTTTTCGATAGAAAAGTTGCAGATAGGGATTCGATCGCGCGTCTTCCGACCATCCATGTCAGACGAAAGTATAATTCTAATGTTATAACAAATGAAAAATATAATGTAATATCATTATCTTAAACGATGTTATGAAAAGTTTTTCATCTTCATTGAATTTTGGAAAGATACAGTAAGAAGTGCTTTTAGAAAAATTTTATACTGACATCCATTCTATTACTTTAATAAAATCAGTTATTGAAGTGTAACTAAAAAAACTACTGAACCGAATTTGATAAAATTTACATGGGACCACACAGGAAGCACCAGCTTCAGCAAAAATTTGGAAATCGGTTCACCCGGTCGAAAGTTATGAGGTACAAACACAGAAAAGTACAGTCGAATTGAAAACCTCCTCATTTTTGGAAGTCGGTAGATAACATTATCCCCTATTATATATGTCAAGTTATTTCTAATAAATGAAACGTCTAAAAGACACTACCAGTAACCAAAAACCATCGTTTTTTATAATATAAACCCACCATAACTATTTGCTATACGCATTAACTCATATGTGTTCGTGAAATTACAAACGAATAGGTATGTACATTTTCAGTTAACGCGTCGTCGATGCCTAAATTAAATAAATAGTAAATAATTAAATAATATAATGTTATTAAAACTCAGGCTCATCATAATTTTGTAATAATAAAACGGGATTAACGTGCGAGTAACGTCGGTATCACGATCGACAATTTGTGCGCTTTTTTATTTGACAGCATAATCATGCGATTTTAGGTCTTATGCTTAGTTGAGCGTTCGAATGTGGGCAGAAGTGGCAAAAATAACGTTTTTGAGAACTACGAACGCTTTAACAAAAGAGCCATCAATGACAAAGCCACCAATGCCTTCAATGCTAAACGAACGCACCTACTTTCGCGTTAATAATATTAGTAGGACATATATATACACACGTGTATAGAATCCAAAAAAACTGCGCCTAATCACTTCAGATAAGAAATTATTTTTATAGTATAGTAGACGTTTGTCATAAAACGTGAACTGTTTAGCCAAATTACGAAACTAGGGTACGTAAGTATAATTAAAACGAGTAAAGCAGGCTTTGTTTGAAGTTCGCATCGTCTTATTATTGTAATACGGCGACGATATTCATCGTCGTCGTGACTTCATCTCTGATCTTGAATACAAAGATTTCGTTTTGAAGAGCTTAATGATCTCTTTGGCAACTCTTATACATTGTAGCGCTCGCAGCGGAGCTTGACTTGGCGATCTTACCCGATCAATAAGTTAAGCAACGCTTGCTGCAATCAGGAGTTGGATGGGTGACTGCTAATGTCATTATTCAACTGAACGCTTCCGTGCATCGAAGGGCACGTTAAGTCGTCGGTCCCGGTTGTTTATCTTAGGACAACAGTCGTTAGACTATGTCGAAGGGCTTCGGGCGGCCTGAAAGCTTCGACACGGATTAGCCAGTCGCCTATCCCAGTGGGAACATAAGTGGCTGATTATGATACTGATTAAACCGGGATAATTATGATACTGAATAAACATATAATTTTATATTTTTTTTTTTTTAAACTTACGCGATTTGAACACATAGTTATATTATATTAACGGGGCTTAACTTGATCGAAACGTCGAGGTAAATAAATACTATTACTAACGCGATTAAGCCCCGTTAATATAATATAACTATTTATATTATTTTGTCCCGACGTCCCGTTCATTCTTTAGTCAGTTAGTAAAAAATATACGCGATTTAGTCCGTTTACAGAAGTTAAATTTCATTTTGAAATTCTTTACCTAATTAATATTATTTCCACGGCATGCGTTCACGATCAGGGTCACTTGATCTTCGTAGAATATACCCGCGCGTACAGATGTGTTAATGCTTGCAGAGTGCAAGCACCATATATAATTTACTCTATGGCAAGCACATCTGCTCGATTTAACTGTACCGAATAAGTTAAACTATGAAAACGCTCGTTTTCTCTCTCTAATACCTACGAAGTGTGAATTTGTGAAACGTAATAGAAAATCGCATCTCGGATTCCCAAGAAACAGGTTTTCGTTTAATTTATTGAGATATAAGTTAAATGAAAACGTGCATCTTGTGAAATGTTAATAAATTAATATATAGATATAGGATATAGTAATTACTATTTGTGAGCCACGTGTGTATCATGTTAATAAGTTATTATTTTATGAAAGATAAGATTTGTACTGTTGAAAACTTTTAAACGACCTCCGCAATTCGCAAACATACTCTAAAATTGATCTTGGTATCCAAATGAGCGCTACTCCTATGCACGATTATCATCATGACTTACACTAAAAATTGCTCAGCATGATCATTCAAGCTTTCAAGCTGCTTTCTTTTAATAGTAACTCGGTACTAATACCGGATAAGTCACACCACAGAACATCAACCAAATAAAACTTTTGGGTAAAATACCACTGATGTCCAATGTCTTCGTATAATATCGCGTGTAAAGATTGTACATTCTTCATGCGAAAATGATACTGTTGCATCCCAGTGTAGTTGTTCGTAATTGTTTAAGGCGCGGTCCAACCCTAATTTTAAAACAATTTTCGATGCTTTACATAAGGTTGAGTTGCTTACCAGAATGGACGATGTAATGCGAAAATTCAATTGAATACGTGCTAATACTTTTTATATTTATTTCGTACAATCAAATGATTAAATTTAAATGATAAAGGAGTCCATAGTTCACTAGTAAATTTCATTGGGAATTCGAATATGATACATTCATTGAAATATATTTGCCCATAATGGAATAAAAATGCTTTTTCCTAAGAAGCACGTAAGAAAAATCGCAAAATTTAGGGAATGTTGCCGATTTTTTTCTATCGAGCCAAGTTACTCAATCGTGTATTGGCGCCCATACTTCATAAAAACATATATTTCATCTACACTACGTTTTTTTTTTAATTTCGGTTATTAGGTTTAACCGTCGAAAAACTAAGTTTTCGCGAAGTCGAATCATGAAATTTGGAACTCATTTCGCCTTAAGTTTAGTTTATTAAAATTTGGTGTTAGGGGGATGCTCTGGATAATCTAAACAGTTCCCGAGATAATCTTTTTCCTGGTCACGCTATAACTCGATAACGGCTTCACTGATTTCGCTAATTCTTTTTTGTTGTGTTAATTATTGTCAGGAGAAGATTCTGAAGCAAAATGCAGTAAAGATGGGAGGATGTGGCGAGGCCGAAGGCCGTGCCTACTACGCGAATGAAGTCGCGGGCAGTCGCTAGTATATATAATAATGAACCCCTATTTCTCCTGGTCAGGCTGTAACTTGAGAACGGCTTTACCGATTTCATTCACATTTTTTTAGTGTTTTCTTATACTGCGTAGAAGGTTCTTATATTAAAGAAAAATAAGAAGAGATGGGAGGTTATGGCGAGACCGAAGGCCGAGTCTACTCGCGAATGAAGTCGTGTGCAGTCGCTAGTATACATATATATTAATGATACAGCAAAGAACTTTGTAACCGTCGAAAATGATGAACATTTTTTGATAATATATTTACTACGATGTTGTAAACATTAAATAAGAATATATATAGGAGGAACTTGGAACTATAAAATATACAACTTTGAACTATAAAATTGGTACTCTTCCTTGTATCCTTTCGTTATCATAGGTAACACTAGTTATATGGAAATCTCGCCGCCTCGGAAGGGGCCTGGCCGGTGCAAAACCCGCATTGCAACGGATATCAGAGATGGCATCCTTCGCAGAAACCTGTCCAACCCTGAACTAAATGTGATCGAATCAGCATCGTTTCACGGCGTGCTCGCTAGGCCAACCACGCGAAAGTTCAAGGAGCAACCCGCGACAACCGGCGAAGGACTCGGCCCGGCAGGGATTGTATCTTCTGCTCGGGAGAAAACCAAACCCGGTACCCGGGGTTCATCGGCAGCATCAGCAAGTAGACCACAAAAGAAGTTGGAGCTCCAAGCTGAAGAAACAGTAAAAGTGAGCCAAAAGAAGGCCAACGAACAAGGACTCGAAGTGAGTGGTCCTGAGCGACCACAAAGCTCCGAAACCGCACGGAGGCCTCTTGGTACGAAAGTCAAGCCCAGGCGGCGTGACTCCTCTGATGAGGAAACGGGAGGTGATGAGAAGAGGACCAAAATCAAGAAGTCTCTCACCCCACCACAACAAGCATCAATATCACAGCCTTCAACCTCAGGCGTGATAAAAGCTACACGTAGCAAACACAGCAGCCGTAGATCTTCGGTCGAGTCAACATCATGCCCACCAAGCGAAAACTCGTCGAATAGCACACAAAATAGTAGTGACGAGGGTGACGAGCAACCCGCCAAGTATGGGGCACTGGACAATTTGACGAAACAAAGTCGAACAGACCATCTTAACTCGGACTCCACATCGTATGCAGCCTTGGAGTCGGTGCCAATGGACGCGGCACCCATGCCGTCACCACCCTCACCACCCGCAGACGCAGCCCAATCATATGCAGCGACACTGGCTTCACCGCCAGTTACAAGGCCTGGATCACCGCAGACAGGACCGACAACAGACGCAAACACGGCAACAGGTGCTGTTCCCGCACTCACTAACACTGCAAAGGTACTCAAGGGGTACCCACCCGTCATAGCCGAATCCCTCCCAGACTGGATTCCGCTGCTCGCAGTACTTAAATGTCAGCTAGGTCAC
Organism: Selenia dentaria; assembly: GCA_917880725.1. Classification (NCBI taxonomy): domain Eukaryota; kingdom Metazoa; phylum Arthropoda; class Insecta; order Lepidoptera; family Geometridae; genus Selenia; species Selenia dentaria. Next base: position 42,924,087 of record OU862876.1, read on the forward strand.
GCACCGAACGCAAAGCCAGTAGGAAGCGGATTCCGATTTACTTGCAAATCGTCCGAGGAATTTCGAGCCGTGCAACGCGTGCTGACCGAAGCCGCAGAGAAAGACAAACGAGTGTCCTGGCACTGCTACGCAGTGGCCGAAGATTTACCCACAAAAGTAGCGATAAAAGGGCTACCATTTAATACAAACCCGGCCGAGATCATGACGGAGTTAAAGGCAAAGGGTTATCCTATAAAATATGTGAAGGAGATACAGCCTCGCAGAGGAGCAAAGGGCGGCCCAACTTATTACGCTCTAATGGATAGACTCCAAAATGAAGAGAAAAGCAAACTCTATGGAATGGTAGAACTGCTGAATGTACCCAACATTACCATAGAGGGCTGGGCACCTAAAGGTGGTGTCGTACCGCAGTGCCACCGCTGCCAAATGTTTGGGCATGCGTCAGGGGGATGCCACCGACCAATGCGCTGCGTCAAATGTGCCGGTGAGCATGCAGCAAAAGACTGTAACAGAGATCCCACCCAACCCCTGAAATGCGCTAACTGCAAAGGAAAACATGTAGCCTGCAGCAGAAAGTGCCCCCACTATTTGAGGGAAGCAAGGAAGAGGGGCGTTAGAGTGCAGGGCCCGTATCCCCGAGAGGCACGTCAAGGTTCGCAACAAAGAGCCCAGATGCAAAACCAACTACCACAGCAGCAGCCACAACAGCGGCCACAAGAAATACGCCAGCAACACCAACAGCAACAGCCACAACAAGGGCCAACAATAGTGCCCGCCAGATATGCATGTGACCCACCTACTCACGGGTGGGGCAATAGCCCACGATTGCCACAACTAGACATGTGGCCAATGCTGCCTCAAACAGCCACCCTAGCACCAGTGGCCAACCCACCAACAGAAAGAGGCGCCCCACTGCCTCAAAGGAAGAAGAGGAGGAGGTACAGAAAGCGCTCCAAATCCTCCAAGCCAGCACCATCAGCAGCATCCACGCCACTGCCAACAAGGCCCACGGCACCTATACAACGGCCAACGGCAACTTCACGGCCCTCCCCAGCAGGCATGCAGAGGCCTCCAGCTTCGGGATTTACCCCTATACAGCCCGAAGCTAGGAACCCACCCAGCACTGATGACCGGATATACCCGATACCGAAGAAGGCAACCAAGGCACCAGAGCCCCAGTTCCTCAGAGAGAGGCCAACACCAGTAGAAGACCTCAGATCGCGGGAGGAAGCCATACAACCCCCGCCGCAGTGCTGGGATAGAAGACCCGACCCCAGAGCCCAGCAACAATCAGTGCCACAGCACCCGATGTATGGAGGCTACTTCCCGCCTCCACCCATGTCAACATTTACACCAGCGAGCAGCGGTGGGAACCCTTTGACTCTCATCATTGGGATCCTGACGGATCTACTCGTTGCACTGGCAGCAGGTGCGAACCTTCAAGAAGCTGCCAGACGAGGCCTTCATCATCTTTCGCGGTTCCAGTATGGATACAGAACTTAGAATAATATACTGGAACCCGGACGGCATTAGAGGGAAGATTACACAACTGAGAATTCTCGCCCAGTCACAGGACGCCCATATTGTCCTCCTGGGTGAGACCAAACTGAAGCCAGACATAGAACTCAGGATGGCCAACTACTTCCCATATAGAAAAGACTGCATTTCCCCCAGAGGCCAACCGTACAGAGGCACCGCGGCCTTGGTTCGGAGGGATGTGGTCCACGAGGAACTGGACATCCCAATCCTGCTAGACCTGATCGCCAATGGCGTGAAAATAAATACAGCACAAGGGGAGATGAAAATATATGCTGCGTACAGACCACCAGCCCCCACACTACAAGCCACTGATTTCGGCGTAGTTTTCGACGGCTCAACACCTACAATGTTGATAGGAGACCTCAATGCCAAGCACACGGCTTGGGGATCTCACTCAGTGAACCCAGCGGGAAGAACGTTGTACCAGATAGCGGAAACGCAAAACTTTGAGGTGGTGGGACCAGAAGAACCCACCAGTGTACCGACGCAACCTAGCCAAAGACCCGATGTCCTGGACATAGTAACCTTCCAGGGCATTCAAGGTGTGATAAAGGTGGAGGTGCTGTACGATCTAGACTCACAGCACCTGCCTATCTTAGTTACGGTTGGAACCGCTATGTGCCCGATCTCACGCCCACTCAGACAGAGGACAGACTGGGCTGCATACACTAGGAAACTAGAAGATCTATCAGTGGGGCCATGTGGGACACCTGAAGAGATAGAAAATGAGACAAACTCACTAGGTCAGAAAATGAAGGAGGCTATAACAGCAGTTACTACAGATGCACCAACACCACGCAAAAGATCCGAACTGCCACTGGCGTTACAAAGAAAAATTCAGCAGAAACGCTATCTCCGAAGGTGTTGGGCCCAAACGAGATGCCCGATTATCAAGAGGAGACTGAATACACTCATGGAAAAGATCTCCAGAGAGGTAGATATCTGGAGAGGAAGCAGCTGGGAGGCTACGATTGACAGGGCCAGCGAACATATGACAAGCCTCCATCACCTGGCTAGACGCCTGACTAACAGGCCAGAACCAATCTGTCCCCTGATTGACAGCTCAGGGACAAGAAGATACAGTCCGAAGGATAGAGCGGAGATTCTGGCATCCCATCTGGAACTGCAATTTCAGCCCCATCCAGTCAGACAAGAAGTATCCCAAGAGATTCTCACACACCACGAAGACGTGATGGTGCGAGTGAGGCAATTCCTGGCAGAACCGACCCAACAGCTAGATGGGGACGAATTCATGTCCCCAGCTGAAGTCGCAATAGCAATCAAAAGACTCCCCAGAAAGAAAGCGGCGGGAAAAGATGGTCTTCCAATCATCGCCATACATCAACTGCCAAGAAGAGGAGTGACGGCCATCACAAGGCTATTTAATGGCATCCTGAGGACTGGGCACTTCCCGGATGCCTGGAAAGACGCCAAGGTGGTGATGATACCCAAAGCAGGGAAGGATAGAAGGCAAGCCTCCTCCTATCGCCCCATCTCACTACTCTCTCACATTGCGAAGTTATTTGAAAGACTGTTGCTGAGGAGAATGAGACGATACATGACCCCAAGACCCGAGCAGTATGGATTTAGAAGTCAACATTCAACGACACTCCAACTGACTCGGGTATTACACTACATGGCTCACGAAATGAACCAAGGTCGGAGCACAGTGGCCGTGTTCCTTGACGTAGAGAAGGCCTTCGACAGAGTGTGGCACGAGGGCCTTCTCTTCAAGCTAATGAAGACAGAAATGCCGAAACAATACATACATATCACAGCGGCATTTCTGTCAAACAGAAGATTCCACGTCACAGTAGAAAACATGGAATCGCAACACAGGAGGATTAAAGCTGGTGTTCCACAGGGCAGCTGCCTGTCCCCAGGACTATACGCGCTGTACGCCAACGACATACCGACCCTGGCTGACAATCTTAGAGAAGGAGAGCGGGATGTCGAATTGGCATTATATGCGGATGACAGCGCGTATCTCTCTACATCTACATCACCGAAGATAGCTGCCCTGCGTATGCAGAGAATGCTAGAACTACTCCCCGAATGGCTGGATAGGTGGCGCATGGCGATCAATGTTGGAAAGACTGCCGCGCTACTTGTAAGCAAGAAGGCGCGACCTATTCCACAATTGAAGCTCCAAGGACAGGAAATAAAGTGGAAATCCACAGCCCGATACCTTGGAGTGGATATAGACAAGAGGCTTACCATGACGGCTCAAGTTGAATACACCATCCGTAATACCAGAAGCGCTAGAGCAATGTTGAGGCCAGTACTCGCCTCCAACCTCCAGCTAAGAACCAAGCTGGGAGTCTACAAGACGTACATAAGATCGAGACTTACTTACGCGACCCCAGCTTGGTTTCATCTGTGCTCAGCCACAAACAAAAAGAAGATAGAAACCCAGCAGAACATAGCCCTACGCATTATCACCGGTGCAGGGCGATATGTAAGCAATAAGACCATATCAAGAGATATCAAAATAGAATCCGTGGAGGCGTTTGTGGTCCGCATGTCAAGAAAGATGTTTGACGCAGCGGACAACGGCCCCCACACTCACCTTCACGCATTAGCACCGTTACACGCACGACCACCAGAAAGTAGACGAACATGGCGCCCGCTCCCCCGTGAGCTACTGACAGCAGGAGATGACGAGACCTCCGGGGAGGAACGGGACAGCACGCAAACCTGACTAAACAGCAAAATAACAAAGAAAGCACATTGAGAGTTGTGCATCATAGCCCCTGTGCAGAGTTGTTTTCTTACTGCAACCTGCGCACGGTAAGAGATACCGGGGGGTAGTTGCCCCCCGAGGTTCAGCAGAGGCAAGGAGCAAGAGCTCGAGGCCTCAACCAGCCCAGAGGCTGAAGATACACGAGAGAGCGAGACAACCTATACTTCTCTCTCAACTATACGACCTTAGAGTCGCGATAGGTTCGGGGAGCACGAGTGCTATATAAATAGGCTAAGTTTGTATCAAAATCACCCACTTCGACAAAGCTCCCCACCACTCGAATCCCCTCGTGGTCGAAGCGGCGAACTACTCCACTGACATAACCGATCCCCACTTCCTTCCCCCCCGTCGCCGTCCAAGGCATATTTTGGGTGACCCGGACGACCCCATCGCAGCCGTTACTTCGGCAGCTTTAGCGTCGCCCCAAGGGAACCCCGGTAATGGTTGTAGACCCGACCAGGGCTGTATTACACATTCTTATTGTAGCCCCACCCAAAGTACAGTCATGAGTGCACAACGCGACGATCCTGGTCGCGGTGTGGACCCATGTCGCGGAAATGGGAGGAGGCGAGGTACACAAGGTTATGATTTAGTGGTAAACACAGTCAAACACCGAGCTCGCCGGCGAGCTCGAGGCAAAAGTTATGTCTTGGTTAGATTCTCTCCAAATAGTCGTAGAGTTAAAATTCATAGGGCCCACTTTCAACGGTACACTTATGTACCGGGGCGATTCTCTCCTACTCCCCTCTCTCCTGGCGACGGCCCAAGCCGAGGTCCGTACCCTAGTGGTGCCCTTGAGCAAGTCGCCTACTCCTCTCCTTGCGGCGAAGCGTCTTCAACGCTCGCCTTAGGCGGTGCGCCCTCTGCGCCCGCATCTGGCTGAGTGCCATCTGCGCTCGCCAACCGTCCGGTGACGCTGTAAATGCCGGTAGAGGCAAACAGCATTAGTCCGTTCTAAAAAAAAAAAAAAAAAAAAAATATCAAAATCACTCAGTACTGCTCCGACCAACTTGGAAGAATAAACAATTAGAAGAAACCGAAGGAAATTTTACTACAGTCCATTACTCATCAACACTATTACACAAGTATGCTACCATCAGCCAGCGTGTAAGAAGGCACTATGATTTATAGTTTAAACGAGGTCGTAAGCGATTAAAGTGTAACTAGATTATAGACACAAGTGACGAAATAGCCGTTTTTGATGTTTAAGGGCGCTATCACACAGAGAGCGGTAAACGGGTTTACGCGAACAGTTTTGCATTCGTTGTGTTGTATTAGGTTACATAGCTACCTACACACCACAGTCTACCCACAGTTGACCGCCGCGGTCAGAATGCCTCCTGTTTGGTTATACGAGTATCTTTGTAATACAACACAACGAACGACAGACAGAAAGACAGTAAAATTGTTTGTAAGAACGTAAACAGCCGTGTGATTCTTTAATGATTCGTCGATACGCTCGTCGACGAGCTCACCGATGTCTGATACTTTATGAGATATCGCCCTTGTACATAATGTTGTTTTTCCAACTTTTCTTGTCATCTCGTCATTTGTTTCACGGATGTTGTCAAAGATGCAACGATGTTTGATATTACATCACACGGCTGTACCCATGACATACATCTGAATATTAAATTATCAACGCGAATCCGTAACGAAGTCTGTGAAAATGCTGAAACCTGTTCAATTAATTCATTTACACTGAAATCCAATACTATCGTATCGCCAGTAACTAAATTACGTTAAATCATTTATCTGGATTCAGGTACGCTGTATAAAAGCCTGTCATAAAAGTAAGTGCATACAAAATCTTGTTTCACTAAAGCGTAATTAAACTATGTGCGAGAGTAAGGAAGATAGCCATCTATAAATAAATTTGCTTTAAATAAGCAGAGACGCGATATGTGGTCATGAGATAATTAATTGAACGGCGTCCCAAATGGTACGTGTTCCGCTACTCTTTTTGCTCGAGTAGGATGTCTATGATTTATTTTAATCATAGACATATAATACTTAATTGTATTACACATTACCATAATTAATGTAGATATTGACCTATTTATTTATAGTCCCAGATTAATAAAAAAATAATGGTTAAGTGACAGGTTCTTTCACAGATATTTGCATAATTTTTAATGCATACTACTATTATATAATCAAGCAAAAAGTGTTTATTTAGTGAGTGCAGAGTATTTACTATAATTTTACTGTACTAACTTCTTTATACCGTTTCTATGAATATTATGTATATTTATGTCAGCGTCGGATTACCGTATATAAACACTAAGGCCTTTATTAATAAATGTTGCGTAAACCTATAATTAGGCGTAACATGCTTTGTCTTGCTTTCACGCGTGACATTTACTGCAAGCGAAAAATTGACAGATAGATGTTTTAACTACTCCGGGTGTAAGCCAAGTTTATATTAAAAAGGCCGTATGAGTAGAAACTTATAATTAGCTTTTCTGTTATTTAATTTAAAATATTAACTCTTTTAATTAAGGCTGTTAGTTCCTCTAAAACAAAATAAAATATTGTAAGCATTTTAAAGTGCGCACGCTGAGTATTTCATACAACCAAAAAACTTTGCTACCATATCGCCTTAAAGGCAGTATATCTAGTGCAGAAATTACCTTAACTAATCTTCTAGCGTATGCCACTCACATCCGGAACTCAGTCATCGAGAACCACGGAGAGGCGCTTGCTGTCTCTCTCGATATCTCGAAGGCTTTTGACAGGGTCTGGCACGATAGCCTCATTAGCAAGCTTCCTTCATAAGGCCTTCCCACCGATTTGTGTGTTTGGATTTTAGATTTCTTGAGGGATCGGTCGATTCGAGTAGTCATCAATGGCTGTTCTTCCGCCCAATTGGCTATAAATGCCGGAGTCCCCCAAGGATCAGTACTCTCACAACACTTTTTCTGCTGCATATTAATGACCTGCTGAAACCCGGTATTTTTAGTTTACGCAGATGACAGCACCGTTGTGGAGAGTTACACATCTAACGCACGAACCAGTGCATTACAAATCCAGTCTCATAGCTTCATAGCTCAATGCTGCTAAAACCCAGGCGAATCTTTTCTCCGCCAAACGGAGCCCTTCCCAGCTGGCTCCTACTTTCAGGGATGTGTCCGTGCCGATAAGTAACCATTTCGAGCTTCTTGGCATCTCATTAACACCAACTCTCAATTTCGGCTCCTATATTGAGTCCAAAGCTCAGCTGAGGTGAGACAATACTTCACACCGGGACAGTTGCTTAATCTTTATCAAGCTCAAGTCCGGTCGTGTGTGGAGTATTGTTCTCAACTTTGGGATGGTTCTGCCAAATACCAGCTGGAGACACTGGAAGCTATTGAGAGGAGAGCCAAGAGACTCATTAACGACGACCACCTAGTACGCAAGAGACTCCAGAGTCTCGAGCATCGCCACAAAGTCGCTTGTTTATCGGTTTTTTATCGGATACATTTCGGTGAGTGTGCAATGGAACTTCACAATTTGATCCCGCCATCCCCATTCTATAATCGGATATCCAGAGATACTCAGAAGCGCTTTATGGTGGATGTTCCATTTACCCGAACGAAGCGATTTACTTCTTCGTTTATTATACGAACTGCTAGGGAATGGAACACCCTGCCTGAGTCGGCGTTTCCGGTTAAGTACGATATGGGGGTCTTCAAAACACGAGTGCATAGGTATCTTCTGGGTAAGCGCGCTCCATCATCGATCGCATCATCACTTAACATCAGGTGAGATAGTGGTGAAGTGCTACGCAGTTCGGTATAAAAAAATAATAATGAACGTTTTCGCTAAGAAAACGAACTAGTTCAGCCTCTAAGATCATCCGCTCGTTTCAATTCGTTAAAAGGCGCTGTCAGCTCAGCGCTTAGTTACGTTCAATTTCCTTTAATTAAAATCAAGCAAGCGCATCGCGTACAAAATTTATTATAAATAATGTGCACTCTCAAATAAAAAAAATCTGTCAATGTATGTGTATTGAACATTGCTATTTTATGTTATGTGTTTCATGACAAATTAACTGTTTTAAAGGTGAAATTAAGTGGTATGTATGATTTTTTTAATGTACTCTAGTATGTTAAATTATGTTTTTAATTCCGTCAATGTGTACTTACAAGTGTTAAAAACGTCATATTTTTTATTAATTTTAATTAAAACTCTGCTTAAGAGATAAACTGCTTTCAAAAACCCTAATTTTTATCGACATCATGAACTGACAACACCTTAAGTACTTACCGAGTGCTTACTTAACTTGTGTACACAAGAGTAAACGAAATGTACTAAAACTTAAAGAAACTCGATTCTGGTAACTAAGTTGGTAGTTACTGTGACTTCAAAGCGAGTCCCAGGTACGAACTAGATTTGTATTTGATCTTCTGGATCTGGACTGGATCTTCGTGATGTTTTAATGTAAGAGTCCATGCCTCCCCCCACACATCCCAGTGTGGGTTTGTGAGCATTTTCTACCGACTTCCAAAAAGTAGGAGGTACTCAATCGGACTGTTTATTTTTGTTTGTTATTTCATAACTTTCGACTGGGTGAAGCGATTCTCGAATTTATTTTTCAGTTCGAAAGCTGGTGCTTCCCGTGTGGTCCTATTTTAATCATCAAATTCGGTCCAGTAGTTTTTGAGTTACACTGCAATAACTGAATAGAATGGAAGTCGGTATCAAATTATTCAAATTGTACTAGTAACGTTTATAAATTACTGTATTTCACTATTAAATTTTTCCATATGGCTCCGAAACCTGGATACTAAAAGTTCGTGTGCGCTCTAGGAATGACGCGTTTTAATGTATGGCTGGCGCAGAATGATGTGAGTATCCTGGACGGAACGTCGGACGAACGATTCAATCCTAAAGCAGCTAAATATAAAAACACCACTCACTATAATATGCAGACAGAGAGTCCTCACGTTTTTGGAGCACACAGTCAGGTGAGACCCAGACAGTCTAGAAAGACTTATTATCACCGGCTGTGTCGAACGAAAACGAGGCAGGGGGCGCCCTCCGACACACACCACTCAAGAGGCAACAGGGGCCACCTTGCAATCATCTATTCAAATGGCGCAAGATAGAGAGAGCTGGAGAAAAATAGTAGCAAAGAATACACACCAAAATCACGCCTCTCAGTCATAAGGATATAATTACTAGCTGCACCTTGCGGTTTCACCCGCGTGGTGATGAATTATAATGATGATGATGTTAAATGTATCAGGTGTGCTTCCCGCGGATATATACTATATCTTTTTTTTTAAATAAAAGTATCCGAAGTTACTCCTCCAGCGAAAGTCCTGTTAAAATTAGTCAAAAAGCCGGAACAAATCGACAGACAAAAAATATAAAATGGTTTTTAATGTAAGTACCATATAGTTTCATAAGCATTATTGAAAAGCTGTTAATTTGGAATTACAAACAGACACTTCAATTTTATTTATCTGTATTCCTATTTATTTAAAAGTTATACTGTTCGTTGAATCGTATTAATTCCGTTAAATCCGGTGTAAAACCAGGGCAGGGAAGCTTTACCAAAAAGTCAATGCGGTCTTGTTACTGCAGATGCAGCGTGGGCATCCGGCCAACAGCACCTCTAAATATTGATGAATCTTAATATTCATGTATATAAATATTGATCACGTAGCTTAATATTTATTTCACTTACGGTATGTTTCAGCACATTTCTAGTAATTTTATCACGCTTGCTCATGATGACCTAATCGTAATCGGCCTGTTACTTTCCTAACGAGCTTTCGTCTCAGTGAGGGGAGTACAGTGGCCCTAGCACGCCCTATTGTACTTTATCAGTTTTTGTTCTTTTACCGCTTGACCTTTTTTGATATCGCTGTATTTAGTGCCCGAGGAAAATCGAAATTGCGCATTATGTTTGAAGACGAGTAGCACCAACGCAGCACAGATGGCACGCAATATATACTACGTTTATGGACGAGATTTAGCAACAATTCACGAGGTGTTTATGGTTGAAGGCGTGTTACCATAGTATAGACATCCTGACTGGTCGGTTGGCGCAGTGGGTAGCAACTCTGCCTTTTGAGCCGCTGGTCCCGGGTTCGATCCCCAGACAGGTTAAAAATTTGTGATCATAAACATGTCTGTTTGATCTGTGTCTGGGAGTGTATACAAAGTGTTGCATAAAAGTGTAGTAATACTGATGTGCATATGTACCTTGTCAGGATTCACATGGTAAAGTATATTATTTTTTGTGTTTTGGCGAATTCCTAAACAGAATAGGCCGAGAGCCGACACCACAATGTCATCACTGTGGGATTGGACCAGATTCCGCACAGTACACGCTCGAGGAATGCTCAGCGTGGAGCTCAGAGCGACGGACTTTGGTCTCTAAAATAGGTCAAGACCTTACTCTGCCCAGTGTGGTTACAGCCATGCAGGCAGAAAACTTGGCATGGAAAGCTGCGACCGTCATAGTCGAGAAGAGCGAGAACGAGCTGATCCCGCAAGAAGGCGACGCCGGGGCGGTGGTGGTGTGGAACGCTCTAGCATGTCAACCCTATAAGCCCGGGTGTTTAAAGAATAGGGTTACAGTAACCTCTGCCTGTCGTAAGAGCCGACTACAAGGGGACCCTAAGAGATCGGGTATATTTGGGGGTGGGGCCCTAACTATCTCATCAACGTGCTCGAGGCAGACGGCGTCATGATGCGGCAATTGACACCGTACCATCTTTAGAAGAAGGAGATACGAAATGCTCTCAGAGTCGAGCCAAAGGGATCTTGATGGGCCCAGTGCGTTTCTATGGAGATCCTGGGGTCATCTATAAGACTTCGAAGAAGACCACCGAGGGGGTTTTAGTGGAAAGTCCCACTTAACCCGGACGCTCCCCATAGTGTCCGGGTATCTAATAAGATTTACCCCTCGTAAACAAAAAAAAAAAACGCATCGGACAAAAACTGCCATTAAAATAGCAATCAGCTAGGTTACTTCGATAGATAAAACGTGCTTTTAAATCAAAAAAATATTTGATACTTTCTATAAAAAAAAATTACCTTATAATTATGTTGTAGCAATTATGCAGCCGTCTACGACATGATCACGTTTAACCACAAACATTTGCTTAATTGGTGAGGTTTCATTTCATTGGAACTAAATTAAAATCATTAATAGTCTATATGCAATTGCGAGTATTCGAGCGAAGCTTCACTTTAACGACGAGGGAGTTTCAACTTTCAACATTAAATTATTTCTTAGTACGTTCTACGAGTATAATACGTACGTACAACCCGGTCACAATATCTGTGCACCTGACCTCGTGACGTCATATCGGCGGTCTGGGTACGGTGTGAAAAAAAGTTTTTTTGAGAAATGTGGAGGTAAAAAAAAATTACTAACCTTTTCAAATCAATTTATTATTGATGAAGGGTTTGTTATTAAAAAACAATAATTTTGATTACAAAAACATTTATTATTAAACTCAGTCACTATAAATTATTGACTCTATGCCTGACATTGTATCTTCCTCACTCTCACTTTCTAAACTCTCCGAACTGTCTTCCCCTAGTGATATTAAAAGTTGTGTGATGTTGTCATCTGCTAGATGATCCTTTTCCCATTATTCTCGCTGTAGTCTCTCCACTTGATTCACTTCTTTTTTCCAGTCAGCTGGCGTAATTGACTTAATCACATCTTTTGTAAGTTGTTCTATTTTCTTTTCCGATTGGTCAATATTTTTATCTGCCACCCTTTGCTTTACTAAGTTCCATATATATTCGATAGGGTTTAGGTCACAATGATAAGGTGGCAGGTGGTAACAACAACAAAGCGAAAATATCAAAATTATCGGGACGTGTATCGGCAACGAAGATGCTAACCGTACTGTCGCACCGGGGAGTGCCCAGAGAGGTGACAGGGGAAGCGGGAGAGGCGCCGCATTCCAGCGAGGTGCACAGATATTCTGACCGGGTTGTAGTTCATCATCATCATCATCATCATCAGCATGTAGCAGTCCACTGCTGGACATAGGCCTCTCCAATTGCACGCCACTTAGGTCTATCTTGGGCTTCTCGCATCCAGTTTTTGCCAGCCGTCTTGCGCAGATCGTCACTCCACCGTGCCTTAGGACGTCCTACACTACGTTTGCCGAGACGCGGTCTCCACTCTAGAACTCGTTTACCCCAACGGTTGTCGGTTCTACGGCTAATATGGGCAGCCCACTGCCACTTCAGCTTGCTGATCCGGTGGGCTATGTCGATGACCTTGGTTCTCTGACGGATCACTTCATTTCTGATGCGATCCCTCAGAGAAACACCGAGCATAGCCCTTTCCATAGCCCGCTGAGCGACCTTGAGCTTGTGGACCATTCGAGCCGTCAGTGTCCACGTTTCGGCTCCGTATGTCATGACGGGTAGGACGCACTGATTGAAGACTTTCGTCTTCAGGCACTGTGGAATCAGCGAAGTAAGGACTCGACGTAGCTTCCCAAACGCTGCCCAGCCCAGCCGAATTCTTCTATCCACCTCGTTCTCAAAGTTGTTTTTTCCCAACTGCAATGTCTGCCCGAGGTACACATATTTTTGAACAACTTCGAGAACGGCGCCGTGTATCGCAATCGGTTCCGGTAGAACATGTTCGTTGAACATGACCTTAGTTTTGTCCAAGTTCATCCGTAGGCCGATGCGTATAGAAGAGTCAGCCAGGTCATTCAGCATCTGTTGCAGGTCCTGCAGCGTCTCTGCCACGATGACGATATCGTCAGCAAATCGCAAGTGAGATATGTTCGCCGTTGATATTAATGCCACGTCCTTTCCAGTTCAGCTTCTTGAACATATCCTCCATTGCATTTGAAAACAATTTCGGGGAAATAACGTCCCCTTGTCTCACTCCTCGATGCAACGGTATGGGACTTGTTTGCTGATTCTGTACTTGGAAGGACATGGTGGTGGTTTCGTAAAGACATCTCATCACTTGGATGTATCGCCAATCTATCTGGCAACGCTGCAGGGACTCCAGAACAGACCAGATTTCAACCGAGTCAAAGGCCTTCTCATAGTCCACGAATGCTAGACACAGGGGCTGATTATATTCTTCGGTCTTCTGTATAATCTGCCGCACTGTGTGAATGTGGTCTATGGTGCCGTATCCGCTCCGAAACCCAGCCTGTTCCGGTGGTTGGAATTCGTCGAGTCTACGCGCAAGACGGTTCGTGATCACTCTTGAAAACAGCTTATAGACGTGGCTTAGAAGGAATATGGGTCGATAGTTCTTCAGCAGGGTCTTATCTCCCTTTTTGAAGAACAGGACGACCACACTCCTACTCCACGCCTCTGGAGTTCTCCCTTCGAACAGGACAGCGTTAAAAAGCTTCTGGAGCTCCCTCAGTACGGGTTTACCTCCTGCTTTTAGTAGCTCTGTTGTAACGCCATCCTCTCCAGGGGCTTTTCCATTTTGAAGCTGTCCAAGAGCGATCTCGATTTCGCCAATACTGACTTCTGGCAAGTTTTCGGTGAAATGGCGTGTTAACGTGGCTCTAGGATAATTTTCGGGATCAGGTCGAGATGCATGCGATGCGTATAATCGGCCATAAAAGTCCTCCACTTCCGAAAGGACTGCCGGCTTCGAAGCAACGACTTCTCCACTAGCTGTGGTCAACTTCGTCAGGTGGCTTCTTCCAAGAGATTGTACGAACACCTTTGACCCCCGATTCTGCTCGATCGCTCTTTCGATCGAAAGAGTATTGAAGCACCGGAGGTCGTGTCGTACGTTCTTGTTGATCTCTCGGTTTAGAGTCCGCTTTTCTGACGAAGTGATGGGTGGGTTTTCACGTCGTTCCTTCATTAGCCCCAAAGTCTTTTCTGAAAGCTTGGACTTCTTGCCCTTACGCTGCATGTAACAAAATCTCGTACCTTCTTCCCTGAGAACCCGAGTCACATTTTCGAGGTTCTGGTTTACGTCTGTGGTGGTTTCCACGGCATCGAATTGGTTCTCCAGGTTTAGCTGGAATGTTTCAGATCCTGCAATGGTTTGGAGCAGTGTTGGTCGGAGCCTGGACTTCATCAGACGGACACGTTGCGCCTTGAAGTTGATATTCAGAGAGCCTCGGACAATTCGGTGATCGCTACCGGTATTAGACCTGTTGATCACGGAGACATCTCTAAATATGTGCCTTTTATTCGTCATGATGAAGTCAATCTCATTTTTAGTCCTAGTATCGGGGCTTAGCCACGTCCACTTCCTTTGGGGCTGTTTCTTAAAGAAGGAGTTCATCAAGAAGAGCCCCTCCCGTTCGAGGAAGTTGACGAGCATTTGCCCCCTATGATTTCTGCGTCCAAAGCCATGGCATCCTACTACCGATTCGCCGAAATTCTGTACTCCCACTTTAGCGTTAAAGTCCCCCATGACAACGGTGTACTGGGTCTTTGTAGTGAAGTTGAGGGCCCTCGATATGTCATCGAACATATCCTCCACTTCATCGTCCGAGTGTGTCGAGGTCGGTGCGTACACTTGCACCACCTTGAGGCTATACCTCTCGGTGAGCTTTACAATAAGGTACGCTACCCTGTTCGACACACTGGACACTTCCACAACGTTGTCAGAAAGGGACTTGTTTACCAGAAACCCAACGCCACCTTGGGATTGTTGGTCTCCCTCTCGGAATTACATAAGGTGGCCCGATTCTAGGGTTAAGGTGTCCTCCCCCTCTCTTCGGACTTCACTCAACCCCAGTATGTGCCACCTAATTTTCCCAAGTTCCACCTCTAGTTGCGCCAGATGCGAGTCAAGCCTTAGCGTGCGTCCGTTATACGTCGCCAGGGTCAGTTGTTTGTGGTGGCCTCCCGTAGCCCGGAGATTCTTAGCACCACTCGCCCCGCCGTTACCATGGTCGCCACCATGACCAGGAATAGCAGGGCCGCCGGGAACTAGGGGCCGTGACTTTTTGTTGTCCTGCATTGGAGGAGTTTGCCCGTAATCGCCACGCTGGGCAGGCGGGTTGGCGATCGCAGGGCGTAGCTTCTCGCACCGGTGACGCTGCTGCCCGTCACCGGCCTGTTGCATTTAGCGACGCCTGTTGGGATGGGTATACCGCCATCGGTCGGTTGTCAGAGCCTCGTTCGTCGATCAGCAGGATGCACCGCGTGCAGGTGAGGTTGACTTGGGTCAAAAGATGTTGGCTTGCCCCTTACATCCCCCTAGTTAGGGTTGTAGTTACGAGTGTTATAAAATACAGCCGTGCGATTCTCTATTGATTCGTCGTTGCGCTCGTCGACGAGCTCACCGATGTCAAATACTTTATAGGCACGTCCCAATAATTAGATAGATTATTGGGACGTGCCTATAAAGTTCCCGGTTTACTTTACTACCGATAGCAATTTGACATAACGTCCATACAAATAGTGTCAAATATCTATATCTAGTAAGGTAAACCGGCGATAGATAGATTATTGGGACCGGCCGTATGTGATATCGCCCTTGTACACAAGGCTGTTTTTCCAACGTTTCTTGTCATATCGTCAATTGTTTCACGGATGTTGTCAAAGATGCAGCGATGTTTGCTCTTTGAGAATCGCACGGCTGAGCATTGCAGCATGTTACGACTTCTACTCACTTGATGAACAAATCTAAGGACTTAAGTATCCGTATGCTGTTTGGTTGTAAAAGAAAAGTAAGCAATTATAAATTCTAGGAAGAAATCGCGCAACTACACCAAGTAAATTCTGTTACTACGGACACGATATCCAGCGTACGGTACTAGACATTATGAGAGATTCTTCGTTAGATTTCTACCTCGATCTTTAAGGCGCGGTTCAATCCCAATTTTAGAACAATTTACGATGCTATACGGTTGAGAATTGCTTATCAGATTGGATGATGTAATGCGAATATGCAATAAAATATGCTCATTCTTATTCTTATTTCATATAATCAAATGATTAAATTTTAATGGTAAAGTACCATAGTTTACTAGTAAATTTCATTGGGAATTCGAATATGATAGGTACATTAATTGAAATATATTTGCCCATAATTGAACAAAAACGCTTTTTCCTACGAACCACGTAAGAGAAAATTGCTAAATTTAGAGCATGTTGCTGATTTTTTTCTATCGAGCCAAGTTTGCTCAATCGTTTATTGGCTCATATACTTCATAAGAACGTATATTCAATTTACACTACGTTTGTACGAACTTCGGTTATAAGGTTTAAGCGTCGAAAAACTAAGTTTTCGCGAAGTCGAATCATGAAATTTGGTCGTAATCTACACTTATTTCGCCTTAAGCACATCTATCTACATCTATTGTATTATTGGCCAAATATGGCGAATCGCGAGTCAACTAATTAAGAACGATATTTCTGATGTCAGGGAATCACGTTCATTGTAAATTTGGTAGCAAAAACGGGATTAACGTGAAACTTTCGCAACGTCAATATCACTATCGACAATTGTTTCAGCTTCGTCCAGAAGCCTTTTTCAGTATCTTGAGTTTGGTGAGCTGGTCGCTGCGTCCTTTGTGTCGATGCAAATTAAGTATTTAGCTGCATCGAGTGAACTTCTTACTGAAGTAGTCGGGGTTGAGTCTCATAAATTATTATTCAATTATTGGTAATAAAGATAAAGATAAAGATTTATTTATTTGTCAAAACATGTGTGTAGTCATACAGGGATGTGCATGTAGGTCTTAAATTTAAATAAGTTTCAACATGTTTTGCCCGCGTAGGCGTACAAATATAAGTAGTGAGATGGCGGTCACTTACAAATAAAATAAAAATAATAATTGAACATATTTATATAAAGTCAGAATTCAAATTAAATTTAAATTTAAATATGCATGCTTGTCAAATAACTTGTAACTAAACTTATTGTACTTCAAATTGCTTGTCATCTAGAAAATCATTTATATCATTTATATATATTTTCTATAATAACATTTAGTCAATAATATGTTTTTAGTTAAATGGTAAAACCGGCAAACACTCACGTTTATCATCTAGTCGTTATATTCCGACCGAGTGCGCGACTAGCGGCCCTCGCTGCCAGACCACGCTCTCCATGAGGATGGGCATCAGTACTGCCCGAATACCGGTGAGACGTGAGTGTTTGCCGGTTTTACCATTTAACTATGAGTTCTCACGGAAGTTTTTATGGCAATATGTTTTTAATTTTAACTTTAAATAGACTAAAGCTGAGGCCTCTTAGGCTTTGCGGGAGCTTGTTATAAATAATAGGTCCCATGCAGAAAATGCTCTTCCGAAATACTGTTTTTCTCGTAAAGTACAGCCTTAATCTTTTTGCGTCTCGTCTGTCTTTGGACAGTGTTAGACAAACCTGGGAGGTTCCCAGGTTTGTCCGACACATAATTTTTTTTTACTTTTTTACTTTTACAAATAATGCTACTTCCAATATATATAGTGACGGAATTGTTAAAATTTTATGTTCGATAAATAATGGCCTGCAAGTGTCGATTTGTTATAGACCAAGCCTTGTTCTAACAACAACTAACAAGTAATGATTCGCTTGTGCAGTAAATAAAACTAACATTTTCTAAACTATGGTAGTTCTTATTACACTTATACTAAAATTCACATTCATGTAACACTAGAATGACAATTCTAAAAATAAGATTATTCTATTTAATTCTGAGTCTTATTAACGTTCTCTTACATAAGTTTAGAGAGCACCCACAATTGATCAGAAAGGGCAAATTTAAGATTTATCACTCGCAAGCGTTATACGTATTTGGAGTATAGCGTGAACAGAATCAGAACAACTATAACTTATTAAAAGTATATTTTAGTTACCTAGTTTAGTTTTGTGTTCTACTAACAAGCGAATTGGCACTATTGTATCACTGCCCTAAGTCACATAGTAAAGTGACTAATGCATTACTAAAACTTTCTAGTAACGAGGAAAACACATAATAACGTTGCATGATTTTGTATACTTTGCCTTCACTCGTGCACCCTTCCTAATATTAAATGGTTCATCACCCACCGTTGTTATATGACAATTTTACACTAGAGAAAAATACAAATAATGGAAAATTACACATCCAATTTAAAAATCCAATTAAGGCAGTTACGATATGACAGCTAGTTTTTTCCTAAGAAAACATTATTAACATATTATAATATATATATAAAACACCACTTTTCATTAATAAGTTGCAAGAATATCACCTTGTAGCAGGGAGAATATTATCCGGCTCAGCTCCCATCTTCATTTTATTGAAAATTAATATAACGTAATTGTATTCTAGTTTCTCAGAAAGTGTAGCCTTTTATCTTTTTGCGATGCGGAGATTACCCGGGTCGCTGCTCACGGATGCTTGGAGGGGCGGGCGTTCACGGATTAATTAGTCCAGAGAAAAGAAGCCTTTTATTTTTTATTGTGCTTCACTTAAACGGAGATACTCTTTGTAAAAAGTTTTACAAATCTCCGATGCCAGTAACGTTTACAAATCGCTGCTTTTAGCATATTTTTATTCACAGAAACATAGATACTTGTTGCTCTAGGAGATATCGGGTGAACTTTGTAAGATGCATCAAATATGTTGCGAGTACATATGTAACCAGGGAGGAAATTCGTTAGTGGCCTCTTTACCGTTTGTAGCTTATGACCGTGCTATGTCTTTCTGATATATTTAATTGTGTATTTTTATTTTTTACTAGCTGCATGACCTGCGTGGTCATGGAGGGTGTTGGTAATAATATATTTGTGTTTTTATACCTGTATCCTGTCTTTATTATTTCTGTATTAGAGCGATCAAAACCAAAGAAGAATTATGCAAATCGGTAAAGTCGTTCGGAAGTTATGCGCGTACATACATTCTGATGATTCATTTTTATTTATAAAAAGAGAAGAAGATATATTACACCTAAATCAGGACGTTTCTATGTAGAAGCTTGTATGTTTTACTGCATAACTGGGAAACGTACACGTTGAGAAGCGGCCAAGCAGCAACTAGATGCTGGACTTCCAAAAAAAGGAGGAGGTACTGGATTCGACTGTTTTTTAAATGTTTGTTACCTCATAACTTTCGACTAGGAAAACCGATTCTCAAAATTCTTTTTGTTTGAAAGCTAGTGATCCCCGTGTAGTCCCATTTAAATTACATCAAATTCGGTCCAGTACTTTTTGAGATACACTCCAATAACGGAATAGAATGAATTTCGGTATTAAAATTTTCAAATTGTACTTGTTCCTCCGCCTCATCATGACTTCTTTAGGCGTTCGGACTATGACAACGCCGACACTAGAGATGTCTACTAGACTATACGCCAAAAAATATTTCAAGCGTCACTCGATACGTGTGTTTATAAACAGTGGGCCGAGCACGAAAATCTGATTAAGTGTAACGTTATCGTATCGTTTACGTATTCAGTACAAACTATGTGTTATCTGTGCCACTATTGTACTAGATAAATGACAGTTTGTACTAAATACGTTAACGATGAGATCAAGTTACACTTAAACAGATTTTCGTGCTTGGCCCACTGTATTCGGCTAATACATTTAAGCGATTTCGCTCGTTTAAGGCGATATAGCAGCTAAATTGTTTGGTTGTAAGTTTAGTACTCAGCGTGCGCGCTTTAAAATGTTTACAATATTTGTGGTAATTTATTTTTACAAAAAGACACTTACGCTTTTACAAAAAATAAATATGAAAATATGAGCACGCTCATTTTTCTGTATAAATATTTTCCATAGAAACTTTAATAATATGAAAATAAAATAGATTGATCCCATCAACGGCAACGTCTTCAAGGATGTTTATTGGAAAAGTTGCGATTTTTTTTGTCGTGCCAAATTTCTTTAACCGTAAGTATATCAGTGAACATATCCGAATAAAGTATTTTGTCAACATTATTTGTACATAAAAAAATAATGTCATTTAATAATTTTCATAGGTCTAGTTTTGAATATTCGTAAGAACCAATTTTCTGTCTTAATTCCCTTGATTTATAACACGTTCTATAGAACTGTTTCAGTTTAGTTCATTATTTTTTATCATGAAAGTGGATCTCATTGAGGTGCTATGGATACTAAGTACTGATAAAAAGTATTGGAAACTTCGCAGCTAAAATAATCTTACTTCTTACAAATATTATGTATGTGATAGTTTGGATGTATGCATGTTTGTCAATCACGCAAAAACAGCTGAACGGAATTGGATGAAATTTGTTAGGTATAATAATGAGACACTGGATTAACACATAGTACAGTGTCATCGTCATCATCATCATCATCTATCACCACGCGGGGCAACCGCGGTCGCAGCTTGTGTATAATATACGCGTTTATCTATACATAATATTTTAAAGAGGAAAGATTTGTACATATGTTTGTAACGAATTGGCTCAAAAAGTACTGGACCGATTTCAAAAATTCTCTCACCATTGGAAAGCTATATTCACCCTGAGTAACAAAGGCTATGTAAGATTCATCATCATCATCATAATCGTCCATCACCGCGCGGGTGAAACCGCGGAGAGAAGCTAGTATACAATTAAAGTGCATTGAAAAAACTAGTTAAATACATAATTAATTGCTACTGACATAAGATAGATAGGTATTTGTAATAACATTTTGGCTCATCCCCAATCAGAGGAAGCCAGAATGCTGTACAAAATTGTACAATTAGCCATTAAGCGCAGATAGTAAGCTTGAGTGTGCCTATGAGGGTGGCATGATCATGTCTGATCAAACCCTCCTTTTTATTTAAAAAATATTAAAAAAAAAAGATAGATAGATAGATTAACTCTTTATTGCAACACCACATTATACACGAGTCATTTGGATACAATTGTACACAAAAATATCTTATTACAATTAAATGCTTCAAACTAATAGTGTCACAATGGGCGGTCTTATCGCTCAGAGCGATCTCAAATTCAAATTATTTATTTGTGATACACAGGTAAGACAGGATCTTAAAATAGATTATTGTAGGTACATGCTGTGATCTGCTTTAAGCGTACAAATGTTAAGTTATAAAAACCTAGGAGTAAATAAATATATGGATTAGTAAAATTAAAACATTGTAGAATTTGTAAAGATTAAATTAAATTGGTAAATTGTCATTAAATTAAACGATGTCAATAATATATGGCTAGTTTGTCAATAATTACATCACAGCTTAAAAAATATCTCGCTGTTCTAATTTTTTTTAGGTTCAGATTCAGATAATTTATTTGCCTTATAACAATGAACGTTATATTAGGTATGTCATTTTACAATAGATTCTTATTATTAATAATGTCATTAATTAATTATTATAACAAAAAAGTCATTAATTAATATAGTTACAAAATTTATAGAATAATACAGAATTATACATTGAATTAAAATAAGTAAGTAGGTATATCACCATAATCATTCTTTAAATAAGTATGTCAAGTAGGTAATTTAAATTGATAAAAGAATCAATATGAAATAGAAAATTATTAAATTATACATTAAATTAAGATATGTAAGTACATCAGTATCATCCAATAATCATTTATTAAACATGTCAAATAGGGAGGCACAGTAGGTACGTATGATTGTGTTCAACCCGACATTGACGGTCAAAATAAATAAATTAGTCATTGTAATTGCAGATAATCTTTTAAAGAATAAAATGTATGGTCAACCAAGTAAAGGAAAAATTTTTGTTTAAATTCGTTTATATGTTTCGAATCTTTTATATATTTTGGAACTTTATTGTATATTTTAGGCGCCATAGCAAGGACACTTTTCGCATACAAAGCAGTTTTATAATTAAAGTCATCAATGGAATACAGATGAGTACGATTTCGGGATCTAGTCACAGTTTTGTAAAAGGCAGGATGTTGCTTGACAAAAAGAGCTACCTCGTATATGTGCTACAGTCATAGTGATTAAATAGTTATTATACATAATGACTGGTCATTATATATAATAACTACTCAATTCAGATAAAGTGATAATTGACACAAAATTAATCACATTAACTAGCTATTTTATATAATATCTTCGAAGACTGGGATAATGTAAGAGCACAAGTAGGTATAGGTTAGGTTATTTTTAATTTTGTTATTAACTTTTACGTTTTCATTTACTATTTTTAAAATCTTATGGTAATAAGATATATATGGATACATATTAATTATAATACATAATTTATGACTCTATTTGTTTTTTACTTTTGACACGGTTTATTACTTTGGCTAACTTTTACCCGCTATGGTGAATGATATCCTGATTAAGTGATTAATTTATCACATTATCTAGTCAATTTTGCTATTATATATAATGTAAAAGTTAATAACAAAATTGAAAATAACCTAACCTAACCTAACCTATACCTACTTGTGCTCTTACATTATCCAAGTCTTCGAAGATATTATATAAAATAGCTAGTTAATGTGATTAATTTTGTGTCAATTATCACTTTATCTAAATTGAGTAGATATTATATATAATGACCAGTCATTATGTATAATGTCCAGATTTATTACTTTGGCTGTAACATGTGTATAATGAAGGAAGAGTCAGTATTTTCAAATTCTCTTCCAGACAACCATAAGATACAATTATCAACCAAACCTATCTTAAAACAACACTTGAATTGTCAGTTACAAAACTATTTTCGCGTATCGTAACTTATTAGTTCGATTGTAATCTTACGATAATTGTACACTATTCATATTTGTTACATAAATAATTAGTTAATAAGAACAGTGAACCAAAACGTATTTACTCTACACGAGTATTCATGTTGGTACACCTAAAATACAAGACCAAATGAAACGTTCGTTGATTAGTGTCTATCTATTAGAACGTTAGTGTTTCGGCATTTGTTTTCCAATTAGTCTGGGAAAACAATGTTCTTAAACAATTCCAAACAATAATACACTTGACGAGATTGAATTGCAATTGTGCTACTGGTTCGTAGAAAGGCTAAGCAGAGTCGAGAAGGGACATGGCCTGGAGGCCTACTATATGGAGGCCTGGAGGCCAAAGGCCGGTTTTAGTGCTCGACCGACCGTCCGCGCGTACCATCGGTCCTTACGATACGCACAACCGATAGTACGGTATACGCGTGCGTACGGTCGGTCGAGCACTGTAACCACTTGTGAGTTTTCATACAAAAAACAAGCGCGACTGACGTACGCACTGACGGTCGGTCGAGCACTGAAAACGGCCTTTGGCCTCCAGGACTCCATATAGTAGGCCTCCAGGCCATGTCCCTTCTCGACTCTGCTTAGCCTTATAGCCTAAACGAACTACGAAGTTCCGTTTGCCGGATTTGGCGATTTCTACTGTGAAAGCGAAAAAGCACTAATACAGTCAAGGGTGATGATTAGAGTTACGAGTATTAGTGTTTATTGTTAAACTGTCTCTGTCTCTCTGTGTTATTGTTAAAAGTCTCTTTTGTAAGGCAACACACTGGAGCTAATATTTGTAGTACCTAAGTAAAAACATCTATATAAAAAGAATGGCCCCGAGTTTCTTGCCGCTTCTTCGGTAGGCTCTATATATTTTGGATCACGGCGGTAGTCTTTAAAGTACATTATACTGAAAAATTCATGAGTGCTTCTTTGATGCGTAAATTGAAAAAAAAAACAAAAAAAGCTGACTATGACATTATGAAATCATAATATCTGTGCACTTTGTAAAAAAAATATTTTAATATCATAAATCGTCTGTAATATTCTTTTCAGAAATTGAATAGTACTCATAATCAAAACATATAGAGAACATAATATAAAAAAAAATTACATATCAAAGTGTTATAAAATATTTACATGCTCAAACTACATACCCCGCACCTGGATTCATCTGGCATGGCAGGCATTGCCACACCCACTAAAACATCATACACATAATACTTGACATTTCCGTTAGCTCAGTTGGTAGAGACCCTGCCTAGGAAGTGTCGAGTCCCGGGTTCGAATCCTGTCAAATATTTATGAGCTCAGCAGAAATGTATAACATTTGCTCTAACGGCCTTACTAATAAACTTGGCTATATCCGGAATAGTTAAAAAACATCAATCTGTCAATTTTTCGCTTACAGTAAATGTTACGCGTGAAAGCAAGACAAAGGATGTTACGCCTAGTATATGTTTACGCAACGTTTATTAGTAAAGGGGTTAATCTATATGCTTTGTTCATATGGAGATAGATCAATCAGTAGATACTAAAAATAAAACACACTATCTAAATACGAAAATCACCATGAAAAATCCTCATTACATTCCGTCTCCCTTGACCGTTTTTGTGCTCACTGTGACTTTCATAGTACGAGTAGAAAATGCGAATGCGTCAAACGAAACTTCGTTGGTCGCAGCAGCAATTTCCAGCGAATTTGTTAGGACGCCGCGAGTCGCTGCACACTATGTACGAACGATCGAAGACTGTAGTTATGTACTACTATTATTTATTCTGTGACTAAAAATATCCGTTCATCGAAGTCCATTGCTGCTTGTATACTAAAACTTTTAACAATCTTGAACTATTATTATGATACGGTAAAACACTCATGTTAGGGATTGAATACGTCGACCCGGCTTTCGAGCATGTCCTATGCCCATCTTCAAGGCGAGTGCGCTTTTTAACAATCTGTCAAAAAATTCTCGCTTTTTAGATATTTTTGCCATGCACAGACTGATCCTAATTTAGAATAGATTCGAACATGGTTCATTCTGGCACTTGGATGGACGACCGCTCCATCCTCTATAATCAAGCAATGCCTAATCGTGCCACTTAATGAAGAGGTTACTTAATTGTTTGATTAATAATTAAACCACAAGTATTATTTTAATATTGATTGTTGATACTCTTCTTGCCTCAACCGCTGATCAGCCGTAACTCGAGATGACAGGAGTTACTAGCCTTACAATTGAGTTAATCCGTATTATAGCAGTTAAAGAAACAGTCAAGATTATTTTCATAGCGGCGCACTGATTTCGTTGAAAGTAATAAGCGATCTGGTATCTACTTGCATATATAATAGAGCTACTATACAGTTGCATATAACAACTAAACTTCTGTCCATGTTGTTGCCTTATAATAACATACTTTAGGTGCTGCTCTTCAGGATATTCTGAAAACTTCAACAAAGAATCGGTCCAATAGCAAACACAATAAGAACTAAACTATTCAACTATCATAAACACGCCCAACGTACAAGAACGCAGAGAAAAGATTGCTTTGACACGAGTTTATCCAACACCCACAGAATGTATGAAAGGTAAAATTCTTTAGAATATTCTTCACGATAAAAGGATGTGACGGACACAATCTGTAAATAAATTATTTCATATAAACCTGTTTTCTTAAGATTTACACCTTTTGTGACAAGAATACTTCACGTTTGACGACACTGTCACAGTATAAATATAGGGAAATAAATATAGGAAACAGTACGGAAACTACCTACAAACGTTCGAAATAGCCTACTCACACATACATGCGCATCGACTAGACCCCTGAGCGGTTGTCGCCGTGCTGTCAGTAGTGAGGCCGCGTCAAGACGAGAGGTCACATATAAGTTTCTTTCCGCCTAACTAGGCTTACACGTGGTGTCTTACAATGGGCCTCATAGATAAGCTCAAAGTCGCATAACGAGCTATGGAGAGAGCTATGCTCGGAGTTTCTCAACATGATCGAATCGGAAATGAGGATATCCGTAGAAGAACGAAAGTCACCGACATAGCCCAGAAAACTAGCCAGTTGAAGTGGCAGTGGGCAGGGCACATAGCACGCAGAACAGGGCCGAAAGGGTCTGGAGTGGAGACCACGGACCGGCAAGTGCAGCGTAGGTCGTCCACCGACACGGTGGACAGACGAGCTGATGAAGGTCGCAGGACGACGTTGGATGCTGGCCACTTCCAACCGGTCCTTTTGGAAAATCATGGGGGTGGCATATGTTCAGCAGTGGACATCCTACGGCTGAGATGATGACGATGAACTAGGATGAACTACCTACAAACGTTCGAAACTGCTCACTCACACATACTCGTACATGTGCATCGACGAGACCCCTAAGCGGTTGTCGCGGTGCTGTCAGTAGTGAGGCCGCGTCAAGACGAGTGGTCACGTGTAAGTTTATTTCCGCTTAACTAGGCTTAGTTTCCATACTGTTTCATTTTTATACCATGACACTTTGGTTAAGTTGGTGGTGTCCCTTTGGGCGAGCGTATAGTTATGCTACTTCAAATCTATAAGCTGACTTTCTATTTCTGATGGTAAAGGCGCAGAAATGCTACATTAATATGTCTCAGACGGTGCCGTACTAGAGAATTTCTAAATAAAACGCATTTATATGTACTAGATATCCTAATTATATTCAATGTAATCAGGTGACGTATATTGGCATAGGATTGAAACTGCGCTGTGTGATAGTTCTACCAATTCCTGCATTAAAATAGATAGGAGATAAATCAGAATTTACTTTTTTTTACGTACACGTTGCAGTGTACTAGAAATCCTAAGGCTTATACTTCACTCGAGCATGATGAATAGGGCTCCATTTACATTTAATGCGTATTAACTTCTAATTGTTACACATGTGTACCATCTTATGGGACGTATGGAGCCAGCACATTATGTGTCTCTACACACAGATACACGAGCGAAGCCGAGCTGAAGCTACATAAGACCGTCCGTCGTTAGATTTGGAAATGCGGAGATATGTTAATTAACAAATGTCAAATGCAGCTGTTTGCCATGAGGTGCAAGATTTGCCTGTCTTGTCTCTTAATATTATTAAAACTTATGTCTCTTTACATGCACGGATGTTTGTCTATTTTGTTAAATATAGGATGGGAAGGTTGACTATTTCACTGCAAAAATATTGAAACAGACCGGCCTGATCTTTTATACAGGTAGTTGAGTACCTTGAATATAATATTTAGGGTACGTTTATCCCGGAAAATCATTATAAATGAAAAGTTCGACTCGTTTCTATTTTATACTAGTAACTGCTTGTGACTTCGTTCGCGTAGTAGGCTCGGCCTTCGGCCTCGCCATAACCTCCCGCCTTTTCTACATTTTTCTTCCACAAGAACCTTCTCCTGAAAAGAATTAGCGAAATCGGTAAAGCCGTTCTAAATTTAAAGCGTGACCAGGAAAAATAGGGGTTCATTTTTATATGTATACTAGCGACTGCCCGCGACTTCGTTTGCGTTGTAAACTCGGCCTACGGCCTTGCCTTAACCATCTGTCTTATCTTGGTTGTTCATAAGAACCTTCTCCTGGAAATAATTTACACAACAAAAAAGAATTCGAAATCGTTAAAGCCGTTCTCAAGTTATAGCGTGACCAGGAAAAATAGGGGTTCATTTTTATATGTATACTAGCGACTGCCCGCGACTTCGTTTGCGTTGTAAACTCGGCCTACGGCCTTGCCTTAACCATCTGTCTTATCTTGGTTGTTCATAAAAACCTTCTCCTGGAAATAATTTACACAACAAAAAAGAATTCGAAATCGTTAAAGCCGTTCTCAAGTTATAGCGTGACCAGGAAAAATAGGGGTTCATTTTTATATGTATACTAGCGACTGCCCGCGACTTCGTTTGCGTTGTAAACTCGGCCTACGGCCTTGCCTTAACCATCTGTCTTATCTTGGTTGTTCATAAAAACCTTCTCCTGGAAATAATTTACACAACAAAAAAGAATTCGAAATCGTTAAAGCCGTTCTCAAGTTATAGCGTGACCAGGAAAAATAGGGGTTCATTTTTATATGTATACTAGCGACTGCCCGCGACTTCGTTTGCGTTGTAAACTCGGCCTACGGCCTTGCCTTAACCATCTGTCTTATCTTGGTTGTTCATAAAAACCTTCTCCTGGAAATAATTTACACAACAAAAAAGAATTCGAAATCGTTAAAGCCGTTCTCAAGTTATAGCGTGACCAGGAAAAATAGGGGTTCATTTTTATATGTATACTAGCGACTGCCCGCGACTTCGTTTGCGTTGTAAACTCGGCCTACGGCCTTGCCTTAACCATCTGTCTTATCTTGGTTGTTCATAAGAACCTTCTCCTGGAAATAATTTACACAACAAAAAAGAATTCGAAATCGTTAAAGCCGTTCTCAAGTTATAGCGTGACCAGGAAAAATAGGGGTTCATTTTTATATGTATACTAGCGACTGCCCGCGACTTCGTTTGCGTTGTAAACTCGGCCTACGGCCTTGCCTTAACCATCTGTCTTATCTTGGTTGTTCATAAGAACCTTCTCCTGGAAATAATTTACACAACAAAAAAGAATTCGAAATCGTTAAAGCCGTTCTCAAGTTATAGCGTGACCAGGAAAAATAGGGGTTCATTTTTATATGTATACTAGCGACTGCCCGCGACTTCGTTCGCGTTGTAAACTCGGCCTACGGCCTTGCCTTAACCATCTGTCTTATCTTGGTTGTTCATAAGAACCTTCTCCTGGAAATAATTTACACAACAAAAAAGAATTCGAAATCGTTAAAGCCGTTCTCAAGTTATAGCGTGACCAGGAAAAATAGGGGTTCATTTTTATATGTATACTAGCGACTGCCCGCGACTTCGTTCGCGTTGTAAACTCGGCCTACGGCCTTGCCTTAACCATCTGTCTTATCTTGGTTGTTCATAAGAACCTTCTCCTGGAAATAATTTACACAACAAAAAAAGAATTCGCGAAATCGTTAAAGCCGTTCTTAAGTTATATCGTGACCATGAAAAATGGGTTAATTTGAATAATATAGATACGAGTATAGATAGATAAATAATTTCCACCGTCTTCCGGAAGAGACGTCAGAGCAACTTACCACCCCATTTATTAGAATAAGACGCTACTTAGCGACCGGTCGAACAATAAGACCAGTGCCACCTAATGTTCCTCCAATATTTGGCCATCTGATGATACAAGTTACTAGATGGTAAGAATATAATACTATATGTAAAACACCATGATCCTTAAAATCCTGCATCGAAACTGTAGTGTGTACACGCCACTATCGATCCAGATGTTCTGTATTTAGGTTTTAATTTAATTAAAAGGTGGTAGTGTAAGTACTGTATTTTTTTGGACGTAATAAAACAAATATAGTTAAAGCTGCATACAAAATAACATAGTTAATAAATAAAGTAGCGAACCTATATACTTGGATGAGTAATAAAAACTAAGCCAACTATACAAATAAGTACAATTTGAAAAATTTAATACCGATTTCCAGTCTATTCAGTTATCTCAAAAAGTACTGGACCTAATTTGATGAAATTTAAATGGAACCACACGGGAAGCACCAGCTTTCAAGCATTAAATAATTTTGAGAATCAGTTCACCCAGTCGAAAG
Organism: Selenia dentaria; assembly: GCA_917880725.1. NCBI lineage: Eukaryota > Metazoa > Arthropoda > Insecta > Lepidoptera > Geometridae > Selenia > Selenia dentaria. The sequence continues at coordinate 42,953,642 of OU862876.1, forward strand.
TTATGAGGTAACAAATATTAAAAAAACATACAGTCGAAATGAGTATCTCCTCCTTTATTTGGAAGTCGGTAGAAAATATTACAGTTCATTTTGAATAGAAGCCATCATAAGTGCAGTAAAATGCAAGAAATTAAGAGGAATGACGTAGCCCCTACTAGTAACCACTATTACTGCAGTAATAATGTCAATAGGTAATACCAAATCAGTAGATATTAGAAGGCATACAAATTTATAGTGCGTATAAAATATACACATCAACATATATATTAAAATAAACCTTGTTTAATAGCCTATCTAATCTGATAATAAACTTTTACATAAAGTTAAATTTAAAAAAAAAACTTAGAAGACGAAAAACTCAGTCAAAATTTCACTTGCAACTTTATTTTTGAAACATCAAAACCTAAACAAAACAACTATTTTTTTTATAAAAATTGCGGAAAACTTAAAATTATTAATCCGTGGTTCCACCTAAGACTCTCCTGACACATCTGCAGCGGTTCTGCATACTCAAAACAAGGGTGTCAATATCCTGTTGTGGAATACTGTCCCAAGTCCTGCTAAGATGCAAGAAAAGCTGGTTTTCATGCACAATATCTTCAGGGAAATATCTAAGAAAAAAATTAGAAATATGTTCAGAGGCCGTAACACAAACGTATGAAAATCTATTACTATTTATCTATATGTATGTACCATATTATCTACATGACAGCTTGTACTTTTTTCGGTTATTGGTCTATGATCACATTTTGTATTAGCGCTTTTGTATTGCTATAAATAAAGCTCCAAATACTTAAATAAATGTACTGAATTTAACATCAAGCAAAGACTAAATATGACATCTTTATAACGCTGCAAAGAAAACATAAATGTTCACAGTTTTTTTCAATATATGTATAACGGCTAACATTTATTATTGGATATTATTAAAGAAGGAAAAGTAAAAATAACTATAAAATGACTAGAGAGATAAATCACGGCCCAAGCGCTGTTCCGCTCTTATTAAAACTTAGTTGAAACTGTTATTATCAGGCGGACGACTTGCTGTTATTTTCACTTGATAAGATTTAACAAGTGAAATATATTTCCAAGAACAAGATCTTTGCACTGAATGGAAAATAAAAGGAGCAATATCTGCACGCTGATTTCACAATAATAACGAGGTGCCTAGTTAGAAGTGCGAGAAGTTCCACGAACTTATTATCTAGTTATGAGTATTACTGAGTTAGTAACGGCTCACGTAACATTTATATTGCGCTGCACACGGGATAGTTAGTCAGGTTTTTTCCAGCAGAGTGGCTGACTGAACACTCGCGTCACAACGTCGCTCCCGAACCCCGCTGCTACTCGTACAAAAGTTGTTTTACTCGTTTTTTTTTTGTACCTGCTAAAAGCTGCACAGACTGCACAGTGAACTACAGTCTTCTACGTACACACATACATGAAACCGCTCGAGCACTTGCAACAGCTTCGGGCGGTTGGCGGTCGAGCAGTCGCCAGGCATATGAAAGAAAATGAATTCTTTTATGCTGCTGCGTATGAAAATTTGTAAGTGCCCCCGTAGGCCTACTACGGGGGCACTTACAAATTTTCATACGCTGACTGCTCGAGCTGTCGAATGCTCTCGCGCAGTTGCCTCGAAGTCAAAGTATTTTATTTGCATGAATATGGGTACAAATATAGATAGTTCCAAATAACTTTAAAGTTCTCCACATTCCACCATTATGGTACGAGTATACAAAATAATTTGATATTAAAGTTAACATGCATCAACATGGCGCATTATCAGAAAATAAACAAATCTTAAAACTAAACTCAGTAAACTTTAAAGAAATCGATTGCCTTACTATCCATCAATTTACACAAAGAAAATAACTGCAGATTACAATAAATGTCAACAAGATAATATGCATATTAATAAATATTACACATACAAGTAATTATGATTTACCTTCGTCCGCGCTCTTCATACCACGTCGCACGTGCTTCTCGTCCCCGAATTTAAATAGTCACTTGTTGAGCAGTTATTATCAACTGCTCGAGCAGTTATCAATGACAGCTTCAAGCTGTTTGTTCACTGTGACTGAAAGTCCGCGGTCCGTGTATGTTGATCACTGGCTAACTGCTCGAGCAGTCCGTGTATATCGGCCCTTAGGCCCTCTCAACAATGGAAAGAAACATCCACACTGATAAAGTCGCGGACATTAACAAATCAATTAAAATTCGCAACAGTCTTCCAAAAATATAAATTATTAGGTTCTCAAGTCGACGCGTATATATGTTTTATGTATGATCTGATAACTTGTGTTTTGTTTGGTAGAATATACCGAGATGGTCCCATTTAAATTACACCAAATTCGGACAAGCGGTTTTTGATTTACAATCCTACAACTGAAAAGTGTTTTGCCTACCTTGATATCGTAATTGACGATGAATGACAATCGATCCCGTTAGTAGCAAGGGTTTAAAACAAATATCTTATCAAAAAATTAAACCGACTAAAACACCATTCACCAACTTCAGTCGGTACTATGCGCACTATATTGAGATAGTAGATACTTTTGAACTATCATGTAGTATAATAATCAATAAGTTATTTCACACTCATATATAGTGTAAAAATCGGTTACAATTTTAGGTAACATAAAATTGTCACCAAATAATTCAGCAATGATATAAATAACAATTTTATGGAACGAGATTCTAATTTTTACAAACAAAAGTTGCCTCTTAAGTTTCATTTAACATTTCGTTATTTTGAAATGAACAAACTAACTGTGATAGGCAAGACTTGTTTTGTCAGTGTCATCACTGGGCAGTATAAAAACTCTTTTTTTTTCTAGATTTATCTAAAGTAGATTTTTCTGGTAATGTTTTGTGTATTTAAGATGATGTCTGGCGTAGTACTATATTTTTACAGATGCTTCTCATCAGGTTATGTTCATCATCATCTCAGCCGTAGGACGTCCACTGCTGAACATATGCCTCCCCCATCATTTTCTAAAAGAACCGGTTACAAGCGGCCTGCATACAACGTCGTCCTGCGACCTTTTACCGGGTCGTCTGTCCACCGTGTCGGTGGGCCACCTACGCTGCGCTTGCCGATCCGTGGTCTCCATTCCGCAGAACCTTCCGGCCCCATCGGCCATCTATTCTGCGTGCTATGTGCACTGCCCACTGCCACTTTAACTGGCTAATCTTCTGGGCTATGTCTGTGACTTTCGTTCTGCTACGGATCTCCTCATTTCTGATTCGATCACGTAGAGAACCCCGAGCATAGCCCTCTCCATAGCATGTAGACATTGAGCTTATTCATGAGGCCAATAGTAAGAGAAAGAAGAGATTGTGTTGGTCAACACCACGGTTGGTAACACCGGTTTTTGGTGGAAAAGACCAACGTCTATTCCACCAAAATTATAACATTGTTCGCATAATAAAGTGCCCTCCCGAAACATCAGCCTTTACTGCTGAATGTAGAGGGCTCATGGAGGCTGTTAACTATATACTTCGTTTCAAATTAAATAAAACCGTTATCACGCGAGTAAAACCGCAGGGTGCACTTAATGTACGTACAATTACTTAACAGCGTTATTTATAATGTGTTACCTCACGATGCAATAAACAAATTGAGTATTGATCGACCTTTCAACTTGTAGCCACTTATCAGGTTATTTTTGTATTCTTCGTCCGCGATAGAGAGATAATTGTAAATGGCTGTAATGTAACGGTGTCCCACTGCTATGCAACGTGGTGGGTAAATAAATATTGAAAAATACATATTAATTTCATAAATTTATAGAAATGAAATCAATTATTTTTGGATAATCGCCCGGCCGTACTGAGAACAATTTAAATTCACTCTCACGTCAGTTCCACGCTCGGTACTTTTATTATGAATTTGCGATTGCAAATTGGATATCTGTGGTTTTACTTATAAGAGTTAATTTTTGATATATATTTATGAATTTTACGTCAAATCACCATACCTTAGGTTTCCTTCGTTCTACGGAGGTCCATAGAACGAATATTGGACATCGCCATTGGTTAAGGTAGATTTATATTTAGACTAAATTTCTGATTTAACTTAAAAAGCAAAATAGGTACAGGACTTTTAATATTATTTGGATACTGTACCAGGTAATAAAAAAAATTAAAAAAAAAAACGACGTTACACTTACGACAGATTCAACCAACATTTTGATTATTAGAAGAATTAATTTTGCCTCCGTGCAGCGTACTCGATGGTCTGATACGGCTGTTTACTAGAAATATGGGCATTTAGCGTGAAACCGTAGTAGAAAATATTGCCGTTTTGAATAATAGAAAAGTTGCTAATTTTTTAGTTTAACTAAATTTTAAAATATAACTATTTAAAAAGCATGCAAGTGGGGCCCAAAAAGTCTTCGCCACTGAATCAGTTTTGGTCAATGATCAGTGTACTATCAGCCTGTTTTGATTCGAAGGGTAGCAAGCGAAGGCTCTTGTAGTTCTCGTAGATGAAATTGATAATTACTATCATTAGGGCAATTATCATTTAGGGCAACACAAGATCTTCAGATTCCAGTACATACTTATACACATATCAAACAGTCATGTTCATGCATACGAATGTTTGATCTGTCCGGGATTGAACCCGGGAACAGCGGCTCAGAAGGCAGAGGTGCTACCAACTGCGTCAACCAACCTGTCGCCTTTCGCGAAGTGGTATTATATAAAAAAATCTAGCGACGCAAAGGTTGTAATATAATTCATATATGATCATATTTCATTGCATAAATCCTTATTTGATTGTATATTTAAAAACTATTTCTATACTGACCAACAATATGGGAAATTTAAAAATTAAAGAAAAATGATGGAATGAAACAGAGTAGACGTCACGGAACAACGATTTTGGATTGGGATTTTAAGCGAGAGCATAGAGCAAGAGAGAATGGAATTCATGAAAAAGACAACCAATGATTATTTTTAAGATTGGATCGATGCTATAAGGCCAATAATAATAAAACCTTTATCACTATTCGTCGTATATCCCCATAGAAGAATGGATTTTGGAATGGGATATGCTTGGGCTTTGCCATCGCCCATGGAGCCATTGGGCTTGAGAAGAACTGGCTCGATGTCATAGGCCTATAATAATGAAGAGTTCGCCGTTATAAAAGGGACTCCGTAAAGTGAAACTTCGTCAGGTCACGATATAGAAACAGGGACTCCGTAAAGTGAAACTTCGTCAGGTCACGTTATAGAAAGAGGGGACTCCGTAAAGTGAAACTTCGTCAGGTCACGATATAGAAACAGGGACTCCGTAAAGTGAAACTTCGTCAGGTCACGATATAGAAACAGGGACTCCGTAAAGTGAAACTTCGTCAGGTCACGTTATAGAAAGAGGGGACTCCGTAAAGTGAAACTTCGTCAGGTCACGATATAGAAACAGGGACTCCGTAAAGTGAAACTTCGTCAGGTCACGTTATAGAAAGAGGGGACTCCGTAAAGTGAAACTTCGTCAGGTCACGATATAGAAACAGGGACTCCGTAAAGTGAAACTTCGTCAGGTCACGTTATAGAAAGAGGGGACTCCGTAAAGTGAAACTTGGTCAGGTCACGTTATAGAAAGAGGGACTCCGTAAAGAGAAACATCGTCGAGCAGTTCTAGAATGCGGGACTCCGTAAAGTGAAACTTGGTCAGTTCACGTTATCTATTTAATATATTTATATTACTAATCTTACTTTTTATTTATTATTAGCTAGCTAGGTATTCTTCTCAATGTAAGTATCTGTTACGTTACAAGGTCGTGAGCGTCCGAGAAAAAGATATATTTTGCGGGATAGAGGAAAGTAGAATACCTATAGGTAGAAGAAGTATCGAGTCTCACGGGCTCACCTCGCTTTTGTTACCTTTGTGCATCAAAAGAGCACATACGAGCATAAAAGCATCCGGCTGGAGGCGACATGAAGCGCTTTGATCAAACTGCAAGTGTTCCTGGAAAATATATTTATTTTGAACGATCCGTGCCCGCAATATCAAGTGTGCCAACAATTTTATTGTCACCTCTACGCATCCAATTTCCTACTGGAAAATCAAACTCGCATACAGGTCTCTTCAGCTGCTAATTTCCGATAGAGACATACAGCGATGGTACGAGTATTATAAAGATGATTAAAATCACAATTAATTGTGCCCACAACTATAAATTAGGTTTTTATGATATTTACTGCCGTATTTATAAACAAGTAAGAATAATCACATAAGTAAAAGAAATTAAGCAATGATTTGATTCTATAGACTAGAATTAGCCTGAAGTTAGAACGATCAATGGCTTGAATTCTTATCCGAGTAATAGTCACCATTTCCTTTGCTTAAGCAATGAAAATAAGTTTTTCGTTTTTATTTTACGCAAAAGTGATGCTGTATAAAAATGACATTCGCACACAAGTCTGAATTGTGAAAGATCTATTATGCTGTAACAATTAAATCCCATGACAACAACTTCATACAAGTGTAAAAAGATTCATCCAAAATAAATGGGGTATGTTATTACTTACTTAAGCATTTACTTTAGTAAGTAACGTTTATATTGCTCGACTATAGAATAAGATTTTATGTTGAAGTATTCTATCGAGAAGTGCTTACTTCATTGAGAAATTACTTAGCAACAAGTAACTACTTGTTTATAAATACGAGTATAAGAGACGGTAAAATCACGTGTGTCCTAGACCTCTGGTACTGCGGATGTCCGAGGGCGATGGTGATCACTTACCAACAGGTGAGCCGCCTGCTTGTTTGACAATACTACTACTAAGCGGTCGAAATAGGTATGGTGTCACTACATCCCCGGGTGAACTCATTCAAAAAGAGTTGTACTGCTCTTAATTATTTCGATAAATTGATGAAACAGTCTGCAACATTCAATACGGTACTACAAAACATGTATATCTATTATAGATAAGTATATGATTTGTGAACGTAGACATAAAGTTTGATCGGCTATGGTATGCGAGGAGTGAGCAACTCGTGAAATGGTCCTACAAAATCGAATTTTGAATACAAATGCCTCCATTTCCGAGAACTAAATGTAGTGGATATATTGGTTTCTGTGTCCGATTTCGTCCGCTTCGATAAAGTTCCTGCAACTTCTCGGATACCAGCCGTTGAATCGGAATAAAATGTAGCCAATGTTTTATTCTTGAATATATGCAATCTCCATTCTGGATTTTATCCAAACGTCAGCTGTTTCAGTGTGACGATATAACAAACATACTCTCTCTCTCTCTCTCTCACACACACACAAACTATCACATTTATTATATTAGGGTGATTGACTATCAGATCTGCAGTGTAGGTACCTTAATAGTCGTTACGTTTGTCGAGTCGCTAAGATCGATAAAAATCGTTTCGCCCCTAGCAAGTATGGAAGTCATATCGACGACATATACCATCGTCAAATTGTCGACAGTATATCGTTTATTACGAATTGTTTGCATTCCACAATGCGTCCTTCTATCATTTGAAGATTTCTACGATCAAAAGAAGACCGAAATCTATTTTATATTGAATATTAGCTGAACCCCGCGGTTACACCCGCAGGGTGATGGATGACGACGATGTTGATGAAAATTATCCTATGTATTAATTAAACGCCCCATCTACCTCCATGCTAACTTTCATCAAAATTGGGCCAGCCGTTTGAGCGTAAGAGAATAACAAACATCCATTCATCCATACATACAAACTTTCGCTTTTATACTAATAGTAAGATCAAACGCAACTAAACAATATCCCCATTCCCGTCGCCTGTCGATAAGCTATATCGAGGTAATTTTCAAAGGTGACAAAACAATTGTTAAAATCGATTAAATAGACGATCTCAAACGTAATTTAACAGTTCCATGTTAAGGTTATCAATATAATCGTAAAAGCTTATCACTGATCGTTTAATTTTATTACTTACATGCAATGGTTGACGCAAGATCAATATAGCGAGTTTTTTAGAAGTAAGTATGACGAATTCAAGACTCAAATTTATCGATCGGTAAGTTTGGTACTTGCACTGTGTTGCCGAGTACCCCATTTTGTATAGTGCTCTCGATAAATAGTAGCACATATATTGTATAGTACTGCGATATTGGTTATCCTCTACATAGATGCATCTTCTCATAAAAGTATATAAAAATCAATTGCTCTTCGTGAATCTTGCTAAAACGCTTGACTGGATCAATATTTTTGTTTTTATCGCTCTAGTGTAGAATCAGCTTTAAAACCATCCATCATGAACGTCGTCCACCACGCAGATGTACATGCAGCTATATAGTTATAAATCTAAAACATAATTTGAAAGCTGCATCTTTAGTTAAATATGGTAATAGTTCAAGTCCTATGAGATTGAATGCATTGTGTAATCGGTACTAATTAATACTCGTATGTAATGTGCCTAATTATGCACTATCGGACGAAGAGTACAACCACGTTGTAATGCGCGCGAATATAAACCATGTTTCAGTTAAACTTCTGTCGATATTTGCATAGGTACTCCTATATATCTGTGTAAAGCTGCTCGTTTATTGATGTTCTTCGCCCTAACAATGGCCTATCATCGTCATTCCAATCAGCAAGGCAAAAGCAAGCAGAGGTCGAAAATTGTCAGTAAAGTCAGTTTTTTGAATCAGGTCAGAAAAAGTCAGGTTTTACAAGAAATGGTTAGTATTTCAAGGCCACGCTTCTATAAACGTTGCGTATTTTGTAGATTGAAGTGTTGAAGTTGTGTTGTGTATAGAGAATATAAAGTAAGAGCTCATTTTATTGAAGATTTTTGGGACGTCTCTCTTTACCCGTCCAACATTTTTGTCTCTCTTTAAAAATGAGGCCAAACGTTTTATATCACGGTTCTTACTTACAACCTTGTGAATGTTCAATAGAACTAATAGCATACATACTCGTACCTACGCAAGTAACATGCCTAATTCAAAGGAAAATTGGTCGACGAAGGGTCAGTACCCCTCGAGATTTAGTCAGTAAATGGTCAGTATTTTCTACCGCCTTCCAAAAAAGGAGGAGGTACTCAATTCGACTGTATTTTTTATGTTTGTTACCTCATATCTTTCGACTGGGTGAACCGATTCTCAAAATTTTTGTTTGAAAGCTGGTGCTTCCCGTGTGGTCCCATTTAAGTTTCATCAAATTCGGTCTAGTGGTTTTTGAGTTGCACTCCAATAACTGAATAGAATGGAAGTCGGTATTAAATTTTTCACATTGTACTCGTACTTGTTAACCATGGAATCAGTTTCGACCCCTCGAATCGACTATCGATCGAATTTTAAAATAATTTACGATGCTTTACGTAAGGTTGAAAATCGCTTGTTATATTGGACGATGTAATGCGAAAATGCGTTATTTTGTACGTTTTCTTTATATCTTTCGATATATATTAACACAATTGAAAAAACTGCTGGTTACTACTTTAGTACTATATATGTTGGCTATGTATTACCTAAAAAATAATACAGTGTTATCGCTGAAAATTCTGAGAGTTTGGACGTGAAAGTTTATTTTTATGCACCTATTTAGGATTAATTAAAATAAGTTTTTTTTCATAGATTATTATCGAACTGTTTCGTTACACTCGATGTTTAAAGATTCTGCTTTTTACTATTATCAGGGTACGACCGCGCCTTAAGTATTGATATAGGCGCCTCAAGCGCAAAGAACGTAATTTTCCCATAGAAATACTCGTAAAATTAAAATGGTACATGTTGGTGACGGTCACCATAAATACAATTTATGGTGTGAGCGTAAAATGACTGCGTTATATGTCATTGAAAGAAATTGTCGTTTTAATTGCATACCTGAGTATTTTACTTTAGACCCCGAATTGTACACAGGACACTGATTTCGCCGAACATCTGCGACATAAAGCGACACGGTGGTTGGAAGTCAACGACAGTTGCAGAAGGCTATATAGATGATTCAATGACTAACAAGATCGCTATATCCAATTCAATACTTAACAGTATTGAAAATAACAGAAATGAGGTCAACATTAACATACCCTCTCCGAGTACCTCCAATAACGCTTCCTGTCCGGTTCAAATTCATTTTCATAATTGTAATATTCAGAACATCAATAATTATTACAAGTAAAAATAAATTTGTTGTTATATTCAGCGTTTTATTTGCAATATTGTTTTACGTATTATAGTATGAGAGTAGATAAAGTAGTGTATGACACTGTACATCACTTGGTCTTATTATGCAACAGTATCATAATCTACTATTCTATTCTATTTTATTCTATTCAAATCACAGGGCGCACGATTTAACATCTTATATCTCACAGTGCATTGCCATGCAAGGTTTTGCACCCTTGTAGTTTAAAGCCCCAGATACACTAGGGGACATTTTGTCCCGCTTTTTTGACGCTGCAACGTTGCTTAGTGTCCCGCAACATGTAACTCAACATGTTGCGAGACATTCTCTTTCGCTTACGTTTCTCTCTCAAAATAATTATGTACGCAGCACTAATCCCCACAACCTCCTCAAACGACATTTCTATAAGCGCTGATTGGTGAGGCCTGCAAAATGTCCGCAACATTTATCTCACGACTGAACGTAGTTGTTGAGCAACAAGTTCCGCAATATTTCGTTCCGTTTGTCACCCTACTGTATCCGAGGCTTAAAATTCTAAATGAGACTGTGGCCCGAGCACGAACATTTGCTTAAGTGTATCGTTTACGTATAGTTGACGATTACAGTACAAACTGTCATTTATCTAGTACGACTGTGGCACAGATAACTCATAGTTGGTATTGTATACGTCAACGATACGATAACGTTACACTTTAGCAAATGTTCCTGCTCGGGCCATTGAACTGTTACGGGTAAGCGTGAGGATTAACATCAGGCGAACGAATTGCGTCTCATCACCGACTGACATAAAATAAGTGACAATGATGTCGACGGCGTAGTGCGCTCGCTTTGAAGATGTCGTGCACTTTCTCGCAAATTGTATCGAAACCTCCCAAATGGCAGGAGTCGGGAATAGCACTCTCGCTGAAGCGTTTGACGCTAATGAGGTTTGGTCGTAGCCGACGAGTGAGGCGTCAGATTTGATGGACCACAAAGTGGAATCGATTACATCTTTCGATATTCGGTTTCTAATGGAATGTATCAATTTTAACATGTAAACACAATTTGTCACCATTCGCGGCTGTATACGATACTGCCCGGAGGGAGGGTGATGTTACAAGGTTCATGTTACGTATGTGTTTAGACTAGCTGGTGCCCGCGACTACGTCTGCGCAGGATAACTTAGTACTTTAAGTAGCTTATTATTTCTCCAAGGGCATCTATCATTATACCAAAATGTCAAAAATATGTACATCATCATCATCTCAGTCGTAGGACGTCCACTGCTGAACATAGACCTATAGTACAATTATGTATATTATAGTAACATACATGGTCAAACGCAATTGCTATAAAAGTATTATTTGAATACATTTAAATACTTAGTATATCAATCAGTAAACAATAATGCAAAATAAAATAAAATTAATCACCATGGAAAAAACTGTCATTACATTTCATCACCCTTGGCGGTATTTGTGTTACATTTCATCACCCTTGACGGTCGCGGAAAACGTCTAGTGTATCGAGCTGTCAAATTCACTTGGCTTTTGACTAAGCTATCAGAAACTGACACAAACTTTGACTGAACTGTCATCATTACGATCTTGACGTAAGTGGAGATCTTATTATTTTGTCTATGCAGTGCCTAAGCAAATAACGCTTTTTCGCCCGTGATAGATGATGATGATGATGATGAAAAGTATTATATATGTTAAACCAGTGCCTCATTTACCTCCATACCAAATTTCATCAAAATTGCCCCAGCAGTTTGTGCGTTAATGAGTAACAAAGATCCACACATCCACACATCCGTACATCCATACATCTATACATACATACTCACAAACTTTCCCGTTTATAATATTAGTAGGAGTATGATTGAAAACAAATATAAAAATGAAGAAGTAAACAAGCTTATGATTCTTTGTTTAGAGCAATGGTATATGCAGTTGCAGCCACTTCACTATTTTTTTATTTCAGCACCTTTCGTCGCATTTTCACTTTGCTCTGTGAATAATATAAAGTTCGTTCCTTCATTTCAGTTTTGCCGACTGCAAAGTCGGCATGGAAGTAGTAGAATACTTCATTGTACTACTTATTGAGGTGCTTATTTCTTTAATGGCTGCTAGGGGCTTTTTTCTTTGTTATATTTTATTTTACAATTGTTTTGGTTGTGGCAAGTTGAATTTTGGCATAAGGAATTTTTAAAGCAGATCTATGCGGTAAAGAGTGTTATTTTCGAACTTCGAAGTCCCCAATCCAAAAGACATTATTGACGAGGTTTTGTTTAACGTTATTAATTTAATTTATAAACAATATTGGCCGGATTATCTCGTACGGGTGTAATTATTTAATTTAGATTAGCTTAATACTCGTATAATGGGATTTCTGATTAACGTGACCTTTGACATCAATGCTATCGACGATTGGCTGATCGCCAGAGCTCGGTTATCTCAAATATGCATCGCCATGCAAACCAATGGGCGGCATTAGATCGAATCGAATGCATAATCTTTCAAACAATAAACACAAGATATTGAAATTTCAAATACATGTTAAATCAAAATTTTATTTTCGATTGACTTTAATGAAAATGTATATAATCGGACATTGTTTACCTGGTGAAGTCTAGTCTAGTTGCGCTTGGAACGCAGGCTCTCAACCAACTATTCTGACGAGCTATGCAATGTAATATACAACATTATACGGTAGACGACTTTATCTACTAACACAATATAAACGTATATGTGTTGTCGATTTTTATACAGAAATTGACCAAATTTTTTTCTAGATCGTCTTTACCTTTGGGAAAACATGGGAGAGCCTAATATTCAGCAGTGGAAGTCATACTGTTAAGAAGCTGCTCTCCGCGGTTTCACCCGCGCGGTGACGGATGATGATGATGATGAGTCTTATATAGCCTATGTTACTCAGGGTGAATGAAGCTTTCCAATGGTGAAAGAATTTTTGAAATCGGTCCATTACTTTTTGAGCCAATCCGTTACAAACATACATACAAATCTTTCCTCTTTATATTATTAGTAATTAGTTTGATAAAAGTTCGTCTGCTCGATATTAACGACACATTATCAAGCGACCTGCGCCAAGATTCTTCGCCGCACTAAGTTAATTGAACTTAAACTTTACTATTACTTAGTATGTACGGTGCCTTTGATACGGCCATTACGAGCACATTAAAACTGCAGCATATTGCCGTGGAAACTTACTTTCGCAAAGGGCTTAGTGCACTTAACTTTGATGCCGCGTTTAAATTTGCGCAAGTTAGATACTATCTAGCTTCTTTAATAACACTATCACCGAGTAAAAATCTGTAAGTTTAACCTGGCGCAACGGACGTTCTTGTTTTTAGGGTGTTATCTACGCTTTCTCTTCTGTAAAATTTTTTTCAATCATTATTTTGTTTAATCTTTTAACTCATATAATAGAACGTTTTACACACACACACTCACACACACACACACACACACACACACACACACACACACACACACACACACACACACACACACACACACACACCTCAACGCACACACCACACACTCAACATTAATATATTATCTATAAATAGGTTTCTGAAGCATTTAAGTTTACACATAATTTTACTATTACTCGTATGTACTCGATATGGAGGCTTCTACTACGCGCATTTTATGCTTAAAAGGAGACTCCTGACACTTAATTTATGTAACATTAATCTTTGAAATGAGATAAATAATTTTTGTTTTTTTTTTATTTTGTTTTAACTTCCTTAGATGTTCCTCACACTCATTAAAGTCATCAGAAATATACTTGCAATCCCTCAACATAACAGTTCATTTTACAATGCTTCATTTACAATCTACGCCACCCGCCTGTGGAATTCCTAACCTTAGCATCAAATAAAAAAAATACATCTACATATTTAATATACCACTGCACTTATAACCGACTATAAAAAAGGAAGAGGCTATATATTTGATTGAATTTATTCTTTTTGTATATGTTTTTACCGATTTCTCCCCCATTTGGTGTTTGATTCTCAAAATTATACTTTGTTTGGTAGAGTATACTTCCGAGATCCCATTTAAATTTCATAATATTCTGCCCTGCAGTTTTTGAGTTACACTCCAATATCTGAAAAGTATTACGCCTATCTTGTTGATTACCATCACTGACGTTGAGTGACAATTGAACCCGTGATTAGCAAGGATCACTAAAAGAGTAATTAAAAAGTAAAAAAACGGAACCGACTAACACCAAAAAGTGTGATGTGCACAATATTGTGATAATAGGTACTTTTGAACTATCATGGTACCGACTTCAACAAGTTATTTCACACATTTTTTTGGTGTTGAAGTCGGTTCCGTTTTTTGGTAAAAAATGTTTTTATAAATCCCCTAATATATGCCACTTCAAAAGCACGCCACGTAACGAGATCTTTCGGTTCTTGACCTACATTGTCGCTACCCCGCGTATATAAGTGGGGAAGCTTGTACGTCACCTTAAGAGTTGGTTTAAGGTTAAGTTAAAGGTGAATGTCACTTGAGTGTTTGTCGACCCACGTGAGTATCGAAGGTACTATTAATAAATACTAACGGAAACGGAACGATAACGTTCACACGTGTGCTAAATAAGAGTGATGCCCAATTAGTGCGATGCGTCGGGTCGTCGCACCGGTTCAACGCATTGTATGCCACATCTGCGTTGCGTCTATGCACGATGTCGCAACGCAAAAGGGTACGCACGCTGTCGAAATAAACATAGAAGCAATAGTTTGCCCCTCTAGCAGTGGAACACTGTCCGTCGTCGCACCGGAGCTCCGACAGCGCAGCGCAACACCCTCCCTCTCGACTCGTCTCTTGACCGTCGATCCGTTGAAACGTCGTGTGCGACGATACAACGCACAAATGGGGCATGTTACAAAATATATATGTAAAACGCAGTGACATTATTAAGTTATTACATCTTCTATCTTATTCTATAGGCATATCTGTCTATAGATATATATACATAGATAGGCCTAGGGGTCATGGCGTCTGACGCGGATTATTAAAGACGTGGGTTCGTATCCCGTTCGAGTATGTGACTTTTCTCTCTAAAATTGCAAATAGTATATTTCATTACAAGTAGGGAAAGGCTGTCATTGCAAAGAGTTCCGACAAATGTCTATACGTGATGTGTGTTGACTATACGTACTTGCACGAATCATAAACACTTCTATGATTTTTTTTAGTAATTTTCATGGTTGGTTTTTCTTTTTAACAGACATTATTTTGACAGTTAGGAAAGAGAACACACGAGTTCGGGAAACGTAAAAAAAGCACTAGTATGTAATAGCCCACATCCCGAACGCTATACGTCCCTGCAATACGCCACTTTTTGAGCAACTGTATTAAAAAGTTACTTCCATACTAAAACAGTGCTAATTGTTTTATTACGGCACTGCTCACCTGCCCGTGGAGCGAAGTTAAGCCGCACGCTAGGAACTTAATTGCTACCGTGAACTCATCTAAAGAAAGTTCCATTGTGATAAGCAATTGTTACAGCCCACTTAAAAGTTTCATTCTTATAAGGCCACGGTTCAAATAGTCACATAATATTTTAAGCTATGTTAATTACACAACTCA
The DNA here is from genome assembly GCA_917880725.1 of Selenia dentaria. Lineage (NCBI taxonomy): Eukaryota > Metazoa > Arthropoda > Insecta > Lepidoptera > Geometridae > Selenia > Selenia dentaria. The sequence goes on from OU862876.1 coordinate 42,969,392, forward strand.
AGAAACAACTAGACGGATTGGCACTTGATTAACATATAGCATACTTTTATCACCATCTGTGAAGCCACGGGGTGAAGCTAGTTTATTAATACATACAAACCCTCGCAGTAGGATCCCATGTGTCGGGGAAGGCATGGACACACATTAGCACAACACAAACATTTAAGACCCGAGAAAAAACATTTCTGCGATCATCGAATCAAATGAGTTAATGAAATTGTTCCATCCGTTCTCAAGTTATAGAGAGTGAAATTTCAAAATGGGGATAACATCCAAATCAGGCCTGTTTTTATTCTGTATTCCTCGCGGGCGAAGAAACGTACCGAGGCTTTTATGATATAGGAGGGCGAACAGCAGGCGGCCCGCCTGTTAAGAGATCACCGTCGCCCATGGTCATCCGTAAAACCAGATACGAGACCTCTAGTGAATAAGTATAAGAATAAGAATAAAAAAAGTTTATTGCTCCATATTAATACACATACAATTTACACATAGATTAGATACTATAATTATAATACAGAGACAGTTTCAGTCTGGTACATGTTTTTGCGAACACAAAGCAAAGGACTAAAAAAAAACAATTTGTTACCAAATCAGAAAAAGTAACTACTTATATGTCTGGGCAATAGGGCTATGCTCAGCGTTTGCAGTGTTTACATTTAGACATGTACTCACTGCGCTGTTTTTCAGCATATCCCTGCTCGAATTGATGTTAGTCGAGCAGAAAAAAAAGAGTTAATGCGGTTTTTAAACAAAAGTATTATTAGACACGAACAAAGACAGAAACAGAATATACTTGACAAACAAGAGAATTATACAAAAGGTTGTATTAAAAATAACAATTATATGTAGAGGATGCATTTAAATAATAAATGTTAAATAACAACGTGCATGTGTTGCCGGCCTTTGAGAAAGGAATTATATGGTATTTTCCTTGAAAGTTCCCAAACCATATATGAAACAAATGCATTTTTTAATCTCAGCGTTTCGTGATGTCCGATTGATTTCATACATTTTTATCTCTTTAATTATAATACACAATTAAAGATCTACCTAACAATAATAATCAGCGCATTAAATTCCCACTGCTGGGTCTGAGCCTTCATCTCAATGAGAGAAGTTAGGGCATAGGTGGATAGGTTAGTGTCCATCCAACCCATGTCGAAGTTTGAACGACTATTGTCCTTAGACAAACAACCGAGACTGACGGCTTAACGTGAACGCACGGGAAGCGCTCAGTTGAATAATGCCACTAGCGGTCACCCATTTAAATCCTGAACGCAGCAAGCGTTGCTAAACTTGTTGATCGGTTAAGATCGTTAAGTCAAGCTCCGCAAGCGCTTCATCTTAACTTATCTAAGATCTATCACTTAATAATCCCAATCCATGAATTAATCCGCCAACCTTGCATATCATAAATGCTAAGCAGCTACGAGTTTATCGTAGACCCTGGAGTGGATGAGATTATCTAAAGATCTAGCTGCTGTCCGGGACGTCCTCGGACCACGTGCGGGTTTCGCAAATGGATCAACTGCTCGGGGACTATGTGCTTAATCTGGGTTAAAAGTATCCCCTGTCCGTCTGCGGGCTCTAGGGTCTTGCGAAAAGCTTTATCTCAATTGGGTTAGTATGATTTTACCTGCTCTATTAGTTCTGCTTTGAAAATTTAGTTATCTTTATAAAAAGTACTGACTTCAAATGATTTCTTAAAACAAACCTATTAATATATTCGTATTGATATTCAATATTTTATTGCATTATATGTGTTACAAGTATCTTACAAATAACAAAATATCACATAATGCCCTGAAACGGTATGGCATATGAGTTGGTGCGGACCAATATGTTTATGGACCAATATGCACATCTACATCATACATTTTAATCTATTTATAATCAATGTGTCATAATGTATCCTTAAAAAATCGTCTCTGTTATAATAACATTTATCTATTAAAGAAAACTTTAATTTATTTTCAGAACACCTGTAATTATTTTCTGCTTTCAAATAGCCTGGGATTTTGTAATACATTTTAACAGCCATAATGAGCTGAACGATCATGTGTTTTTAATACATAGGATAGTAGGCATAGGAAGTATTAAATTATGTGCGAATCTAGTTTCATAACGTTGCTGATGAACCTTTAAAGGTTTCACACGCTCAAAACCCCGCACTAGAATTCCATGTGTTGCGGGAGACACGGACACAATAACACACCACAACATGCCAGATCCGAGAAGAAAGATGACTGCTCGTCTCACAAATACTTACTGCGTAGAGACGCTTCTCAGTAACATTTGCAGCCGTGCGATTCTGTAATGATTCATCGACGAGCTCACCGATGTCAAATACTTTGAGATATCGCCCTTGTACATAAGGTTGCTTTTCCGACGTTTCCTGCCATCTCTTCATTTGTTTCACGAATGTTGTTTTTGATGCAACGATGTTTGCTCTTAGAGAATCGCACGGCAGTGTCCGGAGTTTACAGCATAGAAGTTCTGAGTGACCAAGACCAAGTGAGACAGAGGTGGAACATTCAACACAATTTTCCTCCTCCTATATGTTTTCTTAAGTATCTCTTTTTCGTGCCGGTATTTTCATCTCGAACGCACACATAAACACACCCATTTTCTACAGACTTTCAAAAAAAGGAGGAGGTACTCGTTTCGACAGGATTTTTTTTATTTTTTTTAATTATTTTTGTTACATCATAACTTTCGACTGGGTCAACCGATTCTCAAAATTCTTTGAAATTTTGTTTGAAAGCTGGTGCTTTAAATTCTGTCCAGTAGTTTTTTGAGATACACTCCAATAACTGAATAGAATGGAAGTCGGTGTCAAATTGTACTTGTTCTACCCCATTAACTAGCGTAGTTCAATACGATCCTATCGCTAAAAGTTTCAGTTCTAGAAACTTAGTCTAACCCATCTAGTCATCGTTTTAGTGCCGGGTCATAAAATATATTTTTTAAGGTTCCGCCCAACCGCCCTAAGAAGCCCGTAGGGTCCGCCAGTTGAAAGGTTACCTCTAAACCCGACAAGACAGTTCAAAATACCATTTTCAACCGACTTCCAAAAAAATTAAGAAGTTCTCAAGTGGACGCGTATATTTTTTTCTCATTGTATGTATGATCACGCCAAACTTTTTACAGATTAATTCGATTTTGATAATTATTTTTTGTTTGGTAGTACTTCCGAAGTATACCCATTTAAATTTCATCAAACTCAATAAGCAGTTTTTGAGTTACAATCCAATAACTAAAAAGTGATTCGCGTATCTGTATCGTAACTGACGGCGAATGACTATCCTGTAAGTAGCAACGGTCACGAAAAAGAGAGAAAATTATTTCACCTAAAATTAGAACCGACTTCAACACTTTAAAGTGTGAAATAACTTGTTGAAGTCAGTACCATGCGCACAATATTGTGATAATAGGTACTTTTGAACTTGATACAAAAGTACTCGTACCTATTATCACAATAACGACTTCAACAAGTTATTTCACACTTTAAAGTGTTGAAGTCGGTTCCAATTTTAGGTGAAATAATTTGTTTTGTTAAATATTTTTATTACTAACACAAGTCAACACCTCGAGGAAGTATTGTATAATTTTCCGAATTTGGTTTTATGGCCGGCCGCCTAATTGACGCTGCCATCTCTTCTTAGGAATGCTTTCTTTAATAGCTACTTTCAGTTCAAAGTCAAAGTCAAAGTCAAAATCATTTATTCAATTTAGGCATCAAAGACGCACTTATGAACGTCAACTTTTCATTATATTGTACTTTAAAGACTACCGCCGCGTTCCAAAATATATAGAACCCACCGAGAAGAAGCGGCAAGAAACTCGGGGCCATTCTTTTTATATGGATGTTTACAATGTTTCTACTTAGGTACTATAAATATTACATTTTATGGGTGGCAGAGAGACAGCTTGCCAGAAGTGGAGTATTCCAAGCATCTTTATCTTCTATATAATGTCGAACTTTATAGTAAGCTTTTTTTATTAAAACGTTTTTTACAGTCAACTTGAATTTGCCCTCTGTGAGCTCAGTTATGTGCTTTGGGATTTTATTGTAAAAACGCACACAATTTCCTAGGAATTACTTATTAGTCTTCGCAAGTCTAAAACTAGGTACAGCTATCCTATTTGTATTTCTGGTATTAAAAGTGTGGTGATCACTATTTAACTTATATTTATGTAAATTTTTACGAACATACATTATATTTTCAAATACATATAAGGAAGGCAACGTTAATATATTGATTTCTTTAAATAATTCTCTCAAAGATTCACGGGGACCGATTTCGTATAAAGCTCTAATAGCACGTTTCTGAAGGATAAATATGGTCTCTATATCAGCCGCTGAACCCCATAGCAATATCCCATATGACATTACGCTGTGGAAATATGCAAAATACACTAACCGCGCCGTAGAAGCATCTGTTAGCTCTCTTATTTTACATACTGCATATGCAGCAGAACTGAGTCTCCCAGACAGGGCATTTATATGAGGACCCCATTGTAATTTTGCCTCAATTTTAATGCCTAGGAAGACTGTTTCCTTGTCCATTACGAGTTTAACTCCATCAAGCGTAACGTTGGACTCCAAATATGGAACAGTAGGCAAAGAAAACTTCAAACATTTTGTCTTTTTTGAATTCAGAAGTAAATTATTAGTTGAGAACCATTTAGAGATACTAGATAGAGCGTTGTTTACTTGAATTAGTGTGCTATCTTTCCTATCTACTTTAAAAATCAGAGATGTGTCATCCGCAAATAAAACAATATCACAAAGATCCTTGGCCATCAGTTCATTTTGGATTTGTGATGATGAAGAGGTGTAACAGGAAATAAGAAGACCTATTTGCCTAGTCACCTGATTGGTCCTGCCCCTGGATCACGCAAGTTTCTCTGAAGGTTACATACGCTCTCAGGGACGCTTTCTTATGACCGTTTCTAATAATAGATATTGGGTCTCCACCGTTACACTCACGTATACAATTTAGTCACATATAATTACTTAGTTGAATCAGCGATCAATGATTTGAAAGGGGCTTGATTAGAGCCCCGGTCTGCCAGCGGTCTGTACTGCCTTTGAATAATTAAGGCCAATGTGCGCATGTACCTACAGCTCAATTAACAATAGTACTTACTGCAGCTGCTACCAAATTAGGCTTTGATTGATGGAAGAACGTGTAAACACCCCATAAGTCCATCATTGCCTAATTGTAGCCATATAGTAGTTTTCTAATATAATGCCCGGAAATTAAAACTAAGTAACAATTACCAGTTCAGGGCACGGGAGGTCACCTAGGCTATGGACTGATCAGATCAAATCAGTGGTGGGAGGTACCTTACATGAGTGCACCAGGATGACTGCGCATAGAGATGGCATGACATCGTGAGGCGCATTACATCTGCCTCCTCTTACGAAGAAATAATATCAGGAAGAGAAACTGCCTTAAAAAAAAGACCCAATAAAAGCCGTGCTAAATTAATAACATCGTTCACGCCGCTATGACTCAGCTGTCATAGTAGACGTTGCAACACGCGCGTGGACCAATCCCTGCTTTCCTTCTGAAATTTAAACCAATCACCGAACATGTCTATTTGTAACCTCGGAAGTAATTCGTATTTGGAATCATACGTCGTTCTGGTTTGAAGGACCACTTTTTGTGTGGAGTTATGCTTCCTGACATTATTTCTTCGTAGGCCTCAAACTACATGACGACCATGACCGCTCTGTCAAGAGCGAAACTACTGAGAAGAACAATACCTACTTTTCAAAACCAATGACGAACAACGAGCAACAATATTTATTCCCAAGTTAAAGTGTTCAATTGTATTTATTATAACCAGCTTTTTAGAGAAAAGTTGGTGAAGAAGAGAAGATGTTTAACGTTCATGGATTAGACAAACGTCAAATGCTAACTAATAAATCAATGAAAGTTTTCGAAGAAACAATTTATAATTTTAAAATTTCAAAATACGTGTTGAAAGGAGTCCGATCCCGCGTTTATGACGGTCCGTGTCAGACATTACATATAAACTACATTACAATTATTGTCACCTATATTTATTATCTTAGGGCTTGTTTGTACTTCTGTTGTGAAAATAAACATTATTATTTGCAAGCCAGTTCGAAATGTAAATAAATGCTTGCAATAGTTACCTCCTTGGTTGCTGTGTTGCGGAGTAAAAGTTCGTTCCATATTTAAATTACACGACAGATATGAGTTTTACTATGATTTTTATAAAACTTTTGCCGGCCGCTGCTCGCATAATTTTGGCCAATACATCAATCACGAAGAAGGTTGTCAAAATTAGGCTCAAATTTCCATGCATGTTTGAGAAAATAAAGTTTACAAACCCCCCGTATTCCATGTGCCGTGGAAATACAGATTATCACATCACTAAATATCCACGGTCCAAGAACAAACCATGACCAGAGATTGAACCTGTAACCCCACGCTTAGAAGGCAAGTTTACTACCGACTAGGGCAGTGGGACGTCACTTGCAGACCTGCACATTATTCTCTTATCAAATACGCCTGTTACCACTTGGTACCGTCTGTTAAAGCACGTCTTTTTTAATATTGCTCACCTAGGTCGGATTTCAAAGAAAATTCAAATTCAAATTCAAATTCAAAAATTATTTATTCAGTTTAGGCAACATAGACACTCTTATGAACGTCACAAATTTTAAAATGATTCTACCGCTGTCTTCGGAAAAGAACCACCGCCGAGAAGAAGCAGCAAGAAACTCGTGGGCCATTATTTTTTCAAAAGAAGAGAAGGTAGACTTATTGATTTGATCTGGATGTAAATTGTTTCAATCGCGGATTTAGCTTTTTATTTCAATTCAGGAAATTGGATATATAAGGAAACTCTTAAAGTATTGAAATAATCTCAACATTTCTGTTAGTTAGTTATTATTAGTATTATTATTACTATTAGTCGGGGTTTTTATTTATTGTTATTGTCAGTTTTGGTAAAATATCATCATGTTTTTTAATGACTGAGTATATAATTGAATTCGTTAATAATATCAAAAACACGGGCCGTTAAATACAATGACATGAATTAGTAACTTACTATATGTTTGTTTGCTAGAACAAACAGATACATTTTCAAGGTCTTATAGTTAAATTGGGTCACTTTACTCAGCCTGCAAGCAATCGTGCAAATAATTATTGGCCGTGTTAAATACAATTAAAAATAATCCATTTAAATAACATTTATAACAAAATATCAATATCTAATTACAATGTCAATATTCTATTACATTAAAATTTAAGAGTAACAATTCAATAAGGAACCACTTCGTAACAATATAACCTTCTTGATAGTCTGATAAAGACGTACATTTGCGCTTAGTAAGGAGCGTGGTACAGCGTCGCACAATGCTTTACAACAAACGTTTGATTTTACTATTTAAATATAACTTCGACTCCGTGGCACTTAATTTTGGACGCTTGCTTCTTACTTGTTAGTTAAAAAGATATAAGCCATTATTACGATTAGGAGAAATTTCAAAGCTCATTGAATTCAGCAGCAGCCAGTCAGCTTCGACGACGGCCTTCTTAATATTGCCAGCATAGCGTTAGTGCGTTTTCCAATATTCTAGGACACAGAATAAATCGGGAAGTACCTACAAATGATTCCCGGCGTCGGGCGGCGGGCGTGCGAAGCGGCCTCTCAATATAGCTAACCGTGCGTCAGCCACGAAAAATACTACCGCGACACCGACGGTAATTATAACCAACATTTATAATGAAATATGTTATGATATAAATATACACTTCACGAGATTCGTCTGCAGTACGCCCGTCCGCGCCCAGTTTTTCAACTAATACGAAGACTAGGTGTGCGGTGTGCGGCCGGTAGGCTATTATGTATCTCACTTGCTAACAAAAGTTGATTGAAATAAAACAATGGGGTTTCTTTGTCACTTTTTTGAGCTCCAGTCATTAACTTAATAATATTTATGCTTAATGGAGTTGTCCAAACTGACATAGAGCCGCCATTTTTCAAGATTTCTATTAAAATTTGTTAGCAAGTGAGATACATAATAGTCCTGCCCTTCATTTATTACGTGGCCCATTTGCAATCAAATTTTGATTGAAATCGTAAAAAATTGCGACTTTATGTCAATATTGACGAGTCCAGTAAGATGAAATGTTAGTAATTATCTGATTGGACGTAACAAAACTGACATAACTCCGCCATTTATTTAGATTTCATTGAACTGTATCTCAGTTGCAATCAAATAGCAACTAGATAAAAGTTTGCGCTGCAGCTATAAGTTTTACTTTCATACCACAGATATCTGACACAGTATTGAAATGAGGTGTATTTGATCCTTTGAGTTGCAATCAAATTATGATTGACTTCCCGAAAAATGGCAGCTTTTATGTCAGTTTTCAAGTTTATCAGTTCTAATTATTAAGTGAGCTTCATTGTAAAAATGCTGTCAAAAAACCCATTTGAGTTTCCGATTACCGGAAACTGATATTGCTTGGGCTCCTGCGCATGTTTTATCCATGATTGAAAAACTTACATAAACGCAGTTCATCCATAAAAATAGTCTTTGATTACTAGTTCTAGTTTGTTTGATTGTGAACTTAGTCACGTGTTGGAAATAAAATTCTATAAAGAAAGTGTATAATTGTTAGTAAGCAGGTACCGAATTATATCAATGTGGTATGTATTGTAATTTTGTATGGTAACAGCGAAACTGGTAATTATTGATTTAAGTATTGATTACATCTTAGGTTACCTAAAATAAACAAGTTGCTCGTGACACAATTTACATTAATGTATTTAAATATGTTTGCATATGGAAGATCTTAATAGTTTTGTTTATAGCCAGATTTCAATACAACACCTACATAATCAGTGTTAAATTTTACTATTGATGCGTAATATTGAAATGCTAAATTTATGTAATTGAACTAGTATCGTATTTTAAACTGTGAAAGCATCAAAGTAAATCTCTCGGCGAACAGATACAATATATTGAGATGTACCTGAATTTATGTTTACTTCGAAATAATCTATTTTTCACCAATACTTATGTATGTTTATCGCAAGCGGATCGTCTTTACACGTAACGTAACGCACACATAGATAATATTACCGTGACCATACGCTCATAAGAATACTTACAGAACAGTTGGCCAACCTATCAGCTCAATAGCTCAGACTCTTTGAACTGCTAAGTTTATAGAGAAGGTAAGTGTACACGCTCGCTCGAAGCGCTCGTAGCGGAGTTTGACTTGGCAATCTTAACCGATCAACAAGGTAAGCAACGCTTGCTGCGGTCTGGAGTTTGATGGGTGACCGCTAGTGGCATTATGCAACTGAGCGCTTCCGTGCTTCGGAGGTCACGTTAAACCGTCGGTCCCGGTCGTTTGCCTCAAGACAACAGTCGTTAGGCTATGTCGAAGGGCGGCCTGAAAACTTCGACACATGTTGGCCACTAGCTTATCCACCGAGCCGCACTGGGCTCGCGTGGTCGATTATGGCCCAACTTCTCTCTCTGAGAGAAAGGCTCGAGTCCCAGCAGGGGGAACATGATGGGCTGATTAGGATTGTTAATAAAATTTACACGCCGATTCATTGTCTCGCGTTACATCAAGAACAGAGAGTCGACGCCATCAACTGTTCTCCTGAACTCGCCCACGCGCAGGCTGTTCTCGATTCTCAACTCGTATTTACGCACGAGTTCCAGCAAGTCAAAATTTTCAATGACGGTTTGATAACACTTGAATCTTATATAAGCCTATTGATGACATGTTACCTAATTAGTTCGCGTTTTGGTTTATAATATGAGCTTTCTGTATAATTCAACAAATAAGAAGGCGCCAAAGTTCTGCAAGGTTCTTCCGATCCTCGCGGGTCCAACGTTTTAGCACTATAAGGCTCCAATGTGTGACTATAACACTATACCACTGTAAAAAGGTTGCTGCTAACGCTACCGGAGGCGGTGCGCAAGCAAACAGCACAGTTCACTCCTTTTTTGGGAGGGAAATGCTTTGCATTGCCCTTCCGCCACGGGGATAACGTGTGGGGCTCAAACATGGGGTCGCGCTAGCATTCACAATCTTGCCTCAGTGGTCGGCTAGAATCGATCCTGTAAAGTCTGTGTGTGCCTGTAAATCTTGCTCACCAAAGCCACCCCTAAGACGTGTAGGGCCGTGTGAACCGCCTCCTCCGTTCATCCGTCCGTCTGCGCCGGAGCTGATCAGCTCGAATATTTCTCTCCCTGACCTGCTCCGTGGCCACTTTCTGCGCCATCACCGCTTTGTAGAAGGTGGTCATTGCCTGCCACGATCTCTTGCTTCTATGAGCATGGAGTTTACCACTCGGCAGAGAGATAGATCTCCACCTATAATCGCTGAAAGCGTGGACTGCTTGGGACCCCCATGCAGCCCACACTTCCACCGTATGCTGGAACATATACATAAACATTGGAGAAAACAGCGCTCTACAATATCTTATAATGGAAAACTGTTCCGCTGGGATAATTACTATACACGGTGTGCGCTCTGTGGCTCGTTAACATTACTGAAAAGTACACATTTTTATAAAACGAAACTTAATAACATGTTTCGCTGGATGCATATTATTTGTTAATACGTCAAAAGTGAAAAACCCTTCATGTGTGTGGACCTACCTAGTATAACGCATGGGACTTTTGCAAAAAATCCAGCGGGATAGTAATTTTCCGCGCGTCAAAGGCACGTGAACTCGTAGAACTAGTTAAAAATAAAAGCAAAACATTGCAGAAATGTTGCAACAGCTTTTTTGGGGCATGACAAAACTAGATTAAAGTGAGGCTTACGCTTTGTCAATATCACGACCTTGTTACGGCTCGTCCGGAGGCTTTTTTCAGGCTTTTGAGTACGGCGCGCTCGTCACTGACTCGCTCTTTTACTATCTTGCTCATTTATTTTCACAAAACAATACAATGAATGTGAGTTTTATGTAACATACTTTTTTTAAGGGCCTTCGGTTGTATACTAAATAATATAATTTAGAGTTTGCAGATCTTTCAAAGCAGCCGTGGCCAGTTTTGGTCAGTACTATTGTAATGTTCGCAATACCGCGTGGGAAAATCATTAATTAGCCTCGTAGTAAATGTAAAGAAACTAGAAGTAATAGTGGTGCGCTTTACGATTAACGACTGCGAGCTATAAAGCTAAGCTATCTGTAATTAACATAGTGAGTGTATAATGCCATTACACAGGCTTTATTCTGTATGACCTGAAACTCAGAAAACTATGCTTCATTATGTTCCATCGACATTTCAGTTGCTAAATATATAAGAACTAGAGCCTGGTCGCAGTCTGCGGGGAAGGAGAACTACTTAGTACTATCTGCTCGCAATCTGCGTGGAAGAAGGTTAGCGCGATCCCTCGGGAACTAGCTGTTGAATCGAGACAAAAAGTATCCTATGTGTTAATCTCGGATATAAACATACCCATATATAAATTCCAAATATCATTCATATCCGTTGAGCTGTTCCAGTGTTAAGAAGTGAAATACACTCTCGAAATTTCGCAAATTTATAATAATATTGTTATATTTATATATCACATATGTTATGCGAACAAATTGAAATGAGACGCCAAAAAAATTGTATTAGATTGTAAAGGACATGTCCGAGTATGTCGTAGAAAACTACAAGCTATAGTTAATTGTTTTAATGTGTTCTAATTAAAGGATAAACGTTGATAGGGCGGAAACCAAATATATCTAATAGCTTTTGTTTTGGCCAAGGGCAATAATTTGACAGGGGTGTACGATTTGCCCTTGTTGTCACTAAATCACATTAAAAAATTATGCAACACGTGACATCAATACCCCTGCAACCCTTAAGGGTGACAATAGTATCGATGGTGTTGATGTAACAAGTAATGTCACGCGACAATGTAGGTATAAAGCTTCGTAAATAAGCTGTTATAATCAAAATAAAAAAAAAATACGATACTCCAATTAGTATATTACTCGTACAAAAGGCGAATATAAACATCAAATCCGAAACCACAAAATCCAAGTTGATATCCTGATATATTGCTTTACTAAAATAGTAAAGCAATCCAGGCTTGACTTATAATAAATACGGTTTACCACAAAATAGAACCGACTTCAACACCAAAAAGCGTGAAATAATTGGTTGTTTAGTCGGTACCATATGACAGTCCAAAAGTACCTATTATCACAATATTTTGCGCATAGTACCGACTTCGATAAGTTATTTTAAATTATTTTTTTGTGTTGATGTTATATTTTTTGCTAATAATTTTTTTTTCACACCATTTAGTGACCCTTGCTACTTACGGGATTTATTGTCCTTCGGCGTAAATAAGGATATCATCAAGAGATGGCGAAACACTTTATAGATTGATTGTGATTGTAACTCAAAATAGCTTGACCGAATTTAATTTAATTTAAATGGGACCACCTCGAAAGTATACTCTACCACAAAAACATAAAAATATTGATCAAATCGGACTTCTCTGTAAAAAGTTATGCGTGGTCATACATAAAAAAAAATATGCGCGTCGACTAGAGAACTTCTCCTTTTGGAAGTCGGTAGTGACTGTAAACCAAAAACAATGTTGCGTTATCATATAATCACAACATATGGGGATGGAATTTTACGAACTCCAAAGCGATTGCTGAGCATCTGTTTGTTAATATAGTGTAAAGTAAACAATATTAGCAGACTTACCTAAAAGATGTCCCCACGGCTCTCATCATTTGTTTTCCGTTTGAGAATACTAGCACATCCTCCATTTGCAATGTAGTTGTTCTACTTGAGTTGCGGGAGCGCACCTCATGCCATGGCAAAGGCACCCGAATCACTTGACTCATACTGGCTTAGTAAAAAACGAACTTGATGCATCTAGGTATGTACACGTATGTCAATAATTGTATATGCACTTAAGGAATGGCAAGTGAACATAAATCCGTACGACTCTATACAAAAAGTAGAGAAAAGCAAACGGTCCACGTCTCACATATTTGTTTATATCCGCGGCGTATGAATGTCATAGGATTACAAAAATATCCCGGCCGTTATTAATGTGATAATATTCCGCCAGATCTATTTATATAAAGTATTTTGCGGAAAGCTGTCTATGATATGAACGGATCGAGCTCTCGCGTCTGTACTATCGACATTGTCTGATCAGACGTGAACATTATCGGTTTTTTGCATTATCAATTCATTCAACTGAATTGTACATACCTATATATGTAAATCATAAAAATGTGGATTTGTTATTTTCTACTATATAAAAATAAGTCGGGTTTTCCTTCCTGACGCTATAACTCCAGAACGCACGAACCGATTTCCACGGTTTTGCATTCGTTGGAAAGGTCTCGGGCTCCGTGAGGGTTATAGTAAAGAAAATTCAGGAAAAATAAAAGAAAAGCGGGCTAATCTTTTTTTCACATACAGCGCCATCTCTGATACATAGCATGTACTACAAACCAATATTTTAAGTAGATGGCGCCAAACAAAATGTTACATAAAACGAAGCCATCTGGTGGCGAAACGGAGTTCGCAGGGTTTGCTAGTGTTGTATATTATTCAAATGTGGAAGGCATTTGTCCACTGTCAATATTCAGGTATCCTGAGACCGTAGCACAAACGATTTGCGAAAAGTATTCGTATCATAAGTTACATCGCGTCACGCTTTATAAGTTATCCGTGTCATAGTTGCCCTAGATACATGACAGTTTGTACTGTTTCACGTGAACTACACATCGTGTCAGGCCTACAGATGTAAAATAAATAGTTCGTAGTCGTGCTTTGTTACATTAACGCATTCTCATTTTGACAATTTAAACTATCTACTATTGAACACGACAGAAACATGAAATTACCTATATGAAGAATGGCCAATTAGACGACGTCACCACTTTCCGACCAAGCTTTAATGCTTAAGAACAATCATATACTTTCGGGATTAAGACTTCTATTTCAGTGTGAGAATGAACTCGGAAAAGTTTATGTATGTTTTATTTATAAAGATTAATGTTTATCAAAACTCAATGTCTATGATTATAAGCTAACAGAAGAAATATGTACCTACACTAATACAGTGGACGCATAAACGTAAATCAACGTACACCGTGTACTATAGAGTCCGAGCACTCTAGAAACTTTGTAAAAATTTCACATGTATATAGTTAATTTACTTAGATTTGCTGATAATATGGTAATAGCGTTACCATGACTTGCTCGTTGCTCAACTGCATAAAGTTGAGCCTTGGGCTCAACTGGTAATTGCTCAACTATGAATAGTTGAGCAGTGGGCATACCCGCTGATCAACTCCTTCTCTACTTCTCAACTATATTGCTCAACTAGTTATGAAATCAAAAATTTCAATTGGGCACGGGCTAGAAAAATAACGATAACGGATTCAAGATACACATTCATCTAACATGCGATATGATTGCATTTCTGTAACCTGTGCAAAGTAGAAATAGCATACGTCAAGAACATAATATGGCTAGTATAATACCTAGTACAACGAGCGCTGCAGCCGTGCGATTCTCTAAGAACAAACATCGTTGCATCTTTGAAAACATCCGTGCAACAAATGACGAGATGACAAGAAACGTTGGAATAACAACTATATGTATAAGGGCGATATCTTATAAAGTATTTGACATCAGTGAGCTCGTCGACGAGCGCATCGACGAATCTTTAGAGAATGCACGGCAGTTCGAACTGTGACAGAAGCTAATCAACTTTATAATAATAACTTTTACACAAACATAATATGCTACTGTATTCACCTATATATTTTTAGTTGCTGCCGTAATGCATTCTACTGTTCAGAAGAAGAATATTAGGCGGTACCCATACATATATACCCTTGGAGAAGAGTCTACTATGTTTCCTGTTTCTTTCGCTGAAGGGTGCTCTGACCTGGTGGACCTGCGGATACAGGCTACTCGGCTTCAAAATAATAATTAATCCTTTGCTATATCTATGTGGTATAAGTATAAACGTGAACCGACGTGTGCGGACACAGTTCCCCGCAATAATTAATTAAAATGGATTCAGTTAACACTTCTGATGGATCGGGCTATCTGAAACGTCAATTTTCTCTCACACCACATGCCACCGGATACGAATGACAGCATGACGGCACGTTTTCACCGGAAGTATGAAAATACCGCACAAAAAGCTTTTCGCTTCAGGCATGCAAATAAAACAATTTCAAGGCCCGAAGTTAATTTATTTTCCGAGCTTTCTTGAAAGTTGGGTAAAAGCTTTTAAGGTGTTGAAACCGTTTAACTAACCGGCTTTAGAGCTTATTTTATTACTGTTCATTATTAAAAGCAGCCTGCGAAATTCAAGTACTCATTTTTGCGATTCAGAATTAATTTGTGACGTTAATGCACGACCACCAAGTGGTGGAGCTCTCCAATAGATCTGCCTAGAAAGATTTACCTAATTTTTTATATTTTATTATTAATAGCTTATTCCATTTATTTTATGGTTTTGATCCGGTTCTTTACAAAGGCCTAAGTGGGGCTCAAGCCAACACTTTGAGACCTAGACCACTTTGAGACCACTTTGAAAATATTTAATGTAGTATAAAAACAGAAACATTTTAGATGTAGGGTAAAATATTATATCTACTTCAAAAATTGTAAGCCTATATTGACATGAACTTATAAATGTTAAGGGAGATAGACAGTTATGGACGACACTACAGCACCTGCCAATTTCAGTCTCATCTTAAATATTTAGGCAGGTGGTGACTTGCCACCCACTAAACGGGCCCCGATAAAGACCGCTGTGTGGATGACTAAAGTGTGTCGAGAGACGTGCTGCATAAGGCCAAAGTTCAAAACTAACAATATAAAAGCTTCAATTATTTTTGTAATCAAACAAATAAGGTTACCGTTACCGTTGTTAATATTATAAGGTTTTTTATATGAAACATCTTCATTAAGAACGTCAGGTGCGGCCGTGATGGAGTGCTACGTGTTGCGTGCATCGAGTAGTATTTTTTTTCAGTGCTCTACCACCAAAGGCACCGCCATTTAATATTTACACTGGCGCATATTGCAGCTGACTGAAGGCATATTACACTTTTAATTGATAGGATGTAACGTCATTATATTCCCGTATTTTTCATAAAAGTTATATAATAAAATAATGGAGTCATGGAAAGCCGCTGGTGTGGGACGCAACTTGTGCTGACACATGCGCCTTCTCACCTCGAGCAGACTTCACGGACGGCAGGTGCTGCTGCAGAATCTGCAGAAAACCTCAAACTGATAAAATATGCTTGTCTTGGAGATAATTGTATGTTTCTTCAGTTTGGGGTTAGGCCTATGGGTCCTTGAGGTCCAGATGCACGACGTTTAGTAAAGGAGCCGTCCAGACGCCTCAAAGAAATTACAGGTGACCAAAGAGCTGGTACTTACCTCGGACAACGTATGAGCCTGGCTATTCAACGAGGTAATGTTGCCAGCTTTTTGGGCACTCTACCCGTAGACAGGGACTTAAATGATGTTTTTTATCTATAATTAAGAAATCTATCTTAAAAATAATTTGTTCTTATAATAATTATTGTAATATAAAATAAACATGGATAATTAATAAATTATATATTTCATATAAACATTTTGACTAGAAATTAATGTAAGTACTATTCAAATAAATTAAATATAATAAAAATAAGTTATAATAATGTAAGTTATATGTATATGTCTGTATAGTTAAATATAAAGAGATATATAAACGTCCGCCCTTATTCGTTAAGGGCGGACGTTTATATATCTCTTCTAGAAAGTTGTTTGTAACTGTTTATTGCGGACAATTGCTATTTTATTGTTTATTGAGGAAACTTTGTCTGTGTTTGTCTACCATGGTTAGGGGATTTATATTGGCATTTACAACACAACGCGTCTGTGCTTTGGAAGTCATGTCAAAACGCTAAAAGTGGTGCCGGCAAGACATATCACGCGTGGAAGCCGCAATGCACAATTAGCACCCATATATATATATATATATTATTAGGCACTGAAACGTGGTCTCTTACTATGGGCCTCATAAGTAAGCTCAAAGTCGCACAACGAGCTATGGAGAGGGCTATGCTCGGGGTTTCTCTACGTGATCGAATCAGAAATGAGGAAATCCGTAAACGAACTGAAGTCACCGACATAGCCCAGAAGATAAGCTAGTTTAAGTGGCAGTGGGCAGGTCACATATCACGCAGAACAGATGGCCGATGGGGCCGGAAGTTTCTGGAGTGGACACCACGGACCGGCAAGCGCAGCGTAGATCGTCCACCGACACGATGGACAGAGGTAGGACGACGTTGGATGCAGGCCGCTTCCAACCGGTCCTTTTGGAAATTTGTGGGGGAGGCTATGTTCAGCAGTACCTACAGCTGAGATGATGATAATATTAACAATATATTGTATGGTGTCCTCGGCCAGCAATATAATCAAATGAGTTCAGTTTATCACATAAAACATACATATATATTTATATAAAGAATGTGAGTGGATTAAATATTCAGCTTGAAATAGCTTCTGTAATTCGTTTGCGGCACTTTAATTTTTTTAAATTTCGCAAATGTAAGTTATATTTCTATATAAAATACTAGCTGACCCGCCAGTGGCTTCGCTCGCGTGGCCTCGCGGGATACGGTAATTACAGATTTTTAATCATCTCACGGGAACTCTTTAATTTACCGGGATCTAAAGTACTGACTAGCACCATACGACATTTTATTTAAATCGGTCCAGTCGTTTCGAAGATTAGCCCGTACAAACAGACAGACAAACAATTTGAACTTATTTTTCGCTCCTTACATCCCCTGACTCGGTTTTTAGCATATGTTTCTTTGTACAGAAATTTGACCTCTACATTTTTACATCCCTCGTTTTACCTCCTTAAGTCATCCCTGACAAAAATATTGAAAGCATCACTATTTATTTTAAATTACCTATCCAGTTATCAATTTTCATCAATGTAGCTCCAAAAACAAAGAACTTTTAAAAAAATTTCACCCCCTTAAGTCATCCCTATCAATAAATATTGAGATCATCACTTAAAACTGTCCAAATGCTAATTTTCATCACTGTATGTTCGTTAACAACAAACTTTCCATACAAACTTTCACCCCTCCATTTCGCCATCTTAAACCAGCACTATCCAAAAAAAATTAGTCCATAATTATTTTTAATCATCTGTTCTGCGTGCTATGTTCCCTGCCCACTGCCACTTCAACTGGCTAATCTTCTGAGCTATGTCGGTGACTTTCGTTCTTCTACGGATCTCCTCATTTCTGATTCGATCACGTAGAGAAACCCCGAGCATAGCCCTCTCCATAGCTCGTTGTGCGACTTTGAGCTTATCTATGAGGCCCATAGTAAGAGACCACATTTCAGTGCCATAAGTCATCACTGGTAACACACATTGGTCGAAGACTCTTGTCTTGAGGCACTGAGGTATTTTTGACGAGAAGACTTCGCGAAATCTGTTAAGAACAATGAAAAACGCAAATCTGACATAGCTGAACATCTGGACTCAGGCCCTAACCACTGGATAGAATTTCACAAACCACAAGTCTTATCCAAGGAACGCCACTATGTATACCTAGGTTGGTGAAGGAAGCCATCGAAATCACGAAATGTCCAAATTTCAATCGTGGTGATGGGTTCCAACTTGCCAGTGCGTGGAATCCAGTGGTAGGTTGTCTAAAAAGGAATAACAATCGTCCAAAATGTGATCAAACCAACATTCGCAGTGATACAGTTAGTGTGTATTGTCGAGACTTACAATCGAGTTCGAGGGCCAGAAGTATCCGCAGTAAAAGAGTGAGAAAGAGGGTAGACCGTTTTGTCTGCTCTTGAAACTTCGAACTTTTTTCACATCTACTCGTGAACATGGTGCATGTAACTGCGCCGAAATATCGGGAACTCCAAAACCCGCCTAATCGTGGTGTACATCCCGTGAGTACTAATTATAATGTACTCGTAGAAAAAAGGTATATGTCCATATCACGCTACTCATACACTATTAAAACTATTCATACACTATGAAAGGTTTTCATTATTATCAAAGGATTCACTATTAATATTAATATTAGTCATACACTATTAAGACTAGTCATACACTATTAAAACTAGTCATACACTATTAAGGCTAGTCATAGACTATTAATATTAGTCATACACTATTAAGACTAGTCATACACTATTAAAACTAGTCATACACTATAAAGGCTAGTCATAGACTATTAATATTAGTCATACACTATTAAGAGTAGTCATACACTATTAAGGCTAGTCATAGACTATTAATATTAGTAATACACTATTAAGACTAGTCATACACTATTAAGGCTAGTCATACACTATTAAAACTAGTCATACACTATTAAGGCTAGTCATAGACTATTAATATTAGTCATACACTATTAAAACGAGTCATACACTATTAAGGCTAGTCATAGACTATTAATATTAGTCATACACTATTAAGACTAGTCATACGCTATTAAGACTAGTCATACACTATTAAAACTAGTCATACACTATTAAGGCTAGTCATAGACTATTAATATTAGTCATACACTATTAAAACTAGTCATACACTATTAAGGCTAGTCATAGACTATTAATATTAGTCATACACTATTAAGACTAGTCATACACTATTAAGACTAGTCATACACTATTAAAACTAGTCATACACTATTAAGGCTAGTCATAGACTATTAATATTAGTCATACACTATTAACACTAGTGTTTGCCTAAGTGTACGAGTAGTGTTTTGTTTTATTTTTTACAACATCCACACAATGTTTTTCGGTGCGCATTGCTCAAACTAGCCAGCTAGTACTATAGTCTACGAATAAGACTTATTATTATTCGTAGACTATAGTAACCGGTTGACTAATATAGATACTTATGCACATGTCAAACAGACATTTTAACCTGTCCGGGGATAGAACCTGAGAGCTTAGGAACTAGGGTAGCAACTACTGCGCCAACCGGCCAGTCAATGTTACTTGACGCTTCTCCATAAAATATGCTGCATAAAATGTATTTTAGTACCATGAGTTTTTTGATGAAAAATTGAATTTCCTTATCTACAATGTATTTTTTTCTGAAATAAACATTATTATTATTTCTCCGTATATAGCGGCTCATCATGGTATATATTTCGTGTTATTAAAACGTTTTGTTCCCTATAATATATAAAATATTTTGGTATCTCTTTACTAAGCACACGCGTACACTTTTAAATTATTGCTATAATGTTTGATATCCAAAATCGAAACAAAATATTAAATTGGTATTGAATGGAGCATGTCCCGAATATCCGGAATACATTTGTTCTTGTGCATATTTCAGTATTAAATTCTTTTAATATTAAACTGTTTTTATAACAACATCCGTTTGGAATTTTATGTCTGACGGCCCAATTTAGTGAAATTAAATACATTAATTGAAAGTATTAGGAACCTGAACATTATTGTCCACGGGTACCTCCGCCCTGTTTACAATTAATATCCTGTCTATAATTTATGTGACACAAACCTTAATCTTGAGTATAATTTCTTTGCAAGTTTCAGTGCTGGCCAGGTCATCGTCTGAATGCCAACTTCAGTAATGGACTGGCGAGTGATTCTTGCTGTATGACAGCGTGCATCGTCGTATATTACAAGTGCAATTTGAAAAATTGAATACTGACTTCCATTCTATTCAGTTATTGGAGTGTATCTCAAAAAACTACTGCACCGAATTTGATGAAATTTAAATGAATCCATACGGGAAGTACAAGTTTTCAAACAAAAAAATAATTTTGAGAATCGGTCGAAAGTTGAGGTAACAAATAAAAAAAAACATAGAATTAAGTACCTCCTTCTATTTTTGGAAGTCGGTAGAAAAGAAGGTCATCCCCAATGGAGTCTTCGTAAGGCAAGTCATTGGCCGGGAGAATGTCTTTGATGTTTCGGGCGGCTGTTAGACCGCGTCCCTGACCTCCGCCAGGGTTAGATAACGAACTCCGTTTTGCCTCTAGAAAAATGACTACTTACATTATACAGGTACTACCATAGTAACTGTTTCGAGAACTTACTCGTTACAGCACTGCGGAAACCCTCTCCTGGAACTTGCGACTGCAGCACAGAGTGAATTTTCGATATCAAAATTTCGATTCACACGGATATAATTATATTTTAAAAACTACAAGTCGTATTCAAATGGTAATTGTGTTATTTTATATATTGATAATCAGTCATTTAATAAGCCATTTCTTAAAAAAAAAATACACTTTGTAAACTTTGTAGGCTTGAGTCGAGCTAGCTGCACGCGATTCAAAATATAAGTGTGATTAGAGTGGCCGAGCTAACTAAACAATTGTTTGATCTAGTTAATAAGTACTAAGTTATTTAGGTTAAATGTCAGTATCCATCCAGTAGTAAAAGAATGTTAGTAAAGAAAATACCTAGCTCTTAGTATCGCAGCCGTATTCCGAATGATACATCTCGTCTTATCCACTACCCTCCTACTTATATTATTAATTTACAGGCCATCATAGTCTAATAAACTACAGTACAGACGTTTATAGGCTTCAGACTATATTTATTTCTCTTGTAACTGGTGACGCGCTCTATTCAATACTTTAAGATACCACGAATCTGAAATCAAAGGTTTAAAATCAAAGTAAAACTCGATGCATTGTTTTAATCGTCACATTGCTTATGTCCAACAGTATTGGTTCTATTTGGCAACTTGTTGTAGCATACTTGATAGCTTCGTAGTCGAGATAAAACTGCCTTTCACTTTGGCGTATCGTAGCACTCACTTACAGCTACGACGAAGACGATCTACGGCGCCCGCCCGAAACCGATCTGCTACAAAACCCGATACCTCACTAAAGCCCCGCCCGCCCTCTGTGGCACGCACGAAGTACGGTCAACGACAAAAGTTCCTAAACATTTTCATAATAATAATTAAATCATACCTGTGCCGCTATTGGTTAATTGACCTGTAAAAATTAGTTCAACTCTAAAGCGTACAGTAACTTACGTCGCTAACTGTACGAACATTGGACTTGCGTCCGGTTGACCTACTCCGTATCGTTTTTCGCTCAACTCGCTGTGTTTACTTCAAAAATATAAACACAATAATGTTCTTTGTTTTTTGTACATTTTGTGTACGTGCTGGTTCGCAGGAAGCGAGAAAACGGATTGAATTTTAATAATAACTGAACAGATCTCTTTTTCCATGACTGTTATTTTATCACGCGAAATCTTTGGTTAGTATAATTTGGAAGAATATGTGATCATGATAATACCTATTTCGTTTGGTGATCTCTCGTACGTTGTACAAGTTTTATGGTTGGAGATTTGAGTTGGAGGTATCCGTTATGTTGTTTCAATATGACTAATCCTCTAAATTTATTTTTAGTAGATCTGTTAATTTACCCTGCTCTTGACAGTGGCAGAATTACCCAGCACTATATATGTCTGCTATATTAAATTGCTGTATGTTATATAAAATGCGCATACTCTCGCTACTGACTAGCTTAGTACACGAGGGGTTGGTTCGTCGTATTTAACAACTACTGAAGCTGTGCCTCTTCTATAAGACTAAGCAAATTGCGTTCTTCCGCAAACATCCTCTTAAGTTCTTCAAAGTAAGTTATAATAAAAATCCTTGTTATCATGCTGCAATAAGCTGCTTATGCTCATAAAGCTACCTATCCTCTTATGCTGTGGGAACAATAAGCTTCTTATTTCCAACAGATTCTTTTCTTATGTCTGACTTGTAGATGGTTACGTTCTAGACGGCTCTATGTTATTATTTAATATACATATCTCTAGGTTATGAATAAATAATTTAGTATGTGCATTCCTGTCGACTTTGCGGCTGAAGCGTAATTGCGTACATTGCTGGTAGCAACCTATAGGTACTTAAGTTCAGTGTATAACATTTAGAGTTAGGGGAAACATCAGAGTATGTCGGCCAGTAGGGTCGCTCTCGCCCAGTAGCAGGTACCACCATACGGTGGAGTTATGAAGCACGGGCAATCTGTGACACTTAGAAAGAAAGAAAATATATTTATATTCCTAAAACCTCGAACCACGACAAATAAAGAATATTATCTACAGAAGGTATTGGACAATACACACATCTTCTATATCTATATCAATTATATACATATAATAAAACTGTAGAGGTCGAATTTCTGTACAATAAAAAAATGCTAAATACCCAGTCAGGTTACATCCCGTAAGAAGTGAAAAAAAAACTGATTGACGTTTATTAAATTTTTTTTGTTTTTCCGTTTGTCTGTTTGTACAGGCTTATATCCGAAACGACTAGACCTATATAAATGAATTTTGTATGGTGGTAGCTTATATCCCTGGTCAACACATAGGATACTTTTGATCCCGGTTATATTTATTACGGATAATGATAATGATGATAATGATAATATTTATTGATAATAACAAAATTACAGGTCAGATAAAATGTACAAGAAAAAAATATTGCGTAAATTACAATTTACATACTTGTAGTCTATAAATAAAAATAAATAAATCAAAAATTGATAATAATTATTCCAATTTTATATAAACATGTCAATGATAATAATTAATAAATAAAAATCTATTTCAAATTTGGGACGAGTTCTTCGACGCTGTAGGGTGCCATGTCGAGCAAAAACGTTTTTAGTTTATTTTTAAATATGGTTAATGCCTTGGTGGTACGTATGGGCTCAGGAAGAGCGTTGAAGGCTTTCACACCGAATACCCGCGTACATTTTCTCGACTTAATTAAGCCATAAGGCGGCAAACGGAGTCTTAGTGCATTTCTTGTGGTTATGTGCCGGTCAAATGTTTCAATATAGGTAAAAACATATATATATATGCATGATATATGCATAATGCCGGCAACGTCGATATTTTTAATGTGATAAAAAGTGATTTTGCTGGTGTCCGCGGTGCGACTTGTGCCACGACGCGCACTGCCTGTTTCTGCATGACAAAGGCTCTGTGCCAATCTGCGGAGAGCACAAATCGACACCGTAAGTCAGCAGAGACTGGACAGTGGCAAAGAAAGGGGATTAAAGAGTTTCCGTTGGGATAGTTAAGAAAACTGTAATTAACCATATCCCGCTAGGCCACGCGATTTAAGCCGCTGGCGGGTCAGCTAGTTTTATTTATATGTAGTGTTGCGTGATGCAAGGAACAAAGCCCCAAAAATACTCATTATATGGTGTAGTCTCCTCTAAGCACAAAAAGCACTGGATTATGAATTTTCAGTTGAAACTCGTTGCTGACACTACGTACCTACTGGAGACAACTAATAGCAATATTAGTAGTAAAATTATACTAAATTTGTGAAGAAAACTAACAAAGAAAAATCTCTGCATAATATTTAAATAATCTGTGAAATAATCAACAACAACAAAACATTATCTATTTTAGTCTGTGGTCAAAACTAGTGTTCTTACACGACCGTGAACAGAATTCACTAAGTTCGACAAGATCGATCACATATTTACTCCACCAGGATTTCTATCGTCTTAAGCAACTTTTCATTGGATCAAATAAAGTGAAAACAAAGGTAAAGAATCAAATACTTTAATACTTTATTTCGGTACATACCACACTATTCGAGTGGCTAGTTTGCGTAATTACTCGTAGTATAAATCCTGCCTTATCAGTAGGTAAAAAAGTATGTACACACTTTTGTGTACATAAGTAAAGGTGCAAGTTGGTAGCCAGCTACACGTAGCAGCAGCGGACGACACGTCGTCGCTCTATGTCGCTGCAGTCATGATTTCGAATCCGATTGCATACAGCAACTGCATATGGTGAAAACCATGTAAAAAGCGATACGAAAGGTTTCGTTTAAAAGCTTTTCAGTTGTTTTACTAGTTCGATTGGTACCCGCGACAGTGTCGTATGTCGCTTGACGACGCGTCGCTAGCTTCGTGTCGCTAACTACGAATGGTATTTCATAGAAATACATAGAAACCAGTAGTGTCGCTGCGACACGTCGTCTGCTGCGGCTTCATGTAGCCGGCTTTGGTAGCTGGCTACTTGAAGCCGCAGCTGACTAGTACCTTAACTCTCAGACGAAAAACTTTAAATAAATTCCAAACTAGAAGGAAATGGCCGATAAATATCACACAAGTCCTATCCTAAATAATAATTTATTTTATATTATGAATCTTATCTTTAGAAGAATAAAAAGCTACCGTAATTTCAACAAACTCTCGGCCGCTATCCCCTTCGCATCGTTCAGTATCGAGACCGTAATACGATTTTCTGGATATGGAATATCTAGAAAATACACAATATGCCAGTTCAAATACTCCATACCATTTCTAGCGAGCAGAGGGGGCACATTCTTCTTGACAATGGGAGCGAATTTCTACTAAGAATGCAGCTACCAGAACAAATAATTAATATTATTAAATTATTTTTAATGCAGTTTAGATTAAAAATATATCCAGCTTCATTTAACCAACAATGTAAGTTTATTGTTTTGTTACCTTGTTGTGTGTAAGATTAAGACGACTGTACTTAATTATATAGAATAGTGAAAGCAATTATTTGAAAGTGTACTATTTTTCAACCGACTCGAGTCTCAATTTTCAATGACTCAAGAAGAGACACAAACGAATAGGTAAGTGATTAGAATTCAAGATATTTATAAATAAAAAGATTAATGTATTGATAAATATTATAATGAATAACGTTACGAGTATCAGTATGAAATATCTTTCTTGTGAAATATTTTCGTTACGTTGCATTTTCGTTGTAATCTTCTTCTTCTTCTTATGTGGCTTTTTAACGTGGAAAGACGTTACTCTGCCAGTGTCGTGTTTTGGCGGATATTTTGCCCTTGTACTCCCCCAACCCTGAAGGAGTGACCATTGTACGGTACGAAATCAAATTTCGTTGTAATGTATATTTATTACACCATCAAAATGCGTGTCACATTGATTCCGTCCGAACTGTCACCTACGTCAATATCACTGACACTGCCGTATTTTTTTTCTTCTATGGCCATGACGCGACCAGCGTATTGTGCCAGTGCTTCGAGTTTCATTTTGCATTGGATTGATAAAACACGACGTAAACTTGTATTTCTATATTTTTTACCTTTTAAAGACACTGCCGTTTGTAATATAATTTGACCAAAGTAGATAGTGATGTGCTTATGTGTTGTTTATTTGTTTAGATTTTATTTTTAGATCTCTTGAACTTGTAAGTCATAGTCCTGATACTCCCAAGTACCTGCACCGTACCTACATTTAAAGCTGATTATTCACCATCACTTCTCGATCTAGTATAGTAAGCATGTGACACTGGCAGAATTGCAATATCATCCAGTCGCAGAAGCCATACTCAAGAAGTCAAGTCAATAAATAGGACAGTTGACACATCACACACCACACTTAATGCATATCTAGGTATAGCTCCCGAAGTCATCTCGCCAATATTCAGGTAGATTGGTATCTAGTCCGACATATTTCGATTAAAACGACTTAAAATATTTTGTAATATAATTCATATGCAACAATACTCGAATGCTTTTTTAATCAAATATACACTCAACAAGCAGAACTATTGTGACAATATCAATGGGTTGGCCTTGCGCGTTGTTTTATGCTAGTCACTATAAATGACTTCGTTCTGACCTGCCGTATTGTCTATCTTTACGGAGAATTGGAATGGGCTTCATTTCGACATTTGAATCCCATTCTGGGCGAAACACTGCCAGCCTATTGTCTGGAACCATCAATGGGAATGAGAATGAAGTGATATTTCACTCTCATTCAAGTTAGACAATAAGCAGATAAACAGCCTAACTTAAGTTAATTTGATGTGCAATTAGTGTATTTGATTGTCTTTTTATTTGTAGAATTTGTAGTGTAGGCATGTGATGACGCTGTAGTAGATTTATTTATGGAGATATTACATGCTCGTATCTTTCATTATCGTCTAATTTGTTAAATAAATAAATGTGCGTGTAGTTCCTTCTCTTAGGTAATACTGCAACTGTAATGGAGCCTTTGTGTATTTATACTACGTTATACGTATGTGTACTAATATATAGGAATGAGAAATTGGTACAGCCTTGAAATTAAATTACAAATACTAATAAAACTATGTCATATTTCTTCAAACCCTATTTAAAATGTTCTATAAGCAAAGCAAGCAGGTAAAACAAGTTAGATTTGATGATATTCAATATTTATTCACAAACAAAAGCATACCTACATACCTATAACAAACATATCAAAGATCATAAAGATTCAAAGTTACAAAATGCAAATAATTTTATATTGAATCCTTCCTAACTCATTCGCAGTAAAGTTCCCAACTCGCATGAACAGAGAGGATGTTGCTTTAACATCTGGCGTATAGCTTGCAAGTCTCGTAACTTGAATAAAAAATTCTAATAAGTAGAACGATCTATATAAGTTCTAGCTCTTATATTAAAACGTATAGAGTTCCGAGCTGCACACGGCTTCCGACTGCACCGCAATTACGTATTATATAATAATGTACCTCTCAGTTCTACACAAGACGTTCCATGTTTGGTTACGATGTACATCTATACCGTAATACAAATAAAATAAACTGTAGTGACTTGTGCTTAATCTGTGCTTACGTATGAGAACGGGCTTGATGGCTGAAAACATACGAGTGTGTGGTTGGCTCTCCATGCCGTGACTCAACCCCTGCACTTGGAGTTTAGATACCTACTTGGAATCTCCAGGGGTATATTGTGTTCGCTTCAGTATTGGCTCGTAGGAAGTCTAGACAGCGCGGACGTTCCGCTTAATATTTTTCTTTCGCACGTGTTTCTTCTGTATTATTTAATATATCCATTCTATAAGTATATTACTGCGGTATGAATATCACTCTGATATTGTAAATGCGAAAGTTTGTGTGTGAGGGTGTGTTTGTATGTGTGCACGCGTGTGTGCGGATGTGCGTTTATTACTTCTTCACGTTGAACTGGCTCAACAGTTTTGGATAAAATCAGGCATGGTATAATTATACCTAAGTTTAACACATTTTTTTTTACACAGCTTTTTTTATAACAATTTAAAGGTAAGTGCTCGAAGGGTTACGATAATGTTATTCCACGCAGATGAACTCTTCGACAGAAGTGTATACAGGGCCTTCTGAAACTCAAGGATAACCTGGTACCGGGCGAAATATCAAGGTACACAATTTTTTTTTTTTACAACATGGAGTGTCAAAGTTCACTGAGAATAATTTTGTAAACCATAACTCGTCAAAACTCAACTTATTTTACTTATGGCGGATCCCTATAATCTATCTATCCACAGTTTTCCTTACTACCGATAGAAATTTGACATAACGTCTATACAAATAGTGTTAAATATCTAACTCTAGTAAGGTAAACAGGCGATAGATAGATTATTGGGACGGGCCGTTGACAATGTTTATTACTTAGATTTGTAGTTGCGATTAATATCACCGTTATTTGAGAACACATTATTAAAAAATTACAGTAAAAATATTAATCTTTATCAAAAAATTTCTATTATAGCTTGGCAAAGTGACTGGAAACCTTGACCCCCGCCTGGTACCAGGATATCGTTGAGTTTCGGGACTCCGATATATAAATCGTTTCTTGAAAATTTGATTAGTTCATCTGTTTTCAAACACAAAAGCTTATCAATAACTAACTGCTCTCCGCGGTTTCACCCGCGCGGTGATGGATGATGATGAATCTTATATAGCCTATGTTAATCAAGGTGAATGTAGCTTTCCAATGGTGGAAGAATTTTCGGAATTGGTTCAGTACTGAGCCAATTTAAACGTTAAACGTTAAAACATACTTATTCTTTCCTCTTTACAATATTAGTATAGACAACATTTAGCATGCTCTTTTCGCATTTAAATGGGAATATTTTTATATGTTTTCATATATTAATCTGCTCGGTTATGAAAATAAATAAATCGTGACAATACAGAGATTTCCGCCATTTGAGCCGTTTGTAAGCAACAGACCGTGCGAAAACCAGACGCTAGAGAATTAGCCAGCTCTCCACTAGTCCTTGCTGTGGCTGACCATAATACATTCAACAGAAACTGCTGAAATAGAAGCAAGTTTTGTTATTGGTTTAGTACCTAGAACCAACCGCAAAGTTATCGTGGCATGAAAATATAATGATACTGGAAAAACTATGTATCTATAAAGAAAATACTATTGAACGTAACTTAACGGGGCGTAATCATAGACTGAATATGCCTTCTTTTGAGGACGTACTCGACCGTGTAACGATGAAAATTAATTCAGCATAAGGCTTCAGAGCCTAAAGTATTGTCGCCAGCCGTGCGATTCTCTAAGAGCAAACATCGTTGCATCTTTGAAAACATCAGTGAAACAAATGAAGAGATGACAAGAAACGTTGGAAAAGCAACCATATATGTACAAGGGCGATATCTCACAAAGTATTTGACATCGGTGAGCTCGTTGACGAATCATTACAGAATCGCACGGCTGGTTGCTAGCCTGTAGCTCTACCATGAGTGGGCAACATAAATCTCATCTATAGTCGATACTCGATCTCGCCTCACTATTAAGCTTGTGATTGGCGTACTCGCTATCAATTTTAGTTCTACAATTGAGCGCGAGATGGCACTGTTCTTTATTTTATACATTTTTCGCGGCAGTCGATATCGAGCAACGATTGGTATCAATGTTGTTAACTCATGGTAGACCTACTGTTCGTTTTTATGAGAATATTTTCAGGTGGGGATCGCGGAATCGCACTATTAAATTCCGTTGTCTCCATTTTTCCATCAAACACCACCATGCGTAATCGTTACATGGTAGAAATTCCTAACCTTAATGAAACTCCTTGTCTGTGTCTATGTTTCCCGAGAGGTACGAGAGTCTTCAAATCAAGAGTGAATCTTTTAGGCACGCGGGGCGTTTCACAATTTGGACCGCACCACCACTTAACTTCGAGTAGTCAAACACTAGTTCTAAAAATTAAATTTAAATATCTTTAAAAAACGTAGGACGTCCTGAGGCACGGTGGAGTGACGATCTGCGCAAGACGGCTGTCAAAAACTGGATGCGAGAAGCCCAAGATAGACCTAAGTGGCGTGCAATTGGAGAGGCCTATGTCCAGCAGTGGACTGCTACAGGCTGATGATGATAATGATCTTTAGCTATGTGCAGTGCGATCTTCAACTCTGCAGTTTGATCCTTAACAATCTGCAGTTATAAGTTTAAATAAATTTATTCTCAAAAAAGATTAATATCACTTACATGAAAACAATATTATACATAAACAAATTTAACCGTCGCGTCGTGTTATTTACACTTATCATAACACTTGACTATTAAATGCTTTTATTAAAGTAGTTTGCTATTGTTAATTATGTACTGGACTAATTGAACCTTAAAAGTGCTAAATGATCTAGCATTTTTATACTTGAGGGTATTTGGGTTTCTGCTCTCCGTTTGATTCTCTACTAATGCATATCATGAGAAGCACGAAATTAAAGATCTGTTGTTTATACATTAAATATGTACATATAGCCATTATATCCCCATGAGGGTTACATCACATCACAAGAGATGAGAAAAACAACGAGCATCGTTGTACAAACTGCCAATGAGTTATTTATGCTATGCCACATTTGTACTGGATTGATAGTTTACGCTGTATGTCTAGTACATTAGTACTTAATAGCTTAAATTTGCGAAGAAGTATTCGTATCGTCGTCCATCACATATATATATCTCAGTGAAACACTGAGGCCGTAGCACAAACAATTTACGAAAAAATATTCTCATCGCAAATGTCAGCGCGTCACGGTTCGACGTACAAACTATGAGTTATCTGTGTTGCCCTAGATACATGACAGTTTGTACTGTTTCACGTGAGCGATACGTGTAACGTAACGTATCGTTCACGTAAAACAGTTACGTAACGTATACTGATAAAAATACTTTAACTATACGATCTGTGGTCGCCCCGCGTCCTATCAGAGGTATATATTTTCAAAGGAAAAAGCCGAATAAAAAGTGAGATCCATAAAGATTGATAGCAATATTTTAGTTCAAGTAAATTCTAATGATCACAATTCCAAAGTTAAAATCGGACACGAGCACTCGAGAACTTTGTAATTGCGTTTTATTTTATTTTCAAAATTACTTTGACGCCGCGAATTTATATAAATTGGTAGCGGTTTCGCATATAAGCTTTAGACAGATTTACTTCTGTTGCTGTGTGCC
Source organism: Selenia dentaria (assembly GCA_917880725.1). Lineage (NCBI taxonomy): Eukaryota > Metazoa > Arthropoda > Insecta > Lepidoptera > Geometridae > Selenia > Selenia dentaria. The sequence continues at coordinate 43,000,714 of OU862876.1, forward strand.
GTTGTGGTTGGGGGCTGCTCATATAGAAAATATATAGAAAACACAAACGCACGTATAGAAAACACTAGTTGACCCGCTGGCTTCGCTCGCTTAGTCTTGGTGTAGTGCCGAGAGAGTTGTTCTTTAAATTCCGATTAGTTTTTTTATATATGAACCGATAGACATGAAACAAACACTTAATGTTAAGCGGAGCTTAGCGCAGTCAATATATTTGTGATACCATATATGCGTGTATACCTTGAGCATTCACACTCGCTAAAAGGCTACTTCTCGCGGCGGCGTCGTGTGGCAGGTCGTCCTCTTCCCTCAAATATGGTTGAGGAGGGCGATGGCTGGCACACTGGTATGATGGCTGGTATGCTCTCGGTATGTACGATATTTAGAAATTAGTTAAAAGTCTATTAGCGTACAAAAAAAATGTATTATGTAAGTTTAGTTAAGAAAAAAAAATGTCCTCCTGTATTCCGTTAGTAATTATAAAAAAAATATAAGTTTAAAATATAAATGTAAACAATGCCACGGACCCATTGAGACTGTGAACAAAAGCAATAATAAAAATAAATATATATATTTGTGAAAACCACATCTAAATCGAATAATCCGTTTCTGATATTAGCGTGCGCAAACGCACAGACAAACGGACAATCATTGTAACAATACATTTTTTTTCATTCAATTTTCGTTTATAAAAGTCTCAATTATATTTTTTCTCTAATATCTTCTATATACAGACAGCGATCCGTTACATTTATAATATAATATGTATATATTTATATTATTTTATATTTATAATATGTATATGTATCTGTACCCAGCGGCGCCCGCGTATTACGTACCTACCTAACCTACCCGCTTTTTTTCTGATATCAAAGCATCACAACGACTGGCTCTATCCGTTAGGTGCTCAACGGTTGATTAATCTTGGAAGTGGAAGTTAGCCAGACGGATATTAGAAAATGCACTGTCATCATTCATCCAATTTCCTCGCGAAGTTACATTCGTTAAAGCTTCAGTCAGAGGTAGTATATGCAGTACCAGTGCTGCCCCGCTACAGTAACATATCGATAGTTACTTTTACATTGCAAAGTATGACGAGAATAGTTCATTACTAGCTATAAACTACAGACGATAGCTCTCTCGTCACTCTACGTATTTACCAAATACGCTTCAGAGTCCCAATCGCCCTACTGTCAAGTAGTATTTTATTTTTACCAAATCAATAATTAGTTGTACTCGTATGTTGACTTTACTCGTGAAAACTGTCTATAATTATTGTCAATCTCTACGAACTACCTTACAAAACTTGCTGACGCACACAACACAGTTAGATGATCATATAAAATATGATAACACATGCAATAAACAAAGTTATAGGAATTAAATGACATACATTTTTAATTACATTAAAACAATGAAGGCTGGAACCCTTTTAAGTATAAATACTATTTCTAGACTGTGGTTGTCTATTTTTGATATACATTTATAAAACGTAAAGAAATAAAATTCATAATGTTATAATTCATAAGCATAATAGAAGATTCTTATTATTGTTTATTGCCAAATTTTTTTTAGAGGAAAGCGATGGTTGCGTACACCAAAACCATATTTGAATACAACCTCAAAATGGCCGTCAGGGTCCGAAACAGTTAATTCGAAACAGTTAATTGTCCTGCTTCAGTGCAATACGGGAGAGTACCTAAGCTAATAAGTTAATATTAGTAGTTATTTAAGTTAATCTGTATTTGACAAAGAGCAAGTATGAGCATACAGAGCAGACACGCTCACGAAAAGGTGTCGGCAAGCAGTGGCGTCGTGTGGCGGGTCGCCATCTTCCCTCAAATATGGCTGAGGAAGGCGATGGCTGCCACATGCAGCACTCGTAAACGGGTGCTGTCTGCGGAGACCGGTCTGCTCCGAATACTGATGCAAACTCAGAAACGATAAAGCCCTTAATTAAGTAGTTTAACATAAAAATCTTATGTCCTCTAATTAAGTATAGATTGTCTCTTTTTAATTGTATTTAGATGTGATACATTTGCAAATATGTAAACTAAAAAATGGCATGAATCCTCGCGTCTGTGGAGGCTAGTTATATAATAAACAATAATAATATATATTTTTTGTTTCAGATAATGTGTTTCCTCCAAACGCCAGCGGTAAGTTACTATTTTATATGGTTTATTCCAGAAACTTCCTCACAAGCATTGTGTACAAGATGTTATAGGAATTATCCCAGAAAGTCATGCAACGATAACAGCATTGCATTAGTAGAATATTTTATTCTTAAACAATAACTTACTTACCAATTGTGGAATTCGTTTTAGTACATACGTGTGCATCATTAGGTATTTGTCGGGGAATTATTGTTCTTGTTCGTGTTATCTACCGACTTCCAAAAAAAGGAGGAGGTACTCAATTGTGTGGTCCCATTTAAATTTCATCAAATTCGGTCCAGTAGTTTTTGAGATACGCTCAAATAACTGAATAGATTGGAAGTCGATATAAATTTTTTCAAATTGTACTTGTCTTCACATGTTCGTTTTTAGGGTTCCGTACCCAAAGGGTAAAACGGGACCCTATTACTAAGACACAGCTGTCCGTCCGACTGTCTGTCTGACTATATAGTCAGACAGACAGACGGACGGACAGCTGTCATTCTATCACAAGACTGTATCTTATGAACCGCGATAGACAGTTCTAATTTTCACATATGATGTATTTCTGTTGCCACTATAACAACAAATACTAAAAAACAGTATAAAATAAATATTTATCGGGGGCTCCCATACAAATGTGATTTTTTGTTCGTTATTGCTCGATATTGATAACAGATAACAGGTGTACCTGTTGCTGTTATCAATATCGCTTGTAATATTCACAGAATATTAAGTTATAATATTCATTTTAAAATTAAATTATTAAATTAAAATAAAATTATTATCCCCTCCAATTCCCATACAACAAACGTGATCTTTTCACGGTCTTAATAACGATTACAGGTAGAAACTTGAAATATTTATATACATAATACAATACAATGACGCTATTATAATAAATAATAATGTTTTAATTAATCATACATACGAAAATCAAAATATTTATATACGCATACTTTTTTTATTCCTGTCGATATATCCAACCACACGATCATTGCAAAGACTATATAATAAAGTGTCCGTATAGGCACAGTAGATGTATAGAGAACCTTTCGGATTATGCTATCCGTTTCCCAAAACATCCATTCCCAAAACATCGTTCCCATCACTTCAGTTTCCTAAATAACCCGTTTCCCGATATAAGTGTTTTCCACAGTGTACTTTCCCAAAATATACGTTTGGCTTGATATCCGTTTCGCAATAAGACCTAATCCCAAAACGTCCGTTCCCGTCTCTACTGTTTCCCAGAATGTGCTTTACCAAAAATATACGTTTCGCTTGATATACGTTTCGCGTATCTTGATGATGTCATATTTGACGGTGTATCCCGTAAGTAGAGGTCACTAAAAAAGGTGAAAAAATAATAATTATTTATAGCAAATTATTGTAAAATATCAATAATTTGTTAATAAATGTATACACATTGCTCTATTCAAAAAATGTAACCTTTTCAACGGCGTAAAACCTCTTTGCTGCTACTAGGTCAGTAAAAACAGACGTTTTTTTGGTTCAACTTTGCACTTAATTTCCGATCTAAATTTATTTTTTTATAAGGGTTTGTATCACTTACTGAGGATAAAATCACAAAATGCTGACAGATCCAGGTGACGCCACAATCGCCATCTAGAAAAAACATTTTCGGCCGATATCTCGGAAACTATGCACTTTAGGGCAAAAAACATGGAGACTATTAATATAGAGAATAAAATTTCGCATCTTTTGTTTCTTGTAAACTTTTTTGCAAAACTTACCGTTTACGATTTATGGACCGGTTTTTCTATCGCGTCCAATAACTCTTGAAATATTAGATTAATCAATAAAATGCATCAATCTATTCTTAAAGATCGGTTTATTCTCTACAACTTTTGATTTAAACTTTTTTTTCTAATATCCATACTTTTTGAGCTATAAGACGTTTAACTACATTGGAAGACGCCTTCACGCTTCTGGAATGGCAAGGACTTGGCATCAATATTAACGGTGAATACATCACTCACCTTCGATTTGCCGACGATATTGTAGTCATGGCAGAATCCATGGAAGACCTCAGTACAATGCTCGAAGGCCTCCATCGAGTTTCCCAACGGGTAGGTCAAGATGAACATAGATATGACGAAAATGATGTCTAATGCCCATGTTGTACCTACCCCAATATCAGTTGGGAACTCAGTTCTCGAAGTTGTTGACAAGTACATCTACCTGGGACAGACAGTCAAACTAGGCAGGTCCAACTTCGAGAAAGAGGTCAATCGTCGAATCGAACTCGGCTGGGCAGCGTTCCTGAAACTTCGCGAAGTCTTCTCGTCAAAAATACCTCAGTGCCTCAAGACAAGAGTCTTCGACCAATGTGTGTTACCAGTGATGACTTATGGCACTGAAACGTGGTCTCTTACTATTGGCCTCATAGATAAGCTCAAATTCGCACAACGAGCTATGGAGAGGGCTATGCTCGGGGTTTCTCCACATTGATCGAATCAGAAATGAGGAGATCTGTAGAAGAACGAAAGTCACCGACATAGCTCAGAAGATTAGCCAGTTGAAGTGGCAGGGCACATAGCACGCAGAACAGACGGCCGATAAGGCCGAAAGATTCTGGAGTGGAGACCACGGACCGGCAAGCGCAGCGTAGGTCATCCACCGACACGGTGGAGATAGCTAGCGAGCTATTGTACGCGTTCCCCGGGATACACCCGCAAGGCCCATATTTAAAGATCTTGGGATTCTCACGCTGCCTTCAATAGTCATTTTCCAGGTGGCAACGTTTATGAGAGCGAATCTTCACACATTTAAAAAACACAGCGACTTACATTCCTACCACACGCGCAACGCTGAAAAGCTTGTATCATTGCCGCACACGCTTGCCAAATCTGGTAAGTTGACGCATATAATGGGCCCAGCTGTCTATAAAAGACTTCCTGATGACGTCACCACTGCCTCAAGCATATCATCTTTTAGGAACAAATTAAAACGTTGGCTAATTGAGCGGACCTTCTATAGCTTTGAGGAGTTCATGGATCAATCTTTAACTTGAAATCAATCAATTATTTGTGTTTATATTATGGAGAGATTAATCAACAATCTCGAAATTTTGACATTATTTGTTTACAACTTTTCTTCATTTTCTTATATTGACATTTATTATTTATATTATTATTTTATTGACATATATTATTAATTATTGAAATTGCTGAATGCAGTGTAGAATTATTTTTAATTAATATTTTTGCATGTATACTTGAGTATACATTCTACCGTTATTGACATGTAATATTTTTACGAATAAATTACTATTGACTACTATTGACTATTGAGATACGACCTGAGGAAGGTCGCAGGACGACATTGGATGCAGGCCGCAACCGGTCCTTTTGGAAAATCATGGGGAAGGCATATGTTCAGCAGTGGACGTCCTACGGCTGAGATGATGATTATGATGAAGTGATCCTTAACCTTATAAAAAATAAAATTTGGATCTGAAATTTAGTGCAAAGTTAAATTCTATTTTTACTGGCCTATACTAAAAATCAGAATAAGATGTAATTTTGAATGTTTTGACATACGGTTACTATGAGAAACGCGTCTTTTGGGCAGACAGGTGTCATGAGAAACTGACATTTTGGCATATGGATGTTATGGGAAATGGGTATTTTCGCATACGAACATAAAGAACAGTACGGAAACTACCTTCAATCGTTCGAAATGTCCTACTGACATAAACATGCGCATCGACGAGACCCCTAAGCGGTTCTCGCGCTGCCGTCAGTAGTGAGTGTTACAAACTATTTTTACATCATAACCTTTTTATATAATCTAAAACATGAAATGTCACACTTGACTGACTGCTATGTGTTTTAAAATTGTAATAGTGTTCTTGTATGATCGATCATAAATCATAATAAATTCGTAAAACATAACACAAAATACAAATCTTAGATGGCGGCTGCAATAGATTATTAATTATAAATTATTATGAACTAACTGGGTGTCATTTTTATGGTTTTCGAGGGTGTCGAAGTCGATAGTGCTGTCAAAATAGAAATCCAATTAGGCGTCTGCGCGAAATTATCTACTTTATCGTCATGGGTATCGTTTTCATGGTTTTCGAGGGCGTTGAAGCCGATAGTCCTGTCAAAATAGAAATGCAAGATGGCGTCTGCCCGAAATTATCCACTTTTTCATCTTCGGTGTCGTTTTATATTTTTACGGTTCAGCCCGAAAATGCGTGACAAGCACCCGAAAACAGAACTCATGAGCACTGCACCCACGCCACCTGCGGCACCTACCACGCGCCCAACCGCGGCTCACGTACGCTCCCGCCAAAACTTGTAAAAGGTTATGCCATATTGATAAGTTCCCAAGATCTAGAAGTGGTGGTGTGTCAATACTAAACTGTTTTCAACTACTATTTTAAGTGCTCTTCTCCCTAAGTCTGTACCAGAGGCTGTAGCACAAACAATTTGCGTAAAAATCTTATCGTAAGCGTCAAGGCGTCATGCTTCAGCGCACATAATATAAGTTAACTGTGTCACAGTTGCTTTAGCTAAATGACAGTTTATACTAAATACTTTAACGATGCGATCACATTACACACATATTTTTGTGCTCGGTCCACAGGACGCTCATTCCTAGTTAACGTCCTTTGGGGACCATTGCGGTGGGCTCCAGTATGCACGACGAGTAAAACTTTGACAATATCGCACCTCTATCAATGGAGGTAGAGGCGTCACAGACGTCCAACGCGATGGTAATGAACAACTCAATAACAAAGTTCAGCATAATTACAAAAGTGGTCGTAGCTATGGAATCCTATTCGGAGGGCTGTACTGTAGGTAAGAATACATATATCATTTCTAAAGAGTGTTAAAATTTTTTGGAGTGATATTTTTAAAGACCTTCGTTTTGAAACCCTCCTCGATAGGTGGTACATTGCGTCAAAACAGATATTTCGGCTACTACTATACCGAACTATACCGAACTTTAGGAACGACATCTATCTTATATAACACGCGGTACATAGACGAATCGAACCGTACGCGATAACTCATTTATAAAAATCCATCAAGCTTAGACTGCACGCTGGTTTGTGTTTTTTTTTTCATATAACTGTAACGGTTATCCGACGATCATTTTTGCTGTTGGGTCAGTTTATACAAAACATTTAAAAATACTAACTTAAGTTTCCTCTTGAATGCATTAGTAAAACTTCAATACCATCTCTAGAGTATATACTTATAAAGATTATCGTGTACAGGGAAATGCAGGAGACATTTTTTAAAAAGTGTTAAAAAGTTTAGTGATTGAATGATGATAAGGTTTGAGGACCAGGTAAAATTAAAAATCTTTTTGCTTACATAAAAGTGGAATAAATCTCCCACGAAACTTACAAACATGATCGCAGTCTAATGTGGCTGACTGACATGAATATTCGAGAAAGATCGAGAAAACCTCTCAACGTGGCCTAAAAGTTCTAGAGTGTGTTATATATTTAATCCGCTCACACTATTCTTGGATATCACCCTTAGATGGTATAGAATTATTTCGCTACTCCCAAAGTGGTCGTAACGCGCCCCGAACTCTTCTATCCTTGGGACCGGAATCCTTCAAAGCTAATAACGAGTATTCATTTTAATTGATTCGTTTGAATAGTGAAATGAATGGAATTTTATGGAGGGATATAATCCTTCATTTGTTTAATTGACTGCCTTATCTTTATCGCGAAAAAAGAAGACACAATATGATACAGAATTGCTGTACATGACCTAGGGGCAGCCGAGTTATTAAATATTGATTGCAATGAGTGTATTTTTGTTCTTAAAGCTAATGCCACAGCCTCTGTTATGTGATTCACATTGAAGAATTTTACCTGACTCTAAATAAGTTCCGTATCAACAAGTTGTAATAGTCCGGGCGCGTGAACTCAGCGCGTGGCAATCTTCTAGTAAATAAATAGTCAAATATGTAGTTGTATAATTGATTATCGTATCAGACGCTGAGTATCGATAGGTACATTCATCATCATCATCTCAGCCGTAGGACGTCCACTGCTGAACATATGCCTCCCCCATGATTTTCCAAAAGGACCGGTTGGAAGCGGCCTGCATCCAAGGTCGTCCTGCGACCTTCATCAGGTCGTCTGTCAACCGTGTCGGTGGACGACCTACGCTGCGCTTGCCGGTCCGTGGTCTCCACTCCAGAACCTTTCGGCCCCATCGGCCATCTGTTTTGCGTGCTATGTGCCCTGCCCACTGCCACTTCAACTGGCTAATCTTCTAAAGGTACATTAGTACTTAATTATTAATCCTTTGAATTATACGTCCATACGAGTATCTGACAATATTACAATAAACTAGCTGCGCTCCGCGGTTTAATCTGCGTGGTGATAGATGATGATGATGATGATGAATTAAAATATATGCCTATGTTACTCAGGGATATTGTAGCATTCTAATCGTGACAGAATTTTTTAAATTGAACCTGCAGTTTCGGAGCGGAGCCTATTCAATTCAAACAATCAAACATATTTTTGCTCATAATATTATAATGACTGAACTTATGAAATACATAATTGAAAAAGTTCTCACGAAGTCACGTATTTGGGCTCATGTGGCGTAAAACCTTTCGTGTATATTTTAAAGACAGTTTATTTGATTGTTTGGAGATTACTCGTATCCTTTCGATATAACCTTCGAGCCAAATATCGTAGATCGGAAATTAATTAAGAAAACTCAAACCATTGACCTAATTTTTCATATTTTTCCATTTAGTTTATTTTTATTCCAGCGCACCCAGAAGAGCAAAGCGTTCAAACATTCACTTTGATAATTGAGCGATATCAAAGATTAAACATAATCGGTAGCCTCTATTGAAATTAATACCTTTGACAAACAAAACATTTGTGTCGACATATTATTCAATTTATAAAGCTCAATTCATCGCTAAAACCAGCACGCAGATTCTCTCCGACTAATTGGACCTATTAGTAAGATTGGTTTCACTGCGACTCTCAGCCGATTTAATCTGTTGGTCGAAATGCCTCACATAATGAGCTTAGTGGCTGATCCCGCCCCCTAGAAAAGCCGCTCTTCAGTGAATTGCTACACGCGTTCGTGGTGTTTTAGAAATTACGTAACACGAGTAAAGTTCGTTGAATAAGACTTTTCAATATAAAGTGTATTGTATACTCCGTAAGGTATCAGCAGCCGTGCGATTCTTTAATACTTTATGAGATATCGCCCTTGTACACATGGTTGTGTTTCCAAAGATTCTTAGACATAGACATAGACATAAATTGTATTGTGCCAAAAAAAACAGGTTACAGAAAAAGGAAATAAAACATAATTAAGAAAATGAACATTAAGTTTTCGTTGACACAAGCCGGTCCCAACTCAGCATAGTGCCGATTGTAAACAACCGACGCTGGTCTTCCGTTGGGAACGGCAGGTGACGCAACGCACGGACATAATACACTGTGCGTGATTCAATAACAACAATACCATACACTCTAAATCCATTTATAAAATATATCATATAACATACACATCATTCAAATTAGTTATGAAAAAGTTTGACACAGTCTATGGAGAAAAACGCTAAATACCCATTGTTATCTGTGTTTAAACTGGTTCAATGTCACTTTTAAAGAAATACTATCACCATTATAATGGTCTGTGACATAGTCTGTGATAATCACTTCGTATGAATGTACCCATTTGTCGTTAAACCAATAAATTACTATCATAATAACATTGAGATATATACAATGTGATACAGGTCAAATTTAAGTTAAATTTAAATTTAAAATTACTAATTACAAAAAATAATACGTTAATGTTTTACCGGGATATATAAGTACGTAATTTTTATTATATTAAATAGTATCGTTCTTCGCTCTTTTGATGTGCGAAAATAAATCTTTTCAACTTAAGTCTAAATCCGTGTATACATTGCAGGTTCCTTAAAGGCGGCGGAATATTATTCCAGCACTTGGTCGCATAGCGAAAACTTTCTCTGAAGGCGGCTGTTCCGTGTTGTTCTGTAACGATTTGCGACGAGCATTGACGGGGCTCAAGGGACCTGCGACTAGCATTCCAGGACAACTTGTCGTATAGATACGATGGCTCTTTGTATTTTAAAACACCAAACAGAAGACATGCCAAGTTTGCGGAGTCTTCTCATCTCGTCATTTGTTTCACGGATGTTGTCAAAGATGCAACGATGTTTGCTCTTATGGCCGTTTTCAATAACCTATCTATCGTTGGTTTACCTTACTAGAGATAGATATTTGACACTATTTGTATGGAGGTTATGTCAAATTTCTATCGGTGGTAAGGAAAACTGTGCATAGATAGAATATTGAAAACGGCCGTTAGAGAATTGCACGGCAGGCCCAGACAAAGGATGTTTCTGTTATCATTAAAGCCAAACGACAACTCCAAAATGTATGGCATTGATTTACCTGTGGAAGTTATCGTTAAAGCCAAACGACAACTCCAAAATGTATGTACTCTGCTGCTATGATATTATACTTGTAACCCATAAATCTCCATATTGAATTTACTTATATCTGGGCCAATTGCGTGTAATTCTGGCAGTCACCAGCAGAAAATACTCCGTGAAAGGTTAGAGCACACAATAAGTAAGCTTTCTTGTTTTAATTTCTACTTGGCAATGCAACTGTAATTGACAGGCAAAATGAGAACTACCATGAGACGAATTCATTAATTTTTTAACATGACAAAAGTATAGGATCAACATATATACACTATACAGGATGTTCAGTTATAAGTTCTTGCTGGATAACGCTAGGACTATTATTAGGCTTTCAAGAATTTGAGTGCATGCTTTACCTGCCTTATGTTTGGTTTGAAGGTTCTTGTGACATATTATTTACTGGGCGGATGGAACTCTCGGAGTTGAATCTTAAAGCTGTTAGTTCCAGGGCCACAACCGCCACAACACATTAGGCGAACGACTTGCCATCCCGTATGAACCCATGATATACAAGATGTTTGGAAGAACAACGTACGAAAATTGGGTTAAAAAACCAGTAATAAAAATCGGTTCCAAGTCAAATCTTTGGGGTTGAGTAGCAAACGACCCCACTTACCCCCTATTTTCGTATGTTCAACGTTCTGCCGAACAACCTGTATAAACTTTCATAAAAAAAGCATTCGCGGTCAAATCATTAATGACAGATTCTCTCTCAGTTTGTTATCTAATCAACACTACAGTATGAAACAAATTCTGCCGAACAGCACAGCGATAACGTGAAACCGATATTCTATTCCCGAAAGAGCACGTCACTCGGAATGGTCTCTAGTTAAATCAACTGTGGCCAAAGAAGCTCGTCTGAATAAGGCGTCGGATGTGAGCTATTTTGGTGTGGAAACGGTTAACTTGACATTTGGAAGTAACCGATTTTAAAAATAACGATAGTTTATATAGTGAAGCAATGATACAGGTAATCGCTGGAGGTCCGTAGCTTAAATATAATCTTTATATATAAAAATTAACCCCTATGTCTCCTGGTCACGCTATATTTCATCTTTTTTGAAAATGTTTTCTAATACTTCGTAAAAGGTTCTAACATTTAAAAAAATCAAGAAAAGACGGGAGGTCGTTGCGAGGCCGAACCGAGCCTACTACGCGATCGAAGTCGCGGGCAGTCGCTAGTATTTAATAATGATCATCATTGAAATCATTGAAAAACTGACAAAGCCACATACATAATATAATAGATAGGTAAAGCTAGCATATTTTTTTTATTGTAATGATTATTTTATATAAAAATAGTTCATCATCATCATCTTCATCTCAGCCGTAGGACGTCCACTGCTGAACATATGCCTCCCCCATGTTTTTACAAAAGGACCGGTTGGAAGCGGCCTGCATCCAACGACGTCCTGCGACCTTCATCAGGTCAACTGTCCACCGTGTCGGTGGAGGATCTACGCTGCGCTTGCCGGTCCATGGTCTCCACTCCAGAACCTTTCGGCCCCATCGGCCATCTGTTCTGCGTGCTATGTGCCCTGCCCACTGCCACTTCAACTGGCTTCTTCTGGGCTATGTCGGTGACTTTCGTTCTTCTACGGATCTCCTCATTTCTGATCCGATCACGTAGAGAAACCCCGAGCATAGGCCTCTCCATAGCTCGTTGTGCGATTTTGAGCTTATCTATGAGGCCCATAGTAAGAGACCACGTTTCAGTGCCATAAGTCATCACTGGTAACACTCATTGGTCGAAGACTCTTGTCTTGAGGCACTGAGGTATGTTTGACGAGAAGGCTTCGCGAAGTTTCCGGAACGTGCTTTTAAAAATAATTAAATCGTTAATATTGTTCAATCCAATAAACTCATAAATCCAGCTCTGTGAGCTTACCTATCTACTATGTAGAAATGTGGTTATAAAACACACTATAATAGTTAAAACATTGCATAGTAAAGTTACACGCCTGTATCCCGGGAAGAATAAGCGGATACCATGGATTTCCAACAGGCACGATCGACAAGCCTGGCACACATTAGCTTCATTCACTGTCATCATCCTCATGTCGCACCTTCTTCATACATGCACGTCTGTTTAGGGTACTACTCTTTGTTTTTTTTTCGGCAAAACATCTACAATTAGGTCCAAATACAATTGTCACATTTATGCTTCCACCGTACATATTTGCTTAGTAATTTTCTTTCACCTATCATTTCTTTGTAGGAATATTTAAGGGCATGTGCCGGTCTCGACATGACATTCTGAACTCTTTACTAGACGTGCATTCAATCTACGCTCCTTTCTTATCACATTGTTTCTTACGTCGAGTCACATCACACGTACCAGCTTGGCGCTTAACGTTCATCTGAACTGCAGGTATTTAACTTCAATATAATTTTAGGCATATACAACATTCCCTACCATACGTGAATGTCAACGGTAAGATCTTCTATGTAAAGTCAGTTGTGTCTTAAAATATTGACTGCGCTCATTAAAGTGAGAAAAATCGACTTGATTTCTATTATTCATTCTCCAATCATTGGAGATCCTCACTCTTTGCAGTTCTTGCATTCACTTTCAAGGTATTCTCTTAAATATGGGGCAATCGAGAGCATAATATTCGCTCGAATTTACTGCAACTTACATTCATGATGCAATACTAGATTGATGAATACAAAATTTTCGTTGTAGAAAAATATTCGGTAAGTAAGTCGTTCGTTCTTAATCGTAGTTTAATAATTTTCAGACGCTGTCCAAGAATTTATCAACCAGCCCTATTGCCGCTACCAACCAACATATCTCCTTTTCAGTGATAAAACAGGCTCATTAGAGACTCACATTAGAGATTTCAGAGCTCGATTAAGAGCATCTACGAGTACTTCCCAAATCGACTGACCATACATACCTGGCTGACCATAAAACTCTACGAGTATAATAGGTTTATTTTTTAAGTAACGAAAGTGTGATAAACCGTATGACATTTGTTTGGTCAAATTTAGTGCCAATGTAGAAAGTTTACTGATCTAATTTTATGTTTGTTTAAGAAAAGTTTCACTTCACGTTGCAGTTCCTGGAAAAGTAGGTTGATTTCTACGAAATCTATTGTATTATTCGCCAGTATTGTATTATCATCTTTTACAAAAGTTATTGAGTCAACGGGTTAAGCATACCTTTAGTGTACATAAACCATTACCATATTTGTGCGATAGCGCATGGTGACGAACGTACTTATTCGTCACTGTGCAGTCCTGTAGCTCTTCCTTAAACCTTAGTTAATGTTAATGTAGATATAACGTTTAGAAGATTGTCCCGAGTCTTGTTTTCAATCTTGCTTAGAGCTGATGTGTTGTATGCCATCGTATATGCCACTTAATGAAAGCTAGAAGGGACGCTTCCCCCGTACTGTATAACTTAACCGCATTTAGCACTTTGCCCTAACATGCCCACGAGCGAGGTTAGAGCTCGCAGTTCTCGCTAGGTAATGTGTTTGCAATATAATGTGAACCAGCTGGCTGCACACGTTTGCCAGGTTTTAGATCGGTACCGTCGTAAGGTATGAGTAAAGCCATAAGGAAAGTCGTTCGTTCACTATACCACCCAGATACCACTTAAGTTTCTTAGCTTCAATAACGCCCTTGATCCTTAAAATCTTACACCTTTACAACTCGCATGCAATAACAGTTTCGTACTCTTACTGGACCCTTTAAAAGTTGTGTAGACATATATACATACATTTAGTTACGCCTGTCTCACAAAAGTAGACAGAGACCACGGTTTTGTATTTGTTACGATGCTGGCATGCCTTCTTTTACTTACTTAATCGTTATTTGAGATTAAGCGTGTTCTTGACATTTTATTTAAGTTGGTGAGGATTGCCAAGATTTTCTTTTGCCTTTTTTCGAGATTGTCTTCTCTCTAAAGTCAGAAACCCTGTCAACCAAATTCCGTCACTATCGTCATTTTCTCAGCACATGCAGTGTCTTAGAATAATGATATGTATTACCCATCTTACGGTAGCGGCCACGGTAACGGTGGGGCAAGGGGTGCTAAGAATCCCCGGCAGACGCCCGGTTACCACCCCCAACGACGATGACTGGTCCTGGTAACACACAACATACGCACGATGAGGACAGACGAGAAGATTTATGAGCTGGAAGAAGAAATTAGTAAGTTACACTGGGACATTGTGGGGTTATCTGAAGTTCGTAGAGTGGGTGAGGACATGATAACCCTAAAATCAGGTAACCTACTCTATTACCGGGAGGGCGACCAACAGTCCCAAGGTGGTGTCGGTTTTCTCGTCCACAAGTCCCTTACTAACAACATAGTTACGATCGATAGCGTTTCCAATAGGGTCGTATACCTGATACTCAGGGTATCCAAACGATATTCGCTGAAGGTCATTCAGGTATACGCACCGACGAAGTTGCACCCGGATGATGAGGTGGAGGATATGTATGAGGACATTAGTCAGGCCATACATACCTCAGAAACGCACTTTCTAGTTGTTATGGGGGACTTCAACGCGAAGTTGGGTAAGAGAAGCGAGGATAAGTTGAAAGTGGGGCAATTTGGCTATGGACAACGGAACCGTAGGGGACAGAGGTTGGCCAACTTCCTGGAGAAAGAGGGACTCTTTATGATGAACTCTTTCTTTCAGAAGCCACCTCACAGGAAATGGACCTGGCTGAGTCCCGATGGTTCCACGAGAAATGAGATTGACTTCATTATGACCACCAATAGGCAAATATTCACTGATGTTTCCGTGATCAACAGGGTTAAAACCGGTAGTGATCACCGAATGGTAAGAGGCACGGTGAATATTAATGTCAAACTGGAGAGGTCTCGTCTGATGAAGTCTACGCTCCGACCCACTCGTGCCCATATTCAAGACCCCGAGAGCTTTCAACTTGAGCTATCCAATCGCTTCGATTGCCTTGAGAACATCGCTTCAGTGGACGAGATCAATAACAGGTTAGTAGAAACTGTCCATACAGTGGGTTCCAAATACTTTAAACCCCACCGTACAGATAGGCCACAGAAACTCTCCAACGTTACCCTCAACCTCATGGCTGAACGACGCTTACTGAAACTGCAGTCTTCGGATGATGCTGAAGCATATAGGCTGCTCAATAGACGAATATGGAAGTCTTTGCGACACGACATCCGGATCTTTAATACAAACCGTATTAAAGAGACGATAGAGCGGAAAAAAGGCTCCAAAGTGTTTGCGAGAGACATGTCTATTTGGCAAAGCCAGTTGACGACGCTGAAGAGAGAAGACGGCAGTGTAGCGTCGACCAAAGCAGAAGTATTAGGAAAGGTCGAGAGTTTCTACGGACAGCTATACACCTCGGTCGCTAAACCTGTTTGCAGCTCGGTCAAAGACCCAAGAGCCAAGCTGACCCGACATTATACCGAAGATATCCCGGACATCAGCCTGTACGAGATTAGAATGGCCTTGAAACAGCTTGAGAACAACAAGGCGCCTGGTGACGACGGTATCACATCTGAGCTTCCGAAAGCGGGTGGAACACCGGTACTTAAAGTCCTTCAGAAGATCTTTAATACCGTCTTACTTGAAGGTTCAACGCCAGAAGCATGGAACAAAAGCGTGGTGGTGCTGTTCTTCAAGAAAGGTGACAACACTTTACTTAAAAATTACAGACCCATCTCGCTTCTGAGCCATGTTTATAAGCTGTTTTCGAAGGTCATAACGAACCGTCTCAGTCGCAGGTTTAATGAATTCCAGCCTCCGGAACAAGCCGGTTTCCGAAAAGGCTATAGTACCATAGATCACATCCACACGTTACGGCAAGTTATACAGAATACCGAAGAGTATAACTTGGCTCTTTGTTTAGCGTTTATGGACTATGAGAAAGCCTTTGATTCGATCGAGACGTGGGCAATGCTTGAGTCTCTCCAGCGGTGCCGTATTAACTATCGGTATATTGAAGTGCTGAAGTGTTGAAGAGTACATCTACCTGGGACAGACATTCAAACTAGGCAGGTCCAACTTCGAGAAAGAGGTCAATCGTCGAATTCAACTCGGCTGGGCAGCGTTCCGGAAACTTCGCGAAATCTTCTCGTCAAAAATACCTCAGTGCCTCAAGACAAGAGTCTTCGACCAATGAGTGTTACCAGTGATGACTTATGGCACTGAAACGTGGTCTCTTACTATGGGCCTCATAGATAAGCTCAAAGCCGCACAACGAGCTATGGAGAGGGCTATGCTCGGGGTTTCTCTACGTGATCGAATCAGAAATGAGGAGATCCGTAGAAGAACGAAAGTCACCGACATAGCTCAGAAGATTAGCCAGTTGAAGTGGCAGTGCCCAGGGCACATAGCACGCAGAACGGATGGCCGATGGGCCCAAAGGATCTAGAGTGTAGACCACGGACCGGCAAGCGCAGCGTAGGTCGTCCACCGACACGGTGGACAGACGACCTGAGGAAGGTCGCAGGACGACGTTGGATGCAGGCCGCTTCCAACCGGTCCTTTTGGAAAATCATGGGGGAGACGTATGTTCAGCAGTAGACGTCCTACGGCTGAGATGATGATGATGATTATCCATCTGATTGAGATGTACTTAGGTAATATGTTTTTCATATTGAACAATACAATTAAATTACATACGCAAATGTTGAAATAATTTCGATAAGTATTAATAATTGTGTGAATTGATATGTAATTGAGTAAGTTATTATAGTGATACAAATGTTATTGTATACATCTAATGAAAAGATCCTGTGCTGTTGCAGTTTCTTCTCGGTAGACTGAATTTAATAATTAAACATATATGCATCCGGCATGACTGACTATAGAATCTCACCAGCCTATAAGTCTTGACCGAAAACAAAAATTAAGTTTATGTTGCAAACACTTATTATTATCCGTGAGTTAGTTTTATTTAGTACTCCATATTCATCATTAGGGGGGTGGCAGCTGCTCGCGTCCGTAGGACTTACCATCTTCTCCTCACCTAGACCCACCCTACACGTGCCCCCTGGGTGGTGCCAAACGAGCAGCAACGCCGAGCCACGGGCGGCGGTTAACTAACCCGTTAAACGGTCACCACGGACCATGAGAGACTAAATCACCTCAAAAAGAGTGGTCTTGGCGCCTTGGGAAAGCGACAAGTATACTTCCCACCAACAAGTATGAAATGTCTGAAAATAAAGAATGTGATTTGTCATGCAATCCGGCTAACGCCCGGCGCTCGCAGGTACCCGGGCCTGCGAGTGTGAAATTTGTTACCGAAGACTGCACTGAGGCGGGCGACCAGGCCCCAGTGTTAGTGAATGCTACTGGCAGCAGTTCCTGCAGCAGCACCGGCGGCACAAAAAAATATGTGCAACAAGCCTTTCATCCCAGCTTGTTCATCACCAAAACAAAGACTGCACCCGTGGATAAAACACCTAGCCCCCCAGTTATGGCCAAAGGTCCAGTCACTAACAACACTACTCCTAATGCGGCCGACTGGCACAAAATTCCATTAGAGAGAAATGCGAAGCGGAAGAAAACTGACGGGCCAGACAGCCCTCCATACGAATATGTCCGTACACAGAACAGATTCTCAGACTTACCCATAGATGAGGAAAGTGCAGAGAATAGCAATGACCCTCAACGCATGACCAAAAAGTCGTATAAACCACCTCCCATAATCTTGTATGAAATAGAAGATGTCCATAAACTCACAACTCTACTTGAAAACACAGTGGAAAGAGACCAATTCACATATAAATTGGTGGGCAGGAAAAAATTCATCATTAGTAGCTCAGAAGCAGAGACATACAGAAAGCTCATCCAGTTAGTAAGAGAAAACGACCTAATTGCTTATACTTTCAAGAATAAGAATGAAAAAAACTATAGAATAGTAATTCGAAACCTACATCACACAACACCCATTAACATTATAAAAGATGAAATCGAAGCCACTGGAAATACAGTTATTGGAGAAATAATCAACGCTAGATATGGACCGGATAAAAAACCAACATCTACGTTCTTTGTCACACTATTACAAAGCTCCAACAATAAAAACATTAAAAATTTAAAATACATATATCACCAATCGATTAAAATAGAAGACCCTAAAAAGAAAACTACAATTGTACAATGCCAAAGATGCCAGCAATATGGGCACTCAAAAAATTATTGTATGCGCCCATACAGATGTGTGAAATGTGCAGAACCTCACAAAACCTCAGAGTGTCCCAAACAAGATCGCAACACACCAGCTACTTGCGCATTATGTCAGGGAGCCCATCCAGCGAACTATAAGGGATGTGAGGTGTACAGAGAAATCATTTCAAGACGAGGAAATCAGACCAATAATAAATATAAGGTTGAAGCAACAAAAGCTATAAATAAAAAACCTTTAGTAATCGAACCACAACATAAGCTGAAAAAAGAACAGTCTAAGATAGCAGCACCCACACACATGACACAGGACATAACTGACCTTGTCGATCCAAATGAAAAAATATCACATCATAGCACCCAGCAACAGATAAATCAATTTGAAAAGAAAGACAATACTGAAAGTAATAAAATTGAAAACAATTATAGCACTCAGATGAAAGATAGAAGAATGAAGAACCCTCTATCTAATACTAATACATCTCAACAAATCCAAATTGAACAAAGAAATTCAGCCAACATAGAACAACTGCTTATTAAACAAACTGAACAGTTTGATCTCATCTTACAACAAATGAGTACTCTTATGAGCCTCATAGTAAAGCTCATCGACAGGCTTTCTCAATGATTACACTCAGAATAGCCACCTGGAACATAAATGGACTTTCCTCCAACAAGACAGACTTAGACTTGCTGATAAAAGACCACAAACTAGACATAGTCCTCATATCTGAAGCACATGGTAAAGCTAATACCTGTGTAAAAATTGACGACTTCGACACTTACCTAACGAATCATCCTGATGGCACTGCACATGCAGGGTCTGCCCTCCTAATCAGAAAAAATATAAATTATTACCAACTTCCAGAATATAGAACTGACCACATACAGGCCAACTCCGTATGTATAATGGAAGAAGCTGGCCCTATCACAGTCTCAGCCATTTACTGCCCGCCAAAACATAAAATAACTGAGGGCCAATTCTCCGAATTCTTTAAGACCCTTGGCAACCGCTTCATCGCAGGTGGAGACTGGAACGCAAAGCACACTCATTGGGGCTCCAGAACAAGCTCCACAAGAGGGAGACAACTAAAATTGTGCACAGACATCAATCACCTTACTGCTCTAACAACTGGGGAACCTACATACTGGCCAAAGGATCCTAAGAAAAAACCCGACCTGATCGACTTCTTCATTTCTAGGGGCATGTCAGGACATTACTCTAAGATAGAATCATGTCTTGATGGTGACTCTGATCATACACCAGTACTGCTTACTTGCAGCAGCCTGGTCATAGAATATGAAGAGCCAGAAAAACTCTACAACAGAAACACGGACTGGGAATCTTTTCGCGACCACATAGAAAAAAACATTGAACTTAAAGTCGCTTTAAAAACTAAAGAAGACATAGAAAATGCAGTTAAATATATCACAACATTAATACAGGAAGCGTGTTGGCGGTCGACACCAGTGATAAAACACAAAAACAGTGTTAATATCCCGCTCAATATCAAAACTATGATCAATGGAAAAAGAAAACTCCGTAGAATATGGCAGCAGAGTCGGCTGGAAGCAGATAAGAAACTTTTGAATGAGGCATCTATTACCCTCAGAAAAACGCTTCAAGAGTGGCACGACACTACACTTTGTTCAAAACTAGAATCCCTGACAGCGACTGCCGCTACGAATTACTCCCTCTGGAAGTTCACTAAAAACATGAGTCGACCCCAAACCATGAAACCGCCTCTCAAAACTGACGTATGGGTGAGAACTGCGCAAGAAAAAGCTGACGTATTCGCGGCTCATCTGTCCCGAGTATTCACTCCAAACGAACAGCTCGACCCTGACCAAACCGTGGAAGATTCCATCGACACGGTACTAGGACAAGACTTCCAAATGGCCCCACCACCGAAACCTGTAACAGTAGGGGAAGTGTGGAAAACAATAAAAGAGCTTCAAGACAAAAAGGCTCCAGGATTTGACCTTATCACCAAAGAGATACTGAAAAACCTCCCAAGAAAAGCTACAGTATTTCTCACAATGCTGTACAATGGAATGGTCAGAGTACAATACTTCCCTCAGCTGTGGAAAGTCTCTTCTATTATTATGATACACAAACCAGGAAAACCACCTAACGA
Source organism: Selenia dentaria (assembly GCA_917880725.1). NCBI lineage: Eukaryota > Metazoa > Arthropoda > Insecta > Lepidoptera > Geometridae > Selenia > Selenia dentaria. The sequence goes on from OU862876.1 coordinate 43,021,636, forward strand.
AGTAACTTCATATAGACCGATAAGTCTCCTTCCAACTATGTCAAAAATCTTTGAAAAAATTATATTACGAAGACTAATACCAATTTTGGAGGAAAACAAAGTGATTCCCGACCATCAATTTGGATTCAGGCAACGGCACTCTACAATAGAACAAGTACACCGGGTATATGAGCAAATAAGGAAGGCCCTTGAGCAAAAAGAATACTGTTCCTCAGCATTTCTAGATGTACAGCAAGCATTTGACAAAGTTTGGCACAAAGGGCTACTGTATAAAATAAAGTCCTATTTACCACACAACTATTACCTCCTGCTGGAGTCTTACTTGTCGGATAGACTGTTCCAGGTGCGGGAAATGAATGCAAGCTCCCAATTCTATAACATTGATGCTGGTGTGCCTCAAGGATCAGTCCTAGGACCAGTCCTGTACACCGTCAACACCGCAGATCTTCCCCAAGTAGAAAATGTCATTACAGCCACATTCGCTGACGATACGGCTATTCTCGCCAACAACGCCAACCCTAAAGAAGCATCTGCAACTTTGCAAAAGGGCCTGGACGAGATTACAGCCTGGTTGCGAAAATGGAGAATCAAGGCGAGCGCATCGAAATCTGTTCAAGTAACCTTCAGCCTTAGACAGGGAAACTGTCCGCCAGTAACACTCGAAGGAGTAACACTGCCTCAACAAGACAAAGTTAAATACCTGGGACTCCACCTTGACCGTCGTTTAACTTGGAAAGACCACATAACAACTAAGAGAGAGGAACTCAAAATAAGATACAACGGGTATTCTTGGCTGCTAGGACGAAACAGCAAATTGTCAATAGACAATAAATTATTGATTTACAAGAGTGTACTTAAGCCAATATGGATGTATGGTGTTCAATTGTGGGGAACCGCTTGTAACTCAAACATCTCAGTTATCCAAAGGATGCAAAATACTATTTTGAGAACCATTAGCGAAGTGTCCTGGTACACAACCAATGCAGAAATCCACAACAACCTTGAGATAAGCACAGTTAAAGAAGAAATTGCGAAAACCGGCAAAAACTATAGACATCGCCTGCTCAGACACCCTAATAGCTTGGCTGTTGAACTCACGGAACAAACATACAAGCCTAGGTTAAAAAGAAAGCGCGTTATCCCCAGCGATTGACCCCATTTGGTCATCAAGAAAATACATAAAAGGAGATGTCCTCACTGGAGGGCACACTTTACAAGACACGTTGCACTCAAGACATCTGCTTATAGTTAATATAACTGATCGCAGATAAAAACAGAACACAGAAAAAAAAAAAAATATTCATCATGTAGAAGTTAATGTAAATTAATGTCTCTCATGGAAATATCTCATAAGAAACCCCGTTTACACACATTATGTCCCTTCACATCTTAAAGCCTTTTGCATATAAGTGATTAATACTTCAATAATTAATCATGATATATTAAATCGCAACGAACAGAATCCTGATTGATTGCACGATTCGCGTGCGATTAGCAATTTGACATAATAAATAGCGTGTGCTATTTCCATCTCTATTGCACGCGGAAGCGCATAGCTCTATCCTTGTTTGTAGTAAATAATCACTCAAAAGCCAAAATTCCGCCAAAAACCACTCGAGTCGTGACTCGTGATATATACTATAATGTCAGTCGTTGTGCTTTTATTTCGATGGAACTGTAAGCTTTATTTGATAACCTATTCTAGTATTTACAACGCGTGAAAATGATTGCATTTTCATGGCATTGGCTATGGCATTGGCCATGAAACGAATATTGAGAATGCGCTGATGCCATATTCGCGATCCGACCAGCAGGCCTGGACAAAAGACGTTTCTGTTAACGTAAACGCCAAACGACAACTCCAAAACGTATGGCGTTGACATTACCTGTGGAAAAGTCACGTGACGGCGCGCTAAGTTCGTAGACACATTTTTGTCTGTAGCGTGTGCGGTAAAACCTGTTTGAATTTTATCTAGGCCTGCTGTGGCCCTAGCACGAATAACTGCGTAAGTGTAACGTAATATTTTACGTGAAACAGTACAAACTGTCATATCTAGGGCAACTGTGACACAGACAACATATAGTTTGTCCGTGAAAGCGTGTCACACTGACCCGTACCATACGAATACTTTCCCGCAAATTGTTTGTGCTACGGCCTCTGTTTCGCTTAGAGTGTATAGCCGGCTTAACAGAATAGCTCTCCATTCCTATTCACTTTGCATACCTGTAGGGGATAGCTCTATCCGGGCGAGGGCAGCCATGTTCGGATAAAAAAAGTCACGAAACTTTCAATATTTAGATGGACGCATTTTCGACCACCTCACCATATTCGCTTTTATCTATATTTCAGTCAAATGTTTTCTTTTTGTAAATAATTTAATTCAAATGAATTCTACTCTACGGCTGCGTTCCTAAATAAGTAGAGTAAACTCTTCTACCAAGAAGGAGCGGCAAATAACTCGAGGTCATCCTTTTAATAATGGTTGTAGTGGTTTCAGACATAATAAAAAGCTAAGACAGAATGTTTTGAGTGAGACCTGAGGCCGGTTTTCTAAACTAAATGTGCGTGCATCGGTACTGCCATGATATTTCAAATTTAACTAAAAGTATTAAAAATTTATTAACAATTAATAAAATTAAATTAGATGAAAATTAAAACTTAACGTGTTGCTTCCACGCGCCGCGATTATTCGAAGGCGTAATTTCATTGTACGAGTTCTATGTAATTATGTATGTACACGGCGAGGCGTAGTTTTACCGGCCTCACTTCTCTGTTCACAACATTCTGTCTTGACTTTTTTATTCTGTCTGAGGTAGTGGTAGCTCGCGATTCGATATTGTATGTTGTATGACCGTGATGAGCCCTTTTCATGTTCATCGAGGCTAGAACAATAAAGTATGAGAAACTTTGACTGGCGCGCTCGTATCCTGATAATAGTAAAAAGCAGAATCTTTAAACATCTAGTGTAACGAAACAGGTCAATAATATTGTTTGAAAAAACACTCAGGTTAAAAAAGCAACAAAGCAAAGAGTAATAACCGAACAGAATTCCTAAATATTACTCGCTCTCTGCAGAAAAAAAATCCTGAATACGTCCATAAAAATAAACTTTGACGTCCAAACTCTAAGAATTTTCAGCGACAACACTTTATTTTTTATTAGGTAATACATATCCAACATATAGTACTAAATTAGTAACCAGCAGTTTTTTCAATTGTGTTAGTGTATATCGAAATATATTAAGAAAACGTACAAAACGAATGCATTTTCGCATTACATCGTCCAATATAACATGCGATTTTCAACCTTACGTAAAGCATCGTAAATTATTTTAAAATTGAGGTTGGACCGCGTCCTAATAGACTATAAGAAATAACATGTTTAAAAATCTAAATTTGAGACATTAAAGTGCATATTCGCTCTCGTTATTGTCTAAAATATTGTATTGTGAAATATTCAAATAGAACTATGTCTATTTGTTACTACGCTACATCAATTTTCAAATCAAAATACTGTATTTCTTTGTACTTTTTTTCATTTCAAATACTCGCCTCAGCATCACGCTGTTTGTGATTTTTTAATAATAATAAGCAATATCAGTAAATTATTTTCTATTTAAATTAAAGGACGCCAACTTACAACATAAATTGACCGTGAACACTAAACAGTAATGACAAATAAGGATCAGTAGATATTTTGTCCACCTTCTTCGTTGTGATCTACAATCGATTATATGCTTTCTATAACATCTAGGATTGGTAAAATGCTTTAAAAGTATTAAATAGACCAATGTTGGATGCTCGTAATTGTTTGAATGAGGGTTTGTAGTATTTATAACTACTGGACAATTCTCCTTCAGCCCCGACTGCTGTTTTAGGACATCAGATTGTAATGGTGAACGTTTGGTTTCACAATTACACATTTTAAAGTAAAGTTGATTCCTACAAATCAGCCTACACTAGCCATCTGGATTTAAAAAAATATGTGAACGAGTGTGGTACCACCACAGACCAAGAATGGCATCTGGTCTAAAATGACGATTATTAGCAATTTGAAGGGTGAGTTAGCGAGAAGAGCAACGAGCGCTTTCAACAAAAGGAACGATTCAAACTGGAATTTGCCGATTGCTATCAATGCTTTAAACCCCACACAACTGGAATTTACGTTCCTATATCTATCATCATCATCTCAGCCGTAGGACGTCCACTGCTGAACATATGCCTCCCCCATGATTTTCCAAAAGAACCGGTTGGAAGCGGCTTGCATCCAACGTCGTCCTGCGACCTTTATCAGGTCGTCTGTCCACCGTGTTGATGGACGACCTACGTTGCGCTTGCCGGTCCGTGGTCTCCACTCCAGAAACTTTCGGTTCTTATTCAGTAATCTGTGCTTTCGGCCCCATCGGCCATCTGTTCTGCGTGCTATGTGCCCTGCCCACTGCCACTTCAACTGGCTAATCTTCTGAGCTATGTCGGTGACTTTCGTTCGTCTACGGATCTCCTCATTTCTGATTCGATCACGCAGAGAAATCCCGAGCATAGCCCTCTCCATAGCTCGTTGTGCGACTTTGAGCTTTCTTATGAGACCCATAGTAAGAGACCACGTTTCAGTGCCATAAGTCATCACTGGTAACACACATTGGTCGAAGACTCTTGTCTTGACGCACTGAGGTATTTTTGACGAGAAGACTTCGCGAAGTTTCCGGAACGCTGCCCAGCCGAGTTGGATTCGACGATTGACCTCTTTCTCGAAGTTGGACCTGCCTAGTTTGACTGTCTTTCCCAGGTAGATGTACTCGTCAACAACTTCGAGAACTGAGTTCCCAACTGATATTGGGGTAGGTACAACATAGAAGTTCTATCTATATCTATACTAATATTATAAATAGGAAAGATGTGTATTTGTGTATGTAACGAATAAACATAAGAACTACTGAACCGATTTCAAAAATACTTTTGCCGTTAGAAAACTACATTATCACTGAGTAACATAGGCTATGTAATATTTTCAAAAAGTTAGGGATCCGTATTAAAACTTCCATAAAGTTAAAACACATACCAAAAACATCCTTACATCGCTTACTGTCTGCAATACCATTATGTCTTACTATTACAGTCACAATAACTACTATTTCATTAAAGTATGTAAAAGTAACGTCAAAAAATCCTTATATCGCTTACACTGCGGAATCTATCGACAATGGAGCAAATTGATGTACTATAGTTTTATAGAGGCTATCAATTTCTTCTGAACCGCAGCAAGTAGGTTGTCACGTAAAAGCCGAGTCCGCAGCTTCATGATTATAGTCCGTGGTCTATCGGTCTCCTTGTTTAGCTTGGCCACTCTTGAGACATGAACGATATCAGCTTCAGTAATAGAGCAATCAGTCTTCTTGACAAGTTGTTGAATCAATTTGAGAACGTTTTCTGAACGGTTTTCTGGTATCCCATTTATTTCTACGTTGCACTCACGCAGGTGCTGCTCCATTTGATTCAACCGAACGCTGAAATCTTTTTCTAGCTCAATGACCTTTGATTTTAGTTCGTCATTGCTTTTTTGAAGCGTATCAATTAGTATTGATTTCTCTTCAAGATTTTTCTTTAAGTCTTCATAGCACGTATTGAAAAATGTCAGCGAATTTTCAAAAGAAGAAACCTTTTCGGCAACGTTTTGCAGCTCCTGCTTAAAGCCTCTCATCGCCAGAGTCATTTCTTCCCTTATAATGGTACGTATGTCTTTGTCAGTCAAGCCTCTAGCGCTGGAGTCCAGGGTCTCGCAAGGACAATCACCAGACGATACTCGGCGAGGCTTTGTCTTAAGGAAATTTCGCTGGGTAATATTTTCTGAGCCACTAGATACCTGACACCCAGATCTGACAGGTGTATTAGTATTATCTGTTTTTGGCTGTTTGCTGGCACACCCAGGACAGTTCCAATTTTTCTTCTTTTCCGAAGAAAACGCGTTAAAGCGCTTTACGGTGATATTGCAGCAATCTAAATCATATTTTAAGCTACAAACGGAACATATCAATAACTCTTTAGTTTTTATCGGATTATTACATCCAGCGCAAGTTGAAGGCATGATCACGCCTGATACGACACTAGTGCGCAGTAACTGCTAACGTAACTGTGGTTCGGCTAAGATAATGCCCCAGTATACGTAACAGTAGTCGTGGAATTTGCGTTCGGCCGGTCGACACGGTAACGGGTCTCGATGCGTTTCCTGCTAGTACAGTGTCGACACAGTGCAAGTTTGCGTCAGCAAAACACCTTCAATTACACCAACGTTTTGGAAGATATTACTCAAATAAAGTATTTACCAGTTAAATCAATATCATCGTTTGGCCTTATGCACTGTGCTGAATAGATATATGCACAATTTTTGCGTCAATAACAACAATAAACACTGATTTGCTATTTTTTGCAATGAGAATAATTAAATACGTCCACCACCTTCGCTCGCCTTCATAAGCAATCTTAGAGAATCGCACGGCTGATTCTACGAAGTACATGTGTTGAATCATTTCAAAAAGTTAAACTGATTTCATATCTAAGATATCTGCAAGTTTATAACCAACTTTCTCCGTTAATACAGTAAGAGAGTAGGCCGCGAAACTCGACTTACTCGGTAGTAGGCCTTTTATGCTAGACACCGTCTTGGTCGGTACCACCGCAGTGCCAGATGTTCTGCTGTGAAGCAATAGTGCGCAAGCATTACTGTGTTCGAGTGTCAAGGGCATTGCATTAAAGGAACGAAATAAGGACAAACTAACGGCAAAACGTCATCATAATGATTAGGTACCTGATTGTTATTTACTACCAATACCAATGTTGCTAATTAGTTACTCGTGTTAACTGTAATGTTTTTAGCTACGAGTATATACGAGTACATGATTAGGAGGATAACCAAATGTTACTTTGACAGAACTGTCATCATAACGATCTTAACCTAGGTCCAGCAGGGCTATTACGTATCTCAGTTGCTAACAAATTATGATTGAAATTTAAAAAAATGGCCGCTCTATATCAGTTTTGACAACTCCAGTAAGCAAAAATGTTAGTAAATTGATGACTGGAGCTGACAAAAGTGACATAGAGCCGCCATTTTTTTCGATTTCAATCAACATTTGTTAGCAACTGAGATACATAATAGCCCTACCGATCTTGTTATATTGTCTATGCTGTGCCAAATAATATTACGCTTTTTCACCCGCGTGGTGATGGATGATGATGATGAAAAGTATCCTGTGTGTTAATCCAGCGCCTCATCTACCTCCATACCAAATTTCATCAAAATTGCCCCCGCCGTTTGAGCGTAAAAGAGTAACATACATCCACATACATCCAAACATCCATACTCACAAACTTTCGCGTTTATAATATTAGTAGGAAGTAGGATGTGCTGGATTAAATTTTCTAGTACCACGGTTCTGCATTTTTTAAATTTTTTGATAAAAAAAATCTAGAGCTTTTGTGCCCACTTCTTCCAATAAATTGCTGGAATAGCGTTATCAGAAAATATGGCTATGAGTACCTTCCTTTCAATCGCGGGCATGCAACTCTTATGGTTTCATTTTGCTTTTTTAGTTTGATTTATCCGTGTCAAGGATTGTTCGGGGAATTTAATAGGAAATACTTGAGATTGTCGGTTAAGAATAAAATATGGGTTGGCTTTAGAATCGTGACCCCTGAATTTGGTGAAACAAAAACTGTGGGTGGGTTCAAGGGGTTTGTATAAAGCGTATTTACAACATTTTAGCTGCCGGAGACACGCCAAAATAGTCTAAATAGTTTTTTAAAGTTTCAATAAAACACCGTAATTTTGATAGTGACAGGTGACATAAATGACATTAATGCGTAAAACGAAACGTTTCTAGGTAACTTTTAGCCTTTTTTGACATGTACGTTGTATGTAAGTTCTTGAAACGGAACGCAAACATCGAAGATAGCGTAATGTCACTGTCGGAATACTCGCGTCATTCCGTTACTTAAAATATAAGTTCTAAAAATAACAAATTGTTTTTAATTTTAATTATCAGACCCATACTAGTAGGAATGTGTGCACAATAGTATATTAGTACCTAATGAATTGGCAATGTCACTTGTCTGTGACAAACCTATAGGTTAGGTTAGGTTTGAACTGTGACCCACCAGGCGCGAGCCGAGCGAGCGCAGCGAGCGTGCCGCGGCAGCGGCCGGCGAGCGCTTCATCAAACTACTTTTGTTCCAAATTTGTGCACAATAGTATATCAGTAGCTATCTAATGAATTGGCAATGTCACTTGTCTGTGACATACCTATAGGTTAGTTATAGTTAGTTAGAATAGGTCGAAGTCAGTGACAGAACCGACTCATAGCACCCCGATTTCAAGCAGTCTTGTCGGATTGCAGAGCCGACGCGGGGGTGGTAGTAGATCGAAATGCAGTACTTAACCTCAAAATACTTAAACAAACATAACTCGAAAACTAATGGTCTCCGGCGGGTGGGGTTTGCGGGGGGGCACTACCCGAACCCCCCCTCCCCCATCCCCCTGAATTCAGGCGCCTCGATTCTAAATGTTTACCTAAAATATATCAACCGACAAACCAGATTGTCGGTTAAGAATAAAATATACTAATCGTCCAACTAGGTGGACAGCGTGGTTGGTCGGTTGGTAATAGACGACCTACCCTACATTGAGATGAAAATTAAAAAAGTGAAACCTTGATAGTCTGCCAGTATTAAAGCATAATCCCCTTATTCTAAACGTTTCGATAAGATATGAGATATTAAAACCAAAGCAGCATGTCTCATGCTATTTTGGTTTTAATAATATCGGCCACGATTGGAATTTCTGTTGTATCTATATACGAAGTAAGTTAGTATTGGCTACTGGATCGGCGTTTATTGACCGAGCGAGCGAAGCGTACGAGTACGTATGCTCCTGTGTACAGGTGGAGTGTTTTCAACCACTCTAACCACTCTTGCCAAAAATCAGTATGCATGTTCTACTATTCATCATATTTTTTTGCCGAAAGCGATTTTTTGGGGGGTACTTTTTCTAAAAAGGGGAAGTTTGCTGCGACATTAAATGTAACATTGGTGTAAATTTTATGAAATTATATACATTAAGTAACTGATCTTAAAATAGATATTTCAAATATGAACATAACTAATTGGTCTAGTGGTTGACAGAACAAGTGGTTGTGAAGTTTAAAAACTGGTCGATTTTGATAATATGTGGCTACATTTGGTACCAAAAACTTATACACATTTTGCTAAATTGGGGAAAGGCTTGTCGAAATAAATATTTTTTTTTAAATCTGCATTTCGACGATGTGTCTTTCTTATTGGTACTGTTAACATAGATGGCAATTGATTCGAGCGGCGAAGTGTCTGAATCGCATTTACGAGATTTGAGATTCACCTCCAACTGCAAATAGGTAAAACGGCGAAATATTGCCGCTGAGAAGACTGCTCGTCTACTGTACGCAGAATTACTAGTGTTATATGTTCATTGATAACTTTACCCGTTGACGTGATCTTCAAAAAAGAAATCAACTATGTAGTTAGCAAGAGAAATCTTAATTTCAAATTAAAATGTGTACAAAATAGTTCCAGGAGTAGTGAAAGGAATTACAGCATCGCCCAGTGACCAAGTTACGCGTTTAAACATTACCATATAGAAATCGTATGATATAATACAATATTACACAGCAACTGAGGAATTGCTCGCAGTGGAGCTTGTCTAGTCGTCAACACCAACAGATCAACAAGATTAAGCAAACCTTGCAGCAGGCTTGGAAGGGTGACCGCTAGTTACGTTTTCAATTAAGCACTGACGTACTTTGGGAATTACGTTAAGACCTCGGTCATGATTGTTGGTATTGGCTCGACAGTCAGACAGACGGATTAGGCTATGTCGGAGACGGCTTGCTACAGTGGCTGACACCTTGCCTGCCCACGAACATACAGCACTGATCATGCGAGGTAACGAATGACCTAGTCTCCCCTCTATGAGTGGATGATTCAGGCTCTGGCAGTGGGACGTTAATGAGCTGGGAATCTCTGATACTTATTTGATAATTTTGAAGTTAAAAAGCTAAAGCTGCAGGGATCGGCGCGATATGCTCTGGAATGTAGATATACATCCATACATCCATACATCCATACATCCATACATCCATACATCCATACATCCATACATCCATACTCACAAACTTTTGTGTTTATAATATTAGTAGGACTAGTGACTGCCTGCGACTTCGTTCACGTAGTAAGCTCAGCCTCGCCATAACCTCCCATCTGTTCTCGATTTTAATTCTTATGAACCTTATCCTGACAATAAATAACACAACAAAAAAGAATTAGCGAGATAGTTCCATCCGTTCTCAAGTTATAGCGTGACCAGGAGAAATAGGGGTTCATATTTATATAGACATATATAGATGTATCTCACGAAATCAAACGATATAACCTCGGGATCGTTGTGTTTTTGTACTTTTGTTTCTGTTTAAAAGTTCACGCCACATCGTGTCAAGCTTCACGTTTGCAATTCTTATTTTACAAATACGCTATCGGATCCACCGGATGTGGGTCAACGAAATTGATCATATAAAATGCACTGCTTGTCAATGTCTGCCCTTTGGCACAAGAATAGATATGTCATACTGAACAATATCGAGCTTGTTTTCAAGGTTCCAGAAAAGCTATTTTCAAATGCGCTCATTATACTGATCTCGTACGTACGGGTGCAGTGAAAGTATGTATATGAGACATAAGGTTACTATACTAGGCTCTGCCTAGTTTCAGACCCGAAGACTTTGCGAAAATGTCAAACACATCATCGTTATCAGCTACAAGGCGTCCACTACTGAACATATGCCTCCTCCGTAGAGACTCACTTGGAACGGCTACTTGCACCCTAAATCCAGCAGTTCTCCACGGTTTTGACGAGGTCACCGGATCACCAAGACCCCCGGGCCTGCCTACAGTCTACAGTACGTCTTCCGCCACACAAGAACCTGTAATAAGCGATGTGGCCTGCCCATTGCCACTTGAACTTGCAAATTTTGAAAGCAGCGTCGGTGACCTTAGTTCTCCCACGGATCTCCTCATTTCGGATCTTATCATGGAGGTAAACCCCAAGCATAGATAGATAATCGATTTATTGGTAAAATCACATTTTACAAGTCAAACTAAACATAATTATATTATGAACATAGGTATAGTATATAGTACTTGAATGTACAATCAACTCATCTTGAGTACATTCTTTTATATTATTATAAGAATTCCTATGAAGAAATAACTTCAGATTTCTCTTAAAAAATTTCTAAGAAGCTGCATTTTTGGTATTATTTTATTTGTTTGTAACGAATAAAATAAAAAACGCGACATATACATAACCGGTTCAAAAATTTCTTTCACCAGTAGAAAGCTATATTATGCCTGAGTAACATACGCTATATTTGATTCATCATCATCATCATTCATCACCACGCGGGTGAAACCGCGATGCACAGCTAGTGGAAATATAGAAATGGTCCATTTATTTTGATTACAAGTCGTAGCTTTTGTAACCAACACTTAGACTAGGTCGTAGGCTCTTGTGCAGGAGGCTGCTTTGGTTGGTACCGCCGCAGCGATAGATACTCTACCGTGAAGCAGTAGCGCGCAAGCATTACTGTGTTAGGGTGCGAAGGGCATGGTAGCAAGTAAAATTACTGGGCGAAAGAGACTAAAACCCAAAATCTCGGGTTGTAAAGTGCCGTATGGCGAAACTTCAGCCGTGGGATTCTCTAAAGAATGCTTCGACGTTACGATCGTCGACGAGCTCATCGGATGCCCGTCTGTTCAGTTAATCTTACTAATATTACAAACGTGAAAGTTTGTATGTATGTTTGGATGTTTGTTACTTTTTCACGCACAAACTACTTAATAGATTATAATAAAATGTATGTTTATGTAGATAGATGAGACGCTGAAATAACATATAGGATACATTTTCATCATTATCCATGACCACGCGGGTGTAACCGTGGGGCACAGCTAGTTGCATACTTTATAAAAATACGATTAGCTTTTTTGTTGTAAGAACCAGTAGTAATAAGTAGTTACTCTGTAAGTACAGACCCTCGACGCATCGACTTACGATACTATACTATTATAACAGCTAAGTCTTACTGCTTAATTTATTAACAAGTAAAAATTCTAGCCTTAGATAGTCCTAACTACAGGCAAATACTAGTCTATTGAATTAAAATCGTTGCTTAAGTAATTACTGAAGTAAAAGTAATCAGCCATAGACTAGTATTTGCCTGAAGTTAGAAATATCAAGCTAGAATTCTTTGCCGAGTAATAGTCACCATTAACCTTTCCTTAAGCAATGAGCACACGTCAATTTTTCGTTTCTCGTTTTTCTGCAAAAGTGAAGTTGTATAAAAATGACATTCGCACACAAGTCTGAACTGTGAAGGATCTATTATGCTGTAAAAATCGCATGACAACAATTAACCTCATAAGTGTAAAAATATACATCCAATTTTGATAGGGTTATGTCATTACTTAAGCATTTACTTTAGTAAGTAACGTTCATTGCTCGACAATAGAATAAGTTTTTATATTGAAGTATTCTATCGTCAAGTGCTTACTTCATTGAGAAATTACTTAGCAACAAGTAATTACTCGTTTATTAATACGAGTGTTAGCGCCCTTTCTCCAGTTACATTCGCATATTTCAATTGAAATACGTCATATTTGTTAGAAATGAAAAATCTTACAAATGCACCTTCATAGTTATTGTAATTTTAGTCTGAGCTGCTAATCATCATCATCATCTCAGTCGTAAGACGTCCACTGCAGAACATAGTCCTCCCCCGTGATTTTCCAAAAGGACCGGTTGGAAGCGGCCTGCATTCAACGTCGTCCTGCGACCTTCATCAGGTCGTCTGTCCACCGTGTCGGTGGACGACCTACGCTGCGCTTGCCGGTCCGTGGTCTCCACTCCAGAACCTTTCGGCTGCTAATCAAATGGATTGAATGGGTACATTACTCGGAATAAATTGAAAGGTTTTGCGTATTGTTAACAATCCGATTGGTTATTCTGTAGAGTGTAAAGCATTATACTCGTAGCTACGTGTTTTTATTTAACACTGTGTTTTAAATTGTAATCTTAGTAAATACTAATATTGAATATGATTTAATACGAGTACAAGTACATCTTGAAAAAATTGATAACGACTTCCATTCTATTCACATATTAGAGTATAATTCAAAAAATATTAACGGAATTTGATGAATTTGATGGGACACCACACGGGAAGCACCAGCTTTCAAACATAAAAAGAATTTTGAGAATCGGTTCACCCAGTCAAAAGTTATCAGACAACGAACATAAAAAATACAGTCCGAATTGAGTAACTCATCCTTTTTGGAAGTTGGTATAAAACAAGAATAACTATTAAAATTTTAAGTCACGTACTTTATGATTTTATACGATAGTAGTCACAAAATGTGTTTCATATTTTGCTGTATACCACAGCTATTTGATTCGTATCAGCAAAGTTTAATTTTTAATTTGTTGTTTTAATCTAAACGTACAATGAGGTTGATTTGTACATGTTACTGTTTCTTTACCACTAACTATAGATGAACCTTTATGCCTGCGGCTATAACCCAAACCCATTATAAATAATACTAAGATAAAATAAAGTAACTTATACAACGAACTCTTTGGTATGCTTTGGCTAATATTACGATTGACATTCAACTACAGATTAGTTAGAATTACGTGGATACTACCTGCGTTATGCGGTTCTGTTAACACGAAATGTGACTAGACGCGAACACGTTTATCGGGAAGACCAATATTATGTCACCATTTATTTAAGTTAAAATTTTCAGTTAATCACTTCAATCAGTTTAGTGTGATGGTTCCCACTATACAGGGTGTTTGATAGAGGGACCGACAAACCAAATTAGCGTGTTCGGGAGCCCACTTGGAGAATACAAGTTGGCCAAAAAAATCCCCGACCCCCCAATTTTTTTTAAATTTTTTTTGTGAATTTTTCCCTTTTTCTCCGAAATTGTACTTATTTACCAGCATAACATTTGTAAAATCTGTTTTAGACCGGATGTTTTGTAGTTGAATTTGGTCTCTAATACACCTTCAGGCCACTCAAAGCAAAATTTGATACAAAACAGTACTAACTAACTGATTTAGAGCTTATAGAGTCTAAACATTTGGTCTAAAATTGATTTTACAAATGTTATGGTGGTAAATAAGTACAATTTCGGAGAAAACGGGAAAATTCACAAATGGCCAACTTGTATTCTCCAAGTGGGCCCCCGAACACGCTCATTTGGTTTGTCGGTCCCTCTACCAAACATCCTGTATACTAGCGACTGCCTACGGCTTCGTTCGCGTAGTAAGCTATGCCTTAGGCCTCGCCATAGCCGCTCTCTATCTTTTCTTATTTTTCTTTAACCTTCTACGAAGTATTAGAAAAAAAGTATTCTCAAGTTATAGCGTGACCAGGAGAAATAGGGGTTCCTTTATATATATATATATGGAAGATTACCTATTTAATATTAGGGAATATAATAAGATCATAATGAAGTGATGTTATACCGAGAAGCTTTATTGAACTGGTACGAGGCATAGTACATTCATATATTTAGGTACTTTACTAAACTGTAAACGAGTTGTAATAAAAACTATATATTTTTGGTAAATTGACTACGAACAATATCTAAGATTCGTATACATAATTAAGGATAGTGACAGCTCTGAACGTATCTAAAATATTTTCTCAATCAAATGCCTAGCCAATATAATACTCCCTGCCCAGCCAATATAATACTCCCTGCCCAGCTAATATAATACTCCCTGCCCAGTCAATATAATACTCCCTGCCCAGCCAATATAATACTCCCTGCCCAGCCAATATAATACTCCCTGCCCAGCCAATATAATATTCCCTGCCCAGCTAATATAATACTCCCTGCCCAGCCAATATAATAATCCCTGCCCAGCCAATATAATACTCCCTGCCCAGCCAATATATTACTCCCTGCCCAGCCAATATAATACTCCCTGCCCAGCCAATATAATACTCCCTGCCCAGCCAATATAATACTCCCTGCCCAGTCAATATAATACTCCCTGCCCAGCTAATATAATACTCCCTGCCCAGCCAATATAATACTCCCTGCCCAGTCAATATAATACTCCCTGCCCAGCCAATATAATACTCCCTGCCCAGTCAATATAATACTCCCTGCCCAGCTAATATAATACTCCCTGCCCAGCCAATAAAATACTCCCTGCCCAGCTAATATAATACTCCCTGCCCAGCCAATATACTCATAATTATAATAGTTTTAATTAACCTCTAATTATAATAACTATTCTACGAAGTTATTCCTCTTTATCTACCAGAAAATAATATCTTTAGACCTGTACGGCCTGATTGAGGCTAGTTTTCACAGAAAAACGATATGGCGAATAGGCTCGCCAACCGAGCACCAAGTTTCATTGTAATGCGAGTAGTGTTCATATTCACCCCTGAAAGTGACTGTTACGTCTAGCGCCACGGACGAATGTGCAAAATTAGGCATTATTAACATAATATAATAATGAACTCCTATTTCTCCTGGTCACGCTTTAACTTGAGAACCGCTTTACCGATTTCTATCATCTTTTTTTAAATGTTTTCTAATACTTCGTAGAATGTTCTTCATCATCCTCATCATCTCAGCCGTAGGACGTCCACTGCTGAACATATGCCTCCCCCATGATTTTCCAAAAGGACCGGTTGGAAGCGGCCTGCATCCAACGTCGTCCTGCGACCTTCCTCAGGTCGTCTGTCCACCGTGTCGGTGGACGACCTACGCTGCGCTTGCCGGTCCGTGGTCTCCACTCCAGAACCTTTCGGCCCCATCGGCCATCTGTTCTGCGTGCTATGTGCCCTGCCCACTGCCACTTCAACTGGCTAATCTTGTGAGCTATGTCGGTGACTTTCGTTCTTCTACGGATCTCCTCATTTCTGATTCGATTCGAGAATGTTCTTAGATTAAAATAAATAAGAAAACGTGGGAGGTTAGCGCGAGGCAGAAGGCCGAGCCTACTACGCGAACGAAGTCGCGGGCAGTCGCTAGTCTAATATACTTTTATGAATGCAAAATTATATTTTTTGCTGTGTGAAATGTATGCAAACAAAAAATGTTACTAAGTAAAATAAAATTGGATTCCATCAGCCTATGAAGACCTTAGATGCGTTTTAAACCCACCGGAAAATGAAGGATCGGTTACAGCAGTGCGATTCTCTAAGAGCATACACCGTTGCATCTTTGACAACAGCCGTGAAACAAATTGAAGAGATGACAAGAAACGTTGGAAAAACAACCTTATGTACAAGGGCGATATCACAAAGTATTTGACATCGGTGAGCTCGTCGACAAGCACATCGATGAATCATTAGAGAATCACACGGCTGTACATAAGTCAAGTTCGCAACTAAAACAAACATACACCACATAAAATAAACGATAATGTTCATAGTGTTCTATACTTAGCTGCATTATTAAACGACTATTATTTTGTGGCATTATCGAGGTAGATAATATTGGTGACGGGCCTTATCAATCCACCACTTATGCTAAACGTTTGTGTGCAAACAGACGATCTCTGGAACAATGACCGTTTATATATTCACTAACTTTGCCGTGGCTCCACTCGCACCAATAGCGACTATCCGCAAGAATATGTATGTGGGATAAAAAGTAAATAACGTCTTATATCAAGCTCTGGGATTTTCATGTGCAGTTTTAATTATCTTTTTTTTTAAATCTACAACACTACACTCTTTGGTCCGTACTTATTATTAGATTAGATTTGTTTTTATAACATATTGCATTTTAACTCTTCATATACCGCAATAATTAAAACAAAAGATTTATGATTGAAATGCACGTAAATTTACGTCAATGGTACTCTAAGTGTTAATGGACATTCGTTCTCCAAACATCACAATGAATATTGTGCTATAAGCTACGAGTATGGTAGACTAAAGTGAGTTTTTTTTTTAAATACGTATGTATATGTTTTATTTTTTCCATTAATCCTTACTTTTTTACATATTTATTGCTAGTGAAGAGCATTTGTTCATTTGATTCATATGTTTCTGATGCTGTACGCTATTGGCCAGAAGTACCGGCCTCAGGTTTACGCCTCTGCCCTGTCCTTGTCCATTATTGACGACATTAATCGGTTTAGTGGACATACTGAAGACGGACAAACTTCTATGTCTCACGAGCAAATCAGTGCTGCTCAGAACTTTGTATCTTGAATGGTCTGGGTAGCACTGCAACTAACATGGGCAGGCGTGATGTTTACATTCAGGCGACTGCTCCCTCTCCTCATTGACCTACCAATATAACAAGACGCCTCGACACCGCATTTTTTCAAATTATGTTGAGTACCTACTTTAGAAATTTTGTAGTTTGTTTGTTTCCACGGATCCCGGAGTATTGTATCCATCGATACCGTCTAAATGGAGCGAAATAATAATTGTCCTCTGATCCCGGTATGCCTAGAAAGTTATGAAGGAACAGATGCACATACATACATACCGGTCATTTACATAACCTGTCCCTTTTGCTTCGAATAGGTACATAATTCGATTTTGAAGAATAGTCTTCAAATCGACGAACACACCCTCGCATTTATATTGTTACTAGCCTGCGATTTCTCCGCGTGCTGATGGATGATGATGATGAGAATCCAGTGTCTCATGATACCAAATTTCATCCAAATCTGTTCAGCTGTTTTTGCATGATTGAGTAACAAACAGCCATACACCCAAACTTTCACATATATAACATAAGTGCGAAGTTACTGATTACTGATAGACGTGATTCGTCATTTTCCTCGTACCATGACAACATACATTGCGCGCGTTGCATATGTATACCGATTTTACGGTTTTTATGCCATTAAATGACAAGACAAGTAAGTCGTGCATATGACGTTTAGCACTGCCCATGCCAGTTGCAGTGCCACCCAGGGCCCAGGTCCCCTATTCTCTTAGCTATTGAACTGCGTTATCGCAACTCGATTGCACGAAAATTGTCGTTTTTGACAGTTTTGCGTAGTCTGCTCGCTATTTAGGTTCGAACGCGATTGAAATTGACGCAATTGAGTTGCGATAAAGCAGTTCAATAGCTAAGAGAATAGGGACCCAGAACTGTAGTTTGGCGTGGCACTGTGCTCGTCACCCTTATACATTGGTTTTTGAGTCTAACGCCCAGTAATTTCACATGCTACAGTGCCCTTCACACCTAACACAGTAATGCTTGCTTCGCGGCAGAATATCTGGCACTGCGGTGGTACCCACCAAGACGGCCTTTGCAGAAGAGACTTACCACCATTAGTGGTAGTACCATTAATAATTAATTTCAGAAAATATTTTTTTTCGCTATGTACATAGACACATCATGTTAGATTGTTTTGATTGATAAAAATCTTGTATTCCATATAATATCTTATTTTACTATTCATAACTTTTAAAGTCAGTTCTGTTATGGCTTATGTAATTTGATTGTAAAATGTACACAGTTTAAATGGGCAAAGACGACATACTCATTTGTGCGGTTATCCTAACCTAATTATCGATTAACTTAAACAATACAGTATAAACTCGATCTTACTAACATAATGTTAGAATTTTTAACCCTTACTATACCCTGATTGAATTAAAACAAAAGATTTATGAATGACACTCACGTAAATTTACGTCTCTGGTACGCAAAGGGTTAATTTTTTGCGAATCAAATTCATGTTATAACAGAATATCGGGACATTTGCGCGCACTGATTATTAATCAGAGTCTACTCGTGACCACGGCCGATGCAACTTAATCGAAACTTAGTCAAAATTATATTATTTTAATAATTTGTGCGCGAAATAGTTTCGATATTCTCTTAAAACATGAATTTGAGTATATTATATTTTTTTCTATATACAAAAGCGCAAAGTCAATCAACCCTTCCGCGGTCCCCGCGCCTCATAACAATGTAGTTACCGATTTCTTTATCATATATCTTTTTAAGATTTGCGACAACCCATTGCTTATAGGTAACACATATTTTCAGAACGAACAAGGTAACGCCCATTCTGATCAAGAGGGTAAATTCAAGTTGACTGTAAAAAACGTTTTAAATAAAAAACCTTATTATAAAGTTCGGCATTATATAGAAGATAAAGATGCTTGGAATACTCCACTTCGGGCAAACTGTCACTCTGCCACCCATAAAATGTAATATTTGTAGTACCTAAGTAGAAACATTGTAAACGTCTATATAAAAGGAATGGCCCCGAGTTTCTCGTCGCTTCTTCTCGGTGGGCTCTATATATTTTGGAACGCGGAGGTAGAGTCTTTAAAGTACATTATAATGGAAAGTTGACGTTCATAAGTGCGTCTTTGATGCCTAAATTAAATAAATGACTTTGACTTTGATCGCTGGATGATGAAAAGATTAACAAGTATTATTTGCAACATTTATGCAGCGACTGCAGCGTTATCTTAATAAGATGCTATTATATTATTAAAAGTCCAAGCGCTCTTCTGTCATAGCTTCACTAATTTATATTGTAGGTATGTATACTACGAGTATATCTGCATAATAAATGTCACTAATAAAATAATACCACGATGATCCTGCCATAAGCTAATTACCGATAACCACTGTTCAGCCACTACAGAAGGTAGAACCGCAGATTTTAATACTCTTTGGATGGTTTAAAATATGCACAACTAGTTAAAATATTACCGCAATGCAACTGCCATTAGCCTATAACTAATTAGCACTTTAGCATTTTAGCCAGAATAAAACGTTCAGCCATAGATTTTAGCGTCGATGGTCTATGGGTGCAACTGTGTTAATTCAAACCCTATGCATGCTTGATACGGTCCGTCTGACCTATCCATTAAAAATAATAGCAAAAACGTTTATACACTCATACCCATGGATTTAGGAAGGGAGGGGATGTGTTAAAAATGCGTGGCACGTGTCGCAGCGACAAGTTCCAGAGAACTTGTTTGCTAAAATCACAAGTTTTGGCGCGCTAGTGTGTAGCATGTTCATTTCAACATCCATTGCTGGTAGTGTTATGAAATTGTTTACAACTCCCGCAAACGAATACCGCAATGTAGTATTGCGTATAGCAATAGTCTCAGCAGGCATCGTCGCGTAGTGCGGCCGCTGCTATCGGCGCCGGGAGTTATTAGCGTTCATTGGTTGATTTGTCAGTGTGCATTGTACTGAGTTGGTGTAAGTAGCTAATGATAGAGTTGTGTTCGGTGTGTTTCTTAATGAATTGATTGTTTCATTTGTAGGTGTGAAGTGCAGTGGAGATGCGTAATTGAAAAACTGGGTAAGTTGGTAAGGGTCCCTACCAAATGAACCAACGCAGCTGTCAAAAGAAAGGGATACACCAATAATTTAAAGGTGGTCATTTCGGTAGGAAATTCTTTGGTTTCTATAATGGGGTTCTCCGCCATTTTTTTATTTTTTTTATTTATAAAACTACGCTCCACAGACTCCAGGGTCCGTGCCTTTTTTTAACTTACAGATTTTTGACAACTTACTTATAAATTCCTTCTCCGCCATGTTGACTTCAATGACGTTTAGTTAAGTTATGTAAAGTCTTCTCTGGAGTTCGTCAATTAATAGGATCCAACATAATCATCACCTATAAAGATCGACCTCTGGTATAAATTCATGTTTACAGTTTAAAAATATCAATAATGACAACAGATGTTACATAATACGAGTATGTCTGGATTGTCGATTATCGGAATGTTTCGAAGAGCTATCAAGTACCAGAAAAGCCCGATAAAATACTTATGACGGCGACGAGAACTAATTCATTGTGATTTGTAAGTGTATAGACATTGGGCACTTTTTACATGTAAAACATATTCTATAATTATGTTGATAAAATAACTTAACCGAGTTGAATTGTGAAAATTGATTATTAGTAAAACAGAGTTAATCACTGTCAATGTTACATTTCAAACCTATATATAAAGCCCTGATGTCTAACAGCATAATATAAATTATAATATATTATTTACAATAGTCAATGTCAAGGTTAATTGACAGATGGTTTCACAGACTCGCCGCAGGCATACTGCGTAAATTTTGTCAATAGGAATGCCAAGGGTTTATCAGTGCTTCCATTATCCAACCCACCGCAAAACCGCGAGTCCTAATGGGTTTCGTATTATTTCTGTTTATTTTAACAACTGCCAAAAATAAACACATGTCCATAATGCAGATATTTATTCTGTCCTCTTGTCATTTTATTCATAACAAGCTGCCCTCCGCGGTTTCACCCGCGCAGTGATGGATAATGATGATGAACCTTATATAACTTATGTTACTCAGGGTGAATGTAGCTGTCCAATTGTGAAAGAATTTTTGGAATCGGTCCAGTAGTTTTTGAGCCAATTCGTTACAAACATACATACAAATTTTTCCTCTTTATAATATTAGTATAGTTAAATTAAATTCAATCGAAATTATTTCTTAAATTTAGGCAAAAATACGCTTTTCCAAGCGTCAGTTATTAATTATTATTCAATGGCAACTGCCGCGTCCCAAAATACAAAGCCACTACCGAAAAGATCGGGCAGGTCATCAACATAGCTCTTCCATCTTCCTTCCTTGGGGTGTGGTGAGGAGTGGCTTCGTTAAAATAGACATTGTACAAAACTATCAAGTAGGTCTATCTAACTATCAAGTTCCTTTATTCAATAAGGTACCCAATAAAAAAGGGAAACTAGAAAAATCAAGAAAAATAAAACTGAAAAGAGGTAAACAAGATTTAGATTATTTGAAATAGCAATGTAAAATGCAGTTGGCGGCGTCGAGTATTTCATTTTCTCAACCATCAATTTTTCATTTCAAATAAACAGCCTCCGACCACTTTTCCTATTGCTACATCAAGCTTAATTTAACCTAGAAATGCAATTTGTTTCCTGTCAAGTATACTTTTTCCTTTTCCTATTTATTTTATTCTAACTATTTTTGTTCTTGGGAATGGCAGATGCATGAATTATAAGTAGTCTTCTCTCTCTCCATTCGTGGGCTATTATTGTAGTCTAAATATATATTGTTTTAAGTACAAATATTCAGAAATTTTTGAAATATTCAAATTGTCAACGGGATAATTACGGGATAAGAACAGCCAAGAACAGATAAAGATTGACACTCTTGCCTCAAAACATACCTCCAAAGACTTCAAGAACTTTTGGAAGGATACAAATAAAATGAATGTTAAGCCTGGCCTCCCTGCGACTGTGGATGATGTTAGCGACCATAAAATGATTGCAAACATGTTTAGGGATCATTTTAGGGTTATGCCAGGAATTATCTCTGCCACGAAGGAGATGTTTGATGCTGAGATTTCCGTGACAGGTAGAACTGTGAACTTTACAGCCAAGCATGTTAAAAAGATAATTGACTCGATGCGAAGGGGAAAGTCACCAGGTTACGACAGTCTCAGCATCGAACATCTTAAACATGCTGGTGTACATCTGCCGCGCGTACTCTCCATGTTTTATAATTTGTAATGTTTGTGTCATAGCCATCTACCAGAAGAACTAACTAGGACGGTAGTAGTACCTATTTTTAAATGTAAAACAGGGGATATCTCGGACAAAGATAATTACAGGCCCATATCTCTGGCCACCATGCTGGCGAAGGTTCTAGATAGCTTGCTTAATGACACAATGCTGCAATACGTCGACCTACACGAGGCACAGTTCGGTTTTAGAGCTGGCCTCTCGACAGAAAGTGCGATCTTGTGTCTTAAGCAGGCTGTCAAGTACTACACAGACAGCAGACAGGAAGACGCCGATATACGCTTGCTTTCTCGGCATTTCCAAAGCTTTCGATAGTGTGCTGTATGGAAAGCTTTGGAGAAAGTTTGAGTGCGGGTGTGCCGTCTCATCATCATCATCATTATCAGCCGGAAGACGTCCACTGCTGAACATATGCCTCCCTCATAGAATGCCACTTGGACGGGCTACTCGCTTCCTGCATCCAGCGATTCCCCGCGGTTTTATGAGGTCGTCGGTCCACCTAGCGGGAGGCCGGCCTACACTACGCATTCCGGTGCGTGGTCGCCACTCAAACACACAACCTTTCTTCCCCACCGGTTATCAGTTCTGCGAGCGATGTGGCCTGCCCATTGCCACTTCAACTTGCTAATTTTGAGAGCTATGTCGGTGACCTTAGTTTTCCTACGGATCTCCTCATTTCGGATCTTATCACGCAGGGAAACCCCAAGCATAGCCCTCTCCATTGCTCCCTGAGCGACTTCAAGCTTGTTAATGAGGCCCACAGTAAGGGACCACGTCTCAGTGCCATAAGTCACTGGCAACACACACTGGTTGAAAACCTTGGTTTTCAGGCTCTGAGTTATTGGGGACGAAAAGATGGATCGAAGCTTCCCGAACGCTGCCCATCCGAGCTGGATTCTTCGTGCGACCTCCTTGTTGAAGTTGGACCTACCTAATTGGACAGTCTGTCCCAGGTAGACATACTCGTCTACAAATTCGAGTGTATCGTTTCCAACAATTACCGGTATAGGTGGAACATGGACATTGGACATGATTTTCGTCTTATCCATGTTCATCTTAAGACCAACCTGTTGGGAAACTCTACTGCGGTCGTTGAGCATGGTGCCGATATGCTCAAGCGACTCCGCCATTATAACTATATCATCGGCAAAACGACGGTTAGTGATGTATTCGCCATTAATGTTGATGCCAGATCCTTTCCAGTCCAAAAGTTTGAAAACATCCTTCAATGCGTTAGTAAACAGTTTCGGAGAGATGACGTCTCCCTGTCCTCTCTGCAATAGAATTTGTTTCGTACTCTGGTCCTGTAATCGGACTGACATAGTGGCCTTGCTGTATAAACGCTTTGATATACCTATATTCAATTTGGCATCGCTGCAAGAACTGCAGTATGGCCCACTTCTCGAGAGAATTAAAGGCTTTCTGGTAATCCACAAACGCTAGACACAGTAGCTGATTATACTCTTCGGTCTTCTGTTTAATCTGCCATAGTGTATGAATGTGGTCTACGGTGCTAATGCCTCTTCGGAAACCGGCTTGTTCGGGAGGCTGGAACTCATCAAACCTGAGTGCGAGACGGTTCGTGATGACTCTCGAAAACAGCTTGTACACGTGGCTCAAGAGCGATATGAGCCTAAGCCACCACCACGCTCTTGTGCCACGTTTCCGGCGTTTTGCCTTCGAAGATGACAGAATTGAATAACTTCTGGAGGACTTAAAGTATCGCTCTCAGAAGTTCAGTCGTAATTCCGTCCTCTCCTGGCGCCTTGTTGTTCTTAAGCTGTTTGAGAGCCATTCTAATCTCGTACAGGCGTGCCGTCTGAAATAGTCTTTTTGCTGGCAAACGTACGGGATTCAGAAGAACCAAGTTAGACGTGGCAATGTCTGATTCGTACGGAATGGAGTGCGGAGTTCGGCAGGGTGGGATAACCTCTCCACTGCTGTTTAACTTATATGTTAATGATCTCATTGCTGAGCTCACCAGTACGCATGCAGGATGTATTATAGATGGAGTAGTTTTCTATAAAATAAGTTATGCTGATGACATGGTACTACTGCCCGTCAGTGGGATCAGTTCGAAAATTAGTAAAAATATGTGAAGCATATGCGGCGGAGCATGGTTTGAGGTACAACTCTAACAAAAGTGAAGTAGTTGTCTTCAAAAGTGGAAACATTAAACCAGTTCATGTTCCGCCAATTATGCTTAACGGCGCGGCTCTACAAATGGTAACAAAGTTTAAATACTTGGGGCATATCGTGACAGAGAACCTTGATGATGATGAGGACATTGAGAGTGAGCGCAGGGCTCTGGCAGTCAGAGGAAACACGGTTGCGCGCCGGTTTGCACGCTGCTCGAGGGAAGTGAAAATTACTCTATATAAGGCGTTTTGCCAATCCTTCTACTCGAGCAGTATGTTGGTCAACCACACTCGGCGTGCTGCCAGCTCCTTGCGTGTCCAGTACAATGACTTGTGATGCGGCTGCCTCGCCAGTGCAGTGCATATCTGAAGTTCGCTGAAGCACATACGGATGACTTCCATGCGATCATCCGTAAGAAGGTTGCCTCATTACGAAAGCGAGTGCGAGGCAGCCATAACAGCATCCTGGAGATGATAAGTGGCAGGCTGGACTGCCCTATACAAAATAAGTGGATGGACACCTTATTGGGTAAAAAAAAAAAAATTGTGTTTTTGTGTGTAATATTATGATTATCTGTGACCGTGAGTGTGAATTTTAATTGTAATTTTAATATTTCTAACATGTTTTAAATGAATTAATTAATGAAAAGTGTAAATTTATGGATATAATTATCTGAAAATAAATGAATTAATAATAATAATTACCTTGTATATTTTCTATGATTTTCCGATATTTTGGCACTGATGCAAGCGCCATGATCACGGATGAACTGATAATAATTTAAATTTGATATTTCTAATGTTTCTGAACACGATAGTTTAAAAACTAATTCGGAAACTTGTATAACCTCCATCTTATAAATGACTTTTTATTAAATTCACATTGAAATTAAACAACTTTGAACTGATCAAATTAGGTACCTATATTATTGTTTCCACCCGAGTGATAGTTTGAAACGTCGAAAGAAAATAAAATAAAATACGCATCTTCAACAGCTTAAAGTTTGTTCAATTTAATTGTTAAAGGATGGAGAAAGTCTTAGAAATCACTATGTGTTCGTTAAAATTAAAAAGTAAGTTATGACCAAGAACTGTACTTGTAGGTGAGTAAAAATATAACTAATAGACACTTGCCACAGTTTTGCTTTTTTATACTTTATGTATCAAAATTGTACTCGTAGTTATTTGTTCAAGTGAGTAAAGTCAGTTTTAGCTTGGAGTGAGAATCAAGAGCATAGTGAGTGGTTTAACTATAATTAATAAAGTGAGTGATTTAAGTATAATTACTATTTATGAAAGTGAGTGATTTAACTATAATTACTAACTAATAAAGTGAGTGATTTAAAGTCACGTGACACAAAACAAATTACACTCGTGAACCATACAACTTTTCACCTCTACCAGCTAGACAAGTCGTATAGGTTTTGGGTAAAACAAACAATTAAGACAAAGTATACTTGGTTACCTTGTTTTTGATAATTCCATAAAATATGACAGTACAGTCTCAGAATAAGTTTTAGCACTTCGCCGATTATTAAATCATTCATACGCATTCCTGTAGCAGAAAAGCCACGTTAAAATATATTAACTTTTCAGATGGCTTTTCTGATAAAAAGCTAAATTCAGCATTAGAAACTTGTTCTCTCAACTCTTTTAAAGTAAGACATTCATCATCATAGTGAGAGCAGGACACACTCATTTTTCGTAATATACTTAGTAGATACCTCAAAAATACTTAAACTACTCAATACTGAAATAGTTTGATTTCTGCCTTTTCGTTTTTGATGTTGCGTTCGGAAACTGCATTTCTATTGACATTTTTATGAAACCCACATCTGATATTTTTAAGAAGCGATACTAGTATTATTATTTACTAGTATTTATTTTAAATAATACGTCTCTGAAAAGGCAAAAACAATTTAATGTCAGTAAATAACATGTAACATGTTGTGCCTATGAATTAAATTCTTAGGTCAATATCAGCATTAGAATGCAGGATCATCGAGTTTATTGTTTTTTATCGATTCCAAAATGATTAATCATTTTGCCTTACGCTCGCACCAAAAAGATATTTGCTGCGACATTTCACATACCAAAAGTATCCCTTACGTACTTAACGTTAGAGAGGTTAAAATATATTACCACGTAATATTGTGTGCACATAAATGCCTTCACAGCTAACTGATGAGCTTACGTGCCAACATGGCATTTCCAATAATTTAATGTCGAAATCGGCTTTGTTTAACCTCAACATTACAAGTTGGAAATTTGTGATAAAATTACCATCACTGACTATAATACTCTGTAAACGCATTACTACTATCCCTATTGACAGCTTTTTATAGGTCATGAACATTATAGAATTAAATTCAGAATTCCGGAGCACTGTAAACTGTAAAATCATTGCACAGGCTAGCATTATTATCTATTACATCTGTTTTATCATCCATTTCCTTTTAATATCTGTCTCCTTTGATACGGAAGCTGATTACTTAACCAGTCCCAGTTTACCTTCATACTTTACACCTTCATCCGATGGAAACTCAGACGAGTCCCAGACGACGTTTATCTAGGTCGGTTTGCTTTGTACTTACAATGAATTATGTTCTGTTTTGATATCGTACCCTTGAGGTTTATCGATAACAGTTTCTGTTTTAATGTCACTTTTATTCTATAAAATATACTCTATATTGTCATTGTTGTTATATAATATATTGTCGTCCACCGACAAGGTGAACTGACGACCTAATAAAGGTAGCAGGACAACGTTGGATGCAGGTCGCTTCCAACCGGTCCTTTTGGTATTTGTGGCGGAGGCGTTTGTTCAGCATACAGCTGTCATTTAGACTGGCTGGAATGTCAGCACCGCACGTCTACTAAACAATGTTTTAACTAATTTGCGATATAATATTAAATTATCAAATAACAGCATGATCTAACAACCCATGTTCCGCGGGGAGCGCCGTTTGGTCTTAGTCATGAGCAGCTGGTACTTAGTAAAAGCAAGTCGTGCTGCGGACTGCACTGCTTGGAACGGTGACCACTTGTGTACATTCTAACCTCCACAACGGCGTAGAACTATAGCTTCTCTAAGCGTTTTCTACCGTTTGATTCACTGTGAATATTCCGGAGAGCTCTTTAATCTTATTCCTTCCTCACCATTCCGATCCCGAATCATTTGTTCCGGCCTAGCATGCCATCCATATACTGTTCAAAATTTCTTACCACGAACCAAAATGTTTGGAAGTTCCTACCACTTTCGTGTAAGTAAATTGTGGTATGTTCTGCCTGCGTACGTTTCCTTGTAGTCTTGCAACCTTGGGGTTTTCAAGCGGGACGTGAAAAGTCATCTCTCAGGTCATCATAGAGGTGGCGATCAACGCAACTTACGGCTGCATTAATGGTCATCGCTCCATCTGCGCTTCTCTATCAGGCGAAAGGGAGTCACTTTGAATCATGTTGCAGTCAGTCCTTATTGTAGAACTTAGTTAAATATTATCATATACATAACTAGCAGTTCTGCTAACAGTAGACCTCGTAAGCAAAAACTACAATGAATACTGGCTCGTGAGCACAAACATTCTCAAAATAAATCGGTAGATGTCACTGCAGCCAAGTTCTCCTGTTTTGGGAGAAATACCCTTCTAATTAAAAAACGCCATTCACCAGAAAAAGCTTCAGAATCTTAAAAACAGAAAGAAAAATACGACCAACATCCGGACGGATAAAAGCAAACTTTGCGAATCGTTGCAGAGACATTGTTTGCTTCTATATTATATTATTTTTCATATTGTTTTTAATGTGAATTACTAATGTGTATATGTGGATGTGGACCTTGTGTCTGCAATCAAGTATTACCAATATGCTACGTCGCAGGCATCCAGGCTGTCTACAAAATCTAATATAGAGATACTAGGGCTGACCACAAGCATTTCCGCTCACTCGCACTACGCTCGTGAACTAGTCCATGGCCCATACTAAAGTGAAGAAACGCACAATACAAATCAAAACTTTATAAAATCGTATCGTATATATTATATCTATGATAACATATGTATATACTATTTTTTTATATTTAATAGTTTTAAAGAGAAATGTTTTATGTTCGCAAAAAAATTTAAATTCGCTGAAGCTGCTTATAAATTTACCAACTCCTAGAATGTTTCATAACTGTATGTTGTCTTCATATTAATAAAAAAATGATAGGTATATTAAAAAAAAAACAATAAGTTAATTTATGGTTCGGCATATTTTTAAATATCGTGATAACGCGTCATTTAAGTAATGGTGATTCTCAAACTACGCTCTTGACACGTGCTCTCTTATCGGTAGTACTTTATTACTCAACATAAATTTCACATATATAGAAATTTGACATAACGTTCATACAAAAAGTGGTAAACCGGCGATAGACAGATTATTGGGAGGTTTTCAATAACCTTTTTATCGCCGGTTTACCTTACTAGAGATAGATATATGACACTATTTGCACGGACGTTATGTCACATTTCTATCGGTAGTAAGGAAAACTGTGGATAGATAGATTATTGAAAACGGCCGTAAAGAGCAAACTTCGCTGCATCTTTGACAACATCCGTGAAACAAATAACGAGATGACAAGAAATGTTGGAAAAACAACCTTATGTACAAGGGCGATATCTCATAAAGTATTTAACATCGGTGAGCTCGTCGACAAGCGCATCGACTAATCATTACAGAATCGCACGGCTGATAAAGCAAAACTCACGCGTTTGATATTTACATATACGTCAAGACGAATTAAATATGAATACTGTCCAAGTTCAATTAAGGTTATATTTTTAACTCTATTTACATAAAAAAAATGTTATAAGACATAATTTTACAGAATAAGAAATCAAGTGTGACTGAGAGATCGTTCCGTCCATTATATTTATATATTTTAAATTTAATAAGCTCTGGTGACCTTCAGTTAATGTTAAACAATAATATAACAGACTCCATTAAGTTCAAAGGATTATCACAAAAAACGATTGTAAATATTTTTTTTAACTAAAAATGGATCCGACTACAACACCAAAAAGTGCGAAAAAATTGTTGAAGTTGGTACCATGATAGTTCGAAAGTACCTACGAGTATTATCCCAATATTGTGCGCATGGTTCCGACTTCAACAAGTTATTTCGCACTTTTTGATATTGAAGGCGGTTCCATTTTTTTGGTAAAAAAATATTTTCACCAGTTTTAGTGACAGTACTTACGGGATCGATTGCTATTCACTGTCAATGATGATATCATCAAGATAGACGTATCACTTTTCAGTTATTGGAGTGTGACTGAAGTACTTGACCGTATTTGATGAAATTTAAATGGGACCACTTCGGAAGTATACTGTACCAACCAAAAAAAAAAATTGAATCGGTCCACATATGGGAAAGAAGAATATCTCGAGAGACAGTCACTTTGATAAACAATTATAACACAAATCATAATCAGTCCATTTTGTTCCCACCGCTAGGACTCGAGCCTTCGTCTCAGAGAGAGGAGTTGGTCCCTAATCCACCTCACGGGTCCAGTGCGAACTGGTGGATAGGTTAGGGGCCAACCCATGTCGAAGTTTTTAGGCCGCCCGAAGGCCTTAAACATAGCCTAACGACTGTTTTCCTAAGACAAACAACCGGGACCGACGGCTTAACGTGCCCTCCGAAGCACGGAAGACATAATATTAAACAAAATTTTAGGGTTGGCTATAGCCGTCCGGTACCTGATTTTGATGAAGGTGCGAGTTTAGGGGTATCATTGGGGTCCACCTGAAGCCCTTCCAGCAATTTTTTTTGCCGGAAACGTAGTTTAAATTAATTATGATTAAATTAAAATTTGATAAAAAAAAGTGAAATGGAACGCAATGTTGAGAAAATGGTACAATATTAAGTTGTCAAATTAAGTTGTCAAACTGAGTTAAACGAAACGTATCGTTATCGTTAAACGTAAGAAAAAAAAAAGGCGCCATTTTGTCTTACTGACAGATGGACTGTCATCCATTCATTCCGTTTCTCTCGTAGTTTCGTGAATGTGTGCTCTCTTGTTTTTCGATTTTTATTACGACTTTGGCTTTTTCCCTGGACTTCCTTCGATTGCGCGACGACTTGAAACTTGGCTTGCTTACCGGATTTGTTTGGATTGCTCTACGACTTGAACTTGGCTTGAAAACTGGACTGCACTTGGCTGTAATGGAGTATTACAGTACAATACCCGAAGCGGACGCGGTTTCGGCTCCTGATCTGCCCGTAGAACCTGTTGCCGGACCTTCTTCGGCTCCTGATCTGCCCGTCGAGCCTGTAGCCGGACCTTCTTCGGCTCCTGATCTGCCCGTTGAACCTGTCGCCGGACCTTCTTCGAGTAATGACGACGACGACAACGAGCTTATAACCAAACGAAAACTTTGCGTCACTGAAGTGATTGATCATTGGAATTTAACTGACGTTGTGCGAAAATTGGGCACTAAAGACCAATGCATCAAATATAGTGAAGACCAAGGTCTCATACCAACTGAGAAACGGTGTCGAACCCACAGGACATCCATGAAAGTGTCATACTCATGCGGATGCACAAGTTTTGGTACATTTGTGTGCTCAAAAAGATCATGCAAATCTAAATCGGGCAGCGGTGCCAAGATCTCTCGCAGAATTGGCACATTTTTCGAAAATATTGCTATCGACATAATGCATGTTTACTATCTTATATATGCATACTCACAAGGATGGACCTACGACCAAACAATTCACGAAGACCCTTATAAAAAAGAAAGGAAGCAATGTTTAAGCCCAAATACTATAGCCGATTGGTTTAATTACTGCAGAGAAGTAGTTGTGATATTTTATTTACCGAACGAACCGCCTTAATAAGTTAGGTGTGAAACAAAAAATAGGTTAGGTTAGGTTAGAACATGACAAACAACGCACGAGCCGAGCGAGCGAAGCGAGCGTGCCGCGGCAGCGGCCGGCGAAGTGCCAGAAGCGAACCGCCTTAATAAGTTAGGTGTGAAACAAAAAATAGGTTAGGTTAGGTTAGAACATGACAAACAACGCACGAGCCGAGCGAGCGAAGCGAGCGTGCCGCGGCAGCGGCCGGCGAAGTGCCAGAAGCGAACCGCCTTAATAGATTAGGTGTGAAACAAAAAATAGGTAAAAAATACTGATATAGCCGAAAGTGAGGTTAAGTACTAAAAAAATTATTACTCAAAAACTAAAGGCCTCCGGCGGGGGGGGGGGGGGGGGATGCAGGGGGGGCTTCACCCCCTCCCCCTCCCCCCCTCCGCCCCCCCTCCCCCCTCCCCGCGGGTACCGGGCGACTATAGTTTAACCAAATTTTAATTTAATTCCATTGAATAATTGTATTTTTGCCGTATCGTCATACTAAAAACCTTTGTATCCTTCAGCCTCTGGTTTCAAGAATATTTTTATCTCTCTAAGTAATACTGTGGCTTCGCCAGCGTACGGGTTGAGTGGGTATCGGACAAACTCGTCCGTCCGTCCGTCTGTCGGTTCTATTCCTTACCAGCTTATGCTGGGTCATATGTTATAATAATAATGTATTGTTATCTTTTTTTTGGTAAGGCAAAATGCACCCTTCCGGCACGGGAGTAACGGAAAGGCATTTAAAATCGCTTATGTACATGTGATGACGACATAACATTCCCAAAGGGAATTGAATCCCGAGCGGCAAACTGAGACTAGTAATTTCGGCAAGTTACAGCGTAAATAGTGTCCCACCTGCGTAATTGCGATTTACGCCTCCTGTTCCAAATGTTCTTTTGTGTAGTGGGACCGAAGAACCGCCTAAATTGGTATGCTAGCCGTACAGTCGGCGACCACGTCTCGACGTCGTGTGCTACAAGTAACGCGCACTGGTTCAGGATTATTGGGGATATTGGCGATGAAATGGCTCTTACATAGTTGAATACATGGTTTGCCTTAGGAACAGATTTTTTCTTAAACAACCTCCATAATTAAGACGCGGTCCAACCCCAATTTTAAAATAATTTACGATGCTTTACGTAAGGTTGAAAATCGCTTGTTAGATTGGACGATGTAATGCGAAAATGCGGTAATTTTGTACGTTTTCTTTATATCTTTCGATATATACTAACACAATTGAAAAAACTGCTGGTTACTACTTTAGTACTATATGTTGGCTATGTATTACCTAAAAAATAATATAGTGTTATCGCTGAAAATTCAGAGAGTTTGGACGTGAAAGTTTATTTTTATGCACCTGTTTAGGATTTTTTTCTGCAGAGAGCGAGTAATATTTATAAATTCTGTTCGGTTATTACTCTTTGCCTGTTCCTTTTCTAACCTGAGTTTTTTTTTCATAGATTTTTATCGAACTGTTTCGTTACACTCGATGTTTAAAGATTCTGCTTTTGACTATTATCAGGGTATGACCGCGCCTTAATACAACAAAAAAAGTGTTAGCTATTTTGTTCCGTCTGTTCTCCAGTTATAGCGTTACCAGGAGAAATAAGGGTTCATTATATATATATAATCAAAAATGGTCCACCCATTTGATCGTGATATTTTTTTCGTGTCAAGGTACCACATTGATTAAAGCTTGATTTAAAGTTGCAGAGTTGCAGAAGTCTACAACTTTAAATCGAGCTTGTATAGAATTTCGCCACTTTAATTCCGTCGTCTGTGGCATTAAAGAGGGCGTCAGTTGTGCAGGTGGTATATGGGACAAACGAGCAAATGTGACAGCGTTTGAATGGCGAAACCGCAATTGTAACAAATGTAAGTCTGAAAGGTATTGAGGGTGATAAAGTAACAGACATACAAATACAGTCAATAACTGTCGCCTTTATAGTATTAGTCTGATGAGCCCATTGCTAGTTTCCACTCATCTACAAGGTAGGTAAATTGGGATTCACAATAAAACATACAAATAATAAAAAAGTAGTAGTGGAAAACGACGCGCGCTAGAAATACTTAGGTAGAAGTATCAGTCTAGAAACTACCAACGATTTCAAGACCCACAGGTTACACACGATACCAAAGAACTCTCTGGTGAATTTAAATTTTGGTTAAAAACTTACTTGGAAATGAAAGTCGTGCTAGCGGTTCGAACTTCTTTACTACAAAAGCAATACGTGTATTGGGCAATTAATCATTGCTTCATTTCCCTTGTTTAAGCAAGACACCGCACGTTTTTTCCATAAAACAAAAGGTGTGTTGGGCGACACGTTTCCTGACGTTTGCCTTTCGAAAACATGAAGCCACGCATTTTTCTGCAAAATAAAAGTGTGTTGGCCATTAAATTTTCCTTTGATTTTCTTTTTGACCGGAAGGAGGTAATAAAACTCTTAGAGGTGCTGTTGTTCACTAAACGTGCCCGGGGAGACGTCACTGTTTGCTTTTAGTTTCCAATAACACAATCGAGAAAAAACCTACCAAACAACTATCGGAAACAAAGACATTCCGGAATTCTCTATAAAAATGTCGCCATTACTGCACCTGAAAACTGGCTGCCCTATAACAATGGGTGAATTAACTAGTATGTCGGGTAATACTACTTCATGTCTCCGCTCTCTAAACTTTACTTGCCTTCTCCGGGAATATTCCCCCACACGTACTTTAACCTGGAATAAGCGTACAGACGAGATGTAAACAAAGAAAGTGAAAATCCTCTTTTGTTTTTACGAACACTTGTTACCTTTACAGCTGACATAGATCTCAGCAAGCAATATATATAACCGTACTAAATAACTTGATAGCATTGATGTCTTGATATCGATGTAATTTGTGTAGGTGATATACAGTCACATACACTACCTTTTAGGTACAGTGGGCCGAGCACGAAAATCTGTTTAAGTGTAACGTAATCGCATCGATAACGTCTTCAGTACAAACTATCATTTATCTAGTACAGTAGTGGCGCAGATAACTCATAGTTTGTACTGAATACGTCAACGATACGATAACGTTACACCTAAGAGGATTTTCGTGCTCGGCCCACCTAACCTTATAAACCCAAACGTAAAAACTAGAATATTTAATAAAATTAAAAGCAAAATTGACTGTTAACACTGTTGACACTGCAAAGTTACCAAAATGTATTAATGGCATACTTACCTCAAGAAATGAGAGTAAAAATCTACATCAAACACCCGGTTCACCAAACTTTAAAGTGCTGTCGATTTAGAAATGAACCTAACACTTTTACTTAGCTGTACAACTGTGTTTTACAAAGTTGAACGTTTCAATATTGAATCAAATAAAGTCGTTTACGATTCCATTTGCACGAAGACAGCGTCAATTGAAAATGTCGACGTAGTATGACATCTAAATGCAACTCAATTAAGCAAGTCGACTGTGTTGAATTTATAACTGTGAAGTAAGGGTTACAATATATAAAATACCTACACTAATTGAAATAAATGCCTTCTTACTATAGACTAAAGCATATAAAGAGCGACATGAGCTATTCAATTGTGTAATACACGTTTTCAAACCTGCATTCCTCACTCTTGTATCAGTTTCTCGTCAGCATCACTAAACCAAAATAAAAAATAACCGATTTGGTACAAGTTTTTAAAACACTAATGAAAATTAACAAATAATTACCGGGCTTCAATAATGTACTCTCTGATATCGCAAAAAGTACTAATTTGAAATATTTCTTACTAAAACAGAAATGTAAAACAATAAATGATACATTGTACAAACGCCTCCGGATGACTTGTGACATCTTACAATAGCACCGAGCAGAGTAGAATGAAGGTGAAAATGAGTATCAAAATATTGGACATCTGGCAATCTACCGCAATAACTATAAGACAGATAAAGTTCGGCTTGAATAATGTTCCAAAAATACCAGTGCTACAATCTGCGATAACTAATCACATGATTTGACATCGGATATAAAAGTAGGTCAATAACCTGATAAATGAAATAATGATTTTGCAGTAGTTGGTTAACACGTCTCTAAATCTGTCATATTGAATCTCCTGTAATCTGAATTTTCTGTCGCGGATGTTAAACAATAAACATTCTAAATTATTTTGGTTTCATTATCTGTAACTCTTTATATTTGGCATAAATAATAAATAATTTTCAGTATGAATCGCTACAGATATGGCGTATCAGTAACGTCATCCTAACGTGTTCAACAGGACCAGTAATCGTCCGGCGCAGTACGCGAAATCGTAGTATTATTTAGCACCCCTCATACCGGCTTTTACAGGCTTTTTATCAACGCTTTTGTAAACAATCTGCTCGATAAACCGGCTATGTCTCTGATATATTCGCTTGTGTTAGTGTTTCCTATCTGTACTCGTATGTTAAAATGAGGAATCACTCGTATACCTTCGGGGCCGCTCGATATCGCCCTTATCGGGTTTTGTATACGATCGTTACAATAATATTATATGTTTTGTTTGTATGTTTATCTATTTTGAGGATCAAACGGTGTTATATACGCCCGCGAGCGATGGTCCCGTTGCTTTCAATTCCATTGCAAAGCTTCGCAGGTGCTCTTGATTTCAAAACATTGTGATGTGATGATCACTCGAGAAGCATGATTCATGATGTCGTTAATGATGTGTATTAATAATAGTATATTTCTACTTTGCTGTAACTGTAATTTTCTTCCACAGTGCATGACAGCGAAGAAGACCTACCCTGCCAGGTTGAAGACACGGCCTGCGCCCTCGACGACTCCAGTGCCGTCGCCACGGTTGTGAGCCCGCAACCGCGACCGCAATCACCCGTAGAGGTGGCACCAGACACGGGAACAGTAGTCACCGTCGAGGCGCACATCACCTTCAGGATGACTCGATTCCGTCCTATGGGACGATTCCTCTCCATGCACAAGCGGCACCGCAAGCAACTGCTCACGCGCTCCCTCCTTGTTCAAGAGGCGCTGCTCGATGACCTACTGATTGGCCAAGTCCAGGTAAGTGAACTATCGTTCACTTGCCAAACAGGTACACAATCAACGAACACACTATACCTAACCATATCAGACTCCAACTATTATTTTTATTTTTGCGCCAGGATGATGTTTTTGTTTATTATAAAATAATTTATAACCTATTCATTGTTTACAGAAAAAAGGCAAGATAATAATTTTTATTTCAAATAAAGTCAAGTTCTCAAACCTAGAAATGTGAGGATATGCCATAATGCTGTGTAAGATGTTCTAAGAATTCACAAATAAGTTATGACGTAACGAGAATTGTATTATTTTGTCATACATTGTTTTCTTAGAGCTATAAATATTTGGAGTAATTTGTAAAACGTCCAGGTTGTTTTTTAAATATTGGGTCTTTATCAATTTTAATTTGGTTGTACGGTAGCATATTTTGTATGAGTCACATTTTATATTTTGGACTATTTGTCATATATGCCGCGTTATTCAGATTCATTGCTAGGCGATAACCTCCTTATATATTCTCGTACAAACACATTATGCTCATCGGCCTGGTATTTAGGGCAACTGAACTGGAGGTTAATACCTCGCACGAGACAACACCGAGAGTTGCGAGACCATCACCACACAACACACAACATGAGCGAACGAGTGCTAAATATCTCTCAGTAGTCGGTGTGATCCTTACGATTTTATTACTATAGACAATAGGTATCGATGCTATGAAAATACAATTCAAATAAGGCCACAGAATAGGCGGTAATGAAAACGGTGGTGCGAGAACGGATACAGTCCTTGAAACGGTTCGTCTCGGGACTTTTGTTGAGATTGAGACACTCCAACAGATACTTGTGATTAGCCATACGTTGTTACATTACGTATGTATATTTAGCCGTGTTTTAACATGCCGTAACTGATCGTTTCCCCACCATGTTCATTCAGCAGTCCTTCGCTCGCCTCGTCGGGCATTGTTTCTGGCTCCGCCACAAATTTTAATGCCATTTGTTTGTATTCATGAACCGTACTCGCTCCTCACCCACCATTCGTAGGTCTTGTGACATATTGCTGGATATCGCATTGCTTTCCAAGTAGTTCTAACAAGGACGCTTGGGCGCCGATGCGAATTAACAAAATTGTATTTGGCTTCGTGTACCGTTCAATTTGGATACGGTAAAGAGACAACAACGCATCACTTTATACTGTATGAGACTTAGGTTTCGGTTAGACCGTATAGTATAGTGAAGTTTTTGATGATTCGACTTGAGCAAGTTTCGAGTTCGCACTGAAGCTAAGTGACCATAGGAAGATCACAGGAGGTAACATGCGATGGGACATGTGTGTTTCTCGATTAGACGGTCTCGCCGCAGTATGATTGCACTCGTGGCACCGACTGTGCACGAGCCCCGCTAATTACTCCATTATGTGCGATATCGCACTATTCAATTAAAAGGTAATTCATCGTATAGTTTCCCACACTATATGCCTACCTGCTACGCCGCCATGCCGCCATTGCGATATACTCGTATCTACAACAACACGTCGCATAGCGAAATATCGCTTGATCAATTTATCGACACCTTTAACTTGTACGGGCCGACATGTCATAACTCAGAATCAATCATTACTCATTAGACGGTTTTGTAAACAATCTACTTTAGTCAACAATTTGTTGTGTTTGTTATCCGCGGCGTACGAGGAAGCGGTGTTTTAATGTATTGTGCATGTATTGTACGTGTTGTGACGACATGCCCGAGTGACACGTATTAACATTCCTTCCTGATGCAATGATCATTGACGGTCGGCCAAGTTCCTTGTAAACAGATGCTTTAGTCTGCGGCAGTGCTTGCGAGATATCCATCGGTGGGTCGTTGACTTGACATCTGTTTACTGGATCACTGCGCTATATTTTTCGAAAGTTATTGACAGCGCTGGCGCTTCTATTCTGATAATTGTTGCTGATCGTATGCCAAATGCTGGCATACTGGCAACATGTGTTGTTGTATGAATTGTGACATGTATTAATTATTTAATGTTTTCTTTTCTCAGTGCATATTGAACCAGTGCGCCACGTGGCATTTCAACGCTTTCACCCTTGACATCGTCGCCGGGGGTAATTGTTCTATTTCTGCCTTGATGTTTCGTGATATTTATAAGTTATATTTACTAGTATTAGATTACGCTTTTTTATTTTTAGTTTTTTTAGTTATTAGTATAAGTTTTATTATATCCTAGTTGCTCTAATTAAAAAGTTACGACGCCCAACGTTCAAACACGTGTAATAGGATAGTTAACGTTCATTATGAATTATCTAAATATACTTAATATAAAAAGTATCACTCCTTAAGTACAACGTTCCATGATCACTATACTTTCCTTTATGAGAATTTCCTAAATAGACCACAACTATAAAAATCATCCCATACTGAACACATCTAATAATGGCCACTGTACTGACTGTAGAATATATAGGTAGAATATTAATTAACCAGTTGAAGTAAGAACATCTCCTCGAAACCAAATCCTTAATATCTGAGGGGTCAACTAAACGACACCACAACTTTTTAAAACCCTCTTACTCGATATGATTATCTCGTGAGTTTATGACCTGATAAAAGCGCAATTTAAAAAACTTAATACCGACTTCCATTCTATTACTTTGGTAAAAATCAATTATTGGAGTATAACTCAAAAACCTCTTAAACTGAATTTGATATAATTTACATGGGACCACAAGGGAAGCACCAGCTATAAAACAAAAAAAATTGAAAAAAATTATTTTGGAAATCGGTTCACCCAGTCAAAAGTTATGAGGTAACAAACATAAAAATTACAGTCTAATTGAGTACAGTCGCCTGCATGAAGATACATATACATTTAACAGTTTTCAAAAGTGCACCAGCAGTCCGGTTCATAAAAATGGACATCAAAATTATTCTAAAATGAAGCTATTTATATTATTTTACCGTTTAAAATAATACTTATCTATATTGTTATAACATGTGGTACTGTTAATATTTTTGAAAATCACGGAATATATACATTTTATTGCAGGCGACTGTACCTCCTACTTTTTGGAAGTCAATAGAAAATTAAAATGATGATTGTTCTCTCGAGTGGAATAAGCAGTAAGTTTCAAGTATGTGTATATGCTCGTACAAGTATACACGCAACGAAAGATTTCATTCCATTAGCCTCAAATAATACTTATATATCCCAGCCATACGTTGAGAACTGTAGGTATGTAAAGTAGGTAGGTACCGCAAACCCACTCCAAGTAAACTAATATTCTCAGAGCTGGTTTATCCATCCGAATTAATCCTCCACCTCTAGAGGAAACTCCGAGCGAAGCTGTCTCCATTGCTCGCTAACAGTGATTGTGTGGACAGACCACTGTGATGTTTCAGTATTTCAATTTTGTAAGTTAGAACACGGCATACTTTCTGAAAGCTAAAGTTAGCAGGGCGATTAAGATTAACGAATGTCTCAGGGTGATGAGTGCAGTGCAGTGTCATGCAAAACTTTATAGCTCGAAAGTATCCTGTCGTGGGCATTTGTACCATCAGTACGACTTGCCAGTATCGTCTTATGCATGTTTTTTTTATTTCTACCAATAATAAGAATTCGATGTTTGTTGACTTTTCTACCGACTTCCAAAAAAGGTAAAGCTAGTGCTTCCTGTGTGGTCAAATTCATTTTATCAAATTCGGTCCAGTTGTTTTTGAGTTAGACACCAATATCTGAATAGAATGGAAGTAGGTATAAAAAATTTCAAATCGTACATGTAACAAATTAACATTTTGCTGTTTCCAAATGTTCTGTTAACATCACAAATGCAGTCAGCATTTCGCGTTGCACGCGCTTCGTGCCGGAACTGTTTCTCGCGGTGTTTTGGAAATACGCCTTCCGCATACAACGAGATGCGGTTACGTGCACAAACGGTGGCTATTCTCTTAGCTACTGAGCAATTGCCACACTACTGCAACGCTTCTGCGATTGTACTGCTTCTAATGTCAAATTCGGTATTCTGTTATATATTGCTCTCAATTGCAATTGCGTCGCTATTGTATGGCCCATAGATTAATTGCCATTTAAATAAGATTGAAAACATGTAACAATTAAACATCATTCTAAACATCAATACAGTGGTTTAAAGCAAAAATACATTAAATAATAAATTTGCTATCAAAACACTGTCAAAATATTACTGAAACCTACGAATAATAATATATTATTCGTAGACTGAAACTGAGTTTTCAATACTTCTTTGTTTACCTTATAATTGAACTCACGTGTTTGTACATTTGCCATTCGTCAAGTTAAATAGTTATGTAATACATAATGTTGCGTCAAGTGACATAATTATTCAAGTTATCATCATCATCATCTCAGCCATAGGACGTCCACTACTGAACATAAACCTCCCCCAGAAATTTCCAAAAGGACCGGTTGGAAGCGGCTGCATCCAACGTCGTCCTGCTACCTTTGTCAGGTCGTCAGTCCACCTTGTCAGTGGACGACCTACGCTGCGCTTGCCTGTCCGTGGTCTCCACTTCGGAACCTTCCGGCCCCATCGGCCACCTGTTCTGCGTGCTATGTGGTCTGCCCTTTGCCACTTTAACAGGCTAATCTTCTGGGCTATGTCGGTGACTTTAGTTCGTCTACGGATCTCCTCATTTCTGATTCGATGACGTAGATAAACCCCGAGCATAGCCCACTCCATAGTTCGTTGTTCAAGTTGTCAGAGTCAAGTCACAGTTACACAAATAAGTCCTTCGTCAAGTCACTGTCCTCTTTAAGTTACGTTCTAGTAACGAAGTGGTTCCATTACCAAGATCAATTACCATCGTCTCATGATTCTAGTCACTTTGCCTACATTCGTGCACCATTACGAACATTTAACGGTTAATAATCCATCACTACTACAAGCCAACACCACAAAAACACAAAAGTAGAAACATTAAACAAAATAAACGATAACCATAATTATTGGGCTTTGTCCCGCCATCTTTTTAATACTTTTATGAAGCATCGAATACAGACGAAATAATCTACATCGTCTTTAGTAAAAAAAAAAGTCAACAACTACCGATGTCTCAGAGTAAGTATATACATATATGTATAGAGTTGTCACGGTAGTAATAATACACTTAGCAAGTGTGCCAAACATTTGTAAGAGATTTTTGTAATTCTAGTGAAATCTGAGTTTACGAGTTTACAGTCGGTTAAAAAAACGGTCTTGTATTGTTATTGAATACAAGATTTGTTAAAAACGAAAATATAACCTTTTATTCGTAAGTTCACAATTTTTGTTAATAAATATAGATTATATCAAAACTTGCATGACTGCAACAATGTAAAGAAAATACAAAATAATACGTAAATTAGCCCAAGAAAATAATCGAATTTTGTTGCATTAACCATTCAAATTATGTAGGTAAGTAAAATAAATCCAGGTAACGTTTTTCCTAGGCATCATGAATACTTCAGAAATAGGGTTTTTGACCTTTCTTTTTATCGTACGTTAAATTAATCAGGACTAGACCGAAATACACGCTTGGCATATTTTTAAATATTTTTTAAAGAACTCTAAACTAAAAAACTATGTTAATATTTCAACTTTTAAAATTGGTGCTTAAACATTATTCAATGGCGGCCAATACGTCGTATGACGTCACTAAGGCAAAAACAAACAGTGTTGTGATTATAATTCGTTTTGCTCGTTTGAACATGCACCCCTAAACGGTTTTCGTGGTGCCATCAGTAGTGAGTGTTACCAACTATTTCTACATCTTAACCTTTTTGATATAATCTAAAATATGAAATGTCACACTTGACTGACTGCTATGTGTTTAAAAATGTAATTGTGATCTTGTATGATCGATCATAAATCATAATAAATACGTAAAACATAACACATAATACAAATCTTAGATGGCGGCTGCAATAGATAATAATATTATTATGAACTATATCGTACTGGGTGTCGTTTTTATGGTTTTCGAAGGTGTCATACATTTTATTTGGTAACTAGATTTAATGTCTACAGCAAAACAACGAATGTTTTATTAAAAAAATAATACCTTAAAACATTAAAAGTGACAACTATGGCTTCAATGGGGCATAGATAATTATTTAATCAACTAGGCTTAGTTTCCATACTGTTGCATATTTATACTGTGACAGAGGTTAGTAGCAATGCAATCGCAACTCAATAGTTTACAGAATACCATTTATGTCAAAAACTATCGAACGCAAGCCGCTGGACCGCGATCGAACCTAAATAGCGAGCAGAATACCAAAACTGTCAAAAACGACAATTTTCGTACAATTGAGTTGCTATATCGCGGTTCAATAGCTAAGAGAAAAGCCCATAAGCGAGCTGCTCTTTTCAGCTAGGTATCCACTTTCCGAGTACTGACAA
Source organism: Selenia dentaria (assembly GCA_917880725.1). Classification (NCBI taxonomy): domain Eukaryota; kingdom Metazoa; phylum Arthropoda; class Insecta; order Lepidoptera; family Geometridae; genus Selenia; species Selenia dentaria. The sequence continues at coordinate 43,064,732 of OU862876.1, forward strand.
TATTGGTGCGACAAAGTAATGGAATGGGTTATTAAAAAAAGATACCGCGACTGCGGACAAAAACTGATATAAAGAAAACAAAAGTTTGTTGTAGAATGAAGGGCGTAAAACGTATGCCAGTTTTGTGCACTTAGACAGCGTGATATTGACGCCAGTTTGTGTGTTGCAGTAGCGCACGTCACTTTGCGTCAAGTTGGGATTAAGAAAGACCTGAAATACCACATGCTCAAATTTCTTGAGGCCTAATGGCCTATATAGGTTTCGTTAACACATCCTCAATGAGAAAAAGGTCGCGCGGAAGTTTCCTGCAACGCACGTACCTCCGGCCCTGATGACCCGTTTCTGATGAACTCGGAAGGCGCGTTTCCTTACCCCCTCGAAAACCAAATAGAAAGCAAAAGACGGACATATTGCTAGTCTCATGACTAGTGACACACCTGTCCGTGGTAGTACATTGCTATCGAAAACATATACAGATGGAGTATTGCCTTTTTATAAGTGTGTTGGCAAAGGTGTACACATAAACAACTAAATGGCGTCAGTTATGTTTACAATTACATATAATAAGGGCAAGCCTATTGCTTTAACGGCTTTTTTGTTGGAATATATAGGACAGTGCATAACTTAAACCGGCAACGTTTAAAATTAAAAACACCAATTACTTAACGAGCCAAAAGGCCAATTTGTTCTCGGCCCAATTTCATAATGCCCATCAATTTGCATCACAATATTACGAAAGACTGTGACAAAAGGACAGGTAACGAACAAAACGTCTAAAGAATAAGAGACGCGAACGAACACATACTCACTTGAACCTCCTGTTATGTAGGAACGGACTTAAGGCTGTACTTAACTGCGGATTTAGTTGTAAAAACAATGTGCAAATATTTATATCATGGTAGTATATTACTATACTCAAGGACTAGACAATGGACGTACTCGTACAACTGACTAGAGTATGACTATACACACATATTAAATTTAAAGTAAGTAATTAGTAAAAAGAAAGTAATTGGTTAGGATAGTTGTTCAAGAACTCAATCCTCACTTCTAAACGATACTATTTGACGTCGATGTAGTCAAGAAATCCGATGTGAATATCGTCTGCGACTATGCTACACTAATAAAAGAATTATTCTAAATGGACGTGTAAACTAAGATATTTTTGTTAGTGACTAGTACGATAACTGAAAAGTCGCATTTTATTAGCCCATTAGTAACGCAACAGGTGGTTTTAGTTCAACCTGTTCAGTAGAACGAAGCACTATCGTTTATTCAGTACCAAAGAAAGCTTGACAGTTGTGTTTTGTCATTTTGTGCCCGCAGAATATTTAAATTGGTATTACTTTGTGTGATTTTTAGTATACGTATACGGTTCTTTCTAACGGGCGGTCCCAATAATCTATCTATCGACACCATTTGTATGGACGTTATGTCACATTTCTATCGGTAGTAGTGTAAACTGTGGATAGATAGATTATTGGGATCCCCCATAAATCTGGAGATTCTTAGATAAGAATAGCCCAGTTATACAGTCATTTAAAAATGGAAGAAAGCTCTATCTCTCGGTAAAGATTCACAAGTGTGATTATAACTCGCATGCAAGTTGAGAAAATTTGCCAGTGATTTTAAACGCGAATAGTACACACCAAACTATACAAACCCGGCCCCGCTAAAAACTGAACCCGGCACTGGTCAAACCTTACTAAATGACGTACATTGGTAAATTTTCATTGACAGCCTTGACAATTATGTGTGGAGAAACAAAGAGGCAGTATACACGAGCGGTTTTTCTGCGACAACGTACTTAACACGACCACATTCAGATTTTTACTAGACTTCTTAACTACGGAGGAAACTCTTAATGTGGGCCTAGCACGAATAACTGCGTAGTGTAACGTAACGTGCCCTTCACGTGAAACAGTACAAACTGTCGCTGTGAAGCGTGGCGCCTTCGATACGGATCATTTTTCAAATTGTTTTTGCTACGGCCTCAGACCTGTGGGCCGAGAACGAAAATCTGTTTCATCATCATCATGATGAAAATCTGTTTAAGTGCAACGTAATCGCATAGTTAACGTATGAACTGTCATTTATATAGTACAATAGTGGCACAGATAACTCATAGTTTGTACTGAATACGTTTTTTTAATTGTCAATTTTTATAAAGGGTTTTTTCTTAAAGAATATGCCACCCTTATTGCTAATCAATACATTATATACACAGTAAAAAAAGAGTAAATAGGTATTATTATTGTCCAGTTTTAGGTGCCTGTATGACTGCCTGGTACAAGTCATATAGCCCACGGGCATCTTCTGAGTCAGGCTGCGACGGAACTCCGTTACACCCACCTACTTGCCAGAAAGCATGGTCCGAAACAAATAATCGCCGACGCAGGGCATCGTTACGAGTACATTCCACTAAAACATGGTAAACATTTTCTAATGTGTCACATTGGTCACGTACTGAATACGTAAACGATACGATAACGTTACATTAAAGCAGATTTTCGTGCTCGGCCCACTGTATGTTTTTAGATGGTACCGCGTATTATATTCGAAATAAAATAAACTATTGACTCATGGCTATAGCATATGATATATCTACGTTGCTAACGTTATTATTTAATCATTTTTCTCATAGTGCTATTGTTCTCGTAGTCTCTTGTATATATTTTTTGTAAATCTTCTTTAAGCGATGATAAGTCAGAGTTAGTGTAGCTGGGCCGCAGCGGAACTTGACTTGGCGATCTTATCCGATCAACAAGTTGAGCAAAACTTGCAGCTTCCGGAGCTGGATTAGTGGCATTATTTAACTGAGCGCTTCCGTGCTTCGGAGTTCACGTTAAGCCTATGGTACCGGTTGTTTGTCTTAAGACAACAGTCGTTAGGCTATGTTGAAGGCTGTCAGGTGGCCTGAAAAGTTTGACATGGGTTGGCCACAAGCCTCCAAGCACCAAACCGCACTGGACCAATATGGTGGATTATGGTCCAACTCCTCTCACAGGAAGGCTCGAGTCCCAGCAGTGGAAACATAATGGGCTGATTATGTGAGGTAGGCCGTTGATTAGGCCTCTACTTTGTTGGCAACTTTAAGAGGCCCGAGCCACTTTAGTGCAAAGAAAGCATGGTATAAAGGCTTGTTTTTGCCCGTAACGCAATGCTGCAAAAGGCAGGGGTACCACAAAAAGGAAGACAACGCCAGAGCCCTCAGTTTTGCATCCGCTGAAAAAGTTCCGCTGCAACGATACACGAAAATAAGCCCTTGGAAAGTCTTAAAAAACTTGATCCACGACATACGACTTTCTGAGACTGAATCTCTATTGGAACTGCAAGATTTCTATTGCGGTGTTTTCTATATTTGTATATTATGAATGACCAAAGTTTGGCCAAACTTGAGCAACGAAAATATTTTTGAAGCCCGTTTCTGAATTTTCGTGCGCATAAGTTTTAATTTTTTGATGCAATAGAGACTAATATGTGTACATGATATCAATTTGTTCAAAATGTTGATTCTACACCATAGTCAAACCTGAGCAATTGTATGGAAAGTATGATGGGTTGATAGTTCATGAGTGCGTTACTGGTCCAGAGATCACGTTAAACTAATTGTTGCAGTTGCTGTCTTTGGACATACGCTAGTATACGAGTATATCAGAGGCGATATCTAAGTCCGCACGTGATAGTAGGCTATTTGCCTCCAACTCGCATTTCGTATACTGCACATAGCACTGGGCTTATTAGATATTGTATGTACTTCAGTAAACTATGACTTTACGCTCGTTGTGTTAACAATGTTTACAAGGAAGTACAAATTTATACAACGTCTAAGCTTGGTCCATTGGACATGTGTACAGTGAGTTTTATCGGGTATATTCATTCTTATAGCATTGGACTCGGAACCGGTTGTCGGCCTTGTATGATATGTCTGCAGCGTTATCTACGTATTTTATTTTTATAAGAAAGGAAAGGAAAATGCTAAACGAAGACACAGATGCATCTGAGTAAGGTCATGGATTGCACAGCGGAATGATAAATAAGTTGATAAAACCGGTTGGAACATAATACGAAATAAAACATATAAATCTACGTGTAAGCACATGCTATGCCTTTTTCATCTGTATATCGATTGTCGACAGATAAATATTGTTTTATATTTAAATATAACTTCTTACTATAGCTACTAATGATTACATCATACTAGTAGATACAGGATCAGGATGATTCAACTATGACAATGTAATAAGTAGCGCAGTCGTAATAGAATAATTTGGGAGATACGCATGGCAAATAATTTTAATAAACAAATAATGAACCACACATGTCGCAATTCCTGCGAAAGTAGCGTGATTTTTCTAAGAAAACAATTGTATTATTGGCCAAATATTCAGGATATATACGGATAAGAACGTAAATAGTAGAAATAATACGGTGTTTCATACAAACATAAATACCTAGTGCGAAAACCCTTAATACCTACCAAACAAGGAACCGAACTACTGCCAATGATATTTAAAATATTTTCTCACAAGTGTTTATGTTGTCAAATTATACTTTTATCTATGAACTTGGAATACATCTATATTTTATATCTCAGCTGTGGTAAATAATAAGATAAATTGCTGCAGTTAGCAAATAATTAAGATCTCATTAAAACTTTCCGCTCGGATCGAGCCCTTTTCTAATCGATTTGAAACTGTTGGTGACTCGAGTCAATATTTATGCGATTCCAATCGCTCGTCTGCCACACTCAACGCCTCTAGAATACTATTTGTGAAGTAGTGAGCGATTCGTTTCACACGCTACCCATTGTAATCATAATTCACCCATTTATGTCATACGTTCGCCTTATTAACGGGTAACACCTAGTTATATATTTCATTGTGCCGTTCATATATTGACTATTTCTTACTTGTCTTCTATTATTTTTGTAATCGTGACGCTAAAGAAAAAGCCCCATAGGACTGCGTGAGGCTCTCTGTTGTATTGGAGAATTAATAATAAATCTTTTCCCATTTAATCTTCTAATAAAGCTATTGCTATATTGTCTTTGCTATATTTCACGTGTCAAATTAGAGATAAGAATATTGGATTTAAGAAAAAGATATAGACAAAAATAAAAATAAGGTTTGAACAATTTTTCCAAATGTATAGAACTCGTCATTATATTGTATATGATTCAAATTGCAAACAATTTAATTAGTTGAACCAATTATAAAAATAATAATTTTCTACATAAAAAATATAAAAAAAATACTGTAATGAGTGTATTTTCTTAATTGTATCAGTTCATAATTATAAGCAACAGTGGGCATGCAACGAATATTTGCGTAAGTGTAACGTAACATTGCTATGCGGATGATAGAGCACCGTGGAAGTCTCATACGCCATGCGAGCTAAAACTCGGGGAAACGTTGACGAGAGTCGAAACAAACTTGTATCTGAAGTCGAGTCCTTACTGTCTATTCGTGTCGTGTCCATTGTCTCGAAGTGGGGCCGACTAAACTTGTAGAATTCAAGCCCAAGAAGACACAAGTTAGCACGTTTACTGCTAAATTATCTCCCTTTGTTGTATACCTCCGTTTTGAGGATACTTCCCTAACTGCCTCAACCAGTATCGATATTCTTGGCGATGACATTTCGAGCGTTGTTCAGATTCTCCGTCAATTGGAAGAGAAAGCTAAATTAGTTTCTAAGGAGCTCAAGGAGTCCATCACCTACAACTTTGTAAGGCGAGTTCGGCCTCACATGAAATACTGTTCTCACCTCTGGGCAGAGGCTCCCCAGTACGAACTCTTTCCATGTGACCGCATTCAACACAGAACGGCTCGAACCGTCGACGACCAAGATTTTTCCGATCGGCTCGACTGCGTAGAGATGTTGAATCACTCTGCATCTTTTACCGCATATTACACGGGGAGTGTTGAGGGGCATCGTTCGGTCCATAACTGCAATTGAATTTTGCCATTAGACTTCACGACAGAACATGAAATTTCATAGACATTATGTTGACTGTTATGGACTGTGGAATTCTGGCTTCCACAGTCCATAACAGTCAACATAATGTCGTGCAAATTCGACAGCACTTTCTGCTTCACACTACCACTATGTGGTACCAGCTGACATTTAAAGTATTTCCGAAACGACTTGGAAACATTCAAGAAAAAAGCTTATTTCTTCCTCAAACGCTGCCAACGCTACCTTGAGCCATCTGGTATCGCGAATGTCCGTGGGTAACGGTGTTCACTTACCATCAGGTCAGCCGCCTGCTCATATACCTACATATATCATTACATTTAAGTTTTCATATTGTTATGTTTTTGTGAACAATAAAGTATTATCTATTTATCTATTTATCTATCTATCTACATCTCATTAAAAAAATCGACTACGTTACACTTTCGCAAAATTTTATGCCAGGCACACTGGTATCTGCTTACAAAGGTTTATGGCGATCCCTGAGGCCTACCTGTTTTTGTATCACTCCTGAGTTTGACCTATTTCCATTCATAATTTCATTTTAATCCGTTTAGCTTCTTCAGAGTCATGTATTACCAATATACACACTGATCCTCTCACTTACAAACTTTCGCATTTGTAATACCCATCGCTATGATAAAGCTACGTTGTCTTAAGTAATTCTAGTTCATCTAGGGTTCATGTGATGGATGAAGTTAGTTTTAAATTGGATTAAAAGACCTAATAGAATAATTTGTGAGAAAGTGCTCGTGTCGTCAATGTTAACAATTGAACGACGCGATGTACTTCGTCGTATAAAGCATCAGTTACCTGTGTCACAGTTGTATTATCTATATGAACTAGCTGACCCGCCAGCGGCTTCGCTCGATTGGTCTATGGAATACGAAACCACAAATAAATTCAATTTACTCCTTAGGTGTTAAACTTTCAGTAATCCATCCATGGTGGATGCTTAGATGCTTAAAAAATAAGCTTTACCGGATTCGTCAACGCACATCCTAACATGGACACCCACGGACATCCGCAATAACAGAGGTCTCGAGGATGCGTTGCCGACCTTTGAGGAAGGATGATAGGAAGGAAGAGATAGAAGGGGTGGTTGAAGAAGAGGGAGAACGGGGAAGGGGAGAATCGGGCCTCCGGAACCTCCCTAAAACTGACGAAACGCAAAAGCAAGCAATGTTACTTCACGTCGGTGTTATGTGGGAGTGTGGTACTTCTCCGGTCGTGCTGGCCCATTAGGCTGTGGGGTTGCAGCGTGGCACCGTGGCACTACCACAGACAATTGTCTGTACTTCTATATAACTTGAGAACGTATAGAACAATCTCGCTCATTTTTTTGTTGTGTTCATTATTGTCAGCTGAAAGATCTTGTAAGAGAAAAAAACAAAAACATATGGGAGTTCAAGTCGAGGCCGAAGGCCGAGCGAGGTCGCATGCAGTCGTTAGTAACTTAGAAGTTTGGCGGTGCGCGAGCTTCTAGCAGCCAGTTTGTCTGTTGTAAAAAAGTAATTTATTATCATACCTTAAACGCAGTTGAACAGAATTATCAAAGCTCGTGTACCACTTTAATAGAATCTCTAAGTACAGTCAAAGCTTAGCGGCCATTTTTATCCCAATAAATAGGCATAGGATATTTTGCTATGTGTGAATTGTCTATGGTCGCGATTTTATTTGGAATGTATGCATTTGCAATGTGATGTCACGCAATGTATATTAGTACCGAAGGGCTCGACAGAAGAGCTTAAACACCAACGTTTCACCATCAATTGAATTGATTTGAAACATATGATAAATTTAAGTAAATAATCGTAATTTTAATTAATTTTGAAGGGGTTTAGGTTCAAGTTTCGGCTGACACAGAGTGCAAGGCTGTAAGTTCAGTTTCGGTTGAAAAAGCAATTTCGGTCGGGCACAATTTAAAACGTTCTTGTTACTGAAACAATAACTTTTATCACACTAAGATTATAAGTGTGTATGCTTGGGTACTAGTTACTCAATCACGCAAAATCGGCTGAACGGATTCCGATGAAATTTGAAGTGTAGACGGTTTGTACCCGTGATTAACAGATACACTAACTCTTACTACATATAAACTATCTGCCCGCTGCAAGACAAAACACTTTCTACAAATTATGTTCCTTAAAATCTCATGTTTTTTTGTTAAACAGCACATAAAAGCAGAGTACTGAGTGTTACGACCTAATTTGCCTGCTTACTAAGCGAATAATTTAAAGTTCATACCCTGAACAAATATGGTAAATAATCAAATAAAATTTGTACCAACTCCACTCTCTTTCGCACTTCCAATAAATATACACAATAATATGTAAATTGTACGAACGTGTCTGAAGCCCTCTTTAAGTTATACAGAATTCTAAATAAATAGTGAGTGTTTAAATGGTACTGATATCAACAACCCGCGAAGCACACGCCACTAGCAATATTAATATTGCAAGCCCGTGCGCTACTCCAGTTAATCTGCTTAGTTTATTACTTTTTCATTCCTAAATCTTACTATTGACTATAGACGCGACTCCGCCTACATACTCAGTGATAGGAACAGTTCTTCACGAAAAAAAATATAGGTATCATATTATTTTCTGAACTACACGCTAACTCTGTACAACGTTTCGAAATACTTTCATTAGCTTCAGCGTGAAAACAAAAAAAAACACTTTTGAATTTATAATACAATACAATACAAAAAATTCTGTATTGATAACCAATCATAAAAGAAAACATAATACAATAAAAAAAGCGCTACAGTAGAGTGAACAATTGGCGGCCTTATCGCCATAGCAATTTCTTACAGGCAACCTTGCATGAAGAGAATTCTTCTTTCCGTAAAGCTGCCTTGGCATACAGGTATGCCAAGGCCAAATCAAATAAGGATCCAATTAAAAATGTTAACTATTCAAATATACAATAGATTTCAGCTACAGTTTTGTTTTTTTGATGCTGTAAAGGACCTGGAAAAAATATTTTACATAACAAATTATCATTTGAAAGATACCAGATCGGTAATATCAACGAAAAAGCGACAGTCTCTTGTTTTTTTAATTGTATGCAAGTACGTGTTTGTTAGTGTATTATTTAGTAAAAAGTAGTAATATTATTGCCATTTGGAGTAAAAAATCTACGAAAAGTATTATGATCCTGCTAAAATATGTTTTTTTCTAGACAGCGGCAATTTTGTTTTTTACAAGTTTGAGTACGATTATGACCTCTATTTAGCATATAATAAAGTTAATATTTATATACCCGTGAAAATAGTACTACTTTTGTGAAAAAATTTTTGATGGATTTCAAAGTCCAAAATATCGTTGAATCTTTATGTATGCTCGTTTTACATATGCTCTAGAGATTTTTATAGTCTTTGTCGATTTTTTTTATTTTTTTTTTATTTTTACCATATGTCGTCTCGTCGTTGAGTTATCTGGTTGTTTTTATATCTATGATTTGACTAAAAGGAAACAGATGACCATATTCTTACCATCAGATACACATTATCTATACTACAATTAAATAATCGCGACCGCGCGCATTTTTTTTAAATGGCGGATTTACGCGGGCTTTTTTGCAAGTCTGGTTTGCAAATTTCATCATAGTCGGGAGCTCACTAGGTTAATAATGCGGTAGTAAATAGATGGTAAGTAAATAGAACATACTGTAAACGTGGGATCTTATTGTGGGCCTCATAAGTAAGCACAAAGTCGCACAACGAGCTATGGAGAGAGCTCTCGGGGTTTCTTTACGTGATCGAATCAGAAATGAGGCGAACTGTAGGAGAGCGTAAGTCACTGACATAGCCCAGAAGATTAGCCAATTGAAGTAGCTGTGGGCAGGACACACAGCACGCAGAACAGATGGTCGATGAGGCCGGAAGGTACTGGAGTGGAGACCACGAACCGACGAGCACAACGTAGGTCGTTCATCGACAAAGTGGACAGACTACCTTATAAAGGTCGCAGAACAACGTGAACCGGTCCTTTTGGAAAAATAAGCGGGATGCATATGTTCAGCATTGAATGTCTTACGGCGCAGATGATGATGATGATGATACATATTTACTTGGGCATTTTTTACAACAGCAATAATAAGTACGTAGTCGTACTTTTTTATGATGCTGAATCTTTAGAGCTCAATGTCCTTATTAAATTAACTTATAAAAACTAAAGGGACATTATTCAATATATGCGAAGTACTTTGCCATGATTGGCCCAACAAATTGAAGAATTGTGTTAACTCAAAGCACTCTTACAGCCGGTCGTTAAGTATTATGATGATCATGTAGGGCAAAACCATGTAGAGTAAGTGGTCCATTCAGTAACCGCCAAGAACAATGTGGTACTATTCTTACCTATTTTCTTCCGACTTCCAAAAAACGGAAGGAGGTACTCAATTCGACTGTATGTGTTTTTTATGTTTTTTACCTCATTACTTTCAACTGGTTGAACCGATTCTCAAAATTATAATTTTTGTTTGATAGCTGGTGCTTCCTGTGTGGTCCAATTTAAATTTCATCAAATTCGGTCTAGTAGTTTTTGAGATATACTCCAATAACTGAATAGAATGGAAGTCGGTATTAAATTTTTCAAATTGTATTTGTTTTATATAGATAACTTATTTATCTAAAATATTCGCAATGTATGCCTCGGAGGTAGCAGTGGAACTAATGAGAGTGATCTTCAGGAATAATGTATTGACACGTGATCGTTGGGCGTTTATCTTTATAATTACTAGTTGTCTACAGTAATTGCGAACATTGTTTTATTGGTGTTACGCTTCTAAGCTGCTTAATTAAATTATAGTGCTATTAGTTCTTGATGTATCTATGTAAGTGTAATTGCACGGCAGTGTAAAAATTATTAGTAGGCCTATCACGAATCACTTGTCACCAACTAATCATATCGTTAATATAAAACAATTGAATTAATCCTTTCTGTATCGTGATAATTAAAACAACTGATGTATGAATGAAACTGACGTAAATTAACGTCTCTGGTACAGAAAGGGTACACGCTGTCATTAATCTGGTATATACCGGATAACTGGTAATCAATTAGCATCCTGTTAAGGGCATATTCTGTACATCAAAACAAACAACTTTTGTCCTAGAACTTTTCCCAAAACTAAACAATCTTTCACAATTTTTTTTAGACCGGTCAAATGGATGTTTTAAGTTTTTGTATGGAAGAAAAAAAACTCGAATTTTTGAAAGTAAACAAAAGAAGAAAACAAAAGATGTTTGTTTTGATGTACAGAATATGCTCTTATAATGATGCTAATTGATTACCAGTACCCCTGTATAACTGATTGTTTACGAGGCAGATTGGTGTTTTATCGTTATGATTGCGATTACGATACGATTACTTTCTCGAAATTATTCGTGCAGGCAAAAGCGGGGTCGGTTTTGAACTCGCCTTGCTTGATTGTACTATATAACATTCAATTATAATAACGCAAACTATGTCTACGTCATTTCGTAGCGTAAAACTACGCTAAGCTTTACCTACTCGTTATTGTCTCGGGTGACTATAAACTGTAATAGACAAATGTGACGAACTTAATAGGCAACCTACCTAACCAGGTTACCTTTACGGGTTAGGCCCACCTTAATATCTTTTATTAGAACTCTTTGTGTGCACTAGAACTCTTTGTGAATGAGTTCGCCTGGGAAGTACTGCCACCAACTACGAAGTATTAATGTCAGGAAGCATAATTCAGAAAAAAATCCACACAAAAAGTGGTCCTTCAAACCAAAACGACGTATGATTCCAAATACGAATTACTTCCGAGGTTACAAATAGACATGTTCGGTGATTGGTTTAAATTTCAGAAGGAAAGCAGGCATTGGTTCACGCGCGTGCTGCAACGTCTACTATGACAGCTGAGTCATAGCGGCGTGAATGATTTATTGATTTAGTACGACTTTTATTGAGTCATTCTTTTATGGCAGTTACTCTTCCTGATATTATATCTTCGTAGGCCACCATACTTTTTTCTACCCTGAAGCAGTATGTTTGCAATAATGCGTTCTGGTTGAAGGAATGGTTGCTGGCAAAATTGCAGGCACATGAGAAACAACTTACGGCCTTACTTATAAACAGTGCTTAAATTTGAATTGCATCGTTTGGTACGGTGCAAAACCATTTTGCTGTGCGCATTACTAAAGAACGTCATTTAGGGCAATTCTAATAAGTAAGGGCTTTAATGTCTCAGGATTAAAGGTGCAGTGCAGTCGTCACTTGACTGAATGCATCTGGTCCAGACAGAGTTCACCACTTAGCACTAGGTGGGCCTCGTTTTGTAGTCTCCTGATAACTTAAAAAATATGAGTAGGTTAACATTATAATCAGCCGAAGTACCTCGTATCAATTGTGTAAAAACGATTCGTTTCATAACCTGGTGATGTAACAAGTATTTATTTTCTTCTAGGTAGAGGACTGACGCTGTTATGCGTCCACCTCTTCCATATATACGGGCTGATCTCACACTTTCGCCTGGATCCGGCGAAGATATGGAAGCTGTTCAGCTTGTTCGAAGAGAACTATCACAGCACCAACCCGTATCACAACAGCATCCACGCTGCTGACGTGACACAAGCGATGCATTGTTTTTTGCAGCAGAAACAGGTATTCTATACTGTTTTGTAGTGTTTGTAAGTTTATTTTCGGTAGACAAATATTGTACTGATGATTCATTATGGTGTTAGAGTTTCTGATTCCTCCTTGCGTCGATTCCCCAATGCTGGGGGTCGTGACCCATTAGCCTCTCCCGTACGCTCTTTCTCCATCTATTCCGGCTTCCAGCTGCACGATCCGAGTGAGGACGAACTGATTTTCAGATCAATTGATGACAAGTACGGTACATACATTTGAAATTAACACTAAGCAAAAACGATGTCTTGTATAATACTTCATAGTTTAATATGGTATTTTACAAAAGTTATACACGGTCATAATTTTTGAAAGTATGGTTGTATGAGGCCCAGCTAGTTGCATCGTCAATATCAAAATCAGCACTTGCCCGGGTGACACGAGGCCAGTTTTTCAAGCCAGGATAGCAAGCTAGTTTTTTACTAAACTGTCCTGGCTTGCTTACCTGGCTTGGAACAGGCAAGTTCCGTTTACACGAGGCTTCATTGTTTTAAGCTAGTAATATTGCAGTGATTAAGGTGACCACGCGTCCAACATGAATTGCATGCGAAAAAAACAGATTATTCGTCTGAAGTAGTTACTTCGAAAACTGTACCAATTCGCAAAAGATTACAAAAGCGGTACAGGACAATAACCACTTTCTTTATTTCGCCACACATTTTTTGTACCTGAATCGGGTTTATAATCATTTTTTTTCTTGGAAGAGTGGCGTTTCATAGATATTAATGGTCTTGGTGCAGTTGTACAAACTTTAAATTAATCTCCGTACTTAGTTTGGGCATCTTAAAATCACAAAAACACGTTTGATAAATTAACAAAACACGTGGTTACTGCTTACTAGCCAACTGAAAACTAGCTTTACCGGCCACATGAAGCTAGTACACAAGCCAGGATAGTAAAATCTGTGGTCGGAGGGTGCTAGTGGCCTAAAAATAGAACTCCATCCTATTAAAAACTGTCCTGGCATGTGTACTGGCTTACTAGCTTACTGGCTTAAAAGTTAAGCTAGTTCTGTATACACGAAGCCAGAAGTACTAGCTTGATAGCCCACTGACACTATCTTGCTGTCCTGGCTTGAAAAACTGGCCTCGTCACCCGAGCATTATATAGATTTGAGGCCTTTCTCAAAGTTTATTAATTTGCAATAAAACTTTACAAGATTTATGCTGTTTACTAGGTAATATTATGATTAAATGAATATATTATTAGATTTCATTATATGCATACAATAGTTACGTTGAATCCACGTTATCCAGCCATCTTTTATCTGGAGGAACTTGTCTCCGCATTGCCTCTTTCACTCTCGATCTTTATAGAGCATATTCAAGCGAGTGAGTGAGTGAGTCATACTATTAGTCTAAGGACGAGTCTCTTATTAGTGAATTTGATAATTTAATATTTTATACACTTTCATCATCCCCATTTTATTAACAAATATCACATGTGAATAACATACAATTTACACTCAAAATCTTTTTTCTACTTTTATAAGTCACAAGGAATGGAATTTGACACCTGAGATATGGGTTGTTTGCAAGAGATATCTCTGAGCGATAAGACGACCCATTGTTACACTTAGTTTTTAGCGTTGTTCTTTCTTATATTTAGATCATCAATATGATGTCTCAATAAAGCGTTATCTTTCTATCTATCTATATGCTACTTGATAGACACGCTCTTTACGTTTTCAAAAGTAATCTAGGTTTGTTTGCTTCACCTAAGACCATATCACAGCATGACAGAAGGCTGTCCAAGTAAGCTTATTCTAAACGTATGCCGCAGTATGGCTTATAAATTCGCCGGTTTGAATGCTTAAAGCAGGCATTGGTCCACGCGCGTGCTGCAACGTCTACTATGACAGCTGAGTCATAGCGGCGTGAACGATGTTATTGATTTAGTACGACTTTTATTGGGTCATTTTTTATGGCAGTTACTCTTCCTGATATTATATCTTCGTAGGCCACCATACTTTTTTCTACCCTGAAGCAGTAATGTTTGCAATAATGCGTTCTGGTTGAAGGAATGGTTGCTGGCAAAATTGCAGGCACATGAGAAACAACTTACGGCCTTACTTATAAACAGTGCTTAAATTTGAATTGCATCGTTTGGTACGGTGCAAAACATCGTTACCAGGAGTGCAAATACGAAGGCTCAAGTGAGGCATTTAAACCCACTCTAGCCTGCAACAGGTGTGCTGAATAAAAGTAAATATTCAACGCCAAAACTGTTTCTGGGCGGATTTAGGTACTGGTTACATACTACGTAGTGAAACTGCACATTCTATATCTATTCAAGTTACACTTTCCTATTTCCTTCGCATGGACAATTCGTTATTCGAAGTACATTGCCGCGTATACACTATAACTGTTTTCAATCTGTAAATCTAAATGTAAATAAAGCGGATGATATTAAAGTCCAGCTATTTATAGCGCCATACAACAACTCTAGGTCAACCTCAATCTCAACTCAATTTGAATATGAAGAACTTTATCATGCACATGTTTTATTTATCGTGGATACAGTTTTCAGCACTCAGTCGTTCGTTAGTTCACTTGTACGCGTTCCGGTTTCGGCGAATCGGAGATAAATTAGCATTGGCTTCATTAGATTATGAGCTTTCATGCTGGGCTAATGAACTGATTGTTGAAGTATTTTTTTCCTAGGGCCTAAAAAATCGCGGAATGAGGACACGACAAATACGAGAGTTCCCACAAGCAGTGGTAGTAAATGTAACGTAATTATTTATAAGGTAAATGTGCTTTGGATACTACATTTCAGTCACAGTTAATAATTTATACTGGGAACCCGTCTTAGTGGTAGGCATCTTGTGCGAAAAATCGTCTTGCTAGGAGGTTCCACCGCAGTACCTAGTATTATGTCTTAAAGCAATGTAAGTAATCATCTTTAAGTAGAACGTCTTCCTATAGCGTTGGTTCACGCAGGTTTAGCCCGACACGCGTGTAGGGATGTCAACATCGCCACAAAACAAGTGCACATCGCATCTACGTTTTGTTGGTAGCATACCTACGCAACAGAAAACAATGACATTTACAAACTGCCAACCCCGACCGCTCTGCCGGCACTCACGTATTAATTGCCGGCAAGCGTCCGCCGTGTCAGTCCTTCGTTATCGCCTTATTATCTTGATGACGTTCTACTTACTCGGGACCGCGCGGTCTAAGTACTTTGCTCAAAGCAACAGTGCGCAAGCATTGCTGTGTTCCAAGGACATTGTAGCAAGTGAAACAAATAAGTAAATGAGATTTTAAAAAACTCTCGTTATAACCAAATGATCGTGTTGTGTCTCATGTAGAAACTAATAAGACGTGGGTCACAGAGATTTACTAACTTTAATTGACATAAAGAACAGCCGTGCGATTGTCTAAGGCTGAGCGCACATTGGAGTCACGACATTTTTAAGACAGACTTTCCTCACATAGACAAGTCTGTCTTAAAACTAAAACTAAATTGTTTTGCGTATGACACGACTCACATCTAAAACGAAAATGTTTGACTATTAGACAATTTTGTCTATGATACGTTTTGTTTGAAGTGTGCGCGTCTTCATAATTTTTGTAAAGCAATAGTCTGCCTTAAAACTATCGTGACTCAAGTCTGCGCTCAGTCTAAGAGCAAATATCGTTGCATCTTTGACAACATCCGTGAAACAAATGACGATATGACAAGAAACGTTGGAAAAACAACATTATGTACAAGGGCGATATCTCATAAAGTATACATAGGTGAGCTCGTCGACGAGCACATCGACGAATTATTCGAGAATCGCGCGGCTGAACACAATGCCCTCAACCCAGGTTGATCTGAATCTTAGAAATGTTCTTCCTATTTTCTACCGACTTCCAAAAAAAGGAGGAGGTACTCAATTTTTTTTTATGTTTGTTATCTCATAACTTTTGATTAGGTGGACCGATCTCAAAATCTCAAGAGCTGCGGCGTTTGCGAGCTCCCGGCGGGCACTCGTCAGTGCGATAAAATATCCTACTAATATTATATTATAAACGCGAAAGTTAGTGAGTATGGATTTTTGTTACTCTTTCACGCTCAAACGGCGGGGGCAATTTTGATGAAATTTGGTATGGAGGTAGATGAGGCGCTGGATTACCACATAGGATACTTTTGATCATCATCATCATCCATCACCACGCGGGTGAAAAAGCGTAATATGCTACTAGGGCACAGCTTAGACAAAATAATAAGATCACCGCCTACGTCAAGATCGTAATGATGACAGTTCTGTCAAAGTTTATGTCAGTCTGATAGCATAATCAAAAGCCAAGTCAATTTGACAGCTCGATACACTCGTGCTTGGCTGACCGTCAAGGGTAATGAAATGTAACGACAGTTTTTTCCATGGTGACCAATAATAATATAATATAAATCTTTATTGAAAATCTTTACATAGTATACAAAGGATCTCGTATATCTGTATTTTGTTTTAGTAAAAACTGTGTTACAAAAGGCAGTCTCTAGATTAATTATACAGACTGACTGGTTGAACACTTTACATAAACAAGGACATGATAATTCATGGTCACATGAAACGTTTAAAAAAATAAAATTAAAAAAATACCGTTAAACTACAGAGGAAACCTTCATTCTATGAATGTGCTATAACTCGAAAATTATGGACACCGTCCGAACGGGGTTAATGACCCAAAGCGCCGCGCCGCGTTCAAAGGAATCAAGCTGCGTCCGAACGGGGTTAATGACCCAAAGGGCCGCGCCGCC
Source organism: Selenia dentaria (assembly GCA_917880725.1). Lineage (NCBI taxonomy): Eukaryota > Metazoa > Arthropoda > Insecta > Lepidoptera > Geometridae > Selenia > Selenia dentaria. The sequence goes on from OU862876.1 coordinate 43,082,122, forward strand.
CTTATTACTACACGCGCGCCGCGAGTGACCATGTTTATTGTTTTGAGTAGACAATTAAAGTTAAATTAGGTAAACATTAGGCACCTATTTTTTTTCTTAATTAGAACGAGAATCGAGTACTGAGCACTATATATCAATATGTAAAGTGTTCAACCAGTCACCCTGTATAATGATTACTGATTGATATACTAAGTAATTAAATTTACTCATATAATACTATTATAGCAATTGCGTTGCACCATATACATATTTTATGACATTTTGGTATAAAGGTAGATATGGCCTTGGAGAAGATAATAAGCTACTCGAAATACTAATCCTGCGCAGACGTAGTCGCAGGCACCACCTAGTCTATATGTATAAAAATGAACCGCTATTTCTCCTGGTCACGCTATGACTTGAGAACGGCTTTACCGATTCATTCATCTTTTTTTTTTTAAAATCTAATACTTCGTCTTTCCAAATAATATAAGATAATATAAGAACATAAATTAAACAAGTACAATTTGAAAAATTTAATACCGACTTCCATTCTATTCAGTTATTGGAGTGTAATTCAAAAACTACTGGACCCAATTTGATGAAATATAAATGGGACCACACGAGAAGCACCAGCGTTCCTACTTACTTGGTACTTGTTCACATTGGCTCCAGCGTTCAAATAAATAATTTTGCGAATCAATTCACCGTATCAAAACTTATGAGGTAAAAAACATAAAAAATACAGTCGAATTGAGTACCTACCTCCTGCTTTTTGGAAGTCGGTAGAAAATGAACCCCTGTTTCTCCTGGTCACGCTATGACTGTTTTAGGCTTTACCGATTTCATTCATCTTTTTTTTCATAATGTATAATTCACTACGAAGTATAGTAAAATACTTCAATATATACTACAAGGGGCGGCTCCAGGCTTTCGCGCAAGCAACATAAGCTCTGTCATAAAAAATGTTTTAAAAGATAAATAGTCCTCAATTTAGTGTCGAATACATTTCATGGTGTGTATAAACGCATAATAAACCTGTGAAATCGTTATTTCTTAATAAATCCGGGTTATAATCATAATTTTAGTGATTTTAGTGCCGAAGAAAGTCGACGAAATATTCGTGCTCATAACAATGTAGTGAAGTGTAAACAAACACAAAACTGAAGTGCTAGTGAACTAATAACACATAATAAGACCAAATAAACATTAAACCAAGTGTAATCAGGCAAATTAATGCTTGTGTAATTTTTGTGGTCATTGTGAAGGTAGATGTAAAACTTTTTAAACAAATTTGTAAACACTATTATAACGGATAACTACTAACTGGACGCATAGCATAATTTCGACAAGCCGCGTAACTGTTTCTCTGGTGTAGTGGTTTAACACACCGAGTGCCGAACGAAAGCGCCACTGAGTCACTGGTTCGAATCTGGACATAGTTAAAACTTTTTGCGCTCAAAAAATTCTGCTGGCACCAGCGTACGTACGTGTACTACGATCTCCACCATAATAATTGATATTTCAATATCATTAAAATGGATCATCATAATAGTAGTACTATAAGCTCAATCGAAAATATCACAGTACGAGTAAAACCAAAGAAGTTATTTTCACAATCGAATTCAACCGACTCCGAACAGAACTTGTCATTAAACTCTGTGGAGTCCGAAATACATATGAGGAGCTTAGGTTACCTAGACTTATCAACTGGCGAATTAAATGGAGACCTATTTGAGAAAATTAAACAAGAAAATTTAAGTCTACGGTGTAAATTAGAAAGTGCAAATAATGAGATTGACAATTTGATACTTGAGAGCAATAAATTGCAGAACACTATTATGCAGAAAAACAATCAAATTGCTTCACTAAAAGAAATCTGCAGAAGCCCGAGGCATGGTCTGCGGAAGAGTATCCAGAGTGGCCGGAAAAAATCAAGAATGCTAGTTGCAGACAACTCACGCTTCTCCACACCTTGCACGGATCAGGAGGGAAGTAATGTAGCATCTAAGGATTGCTCCCTAACGTCGCCAGGTAGTAAGAGTGCCGAAACAGTCATTCAGTCAGAAATCAAGTCATTCTCTCCAGAAAGCTTGCCACTACGTGACGAGGCTAACACCTCAATTACGGACGCCCCCTTAGTAACCAAGACCTTGGAAATACCTACCATACGGACAACAACACCAACATCAAGACGCATCTACATTTGCGGCGGAAGGCAGTGCCGAGGACTCTCTAGTAGGCTTATTGACTGCAATCATGGTTGTGAGATAACCGCATTTGTCAAGCCGGAAGCAAATACCGAACAGATTCTAAATGCATGTAACATTTTTAATATAAGCAACGAGGACGTAGTCGTTCTTTCAGTTGGAGAGCACGACAAAAATCCGACTAAAGTTATGACGGAACTTTCAGCGACATTGAAATTATTACAGAGCCGACACGTCATTGTACTTAGTATTAAGAAAAATTTATATTTAAATGAAATATTGCTTAATACCTCCCTGCAACTCATTTGCGCTCAGTATCCGAATTGTAAATTCATAGACTTGTCATGTAAAGAGTTGAATATGTTAAAAAATTATAAATTGATGCATGATTTATTTAAAATACTTAATATGACGCCGGTATTAAACCGAAATCCTAACAGGCTATGGTCAGTGATACCCATGGAAATGTCAATGCAACCCGTGAGTCTTAATAAGTACAATACCAGGTATAGTGGGAAATATAGATGCTTGCGAGATGTACATGTAGTTGAAAGTGAAAGAGATATAGCGTCTCATAACGCACCAGTGATAGCCATGTCACCAGTTGCACTGGTGTCGCCGCCGAGGCAGCCGAGGCGTGGCACTATTCCCTTCTATTTTTCTCTAAGGAATGGGCCCACCTCCACCACTCCTACGAACGAAATGAGTAAATGTCCTAAAAAGAAAGGCACGATTCCTTTTTATTTTAACGTTATTCAAAATGACGAAAATAACACAAATTCGAAAACCTTTTTTCGGTGTTAATAGTAAATCGTTTATGAGAGTTCTACATCAAAATATAGCCGGTCTAAATAGTAAAATCGATAAGCTTGAAATTGCACTAACAGATTTAAACCATCAGCATAAATTACCTGAATGTTTATGCTTCACGGAATCTAACATCAAAGAAGGAAATCAGTGCACTGTCAAAGTAAGAGGTTATGAGTTAGGGTCTAGTTATTGTAGGGATAAATCGAGGGGTGGTTCGTGCATATTTATTAAAAAAGGTATAAAATTTAAAGAGATAGCTTGTATAAAGAATTATGCGTGTCAAGGTATTTTTGAATGCTGTGGCATTGAAATTATTAAACTAAACTTGCTATTAGTCTGTGTTTATAGGAGAGGCAAATCGAATGTAGACACTTTTTTTGAATATTTAGAGACACTTTTATTTAAATTGCTTTACAAAAGTAAAAAAACCTTAGTTCTGTTAGGTGATATAAATATAAATACATTGATACATAGTGATGTAGTTACAAATTTGGTTAATTTGTTGGAAAACTATGGTCTTAGTTTACGAATAAATGAACCAACAAGATTGAAGACCTGTCTTGACCATATTATAAGCAACGCTAAAGATAGTGTCAGTGAAATATTAAAACTAGGTCTCTCTGACCATGACACTGCGCAAATGATTAGCCTACCATGTAAAAAGAGTATTCTCCCAGTTACCGTTTATAATGTTACAAAAAGAGACATGAGTTCAGAAAACGTAAATAAATTCATAAATTACTTGAAATGCTTAAGTTTCAGTGATGTATATGCTACACCAGATCTGAATAACGCTTTTAACAGTTTTCACGAAGACTTTTGTTTGTTCTACAATCTATGTTTTCCCAAACTAAGGTATAGAGTCACACATAAGCGACGCGACCTTAAATGGGTGACCAAAGGTATCCGCAGGAGTTGTCAAACTAAAAGGACATTGCGCTGTAATTTCTATAGACAAAAGAATAAAAAGTCAAAGAAATGTTATGAAAATTATTCAAAAACCTTGCGACGTTGTATTTATAAGGCACAACAAATTTCTAATCACAATTTTATTTTTAACTCCCAAAATAAATGTAAAGCAGCATGGGGTGTGATAAATGATGACACAGATAGAAACATACAAAGCAACTTTATTGAAAGCATTAGGGTAGCTGATAAATTGCTAGAATGGCCACAACAAATAGCTGACGAATTTAATAAACATCTCATTGCACAAACTAACCAAAATCAGAATGTTTGTATGAATACTAATAAAATCCGTTTAAACAGTAGCATGTTTTTGAGCCCCTTAAGTTGTATAGAAGTTCATAACATCATTATGTCCCTAAATAATACATACTCAGTAGGATATGATGAATTACGGACTGATATTTTGAAGAAATGTATATGTGTAATTGTTCCTGTATTAACGCACCTAATAAATGTATCCTTTGAAAGTGGGGTGTTTCCAAGCGGGTTAAAAAAATCTATTGTAAAACCTTTATACAAAAAGGGGGATAGGACTGACATAAATAATTATAGACCTATCACTCTAATTCCAATAATTTCAAAAATTTTCGAAAAAGCTATGCTTAATAGGTTGACTAAGTTTTTAAACAAATTTGAAGTAATCAAAGAAGAACAGAACGGTTTTCAAAGGGGCAAGTCAACGACTTTAGCTTCTTATCATCTAGTATACAATATTCTTTTAAATTTGGACAAAAATATGCAAACTATAGCAGTCTTCTTTGACATGTCGAAAGCTTTCGACTTTGTATCACATGTGCTGCTCTTACAAAAACTAGACAATTATGGTATAAGAGGCCCTGCTTTTGAATGGATAAGAAGCTACTTGGAAAATCGAGAGCAATGTGTTGAAGTAACTAATTTAGATAAACATTCTGAAATATGTCACAGTCGGTCAACATATCAAATAAATAGGTACGGAGTCCCTCAAGGCAGTGTTCTAGGGCCATTACTATTCTTACTATATATTAATGACTTACCTGACATTACTCATTATAAATGTACACTATTTGCGGACGATATTTCCATTATATTAACAAATAATAAAAAAATTACAAATTTTGACATTGAAATTAATAACACAATCAAATCAGTCATTAAATGGCTAAATGACAATAATCTTAGAGTTAATTTGACAAAAACGAACTATGTTCAGTTTCTGACACATGGATCTAAATCCATATCGAGACAAATAATGTATGAGGACACAAATTTGAATGAGACGAATACAGTCAAGTTTTTAGGTCTTACTGTAGATAGATATTTAGATTGGAAAGACCATATAAAAAGCGTATGTACTAAGGTTAATAGATTCGTGTTTGTTCTTAATAAACTTCGAAAAACCGCACCACGTAAGACCGTGTTATTAGCATACCATGGATGCGTAAGCTCCGTCCTACGGTATGGCCTGCTTCTCTGGGGTAATTCCACAGATATTGACAAAGCTTTCTTATCGCAAAAAAAGTGTATTCGCGCGATGGTAGGTATCCGTCCTTACGAGTCCTGCAAGCCATTCTTTAAAGATCTTGGAATCATGACACTGACCTGCATGTACATTTTCGAAATAGCAATATTTGTTCATCACCACTCTGACTTGTTCACCACGGCTAAAGATGTATGGCCACGTAATTCTAGAAATAGACAGAGGCTTGTTCTCGCTCACCATTTGAGATTAGCATTGTCTCATAAAAACTGCTATGCCATGTGTATCACTGTTTACAATAAGCTACCAACATCAATTAAAGAACTCCCATATGGTATGTTCCGGAATAAGCTTAAGACGTGGTTACTAGATAAACGTTTTTATTGTATAAAAGAATTTTTGAACCACCCTAAAATGTAACCACTAAAAATCAAAATAATCGATTATTTTAATATTTTAATTGTAAGTTTAAATTGACATAATCACTTATTTCTTTTTCTTTTGACATAACTATCAATTCATATTAATTTTCTGACAATTACTTGACCATATTATTGAATTCATTTGTACTTTATTATTACTTACAATTTATTTCATTCCTTATAAAACAACAATGATATTTTTAATTATTTTTATGTAACTTTGTATAAAAAATTCACATGCCGAGTAACGGCAAAATAGGAGAACATTTAAATTTATAAGACCAGTTTACGACCCTATTTTTAAGTGAATAAATTTCATTTCATTTCATTACTTCGTAGTGAATTTTTAAATTAAAAAAATTAAGAAAACATGGGAGGTTACGGCGAGGCCGAAGGCGAGTCTACTACGCGAACGAAGTCGCGGGCGGTCGCTGGAAATATTATAAATGGGAAAGTAAGTTTGTTTGTTACGCTTTCACGCCTAAACTGCTGAACGGATCTCGATGAAATTTGGAAAGATTAGTTAACAGTAATGACAACTTTGAAATAAACAACTTTAGGTTAGTAGGTAGTATACAAAACAAACCGGTAGCAGTGCGTATTCAGAACCGAAGTTATCTCTCCGCTCCAGTTCGCACACCGGATATCGTCTCCGTCGTATCACGGTTTAATCAATTCATGTACACATGACATGCCAAGTGCGGTGATGCTGTGTGTGCAAGTTAAAGTACAATATAGTCCAATTGAGTAGCTCAACTACAATTTTTATTAGTTATGCAAGGCTGTAAAGTTGGTTTTAGCGCGAGTTCTTGTTCTAAATCTTAGCGTAGCAAGGGTTTCAAAGATACGAGAAGCAAAATAACTTTGCTGCCGAGTAAAACACACAATTTTTCCACACACTACAGCGAAATATAAAATTAATTACTATTGAAAAAAACTGTCATAACATTTATTCACCCTTGCCAGTTGCCAAACACGTCTAGTGTATCGATTTGACAAATTGACTTGGCTTTTGACTAAGGTATCAGAAACTGATACAAACTTTGGCAGAACTGTCATCATTACGGTCTTGACGTAGGCGGAGATCTTATTATTTTGTATATGCCGTGCCTAAGCATATTACGCTTTTTCAGCCGCTTGGTGATGGATGATGATGACGATGAAAAGTATCCTATGTGTTAATCCAGCGCCTCATCTACCTCCAAACCAAAATGTTATCAAAACTGCCCCCCCCCCGTTTGAGTCACGCCAGAGTAACAAAGATCCACACATCCATACTCGCAAACTTTTGCGTTTATAATATTAGTAGGATTCGTTTAAGGATATAATCAGCCCCATTATGTCCCACTGCTGGGACTCGAGCCTTCCTCTCATAGAGAGGATTCTAAGTAATTTATAGTATATATATATATTATAAGCAGTAGATGCATTACTATATACGTTTCTTGATTTTGTAAACTTTGCCCACACTCCATTTCGATCTGACGGTTAATAATCACTATTAAAAAGCTAGATAAGCTAAATCAAAGCTAGAAGAAAGTCAAGTAAGAAAATAAAACAACATCAACGAAAGTCATTGTTTGATTTTGGCCCATCATGAAATCATATAGTTTGTGTGCACAGTGCTAAAAGGCCTACCGTATACTCGCTATCGTTTTAATTAACTAAAAAAAAGATATACGAAATATGAATAACTGAAATCTCACGTTGAATACCTTGTTCAATCACGCTGATGATATTAATTCGAAATGTTGTGAATGAGTGTACCTCTCTGTCTGTTTTTTATTCACGCTAAAACAGCTCAACAGTATTGGTCAAGTTTTTAAACTTTTAACTAATTACAAACTTTTTAACTCTGTTGGCTCAGTTCGTAGTGACTTAGCACAGCCAGCACGGAGTATCGATAGGATAAAATTTTACAGTAAAAATCGTTAAAGGACTGACCACGATTCACCTATCACGGCTAGTCTAATGCGAGGGATAATGCCCTCCGCTGCTTTCCGCGGTTTCACCCGCGCGGTGATGGATGATGATGATGATGATGAATCTTATATAGCCTATATTACTCATGGTAAATGTAGCTTTCCAATGATGAAATATTTTTTTAAATCGGTCCAGTAGTTTTTGAGCCAATTCGTTACAAACATACATACAAATCTTTCCTCATTATAATAAAGTCAAAGTCAAAATCATTAATTCAATGTACTTTAAAGACTACCGCCTCGTTCCAAAATATATAGAGCCTACCGAGAAGAAGCGGCAAAAAACTCGGGTTCATTCTTTTTATATAGATATTTTTTTCAATGTTTTTACTAAGGTACTACAAATATTAGCTCCAGTTGCCTTACAAAAGAGAACATAATAATGGTATCAGTAGGGCAAGACACGCTACACTTTGACATCTTAGTACACGAGTAGATAGATCCTCGAGTGATCAGATCAGCTGTATTATTATTAGTATAGATTAAAAAGAATACATACAGTTAAGCTATATTATTAGTTTGGTAATTTTTGATTGGCATAACGATTGATTAATGGTCGATTTCAGGAATTCATTGTATTGCCGACACTGTTTAGTTTTGATTGTCTAATAAAGCTTACTTGTTAGTTTTTAGCCTTTATTTTTATAGTGAATAATATAACTCAATATTCTGTGAATGTTTCAAGCGTTCACCTGACTCCATTATCAATATCGATTAATCCTTTCTATACCGTGATAATTAAAACAAAAGATTTTTGTATGAAACTACATCATATTTACGTCTTTGGGACGCAAAGGCTTAAATAGAATCAAAAAAATCACTTCTATTGTATGGGAGCCCCCTTAAATATTTATTTTATTATATTTTTAGTAAGTGTTATTATAGAAGCAACAGAAATACATCATCTGTGAAAATTTCAATTGTCTAGCAATCACGGTTAATGAGTACAGCCTGGTGGCAGATGGATGGACAGCGGAGTCTTAGTAATAGTGTCCCGTTTTACCCTTTAAGTAAGGCACCCTAAAAACATGAAAATGAATTAAAAGTTTAGTAACTGGACTAAAAAAGTATTATGTTCACATGTTAGCATATATTATTTTTTATTAAAATAATATAAAGTGCGTAAAATCCGCCGTTTTTTTAAGCTTGTGTAGGTACCTAATGACGTAACATTTATCACAATCTGTTGAGCTGTTGAGTAGCTACGAGCGGACATACATTAAAGTCGAACACATTACCCTTCTTTTGGGCTTCGCTGCAGTCGGATAATAACATTTTAACTAAATCTGACGTTTCAAGTTTTACAGCCGTATTTATAAACAAGTAATTACTTGTGGCTAAGTAATTTCTCAATGAAGTAAGCACTTGACGATAGAATACTTCAACATTAATTCTTATTCTATAGTCGAGCAATGAACGTTACTGAGTAAAGGCCTATTCAGACCTGGGCGTTATTCGCAACCGCGAGCGATAGAGAAATCCGAAAGGGTATGCGTTAATTTCACTGTTCACACCAAAGCGGATATCGCTACCGCGCGCGGTAGAGATATTCGTTGGCAACGGTTAGCGGGGCGGCGGAACTAGTTTCACCAAACAAGAGAAAATACCGCCTCACTAGGCGGTACAAGTTTCGCTGCAGTTATGGAACTTCATACTATTTACCCATCGAGTTCCGCGTGGTATTTTTCTACCCACAGCGGTAGCGAATAACGCTCAGATCTGAATAGGCCTTTAAGTAAATGCATGACATAACCCTATCAAAATTGGATGTATCTCTTTACACTTTTATTAGGTTGTTGTCATGGGATTTTATTTTTTACAGCATAATAGATCCTTCACAGTTCAGACTTGTGTGCGAATGTCATTTTTATACAACTTCACTTTTGCAATAAGAACGAATAATTGACGTGTTCTCAATGCAAATGGTGACTATTACTCGGTTTAAAACTCTAGCCTTGAGAGTTCTAACTACAAGCAAATTTTAGGCTATAGAATTAAAATCATTGCTTAAGTAATTACTTTTCCTTAAATAAATTACTTTTACTTGTTTATAAATACGGCAAATAGTTTTCCTAAATTAAAACACGAACTCGATTAGCGAATGCTTAAACCGTTGCTCAGAAACTTCAGTTCAGCGGGCAGTTGGATTGCGGTATAGCTTCGCTATTGGACGAATGAAACCACATGTTCGGTTGAACTAACTGGTTTGTGAACGTGTATTCGACAGAGACTAAGTTATTTAAACTGTGAATAGGATTTAATTATACTTACATAAATATTTAATTATACTTCTGAATGTCTGCATTCAATGCAATTCCATTGTACGCGATGGTAATCACATTTTGAAATGAAAATACCTACATAAGACAATTCTGAAAATCAGCTACTTTCAAAAGTTTTCTACATTACTGTGCCGCAAAGAAAGTGGGTCGTGTTTAAACATTGCGATTAGTTGTACAGTTTTTTTATGTAATCAATAACTCAACTCGTTCAAGTAACATTGAAAGTTTAGAGAGAAAGTGCACAAATAGGCTTACCGTCCAAGCATCAAATTTTAGCCCTTGTATTTAATGTTTATACATTTGTTTTTTCCGTTTCCTTGCGACGTTTAAAATCAAATAGATAGTTAAAATTCCATGCTCGCACGATGTGCCTTGGTGGTCGTGGGTTCTAATCTCGTCCGAGGATTTCAAAGTTTGGTCTCGCAAAGCAAGCGTGAGTGCTTTAAAAATCATATAATAAAAACACTTCATTAAAGTTTAATTTATGAAGATGTAAGAAAAAGAAAATAGTAGTTTTTTATTTAACTTTCTTGCAACCTTAATTTCAGAAAATGTTTTGACAGATACCATTACAAGATGTACGTACCTACGGACATAGGTACTAGTAGTAATAACACGTGCTTGTATTTTGATGTGGATACTTAAATACGGGATGAGTACTAATATGGATTTTACATTAAATTAACTAGGTAACTCGTACTTCGGTAATTGAAATTATGGATTTTCCAATTAAATAACTAGGTAACTCGTACTTCGGTAATTGAAACTATGGATTTTCCAATAAATTAACTAGGTAACTCGTTCTTCGGTAATTGTAATTATGGATTTTACAATAAATTAACTAGGTAACTCGTACTTCGGTAATTGAAACTATGTATTTTCCAATAAATTAACTAGGTAACTTGTACTTCGGTAATTGAAAAAATGGATTATCCAATAAATTAACTAGGTAACTCTTACTTAGGTAATTGAAAATATGGATATTTTAATAATTTAACTAGGTAACTCGTACTTCAGTAATTGAAATTATGGATTTTACAATAAATTAACTAGGTAACTCGTACTTTGGTAATTGAAACTATGGATTTTCCAATAAATTAACTAGGTAACTTGTACTTCGGTAATTGAAAATATGGATTATCCAATAAATTAACTAGGTAACTCTTACTTGGGTAATTGAAATTATGGATTTTACAATAAATTAACTAGGTAACTCGTAATTGGGTAATTGAAAATATGGATTTTCCAATAAATTAACTAGGTAACTAGTACTTTGGTTATTGAAACTGTGGATTTTACAATAAACTAACTAGGTAACTCGTACTTTAGTAAGTGAAAATGTTGATTTTACAATATATTAACTAGGTAGCTCGTACTTTGTAATTGAAACTGTAGATTTTACAATAAATAAACTAGGTAACTCGTACTTCGGTAATTGAAATTATGGATTTTACAATAAATGAACTAGGTAACTCATAATTGGGTAATTGAAAATACGGATTTTCCAATAAATTAACTAGGTAACTAGTACTTAGGTAATTGAAAATATGGATTATTCAAAAAATGAACTAGGTAACTCGTACTTCGGTAATTGAAAATTTGTGTTTTCCAATAAATTAACTACGTAACTCGTACTTGGGTAATTGACAATATGGATTTTCCAATACATTAACTAGGTAACTCGTACTTGGGTAATTGAAAATATGGATTTTCCAATAAATTAACTAGGTAACTAGTACTTCGGTAATTGAATTTATGGATTTTCCAATAAATCAACTAGGTAACTCGTACTTTGGTAATTGAAACTGTGGATTTTCCAATAAATTAACTAGGTAACTTGTATTTCGGTAATTGTAATTATGGATTTTACAATAAATTAACTAGGTAACTCTTACTTCGGTAATTGAAACTATGGATTTTCCAATAAATTAACTAGGTAACTCGTACTTCGGTAATTGTAATTATGGATTTTACAATAAATTAACTAGGTAACTCGTACTTCGGTAATTGAAACTATAGATTTTCCAATAAATTAACTAGGTAACTTGTACTTCGGTAATTGAAAATATGGATTATCCAATAAATTAACTAGGTAACTCGTACTTGGGTAATTAAAAATATGGATTATACAATAAATGAACTAGGTAACTCGTACTTCGGTAATTGAAAATATGGATTTTACAATAAATTAACTAGGTAACTCGTAATTGGGTAATTGAAAATATGGATTTTCCAATAAATTTACTAAGTAACTAGTACTTAGGTAATTGAAAATATGTGTTTTCCAATAAATTAACTACGTAACTCGTACTTGGGTAATTGACAATATGGATTTTCCAACAAATCAACTAGGTAACTCCGTACCGTACTTTGGTAATTGAAACTGTGGATTTTCCAACAAATCAACTAGGTAACTCGTACTTCGGTAATTGAAAATATGTGTTTTCCAACAAATCAACTAGGTAACTCCGTACCGTACTTTGGTAATTGAAACTGTGGATTTTCCAACAAATCAACTAGGTAACTCGTACTTCGGTAATTGAAAATATGTGTTTTCCAATAAATTAACTACGTAACTCGTACTTGGGTAATTGACAATATGGATTTTCCAACAAATCAACTAGGTAACTTGTACTTTGGTAATTGCAACTGTGGATTTTACAATAAATTAACTAAGTAACTCGTACTTCGGTAATTGAAAATATGTGTTTTCCAATAAATTAACTACGTAACTCGTACTTGGGTAATTGACAATATGGATTTTCCAACAAATCAACTAGGTAACTCGTACTTTGGTAATTGAAACTGTGGATTTTACAATAAATTAACTAGGTAACTCGTACTTCGGTAATTGAAACTTCGACAAAGTTCTAGTATTGTTAGGAGGGCTAAACACTATCAATATTGAAGAAGACGAAAAAAACGAATATAACTTTTACTTCAAATATTTTTAGCCATCTTATGACTTATAAAAGCTTCACGTCATATCCATTCAAATAATGGACTTGAAAAGTAATACGGGATCGTTATTATTTATTCAGCCAGCACCTTATCTCGGATGAGGTTTCTTATATTTGTGGCTTGTCACTTAACCGCTACAAGCGAATGGCTTCGTCTCCTTAATTTCATAAGTTGTGCGAGTATGAATCCACATAAACTACATATATAAGTCACGTCGATAAACTATTTTTTATATATTTATCGTATCTTGTCTCAGCAAGGATCTAGCCGCGACAGGTTCGTCGCGGGTCTCTTCAACTATAATTACCGTCATATCTACTATCTATATAATATGTACTATAATACTCAACTGGAAAAGTAGACGGGAAAAGGTCTCGTGGTCGCAGCCCAATACGTTGGTCCGAACAGATCCGCACCGCGCTCGACTCTACGTTTCACAACGCCCGCCACGACGCCAGAAACAGAAACAGATGGAGAACGATCATAAGGCAGAATTCGATCTTAAGGTGATTCCGAAGGGAGGTCACGACCCTCTTCACTGAGGCATACGACGCAAGGAGGAGGACTCAAATACTCATTACTATCTATATATGTATCGACAATTTTAAAAAAAATACTCGCAGTGCTGTGAGATCAAATTAAGTGACAATAGTTAAGGTCTAGCTTATTTGCGCTTAGATAATGATACTGATGTGCATGCTCATTTGTTATAGATTTTGACCTACATGGAGCCGATAGAAGTGTTGGCCGGTCTGCTGGCAGCCATCGCGCATGACCTCGACCACCCAGGGGTCAACCAGCCTTTCCTGGTGGCCACCAGTAATCATCTCGTGAGGCTCTACCAGGTAAGAACTATCACTTATGGTGCCAATACATTTGCAGCCCCGAAAGGATAGGGTAGACGTTAATAGAATCCCATGTTCCATGGTATTGGGACACACATACCAGATTTGTCACTTCTATGGTGGAAATGCCGTTCAAACATCTCCGCTTGGTGGTAAAAAATTAATGAAGACGTGGGAGCTCCAAGATGCTTTCCGACATTTTTCTTATCAGAAATTATGCTTTAAAACCGGCTGGGACTCGCGTAATACTTACCGGAAATAGTTTCAGACAAATTTCGAACTTATTTGAAGTGTTTCTTTTGGAAGTTACTCTTGTGCACAGCGGCGAGCGTGGGCCACAGCACGTAACTGTTATTAGAAATTGTTACATTTCAGCCGGAAGAATATATATAGTATATATATATATATATATATAATATCTAATATATATAATGACTAATAATAATAAGTAATTTACAACATCGTACTTCGTGTTGTAGATTACTTCAAAATGGCAAAACTTGCTTTACACTTCTCGTGTAAAGCGTATTTTACTTACATCTCAAGTATTTTGCAGGGATTAAAGGGCATAATTTTTATAACTTGCTTCATTAGAGTTTATGATGTATCATAAACTTTCAACTCTTACTGTGTTCAAAAATTCTGTCGATGCTTCCTTATAGTCTAAAGGCCTATTCAAACCAGAGCGTTATTCGCTACCGCTGTGGGTAGCGAAAAACACCACGCGGAACTCGATGGGTACATAGTATGAAGTTCCATAACTGCAGCGAAATATGTACCGCCTGGTGAGGCGGTATTTTCTCTTGTTTGGCGAAACTAGTTCCGCCGGGTGACGCGGGAGCAAGTAGCGAGAGCGACATGCTTATAATAGGTATACAACGGATTTCTCTACCGCTCGCGGTAGCGGATAACGATCAGGTCTGAATAGGCCTTTACTAAGCGAGCTGCAGCTTGAACTTCATTTAAAGTTGCCATTGCAAAGCCAAAATTATTTTTATGCTGATAGGTCTTAACATTTTCGGCTTCCATACCCAATGGGTAAAACGTCTATTACTAAGACTCTGCTGTCTGTCCGTCTCTCACCAGGCTGTATCTCATGAACCGTCATAGATAGACAGTTGAAATTATTACAGATGATGTATTTCTGTTGCTGCTATAACAAAAAACACTAAAAACCGCATTTGTGCGCCTCGGCCAATAATTCTAGATAATGGTACGGAACCCTTCGTGTGCGAGTCCGACTCGCACTTGGCCGGTTTTATTATTGTATAGTACACTAGCTTGCTACTGTCCGCATGGAATAAGGTCGCCATACCACATAATACCAGATTATCTGTCGACACTACAATCTGACGATACAAGTATGATATGTGTGAGAAAGTTACAAACATACACACTTACAGATTTTATATATCGACGCTGGAAAGGCAAAATTATCTAAGCGCCATTTTTGGCCATATTGAGTTACATACATTGTTGGAATCGCCAGATTTTTCTGCGTCGTTTGGTCTTACTCACGTCCTTCTCCGACGACTTTTAATTTCGCTTCGACATTTTGGAGTTAGCGAGGTTTCACTTTTTTTTCCTTACTAACCGACAAAAATGTCGATCATTTTTGAAAATTTGGTGGTTGTCGCAATTGTGAAAAGCTAAATTTGCATTTGGTCAAGTTTGACTTCTCCGTTCGTACGGTAATTACTCCACTTAGTTAATTTTTCCAGTATCTGGCAATATAGTTTTAGGCGCATAGTATATTTTTGACTTCTATGGTTTTTTCCTACATGGCGTTTAGTATAAAATTGCCAGTTTTCTTTTTTTTTTATATTCAACTGATCGGAAAATATTACCCGCCTAAAAGTACAACTAATTGTCGGTTAGTCAATTTTTACCTGCCGTTTTGAAGTGTTATTTTATTATTTAGGCAACTTTTACTTGAACGTATACGATTAACCAATGTCGGTTATATCTTATTGTAGTGTCACGCACAGGCGCAAAGTGTATTTTTACCTATAATAATTCGCATAAAAAATGTCGGTTACACCTACGGATAACGCGTAAGCAGTCGCTTGAGCATGCAGTGAAGCTACTTTCAAAGTAACTAAGATACTTCAGTGCGCGGCCGGTTGTCGCTTGGGAAACACGCGCGCGCTGCAATTCCGTTGTCAACTGAGGTACCGCTTACGCTTATCACATGACAAACACGAAAACTGTAAGTTGATCTAATAAATAAATTCGTTTTTTAAAACTGTTTTTGCGTTAGTACATGGTGTATCTTTATTTCAGAACAATGGACCAAAGAAAACGTAGTCATAGTCTTCTGGAAAAGGCTCTTTTAAAATCGGGAATAGCGACCAAGGACGACTTACAGTCGGTATGTCCCTACCTATCATAATTTTCTTTGCATCTCTCATTGTTATTTCGTATTATTATTTATGTATGTATCTATACTAGTTTTCTGTTTTGCTATCATAGATAAGGGCTCCGTTTAGCTTGTTACTCATTCAAGGTCACGTCTCGTCACAAGCGCTAGCTATACCTACTACGGCCAAAGCCGTATGTATTAAAGTAATGTTGGTACCGGACCTACACAACTTTATTTTCAATTGCATTTAAGACTTTTCTCTCAAGTTTATAAAAAGTGAGCCTACCTACTTACATACATACCTATTTAAAGTAGTTAGGTATGTATTTTTGTAAGGTATGTATTTTTCGATTATAAATAAATACACACATAGGTACCTACCCTATAATTTGGTCAGATTTAAAAAAAATGTAACTTTTACTATGTTTCAGACCAGTAATATGTCTGAAGAAACTGACCTAAAGAAGCAGAAAGAAGCTGAACGTAAAAGTAAAAAACAGAAAACGAGTAAAAAAATTCATCAAAAGCCTACCAGCCGTACCTTCACATTATTGTCGTCAGGATTCTACCCGGGTTTACTTGCCGCAGGAATACAAAAATATTGCACACGTATACAGCGTTTATAAAGAAAGCAACGTGAAAGCTGACATAGACATAGTTAGTGAAAAGATTTTCCGAAAAATATTTAGCGAGGAATTTAATATATTATTTCATGTCCCTAAAAAGGACGAGTGTCAGAAATGTTTACAGTTGCAACAAGGAGATCTCAGCGATCCAAAAAAAAGAAAGAAAAGGAAGATCATGAAACTGAAAAAGAAGAAAGTTCAAATAGATTTTCTACTCATAAATCTATACACAAAACTGATCCTTCCACATTATGTGCAAGCTTTGACTTGGAAAAGGTGTTGAATACTCCACATGGCGAGTCAATGCTGCTTTATTATTCAAGAACAATAGCGGTATATAATCTATGTTTCTACAAAAACGGAACACGTAGAGTAACTTGCTATTATTGGGATGAAAGCAACGGAAAAAGAGGTGCAAATGAAATCGCAAGTATTCTCCACAGTTACATAAAATCTGTGGATGAAAGAGAAAATATAAAACACCTTCTTATATACTGCGACTGTTGTCCTGGGTAGAATAGAAATCGCACTGTCTTAGTCATGATACATTCTACTTTGCAGGAGTGTAGTAATCTTCAGACGATTCAAATTAACTATTTGTTAACAGGGCACACATATATGCCTGTTAACAGTGTACACGCCGTTATAGAGAACAACCTGAAAAAAACTATAATTTATGCGCCTTTGCAATGGTATACTGTATTTGCTACGGCAAGAAAAGAACCTTTTCCATATAAAGTTGAAGCAATGACTTTTGAAAGTTTTAACAGATGGGACGTCGTTGGCGATAAATATTTCAAAGGAAATTTAACTGGGAAAATTAGCAAAGTTCGTGTCGTGACTTTCAAGAAAAATAAGCCTTCGATGATTTCTATCAAAGACTCCGTGAACGTTAACGCAAAATCGTATAATGTCGAAGTTCAATCCAAAACCAAAGGTCCACTGATGCCTTGCTATCGATCACAACTGCCTATCTCAGTGGCCAAATATAATGATCTCATGAAACTTTGTAAATATAAAGTAATACCTGCTCCATTCCGTTATGAATACTCCAATATCCCAAAAGCTACTGATGCAAAAGATACCTTGCCTGAATCAGATATTGAAGATGATTAAAAATAATTACAACATACAGATTCTTGTGATGTTTTTCTGAGAAGTTTCTTTTTAGTTTATTCAACGAGAGCTTTAAATTGGTTCCTATTATTTTAATTGTTACTTCATATTGCAGATGATGACTGAAAATATTATTAGCTGTAAGTTGTTTTCGCACAGTTAGAATACTCTGTCAATTACAGGATGGTTTCTCGACTGCTGCTAGATTCATACTATTTTTTTCGTTTTGTTCTTATCATTTCATTTGTAGTTTCTTATCTGGTTACCTGCCACCAGTAGAAGAACCATACTATAATTGATAGGGTTTAGTTGATATAAGACTACTGTTATTTTAAGAATTTGAATTTAAGTTCGTTTTATAGAAGTTTTCTATATGCTACGTACAGTTTTATGAATGCCTATGAGGTGCATTTTATTTTAATTGTTACTGAGCAACGAGTTGTGACTGAAATATTACTAGTTTTGTAAACATATGCACATTTTATATTGATTATAATAATTCATATGATTAAATACTTCAATTTGTGATCTTAATGTCTTAAACACATAGTATTATTATTTTTATATACTAGTAGATTTATAATACCTAACTAATGCTCATACTGTGTACCTAAGTGTTGTTTTTGTTAAAATTAATAAAACTCAAGACAGTTCGAGTGCATTTTATTTACATTATTTAATAAAATTATTAATCCAATTTTCTGTAAATAAGTCATTTATGTTAAAATTACGGAAAAAAATTATCTTAAAATAATATTTAGGTTGTTTTGCTTGAATTTCCACATGTTTTTTATTTTGTTTAGGCAACTTTTACTCTGCTATAAATTAAAAAAAAAGATATATATTACAGCTTTACCGTACCTTCCTTAATCAAAGCTTGTCGGTTAGTAAATTTTTACCGTCTCTACTTTTAGGGAAAATTTTACTAAGCGACACTAACTTTTAAACTAACCATTATTTTTAATAGTTACGTGTACTATAATGTAGATAAATAAATAAACAAATACATTTCTAAGAACTAGTCTTTTTGGACCATTACAAGAGTTTACACGAATTTTTTTCTGAAAATTCAAACTTTAAACAGCTCTACTGTAAAGTTAGTCTGATGTCGCTTGGACAATATTGCCTTTCCAGCGTCGATATGAATAGTTAGTTATAGTGTAATTATGTCTCCGCCTGTTTTAGTCACTAGGGCCGTCTTGCCGACCGTATTAGACGCATGGTGGATTATATAAACCCACTACCCGGTCCAGTGTCCAGTGATGTAAAATCACATATATTCAACGAAAAATTCGCAGTATAATAATTACGGTTAAATAAGCCAGTAAACATAGAATTAAACCTCGCGTTAAAAAATCGTTTGGAAATTAAGTCCAAACCATTTTTATAAGATTTACCTACTCTACTACGCAAACGGAGTAGGCAGTCACTAGTTGTTAATAAACCAGAAAATAAAAGGTACGAAACTTTACTCTCTATAATAAAGGTCTCAATAACTTTTGCCCTAAAATACATAGTTTACGAGTTATCGTCCAAAAACTTTTTTTCAAAATGGTACTTGAAACTCCACCTGGATCTGTCAGCATTTTGAAAGAAGAAGAAGAAAAAGAAGAAGAAAGAATATGTTTATTTCTGACAGAAAATTTGTGTTGTTTGTGATTTTGTGCTCAGTCAGTGACCGTAAACCTTATAATTATATATATATATATATATATATATATATAAGGTTAATGCATAGTAAAATTTATATTACTTATAAGGAAATTTAGTGCGAGGTTGACATAAGACAATCTTGTATTAGCGGTAACTTCGGACGATTATTTAATTAATATCCACATTAAAACAATTAAATTGCAAGTTTTACAATATCGTTTTTAGAGTTTTGTTATGCAACTAATTCCAATACTTAGGAATCTGCATTTTAGTAAATATACCATATCTTTAAATTTGTTTTGCTCAACGGCATTACCATATAAAGATATATCTCATCTGGGACTTTATTCGTTATGATTATCAAACACGTAGTGCGACGCGTTACAATATCTTCATAGAAAGATGGTAAAATTGTATGCATTCCACGATTATTCCCTGAAGATATCTTATGCACCGCGTACGTGTTTGAAGTGTCATAGCGAATCACGGCCCAGCAGTGCAATTCTCTAACGCGACGTCCTACGTAGGCGATTCAAAGCGAACGCGATTGCGAAGCGACTCGATGCGGGACAGGCGAATTCAATGCGATGCGGTGCGGCGCGGCGGCTCTGTCGTGGCGTGTCTGTGGCGAAGTTGCACCGCAGCCCGGCGAGGCCCGCCGTCGGGCGCTAGGTTTAGGCATAGAGATCAGCTGTGTAAACGTTCGTGAGTAAGTACCTCGGTGGCCTAGTTGGTCAATGGCGTCCGACACGGAGAGTCAGAAGACGCGGGTTGGAATCCCGTCCGAGGATGTGAATTTTTCTCTCTATAAATTGCAATATATGATAAGTGGCTTATAAAAATAATTGTCATGGACCTATTTACATAAAACTATCTTTTAGTCTACCCTTGACTGTGTCATTGAAAATAATTCGAGCGTCAGCATTAAATAAATACTCTAGAGGCGATTTAATACGTTTAATTTCGATATAAACCAATTTGACTGAAAATCAGGTATAATATTTGAATTACATTGAAAGCTATGTTAAATTCTGCGGTTAAATTTAATATTAATTCGTATTTTCTACCGGCTTCCAAAAAAAGGAGAAGGTACTCAATTCGCTTGAATTTTTTTCATGTTTGTTACCATCATAACTTTCGACTGGGTTAACCGATTCTCTAAATTCTTTTTTTGTATCAAAGCTCATTCAAATTTAATCAAATTCGGACCAGTAGTTTTTGAGATACACTCCAATAACTGAATAGAATGGAAGTCGGTATTCAATTTTTCAAATTGTACTTGTAACGAGACATTTTCAACTGGTCTGGTACCATGCTTATATATCAGAGGAAGTCCCGAGTTCTAAAAGTGAGAACATTATTGACCATGTATATATCTTGTACAAAAGATGACGTACTTTTATTTTTATTCACCGAATAGCATCTCGAAAAGTAACTCGACTCAATGACAAATTCGAGAAACGGTAGTTACCACCACCTGTTGCTGTGACTTTTATTAGCCTTTTGGTCGTCGGTTATTACTACGAGTATTTCGTATTCCCATTTCTGATATGTTGTTTGTGTAAAAAGTCGCGGTTTTATTGTGTTTCTCTTTTCCGGGAATCATTGAACGGAACGGAAAGTATTTATACAACGTTAGTGGTTTACTTGAAAGCTCCGGAGCAACTATTTTGAACACCAAAACTTTTTGTTAAACTCGCATTGTTACTTCTTCAACAAATTTTTCACACATTTTGCATTTATGTTATGAGACTAGCAAGCCGCCTGATTGTAAGGCGATCGCCCATGACAGTTGCAGTGCACCGAAAGCTTAGAACCGTACTTTCGAGCGACACTGCAACAGTACTGTTCTCGTCACCCCGTTACTAAAGTAATTGGACCGCGCGGCCCCAGTTAGTAGAACTTCTAGGCGACAAACAACAAATGGTGGGAAGAGGCCATGGGGGCGGAGGACGCTTGCCGGCGATCATTACGCGAGTGCCGGCAGAGCAAAAGTCAATGTTTTCTGTTGTGTACGTAGGATACCCGCAAAAAAGATCAATCGAAGATTTGTTGGTAGATGCGATGTTGACCTCCCTACACGTGTCTCGCGCTGAATCAACGCTAGTAGGGAAGACGTTCTACTAATACTTGGTATGGTGTCCTTTGCAACCAACCAAGACGGCCTCTTGAACAGGAGGCTCACCACCTCGTAAGTCGGGCTACGTGGCTTCTTACGGTTCGCATCCTGGCGTCGGAGGGAATATTTACAGCCGTTTTTATAAACAAGTAATTACTTGTTGCTAAGTAATGTCTTAATGAAGTAAGCACTTGACCATAGAATACTATAACATACATTTGAAACAGTTAGATGGACAAATCTTTAGAAAGAGGCTAACTAAGTGGCTGTTAGATAATTCCTTTTATAGTGTTAAAAAATATTTAGATTTTCAGGGCACAAATATTAATTAAGATAATTTTAAATTTGTGGTTATAATTAGTGCGACTTCAGACCAATCATTTGCGCGTCTGCTTGCAGGCTGAATACAGACGCAGCACATTTGCACGTATGCTTGCAGGCTGAATACAGACGCAGCACATTTGCACGTCTGCTTGCAGGCTGAATACAGACGCAGCACATTTGCACGTCTGCTTGCAGGCTGAATACAGACGCAGCACATTTGCACGTCTGCTTGCAGGCTGAATACAGACGCAGCACATTTGCACGTCTGCTTGCAGGCTGAATACAGACGCAGCACATTTGCAGGTCTGCTTGCAGGCTGAATACAGACGCAGCACATTTGTACGTCTGCTTGCAGGCTAAATACAGACGCAGCACATTTGCACGTCTGCTTGCAGGCTGAATACAGACGCAGCACATTTGCACGTCTGCTTGCAGGCTGAATACAGACGCAGCACATTTGCACGTCTGCTTGCAGGCTAAATACAGACGCAGCACATTTGCACGTCTGCTTGCAGGCTGAATACAGACGCAGCACATTTGCACGTTTGCTTGCAGGCTGAATACAGACGCAGCACATTTGCACGTCTGCTTGCAGGCTGAATACAGACGCAGCACATTTGCACGTCTGCTTGCAGGCTGAATACAGACGCAGCACATTTGCGCGTCTGCTTGCAGGCTGAATACAGACGCAGCACATTTGCGCGTCTGCTTGCAGGCTGAATACAGACGCAGCACATTTGCAGGTCTGCTTGCAGGCTGAATACAGACGCAGCACATTTGCACGTCTGCTTGCAGGCTGAATACAGACGCAGCACATTTGCAGGTCTGCTTGCAGGCTGAATACAGACGCAGCACATTTGCAGGTCTGCTTGCAGGCTGAATACAGACGCAGCACATTTGCACGTCTGCTTGCAGGCTGAATACAGACGCAGCACATTTGCGCGTCTGCTTGTAGGCTGAATACAGACGAAGCACATTTGTACAACAACTAAAAATGTTAATGTTAATGCTTGTATTCTGGCAAATAACTATATAGAGACGAAATTTTAAACTGATAAAAGATCATATTTATTGAGGAACGGCTGTTCATCCCGCCGCCTTATTGTCTAACTTGAATGAGAATAAATGTCATTTCATCGCTCTCATCCCCATTGATGGTTCCAGCCTGTTTGTGTGGCTGGCAGGGTTTCGCCCAGAATGGGATTCAAATGTCATGAAGCCCATTCCGATTCTCCGTAAAGATAGACAATAACGCCGCCGGTAACTCGGTTCAAACCCTACCACTTTTTAGCGCTAGCTTGGTTTGCTTCTACCGTCAGAACTGCACGTATTTTGCTTACTAGTAAGCGATAGTATTATCTGAAAGTTGTCCTTGGGTCAATCAATTGAGATAGTCAGCATATATGTTATTAACATGTACATTATATTAGTATCTAAGCTAAGCTAACTAAGCTCTGCGCGGTACTGCACAACACTTCCACCCCGAGACATAACTTTTCAGCCCTATACACTCATTATTTTCACTTGCTATAAAATGTCTTTAACCTTAATACACCGCGTGAAGTGTAACACTTTCATACACTGCGTAGTGCTCGCCGGGCCGCCCGAGCGATCGGTAAGTGTCTCCTACCACCTGTATGTCGCTTGTTTTGAACCACCTGTAGCTCTAGCCTGAGTTTATTGCACGGTTTACCTCGACTACCTACAGATGCGGGTGATATTAATTACTAAAAATAGGTTGCAAATGAATTTGATGTTTAGCGTCCCACTCTTTATTAGACCACCGATTGTGTTCTCTTGTTTTTTATAATAATACGGGACCACTTCCACATAAGGTCTTCAGGTCCCAAACTAGACAGAGCCCGTACTACGGTAACCTGATGACTGATACACATACTTTATACATATTCACATCCAGACTCAGATCAAACAGACATGTCCATACACACAAATGTTTGCCCTATCCGGAGATCGAACCTTCGACCAGCGGCTCAAGAGACAGGGATGCTACCAACTGTGCCAACCGGCTAATCAAAGTTACATTGTACACTATGTGGATGTAAATGTGAGGCACATACATTACAACACCAGCAAAAATATTCAATGTCCTAGAAAATATACTTATGATCATAATACAAATAATAGCCAGGCCAGTATTCGAACATATTACATGGTGTTGTAGACAAGATACAACTCACGGACTTACCACAACTCGCAAGAAACTAAACTAGAATTTTCAATAACTCCACGCTAAAGCGCATACAATTTTAGATTCTAATGCGCGGGATACACGAGGCCAGTTTTTCAAACCCGGATTGCAAGCTAGTGGCAGTAAGCTAGTAGGTACTTCTGGCTTCGTGTAGACATAACTAGCTTTATTTCTAAGCTAGTAAACCAGTAAGTTAGTTTACAACCCAGGGCAATTTTAATAGGATGGATTTCTATTTTTAGACTAGTAGCTAGGGCCTCCCACAACTGATTTTACTATCCTGGCTTATGTATTAGCTTCATGTAGCTTCATGGCTAGTAAATAGTAACCACGCGGTTTCGTTTTTAGAGGGAAAAACTTCTTGAGGCGTGTTGAGCACTTTTTGGGTGAAGAAAAATCGAGGAACTCGCGTCATCGTCACTTTCACAGAACGCTTTGTCATAGATAATGTAGGTTTGAAGAGTAAACTTCTTTAAGCGCGATAATGATTTCCATGATCTATTATTGTTGATTGTGTATCCTATTATATAATAATATATATAATATATTATAATAATTCGTATAGTTTTCACTGCTTCACTTCTATAGAGAGTAAGATATTCCTTTCTTATATCGGCCGTCCCCAAAGACTGCCCCGCAATATTATTTTTTCTAACTGCGACGTGTATTTGAGATTTTAAGATGCCCAAACTAAGTACGGGGATTAATTTAAAGTTTGTACAACTTTACCGAGACCATTATTGTCTGTGGAACGCCACCCATTTAAATTAATAAGACTATTATAAACGTGGTTTAGGTACAAAAAAGTGTGGCGAATTAAAGAAAGTGGGTATTGTCCCGTACCGTTTTTCATCTTCTACTTCGTATAGTGCGTATTGGCACAGGTTTCGCCGTTGTAACCTCAGTCACTGCAATAGTACTGGCTTAAAATAATGAAGCCTCATGTAAACGGAGCTAGCTTGTCCAAGCCAGGTCAGCATGCCAGGACAGTTTAGTAGAAAGATGGCTTGCTATCATGGCTTGAAAAACTGGCCTCGTGTAACCCGCGCATTAGGAACTTGTTTTATTTACCATTTTATTTAGGTTTTCAGTGACACACGCGCTATAGAGACAAATCTAATGACATATCATTTATTAAAATCGGTTAAGCCTTTCAGTAGTTACCAGTGGACATAGGACACACACATTCATACAGGTCAAAAAAAACCCTCCTTTAGGGCATAGTCGAATTCGGGTAAATATTTTTTCATTATATAAAAACATTCACAATAAATACAGGCGGGTGTTTTCATAATTGAATGTAGAAGATTAACAAATACACATTTCGATACCCTACTAGCGTGCACCGAGGTGGTCGCTATTTAATTGATTTTACCGACGCATTCATTGAAACCTACGGTGATATTAATTAACGTTTGCAAATTCAATACATATCGTCATTAGTGTAGTGCGAGCAGAATCTTTGTTGTAAGGCTTTAATATTGTATTGAGTTTCAAGCTTAGGTACTGAGAGGCAAACAGTTCAGTTGCAGCGTTGATATTGCTTGATTAATATGTTCATTAGGGTTTTGATTTGAATTTAGAATTTGATATTGTTGATTTTACCTCTCAATTATAGTTTACTACGTATTATTAACGATATAACTCGTAGATGCGAAATAGAATAAAATTGTTTTGACAGGTAGTATCGAAAGCTCACAATAAATACAATACATGGTAAATATCCCGTTTCTAACGTTAAATCTTGCATTAGGTAGTATCCGTCCATAAACGGGCGTCAAAGAATAACACCTCAATGCTTGTAGTCGCTGGCTTATAGGAATTAATTAGTATGAAAAATATGATCTCCATAGATATCTTTTGTTTTGATTTTCAGTCGTTCTAAGCCTAGTAGTACTGGGTTGAGCTTCCTTTGCTGTGGTCAGCACTTGGATGAGCGATCGCTAGTGCCCTTGTCAACTGGTCTTGTGCCTTATGACACAAGCCAGGCAAATTTATGTTTACATTCTCGCATGTTACGAGTACATTAAAACACATAATAAAGAATTCGAAGGACACGTTTCTTCCTACACGCGGTTTCTGTGTTTATTGACCAACAAATCTAAGAAACTCTTATCGTTATGCCTATAATCAATTTGCCGTATCTTCGCCAAAGTGATACAAATTTAGATTCCGATGAGACATTCAATCAATGTTATTGCGCTCCCTCCGGCGACAAAGTCGAGTATTTCATTGCTAATGTCTTATCGATTTTTATGGATAACATAAATGTCAATTTTGTTTAATCAATCAGTAATAATAATAATAATCTTTATATGGAACTTTAACAATTGATTCATAATTCGATGACACCGCGAAAGTTTTGAAGAAGAACTGTGTCAAAGTCAAAGTCAAAATCATTTATTCAATTTAGGCATCAAAGACGCACTTATGAACGTCAACTTTTCATTATAATGTACTTTAAAGACTCTACCGCCGCGTTCCAAAATATATAGAGCCCATCGAGAAGAAGCGGCAAGAAGCTCGGGGCCATTCTTTTTATATATATGTTTACAATGTTTCTACTTAGGTACTACAAATATTACATTTTATGGGTGGCAGAGTGACAGCTTACCAGAAGTGGTGTATTCCAAGCATCTTTATCTTCTATATAATGTCGAATTCTATAATAAGCTTTTTTTATGAAAACGTTTTTACAGTCGACTTGAATTTGCCCTTTGTGAGCTCAGTTATGGGTTTTGGGATTTTATTGTAAAACGCACACAATTTCCTAGGAATGACTTATTAGTCTTCGCAAGTCTAAAACTAGGTACAGCTATCCTATTTGTATTTCTGGTATTAAAAATGTGGTGATCACTATTTAATTTATATTTATGTAAATTTTTACGAACATACATTATATTTTCAAATACATATAAGGAAGGCAACGTTAATTATAAACGTTTATTATAAACGTGTGTTGCGCCCATCAACGCCCTCCTCCTTAGTAACTAGGATACACTTAGTTCCATAGAATACAAAAAAGTCATAGCGTATACAAGTAACGTAGCGAATACAAAAAATCAGCCGTGCGATTCTCTAATGATTCGTCGATGCGCTCGTTGACGAGCTTACCGATGTCAAATACTTTATGAGATATCGCCCTTGTACATAAGGTTGTTTTTCCAACGTTTCTTGTCATCTTCTTATTTGTTTCACGGATGTTGTCAAAGATGCAACGATGTTTGCTCTTAGAGAATCGCACGGCAGGTCACCATATAATATTTTAACAACGTAGGATTTTTAGTTGATAATATTATGTGCTTGAATGTGTGTGTGTATGTGTGTGTGTGTGTGTGTGTGTGTGTTACTGTGTGTGTGTGTGAATGTGTGTGTGTGTGTGTGTGTGTGTGTGTGTGTGTGTGTGTGTGTGCGTGTGTAAGTGTGAGTGTGAGGGTGCGTGAGTATATATGGTTGCGTAAATTTGCCAGTTAGATTCACTCCGTTGTTTGTTGATTGAGGATACAAATTGATGGGGATTGGACATATTGCAAAAAAGGGCAACTTTATAAATATTCCAGGGTAATAGACACCGAGTATTACCTTGACTATATTTCTGAAGTGATATTTTACGAATATTACTCTTAAATCATTTCTTTACTTCGTTTGTAAAACACAAGATCATCAGAATTCGCGAAAAACTAAAATTTGTGCTTTGGCACTTTGCATGGAAACCATTTCCAGAACATCCAAAATAGATAGAAAGATTAATAATTGAATTCATTGACAATTTTAAGTTCAAACAACTAATACGTGAACTCTAAATTGAATACTTTTTATTTATTTGGAAGCTTACATGAAAATGAAATAAAACCTCATATGACAATAGTTTTTATTTAGTCTACGTGAACATAGCAATCAATAACTAATTCGTTGGGACCCTAATATAATAATCAAGCTGTCAAAAATAATATACCTACATAAAAATAAATAATAGACTTATGACTACACTGCTTAATTTTAAATGACTTTTTTTAGTACTGCGCACAGCAAAATTTTTCTGCACCGTACTAAATGACGTTATTTAAATTTCAGCAATGTTTGTAAGTAAAACCGTAAACTACTTTTGGTAGTTCTTAAGAACTGTAATACAGTAGAAAACTGACATTAGAGATCGTAAATTCGTATTTAGGTATGCTGAAAATGAGCCCCGCGTATCCTAAACCCACAGTGCAGATGCCCGCCAATTGCCTTAAGAAATATAAACTAATTTTAAAACTATATATATAGTTATACTATATAGTTATACTCTTCAAATATCACACTGAGTTCGTTGTGTCTAGTTTTACTCTAAGAAACCAATATTAGTAAAACAAAACACAACGTATATGTTTTGTTATTAAATCATTTTATATCTATCGCGTATCACGAGTTTATTGTTCTCGAGCTATCAAAACTGTTTGTACTCGGGTTTTGTATGCTGTTATTTATTATTGTGTGGGTTAATGCTTCTGCGATGCAGGGAATCGCAGTGCCAGTGTACACCGAAGTGATGGGCACCGAAGGCCCATGCCCAAAATAACATGGAACTGCCAGCGACCCAGCGACGAGCTAAATAAACCTAACCTGCTTAACTTTCTACTATTACCTTCAATGACATTAGATAAGTATGTTGAGACCTTGGACTGTAAGCCCCACGAAGCTTACACATTATTGAGTCATTACTAGCTATCAAAGGGCATTTCCAATAATCACAGCATTTAACTGAATTGAAAGTATTCAGCTTGGTATTGGTCTTTGAACAATGTAGTTGTACGGGTAATTATGTAGTTACGTATAAACAACAGAAGGACATTGTCATTGTATTGGCCTATTAACTTAGAAAGCTATACTACGTTCTCACAGAGCTTACTGCACCTGACGATGTAATTACTCCGAGGAGGACGGCTAATGGATTGGCAATGGATGCTAGTGATCGACTATTTTATTACTGAAGTGAAGTTTTTTGCTTTACATATGTGACTGCACGGCAGCTTGTTTGCCTGATGGAAAGTTTTGAACTAGCCAACGATAGTTCCAGTGCTGCCATTTAAAGTTCTTCGCAGCTCAATTTAGTCGACTAACTTTACATTCCACACTTGCCTTCAAGCGTGTGCTTTCGCACTAGACTCTAGTGTGCACATGTATTATGTTTGAGGCACATTATTTGGCATTGCTGTCGCAGCAACCATACTAAGGCTGATTATTGCAAAATAGACTGGACACACAGTGTGTAAAGGTAAAAAACAATAGAGCTTTACTGTGCTAACGTTTCTGTGGCAAGTGAGTTACATTTGTGCCAACGAGACTTTAAAACAACAGCGTGGAATGACGAGCACAGTGCAGTCCATGCTACTGAGCAAATGGCTTAACCGATTCGTAAATTTGTAGTTGTTCAAATACTTAACAATACGATTTAAAATGTTTCTTATAGAGCTTACATCCTCAAGTTATTAAACCATTTTGTAATGTCTGTTTTAGATGAGCTAATTGCTAATGTTCAGTTTTTGGTCTCTGATTTCAATACTTCTTTTATCACGGGAGACAGATCCCAATCACGGATCGCAATCAAAAATCGTCCCAATAAGAAACAAGACAAACATTTAAAGATTCTTTTATTTGCTTGAATAATTTAGATCTAGAGAGCATTTTTATACGGTACAAGACGAGTAATGAAACATATTCAAGAACATTAACTATTAATGTCAATAAAAATTATATGTGCTTGAATGGTCAGCCCAAGGCGGATCTTTTTTTAAAGGGAATTGTGTTCCCACCTGTGGTTCACTATGTGTGAAGTTTCGTGTCAGTTGGTTTGCCTTTGTGTGTCCTCCAGACAGAGTCAATCGAAGTACGTAAATACATGCTCACCTTAGAAATTTAAATACGTAATAAATGAAAAACAAATTCAAAGTTCGAGTCACATATTGGATAAAAGGTAAAATTGGGAAAATTTATAAATAAAATTTGGATATTACTCGTATGTACTCAGTATTTTGCAAGACAATAGCTAGTATTGTATTCGTACACTATAATAATAATA
Source organism: Selenia dentaria (assembly GCA_917880725.1). Taxonomy (NCBI): domain Eukaryota; kingdom Metazoa; phylum Arthropoda; class Insecta; order Lepidoptera; family Geometridae; genus Selenia; species Selenia dentaria. Next base: position 43,112,511 of record OU862876.1, read on the forward strand.
TGGGACCACATCCACTGAAGATCTTCTAGTCCCTAACTAGGCAGAGATTTTTTTTTGATGGGGAGATATGCTGTATACTTCCCTTCCGCCACGGGGGTGACGGAATGAGGTCATTCATTCACCATCTCGCCCAGCGGTAGGCCCGGATTGATTTTACTCGGGCATCAGCGCCTGTGAAGGAATGGCCTTGCTCACCAACTCATGTGATCCCACTACGGAGAAGGGAGAGAGAAGCAAACCATTTCCTCCTTCCGTCCCCCAGCGCGTCTGAGCCGGAGTGTGTCAGCTCAGACATCGTTCTCCCTGACCCGGCCTCGTGGCACCATCACCGGTTGGCAGAAGTGGGCCTGCCACGATCTCTCGCTGCAGAGTATGGAGTTTACCACGCTCGACAGGGAGAGATCACGGCGTATTTCTGCTGAAAGCGTGTTTGTACAGCACACACTTCGTAGCGTATGGAGCACCGGCGCTTTACATATGTGGCAGACTGGAGTCGCCTCCCGCCTTGCAATTTAGTGCATTCTGAAGCATCTCGGGATACCCACGTTGGGCCGTATCGTACACAAGGCGGTCGTGGCTCCCACTACTTTGGCCAGTTGGACAAACTAAAAAGAGACTGTGCTATGGTTACCTAATGACTAGTACATATATATATACACACAAATGTTTGATCTATTTGGGTATCAAACCCGGGACCATCGGCTCAGAAGGCAGGGTTCCTACCAACTGCGCCAACTAGCCAGCCTATGTGTACTATGTGTCTGTTTTGTTATTTTTAGCTATAAGATTAGCTAGCCTTAAATTATCATGGCCACATAATCTTCTCTAAACTATCATTAGAACTACTCATATAGGTAATTCCGAAGAGTATAACTTGTCTCTATGTTTAGTGTTTGTGGACTATGAGAAGGCCTTTAATTCGATCGAGACGTTGGCAGTGCTTGAGTCTCTCCAGCGGTGCCGTATTGACTATCGGGATATTGAAGTGCTGAAGTGTTTGTACAAAAACGCCTACATGTCAGTCCGAGTACAGGAGCAGAGTTCGAAGGCAATTCCATTGCAAAGATGCGTGAGACAGGGAGACGTTATATCTCCGAAACTGTTCACCGCTACATTGGAAGACGCCTCCAAGCTTCTGGAATGGCAAGAACTTGGCATCAATATTAACAGCGAATACATCACTCACCTTCGATTTGCTGAAGATATTGTTGTTAAAGTCAAAGTCAAAGTCAAAATTATTTATTCAATTTAGGCATCAAAGACGCACTTATGAACGTCAACTTTTCATTATAATGTACTTTAAAAGACTCTACCGCCGCTATCAGATGTTTACAATGTTTCTAAAATTATTTATTCAATTTAGGCATCAAAGACGCACTTATGAACGTCAACTTTTCATTATAATGTACTTTAAAAGACTCTACCGCCGCTATCAGATGTTTACAATGTTTCTACTTAGGTACTACAAATATTACATTTTATGGGTGGCAGAGAGACAGCTTGCCAGAAGTGGAGTATTCCAAGCATCTTTATCTTCTATATAATGTCGAACTTTATAGTAAGCTTTTTTTATTAAAACGTTTTTTACAGTCAACTTGAATTTGCCCTCTGTGAGCTCAGTTATGTGCTTTGGGATTTTATTGTAAAAACGTACACAATTTCCTAGAAATAACTTATTAGTCTTCGCAAGTCTAAAACTAGGTACAGCTATCCTATTTGTATTTCTGGTATTAAAAGTGTGGTGATCACTATTTAACTTATATTTATGTAAATTTTTACGAACATACATTATATTTTCAAATACATATAAGGAAGGCAACGTTAATATATTGATTTCTGTAAATAAATCTCTCAAAGATTCACGGGGGACCCATTTCGTATATGTCATGGCAGAATCCATGGAACACCTCAGTACAATGCTCGAAGGCCTCCATCGAGTTTCTCATCGGGAACCTTAAGATGAACATGGATATGACAAAAAATATGTCTAATGCCCATGTTGTACCTACCCCAATATTAGTTGGGAACTCAGTTCTCGAAGTTGTTGACGCATAAATCTACATGGGACAGAAAGTCAAACTAGGCAGGTCCAACTTCGAGAAAGAAGTCAATCGTCGAATCCAACTCGGCTGGGCAGCGTTCCGGAAACTTCGCGAAGTCTTCTCGTCAAAAATCAGTGCCTCAAGACAAGAGTCTTCGACCAATCTATGTTACCAGTGATGACTTATGGCAGTTAAACGTGGTGTCTCACTATGGGCCTCATAACCAAGCTCAAAGTCGCATAACGAGCTATGGAGCGGGCTATGCTCGGGGTTTCTCTACGTCATCGAATCAGAAATGAGGAGATCCGTAGAAGAACGAAAGTCACCGACATAGCTCAGAAGATAAGCTAGTGAAGTGGCAGTGGGCAGGGCACATAGCACGCAGAACAGATGGCCGATGGGGCCGAAATATTCTGGAGTGGAGACCACGGACCGTCAAGCGCAGCGTAGGTCGTCAGGGTGGACAGACGACCTGATAAAGGGCGCAGGACGACGTTGGATGGAGGCCGCTTCCAACTGGCCTATTTGGAAAATCATGGGGGAGGCATATGTTTAGCAGTGGACGTCCTACGGTTGAGATGATGTTGTTGATGATGATGATGATGATGATGATGATGATGATATAGGTAATTAACATAATATTTGCCATGTATATTTTGTTTGAGTATGAACATGGTTCCTGCATCCGTGATCATGAGGCTTGCAACAGTGCCGAAAGACTCAAATAATATATGTGGCAACTATCCTGTTAATAATGAGCATATTATTCCTTCCAAACACCCCCTTCCACCCTCAGGAGAACCCTGGTCCATACTCAGGAGGAAAAGGAGACCCAGCCAGGGCTATGGAAAGGGCGAAGGATCACGCACCCTTACCATTCACGAGGCGCAGGGACTGACGTACGAGTCAGTCGCGGTAATAAAAACGAAAGGCAAAATGAAGCTGCACGAGAGCGTCGCGGTTTCCCGGCACATGAGGACCTTTATCTACTACGCCGAAGATGAGGATGATGCCATCGGACGGTTTGTGAGGCAAGCGACGGTTGCGAGCGAACAAACCATCTATAGCTACAACCTGAAGATGGCAATCAGGGATTGAAACAGCGTGGTGATGGAGGCCCTGCTTCAGCGCAAAGTGGGCAATGTGGGCTCACAATAACCTGTAACTAGCGTTAAGTTCTAATATAAGTGGTGCAAAAATTGTAACTGACAAAGAGATGGTGTGGGCATTCAGAACAGACATGCTCACGGAAATGTATTGGCAAGCGGTGGCGTGTGATCTTCCCTCAGAAATGGTTGAGGAAGGCGATGGCTGGCACATGCGTCAACTCGTGAACGGGTGCTGTTTGCGGACACTGGTCTGCTGTACACCAACTCAAAATAATCTTAATAGTAATAATAAATTTAGTTATATGTATTAGTTAATAAATTTAGTATATAATATAGTACTGTTGGTGTTTCTATATAAAATAAAACAAAACAAAACTACAAGGATAGCTGCCGGAACACACCGCTCATCGGAACACACCGTTTGCTGAAACGAAATTCCTTGTGGAGATAATGTTTATCTGACGAATATAATGTATAGAACTTTTCTATTATAGGTGTTAGATAGAAATATTAATAAACGCCATAAAAAAACGGACCGTCTATATCTAATATCTAACGATCTGATTTTCTGATCTATCCAAAATCAGATATCATGCATCTTCACTGTACATTTCATAAAGCAAAGCTTACTGTTAATTAAAATGGCTCACGTCCAATTTTCCAACAAAGGTCTGTAATGCAAAGTGATTATGCAGCTTGCGTTGGCACATTTTGCCCATTTCGTTATGGAACCTGTACACTCTGTATAAAGCTGATTTTGTATTCTTCCGAATCAGAGAACATTTCTATTTTACGATGACGTATAATGGTAGTCGTACTATGTAAGCTTGCATTGGAGCAGATACCCTGTACAGGTGTAATCGCTAAACCAAGCTAGCTGTACGTCGAGCCGGACTACAGAAGCCTTAAAGCGCCGATTGCTTTGTGAATTCGCTTTGAGCTATGAAAGCTCAGTAAGGAAACTCCCCGGGGCTGAAAATGTTTTGTTTTAAGCTTTATACTTCGAATGTAGTATTATATAGTCTATGGTTTCAACACGGACGGACTTTAAGCTTGCGCATCTTTGAAACGTTTCTTATTTTGTTGTGAAATATATGCTTGCATCTGGAAAAACATTTGCTTTGTTGTGAAATATTTGTTTGAATTGAATGAAATTTGAATGCCAAAAAACTATTCTACAGCAGCGGAGTTCGGAAAAACTATACCTACGTATAATATTATAAAAATCAGTCATGAAGTTGTCTTTGGTCATACTTTTTTTTTAATTATTAACGTAACAGGAATAGCTAACTGTGTTTGAGATAAATTACTATCCTACATGAGCTTTTTAGTACGATGGTTAGAACTCTTCAGCAATAAATAGCATTCACGGCAGTATCTACCCTGACTGTGTATGTTAGGGCTAGTTCTATTGTTAGGTAGATATAGTAAATATCTTTAAACATTACGTGATGGCTCTAAAAAAGACACAGATGCCAAACAAGGTACAATATTTCCAGGAACACTACCCAAATCGCGCCCCACGAAGTAATTAATCAAACTTCCAAAATAGGTGTATGTTGTGGCGCTGATTTCGTAATTGTAACTTTATTGTTTATATGATTCAACAAGTATTTTGTTGTTATTTTCCCCACAAATTGACACTAAAATGCGTTATCAAATGTAAGAATATTGTTAGCGTTTGAGTATTTAATTTTACTAGCGAATCTGGCTAATCGTTTTACTTTTCCAAGGCAATTCTAATCATACAGATATTTATTTTAGAAAGTAAGCTGTAATGCTATATCTAAATTTATTAAGGACTATAATGCATCAAGTGGGTTGAGTATAGTATTTTATACGAGTAGTCAGTTATGGTGTCTAGATTTTTTTTACCGCACGAATGTAGAAAAAGAGTGCGGCTGCCTGAAAAACACATATATTTGGTTAAATATTGAAGTTTAGTTTTTGTGTAAAAGACATACGTCACATCCGTGAATGTGAAACGTTTCCTAGCATAACAAAGCTTTTTGTATTCCTGCCTATACCGCACTCGATATTTATTTAGGTCCTTCGTGTCTGCGCGCGACATAGTCTGCATGAAATAAGGTTGTCGCGGTCTCCCATTAACAGCTTGACGATTCGAGATAAAAACTAGCCTATGTGATAATCCTGGGTAAAAGCTATATTATAATAAATAAAAAATATAAATAAATAAATAAATTAATTAATGTCATAATCCGTTAAGCGCTTTCAGCATGAAGAATTAATTATACACACTCACAATATAAACTTTCGTATTTATAATATATTATAAAGTGTGACATTGATTCCAACTTTTCGTTTCCCTTTGTCCAGAGTAAATCTGTTCTCGAGAACCACCACTGGCGATCTGCGATCAGCTGCCTCATCGAGAGCCAGATCCTCGAAGAGATTCCGCAGCTGCGGCAACAATTGGAAGATAAGATCCGATCGCTGATCCTTGCGACTGACATCACCCGCCAGCAAGACTACCTGGGGAAGTTCAAGGTTAGTTGCATGGTTTTGACAGAAGTATTTTCTTGGAACAACACCAAAGCTCGGATGCCACAACCCACAACATGAAAGCAGTGATGAATCAATTTCACCACATCCATCGGAATCTTTCGCTGGTAGTTCTTCAACGCAATGAGTTCCTCTGGCCGACTACAAATTACGATATCAGCAAACAATACATTAAAGTATGCCGTAACATCTATCTAAGATGGCAAACTGTAAGTCATTAGATTCAGATTTTTAAGTGAGTCCAGATTGAAAATATCTCGAATTATATAGCGAAAAGGTTGTAGTCCGGTCATTTTAGACAATTGAAATAAAGAAAATTCCGACAGAGCCAAATCTTCGTAGAGACCTTAGGTTTACCACAAGGAATAAAGTGTCAAAAGTCCCCATCAGTCCCATGTGAGCTTAGGGACTTATTCGGGGCCCAAGGTCAAAATTTTAGGTTTTATGGATTTTTCTCGAAAACGGTAAGTTTATCGAAAAAGTACCTCAGAGCAAAGTTGTAGATCTTACAATTCTCTATAAAAATGGTCCCAATGATTTTTTCTCTAAGACCCACTATTTCCCAGATATTGCGCTTGTAAGAATCATGTTCTACATAGTATGCACAAGATTTGGCTCTGTCGGAATTTTCTTTATTTGATCACTATTTTTATGTCTAAAATGACCGGACTATTGGTACATAAGTCGTAAGTCTACACAATTTACGATAGTACAAGTTCTCACGATCATAATTTTGACCGTGATTATACTTTGATAGATTGTATCTGAGATAATAGTGAACGAGGGGTTCAGTTGAATTAAATAAGTAAATACATAAGTCATCAGTGCTGTCACTGGCAAAGTTTCTCGTGTGTAGTGTCATAGGCACAAACATTCATATATGTCACATACAGGCAACGATTAGTCGTACAACTGAGGAGTCATTAGCCATCGTCAAACATATTCCAAGGGAGAGTTAGCTCCAGGCAGGTTACGCGCATAAATTATGCCATGCCAACACTCCAGTGTGATGATACATTCTCTTCATTTATTAAATCCAAAATATTTTTATAGTAACAATATTTCAATGGAGTTGCCTTTTGTTTTAAGTAAAAAAAAAATATCATCTGTTTTTAGGCCAACTTCAAAACGGAAGAAGATTATCAATTTGTCGGTATCTGTTTTTGATGTTGTATGTTCCCAGGTTACTCGAATACGCTTGAACCGATTCGAGAAATATTTTTTGGTTAAAAACTATACTACCCAGGTTGCCCCGTTGGCACCAAGTCACGATCCGATGGTGAGAAAACAGAAAAATCGAGGGCAACCCTCAAATTTTATCGGGTCGCCTAATTTGTTTTATTTTCTAAAAATATTCAAGCATTTGCGTCTGATACCCACTCATTATCTTATGTTGCTAAGCTAATAATGAAAATATACCTCTAACTAGTAATTTAACTCCAGTTAAAAGTACCTGTATTTTATGTAACTAAGCTATAGTTTATGGTATGAATAAAATCATTATTATTTTTATTATCATTTAATTTTTATCAAGGATTTCACCCGGTCCTTTACAAAGGTATAAGTGGGCTGTAGCCAACTTTTAGAGGCCTGTTTGGTATAAAAAATACAAAGTAGTATAAAAAACAGAATTTGGGATGATGGTGACATGGATTATCTATTACAAAAATGGGTTAAATAACAAGGCTATTGATATGAACTTATACATGTAAGGAAGATAGATGGCTATGGACGAGACTACGGCACCTGCCAATTTCAGTCTCATCTAAAAAAAACTATATTAAAAAATATTTAACTTCTTTTCAACGGCAGTGTCACTAAATATTTTTGATAATGGATTTCCGCAAAGTAACGCCTGAATCAATATATTATAAGTCTCATCTTAAAATATTTTATTAATAACTATTCAGATTCAAAATTCAAAATCCAAGAATAGTAATTTATTTTACGTCAACATGGTCTAAATATGAATATTATTATATTACATCTCAAATAATTATAAAAACATGGGTGAAAATTCAGTCTGATCACTAACCCTCTAACATTGCCTTTTAAAAAGTCATTTACTTTGTAATTGCGTTTTTTTACTAGAAAATGTAATATTTTTTCTTTAAACTTGGTGATAACCCCGAATCTTACTTGACTATTACTATTACGAGTTAGGAGACAATATATAATACTATAATTAGACCTATATTATATATACCTCTAGCTTTTATTATTATATATAATAAAAATATATCATCAACATGAGATAAATCATGCAACTTAATCATTTATTTAGTTAATTTTACATGTTAACCCTTGTGTTATATTATCAAAAGAGCTTTAGTTGTATCAAAATCTATCTTCCCATACTTTTATGGCTTTTGCGCTGAGATGGCATTTGAAGTTTTTTGTACTAAGCTATCGAATCCTAAATATAGACATTAATCCTACTATTTATAAGTAGAGTTCGTACATTTAACGAACAGTTAAAACAAAGTTCCGAAATTTCAAACATTAATCAATAGTGCTTCATTTATAAGTTTGTGAATTAACTTCGCTTAGTACGACTGGCTCAAACTTTTGATCCAGCTTTTATCTTAAATACAAGCGCCTGCATTTGCAACTTAGTGACTATCTTCCTAGTTTCCCGGACAAGTTTGCAGAATTCCTATTTACTTCATCCAAAATAGAATGCACAATATCTTAAAGTTAATTAACAGTTTTAATTTGTTTCCTGCTTCCTGTTATATTTGAAAACTGAGATGAAAAGAGAAGTAGGTGTCTTTTGAAAAGTTTGATTTATAGTTTAATTAAAATGTAAGGTAGTTACAAATAGTAGTTAGTAATAAGTCATCCGCATCAAGGTATTTTATAATTTGAGTTAATTCAATACATCTTTGATAGAGATAGAGTACCCTTTTTGATAGGGACGACTCAATAATCTGGCTTTTGTTTGAATATTTTGTATGATTAAATAAAAAGTCATTTCTCAACTGAGGTGAAAGGTAGATTAATCCCACTAATCTCACTAATATTATAAATGTGAAAGTTTAGATAGATGGATGGATAAATGAATGTTTGTTACTCCTTCACGCAAAAACCACTGAATAGATTTTCTTCGTCTCCGGTACGCAACGGGTTAAAGTGGTTAACCGGGTGGGTCAAAGTTAGTATGCAATCTGAAGGGTATACTTCCGTGTGGCAATGATTAAATACAAGATTTTTCAAACTATTCTAGTGTAACTCTATTTCTTTGTGTGTATCTCTGTGTCTATATTCAAAAAATATATTTTTTAAATATAATAAGGAAATTCATGCCCATGGTTTTTCCAGCACTATTCAGAGTGTAAAATAGGGATGAAAGTTTGTATGCTAAAGTTTTGTGTTATTATCTAAGGTTTAGTTTATTAAGTTATGAACTTTTTAAAGTATAGTTAAGACTAGCACAATTTGACAAATTTAATACCGACTTCCATTCTATTACTTTGGTAAAAACCAGTTATTTGAGTGTAACTCAAAAACTACTGAACCGAATTTGATGAAATTAAACGGTTCACCCTAAAGTTATGAGGTAACATACATTAAAAAAACGGACGAATTGAGTACGTCCTCCTTTTTTTGGAAATCGGTAGATAAAAAAACGAACTCTTCTTTCTCGCACGGATACCGCGGATAATACCCCCCACATTGTGGGTGGTATTAACCACAACTGCACCATGAGGAGTTGACCCAAACCGGCATTTGCTTGCGGGCTATCATTTTTAACCAACTTTAAAAAAGGAACAGGGAATATGTTGAGTGAATGTATGTTTTTTGTGTATGTTCACTGATTTCTCTCCCATTTGTAGACCGATCCACATTTTTTTTATTTTGTTTGGTAGGGTATACTTTCGAGGTAGTCCCATTTAAATTTCATCAATTTAGGTATATCGGTAGGTCCAATAACTGAAAAGTGTTTCGCCTATTTTGATGATTTGATCATTGAAAGTGAATGACAATCGATCCCGTAATTAGCAAGAGTCATTAAAAAGGGTGAAATCTGTTTTCTCAAAAAAACGGACAGTGTGAAATAACTTGTTGAAGTCGGTACCATGCACACAATATTGTCCTATTGAACTAACATGTTACCGACTTTAGGTTATTTTACACTATTGTTATTGATTTCGGTTCCTTTTTTTGGTTAAAAACGTTTTCTTAGTTCAACAGTTGGAGAATTGTGTGATCGCGCGGTTAAATTATCATACGCTGTCTGAGAGGAAGGCTGTTAAACTTTGCGTTAAGAAACTGAATCGAATTAAATAGAAATAGTGCGCATTGATTTGTACACAAAACTCTATTTATAGACTTATCTTAAGTTCCCGTCCACAGAAGTAAGTCAAGTTTTATGCAAATCCGGGCCACTCGAATCACAACTTCAGTACTGAATAACCTCCCTAATTAAAAGTGTGCCTTACACGTTCTAGTTTCCACGGAGCAGGCCCGAATTTCTAATGAATACTCCCAATGCATTCGTACGCTTCTGTCTATTCACGATGTCCACTCGCATCGCACTCCAATTAGAGTTACGAACTTGTTGCGCTCGCTGGCGTCCCACGAATGTACCAAATTAGTTGGAAGTTTTCAAAGTAAAGTTCGATCAATGTGAAACGCGGTCGTGCCCTAATTAATCAGCACGTTTTTAGAGGGTGAAAAGTTTGCGATTCCAAATTTGTTTAGTCTAAGAATGGATTGACACTAGCCAATAAAACCTATTAAGTATTTTATGCTCAGTAACACATGGTAGGACTCATGTTCATCAGTCTATATGGATAGGTTTTAGCTCAATGCCTTCCAACTATTCGAGTGCGATAATTACCGTGTAAGGTTTGGGGGTAATAACGGCCTAGCTGCGCCCCGCGGTTTCATCGGCGTGCGGTGTTGGATGATAATGAAAAGTATCCTATGTCTTCGACTTCCCAGGGTATAATCTGTCTCCTTGCCAAGTTTCATTACGATCTATTCAGCCGTTTAGGCGTGATAAGGGTCAAGGAGAGTGAGATACAAACGTTTCGATACTATTATATTGGTATGGAGTATGGATAACTCTGGGCGACACTGCAACCATCATGGGCGTGCCATAGACATGGCGTAGCGCTTACTATCCGCAACTATAAGCGTATAAATGTTGTTTATTTAATAATATTCTAAGTCATTATCATTCCCATAATTCCAGGAATATGACCCCAAAAAATCTCCAGTTTTGTTGCAGGCATATTTTCTTATATTAAATGATGAGACGAACAAGCTGCAGAATCCAATATTTCGCGGGTCCAAACATGTTCACAATCACAAAAATGTCTCTATGCTTTATGTGGTGTTATGATGTTTGTATGGGTTGGGGCCCGTGAAGCGTTCGTAGCGGAGCTCGACTTGGCGATCTTAAGTTGAAGCGTTCGTAGCGGAGCTCGACTTGGCGATCTTAAGTTGAAGCGTTCGTAGCGGAGCTCGACTTGGCGATCTTAAGTTGAAGCGTTCGTAGCGGAGCTCGACTTGGCGATCTTAAGTTGAAGCGTTCGTAGCGGAGCTCGACTTGGCGATCTTAAGTTGAAGCGTTCGTAGCGGAGCTCGACTTGGCGATCTTAAGTTGAAGCGCTCGTAGTGGAGCTCTACTTGGCGATCTTAAGTTGAAGCCCTCGTAGTGGAGCTCGACTTGGAGATCTTAACGCGAATAGCTCGTAGTGGAGCTCGACTTGGGTATCTTATTTATTTATTTTATTCAGTTAGCATGGCTTTAGGCCAATTACACTAACGATATATTATAACTATATTTACATTGTTCGCTACACAAAATATTATAGAATTAAAATTAATAATGTCAAAGAAAAATAAAAGTAATAATCATGTCAATAAAATGAAACTAAAGTTAAACTGCATTTAAATTACAGATATTTATAATAGTACACATGTCAATTTCAAAATAAAATAGTTCTTCCGCTCACTACATCTTGTCACAAAAATACAAACATTCCTTCATTAAGAAATTCCAGTCGTCAGCAAATACGTCACAGTTATTTTTAGCGTCAAGCAGTTTGTTGAGCGCCGCAAGAGATCGCGGTATCGGGGATATCGCGTGTGCTACTGTTCTACAGTACGGGACAGCAAACAGTTTGTGTCTCCTAGCCCAGAGGTACTGATCAGTTACATAGAAACGTCACAACTCTTCACAAAGATCAAAAATCTTAAGTTGAAGCGCTCGTAGTGGAGCTCGACTCGGCGATCTTATCGTGAAGCGCTCCTAGCGGAACTCGCTTGGCGATCTTAACCGATCAACAAGCAACACTTGCTGCGGTCACGACTTGGATGGGTGACCGCTAGTGGTATAATTCAACTGAGCGCTTCCGTGCTTCGGACAGCACGTTAAGCCGTCGGTCCCGGTCGTTTGTCTTAGGAGAACAGTCGTTAGGCTATATCGAAGGCCTTCGGGCGGCCTGAAAGCTTCAACATGTGTTGGCCACTAACCTATCCACTAATCCCGCACACGGGCACTGGGCCCGCGTGGTAGATTATGGCCCAACTCTTTTGAGAGGAAGGCTCGAGTCCTATTAGAGGGAACAAAATGGGCTGATTATGATGGGTGGGGGCAAAACAAGCTCACGAACTCAATTTTAGTTTAGTCCGTTCAAAACATGAATTATATTTAGTTAGTTAAGCACTACGCTATGAACAGATTTTCAACAAGATAAATCGCAACTTTTCAACAACACTTTCCAATCACGGATTCCATTCTGCTGCCAGTTTAACGCCATCCTCCCGGTTGAAATTACGGCGCTTTTTAATTACAATTGCTTCACTTCCCGACTTCCACGGCTCGAATTCCTTGCCATGCCAGAGAGCCATCACCTTGCTTTGAATTCCAAAGACTAAAATGCACAGTACACTACCGCGCGGTATACAAAGTCACTGTACAGACCACAAACTTACGAAGTTTAAAATTTCATAGTGGTGATAATGTTCTTATGCAGACAGCTCGATGGCTCGTCAACAGCCGATTTTATTCGGCAGCAAGTGTGTGTACGAGACGTTTATTTTGGTGAAATTCCAGCCAATTAAAAGTCAAATTAACTGTACACGACGATTGACTGATTATTAAGTTTGCGTCTCGACATGACGTTGAATAAATGTATTGCTTTAAATTGTAATTTCACACTAGAGAAGTATACGTACGGCCAGTTCTGACTATATAAGATTCAACTTTTACATTTGACTCTACGTAATACAATCAACGTCATCTGAGCGCACGTCCCCTGCTAAACATATTTCTCACCCTATACAATACTCATAATAAATAATAATTAATTAATTGCGCAAAGATTGTGGAATTTGGTTGCATTCCTGTAGACTGCTCTTAAAGTATAAATAGAGGGATTTCCATTTGCAGACAAATGCATTTGACCTGCTTCATTAAAAATCCTCGGGTAAAAAAACTTCGTTAACTGTGGTATCCGTGAGCCGTGGCATTCGTCATAAAAACAAACACCAGGCCTCGTGGAGCACTTGAATGCCCTGAAAAGCATAATTAGTTGAGTCTTCTCTCGTATGCAACTGAAACTTCTATTTTGAATAATGAAACGGGGAAAATTAAACCGTTTGTATTTCACGAGTAACATTTTGAGTGCTGCCTAAACACTTATCCTATTCCGGGACTGTTTAATTAGTAGTTTAATAAATAAAAGCAAGTTAAATGTTTTTGTTTTAATTAACTTGAAAGGAATTTAATGAGAAATCAAATTTTAAGGACTGACGGACTGAAATGAGAGACATATATACTTGCTGAAGCGCTCGTAGCGGAGCTTGGCTTGGAGATCTTACCCGATCAACAAGTTAAACAACGCTTGCTGCGGTCAGGAGTTGGATGGGTGTGTGTTAGTGGCCTTGTTCAACTGAGCGCTTCCGTGTTTCGGAGGGCACGTGAAGCAGTTGGTCTCGGTCGTATGTCAAAAGATGGACTTGGCCACTAGTCTACAAAGCCGTACGTGGCCCGGGTGGTATATTATAGCCCAAATTCTCTTTCTGGGAGGAAGACATGAGTTCCAGTTGAGGGAACATGATGGGCTGATTATGTATATATACTTGCATTCATACTATTAATCGTTTTATATTACATATTAAATATTTATATTTCTAAGTACTTATTACATTTTATAAACTATTTCAATTAAGTCAAGGTACTTTCTGAGCTTGTCCTTCTCGGCCTTCACGAGGTTTTCATCATGAGGAATGGTGACGTCAACAAGCATACCCGGCGCTGAGATCGATCGATCACCATGATGTCCATGACGATAGATCAATGCCAAATGCGTAGTAAGGGCGTTCGAGAACGGGCGTTGGTGCGTACTTATAGTACTGCACCTCAGACTCAATAAGGCCATATATCTGGTCGATAATATGTCTGTGCAAGTACTCTCCATTAGGAAGTTAAGAACAATTGGAAATAATTTGTGGAGTGACTCTCCGTGACAGCTGCTTGCTCGACTAAAGTCGACCGTTTTGTTTTCCAGTATACATTTCTGGTAGTTATTCGTCTTGATGACATCGTCAGCATTTGCTCACCTTCGGTTTCTCTAAAAAGTTTACCGAAACGCCAGCCAAAACACGAAGAGGTCTTCGTCAGTCCATGTCAGAGCTTTAACATAAAATACATCTCTCTGTTCTTTTAAGCCTTTTGAGGGGCAAGAAATTTGTATTATATATAAATTATCTATATATAAAGCTAATGATAATATGAATGAATGATTATCATATTTGGGTTTGATATTTTCCGCATAGCGCAATATTGACCGTTATTTTAATCTTGCTTAGATTTTTGCACCGACCTGCATTTTGATGGCTTAGAAAACTTAATGCTCAAAAATTCCTCGTACATTTCTCCATTCCCGTGTTGGCTTGTGGCCAATCCTAGTTTCCAATCGAAGTTTACAGACAACGCGCCGTGCCCAGTGGCCACCGACACGACACTGTTTTCTCGGTGACGACCACCAACCGTTTATGTGTTGACACGTTGGCTCCAAACTAGCTACTTGTATTTAGGTAGTTAGTCTAGGGTGGAAGTGACCAGCGTTTGTAAGGTTTGGTAAGTTTTTAGGCAAAGTATACAAAATATAGCTCAGCGTAATGTCATACGGTTAACTGATTTCGGTTTTAACTGCTATAGATCCCATCTTCTGTTTGCAAAAAACTTGCTATATGAGGTATATACGAAATGTGTCCCGCTAACCCTTAAGTATTGAAATTGTATTTGAAGAAATAAATACACTAACTTAGCCTTATAATTGAATATATTTGAATGATTTGAAAAATTAATGAATGTTGCCGTTGGGTATAATACCGGTTTAGAATTGTACCCGCCCAACTCTTCCCGTGGGTGCAATGCCGTAAGAGGCGGCTAAAGGAATATCCGGGTAATGGGTAGCAGCATTTCCCGCAGTCTGCGTCAACATCCACTGCGATCACCAAGACGCCTGCCAAGCGTGGTGCATTAAGGCATATCCTCCCCATGACAAGTAACATTAAACCACGGCCCCCAGTCCCCAACAGCTCTGCTATCCGATTTTTTTTCAGGAAACGAGTAGCCAGTCCAAGACGCGTTCTATGGGGGAGGCTTATGTTCAGCAGTGGACGTCCTCCGGCTGATAATGAGTCATGAAAGCTGAAATATATTTGTTTGAGTTATGAGTTACGTAGAAAAAAAATATGATTTATTCTTTGGATGTGTTTTAAAAGGTCCTGGAACGCCTACACAAATGTTATTTCGAAATCATTCGTATATAAATTGCTTTAGAATTTCTAACACGTAATTAAAACTTTTTACTGTTTATTTCACAGACAAAAGATCTATACAAACGTTCTTTTAGAAAATGTCTTACAATTTCGTACCAGTTGCCATTTAAGAAGCCGTAGAAAGAACTTAATTATGTACGTAATTAATGTTTGGACAATACTAAGGAATCACACCAAACTCAATCAAACTTGTGCGTATTGTTTGAAATTTCACAATACATGCCTTTTTCTTGCTACAATAAAGAATGAGCAAAGGTTATAAGGGCAATGTTAATTTCACAACTAAAATGCATTTAAATTTATAATTGCTTAATAGTACGAGTAAAAGTCCATACTACTATAATAGTTATAGTTGTAGGATAGTATAGTTTTCGCAACTATGTGTAGCAAAATAGTAGATTATGCACCGAGGGAGTAAAGATATATAAGCGTCACGGGCGGTATATTCAACCCTGAGTGTAACGTGGACTCTTGGCTTAATAGGGGATTAAGATTTAATTTCTGAGCGAAGCGAGGGAGTTATGTAGAGTCCTGAGTGAAGCGAGGGGTTAAAGCCGCCCAAGACGAAGACAGGCTTTATCCTCGAGTGCATACTCTTCTTTTCATACCTATTGCGAGACAATAAACTCCTAGAACTTTAAAATAGCAGTTATTTAGTTAAAAGTCATCATAATCATCATCATCTCAGCCGTAGGACGTCCACTGCTGAACATAGGCCTCCCCATAAATCATTAGGGGGGTTTTCCAATACCCGCCACGCTTGGCAGGCGGGTTGGCGGGCGCAGTTTTTGGGTTTTTGGCTGGACAGGTGCTGCTGCCCACCTTCTGATTGTTATCCCTTAGCCGGCTTTTACGGCACCCACGGGTAGAGTTGGGGGGGTACTATTCTAAGTCGGCACCCCCACGGCTAAAAGTAAGTTAAAGTGAAAAAAATACTTAATAGTAAGATATATTAATATTTAATAATATCTAAATTAGACACATTTGTCCCGTTATAGAGGGACAGAGTAATATTTTTGGAAGGAACATTTCATGAAAAACACTGTTTTGGACTTACGCCGTTGTTAACTAAATTATAATTAGTACCCACAAGATGTAGACCACGATTTAGTTGCTTTTGGAGCTCCCGATATTTCAGTACAGTTACATGCACCACGTTTAATATTACAACATTTTATGGAAGGTGTTAAAATACCAGATCGCGGTACGTAACTTAAACTATGACCTTGAATGTGCATGAGGGGCCGAGCGTAACCCATAGCAACGCAGTGCGCAACAATAACACTCCCTATAGTACAATTGCGCTTTTTTTCTGTATGCTGTCTCCGTACTTAAAGTTTTGCTACAACCATATTCCAAATCCAAATCACTTTACACCCATGGGAGTACATTTCATTTACAGCCCCTGGTATGTAATTCCTTGCTTTACGTTGATATTGCGTGATATGTAATTGGACATATTCGAACAGGTGGTATGAAAATACAATTACAAAATATTTACAACAATTAAAAATTCCTACGGGCCTTCTAAGTTTAGATAGACTTTCCCATAAATACTCTAAAAGAGAACATATCATAGATATATTTCTCATATATCTACCATGTACATACAGCTAAATCCACATTTATATTATAGGATAATCTTCTAATAAATATCTATATCAGCCCTTACTGGCCAAAGATTTTCCTATATTTCTGGCACTTGGTACGGAAAAAAATACTGACATTATATGTACTCGTATAATGTCCAATAGACATACGCGTTGAATCGTGCTTCAAAAACTATTTTCACAAGAAAATCTCTCAGTCCAAATAAAAAAAATGTTATCGACTAAAAACACAAAACTAGTGCTATTCATAGTTAATTTCTTTCCATTACAGATTTATGATATTTAAGATCTGAATTCTAGCAATGAAAAATGCATAACACTGATCCAGTTTGGGGCCATTAATTCTATACCCGAGTTGAGAGAACCAGGGCGGACAAACAAACACAACGCCTGTTCCTACATTACAGCTGGGCCATTAAATACGCCTGTAGCGAACGCTTTCCGCTAAGCGCCAGGTTGAAAAGAGTTTTATTACGGCCACATAGTTTGGTTGCGAATTACGCCATCTTTTTGTGTATTCCTTTTCGGTCTGTGGTAATATAGGGATTTAAAGTGAATTTTATCTTTTTACATTTTATTTAATTCCAAGGTTCAATCTGATTTCTACACTAATATTATAAAGAAGATATATTAAAACATATTGTTACTTACGGTATGAAAACCGTGGTATTCGTTTGTAATAACTTCCCGATATTTCGAAACTGTTGCAAGCGCCATGATTATTAAAAACATCCATGAAAGTTTAAAACTCCAGAACTACTGAACCTTGTTGTATTTTTTAATATGTATGTCTTTATGAAAAGGAAACCTAATTTATATAATGCAGTGATTTTGCGGCCTATTATTTATGTGTTTTGTAAAGATGTTAGCTGTTGCCTTGCAGTCAGATATACACTTAAAGAGTTCATAATAATATATCCTTACTTAAACGTTTAAATGTAAACAAAATTTAAACTTAGTTATAGTTCTGTCTTAGGTTTAGTAGATGATACAGACAAAACAACGTTTTAAATTTGCTTAACGATAATGTGTTTGTAGTGAATGTCGTGCTAGACTTATGAAACTGAAACAACTTTTTCTATTTGTTTAACTATAATTTGTTTGTAGTGAATGTCGGGCTAGTCGGACTATATTTATGAAACTAAAACAACTGTTTTGTTTAACTTTAATTTGTTTGTAGTGAATGTCGTGCTAGACGGACTATGTTTATGAAACTAAAACAACTGTTTTGTTTAACTTTAATTTGTTTGTAGTGAATGTCGTGCTAGACGGACTATGTTTATGACACTAAAACAAATTTAAAAAATTGTTTAACCATAATTTGTTTGTAGTGAATGTCGGGCTAGTCGGACTATGTTTATGACACTAAAACCACTTTTAAAATTTGTTTAACTATAACTTGTTTGTAGTGAATGTAAACTGCTAAATGAACTATGTTTATGAAACTTAAACAACTTTATCGGGAAAAGAGGTCCAAGTTTGAATGAACTGCGAGTTAACAAATGAGGATAGTTATCGCCATGCTAGGAGAAAACGTTAGGGTTTTATACTGTCTGGTTTACAGGGCTCTGTACTACACTACATCATCATCATTACCGTCTATAGGATTACCAATGTATTCAATGAAGTCCTTTATCGATCTTTATCGATAATAATGTCATAACTCTTAGAAATATTAGAGCAATCCTTTAAAAACTCCAACTAAATGTTAAGATGTCGAACCGTATAACATCTCGATACTCGGCGGCATTACAGTATACTGAAATATGTAACGATTGCATATTTGAAACCGTAGCACATTTTGCACAAAAATGGTCATTGTAAAAAGGAAATATTAAAAGTAATTTATATATAAAAAGTTAAAGTATTACTTTTTTATTTTAATAAAATATTCTTTATATTCGTTCTTATATTAAAAGGTTTGCTTAATTATTTTAAAAGTTATATTATTTTTTAAATCGATCTACTTTGCTTGTGACTTACAGTGTTACTTATAATTTCGAAATAAACATTTATAGTAACTGTAACGATAAATTAGTCAAATTCAATACTAATTAACCCGTAATAAGCCGAAGGCGGAATAGCGTCGACATAAAATTAACTTTCAAATGCTATTCCAACCCCGGCCCTAGTATAAGCTTGCTATAAGCACAGAATAAGTTCTAATAAGTACTAGTAAGTACTGACTTTTACTGATTAAAATTACAGAACTAAACATAAAAGTTTTTAAAATTACACTTAATTTTTTTTTTGTGAATAACCCATTTTATTCTCTAAATGAGTTTATGGAAATGAAGTTAGTAGACTCTTCATTTTTGTACAAAGAATGAACAAATATATGTAGTGTAGTTATGAACAATTGACAAGTAAATTAAGTTGCTTGTGTGACTCATCATTATTTACATAACTTCATTATTATTATTTGTACTGAAAGTTGAATTAAGTGAAAAACGTGGATGATTATTTTCAAAATAGGTAATGATATGTTGTGAATTTAAGTTAATTAATATAATCTGAAATGTGTATACAATATTGTTAATTTATATTTCATGTGACTTACCGAATGTAACAATCATTGTTATAATGGTGAATAAATTTCTGATTCTGATTCTGATTCTGACTAATGTTTTTTCTATAATCATTATGCAATACTCTGAATATGGATAACAAGGACGTGGTCTGTCTTTTCAACTACTTTCCTGTAAAACTTTTCAATGTGCAACTTTCATTCACAGTGAGTGACAATGACTGCTAGGTTAATAACTGGACACAAACATGTCATTTTTCATGAAATGCGATTTTGCCGTTCCGTTAAGGTGCAAGTTGGTAGCCGGCTACATGTAGCCGCAGCAAACGTGTCGCAGCGACACTACTAGTTTCTATGCATTTCTATGAAATATCATTCATAGTTAGCGACACGAAGCTATAGCGTCGTGTCGTCAAGCGGCAGACGACACTGTCTCCCGAGCGCTGATCAGTAGTGCCGCTCGCGGTACCAATCTACGTAGTAAACTAAACGTAAAAAGTGGTAAAACAACAGAAAAGCTTTTAAACTAAACCTTTAGTACCGATTTTCAAAAGGATAATGCCATCTGCAGTTGCTGTCTCCAGTCGGGTTCGAAATCATGACTGCAGCGACATGAAGCGACGACACGTCGTTTGCTGCTGCCACGTGAAGCCGGCTTGCAATTCTGGTATAGTTATGTCAATTTTATAACGTAATTATTGGCAAGAAACTATCTAGTAAGACGTATGTCGCGTCACTGTTGCTACTTTATGCTTAGAATATGTATTTCCTACTAACATTTTAAACGCGAAAGTTTGTGAGTATGGATGTATGGAGGTGAGGATGTTTGCTACTCTTTCACGCTCAAACGGTGAGGCAAATTTTGATAAAATTCGGATTAACACATAGGATAGTTTCTCTACTCATTACTCATCATCATCATCTTCATCATCGTCGCCCATCATCACGAGGGTGATACAGCGTAATACTCTAAAGTGTTCTATGATGGTCTGTATAGCATATAACCACATAGGGTCACATGAAACCAACCCTACCAAATCTTACTAAAGTTCTGAGTAAGCACCTCTACTCTTTTAAAATTATCGTGAATGCAGAAGGCAGCGTGACCGGATTGCGTATCTAATGAAAGCTCTTTAAAATCTAAATATATAAGAAGTGTTTACGAATATGAATACAACTACTAACAAACTAACTATTTTCATCAGGAATTCCAGCAATACAATAGTTTAGGGACAATTCCAAGGCTTTCTGTAAACCTGCGAGATGCGTTCATAATTCTGTGTACACGTAGTTCAAGTTAAGCGCTTCTAAAACTAAAATGTAGACAGAATTTAAAGTTTTGTGAAATAAATATTTTTTAATATGAAATAATCTGTATCTGATGCTCGTAAGCGCTCGTAGCGGAGTTCAACTTGGCGATCTTTTTTTATTAATTTAATATTTCTACCCACAGACTCCAGAGTCCCTGCCATTTTTTTACATTTACTTAACCTAACTAATTAATCAACTGTTTAAATATACATCTTTGCATACAATGAGGGAACAATATATACTAAACCTAACGTTATATAAGAAGTAAAACAACAGAGAAAATCAAAACCAAAATTAGGTATCCATTGGAATTCCGAGCAGACCGGTCTCCGCAAGCAGCACCTGTTCACAAGTTGACGCATGTGCCAGCCATCGCCTTCCACAACCATATTTGAGGGAAGATGGCGACCCGACACACGACGCCGCCACTTGCTAACACTTCTTCGTGGGCATGACTGGTCGGAATGCCAATGTTTACCCATTACATTACGAAGACAACTACAGATATTATGGTTTTTTTTTGGTTTGACGTACAGAAATAAGGAAAGTTTTATATATATATATACAGGGCGTCCCAAACTTATGGGACATGAAGGGGAAGTACCTTAAATATCGTAGATTTTGCTTAAAGAAGACTTTATGTTATTTTTAAAACTTAGTAATTCCGCATTCATAGACTTTCTAAAAATTACTTGCTTCGTCTGGGAATCGAACCGACTCAAATGTCAAAAAAAATCACCCTACTTTTATGATGCCAATCGAAAGAATAGCTAAAAAATAATAACTCTGCTTAGGTAACATGTATTTTAAAAGAAAGGAACAACGTAAAATGTGTTTTGAATGAGTCAAATTTCAAGAAAGTTATTATTTGATTATTCGTGAATAGGTACCCACTTCATAAAATACTAGCATAGTTTTCCTTATTATAAGTGCACGTGGAGATAAAATGATAAAACTTAGTATTTCAATACGTCCTCTGTAAGCTAGACAGAAGGCAAATTTAAATTTGAAAATGGAACAGTTTATGAGAGCGTTTGTTTGAATGCATACATCATAAGATTTTTTTTTAAACGAAATAATATTTTTAAATATCGTTCTTAAATTTGAAAATGGAACAGTCTGTGCGAGCGTTTGTTTTTCGGATATTGATCTGTTTAGTCTTAATTTACTTACACAAGTGTTAATGGGTTAATTTGTTGCGAACATGGCATATCAAGTAAGTTTTGATCTTATGGAAGCATATTTTTTGAACGATAAAGATATCTCTAGAAGTTTGCGGTGGTACAGCGTAAAATATCCTGATAGACAAATACCGTCTCGTAAAGTTTTGAAAAGGCTTGTGAACAATTTGAGAACTCTGGGACGTTTCGATAAACGCCCAAGAGAACCACATCAAGAAAACCATACGATCAACGACGAAGAACTTGATATTTTAATTTACTTTTCGGCTTTTCCGAAAACATCGGTGAGAGAAGGAGAACATGAAATTGGAGTTTCGAAAAGTAAAATACACCGTGTATTAAAAAAACACGGTTTTAAGAGTTATGTTGAATGACGATTGGTTCAAAAATTACTTCCGGGCGATACAGAAAGGAGAAAATATTTCTGTCTTGATATCCAGGCACGCTTGCTCGAAGATCCAAATTTTTTGGATAATATTATTTGGACAGAAGAATCTAACTTTAGTAATAACGGTATGTATAACCGCAACAATAATCGTATTTGGTCTAAAGAAAATCCCCTACGAGTCACTGAAACGAATAACCAAGTGCGTTTTTCACTCAACTGTTGGTGTGGACTTTTAAAAAACCGGGTTTTCTTAATCCATTTTTACCAAGGAACCTTAAACACAGAAAAGTATTTAGGAATACTTCAAATTTTAAGGGATGAGATAAGAAATCTTTCCGCGGCGGAGCAAGAAAACTTAAACTCAAACTCAAACTCAAACTCAAACTCAAACTCAAACTCAAACTCAAACTCAAATGATTTATTGCTTATGTGCCAAGTTAACATACAATGCAGGTGTTGTTGCATAAGGTTTACAGTAAGTACATGTCACATGTTACCCCCTGGGGGTGTTGCAATTGTGCAGAGAGGACCAGTCTATTTTAATGTATTATCATTGAAAAATTCGTCAATATTATAATAACACTTCTGCAAAAGTAATTTTTTAAGTGTGAATTTGAAAACGTTCGTTTTATTTTCGTCTTTTATTTTGTTAGGTAGTGTATTATAAATTTTAACTGCCATTGCCTTGGTACCGGAACTGTGTATTTTCAGTCTAGAAGTAGGTATTAAAAGTGTATGTTTCCGTGTTGGTCTAAGGGGATAATTTCTCGTCTGTTCACATGCTTTTAAAAAGTATTGAGGATATTTTTGAATAAACATGCACATTTCCAAGATGTAGATGGAGGTGAGGGTCAGCATTTGATATTTGATAAAATATGGTTTATGGAAATGATGTATTGTTAAATCTGGAAATTCTATGTTTGCAAGTATTCGTAGGCATTTCTTTTGTGCGATGAAAAGGTTATCTACGTTTACACTATTTCCCCATAGTATGATGCCATATCTTAACCATGAGTATGCATATGCGTAATAAGTGGTCATAGCGGCATCAAGTCCAACTGCTCGCCGCAGTTCCCTTAGTCCATACATAAAACTTGATAATTTTAATTGAATTTTTTTAACATGTATTTTCCAATTTACATGCGAGTCTAGTTCTAAACCTAGCAATAAAGCAGTGTTCACACATTCAATTTTTGTATTATTATAACAAAAGTTTATGTCAATAGGCGGTTTTTGGTACGGGTGAAATTGCATTAATTTTGTTTTTGATATATTGAGGGCAAGGTTATGTTCATTCATCCATTTAATTATGTTATTGAAAATGTCAGTGAGGTTCTTATTTAAATTAGAATTATTATTACAAGATGTCAATATAGAAATGTCATCCGCGAAGAGTACACTGGATTCGTCAATACATTTAGGAAGGTCATTTACATAGATTAAAAATAGGATACACCCAAGGACACTACCTTGGGGGATTGAGTGATTTAGTAGGGTGGGGGTTGATCGGATTGTATTTAAACTTCCAGAATCATAATCTACGTTTTCTAATTCTACATAATATTTGCGATTTTGTAGGTATGAGGTGAACCATTTATGTGTTATGCCACGTATGCCAATGTCAAAAAGTTTATCTAATAGTATATTATGTCGAACTTTATCGTATGCCTTACTCATGTCTGTATATGTCTGTCTGCCTTATTAATTTTCCAACAAGATGGAGCTCCGGCTCATAATAGTCGGAGAGCAACAGATTTTCTAAATGAATGTTTTCCTACATGGATTGGTACAAATGGACCGATTAGATGGCCGGCCAGATCCCCGGACCTTACACCATTAGATTTCTTCTTTTGGGGATACGTGAAAGATATGCTATACAAAAGCGATACGAGAACGTGGGTGAGTTGCAAACTGAATTGTGCCATATCACATCGAGTGTTCACCATAAAATGATAAGAAAATCAACAGGTAGCGGACTCATTAAAAGATTGGCGATTTGCGTAAGACAAGAGGGATCACATTTTGAGCATTTAATTAATAAATTTTCAAAAAAATACCCACTTAATTGACTACGGCAGTTACATGTATGTTTTTATGTTGATTAAAATGATTAATTTTACGTTGTTCCTTTCTTTTAAAATACAATGTTACCTAAGCAGAGTTATTATTTTTTAGCTATTCTTTCGAGTGGCATCATAAAAGTAGGGTGATTTTTTTTGACATTTGAGTCGGTTCGATTCCCAGACGAAGCAAGTAATTTTTAGAAAATCTATGAATGCGGAATTACTAAGTTTTAAAAATAACATAAAGTCTTCTTTAAGCAAAATACACTATCTACGATATTTAAGGTACTTCCCCTTCATGTCCCATAAGTTTGGGACGCCCTATATATTTAACTTTTATATTTATATTTTGGCCGTGGGGTTCCGGCTTAGAATAGTACCCCCCCAACTCTACCCGTGGGTGCGTAAAAATCTGCTAAGGGATAACAAATCGGAAGGTGGGCAGCAGCACCTTCCCAGTATTAAAACCTCAAAACTGCGCTCGCCAACCCGCCTGCCAAGCGTGGCGAGTATTGGCAAAATCCCCCCAAATGACAGACACATTAGGAACCAGGCCCCAAGTCCCCGGCAGCCCCGCTATTCCTGGCTACGGTAGTGGCCACGGTAACGGTGGGGCAGGGGGTGCTAAGAATCCCCGGCAGACGCCCGGCTACCACCCCCAACGACGACGACTGGCCCTGGTAACACACAACATACGCACGATGAGGACAGACGAGAAGATATATGAGCTGGAAGAAGAAATGAGTAAGCTACACTGGGACATTGTGGGGTTATCTGAAGTCCGTAGAGCGGGTGAGGACACGATAACCCTAAAATCAGGTAACCTACTCTACCACCGGGAGGGCGACCAACAGTCCCAAGGTGGTGTCGGGTTTCTCGTCCACAAGTCCCTTACTAACAACATAGTTAAGATCGATAGCGTTTCCAATAGGGTCGTATACCTAATACTCAGAGTATCCAAACGATATTCGCTGAAGGTCATTCAGGTATACGCACCGACGAAGTCGCACCCGGATGATGAGGTAGAGGATATGTATGAGGACATTAGTCGGGCCATACATACCTCTGAAACGCACTTTCTAGTTGTTATGGGGGACTTCAACGCGAAGTTGGGTAAGAGAAGCGAGGATGAGTTGAAAGTGGGGCAATTTGGATATGGACAACGGAACCGTAGGGGACAGAGGTTGGCCGACTTCCTGGAGAAAAAGGGACTCTTTATGATGAACTCTTTCTTTCAGACGCCACCTCACAAGAAATGGACCTGGCTGAGTCCCGATGGTTCCACGAGAAATGAGATTGACTTCATTATGACCACCAAAAGGCAAATATTCACTGATGTCTCCGTGATCAACAGGGTTAAAACCGGTAGTGATCACCAAATGGTAAGAGCCACGGTGAATATTAATGTCAAACTGGAGAGGTCTCGTCTGATGAAGTCTACGCTCCGACCCACTCGTGCCCATATATAAGACCCCGAGAGCTTTCAACTTGAGCTATCCAATCGCTTCGATTGCCTTGAGAACATCGCTTCAGTGGAAGAGATCAATAACAGGTTAGTAGAAACTGACCATACAGTGGGTTCCAAATACTTTAAACCCCACCGTACAGATAGGCCACAGAAACTCTCCAACGATACCCTCAACCTCATGAACGACGCTCACTGAAAATGCAGTCTTCGCATGATGCTGAAGCATATAGGCTGCTCAATAGACGAATATGGAAGTCGACACGACATCCGGATCTTTAATACAAACCGTATTAAAGAGACGATAGAACGGAAAAAAGGCTCCAAAGTGTTTGCAAGAGACATGTCTATTGGGCAAAGCCAGTTGACGAAGCTGAAAAGAGAAGACGGCAGTGTAGCGTCGACCAAAGCAGAAGTATTAGGAGAGGTAGAGAGTTTCTACGGACAGCTATACACCCGGTCGCTAAACCTGTTAGCAGCTCGGCCAAAGACCCAAGAGCCAAGCTGACCCGACATTATACCGAAGATATCCCGGTATTCAGCCTTTACGAGATTAGAATGGCCTTGAAACAGCTTAAGAACAACAAGGCGCCTGGTGACGACGGTATCACATCTGAGCTTCTGAAAGCGGGTGGAACACCGGTACTTAACGTCCTTCAGAAGCTCTTTAATACCGTCTTACTCGAAGGTTCAACGCCAGAAGCATGGAACAAAAGCGTGGTGGTGCTGTTCTTCAAGAAAGGTGACAACACTTTACTTAAAAATTACAGACCCGTCTCGTTTTTGAGCCATGTTTATAAGCTGTTTTCGAAGGTCATAACGAACCGTCTCAGTCGCAGGTTTGATGAATTCCAGCCTCCGGAACAAGCTGGTTTCCGAAAAGGCTATAGTACCATAGACCACATCCACACGCTACGGCAAGTTATACAGAAGACCGAAGAGTATAACTTGCCTCTTTGTTTAGCGTTTATGGACTATGAGAAAGCCTTTGATTCGATCGAGACGTGGGCAGTGCTTGAGTCTCTCTAGCGGTGCCGTATTGACTATCGGTATATTGAAGTGCTGAAGTGTTTGTACAAAAACGCCTACATGTCAGTCCGAGTTCGAAGGCAATTCCATTGCAAAGAGGCGTGAGACAGGGATACGTTATATCTCCGAAACTGTTAACCGCTACATTGGAAGACGCCTTCAAGCTTCTGGAATGGCAAGGACTTGGCATTAATATTAACGGCGAATACATCACTCACTTTCGATTTGCCGACGATATTGTAGTCATGGCAGAATCCATGGAAGACCTCAGTACAATGCTCGAAGGCCTCCATCGAGTTTCCCAACGGGTAGGTCTTAAGATGAACATGGATAAGACGAAAATTATGTCTAATGCCCATGTTGTACCTACCCCAATATCAGTTGGGAACTCAGTTCTCGAAGTTGTTGACGAGTACATCTACCTGGGACAGACAGTCAAACTAGGCAGGTCCAACTTCGAGAAAGAGGTCAATCGTCGAATCCAACTCGGCTGGGCAGCGTTCCGGAAACTTCGCGAAGTCTTCTTGTCAAAAATACCTCAGTGCCTCAAGACAAGAGTCTTCTACCAATGTGTGTTACCAGTGATGACTTATGGCACTGAAACGTGGTCTCTTACTATGGGCCTCATAGAAAAGCTCAAAGTCGCACAACGAGCTATGGAGAGGGCTATGCTCGGGGTTTCTCTACGTGATCGAATTAGAAATGAGGAGATCCGTAGAAGAACGAAAGTCACCGACATAGCCCAGAAGATTAGCCAGTTGAAGTGGCAGTGGGCAGGGCACATAGCACGCAGAACAGATGGTCGATGGGGCCGAAAGGTTCTGGAGTGGAGACCACGGACCGGCAAGCGCAGCGTAGGTCGTCCACCGACACGGTGGACAGACGACCTGATGAAGGTCGCAGGACGACGTTGGATGCAGGCCGCTTCCAACCGGTCCTTTTGGAAAATCATGGGGGAGGCATATGTTCAGCAGTGGACGTCCTACGGCTGAGATGATGATGATGATTTATATTTTTAAAAGGAGAATCTCATTAAGACGTAGAGGACTGCTTACCCACATTCCATTCTAGCACTCCATCACCACAGTATTATTATCTAACTTGACGATCTTAACCGATCAACAAGTTAAGCAACACTTGCTGCGGTCAGGACTTGGATAGGTGACTAGGATAATAAGTAGGGTAATAAAGATACACCCAAGGACACTTCCTTGGGGGATTGAGTGATTCAATAGGGTGGGGGTTGATCGAATTGTATTTAAACTTCCACAATCATAATCTACGTTTACTAATTCTACATAATATTTGCGATTTTGTAGGTATGAGGTGAACCATTTATGTGTTATGCCACGTATGCCAATGTCAAAAAGTTTATCTAATAGTGTATTATGTCGAACTTTATCGTATGCCTTACTCATGTCTAATAGGATCTACCTATAGCATGTTTCCTACTGTCAAGTATGTTTAAAATTTTATCAATGTATATACCGCCAAAGTAGTTGATTGATTTTTCCTAAACCTTTTTTTGTGATTAATTAAATATATGAGATTTTTCACAGAAGGAATTTAATCGCTTTTGCATTAGTTTTTCATACACTTTTGACGATGTAGGCAATAGAGCTATTGGTTTGTAGTTGCTAGGATCAAGATTCGACGATTCGATTTTTTTGTAGATTGGTTTGATTAGGGCTATTTTTAGCTGGTTTCAATAAAGGATTGATTTATTAGTAAGTAGTACGGTAGCGTCAATTGATCTGCGCAGGTTTTTATTAGTATTGGTGGTATTTCGTCCACTCCGTAATTGTATTTACTTTTTAGATTTTTAAGTATGTTGTTTATTTCGCACTAGTTATCTAAGCGCGAACGCGAGGGGCGGTGGCGCGGATAGCCCCCCCCCCCCTGCGTCTGCGCTGCCGGTTTCACCTATTAATTCGAAACATATACGAGTATATTATATACTATATAATATAATTTTACGTAAGGTTTGTAATACTTTATTAGACATTGGTGTTTATAGTGAGTAACTAAAATCTTACTAGTCGCTTATTTTTACAGGATTTTTTAATTCCCTTAGTTAGCCATGTGTATTTTTTATTAAATTTTATTTTAAGATTCTTTTCGGATACATTGTTTTTAAATTTTTGTCAAAGTGTCTTCACAGAATTTGTCATATTCAAAAGTTTAGTCCCGTTAATATTCAATAATACATTTTTAAAGCTTACAATATTTTTGTTACTAAATTGTCGTTTTTCGATTTTCCCGTCTAAATTCTTTCTGTTATGTAATACGTTTTTTTATTTTTACTATTACTCGTATTCCTAAGTGGTCAGAAAATGCAATTTTTTTACCGATACGTCTATTTTCTTTTTATCACAATTTGCAAATAAAAGATCTGTGCACTTTACTGCAATGTATATTTACATATTCAATGAAATTATTATTTGAAAACAAGTCCAGCAATCTAGTCGATTTCACGTTATTTATTGAATGGTTAAAATCACCACTAATTATTATATTCAACGACTTATATATTTTTTACTAATTTAAATAATTTATTTAATTGTTCATAAAATAGATAGATCCTTCTGCTATGCCAATATACTATAGTTAATAAGGTGTTAATTCTATGTATTCAATTGATAATTCGGTTATTTCTGTTATCTCAGTAGATTCAAAGTCGTTACGTAGCAATACTAAGGTGCCACCTCCAGTGCGTTGTTTCCTATTGTATGCAGCGGCGACCTTATAACCTGAGTAATTAATTAGTTGCATCTTGGCTTCCGTCAGCCACGTTTCGGTCGCACATAGTGCGTGTACAGTGGAAATGTTCTTATCTTAAATACTTTTACAGTGTTTCTTTTACCAAATAAGCTTTGAAAATGTTGTACGATAATGTGGAAGTCTATTAGCCTAGTGCCGAAAGGAATGACAAGGCCGGATCGTTTCTGGAACAATGGGATGTGTCTAGTTCGTGTTGTGATTGTGTCGGAGCCGATGATTGGTTTCGCAGGTATGTATTACCGTACGTACTATGCCGTCTATTACAATATTGTTATTTTTTATATCTGCGTGGTGGCCATTGAGTCGTGCACTTCTAACTTGCATTTGTAGACTTTTCCTTTGTTGTAGGGCTTTTCCTTCGAGGTATTCAGATATCGATAATCCCGAACCTTTCAAAAATCGACTGTTTTGAAGAAGGTATCTCGTAATTTTTTTTACCCAAAAGTTCAATAACTATGGGTCTGCGATCTAAATTTCTTTCCGATCCTAATCGGATCCTCAATATAGCTAGTAAGGTCCACGTTTAGAACACCCTGGAAGATGTATACTATTTGTTGATAGAGCTGCATCTCCGTTTCATGATAACGTTCGCACAGGCCACAAAGCACCAGTTTTCTGGAGTTATCTGTACTTAGTGAGCGCGTGGGTTCTTTCATCATAGATTTAAGTAGGTTAATTTCGTCCTTGAGTTGTTTATTGTCCATACCTAAATTTTAATTTTTTTATGTTATTTCGTGGTTTTTATAATAGATTGATCATGACAGTGTGATAGTAGACGTCTTTCGTGATAATTCTTCTCGTAGTTTATCAGTCGCTAATTCGACTTTTGTATCAATTGAGTTTTTGATCTCGTTTAATATTGTTATTCTGTTCTGTTCTAGTTTTCTATCAAATATCTTACTTAAGTAGTTCGTCGTAAATTGACAACCGTTAAAGATGGTGTTCTAATAAAAGGCAACCTTATATTTTATTGTTAGGTACATTAATATTGTAAAGAGGAAAGATGTGTATTTTTGTATGTACCGAATAAACATAAAAACTACTAGGCCGATTTCAAAAAATCTTTTGCCGTTTGTAAGCTCTATCACCACTTTCTAGTATAAAAAAATACTCTATGATTACCACTAAGTAACATAGTCTTTGTAGTCATTTTATTGTCAAAAAAGTTAGGCATCCATCTGAAAACTTCGACAGTGTGGGTTACACTGTCGAAGTGTAAAAAAGTACCTAATAACATCCTTATATCGCGTATGCTGCGGAAATTATGGACAATAGAGCAAAGTGTTGTATAGTATAGTTTTACAGAGAATATCAATGTCTATAAAACAATATGCAATACTAACTATTACTACACAATAACTACTTTTCCGTGTTAAAGTATGCAATATTAACGCCGGTACAAACTAGGCACATTATCTACTCTAATAAGAAAGAGGAAACATTTGATCGTATGTTTGTAAGGGATAAATGCTAAAACTACATAACCGGTTCAAAAATATTTCATCAGTGGTACCATAGTACCAGCCTGAGTAACACAGGCTATATTTCATTCACCATCATCCATCACTGCGCGGGTGAAACCGCAGAGTGCAGCTAGAATATAATATGTACACATAGGTATAGTACTTTTTTTTTACTTCTTTTCTTTTTTTTTTTTTTTCCGGGGAAATCCTTTATGGATACCACCTACCACGGGGAGGGAGGTGGTTATGTGGGAGTCCGTATACCCACCAAAACCCCGGGGTGTTCCGTCACTGCCGCCCTCGGCGGGAACGCGGGACAGATTTCCCACACGACCGCGAACCCGCCGTGGCTGTTACTGCATATAATTATTCCCTTCAAGAGTCGTTATATTATAACAATGACATTTCTATTGTGTCTGGCCGTATGACGACCAACGACCTTTGATGGAATATAGCTCTGATTTGGGCAGTTCTATAACCATAAAACCCGACTAAAGTATAAAGTGACAATTGGCTGACCTACTATTATAAAATCCAGTAAACCGTACCTACATTTAAAACAAATTATTATCCAACACTTGCCGATCTAGTATAGTAAGTACCTAATACTGGCAGAATTGCGATATTATTTAATCGCAGAACATACTCAAGTCAAGTCAAAGAACAAAACTTGCAAAATTGTACAAATTGTGTGGGTTGTACCGATATCATCGTGGATATAAGGACGTCATAATCAGCCCGTTATGTTCCCACTGCTGGGACTCGAGCGTTCCACTCCATAAACCACCATTTCGGGTAGTGCCCCCCCGCAAACCCCACCCGCCGGAGACCATTAGTTTTCGAGTTATGTTTGTTTAAGTATTTTGAGGTTAAGTACTGCATTTCGATCTACTACCACCCCCGCGTCGGCTCTGCAATCCGACAAGACTGCTTGAAATCGGGGTGCTATGAGTCGGTTCTGTCACTGACTTCGACCTATTCTAACTAACTATAACTAACCTATAGGTATGTCACAGACAAGTGACTTTGCCAATTCATTAGATAGCTACTGATATACTATTGTGCACGAATTTGGAACAAAAGTAGTTTGATGAAGCGCTCGCCGGCCGCTGCCGCGGCACGCTCGCTACGCTCGCTCGGCTCGCGCCTGGTGGGTCACAGTTCAAACCTAACCTAACCTATAGGTTTGTCACAGACAAGTGACATTGCCAATTCATTAGGTACTAATATACTATTGTGCACACATTCCTACTAGTATCGTAGCAAAGTCGTTGAGATATCAAAAGAAAGCGCAGAAAAACAGGAGAAAACATTCACGTACACTCGGAAGTAACGGAATGACGCGAGTATTCCGACAGTGACATTACGCTATCTTCGATGTTTGCGTTCCGTTTCAAAAACTTACATACAACGTACATGTCAAAAAAGGCTAAAAGTTACCTAGAAACGTTTCGTTTTACGCATTAATGTCATTTATGTCACCTGTCACTATCAAAATTACGGTGTTTTATTGAAACTTTAAAAAACTATTTAGACTATTTTGGCGTGTCTCCGGCAGCTAAAATGTTGTAAATACGCTTTATACAAACCCCTTCAACCCACCCAAAGTTTTTGTTTCACCAAATTCAGGGGTCACGATTCTAAAGCCAACCCATCCAGTCAGCCGTGCGATTCTCTAAGAGCAAACAACGTTGCATCTTTGACAACATCCGTGAAACAAATGACGAGATGACTAGAAACGTTGGAAAAATTACCTTATGTACAAAGGCGATATCTCATAATCATTAGAGAATCGCACGGCAGTACGTGCCATAATTGACAATTGCTCAGTTGTTTGGCAGATAGATTATAATGGTCTCCCCTTTATTCGTAGTTGTGTATCTTCCTAGCGCTTCCAACGTTGATATAAGATTGTGCTAAGATTACAATGGAAACCGAAGGTTTAACGTGCCTTTATAATCACAGAAGCTCTAAATTGAAAATGTCACTATAGCATTCGTCTACTAACGGCCGTTTTCAATAATGTATCTATCGTCGATTTACCTAACTATTTAGTAGAGATATAATATTTTCTCAAAAATGGTAGGTAATGTTCCCATAACATCTCTAAAAAGTATCCAGAAACTGAACTCTACCGGAGACTTGTTCACAACTGTCCAGTGAGAAGCGAAATTTTAAATTTGGAAACTCCTACTGTCCAGTCAGTAAGTATGTTACTGATGTCATCATCTTTAGATCTGCTTAGAAAAAAACATAGTACCAGACACAGATTAGAGTTTAGCCATTATAACATGGTTATAGGAGGGAGGCTCTAAATATATATCTATCTCATTATTTATGAAATAGATATATTTTTGGAGCCTTAAACAGCCATTTTATAGCCTTTGACACTTAACGAGATGCAGAAAAAGTATGCACGATGCGTTTTGTACTTAGTAATGTTGTAGAAGTATAGTGTGGGATTTTATGTTTGTGTTTAATAATTTCAGTTTATCTAGGAAGAAATAATATCTTTCTTCGTAGCAGTTTATAAATCATGTTGGATTAAAACTTTCCATTCTAAAATTAACATGGAGATTCAAAAACAATAATTGTTTTTTTTACTAAAGCTTCTCGTAATGTAAAAATAGAACAATGTTCAAAACCAAACGCAAACTTTTTAGTAAAAAAAACGACGACTGGTAGGATTTCACATTCAATTGTGTTTTAATTTACGGTGTGAACATAGATAATCCCAAACAATGAGTTCAAGCGAATCTAAATTAGAAAAATAGATGGCACTCCTCTTGATTTAAAAGCTGAAACCGAATTAGCAAACACTTTTTTTCATTTTTGAGAAAAACGTTACACAAGCCTCAACCAATAAGAAGCCATCCTGGCCTCGTATATAACCGGTTAACTCATACTTGGCCAGGAAGGTTTACTTACTGGATTTTGCAGTAATGTTTAGTAAATGACTGTAAAATCCAGTAGTAAGCCTTTTGATTTTGATGATTTTGACATTATTTGTATGGACGCTATGTCAAATTGCTATCGGTAGTAAGGAAAACAATGGATAGATAGAATATTGAAAACGGACGTAAGTGGTTCGCCTACGACGTCAGAACCACGTGGACGGATGCAAATGCCAAATAGCCGTCCCTGGTGTTAAAACGGAAGAGGCATTTCTTAAATTCAATAAATTTTTGGAGTCGCAAATCGTGCATCTCCTGGTAAGCATTACGTTTGCCCGTGACAGCATCACACATAGATTAGAACTGTAGTTTTGCCCGTGGGATGACCAGCTCTGGACTGTGATGGTCACCCCACGACATTGTATATTGACTCACTATCGCCCAGTCATTTCACTTGCTACTGTGACCTTTTCGTAGTAAACACAGTAATTCTGGCGCACTTCGCGTTAGAATATCTGGCACTCGGGTAGTATCGACCAAGACGGCTACTTGCACAAGAGGCCTTCCAGTAAGATGGGTTTCATCACTTTATAAACTATCATGGTCACAAACAGAAATATTCAAATTATCAAGGGGGTAGTTACCATGTATATTTTCTTTGAGTTTCCGATATTACGGCACTGTTGCAAGCGCCATGATCACAGATGAACTCATCAGATCAGTTACTATTTCCGTTGATAACTTGAATAATTCTAATTCCTCACCTTCTACTATTCGCAACCTGACAGCGGTGAGAATATTCTGTAACCTAGTTATATGTTCCGCAGTTGACGTATTCCGCCTGATGATAGGCACTCTTCCTATAAGTGATCGCTGCACACTTTGCTCAACCCAGCAATTAGGCAAACTTTGCTTTGAGAGGTTTAAGTACCTATGTTGGTTGGCCGCCGTGTGATATAAGTGCACTATGTTTAAATAGTTTGACCTAAATGTTTTACTATATCATTCCAATCAACCGTTTAAATAATTACATGGCCTAACTGATTGGCTGATTGATTCATTAACATAGAGCTTGATGCTGTTACAAATTTAAAATTTCGGCAATTGGTGCTCATAATGTTGAAATTAGTAGATAGGTACTTATAGGAATTATAGGAATTTTGGAAATTTCACAGTTGAAGCAAATAAGTAAATATCTATAAGTAGAACATCTTCCCTACTAGCTTTGATTCACGCAGGTTTGGCGCGAGACGCGTGTAGGGATGTCAACATCGCATCAAAGAACAAATCTTCGGACGGTTTTTTTTGTTGGTAGCATATCTACACAACATAAAACAATGACATTTAAAAACTGCCAACCCCGATTGCTCTGTCGGCACGTAAATGATTGCCGGCAAACATCTTCCGCCGCACCGCCTCTTCCCACTTGTGTTGCTTATTTGTCGCGAAAACGTTCTACTTACTCGGCTCCAAGTACTTTGCTTGAGGGGTAAATTTAATTTATTAATGTTGCAAGCGAGTGAAGCCGCTAGCTGGTCAGCTAGCAAACCAGTAAAGGAGTACAGTCGGTCTATAAAATCCTTATTAATAAATGAAGTTTCTAAAACGGTTACGATGTCTGCTTGCACGAGTTCTCCGGTCACTGTGTTAAATACGTTTAGCAGGAAACGAAATTTAAGCTTAATTGTGTTTCTGTTTTCAGTATGAAACTGATATAGATAGTACAACGTTATACACATGTTTTGGGGTTTACTTCATACAAGTTATTATATACACATCGGTAACTCTTAAATTTATATTTTTGTGATCACGGAAACGTGTAGGTGCCTACAAAATAAAATATAACCTTTACTGATATATTCATTGTAAATTACTACATCTATTGATTTAATTATACATACCCTATACAGTACAGTGGGCCGAGCACGAAAATCTCTTGAGGTGTAACGTTATCGCATCGTTAACGTATTTAGTACAAACTGTCATTTATCTAGTACAATAGTGGCACAGATAACTCATAGTTTGTACTGAATACGTAAACGATACGATAATGTTACACTTTAGCAGATGTTTGTGCTCGGCCCACTGTACTATAGTGCATGTTCTGACAAATATGTGTTTGGACGATTTCGACCAAACTCGTCCGAATTGAACGCCTGCATCTGTATGTATAAATAAACTGTTACCGTATATATAGCGACGTGTTTAACATAAAATAACATTATAAAATACCAAGGAGAAAAGTTCGTTTGTATCGGGAGATATTTATTGAACCGATTGGAAAAATCTTTTGACAGGAAGCCGCGTAAACTCTTAAGATCAAAATAAATCGCGTCCACCAGAACAAAATCGGAGGAAGTTAAAACATATTACAAAAATCTTCTGTGACAATTCGTTCACCATGGTTAAAACTTGACGATATTTAATTGTTTTGAATGGACGTTTTTTGATAGTTTAACTCGACAATCGTCTACATACATACAGAAAATAATAATACATCCTACAGTATTCGTTTACTATATAGTAGACAGAAGTTGTCACGCAATGCCAATATCGCCCAGCCCCGAATCCAGTTGTGCTGTTTAAAAATAGCTACAAAAAATAAAATGAAGTCTTTGACTTTTTACTTCCATTTTAAAACCTAAATAAAATGCCGAGCATTTCGTTCTTGCTTGTGCACTCCACCGCCAAACGTGATATCCGTCGCTTTTCTATTTTCAAAGGATAAGATCTCGTTACGGCAAGCGAATCGGGTAGATGAAGGGGGCACTGCGTACAAGTACAGGAAGACTTTGAGAGCCCTCACACAACCGTGCTGAGATGTCGTCGTTACATAACGGTTGAATTTTGCTCGTTGCATTTGAAATTTAAAAAATAATTATCTCTCGTATGTTTACAGTTTTGATATCTAATGAAGTATATTCACAGTTATGTAATACACATATTCAACGCACTTGCGTTGTTCATATTAAACATCAGAGAAGATGAAGCTTATTGGGAACAACGTAGAAAACATACTTGGTATAATTATTAAGTTTGTATTTGTGGTTCAATCAGTATAAATTCGACTTTTTATTTATTTATTTATTTATTTATTTATTAGGCTTCTCAAGGGTAATTACATCACATTTTATACTAGGATACATGTAAGTATATATTATTCGCTAAATGTATTACCTATTTAAGAGAAACACCGCATGCATAAACATTAATAACATTAAAAAAGGAGTAGGTAACCGAGATATATGACATGCACATAATTATTACTTAGTAGTCATTACAAAATTTAAAAATATACGTAATTTATAGATATACGTAATTTAAGTAGAACAGTCAGAGAGAGTTGTTGACCGTAACGGTCCTAAGTGAGTTTAATTTAATCTTAAATTCAAGCAGAGAATCCCCAAAAATGTCTATCGAGTTGCCACAATCATTTATAAGCCTACACATGGCACCGGTGAATTGGCGCCTAACACAGTCCTGCGAAAAGGGGGTGAAAATGGTGTCAGAGGCTTTCGAGGATATCTAAAAGGTATTCTAAGCTTAAAACGGGAAAGCAGATCGGGGCAGTCTATCGCATTACTAAATATTTTATGTAAGGTTATTAAATCTATCCTGTCACGGAGCTCTGACAATGTTTGCAAGTTGAAAAAGTCCAATCTAGTTTTGTATGATTTTAATCTTTCTTTTTGCCCCGTGGAGAAAGCCAAGTGCCAAATAAATCTTTTTTGCACCCTTTCTAATCTAAGTGTGTGAACAGCGAAATGAGGCCTCCAGATCGGACAACAATATTCGAGAACACTGCGAACAAGCGTATTATATAGTGTCAGCTTTGTTTTTGGATTACGAAATTCTTTACCAATGCGAATAAGAAATCCTAACATTTTGGAAGACGTTTTAATGACGTTATCTATGTGTGGAACAAAAGTAAGATTACTGTCAAACGTCACACCCAGATCCCGAACCGTGTTAACTATTTTCAATTTTGCCGTGCATATTTTGTAGTTATTTATGATATTATTTATTTTTCTACTAAAAGTTATTTGTAAACATTTTTCTGTATTTAAAATCATTCTGTTTAACTCGCACCACTTATTTAAATTATTTAAATCCTCCTGTAACATTTTAGTATCATCAAAAGTTTTGATAACTTTCAAAACTTTGAGATCATCTGCAAACAAAAAAGGTGTACAGTGATTTTA
This sequence comes from Selenia dentaria, assembly GCA_917880725.1. NCBI lineage: Eukaryota > Metazoa > Arthropoda > Insecta > Lepidoptera > Geometridae > Selenia > Selenia dentaria. The sequence continues at coordinate 43,150,903 of OU862876.1, forward strand.
ACAGTCTGGCAAATCATTTAAAAATATGTTAAACAGAATGGGACCCAGGTTGACCTTTGGGGCACACCTGAGGTAATTTTAGGATGTATTGAAGAGGTAAAACCCGCTGCCACAACATAAAAATCTCTTCCATTTAAATAAGACTTATATGCCAGCTTATACAGATGCACAGCATGGGAGACTTTGTCAAATGCTTTACTAAAGTCTGTGTAGACAACATCCACCTGATTGTTGCCATCAACAGCCTCAATAATGTTCTCCACGAAAGTTAACAAATTGGTACATGTTGAACGTTGCTTAATAATACTTAATATTTATATAATACTTTCTGTTCATCATCATCCTAAATTGTTCCCTCATTACTAAGGACCGTGACTCCTTTGTTGCAGGCTGTTCATTGTTTCTCTCCATCGAGTTCAGTTGCTGGACTTTCTGTTAAAAAGTGATTATTCTCTTATGGAACCGTTTCGAAATCTCCACTTTAAAGCAAAAGTATTATTTGCAGAAAATCTCGGCTACAACATTAACTATTTAACTTTTTAATAATTATACTGAATAAAAAAAATCTAATTGAATAAATAAATTAAAAGAATATCTACTATCTATAAACAAGACAGAATATAAACAACCTTTAGTATCGACTGAATAAAGGTTTTTGAAACCATTTGTTAAGTAGATGCCGGTACATTAATCTAATGTCATGATGAGTTCCGTCGTTGTGTAAATATTTAACAGCAGCGTACTTTTTTACTTTGTGGACTCGTATGTTTGTTCATTTACCTATTATTATGTGGACTCGTATGTTTGTTCATTTACCATTCCTAAAGTGAATTTTTATAGTAGCATCAAGTGAGGCTTTTTATAAAAGTAGTCAGTAAGTCTCGTTCTAGTAATGCGGTGGATGCATTACTAAAACTTTCTAAGGTTAACAAGGAAAACACCAAAAATAACGTTCCATGATTTTGTACACTCATGCACCGTTATGAACACTTAGCGGGTAATAATCCACTACACACGTCGAAACTAGAAATAACACAAATTTAGGAAAGTTAAACAAAATCAACGACAACCGTTGTTCGATTTTCCCTGCCATCCGCCATTTACTTTGTAGTAGTAAAGCGTAGTGAAGTATTTGGCGAACGAGACGAAGGAGAAGGACTACATATTTAGGAGTGACGAGCTTAGTCCAGTTCCGCATAGAACTCTACATCAAAAGGCGATGTATCTAAGAGTAGTCTCATCAGATCTCTGAAGAAGTGGGGCGGCGTCGTACTGTGACGGTTACACGGTGTCTTTATTTTTCGTTTACAAAGACAAGTACAATTTGAAAAATTTAACACCGACTTCCATTCTATTCAGTTATTGGAGTGTATCTCAAAAACTACTGGACCGAATTTGATGAAATTTAAATGGGACCACGCGGGAAGCACCAGCTCTCAGAAATTTGAAAATCAATTCACCCAGTCAAAATTTCTGAGGTAACAAACATAAAAAAAAAACATACTGTCTTGACACACAATTGAGTACCTCCTCCTTTTTTTTGGAAGTCGGTAGAAAATCACTTAATAAACAGGTATTAAATATGTATAGGTTTTGTATAATTTGTTTCAAGTCTTCTCGTTTGCTTTTTTTGGATTGGAGGAGCGACAATATTAGGGTAGTAGCTGGACGCATATAGACTTGATATTTATGGAAATAGTTGGAGGCGACCTCTGTCAAATGTAGACAGACATACCAAGAGGGCGTGAATATTTAAATGCATAAATGTATGTATATTATTTATTAGTCCGAAGAAAGGTTATTTTTAATATTATTTTTATTTTTTAATATACGATGTTTAAAGTACCTGCTTAGCGAAACCAAACTTAGCAATTTTAGACAGAAACATTACAAATCCTCGGACGGGATTTGAGGTCACGTCTTCCAACAGTCTGTGTCAGACGCCATGACCTCTAGGCCGACGAGGCGTTCGCCTGGTTGGGTTTAACCGTCGTATTGGAACGCATAACTATGATTAATATTCCGTTTTTGAATTGGATGTTTATATTCTGTCCTCTTAAAAAGTAAAACGATTCAGTTACTCTTCGCTTGCACACCATCCGAAATCTGAAAGTATAATACGTTGTTTACAAGCCGCACGAGCCGCATCTGGTACACGTAAGTGTGAAAATAATGTAAGTGCGTCGAGCATGTCCTACAAAAAGGTGTTTGCTCTTCGTGAGCACTGGCCTTTATTCACGGGTTAACCATTTCTACGGCACGTTTCAACAGGAATGAATCAAGAACTCATTGCAAAACTAGATCATAGAAAATTATGCAGGGCAGTCAATCAATACAAGATTATATTGATGTAAGGATTAGTTCTTCTAGCGAGCAGCTTTATTTTAACCAATGCAAATATATATAAATAAGATTTCAATATGTGTATATTTTAGGCGCTGTCAGCTGCTAGCGCGTACGGAGGTCGGTGTAATCAAGCAATTGTACCTCGTAAAAACGTATAATAATTCTTAAAAAAGTAATATGTCAATGTAATACACAGGTATTAAAATATGCTATTTTATTACCTGTGTATCATGTAAAATAAAATTTTTAAAATAGAGAAAAACAGTTTAAAGGTGTAATAAGTGGTATGTTTCTTCGCCAAAAGCACATTGAAGCCGATCAAAGCTCTGCTGAGCTGTCAAATTACACTTAAATCGAATGCAACTTTTCAGTTAAATCAATTTTATTGTAATCAAGTAATTTTTAAAATTACGAGATAAAATTATCAGATGAAATTAATTTTATTGACCCGACCTGTGTAGTAAGGTGCATATAAAAAAGCTGGCCTAGGTCTTAATACCAGATGGTCTTAAGACCTAGGCCTGCTTTTTTATGAGAGATGGGGGCTAACGAGCAGGCGGCTTACCTGATGGTCAGTGATTGCCGTCGCCTACGCACATCCAGAAAAGAGGTCTCGAGAATGCGTTGCCGGCTTTTAAGATGGGTTTACGCTCATTAAACTTTCATAATAGCCTCGATTGTGCTTAATCTGATATACTATTGATATTAGACAATTAAGGTATGTCTGTGTTTGCTAAACTTTAATTCATCTATAAAATATATATGCGAGGATGATTTCTCAGTAATTATTTTTTACTCGTTATTATTTTAACTACCGTCTCGTCCAAAGTCACATAGACATTAACGTTTTGCGTTTTGTTATGAAAACAATGTATTGTACTAGTAATTATGTGACATAGATAAATGCGTGATAAAACCGTCACGCCCTTATCCATCGCGCAGTGGTCTAGGTCAAGTGTATGCAAACAAACAATTAGTGACAACCCTCGGGACATAGATATCTACTCACTAAACCTCCGACCCGTGGGTTTGCCCGTGATTTACTTTTATTTTACTTCCTACGCACTAATAAGTCGGTTAATGAAGTTAACTGTGTAGTTGAAACAATGTTCCTCCATACGTCATGTTCAATTGTACAGCAACAAAGGTTTTTTATAATTGCAGTTTGTTGGCGACATTTTTCCGTACTGGTAGATATCCTCATTTTTTATATTAATACGTAAGTTTTGTATCTGTCGTTAATTTTTGGTTAATATCAATGGTCAATCGAGCTCATATCATTATGAGATGAAACTGTTTTGATAGTTCAGAGTACCTTTTATCACAACATTGTGCGCATGGTACCGACTTCAACAAGTTATTTCACAGATTTTAGTGTTGAAGTCGGTACCATATGTGGTAAAAAAATTAAACCCTTTTTTGTGACCCTTGCTACCACGATCACGATAGGCGAAACACTTTCCAGTTATTGGATTTTAACTTAAAAACGCTTGACCGAATTTGATGAAATTTAAATGGGTGGTCCCATATAAATTTTATCAAATCCTCAGAAGTATACTTTACCAAACAAAACCCTTCTTCTTTGGAATTCGGTTGATGTTAAAATGTGATCAATATTCGGTGTGTTTGGGGCAGGCTTATTTTACGTGGTCCTTTATACAGCTAAAACATGTACAGTTAAGTTAAAAAATATGTATGTGGCACCTGACCCGACAGACACTGTCTTGTTCAGGCCATCGTCAATACAAAAGCTAAAGGCAATATAATGAATAACTTGACATCAGTATCAAAAAGTTTACATATCGCTGAAACGACCATTAATATCATGAATTATTTTCATGCCCTCCAATGTTAGATAAATAATGAAACGAGGAGTCCCACCAGAATAATGATGATGAGAGGTACACCACGTAATTAAAGCTTTACTTAGAATTCTTTGTTATTAGAATCTCCTACACGCATCGATACAATCCTAAAGTTGGTTTAAAGCGAACATATGGACATTCATACTTTTTTAAACATATATTGAGTTATTCGTATATTATTGCGGTACCTATGTAATGAAACTATCACGCAACTATTTCTGTACGTAATTGCCTTATCATTTAATACGAGGACTATGCCACTCTTTGCAAATAAGCTGTGTACAGACATTTTTGTTGTATTGTATTCTACTGAAGCGCTCGCAGCGGAGCTTGACTTGGCGATCTTAACCGATCAAGTTATGCAACTCTTGCTGCGGTCAGGAGTTGGATGGGTGACTGCTATCGGTATTACTCAACGGAGCGCTTCCGTGCTTCCGAGGGCATGTAAAGCTGTCGGTCTTGGTTGTTTGTTTTAGGACAACAGTCGTGAAAATTTCGACATGGGTTGGCCACTAGCCTATCCACCAAGCCGCACTGGGCCCATGTAGTAGATTATGACCTAACTCCTATTTCTGAGAGGAACGCTCGAGTCCCAGCAGTTGGGACATAATGTGCTGAATATGTATGTATGTGTATGTGTATGTATTGTATACAAAAAAGTATTTAGGTAGTTATGCATTCTGGCAACACTGTATCCATACAGACGTAGGCAGTAAAAGTGCTGAGGTACGTCTGCCTTCTCAGGACTCGGCCGGAAAGCAAAACTGATAACGAGATGAACCATGTATCTTGTAACTTATTTTAAGTTTCTTTTTTTCAACTGTTGTCTGTTGCAGACCAATAAATCATTTTAATATTCCCTTTACAGTTTTCGTTCTTACTTTGTGTATGGTTTTCTTCGTATAGAGGCTTTAATGTCAAAATAATTGAAACAAAAAGTGTATAATAGCCTTACACTGTATGACTGGGTGGCTGCCTTTCTGTCTGTCTGTGTAAATCAAAGTATATCCTACTCACCACCGAGAGGTGTCCACCTACTGCTGAAAAGGAAACACCGATTAAGATGTTCTTTACATAAAATTGAAAGCTAGTACGTGTAGTGTGTATAACCAGATTCCAAACAATTGAACCAACAATAGACCACGTTATAATTATTATCTTATACCATTTATCTATTTAAGGATCCCTTTGCGTACCACAGACGTAAATATATGTCAGTTTCATTCATAAATCTTCTGTTTTAATTATCACGGTATATAAAGGATTGATTTAGTCATTAAAAAAAACAATTATTACGTTCCCCAATCTTGACTAGGTTATTATAAAACTCTTTATGAGGACTCGGTTAAAGAACTCTTATTAAAATAACAGAAAATAGCTCATAAAACAGTGGCCATATCATGCAATTCATAGTTTTCACGTGAAATGAACTAAAATAAATGTATTGGTGTCAGTCCTTCGGTAATGTGACTGTGGTCTATTCATCAAATCAATGAGATGTGCAAGAGAAGGTCCTCTGGACATCACTCACGTCAAAATAGCAAAATGAGACGTCATTTATACAGCATTATGTAACTGGAGCGAGAGTCACTACTCGGATAGCTCAGTATTATCTATTATGACCAGGCATGTATATATAGGACAGATTTGTATATAAGTATGTTTGTAACAAATTGGCTCAAAAAGTACTGGACCGATTTCAAAAATTCATTCATCATTGGAAAGCTAGATTCGCCCTGAGTAACATAGGCTATATAAGTCAAAGTCAAAGTCAAAATCATTTATTCAATTTAGGCATCAAAGACGAACGTAAATTTTTCATTATAATGCACTTTAAAGACTACCGCCGCGTTCCAAAATATATAGAGCCTACTAATATAAGCTTTTTTTATTAAAACGTTTTACAGTCAACTTGAATTTGCCCTCTATGAGCTCAGTTATGTGTTTTGGGATTTTATTGTAAAAACGCACACAATTTACTAGGAATGACTTATTAGTCTTCGCAAGTCTAAAACTAGGTACAGCTATCCTATTTGTATTTCTAGTATTAAAAGTGTGGTGATCACTATTTAACTTATATTTATGTAAATTTTTACGAACATATATTATATTTTCAAATACATATAAGGAAGGCAAAGTTAATATATTGATTTCTTTAAATAAATCTCTCAAAGATTCACGGGGACCCATTTCGTATATAGCTCGAATAGCACGTTTCTGAAGGATAAAGATGGTCTCTATATCAGCCGCTGAACCCCATAGCAATATCCCATATGACATTACGTCGAGGAAATATGCAAAATATACTAACTATAAGATTCATCATCATCATCCATCACCGCGCGAGTGAAACCGCGGAGAGCAGCTAGTATGATATCCTTTTAAATCCGTTTTCATTTTCTGAGTTTAGTAAAAATCTAAATTTAAAAATTATATCTATATGTGTATGTATATAAAAGCTTGTATTAATTAGAATTGTATCTCAAAGGGTGCAATTTACGAATTGACTTGGAAATTAATTATGTATTACAGTAACCGTCTTGAAATGCATCTTATTAAAATCAATTAGTCTATGAGCAACCACAATTTGTCCATGGCCGACGTACAACATAAAATTATTTATAATAACAGAGTATTTTAAAATACTTATTCAAATAAGAAATAATTTTAATCTTCAAATCAAGTCATGTTGCTTTTACTTACAATATGCATTACTCACTAATTGTATCGAAGCGCTCGTAGCGAAGCTGAAGCGCTCGTAGCGGAGCTTGAATTGGCGATCTTAACCGATCAACAAGTTAAGCAACACTTGCTGCAGTCAGGACTTGGATGGGGACCGCTAGTGGCATTACTCAACTGAGCGCTTCCGTGCTTCGGAGGGCACGTAAAACCGTCACTCCCGGTTGTTTGTCTTAGGACAACAGTCGTTAGGCTATGTTGAAGGCCTTCGGGCGGCCTCAATACTTTGACATGGGTTGGCCACTAGCCTATCCACCAAGCCGCATAGGACCCGCGTGGTGGATTATGGCCCAACTCCTCTCTTTAAGAGGAAGGCTCGAGTCCCAGCAGTGGGAACAAAATGGGCTGATTATGATGATATATACTTATCTGGATAGATCATTAAAACCTACACAAAAATTACATAAGGATACCTACTCGTATGTATACTATGAAAGTAGTGTATGTAATGTATATAATTATTTTATGCTGATAAATATACAATTTTTAACTTAACTAACTAACTTGATTAACTTGTGTTCAGATTTCCAGCCAAGTTTAAAGAAACATTCCTGGCATCAGACTTTTGGCCTGAAGGAATTGTTTTCCGACGGTACAGGGAGCCGAGATTGAAGATGAGTCTCTAACTGTACTTTAGATTTGTATAATATATTATTAATATATATTTAAGCTTAAGATATGTGTATGGGTCATTTCACGTTCAATATTTGTTTTAGTGATAATTTACCTGAAATCTATATATACATATATATATATATAAAAGAAGATGTCCTGACTGACTGACAGACAACTCACAGCCTAAACCACTGGTCGTAGAAACTTGAAATTTGGAGGGTGTATTGTCCTTGATGCGTAGAGATGTATTAAGTATGGGTTTTTCGAAATTCTCATATAAATATATCATATAAATAGGTCAAAAGGGGTGAAAACGGTTGTTTGATGTATGAAACTCCTTTGTTTTTGAATTATACTTGTAAAATTTGTATTTGGTTAGGTCATTCAAAATAAAAAAAATGTTGGACTAATGTTTTTTTGATAGCGGTGGTTTAAAAGCTTGAAATGTAGGGGTGAAAGTTTGTATGGAAAGTTTTTTGTTTTCGAACATACAGTGGTGAAAATTAGCATTTGGGCAGTTTAAAGTGATGATTTCAATATTTATTGACAGGGATGACTTAAGGGGGTGAAAAGGGGGATTATTTTTTTAGGTAATTTAAAATAAATTATGAGTGATGCTTTCAATATTTTTGTCAGGGATGACTTAAGGGGGTAAAACGAGGGATGTAAAAACTACTACATATTATAAACTGTAGAGGTCAAATTTCTGTATAATGATAAATATGCTAAAAACGACTGGACCGATTTAAATGAAATTTCGAAGCTTATATCCCTGTTCAACATATAGGATACTTTTGATCCCGGTAAATTAAAGAGTTCCCGTGGGATAAATAAAAAAATTGGAAGTCCCGTATCCCGCGAGGCCACGCGAGCGTAGCGGCTGGCGGGTCAGCTATTAAAGATATATATAATTATTATATTGTTGTGTCATAGTGATGTATACTTACAAATTAATCTTTGATCGGATCAGGGAGGGTATAATCAAAGTCCTTTTTTGCTTTCGACCATACGAGTTTATCACTTACTCTACTCTCGTGGTGTTTTTCCTTCTTATGAGAAGGTATGCAACACATGTAGTTAGAAGTGTGATGAATATGAAAGTCGATAGAAGGAATGGATGATATAAACGAAAAAGATGAATCGATTGTATGACGAGACAGATAATATCAATACAAGTAAAATTTGAATAATCCTATACCGACTTCCATTCTATTCAGTTATTGGAGTGTAACTCAAAAATTACTAGCCCGAATTGGATGAAATTTAATTTAAAGGGACCACACGGGAAGCACCAGCTTTCAAACATAAAAAGAATCTTGAGAATCGGTTCACCCTATCGAAAGTTATGACGTAACAAACATAAAAAAAATACAGTCGAATGAAGTACCTCGTCCTTCTTGGAAATCGGTAGAATAAGGGTGTGTATGATGTGGTGACGGTGGTCACGGTAGTGATAGAAAAGAACACGTTGCACCGATCCCGAACTAAGGACCAGGATATCAATAAGAAGTCGGCTATATCAGTCACGACAGGGCATACTATAGCATGACGTATCGTGACCACTAGCCGGTCACTGTGGCCCGATATTCATCACGAACCGAATTATTATGCTAAATTTACTACACAAACCCATAATAACAATAATACTTACATAAAACAGAGCAACAGTTACAATCGCTGCATTGATTTAGTCCCTGCACCACCATTCCATATTTCATGAATGTGTCAATCATGAATAAATACATACTGCTCAATAAATCTAAACTGATAAGTAGGTAGACGTTAGATGATTGTATAAATAAAACCAGCTTAGCATTCCATCTACATCTTTACTTCTACATTAACATTCTAAAGAAAAGAAAATTGTTTGTTTGTATTCAATAGGCTCCACAACTATTTAACCGATTTGGAAATTTCTTTCACCATTAGAATCCTACATTATCCCTGATGAGTACTAATTTTATGCCAATCTACACACACTTTGATCCCCGTGACGGTAAGAGGTGCACTAAATTGTCCCCCATCAAAAAAACATATGACATATCTTCTACTGACATCATGTATAAAAAGGTTCAAAATAAGTAGCAATGTTTTGTGGGGTAATCGATCCGTTGCGTCATCCACCATCTTAATTTAGGGCCTTTCTTTAATGAATAACTCCTTTATTTTCAATTTCACACAAAATAATACGAATAATTATATCAAATGTTGTTTCAAATGGAATTCCCTACACAGGTTTGGTTCTAATATTTTTTTTACTAGAATCGATATTTTCCGATGTATACCCAATAGAGGGGGTGAATATTTTTTTAATAAACACCACGTTTGTTTTCAATTTTATATGAAAAGTGGTTATGAACAAAGTTATTTAAAATTCAATTTCCTACAATTTTGATTCCCATATTTGTTTTTCGAGGGTTAAATTTTGTCATTTTATTATCAAGTTTAATTTCAATTTTACGTGAAACATGGTTTGAAACAAAATATAATGTTTAATAATAGTCCGTGCAATCCTGGATAGAACCTGGGATCCCACGCTGCCATGGCAGGGCATTTTTTCTCACAGAGAAATACCTTACGTATACCACCGGCCGCAGGGGGAGCACGGTGGGTATGTAGGAGTCTCCATAAGAGGGGTAGCATACCCGCCAAAACTCTGCGCAGTCCCTGCGCATAATGCATATAATATAATAAACCTTTGATCGAAATTTAAAACAAAAAACAACAAAAGAAAACCATTCATAACCATTAATAATCTATGTGATAAACTAAGCAATTGAAATAACTATTATAAAAAATATAATCACTGCACATACTTCTTTTTAGCGAATATTAATAAATTATATATTTATTAATATTTGATGATGATTATATTGGAATGTCGAAATCAATTAATATATTTCAAAAGTAAACAAAAATGCCTGACTACGATTAATAACCTAATTCTGACGTTTCGCCGGCCGCTGCCGCGGCACGCTCGCTACGCTCGCTCGGCTCGCGCGGGTGTGGTCACCATTCAACCTAACGCTTCTCCTCGCTTTGCTCGTCGTCGCACCTACCGTGACTTTGCCTTAAACTAATCATCAAAACTGAATACCATTAAACATACATCATTATGTTAACGGAATTATACCAAAATGTCAAATCATAGTTATCGAAAAAAATATGATACTTTTAGAGTATATAATATTAGTAGTATATAAAATTATAGTAATACAGTTGATCGATATATCAAGTGCTGGTATAGATTCTAGATTACATAACAACTATAACGTATTTCAAATAAAATTATATCAACTGTCCGTTACGTCAAAAGTATTTTATATCCAGTGATGGGTATTCAATGAATTCAAAATGAATTTCAAACAACAGTCACGCACCCACTTATAGTTTCACTTATGATAATCATGCAATCTCGTAACATATTCAAGTGATCTTTTTTGTACCCGGATACAAAATGTAAAATGTACAATTGTTCCAATATCCCCTTCAAATGCTAGAGTCTTACCTTGGCATTTTCGCTTGCCTTGCCTATACAAGTCTATACATTCGTCAATGACCTGGTGGCTGGTAGGCTGTGACCCGTCCACTGCCCCGCATGCAATTCTACTTGTAGTTAACATTACTTTTTGATGCGCTGCCTCATATCTGTCACAGGTGTGTCATTGGAGTTAAAATCGTTGCGGTTTGTTGTTGTATTGCTTGTATAATAACTAGTGATGGATGATGATAAAAAGTATTATATATTAATCTAGTGCCTCATCGATTTATCTATCGTTCCCTCGAGAACTATCCGTCTAGTCTGGAAAAAAAGGTAGCTGTAAATAACTCTACTCTACTCCAAATGTCATTCAAATCTGTTCATCCGTTTTTGCTTGAGTAACAAACATTCGTAAATCCAAACTTTCACATTTATAATATTAATAATTGCGCACCTGGATTTCCCCGCGTGGTGATGAGAAGTATATCCTATGTTTTATTCCAGTGCCTCATCTTTCTACATACCAAATATCCTCTAAATCCGTTCAGCTGTTCTGGCGTTTTTGAGTAACAAACATCCATTCCATCCATCTATCCGAACGGATCTGGATGAAATTTGGCACAGAGATAGATTATTGTCTGGAATAGCATATATGCTACTTTTCATCATCATCATCATCATCCGTCACCACGCGGGTGAAAAAGCGTAATATTCATGGGCACAGCATAGACCAAATAACAAGATTTCCGCCTACGACAAGATCTTAATGATGACAGTTATGTCAAAGTTTGTGTCAGTTTCTGGTAGTTTAGTCAAAAGCACGTTATCATTTTGACAGCTCGATACACTAGACGTGAACGATTTATTTATTTATTTATTTATTTTATATAGAAACACCAACAAACTTACAATTATACAACTGATCTGATATGTACACCTTTAACAGGCGTTTACAGCTTTCACAATTTAACAGTGATAGGAGATAAAAAGTTACATTAAAGTTAACTAAAATTAATACATTAAATATTACAACTAAGACAAAAAAGTCGGAAACAGAAAATTCAATTTCATTGCAATTAGTTAGTGTTGTGTAATAATTTTGTTATTTTATTTTTAAATGTGTTTAAAGGGTCATGAAAGATATCAAGATAATAATATAATATATATATATATATATATATATCACCTTGACGATATTTGTGATTCATTTTTATTATTTATATCTACGTAGGTTCTGTCTCTTATTATTAGTGTTTTCTGATCGATTTACTAAGCATTAAAATTTACTAATACTATTTAAGCAATTGCGTTTGACCATGTAAATATTGTATGACATTTTGGTATAAAAATAGTTATGGCCTTGGAGAACATAATACGCTACACTAAGTACTAATCCTGCGCAGACGAAGTCGCGGCCATTAGCTAGTATATATATAAGCTATAGTAGAATATGGACTAATAAATTGCAAAAATAGTGCATACATAAAGATCATCTACTCTAAGATTATTAGTGTCTGTAATCGTGCGCGTAAATAAGACGTCACTAAATCCACGCTCATGCCAACAGATTCAATCCACAAACAGAAAGTGTGTCAAAAGTGTGGCTATAAATAACGCTAAAAATAATCGGACAAGTTAAAAATATATCGAGAGCCATGCTATTATATCTGATGACTCAGTGTTGGGATCAGGTCACGCGGTCGTCACTCTACACACTAGAAGTGCGTTCACTTTTTAGAATTCTTATGAGAGTTGCAGCATTATAAAGAGATTATTTTATTAATAATTAAACAAAATATTATTTGACCATTTTTCAATTACTGTGTATTTACTGCACTGTATATCAATGACTAGCTGCTCTCCGTGGTTTCACCCGCGCGGGGATGGATGATGATGATGATGAATCTTATATATCCTATGTAATGATCATCATCATTATCAGCCGGAAGACGTCCACTGCTGAACATAGGCCTCCCCCATAGAACGCCACTTGGACCGGCTACTTGCTTCCTGCATCCAGCGATTCCCCGCGGTTTTTATGAGGTCGTCGGTCCACCTAGCAGGGGGCCGGCCTACACTACGCCTTCGGTTGCGTGGTCGCCACTCGAGAACTGTTCTTCCCCATCGGTTATCAGTTCTGCGAGCGATGTGGCCTGCCCATTGCCTCTTCAACTTGCTAATTTTGAGAGCTATGTCGGTCTAGTTCTCCTACGGATCTCCTTATTTCGGATCTTATCACGCAGGGAAACCCCAAACATAGCCCTCTCCATTGCTCGTTGAGCGACTTTAAGCTTGTTAATGAGGCCCACAGTAAGGGACCACGTCTCAGTGCCATAAGTCATCACTGGCAACACACACTGGTTGAAAACCTTGGTTTACAGGCTCTGAGGTATTGGGGACGTAAAGATGGATCGAAGCTTCCCGAACGCTGCCCATTCGAGCTGGATTCTTCCTTTATAGCCTATGTTACTCATGGTGAATAGCTTTCCAATGGTGAAAGAATTTTTTATATCGGTCCTGTACTTTTGAGCCAATTCGTTACAAACATATTTACAAACAAATCTTTCCTCTTTATAATATTAGTATAGACATAGATTATATGTAGTATGTAGCATACCTACTCAATCAAGAAAAGCGACTGTTTTTGAAACTGAAATAGACATGTGATATTTCTTTCGATTGTATCCTACTAATATTATAAACATGAATGGTTGTATGTATGTTTGGATGTTTGTTACTCTTTCACGCAAAAACTACTGAATGGATTTCAATGAAATTTGGTATGTAGATAGATGAGGCACTAGAATAACATATACTTAGGATACTTTTTTATCATCATCATTCATTCCACGCGGGTGTAACCGCGGAGCGCAGCTAGTAGCATAGTAAACTGCTGTAATTAAGCGCTCGTCACCCTAATAATGTTAAAGTATTACATAAATCAGCCGTGTTCGCACTGCTGAGACTCGAGCTTTCCTCTTAGAGAAAGGAGTGGGACAATAATCCACCACGCGGGTCCAGTGCGGCTTAGTGGATAGGGTAGTGGCCAACCCATGTCAAAATTTTCAGGCCGCCCGCATGCATTCTATATAGCCTAACGACTAGCTGTTGTCCTAACTAACAACCGGGACCGACGGATAAACGTGCCCTCCGAAGCACGGAAGCGCTCAGTTGAATAATTCCACTAGCGGTCACACATCCAACTATCTGATCGCAGCAAGCATTGCGTAGCTTGTTGATCGGTTAAGATCACCAAGTCTTATTCGTTATGTATTTTCACCAGCAACATTACCATCCAATCAGAACACATGAATGTCTACACATAAAATAATCTGAATATATAACAGTGGACATATGCCTGAAGCCTCGACTTACACCATTGCATTCTTCCTAGTTACCCATATTTTTCCATACAAATCCGCACCCTCACTGACTGATAATTCGTAAGACAAACACAGGGAAACTCATCTTGCGGTGTAACCTTCTCAAGATGTCAACTCAATGATTTCTTCTCAACAAGTGATGCCGGTTCATGAAAGTTTTCTGTCTAAATTCAATAAAATTATTGAGTTTGCGGTCGGCATCAATCATTTATCTATTCACTTACTACGGACAGAAATTTGACATAACGCCCATACAAATAGTGTCAATTATCCTACAAATAAATAATAAATATTTAGTCGTAGCAATTATCTATATCTAGTAGGGACCCCGGCGATAGATGAATTATTAACACCGGCCGTAACACAACACGGACGCACTTTTGAACGTCAATTCAATTAATATAGTTTAAAAGATTCCGGAACAAGCCGGTATCCCAAAAGGCTATAGTACCATAGACCACATCCACACGCTACGGCAAGTTATACAGAAGACCGAAGAGTATAACTTGCCTCTTTGTCTAGCGTTTGTGGACTATGAGAAAGCCTTTGATTCGATCGAGAAGTGGGCAGTGCTTGAGTCTCTCCAGCGGTGCCGTATTGACTATCGGTATATTGAAGTGCTGAAGTGTTTGTACAAAAACGCCTACATGTCAGTCCGAGTACAGGAGCAGAGTTCGAAGGCAATTCCATTGCAAAGAGGCGTGAGACAGGGAGACGTTATATCTCCGAAACTGTTCACCGCTACATTGGAAGACGGCTTCAAGCTTCTGGAATGGCAAGGACTTGGCATCAATATTAACGGCGAATACATCACTCACCTTCGATTTGCCGACGATATTGTAGTCATGGCAGAATCCATGGAAGACCTCAGTACAATGCTCGAAGGCCTCCATCGAGTTTCCCAACGGGTAGGTCTTAAGATGAACATGGATAAGACGAAAATTATGTCTAATGCCCATGTTGTACCTACCCCAATATCAGTTGGAAACTCAGTTCTCGAAGTTGTTGACGAGTACATCTACCTGGGACAGACAGTCAAACTAGGCAGGTCCAACTTCGAGAAAGAGGTCAATCGTCGAATCCAACTCGGCTGGGCAGCGTTCCGGAAACTTCGCGAAGTCTTCTCGTCAAAAATACCTCAGTGCCTCAAGACAAGAGTCTTCGACCAATGTGTGTTACCAGTGATGACTTATGGCACTGAAACGTGGTTCCCTTACTATGGGCCTCATAGATAAGCTCAATGTCGCACAACGAGCTATGGAGAGGCCTATGCTCGGGGTTTCTCTACGTGATCGAATTAGAAATGAGGAGATCCGTAGAAGAACGAAAGTCACCGACATAGCTCAGAAGATTAGCCAGTTGAAGTGGCAGTGGGCAGGGCACATAGCACGCAGAACAGATGGCCGATGGGGCCGAAAGGTTCTGGAGTGGAGACCACGTACCGGCAAGCGCAGCGTAGGTCGTCTACCGACACGGTGGACAGACGACCTGAGGAAGGTCGCAGGACGACGTTGGATGCAGGCCGCTTCCAACCGGTCCTTTTGGAAAATCATGGGGGAGGCATATGTTCAGCAGTGGACGTCCTACGGATGAGATGATGATGATGATGATGAAAAGACTCCTGCAGGCTCTCTACCAAATTAAACAAAGTCATTAACGACTCGGGTTCCTTCTCTTCAATTGGCTCTTTACGATGTAATTACGCTACCCCTCATCATCATCATCTCAGCCGTAGGACCTTCACTGCTAAACATATGCCTCCCCCATTATTTACCAAACGTTTGGAAGCGGCCTGCGTTCAACGTATACCTACTATTTAAAAAATGTGAATACCTATTTGTGTTTGTTTGTATGATTTTACTTACCTTTTTATGCTGAATCTGCCGTGTGATTCTCTAATAATTCATCGATGCGTTCGTCGACGAGCTCACCGATGTCAAATACTTAATGAGATGTCGTCATTTGTTTCACGGATGTTGTCAAAGATGCACCGATGTTTGCTCTTAGAGAATCGCACGGCATCTTATCGGATGTGAGTGAAATTTGAGTTCGTGATAACGTATACCTACCTAGAATAACATGCATATAGGTACTGCTTTTGATCCTGAAAAAAGATTATGTATAATTGTCCGCGCGGGCGAAACCGTGACTCGCTGAAATTCTGTATTATAATCCTTATTTAATAAGATGGTTGGCAGATGAAGACATGAAAGAAGTTTAATACCTTTGATAAAAAGGGATTCGTTACGGTATCCCCCTATGGACGTAGAAGATTTACACCAAATTCCTAAAGGTTTTCCTGTGTTTGTCTTACGAATTATTTTATTTGTATTTAAACCGTCAACAAACAATAACCGAGCACTGCTGTGCAGCCGGGGCACAGCACGAACACCTTGCCCGATATCAGAATATTCTAACACGAATATGATTTAACATTCTATCTACGTCGGTCAGACACCAACCGTTACCACAAATCAAATTTCCGCCACTGAGAGGCGTTTTGGACGTCGTGGCAGTGGCAGTTAAATTGAAACCTAGCTGAGCTTTAAACTTGCTAACTTTGATAAAGCAATTTAGAAATCCTTGTTGTTTTAGTAAAATGTTACAGATGACAATAATGTGCCTGATTTTGCATATCCCCTGTGGGTCTGGGAGCAACAGTCACTAGGCACGGCGAATATAAAAGTTATATGCCCGCACGAATATTTAGTCTTAAGTTGTACAACATTTCTACCGGACACATACGAATACGTCTTTCAAAAGTTTTAATTAAGTCACACTCTCACAGTGATTTCTATCGTGAACCTCTGAAGTACACAGCTTTTGTGCACTACTGAAGCACCTGCAAAGAGGAATTCTTGCACAAAAACCTACCTCTAATTAGTCGAGTTTTTCAGTTACGAGTACCATTATTACTACGACTGTAAATCCTTTTTACTCCATGCCTCCCTCAGCCTCCAACTTCGCCTTTTCTTTTCCTTATAGTGACTGAGAAGCGTACTTACTAGCGACCCTAGTAAATTGACTTTATACGTTTTGGATATAGGACACTTTCTAAATTATTAACTGAATTACAAAAAAGCTAAATGTAAACATTCACATGTGAAGCACGTTGAAAGGTGAAGGATTGCTAGACGAATGGGGCTAAATAGCTGGATCTCTGGGTTACAAGGACAGCGCAGTGCTACGCAGACCTACATGTATGCAGTCGCCGGGGGTTGCTATGAAAAAGTATTAGTAGATTTCTGAAAATGCATGGCGTTGTCTCTTTTATATTATCAGCATCACATATTTTTTACTCTTAGTCAAAGGGATTTGTACTGGCTTGTACTGGGCTGATACGATTATGCCGCCCTGGTAATTACAACAGAATAATGTGAAACTAGAAAATGTATTGCATGGAATGTGTCCAGATCTGCGTCTTATCTATCCAAGTGACCAGCATTGGGTGAGGTTGGATCATACGGTACCATATATATTTCTCTTTTGATTTTTCATCAAAATATTCCTTCGAGAGATCATAACATTCTTTTTTCAATAAGGGCATGTAATTTTGGATAGAGGGGGTATATGTACAGTCAATACCATCAGAAATTGCTTACTTGGCTAAGATATCAGAATTTTCATTTCCATCAAGGCCATTGTGGGAGGGTACCCATTGTAAATATGTTAGCCTGGAATCAGTCAGTAACGTTACTAGAAGATTTATAATCGCGAAGGCTACTGGTAAGCCTCGGAAAACCGAAGTACACCGAGCGAGGTGGTGAAGCGAACTCTTTGAATCTGATAAGATAACAACATTGTTATAATTCATTGAGCTTATATAGGATAAAGCTTCATAGATTGATACCAGTTCAGCTTCCATTATAAAATTAATCTTCGACTTCAATGGGATATTTGCCTGAAAATCATAAAAAGCAACCCCCGTTCCGAAATTATCTTTCGAGCCATCTGTCAAAAAAAGTTATGGTACGAGTAATGGGGGATCCCAATAATCTATCTATCCACAGCTTTCCTTACTACCCATAGGAGTTTGACATAACGTCCATACAAATAGTGTCAAATATCTATCTCTATAGTAAGGTAAATCGCCGATAGGTAGATTATTGGCCCCGGCCGTAAGTCGGTTAGCGTTCGTTTAACGGCCGGTCCCAATAATCTATCTATCGCCGGTTTACCTTACTAGGGTTAGATATTTGACACTATTTGTATGGAAGTTATGTCAAATTTCTATCGGTAGTAAGGAAAACCGTGGATAGATAGATTATTGGGATCCTCCATAAGTAATTACCTAACCCATTGTTTATTCAAAATCACCAAATGATATTGGCGTTTGGGGTTTGAGACTCCATTTATATTAGGCCTTATAAAATCTGTATCGTTTAAACTAGTAATCCACTGGTCCAAAGAAAGCATACCTAATTGCAAATTTGAATAAATGGAAATTGAGTTGAATTTTTCATAGATTATAATAAGCAGAGGATTTTTCTTATCATTACAATACCTACTCTGAATGATATTGCTTAGATTAGAAATAAGATTAATATACGAGTTATTTGAAACAGTTTTTTTAACCAGAACTTCCCTGTTAGGTAACGTCTTCTTAAATTGGACATGGATATATATTAAGATCACTTTCCATTACGTGAAGAGAGATGCTTTTTATGTAACCTCCAATTGTTCTCATGGCTTGATTCTGATTTTTTTCTTATTTATATAAATAAGTCTTAAGCAGTTGTCATATAAAAAACTAGCATGATCTACCGGACTTCTTATAACACTAGTATAAAGCCTATGTAAGTGTTTTGGGTGGAAACTCTAGCCTGAGCAAGGTAATACTATAAAACTATTTACAAATTTCAACACTTTTGGAAGTTGCATTAATGTGTTTATTCCACCGTAGGAATCGATCCAACCACATCACAAGATACTTAACATTATCTACTACTGCTAAAGCAACATCTTTGGTTTGATGATATATATTATACGTTCGAAACCCCTTGGAGAATACGCATACTTTACTCTTTAAAGGGGATATTTCTAATTTAATCTCACGAAAATATGTAGCGCCTGTTAATGTTGATTTTGCGCTTCTGTCCAAGAAGCACATTGTGTTTTACAATAGCGAATTGGGTAGTTGTGCTCGTGATATAAGCTTACGCTTGCCCATGGCACTTGCAGCAAAGTACTCGGAGTGCGCGCTCTCCAGTAAGTAGAACGTCTTCGCGACAAATAGGCGACAAAGGTGGGACGAGGCGGTGCGGTGGGGGCGGAAGATGCTTGCCGGCGATCATTACGCGAGTGCCGGCAGAGCGGTCGGCGTTGGCAGTTCAAGATCTTTACGGCAGCCGTGCGATTCTCTAGCGACCGTTTTCAATAATCTATCGATCCACAGTTTTCCTTACTACCGATAGAAATTTGACATAACGTTCATACAAATAGTGTCAAATATCTATCTCTAGTAAGGTAAACCGACGATAGATAGGTTATTGAAAACGGCCATAAGAGCAAACATCGTTGCATCTTTGATCATCCGTGAAACAAATGACGAGATATCAAGGAACGTTAGATAAACAACCTTATGTACAAGGGCGACATCTCAAGTATTTGACATCTGTGAGCTCGTCGACGAGTGCATCGACGAATCATTAGAGAATCGCACGGCTGTTTGTAGATGCGATGTTGATATCCCTACACGCGTCTCTCGCCAAACCTCAATCTACGCGCGTAGGGAAGACGTTCTACTTAGAGATATTTACTTCTTTGCTTGCAGTGTCACCCAGAACTTGTAACTGTAGGCGTGGCACTGCATTGGCACGCTTTCAGCTCGCCGGAATATATTTCAATATTTGCTCAAAGAGGCTTAAATTTGTTAATTATTGGAAATGATATTGAACATTATGTACGCCCGATATTTGGTCACAGAGGAGTATCTCATTATGTAAAATATTGGAATTGCAAAATTATGTTTCGCTCAAAGTGAAAACTACTTTGAGCAAAACATAATTTTGCTAAATGAAGTTTGGAATATTCGAACTGATAAATTACGTTTCAACATTTTACAGAACATATGTAACAAATCTAGTTATCGGTGCTCAGCATTTCCGCGCGGAATTAATATGCTACGTTGTTTATTTTATCTACAGACTTCCAAAAAGGAGGAGGTACTCAATCGACTGTTTTTTTGTTTGTTACTCGTACCTCATAACTTTCGATAAGGTAAACTGATTCTCAAAATTCTTTTTTTGTTTGATAGCTGGTGCTTCTCGTTAGGTCCCATTTAAATTTCATTTAATTCAGTAAAGTACTTTTTGAGTTACACTTCAATAACTGAATAAAATGGAAGTCGGTATTTAATTTTTTAATTTTACTTTTTCATTGCTATTTATAATTATATTTCATATAAATTGTATGTATCGCAAGAATGAAAGGGTGCTGATGATATTATTTAAAAAGTTTGGAATTTATGAAGTTAATAGCTGACGCGCCAGCGGCTTCGCTCGCTCTTGCCTACGCAGGATACCGTTATACCTATACAGTTTTTTAACTATCCCACGGGAACTCTTTAATTTACCGGGCTCAAAAGTATCCTATATGTTGATCTAGGATATAATAAGGTGCTAACCGTACAAAATTTCATTTAAATCGGTCCAGTCGTTTCGGATATTAGCCTTTATTAGAACAGACAAACAGAGAAACAAAAAACAATAAATAAAATTAGTTCGTATTCACTCCTTACATCCCCCTGACTCGGTTTTTAACATTTTTTTCGTACAGAAATTAGACTTCTACAATTTTATTGAAAAGATGAAAATAATGATTAATTCAAGTGCACTGTAATATGCCGCTAATGCTGTTATACCAGTATAAATCTTGAATCATAACTTAGTTATAAGTGATAGAGATCGCTTTTTAGCGATAAGTCCGCCCTTTGTACTCGTACTTTAGTTTTTAGTCTATCTCTCTGTGTATGTTTTAATTCTGTAACTGGAGTAAAATAGAGTATTTTGTATCGTATCGTAACTATATGATATAGCGTGGAAAATACTCTGGTAGGGTACTCTTTAACGGCCGGTGCCAATAACCTATCTATCGTCGGTTTACCTTACTAGAGATAGATATTTGACACTGTTTGTATGAACGTTATGTCAAATTTCTATCGGTAGTAAGGCAAACTGTGGATCAATAGATTATTGAAAACGGTCGCTAGAGAATCGCACGGCTGCCGTAAAGATCTTCGGGTGGTTTTTTCGTACATAGTACTACAAAACAGAAAACAATGCAATATAAAAACTGCCAACGCAATTATGTCAAATTTCTATCGGTAGTAAGGAAAACTGTGGATAGATAGATTATTGGGATCCCCCATAAGACTATTCAAAGATATATTAGCCATGATATGACTTTATTTGCTTCCCGGACTTCGCCGCATACTATCAGCTGTTTACGTTTTCACCGAAGCTCTCGTCATGCACGCTCGACAGCAAATAAATATCGCATGGAATCAATTTCTCGCGGCACCGTTACGATATTATCCGCTATCAAAATTGATTCATACGGTTTATTTGTCGCTTAAACACCGGACGGTTTTCATATCGACAGTATAAAGGGTCATAAACATATTATTTTCTTCATGTTAATCCATGTTAATATTGAACGCTGAAATTAATTTTGAATGCTGTTATACCGCCAGGGATTTAAAGCCTTATATAAAACTAAAATATGATAAGCTAGGAAAAGGCGATTTATTAAAATATAGTGCCCTTAAAATAAAATAATAGATATTACTGTCCTTAAGCAGTCTTTACGCGATAGAGCGTGGATGGAGACTGAGGAACAGGGAATGGTAAACTGAACTACTCATAACACATAAATGCTGATAGTGTTGTTTAAGTGCCTAAAAACAATAAGGTGCATATACTAAGGGTGCATATACAGTACGCGGAGAATTCCGTCGACGACGGGCTCGCGTCTGTTAATCAACAATGGGTACATTATTGGGTATAAATCGGAAAATATCGATCTTAAAAAAAAATTATCAGCACCAAAAATGTAGAAAGTTTAATTCTAAACAACTTTTGTTATGACCCATTTTTCGTGTGAAATTGAAGATAAACGAGTTATTCAATAAAAAGTATTGGACCTTAAAATCAAGATGATGGATGACGGTTCGGATCGAGTACCACTCAAAACAAAATGTAGACTGCCAGTGCGCACAACATAATCCGAAGGAAAATTAATACATAATTGTTTTTTCCGGGGTTCCTCCAAGTCCACATGGGAGCGGTCACTGTAGGTAGCGGTGGTGTATGGGCGCCACTGCAACTGAGGCGGGCTGCGGCATGTATGCGGCATATGGGCGGCACCGCGGCTGAGAGCTAGAATCCGCGGCAGAAGAGCCTTGACGGGGCCGCCACCGTTAGATGGCGGACGCGGTGGGGTCGCAGGGGAAGAGGACTGTCTGTATTCAGAGGTGTCGCTCTCCCTATCCAAGACAAGGAGGATAGGCTATTATCTGTGATCGAAGTAGCAGGCGGTGGGGCTACTCGCCTGATCCATCGTAGTGGGTCCTCGGGCGCCCAGACTCGGGAATGTCTGGGAATGTTTGATCCATAAAGGCGGTTGCGGCGCGCCATGTGCTGACATGGTTTTCGCGTGTTTTGCTCTAAAGGTGCCTTCTACGGGAAGGGGGGGGGGGGGGGTACTATCTATTCAGCTATGTCCTCGTCATTCCTGCGACAATCATTAAAAAGTCACACATCACTTCTGAACTTGAATACCTATAACAAAATCCTGCTCCATACTATACTCCAACAAAAAGAACCTTTACCATCTCAATTCTTAAGTAAAATGTTTTCAAATACGTAGGTGTTGGCGCTTACGCAACGTACATTTGGGGGCCAATACGGTGTGGTGCTAAAAGGGAAGTAGGTGACGACAATAAGACTTCGGCCACAACACGCAATGGCCCCACGCGAGCGTCGTGTAATGTATGCTTTGGCGGGCGGCTCGAATTATGGTGTTATGTAAAATTCATTTATTTTTAATTCATCTGAATATTTGTGCTACACCTCTACATACCACATCGGCAAAGTATTGGGCGCATTTGTATAGCTGGGTTGTTAATTATACAACTCTGCGATATTTTGTGCTAACAAAACTGCTAAGGCCTACTTGCACGTTGGCTCGGGTTGAATAAATAAGTCTACGAGTTTGTAAACTTGCGTTAGTCATATCAATTTTTAACTCTCATTTTGCCTTGCACGACTATAAAGATCACCGGTTTCGCTAAACTGACATTTCTAATCTTTAGATGGGAACGTTGAATTGTCTATGCGCTTATATTGTAACCTGACCAATAATGAATGAATCGAAAAAAAAGTCAAACTTATATCTATCTCTTTGGCACTACAGTACAATGTATATAGACTTTCTTGTTTATCCTTTGTTGTATGAAATTTGACGGAATTTTTATTCTATACGTATTCTCTCGTGTCATTTCCTCCAAAGAGTACATTTTACAGCAGAATGTAACCTCAATTTCTTTTGACACAAAACTTCACTAACCCTAGTTAATGACTTAACCCTCCCACATTGCTGTGTTAAATATTTCAATAAATAACCTTAGATTTACTTCTAACCTTTAACGGTGCAAAATAAATTAATTTCAAAACCCCGTTTTAGCAGTTGACTCTGAGTTATTGAAGCTAACTCTGGAACGTGCAAGTGGGCCTAAAACAGTTATGTCTAACCCTTCAGTCGAATGTTAGACGTAACGTGTTATTTATAAAACAACATATCTCCAAAATGGGAACCTGTGTTTCGAACGAGAATAGTTGACCCACATTGGTAAATAATTAACTCGAAACTAGTTCAGACTCGGTGTCGAACCTATCTATTTTCTGCTGTTGTTGGGGCTGTTTTATTTACGAGGTTGGGGTTACAAACTGAGGCCCCAGGCCTTCAATCAGATTTCTGTTTGCATAATTGGTAACACATTCCCCTCTAAGTTATTTACAAATTATTGGTGTAAACTAAAGTACAATTTGAAAATTTTATTACCGACTTCCATTCTATTCAGTTGTAGGACTGTAACTCAAACACCACTGGACCGAATTTGATGAAATTTATATGGGACCACCTCTTTAAAACAAAAATAAAATAACAAATAGGACCACAGGGGAAGCACCAGCTTTCAAATTATAAAAGAATTTTGAGAATCGGTTGCACCTATCGAAAGTTATGAGGTAACAAACATAAAAAAAATATACAGACGAGTTGAGCACTTCCTCCTTTTGGAAGTCGGTAGATAAATGAACATAAAAAATACATAAATAATTATTACATCATCATCATCATCATCAGCCTGTAGCAGTCCACTGCTGGACATAGGCCTCTCCAATTGCACGCCACTTAGGTCTATCTTGGGCTTCTCGCATCCAGTTTTTGCCAGCCGTCTTGCGCAGATCGTCACTCCACCGTGCCTCAGGACGTCCTACACTAATTATTACATAAAAAATATTAATACTAATTTTTTTTTTCGTAAAATATCAAGTATTGCTGCTTGTTAGTTTTGCTTAGTAGATTAACGTTCTTATCTATCCGTACTAATATTATAAAATCGTTTGCAACTCTGTCACTCTTTCACATTATCACGACTAAATGGCTGAAGGGATGGTAAAGGAGTTTGACAAGTATAACAATTATATCCCGAGGAAGGACATAAGATACTTTTCATCATAACCTATCACCTCGTGGATGAAACCGTGGGGTGCAGCTAGTTTAGTTATCTTAGTTGTGAATCAATGATTGAGAACAAGTTTGTTTTGCAGAAGTACTCGGAGCATTCGCTACGCGATTTTTTAGCTCATTATGAACTTTGTCTAAGGACCATAGCGCATGGCATCTCACGCGCGGCGCCGCTTCAAGACGTGAGCGGTTCATTCACACATGCCGCTGGTATCTTGATGAAGATAACCGACCGTTTCACAATGCGTTTTCGCAATGCGTAGCGCGCGGCTATTGTGTATAATGTGTAGGACGTGCGCCGTAAGCGACAACGAGGCGATGCATGCACGCATGCACCGATACAAAAGAGAGCGTAGTCCGCGCCAAAACTGATACGGGCCAAATAGTCGTATAAATTGATATAGGTCACATCACATTATTATAAAAGTCGTTGTTAGAAAATTGCGTCGGTAACTTCTTTATATTGCTAAGGGTTGACAAATATTACCAAGTCATATTGAGACTTGTTAGATTAATCTCCGTCATCAGCGATATGACCTTCTGCAGTTAATAATCATGGGTAAAATTGCTGGAAAAGAAGGAAGAAGTCGTGGTTGCGGAATATCCGGGAGTGGACTGAAATATCAGGGGCGTCTGAGTTGTTCCGCCGAACCAGAAACAAGAAGGACTGTCCACGCTGATCGCTAACCTCCACTAGTTGGAGAGGCACTTTAAGAAGAAGATGAAGTTTAATCTCATATAAATTTCATTATTATATTTATAAAAGTGACTTAATTAAATATCCTTGTAATAATACTCGTAGGTAATTCTGAACGTAATTGCGATTTTGTAATAATAAAACTGGATAATGAACGTGAGTTTCAATAACTTTGTAACTGCGATTATTTTATTCAACGCAAAATGCTCTTTTAAACATTGAGTACGGTTCGAAGACACAATCTTCCGCCTGCCATGCGATTACATCATCCTTTACCAGTCCACTGCTGGTAATAGGTCTTTCTTCCCAGTAGCTCGCTACTTAGCATGGTACAATAAAACATAGTAAGACTATCATCTCGCTACTACTTCTCACCTTGAGATGATAGTGATTCCACCTAGCCTGATAACCAACACAACATAGCGTTTGCTGGTTTATGGTCTAGGGACCTATCTTATAAGTTTATAAAACATTTTAATAAAAAAAGCTTATTATAAAGTCCGACATTATATAGAAGATAAAAATGCTTGGAATACTCCACTTCTGGCAAGCTGTCACTCTGCCACCCCTAAAATGTACTTTTTTCACACTTCAATAAGAAAGTCTAAGAGCGCTCCGGAAACTGGTTGGAGAATATTTCCGGTAAATATTACGCGAGTCCTAGCCGGTTTCAAAGTGTAATTATGAACAGAACTCGCGATAGTTTTCTATCTCAAAATACGAGTATAATTGTGTTCAGTGATGTACAGACGCCTTCTCACAGTCTTGTTGTAGTATATCTGTGGGACAGTTTAGTATTAGTGTAGGTCGTGTGATGCGTGCTGGCCGTAAACAACGTTAGTTATGATGGCTATAAACTGTCTGCGCATAAACGATAACTTGAAAACAGTCGTAACGCAGCGTGCCAGGGGATTGTTTCGAGTGGCCTTCTTCACACTTGCAATCAACTATAATTATAGTAAACAAACGGGCCGTCCTGCGGCTGCACTTGCCTTTATTATATGCCATTAATAAAGCCATTGCCTTCATATCATAATCATAATCGGCCTATTATATGTTCCCAATGGTGGGACTCGAGCCTTCCTCTCAGAGAGAAGAGTTGAGCCATAATCCAGCACGCGCCCCAGTGCGGCTTGGTGTATAGGTTAGAGGCCAACTCTTGTCGAAGTTTTCAGGCTGCCTAAAGGCCTTCGATATAGCCTAACGTTGTTATAAGACAAACAGGGCTTAACGTGCCCTCCGAAGCACGGAAGTGTTCAGTTGAATAATGCCACTAGCACACACCCCTCCAGCTCCTGACCGCAGCAAGCGTTGCTTAACTTGTTGATTGGTTAAGATTGCCAAGTTCACTGCGAGCACTTCCTCATTGCCTTACGCCTTTTTATGCCGTTACTTTATTTAGCGAAATACCTTTGTACTGCCGTAAGAAAAAAAAATCTTTTCAACTTCATGGGATAGCTTAGTGACCTTGCCTTCGAAGCGATGGATCCTAGGTTTGATCCATGGGCGGGGTGTGTTATGGGCAGAAATGTCTCTGGTCTTGAATGTGTGTGGTATGTAAGTGTGTATAGTGATACAGGAAACCTTAGTGTGCACTACTCGCAACTTCAAGGATTATGGTTGTCCTCGGGAACTCGGGCCCAGTCTCTTAGCTATTGAACCGCGTTATCTCAACTTAAATGTATGGTTTTAGATTCAATCGCGGGCCAGCGGCTTGCTATCGATAGTTTTTGACGTAATTGATATTCTGTAAACTATTGTGTTGCGCTTGCGTTGCTACAGTGGCATCCATTGGCAGTCTGATACATAACTTCAGTTTCCGTGATATTCTGAAGGTTTTTAGGGAGCAAAATGATTGAAGAAGTATTTATTTATTGTGATGTTAGAGATCCACTGTATTGATGTTTCGACTGACGCAGAATATTTTCAATTTTATTTCAGCGGCCACATTCGCAAGCCGTAGCAGAGCGTTGCGATTGCTATAAAACTGCGGTTGAGAACTATGTAGATGTAAAAAAACTACCGAATTAGACATTAAAGGCAATTCAATCGCAGAACTATCGCTGTAGCATGATGTTTGTCAATAGCTTGAGACAAGGGCCTCTATTCGTTGAATTGAGATTACCGCTATGTCTTATTCTGGGTATAAACCATCGTCATTTCAAATTTCATGCTAATTCTGAGAGCCTTTTCGGCGTTAAGAAGTAACAAACATAAAAACTCATTCACAAACATCCCTATTTATAATATTAGTGTCATAATGACCGTCTACGTTATATGTGGACGTTTGCGTGAGATATAACATAACGCGTTTTGACAGCAACACATGCAGCGAATGTTTTTCGATGTTACGATACAAAGCAGTCCAGACTTTGCTACAAACAAACTTACAAACCGTGTCCTTGTCATATTAGTGTTACATGTATGAGTTGGCACACTTATTGCTTTTGTTATTTATGCGCGTGTAATAAATACGCGACTAATATTATAATTAAGACATCCGACCTGAAGTCGATTCCTTCCTGTATACTCGCCAATATCAGCCTTCATTCCAACTGACGGACTATAGAGTGATCTGCTCAGAGGAGACTAGAAAGTGTTTATGTGGGCAACATTGGATAAATAGTTTGCCTCATATTAACAGCGACGTCTATCAATTACAATTGTATTGTAACATATGTATGTAAAGTTAAGCATGGCACTACACTTCGCTCGTCAATATGCTATAGTTAATTACATTCCTAAACTGATAATTTCGCTTGCTACAGTGTCTTGCAATCTTGAACACTTTCACGCTACAGTTTAGAGAGAAAATATAAAGAAATACACTTATACATTACAGTAATTTGATTTTCTGTTACAGGTGTATCTGGACACCAAAACACTGGACCTGACTTGTGCCGACCATCGGCACTTGGTGCTGCAGATGGCGCTCAAGTGCGCTGACATTTCCAACCCGTGCCGGCCCTGGGATATCAGCCAGACGTGGAGCCTGAAGGTCTGCGAGGAGTTCTTCAGGCAGGGCGACGTCGAGCGTCGTCTCAACCTACCACTGACACCGCTTTGCGACAGAAACAGCAACACCGTGCCCAAGATACAAACCGGTACTGCATACATACTTTTTATAAATATTTGGCCCTAGCACGAATAACTGCGTAAGTGTAAGGTAACGTGTCCTTCACGTGAAACAGTACAAAATGTCATTTATCTAGGGCAACTGGGGCACAGACGACTCATGGTTTGTACGCCGAAATGTGACGCGTTGACTCTTACGATACAAATACTTTTTCGCAAATTGTTTATGCTACAGCCTCTGTTCCATATTTGAAGTCCAACGTTATGCTTGATGGAGGTTAACTCGAAATGGACAAGGCATTAAAATTGACACAGTGTAGTTTTCAGGTCGGGAAAGGGTCCCCAACGTGTGCCGGAGCTGCGTTTAAATGGTCAACCGATTGACATCGTAGAGAGTTTCAGGTACCTTGGTCATGTCGTGACGTCCAAGCTAACCGACGACGAAGATATAGAACGCCAGAGACGCGCCTTATGCATTGTAGGTAATATGATTGCGAGGAGATTTTACAATGCAGCGCCTGACGTGAAGATGATGCTATTTCGAGCATTTTGTCAGACTTTTTACACATGTCACTCTGGACCGAATACACTGTGAAGGCGCACAACTCCATCAGAGTGGCGTATAACAACATCTTTAGGCAGCCGATGGGGTTGTCACGGAGCTGCAGTGCCTCTGGAATGTTCTTTGACGCGCGCGTTGATACGTTCAATGCCATTCAACGCAAGCGGATCGCCTCATTCATATCTAGAGTTGACATGTGTAAAAATACCATAATCAGAAGCCTGGCAGACCGTCTGCTGCGATCTGCAACGTACCGACAATGGCTGGCTACTGCCACCTAGTAATATTTAATATTTTATATATTTTTATTTTTTATTTATTATACGTGAATTGTTGACATTTTTGTGTATACCTAATCTTGAATAATCAATCTGTTTTTCTGTTTGTTTATGGATCTCGAGTCTGCAATAAAGTACTATTATTATTATTATTTTGAATCTTGTTTATTTGCTCAGCTTTTAATAAAAGCTGGTAAAATCTGTAATCACGGGCAATAGCCAAGTAAATTACAGTGTGTTTTAAAGTTAATTATTTTCTAGCTGCATTAATTTTCTGACTATTCTGCAAGTATTTAAGATGGCAGCTTTTTGTAGTGTTATATATGTGTTATCTTTTAGGTTTATAAGTTTCAGGCTATTGAATATGATTTGGGACAACTCCAGTGCTTAAGATAATTATGGGGACTATGTATACTTTTTACTGCTTCCATATTCTAATTATTTGTTCCTGTAACTATATATTTACTCAGTTTCTCCGTGATTGTTTTATGTAAGGTGTTTGGAACTGCAATGTCTATCAGATAGGTTGTTTTATTACTTTTATCTTGTAAGGTAATGTCTGGCCTGTTGTAGTGAATAGTTCCATCGGTTAGTATAGCGCGGTCGTAATAAAGTTTGTGTGTAGTATTTTCTAAAACAGATTGCGGTTGGTATATTTTGCATATTTCCACAGCGTAATGTCATACGGGCTGCGGCTATAAGGCTCAGCAGCTGATATAGAGACCATCTTTATCCTCAAAAACGTGCTATACGAGCTATATAATGTTGTGTAAGGGATTTGAAAAAAAAAAATGTTTAAGAGATTTGTTATAATCAAAATTAAATTTATTTTTTAGATACATAAATCAAAATTTTAACTTTGCCTTCCTTTTAAGTATTTACAAATATAAATGTATGTTCCTAAAAATGTACATATGTGAAAGGTAAATAACTACCACCACTACCCTTTTAATACAAGGCATAATATGAGTGCGTTTCTACTAATAAAATTCCAAACTCAACTGAGGTCACAAAGTAAAATTCAAGTTGACTGTAAAAATAATTTTAATAAAAAAGCATATTATAAAGTACGACATTATATAGAAGACAAAGATGCTTGGAATACTCCACTTCTGGCAAGCTGTAACTCTGCCACCCATAAAATGTAATAATAGTAGTACATAAGTAGAAATATTGCAAACGTCTATATGAAAAAAATGGCCTCGGGTTTCTTGCTGCTTTTTCTCGGTAGGCTCTATATATTTTGGAACGCGGCGGTCGTCTTTAGAGTACCTACATAATAATGAATTGACATTCATAATTTAAGTGCGTCTTTGATGCCTAAATAGAATAAATGATTTTTACTTTGACTTTGGTCCCGGGTTCGATCCCCAGATACAGCAAACATTTGTGTGCATGAAAATATCTGGGTGACTTGTCTGAGCGGGTATCCTACTAATACTAGATATAGGTAATACCGAATGTTTGGATGCGTGGTGGTTTGTTTGGCTGAACGGATTTGGATAAAATTTACAAAGTTATGTTAACTTCTCGGCAGATAATCTTGCATTGCGGTGTACAGGGTAAGATAGCCTCTTCTACCGCCAAGCAAGTCGAGTTTCCCCGCCTCTTATGATAGATATGATGGTTCAAAAAGATAAAATATGTAAAATAGTGTTTTCTAATAAGTTTATTACTATTTAAATGTAACTCATCGAAGCTCGCTAGAAATGAAAACTTTACCAGATATTTCAAAATTTTAAACTGTCATATCGTCTTAAATTAATACATCTTAAATTTATATCGTTAAAGTGTTTCGAAGATTTGTATTTTAATAGTTTTTTCTTTTATTTCCAGGATTTTTCCAATACGTGGTGACGCCTCTCATCACAGAATGGCACCGCTTCCTTAAAAGCGACTTATCGGAACAGATGCTCAAGAACCTTGTGACAAACCACAAGAGATGGGACTCGTTCTCGAAAGAAGATATGCCAGAGGCAGAGACTGAGGCTGTGGAGGAGGAACTGGATTCCAGCGGGCACTTTTCTGACAGTTCAGATCCCTTATTGCCCAAATTCAGGCGTGCGTCGCTGGCACAGCCCCCACGCAAAGCCCCGCTGCGGCGTTTATCCGTTCCGCTCAACTTGCTCCGTCGCGAAAACGACCTGCCCGCCATCGCTCCGCCGAATCTCGACGACGACAGCACCGACAACTCGCTTTCTTCACCCGAGAAGCTCGTCTCTGAGACGTCTATAGCGTCCATCACAACTTCGCTTCAAGCTCAGCGCATCAGCCACGTCTTCAAGTGGAAGTTGGTGCGCCAGCCGACATTCCCACCGTTGGAGCTGAATACGCGTGCGCACTCGTTGATTCCCCGCGCTTCGTCTCACGACGACTCTCTGTGCCCGCGAGCCTCCAAGTCTGAAGGAGGGTTGCGGTTCGAATCACGTTCCGATAGTCCCAAAACTGGGACCCGCCTGCATGAGAATCTGACCGCGTGGCATCATGAATTTAGTCGACGCAGGAAATCCATGCCGGCGGAGGGTTTGAGTGAGTATTTTTGTGTCTAACTGAAGTTGTGTGTTTTATTGT
This sequence comes from Selenia dentaria, assembly GCA_917880725.1. Taxonomy (NCBI): domain Eukaryota; kingdom Metazoa; phylum Arthropoda; class Insecta; order Lepidoptera; family Geometridae; genus Selenia; species Selenia dentaria. Next base: position 43,183,264 of record OU862876.1, read on the forward strand.
ATTCATCTAATTTGACAGCACTGCGAGCGTGGATTGTCAATGGATGAACAGTTCACAGTAATTATCGGGTAAACATATTGCTGTCGCGGCTAGTTCCGTGCCAGAGACAAGGCAAGTGGAATCATAAAAATAATTTAGCGACGTGACGTCTGTTGATATGAAATAAATTGTCGAAATAGGATTTACTTTATTATCAAGCAAACACGAGTTTAAATAAAACTTAAATAACATAAGTTATTTAAGTTTTATACGACAAAAGTTGTGGACTTATAAACGTCGGCAATACCTAACGAATCCTGGGACCTACGGCTATTTTGTATCTCAGTTGCTAACAAACGTTGATCGAAATCGAGAAAAATGGCGGCTATAAGTCACTTTTGATACATAATCCCCATAATACGACATTCTCTAATTTTTATGATAGTGTTTCATTTCCTTAGTAAACCTTACCAACTCATCATTGAATCGTAAATTGAATAAAAGAAACAATTGAATTGACATGTTTAAACGTAAATTATTTAATTTACGACAATGCATTTTATCCTATTTATGACGTTTTACAAATTAAATTCTAATATGATATGGACCTGTTTGACTGAATTTCATGCTGTTCTTATTTTTCTTATTGTAGATCCGGCGCAAATGACATAACTTACGTATAACCGAAGTACTTTTATATAATGTAAGTGTTTTTTTTCTTCACTAGTTATTCCTCGCCAACGTCGTTTCCGCGAGCTACGCGATGTTTTGCCGCAGCTGCTTGCCCGGACACTCACGTCCCGGGACAGTCGCGGCCGGCGCGGCTCGGCGCCCGCGTCCGGCGCGTCCGACCGGTCCGGCTCCGGTCAGGGACGGCGCGGCTGCGGCTCGGAACGGCTCGATGAAATGGTTCTACCGCGACGCAGTTCTCTGCCCGTAGAGGTGATGACAGGTGCATGCTCGGCAAGCTTTTTACTCCTCTATCTTCCAATGATTATGTATTTCTTATAGACATGCCATCTCGATTTAGAATATACATTACCGTCACGCGAACTTTAATTGTATTATTTATATATTGTCTAACTAATTGCATAACTTTTTATTCGTAATTAATTGACGCGTATACATTTACAGCCTTACATAAGAACGCTGCTTAAACTTAAACAACGCACAATAATTTTGTAAATAACGTCATTTAAAGTTTATAAGTTTATATAGTAAGGCCCATAGTGCTTATATGGCATGTCTATATAGTTTTATAAAATCATTGACTCTATGCCTATCAAACATGGTGTACGAGTTTAGAATAAACGGTAGTATCGACTTTTTTATTTTGATTTATTTATTTAGTTTGAGCCATTGTCTATCACTGACTGACTTGATGTTCAGCGGTGATGCGGTCGAATATCGTAGCACATTATATCTAGAACGTTTAGACGGATTTATGAATATTAAATAATTATATTTATTGGACTTATTAACTTCTTTCTATTTGACATGGTTCTTTAATAATTCGTGTTATTAATTGAACTGTTGACATGCAAATTTTATTTGTACACGTAGAGGTATTTATTTATATCTTGACTTTTGACATGTTTCATTTCTCCCATGAGCGAGTCATCTATAACGCTATTAGCCTTTGTAGCAACATGCTTAACACCAATGTCTCTAAGGTAATATGCCTTATAAGTTAAATACATTATATACTCATATTGCCTAAGATTTTAAACACCTAAGACGCAAAATGCTTGAAGGTATACATATATATACAATATACTTTAAACTAAGTTAACTTAAGTTGTGTCTAAAACGCTTTAAAAAATTGCTTTAATAGTCAAATTCCCTTAAATATTAAAACTCATGTTGCCTATACTGTACTAAAGCTGCAGTTTTACTGTTAAACGGATCCATTGAACTGTGTTTCAAATACTCCCATTATCAACCGAAAAACCAAAACCAACACTAGGTAGGGTTAAAGAGTTGGTAAAATACATCACTTGCTTATTACTCGTATCAGACTTGATTATTAACAGTCATAATAAAGACACAATGCCGTCGTTGTTAATTTGATAAACTTTAATTATGCATTTTAAACATACTGCTACTTAGCCATAATAAGATTGAGGCAATTAGCAAAGCAGACATAACGCATTTCAGGTCTTTTGCTACTAAGACCTAAAGCGATTTATGTAATTTACAAACCAGATATTATGCCTTTTAGGTATAAAGCTACTTAGACCTTTTGTTTTTTAGATGACTCGCTCATGAGGGTTTCATTTTATGGCATTCTGTAAGTGGTGTATACATATTGCTTGTCTATTTATTCAAACTATGAAAACATTTAAAAATGGTTATGAATAAATGAGTATTTGAGTTTAATTGACAACTGTTTTTTAGGACTGCCACTAGACTACCGTGTAGTTACACCAGCAGGGCTTTTATGCATCTCAGTTGCTAACAAATGTTGATTGAAATCGAAAAAATGGCCGCTCTATGTCAGTTTTGAGAACTCTACTGATCAATAATTTTATTAAGTTGCTGACAAAAGTGACATAGAACCGCCATTTTTTCGATTTCTATCAACATTTGTTAGCAACTGAGATGCATTGCCTTATAGGTTAGTTTCTGCGTTTTATTGTATACGTTAGTCGATTACCAATACGGTTGTTACAGTCAAGTAAAGTTAGTGCCATAGAGAATGGTACGCAGTAAGATTACTTGCTTTCCAACTAAAGAGGTAGAAGTGGTTGCAATCTAATCTATTTTTTTGCAATTATACATACATAAAATCACGCCTCTTTCCTCGTAGGGGTAGGCAGAGACCACGGATTTCCACTTACTACGATCCTGACATATCTCTTTCGCTTCATCTATACTCATCAATCCTTTCATACATAAGCGTCGGTTTAGGGTACTTTTGACCTGGCCTTTTTTCAGAACGTCTTCAATCTGATTTCGGAACGTTCGCCTAGGTCTTCCCCTTCCAACACTTCCGTTTACTTGTCCCATGTATAACTGTTTAGTCATTCTCATTTCATTCATTCTCTCCACATGTCCAAACCATCTTAACATGCCTTTCACCTTTGCAATTATGTACTCTTCTAATTCTCTACCAAGTGTAGAGTACTTGTAGGTAACAAGCTGTACTATACTTACCGTTTACTCTACTCGTACACTAGAGATTAAGGTAAGAAACTATTAAGTATTATACATTTTCATTTGTGACCTCCATTCGTAATATACATAATACTTATGTATAGATGTCAGTGTGTAAATTTAAATTACTGAATTCAATCACACCGTAAACTATTCTATATACTAACTTTGTATTATTCTGTGTCATACACTTGTTAATAGTTCAAAAGTAATTAGTTTCAATAAAGACAGTTATATTAGACAATACCCGGTCAAAATATATCATTTTAATTCTCTAGGCGAGTCGTTAATCTAACAACGCCTTGATGTGCCCAGATACTTTGTAAATGTTATATGGAGACGGTACAAGCACGAGGCCCGCCTGATGTTAAACGATAACCTCTGACTAGAACAGAAGTGACGAAATGCACTGCGCCCGTAACCGTCTGAGACCATGGTTGTTAAGTCTCATGTGCTTGTAATTTCGCTGGCACCCTTCAAGTCCGAGAACAGTATTGCGAACATCACTGCTTCACGGTAGAAGTAGGTATGGTGGAAGTACTTACCGAACGCTCAATCACAAAGACTTCTACTGCTACTAAAAAAATTTAAGATCAGTGAAAATAATAATTCATATGTATTATTATTATTAATTCATTATAATTATATTCAAAAAATAAAGCAACCTTGAGGCTTGCCGAGTTTTAAATAGACTTTCTTGATATTATTTCATTTTTAATAACGTCTTATAGATAAATTAGAAACATATAACAAAAACCAATAAAATAATGCAAAGTATTATGTATTTAAAATTATTTCTTTAGATAGTCTTAAGTATATGAAAATAAATTTGAACTCTTACATTAACCTAAGATAAAATGTAATCTGCAGGGCTGTTACGTATCTCAGTTGCAATCAAACGTTGAATGAACTCTATAAAAATGGCGGCTCTATGTCAGTTTTATCAGTTAACATTTTAGCTTTTTTGTCGTCCAATCAGATACGTATTTGCCCTGCACGTTTCAACGTACAATTCAAAATATTCAGAAATTATTATAATCACTAAATAGTTGTCTTCCCTAAGCTTAACGGCTAAATTATCCAGATCCAGTACCGGTTCCCGTGTGTGCTTTAGATAAAAGAAATCTCCACCGAATCTCGGATAATGTAGCCCGGAGCAAACACTGTCCTTTCTTTTCTTCTATTATTATTTTTCGCATCGCTACTTGTTTGTTAGTTTTAGATGTATGTTATTTATAAATGTATCTATACAGTAAATGTGAACACAACACCAACTTCCCAAACACATTATTGTTTCCCTGCTAAACACTTAACAGCACAATAATACTTTCAAGAAGATAAGATATGACTCCTCTTAGCAAGTCATGTCTCAGCAAAATGCTGCTAATAAAAAAAGGCTGTCTATAGACACTTAGTGCAAAAAACACTATCTAGATAGACACCTGCTAAAACACTGTCTTTAGAACACTAGCCGTGAAGTGTATATAACACTTCACGGCAAAAGCACCGTCTATGGAATACTAGACACTTCCCGACAAATACACTGTCAATAGATACTTTGCGACAAAGCACTATCTATAAACAGCTCCTGGCAAAAGCACCGCGTATTGAAAATGTGTCCGTGTCATGCAATGATTGCACCAAGTGTCTAACCTGGTAAAATCATATCATGCAGAACACTAGTTATAGACACTTCACGGCAAAAGCACCGTCTATGGAATACTAGTCTGTAGACACTTCCCGACAAATACACTGTCAATAGATACTTTGCGACAAAGCACTATCTATAAACAGCTCCTGGCAAAAGCACCGCGTATTGAAAATGTGCCCGTGTCATGCAATGATTGTACCAAGTGTCTAACCTGGTAAAATCATAGCATGCAGAACACTAGTTATAGACACTTCACTACAAAAGCACCGTCTATGGAATACTAGTCTGTAGACACTTCCCGACAAATACACTGTCAATAGATACTTTGCGACAAAGCACTATCTATAAACAGCTCCTGGCATAAGCACCGCGTATTGAAAATGTGCCCGTGTCATGCAATGATTGCACCAAGTGTCTAACCTGGTAAAATCATATCATGTAGAACACTAGTTGTAGACACTTCACGGCAAAAGCACCGTCTATGGAATACTAGTCTGTAGACACTTCCCGACAAATACACTGTCAATAGATACTTTGCGACAAAGCACTATCTATAGAACAGCTCCTGGCAAAAGCACCGCGTAATGAAAATGTGCCCGTGTCATGCAATGATTGCACCAAGTGTCTAACCTGGTAAAATCATAGCATGTAGAACACTAGTTATAGACACTTCACGGCAAAAGCCACGTCTATGGAAAAGTAGTCTGTAGACACTTCCCGACAAATACACTGTCTATGGAAAACATTGTTATTTATGCAGATACATGATTATTTATATTATTGGCAATAAAGCGGATTAGCAGCTTTATTGCTAATAATATGAATACCCCTAATTTATCCTTACCCTAGAAGCAAAAGTGTGGGTGTTAAAAATCAATGCTGAATTCAGTCTTGACAAGCAGCAGGGGTTTGGCCTTTTATGCCGACTTGCCTAATTCCAAACCTCGGTAAGATTCATCCTTTATGGTGTTCTTGTAATGATGCTAATATGACTTGTAACAATTAACATGATCAAATCCTCGCAAGTATCATGATTTGTATTGAAACGAAGCGTGCCGACTTTTTAATCATAATACTCGTTATAAACTATACCGACCGTCCGAGGATGTGCATTTTTCTCTCTAAAATGCAATGTTTGATATCGCTAAACAGCCGTAAGTGCTTGCAAAATCATATTATACAGATTGTTAAATGTGCAGGCGTCTTACTTCTCGCAGAACAATGACTTGACTGACTCATCAATTTATCACATTAATGATGTTATATTTATTATGTTACAGGTTTTCCACCACGATGAGTTAACACACTCGTCCGAATAACTAAGGCGCTGTCGGTCCGTTGATGCCGTAGACATGATCGATATGGATCTGTCGCTTTTAGACGTGTCTGATCTTGAATCATTCGAGGCCGACCTTGCACATTCACAATAATAATCATAACCTTTTATCAATAAACAGTATTAATATTAACTATTATGTCACAATAAGCACTTTCGCCCCGAAGCATGTCTCAACTATCAACCATTAAACTATGAACTTATAGTCTGGCTCTTTCGCCCGGAAACAAATGTTCACAATAGGCAAGTCCACTCTTATCAAGGGCGTCAGTATGATAGAATAACAATATAAATAATATAACAATGATGTCGTAAATAGGTACTTTCGTCTGGAAATAGGACGTTACAAATAGGCACTTTCGCCTGCAACATTGATGTTGCAAAAAGGTACTTTCGCCTGGAAATAGGACGTCACAAATAGGCACTTTCGCCTGCAACATTGATGTTGCAAAAAGGTACTTTCGCCTGGAAATAGGACGTCATAAATAGGCACTTTCGCCTGCAACATTGATGTTGCAAACAGGTACTTTCGCCTGGAAATAGGACGTCACAAACAGGCACTTTCGCCTGCAACATTGACGTTGCAAAAATGTACTTTCGCCTGGAAATAGGACGTCACAAATAGGCACTTTCGCCTGCAACATTGATGTTGCAAACAGGTACTTTCGCCTGGAAATAGGTCGTCACAAATAGGCACTTTCGCCTGCAACATTGATGTTGCAAAAAGGTACTTTCGCCTGGAAATAGGACGTCACAAATAGGCACTTTCGCCTGCAACATTGATGTTGCAAACAGGTACTTTCGCCTGGAAATAGGACGTCACAAATAGGCACTTTCGCCTGCAACATTGATGTTGCAAACAGGTACTTTCGCCTGGAAATAGGACGTCACAAATAGGCACTTTCGCCTGCAACATTGATGTTGCAAACAGGTACTTTCGCCTGGAAATAGGACGTCACAAATAGGCACTTTCGCCTGCAACATTGATGTTGCAAACAGGTACTTTCGCCTGGAAATAGGAGGTTACAAATAGGCTCTTTCGCCTGCAACATTGATGTTGCAAACAGGTACTTCCGCCGGGTAATAGGACGTAACAAACAGGCACTTTCGCTTGCAACAATGATGTCGTAAATAGGTACTTTTGTCTGGAAATAGGACGTTACAAACAGGCACTTTCGCCTGCAACATTGATGTCGCAAACAGGCACTTTCGCCTGCAACAATGATGTCGTAAATAGGTACTTTTGTCTAGAAATAGGACGTTACCAACAGGCACTTTCGCCTGCAACATTGATGTCGCAAATATGTACTTTCGCCTGGATCTAAGGCATCTCAATAAAGCACTTTCGCCTGGAAATAGGATGTTGCAAACAGACACTTTCGCCTGCAACATTGATGTTGCAAACAGGTACTTCCGCCGGGAAATAGGACGTCACAAACAGGCACTTTCGCCTGCAAAAATGATGTCGTAAATAGGTACTTTTGTTTAGAAATAGGACGTTACAAACAGGCACTTTCGCCTGCAACATTGATGTCGCAAACAGGTACTTTCGCCTGGATCTAAGGCATCTCAATAAAGCACTTTCGTCTGGAAATAGGACGTTGCAAACAGGCACTTTCGCCTGCAACATTGATGTTGCAAACAGCTACATTCGCCTGGAAATAGTACGTTGCAAACAGGCACTTTCGCCTATAACATTGATGTTGCAAACAGGTATTTTCGCCTGGAAACAATACGTTGCAAACAGGCACTTTCACCTGCAACATTGATGTTGCAAACAGGTACTTTCGCCTGCAACATTGATGTCGTAAAAAGGTACATTCATCTGAACCTAAGGCATTTCAACAAGGCACTTTCGCCAAGAATTATGAATTGACAATCAAGCACTTTCGCCTGAAACTATAATATGACATTAAAAATTCCAGTGATCTATTGTATAATAGAGTACTCGTAATATATATTGACCTAGTTTGTTAAATATAGGAATAAGTAGGTTTCTGTGAAAACATAAACCTAACCAAGCATAATAATAAATACTTACTATGTAATAATAAAACGATCAAATTTAATATGTATTAGAACTTATAACGAATTTATTGACACATGAGACGCTCCAGCTATTTATGAAGTAGGCGTTAGGTAGTACTTTGTTAAACGCTTGTGTCGATTATTTTATTGAGAATATGTCTCATATTTGAATGATGTCTTTGTATTCCAAAAATGATGACTACTTTTTATTTGTTGATCAAATGTGGTATCATTTTTTTTAGTTTTTAAGTTATGGTAAGTAATAAAGAAGTGATATTTTTTTTTAATTAAATGAAAATTTATCGCGTGGTCACATTCATTATACAATCGCGTAGATTTGTTTAAATAAAATTGTCATCAGTATGGACTTTTTAGAAGGCTGGACCTTCTGAAGATAATGAATTATTTTATTTATGTTGCCAGATTATTTAATTTACACTTGTGTGATAATATAATACTTCTACTACCTATTGCACTAGTTTTTCCCGATATACCCTATGTTTTAAGTGTCATGTTTTTAGTTTATTTTAATGTCGCCCGATATCTAACTTTTACACCGACATAACTTTTTTAAATATGCCTGTCTGCAATGTATTCTTATGTTAAATAAATCATTACTTGATACAACTGATAATAATACAAATACTTTTGAGTCATCAAAGTGCTACTTGACATTGTAACATGTGTAATAATGAAAATTTACAACTAATTTAATTGAAAAAAAAAACCTAAAATCTTTTTGTTTTTGGCTTACTTTTAAAATGTTTTTCAATTTCCACCAATATGCTACATGAGAGAAATCATAGACCAGGGCAATAACTCAAGAAGGTTTTAAAGAAAACTAAATCCGAAAAGATTCTTTTGATATTTTTATCCGTGATAGAAATTGTCACTTTTCATAACGTATATACTGATTTACCACTTTGAAAGCAATGGAGTATTTTTTAATAGTAATTGTATTTTTAATCTATGTATATACAATTAGAATACATTGCAGAATACAAGCATATGTTACTTGAACCACAAAAAAGTTGAAGATTTAAAGGTAAGATTTCTGGTGATTTAAAAACAACAACCTAAATAATGACATATCTAAACTACCGGCACTGACGCTTGACACACTTACGACACACTGACACTTACGGCCGGTCCCAATAATCTATCTATCGCCGGTTTACCATACTAGAGTTAGATATTTGACACTATTTGTATGCACGTTATGTCAAATTTCTATCGGTTGTAAGGAAAACCGTGGATAGATAGATTATTGGGATCCTCCATTAGGCGACAAAAATTCGTCGGTTAATGCGGCGAACATTCTGTATATTATAATATTATATTATCAATAAAAATTATGAACATTTGTATTCAAAAATTATACTATATTGTAACGGTAATAATTTTAAAATAAAGTAATAGTTTCAATACAAAAGTATATGTAGATGTTACATAAAACTATTGAAAACTAACTAATTAGAGAAAATTTCAAAATATCCATACATAATAGACAAAAAAATCGCAAATATGACTTCTTTTTAGAAAACATGTAATAATTGACAACATACAAAATACTGTTTTGTTTTGCATAAAGGGTAGATTACATAAATGTATTGGTAATTATACTTATTATTATTGTAATTTAAGAGATTTTATCTCGATCGCTCACTCGCGTCTTTGTAGTTGTGCTGTGTAAATAAAAAAACAATTAGGTGTATAATTATGTAATATAGAATAGCCTTATTTATAATTATGGTTTAAATAAAACGGGATTAGACCGAGACGTACGCGTTGTCAAAATCATGATCGACAATGTTGTGTTCGTCCGGAAGCCTTCTTCAGAAGTCGGGATCGACGAATCGAACGAAGTCTATCGCGATATCGACATCGTGTAAATCTGACGTTAATCACGTTCCATTATTACATTATAAAGGTAGAAACAAACCGACCCCACGTATACAATGCATTATGACTCTACTATATAAGATGACATTAGACTCTTGAATTTGTATGAAAACAGCTGAATCAGAAACATACTAATCTTACGCATGGTAAGCAATGTATGCGTTTAAGGCCGGTTTTAGTGCTCGACCGACCGTCCGCGCGTACTATCGGTCCTGACGATACGCACAACCGATCGTCAGTTTGTACCGTTCTGTGCTCTCCTGATCTACCAAACTGGCCGGACTGGTACACTCACAAACACGTGCACGAAATCGACGCGTTGTCAAATTGTTTAATTGTTGCCTACTATCTTAGTAAACGTATAAGAACAGAAGACGTAGATATCACGCACACCCAATCGTATATTTATATTCATTATTGCGTGAAGATGAAGAAATTTATTTAATCACCTACTTAAGAATATCGAGTAAAAGTTTTGATGAATTATCAGTGAAATTACAACACAACTTAAAACATCTTAACTTATATTAGCCATGTTTGATCAAAGTTACTGAAATAAAGGTAACGACACCTATAAAATCAAACCAATATATTCAAGTTTTGTACCAGCCAATTCGATTTTTATTGACGATGATACACGCATCCGTACGGTCGCCCACCGATCGGTGTAGCACTGAACGCGTTAATACGTTTCTATAGCGCGTCGGTCGACTGACGGTACGCACGCGGACGCGCTTGACCGTCGGTCCTCATACGCATTGCGTAGCAATAGATGCGAGCGTACGGTCGGTCGAGCACTGAAACGACTTGTGCATTTTCATACAAATGACAAGCCGACCGACGTACAGACCGACGGTCGGTCGAGCACTGAAACCGGCTTAAGTATGTTTCTAATTGAACTGTTTTCTTACGCTGCATACGTGGGCTTAGTTTGTCTTTACCTTTACGCACTTGCGTTAACTGATAATTATTACGAGTAAGTGTGATATTATTATATTAGTGTATTGTTTATTGTTGATTTAATACAGTATTCACTTAAAATACACTTATATATGTAGCTATAATTTCTAAGTTGCTTTCATATTTCAAGATGTGTGTGTAATAAAGATCTGGTTTTAATAGTTAATGTAACTTCAGCATAATGACAATTACGCTTCATTGTTTAGTACAATAGTTCGTTATTAAAAATAATTTTATTGTTTACTATTAATAGTATACAATTAAATCAAATTTAATGCTGTTTATTTGTGTTTGCCATATTATCTCATAAGAAGAATTAAAATTATAATATTGAATGTGTTACAAGTACTTAGATGTAGATATTGAAATGTACCAAAAAGTAACAACCTATGGAGGTTGATGTATACTATGAGTCTCATTATTGTCTATTTAATAAAGAATGTACTTTATTAAATAGACGTAACTAGTAAGTTGAAAATGTTAAAGGTAATGCATATTATTAATATTCAAATAAAACCAGTATTATGATGATAACTCGCAAAATCACAATGTTAATCGGATCATCCAATTTGAATAAACTATTGGCAATGTTTATTAATAATAGTTGGTGTTGTTCAGAAACGGTGTAATTAACTAAAATATGTTTCTTGCGCTTAGAGAAAAACACGTATATATATTATCCTTAAATTACTGTTCAATAAAATAACGGAATTGTTTTAAATCGTTCTTTTTATAATTCCGAGCGCTTTGATGCTTGCCAGTTAACTTCTTTTATGGCGAATGAATTTATCTAACCTTCTGTGTATTCTCAAGAATTTGAAATACCTAGCTGTTTTCCCGCCGTGTAAACCGGGCCCAAGTTTTTTTATTATTTATTAATACATGTATATCATTAAAGTACAACAAGACCACGCGTCCTATAACCTCCATATTTATAAACGTACTAGTCAAAGCACAACGCATAATCCCCGTTAAATATACTTTCTATTGGTATTTTATTTTATAATAATAGTTTGATTTTGAATTTTCGCGATGTAAATATAATAATTGGCCAAAGTCAGGCGGTAGCGCAATGCTGTCTGGTCTTAAAATGTACTTATGTCTATTTTAGAATATACTTATAAAGTCATTTTGCTGTCTCATAGATCATAGATGTTTAAATAAATGTTGCCAGTAGCGGTGTAGCACATAATATTTCAAAGTAAAGTAATTTATGTCTATTTAACACAGTAAAAGCATTTAATCAATTATCTCATAGTCCGAAATATGATATCAATCAAGTTTGCACGTTCGCTTGACGACTAATATTTATATAGATTTAATAAATGTCTACTATCGTTTCCTGGCGATTGCATATCCAGATTTTAAATAGTCGTTTAATTAATTGAATATTTGCGTCTTTGAAGAATTTGCTGTTTAGAACTTAATAAATGTCCGAGTAGTAATATAGATTGTTACTTACATAAATGTTTAGCACATGTTGAATTAGTGTGTAACCGTAAGATAGGACGTTTTGATCAGAATATATCACGTATAGGAAACTTCAACTTATCAAACTTTTCTAATTGTATTTAGGCTGGGTGTATTTTATCATGTGTTTCGCGAGTATTGAAATATTTAATTAATTATATTTTTTTTATTAATTATACTATAAAGTATTTTTGGATTTGACACTACAAACCAGCAACGATCCTTTAAAACAGACAAACAAACCTATGAAATCGATACGGAACAATCAAAATTCTGTTATTAGCATCACCCCGCCAACCTGCTTTAGGTACACGCATTGTCCTAAAACTTTTAATTAATTTAAAAAGAAGTAAATAACTACATTTCGTTATATATCACAATAAATATAAAGTTGTAAGTTTATCTAATAATTGATAACATGTTCGATGTTGCCAAGTTGGCCCAGTCAAAAATTGTTAAAAGTAATTTATATTCTAATAATCCAAGCAACATTATATACTTAATATTGTGTCTACCCTTGAAATGTTTACCTTACCATTGTAGGTATATTGTGCGAATTGCTAGCCAGGTAGATACTGTACCGATCAGAGAGTCGTTTAAATTAATAACGTTCAATTTTTAACATGCTTAAGTAATATTTGGCCTATCGAAACAAAAAGAAATAAATTATAATATCTACCCGTATCATTTATTTTTTTCGTAATCCGACAATGAAGTTCGACTTATTACAAAAATACGCAAGAGTAATTTCGTTTCTACATTTTTGATTCTGTTTAGCGTCGTACACATTCAATACTGGTTAATTCCAGGAAACTCAATTTTACTGGCCAATGCACGTTATAACAGCTGGCCAGCATAAGTATCTCAGTTGCAATCTAATGTTGATTGAAATCTAAATAAATTAAGGTTTTATGTCACTTTTGTCAGCTCCTGTCAGCGATTTAATAAAATTTCTGCTTATTGGAGCTGTCAAAAGTGACATGACTCCGTATACGTAACTGCCCTGCCGATCAGCTGTTATGACTATGTTGGCCACTAAAATTGAGTTTCCTGGAATTGTAAAGTTTCTATATAATTTATATATCGCGTTTTCGTCACATCAAAGAATATTTCTTTTCTCACCCGCCTAAAGTAGAAAGAATATACATTTACATTTGAATGCATGTAGCTTAAAATATATTGTGCTCAAATTGTTATTGTTACAAATAAATAAAATTGATATGTGTTTAGTGAAAATGATTTATTATAAATAAATGTTCTGTATATGATGATCCCATTCTATTGAAAATATATTAAATGCAGTATGAATATCATCAATAAACTTTACTTACCTATAATATGCATGCCTAACAAAATCTGTAAGACGTTTTGCGTCGCAATGGCCATGGTCCGACTCTCCGAAACACTTTAAGTGTTGCTATTACCATTCGAAGGAGTTTGTATGAAGTTGTATTATGTACCTATCACCAATGGCTATAAATGCTGGTAAACTTTACAACTCACTTGGGCGTTCAATGGAATGTATAGAGATTTTCTTAAACCGCACATTTTGGCATGAATCTAAGGTTAGGCAACACCAATTGTTGTTTCTGGAGGGAGGGTCATGTTAACAAAGATCTCTATATTGTAATGTAGTGATTGAACCCTGGCAGCCTATTAATTTTAAATTTAGATTCTTATAGTAGTATTGTTATAATTTAAATAAGTTCAATTTTAAATAAATTTAAAAATTGTTTTAATTATTATTAACAAATTATTTTTAAGTACCAATTGAATATTTTTAAAACGATTACCAAAAGTTTATTTTTGTGCAACTTGCACACTGAGTACTTATATATTTTTCTTTATAAGAAACAATGTTATTTTAAGTTTTCTCTATTTTGTTTTTATTTTTGCTAAGTGTTATAACAATAAACAATTCGAAATATATATGGTTTATTTTTCGTTAGTATTTTATTAATTTCCTTAAAATGAGCTTTCCAAGGTGAAGAGTATTAACTTCGAATTTATATTTTGATAGTTTTAATATAAAAAAACCTATGTATGTACGTATTTCTCTACAACCTTGTAATGTTTATTGAGGTATGAAGACTGCAGATTGTATGTATTTAATTATATATTTATATTGGAAGGATTAGACGTCTGTATTACTAGTTAGGCGTAACCTAAGATTGTCCCCAACACTTGGATGTACTAGTAGCTATCAATGTGAAATAAAATTATTCTGAAATATATTGCTTTTTTCTGTAGTTTTTGCCTAATTTTTCAAATTTGCGTTATAGGCATGCGATCACTATTTTTCTGGAAATGTCGCGTTTCTTACATTCATAAACCCATTGCTGTCCCTTAGTTTCGTTAAATTTCAAAAACGTGTAGTATACGTAGTTTTTTATTTTGTTCGCTCTGATGCTTGGGTTTGAATAAATAACATCATCAACAATAACAACATCCATGACTACGCAGGTGACACCGCGGGATGCAGTTAGTAGTATTATGTATGTACAAAGTAATCAATTAGAGGCGCCAGTAGGTCTACCACGAGTTTAGAACATTAACAACAATCGTTGCTCGATAACGACTCGCAAAAATGTATGAAATAAGAACAGTGCCACCTCGCGGTCAATTGAAGAACTAAAATTGACAGCGCGTACACCAATCACAAGCAACAATAGGTAGGCGAGATCGAGTATCGACTATAGATAACATTTATGTTGCCAACTCATGTTAGAGCTACAGGAGGGAGAGAAATATTTAATTTATTCAGCTCTTACTGCGGCGCAAAGTTGAAGATCCTTTACAATTTATGTTAGATAACATAAAAATATATAAAGACCAGAAGCCGTAGCATAAACAATTTGCGAAAAAGTATTTGTATCGCAAACGTCAACGCGTCACGCTTCGACGTACAAACTATGAGTGTATCTGTGTTACACTTGCCCTAGATACATGACAGTTTGTACTGTTTCACGTGACGGACACGTTGCATTACACTTACGTAGTTATTCGTGCTTGGCACATAGAAATGTTCATTTTATTTGGAATATTATCTTTACAGTACGTTTAAATACACATTTTCATAATCTCCATAAGTTAAATCAACTACCGTCTGAGACATGGGTGTTGGAAGGAAGGATATGGCGCTGTAGGCATTCATTATATATTATCGAATGTCGCATAGTTTTAAAAGCCATATCCCGCTACGAGAAATTTTCACTGAAATTTTGGCATTAATGGAAAACATGAAATTCGATTATACATTGCGCCATTACTTGGCAAGATTATAAAACAAGCAGCATTTAACTTTTAGCAATTCAATACTTAACTTTCCAATATTTATAATTAATACTAATTACTAGGTAGGAGATACTATTAGGTACATACGGTTAAGTATATTATATTAAAAAAAAAAGAAAAAAATAGAAATAACTTGCCGAAGTCGGTGCCATGCGTACAATTTGTGATAATAGGTGCTTTTGAACTATCACGAAACTTCACGTTTTTAGTGACCGTTGGCTACACCGTCAATGATATCATAAAACAGGCGAAACACTTACCTCGTTTCAAAGTTACGTCTGGTACTTTTTGTTTTTTCCGTAGTGTTGCGACTCTTCAAATTTAATTGTATACGGATAATCGAATTTATTGATAACTATTGTGAAAGCCTAAGAAATCATTATTGATAACTAGCTGCGCTCCATGGTTTGCAGAAACACTGCAGAAAATCCGCTATCATATAACCCATATTATATTATAATGATAATTGCGAATATTTGATAGTACAGATGTTGAAACTTCTCGCTGAAACGGATTTGTAGGAAATATATAAATTGATATTGCTCGCAAAGGACGCCTTGTGGTTCTCAACCGATTAACCCTTTATATACCGTGATAATTAAAACTAAAGATATATGAATAAAACGAACGTAAATGTACGTCAATGGTACTCAAATTAGTAAATAGGTTAAGCAATCAAAATCCCGGTCATGACTTGGATGGATGACCGCTAGTGGATTTTAAAACTGAGCCCTTGCGTTGCAGTCGGTTCCAGCTGGTTAACTTTGAACAACAGTCGTTCGACCATGTCGTAGACATTCTCCAGGATTGTCATGTTACTTGTCTCTTTAATAAGTACCCAAATCCAATACGAAGCTAGCAACTAATAATATACGATAACTAGAGTGAATATCTTGGGATCCTGAAATATAGGCATCCTATTAATGGACATATATAGTTATAATGGCGGAGTCGCTCGAGGATATCGGCACCATGCTCAACGACCTCAGTAGAGTTTCCCAACAGGTTGGTCTTAAGATGAACATGGATAAGACGAAAATCATGTCCAATGTCCATGTTCCACCTATACCGGTAATTGTTGGAAACGATACACTCGAAGTTGTAGACGAGTACGTCTACCTGGGACAGACTGTCCAATTAGGTAGGTCCAACTTCGACAAGGAGGTCGCACGAAGAATCCAGCTCGGATGGGCAGCGTTCGGGAAGCTTCGATCCATCTTTTCGTCCCCAATACCTCAGAGCCTGAAAACCAAGGTTTTCAACCAGTGTGTGTTGCCAGTGATGACTTATGGCACTGAGACGTGGTCCCTTACTGTGGGCCTCATTAACAAGCTCGAAGTCGCTCAACGAGCAATGGAGAGGGCTATGCTTGGGGTTTCCCTGCGTGATAAGATCCGAAATGAGGAGATCCGTAGGAGAACTAAGGTCACCGACATAGCTCTCAAAATTAGCAAGTTGAAGTGGCAATGGGCAGGTCATATCGCTCGCAGAACTGATAACCGATGGGGAAGAAAGGTTCTCGAGTGGCGACCACGCACCGGAAGGCGTAGTGTAGGCCGGCCCCCCGCTAGGTGGACCGACGACCTCATAAAAACCGCGGGGAATCGCTGGATGCAGGAAGCGAGTAGCCGGTCCAAGTGGCGTTCTATGGGGGAGGCCTATGTTCAGCAGTGGACGTCTTCCGGCTGATAATGATGATGATGATGATGATTAATGGACAGATCATTTAGGTTTGAAAGTCAATTAGTCGTAAATAAGTAACTAATAATCGTAAGTAATAAGTCGTAAGCAAGTAAGAAGTCGTAAGCAATTAATAAGTCGTAAGTAAGAAGTCGTACGCAACTAATAAGTCGTAAGTGAGAAGTCGTACGCAACTAATAAGTCGTAAGCAACTAATAAGTCGTAAATAAGTAGGTAATTACTAGTAACTAATAAGTCGTTAGTAAGTAAATATTAAGTCGTAAGTATATAGGTAGTAAGTCGTAAGTAAGCAAGTAATAAGTTGTAAGTAACTAATAAGTCGTAACTTAGTAAGTAATTAGTCGTAAGTAAACGCCGTAGATACATGATTACTTTTATTACATTTACATTATTACAACAGTTTGACTACAGGCCTGTTTGCGGCTCTGGCTTCGCCGAAGGCGCGCCGGCGGGCACGTCATCAGACGACGTATTGTTTTCAAGGTTTTTGAGGCTGTTCTCAAACTCTACGGGATCGATGAGCTTCTTGCGCGGGAACGGAGGCGGGCCGAGGATGTCCTCCACTTGTTTGTAGTTTAGTGTCTCGCGCTTTAGTAGCTCCTCGGCTAGCTGAAATGTTACGATACAAATGTTTGGCATTACTTATTATTACTGATGGGCCGAATGTGGTTTGAACCGAATACGAACTTCGGTTCAATTTCGCCGCGCTTTTTCATGTTGCGACTTGTGTAAACAGCACGGCCGTCGCTCGCTGCAAATGTCCCCCGCCCGCACTCCGCGCTACACCGCGGGCCCTTTAGGCGACCGGTCAGTTGTAAATACGTCACCAGCTTCTCACGTGCCATTGTTTATATTACGCAAATCAATTGTTTTAAAGTGGTTTAATAGTCCAAAATAATAAATAAATTATTCCTTAATGTTGTAAAAATGAAAAATTTACCTAATTGGTGGTATACCTATGTTACTTAGAAGTATTTTTTTTTATTCATTTTACGAATTGTACTTTATTAATATATGACACTGTGTCAAAAGAATGCAAGCAAAGTTTATTTAATTTTTGTTATAGTAGATCTGTAACAAAATTCAAACAAACTTTGCATTCTTTTTAGACGGTTAAGGTGACCAATTTAATTTACGGCCGATTTCAATATTCTATCTATCCACGGTTTTCCTTACTACCGATAGAAATTTGACATAACGTTCATACAAATAGTGTCAAATATCTATCTCTAGTAAGGTAAACCGGCGATAGATAGATTATTGAATACGGCTGTTCGACTATTGAGGAGACCAATTAAATTTAGTATTTTTATTAAGTACTACCTATGTAAAGATTTCTAAGACTGGTTATTAAGAATATCAGTTTCACTGTGTTTTTACTACGTAAGTGAGAATTCTAAGACTTGTTGAGAAGAGCATTTTAATTTTGTTATTTAATTAAGTAAGAAAGATATCTAAGGCAAATAAGTACGGAGAGCAGTTCAATTTTTTTTGTCAGATTGTTTTTTGACAGATATCTAAGGCTCATTAGTAAGTCAATTTTGTGATTGCTAAGTAAGCAAAGATTTTTAAGACATTTGATGATTACTTTTCTTTCTTTATTCAAATAAATGACTATGAGTACCTATGTCACACTAATTTTATTTCACTGTTATTATTACAGATATGTTGTTTTAATTTATTTCTATTATGTATGATAGTGCAAGTGTAATAAAAAAATCGGTTGTTTTGCACCGAATGTTCGGCATATAAACCGAATTTCGGCCGAATGACGAAGTTCGGTTTAACCTGCCGAAGTTCGGTTAAACCGAATGTTAAACGAATTTCGGCCCATCCCTACTTATTATACCATCTTTAGATTTAAGTACGCTGCATACTTGCCAGGTTTTTGTACGGACGACACGGGAAGTTTTATTGCAACATAATTAAATGAGGATATTTTCAATCAACTATTCAAATCAAAAAGTTTCTAAGAAATATATATCAAACAATTTTATTTATTCGCAAAAATCGTTTTTTAGGAGCATACCAATGCATCTACTACTGAAGAATACACAGCATATACGAGTCTATCGCTATCCTTTTCATTTTCACGAACAAATACCAAGCGCACTCTCTTTCTTGAAATGGGCGGACATTAAACAGCTGCTATGCTGTGTCCTCTTCTATAGCATGGGATGGTTGTTTGGGAGCTCTCAGTCGCACACATTCTCTCGCAGCAATATTTAACTTTTTTAAATTCGACAACCGGAATTCGGGACTGATTTTTCGCAGGCAACCCTATACCACCGTGTTCAGAATTAAATAATCTTTATTATCATATAATTTTCATTCAATAATCAGACCGGTGCAAAACGCTAGTATCGATTTACCGATAATTGTGACCGGAAAGAATTAGGCAACCTAACGTTTGCATATTCTATGTGCTTCATACTTTTGATTGGTATAGAATTTGTCTAATAGGCAAACCTGTGTAATATTTTTTTTGTAATAATTAATTAATCATGTCCTGGACTGAAATTTGCTAGGCATCCCATATGCAACATGTTTTTGACATATTCAATTAAATATAAAATATGTTTAATCAAATAAGAATCTGAGTGAAGGTCGTTTTATATCGGGATCCTATACTACAACAAAATCTACGGAATCGTAGAACATTTAAATATCCTCAAGTATAATTTAAAAAATTCGGCATGTACGCGAGTACACACATCCGGACGGATGAACGAAAATTTAGCATTCGTTTGTTTGTAGATATTTCGTTCACCCGCTAGCTATTTTATATAATTTTATAATAATTAAATATAAAAAACTTATAATAGTGTTTTCATGAATCCCTCACCGCTTTCAACTTGTCCTGGTTTTTCCTGAGCACGTCCTCGGTGCGATAGTAAGCGCTAGCTATCAGTTTCCTCGCTTCGAGGTCTATGAGGTTCTTCAACGTGCGACTGAACGGACTCTTGCCACGTTCATTGATATCGGGAAACGATAAAAGACCCACTGAGGGAGTCATTCCGTAAACGCGAACCTGGAAACAATAAATGAAAACTTACAATATCTATTCCAATAAAATATAGCCAAGGTAAACATTGTTTTTCACCCCACTACAGCAAAGTTAAAAGGAAAGGATACGAGTTTGATTTTAGGGATATGTATTTACGTGTGTTCCACTGTAGCACCTACAACTTGACAGTCTACGATAATAAGTTTTGTGAATGGCTGAAACTTCTTTGTCTATGCTCACAATATACATAATATTCCAAATATGAATTCAAAAAAGATTGTATAAACACGTACTTTTTTGGAGGATAGGTAAAATGAAATAAACCATTACAATGCAACATTTTCTTTCGATTTTCAAACAACTGCATCATTTAATATTTATTTTTAATTTTATAGCACACTTTTACTTTTTAACTTCTTGGCACGTATGGGCTCATTGACTTAATATAGAACTAGACTTATATAGTGTCATTGTGTATGGATGTGCGCGCGCTCAGCGCAGCGATGCGCAATGAGAATCTAAACTTCCCGCCATACCACATATTTTTTTCCGCGGCTGTGAGTTTGGAATAAATACTTACAACCCGGTCACAATATCTGTGCACCTGACCTCGTGACGTCATATCGGCGGTCTGGGTACGGTGTGAATAAAAGGTTTTACGAGAAATGTGCAGGTAAAAAAAAATTACTAACCTTTTCAAATCAATTTATTATTGATGAAGGGTTTGTTATTAAAAAACAATAATTTTGATAACAAAAACATTTATTATTAAACTCAGTCACTATAAATTATTGACTCTATGCCTGACATTGTATCTTCCTCACTCTCACTTTCTCAGTTTTTAAATCGGAGAAAGCAAATAAACAGTACACCATACCTGTAGACCAAGTGGTGAAACGAACCTGTTTCACCACTTGGTCTACAGGTATGGTGTACTGTTTATTAAAATTGTTGTAGCTGTTAAACTGAAGTCATGGGAAAAACAATACACAGCGACAGTACACCATACCTGTAGACCAAGTGGTGAAACAGGTTCGTTTCACCACTTGGTCTACAGGTATGGTGTACTGTTTATTTGCTTTCTCCGATTTAAAAACTTGAGCACTTTCAAGATTAAATTTCTTGATTCGCTGTGTATTGTTTTTCCCATGACTTCAGTTTAACAGCTACAACAATTTTAATTACAACCAATCCAGTCCAAACTTAACAGTAAACAGTCTAAACTTAACAATAAATATCAAAATTATCGGGACGTGTATCGGCAACGAAGATGCTAACCGTACTGTCGCACCGGGGAGTGCGCGGAGAGGTGACAGGGGAAGCGGGAGAGGCGCCGCATTCCAGCGAGGTGCACAGATATTCTGACCGGGTTGTAACTCATTTTCCACTTTTGTTTTATTTCAACTGTATGAGTGAAGATAATATAGTGTATGCAAAAGTATATAATTTGGTATTTAAACCTATTTTATGACCGTTGCATAAGCTACTATCATCTTTAACATAAATTCAACAGATAGTCCCCGAGGAACCGGGATAACTTCATTCCCCGTGGACGTAGTCGGCAAGATTTGTAATCTCTACATATAATAAAACTAACGGATCGCTGTCTGTACATGGAACATATATGAGAAAACATATTAGGACTTTTATAAATCAAAGAGAATTTAAAAGAAAATGTTGGAAATTTGGTCTGTTTATCTGTTTGTCTGTGCGTTTGTGTACGCTAATCTCACAAACGGCTTATATGATTTAGACGTGGTTTTCTAATATATTAAGCTTACTTAAAATTTAGTGTTTGTTTCATATCGATTGGTTCACAAATAGAAAAGTAAATGAAATTTAAAGAATAACTCTCTCGCCACTACACAAGACCAAGCGAGCGAAGCCGCTGGCGGGTCAACTAGTGACAGACATAATACTCGACGCTCGCCCGCAACTTCGCTCTGCCGCCGCCTGTGCTATATTGTCGAAATATTTTGGATTTGCTTTCATTTACCACATCATTTGGAAACACTAGACCCGTAGGTAGGCTAATATACTGCAGACTAACATACTACCAGCATCATACTGCACACATGTCATAAAGTGCGTTCGTTTAAATAAATAAATAAAATAAAATACCTTTTTTTGCCAGAACCATAAAAACATTACGAAATTTTTAACATTTGCCAAGGTATAAAGTAGAATAATGTATAGAAACTAAATTAAAATGATAAATAATAACTTCTTAAAATTTACTTTTAATGATTATGGCAATTGGGGTAGGCTCAGCGTTTTTCTGCGTGAACTAGGTCTACGCAGAGCTGGTTTTCAGCATACCCTATTGCTTGAGCTGAGATGTTTGTCAAGCGTAGTAGACATGTAAACAGTAAGTTTAGCTTTGAGAGCATTGGTGGCGTTGTCATTGATGGCTTTTTTGTTAAAGCGTTCGTAAAGCTCCACTTTCTCCACTTTTGCCCACACCCTACTCGAACGCTCAACCGAGTATAAGACCTAAAATGATGATGCTGTCAAATACATAGTTGTCAAAAAACGATCACAAACAACCATGCTCCGGACACGGGTCGATAATTGCTTTTTGGTGGCATAAACAACTCTTTTATAGCTTGCCGAACGCTGAACAAGAAGAGACATAAACGTCATTTTCACCCACAAACTATTCGACCCCATCAGCCATCTGTTCTGTGTGATATGTTGAATTTGACTTTATCTGCCTGTTACTTTCTGGGCTATGTCGGTGACTTTAATTCGTCTACAAATCTCATTTCTGATTCAACACGTAAAGAAACCCCGAGCATAGCCCGCTCCATAGCTCGTTGTGCGAGTTTGAGCTTACTTATGAGGCCTATAGTTATAGCATGTTATGTTATAGCAGACAAGTAGGTCATAGACGTGTATATGCGAAAGCATGTAATTGGTGTTTAGTTGTAATTTTTCTTAGAATACTTAGTTAAGTAGCACTGTTTGCTTACCGAAGAAAATAAAATAAAATAAAATAGTAAGAGACCACGTTCCAGTGCCATATATCAAATTTTATTTGGGGTGTAACACAGGAATCTTTTACGGAATTCAAAGTGTTACATAGGAGCTATTGTACATATTGAAGTGTAACAAAGGAATCTTGTAGACTCAGAGAGTTAGAAGTACCTGTGCATAAGCTATTTTGGTAACCTTCTCGAGATCGTTTTGAGCGCCGCTGGTGATGGAGTTGAATACAATCGCCTCTGCAGCCCGCCCGCCCAGCGCCATACACATCCGGTCGAATAGCTGCAACAGACATACAGGTCGGTTACTATTAGTTAGTAACAGATACCATAAATTCAAATATTACAGCTTATTTACTTTTATACACAAGTTTGTACATTACAAAACACTCCAAACAAACCATTCATATTTTGTGCAATGTGGGATTTGTGCAATACTGCTTTCGATACGAATACTTTTTCGCAAGTTTGTGCTACGGCCTTAGTTGACTTTAAAGCGTATTTTAAGCACAATAAGAATTAAGATCGATTTTCGACTAACTTTTTCGAGTTAAGTAAACGTTTTGACGTGATTACGTCTTATAAATGAATGAACGCCGGCTGCTCCCACGAAGAAGCATCACTCATTGTCACGTTACGCCTGAGCTTAGGCCGATCGGCTTGTATTTAAGACGCTATCACGTTTTTTTACGGTAGAAAATACATGGGAATTCTAATAAAACCCATGGGATTTTGAAAAAGTGATTTCTAACATTTCTAGTATGTACTCAAATCTCAGATTTTTTAAAGAGTATTTTGATACGTATATGAAATAGAATCGAATGAAATAATAGTATATATTGTGCAACTAGTGAATAAAGGACGGATTTAATGCGAGGGCCATTGATGAATCACGAGTAAGTGAAGGATTCTAACGATTTAATCACGACCGCAGGGAGTGATCCGTGATGATTGAATCACGAGCGTAGCGAGTTATTCAAGTGTTAGAATCCTGAGCGATGTGAGTGATTCATGGCCCTCGATATAAATCCGTTTTGTTCAAGAGTTGCATACTATAATTTTTACCTTGACTACGAGAAAAAGAAATAATTTAAGCGAAAATAGACATTTGATGAAGAAAAAAGGAAGGTTAAATTAATTAAAATGCACATTAAAATTAGAACAATTACTAAATATAAGAGAAATTTATTTGTTATTATTATATATTTTTTTCTATAATCGCAGCAAAGAACACAATACAGTTTTTTATTCTATTGCTAAACTCCTTGACGCAAATATCGACCAATCAAATCTCGAGGAGTTACTTGCATAAAGAGTTTGTATGTCGACTATTATTTGCGTAAGATGTATGAGCACTGAGATGGAGATCGAATATATTGGTGTATTCGAAGTTCAAACACCAAAACAGTGATTAAAAGGCCTTTTTATTCACTGTTTTCAGTGAATAAAATAAGCTTTTTAGAGTAGGAATGGTATAAAAATATTTTTTGGCTATTTAGATTTTTTCGCAGTTAGTATATTTTGCCAATAATCTATGAATGCAGTTCAGAATATCTCAAAAAGCTTAAGGTACCTCCCATTACTGCTTCGTCTCAACAATCCATCCTGTATATAATCCTGGCTTTTTATTGAGTCCTTCATTACCTGTGTCAGTTTAAGTTATTTAAGTTAAGAGACGGCTAAGTTATGCGCATGATGTTAAGCCTACCGTACCACCTAGTAAAATAATAGTTGGTTTCATGAATAACTTCAAAAATAAGTATACCTCTTCCTTAGAGTAGAGCTTCTGGTCCGAAGTGGTGTACTGAGCGAATCCCAGAGCCATGTTGGTCCGCGGCACGATCGTCACCTTGAGCAAAGCGTCCGTATGCTCAAGCAGCCAACCCACAAGTGCGTGTCCACTCTCGTGGTAAGCCACTATTCTTTTCTCAACGGGCGACATTGCGTGGCTACGCTTTTCAGTGCCACCTGAAGACAAAAACCGATATATAAGCTTAAAGCCAGAGTAGAGTTTGGGTTATTACTAATTGTCTTCATGGCACCCTTTTCTTTAACTGGTCACCAGGACCTGATGCTGGAATCAGAAACTGGTAGCAGGAACTATATGATAGCTAATAGTAGACACACTGTGTTTGGGCTCGTATGAATTGTCTTCACAATACCTTTTTCTCTAGCTGGTGACCAGGACCTGATGCTGGAGTCGGAAACTGGTAGCAGGGACTATATGATAGCTAATAGTAGACACACTGTGTTTGGGCTCGTATGAATTGTCTTCACAATACCTTTTTCTCTAGCTGGTGACCAGGACCTGATGCTGGAGTCGGAAACTGGTAGCAGGGACTATATGATAGCTAATAGTAGACTCACTGTGTGGGCTCGTATGAATTGTCTTCACAATACCTTTTTCTCTAGCTGGTGACCAGGACCTGATGCTGGAGTCGGAAACTGGTAGCAGGGACTATATGATAGCTAATAGTAGACTCACTGTGTGGGCTCGTATGAATTGTCTTCACAATACCTTTTTCTCTAGCTGGTGACCAGGACCTGATGCTGGAGTCGGAAACTGGTAGCAGGGACTATATGATAGCTAATAGTAGACTCACTGTGTGGGCTCGTATGAATTGTCTTCACAATACCTTTTTCTCTAGCTGGTGACCAGGACCTGATGCTGGAGTCGGAAACTGGTAGCAGGGACTATATGATAGCTAATAGTAGACACACTGTGTTTGGGCTCGTATGAATTGTCTTCACAATACCTTTTTCTCTAGCTGGTGACCAGGACCTGATGCTGGAGTCGGAAACTGGTAGCAGGGACTATATGATAGCTAATAGTAGACTCACTGTGTGGGCTCGTATGAATTGTCTTCACAATACCTTTTTCTCTAGCTGGTGACCAGGACCTGATGCTGGAGTCGGAAACTGGTAGCAGGGACTATATGATAGCTAATAGTAGACACACTGTGTTTGGGCTCGTATGAATTGTCTTCACAATACCTTTTTCTCTAGCTGGTGACCAGGACCTGATGCTGGAGTCGGAAACTGGTAGCAGGGACTATATGATAGCTAATAGTAGACACACTGTGTTTGGGCTCGTATGAATTGTCTTCACAATACCTTTTTCTCTAGCTGGTGACCAGGACCTGATGCTGGAGTCGGAAACTGGTAGCAGGGACTATATGATAGCTAATAGTAGACACACTGTGTTTGGGCTCGTATGAATTGTCTTCACAATACCTTTTTCTCTAGCTGGTGACCAGGACCTGATGCTGGAGTCGGAAACTGGTAGCTGGGCCTATATGATAGCTAATAGTAGACACACTGTGTTTGGGCTCGTATGAATTGTCTTCACAATACCTTTTTCTCTAGCTGGTGACCAGGACCTGATGCTGGAGTCGGAAACTGGTAGCTGGGCCTATATGATAGCTAATAGTAGACACACTGTGTTTGGGCTCGTATGAATTGTCTTCACAATACCTTTTTCTCTAGCTGGTGACCAGGACCTGATGCTGGAGTCGGAAACTGGTAGCAGGGACTATATGATAGCTAATAGTAGACACACTGTGTTTGGGCTCGTATGAATTGTCTTCACAATACCTTTTTCTCTAGCTGGTGACCAGGACCTGATGCTGGAGTCGGAAACTGGTAGCTGGGACTATATGATAGCTAATAGTAGACACACTGTGTTTGGGCTCGTATGAATTGTCTTCACAATACCTTTTTCTCTAGCTGGTGACCAGGACCTGATGCTGGAGTCGGAAACTGGTAGCTGGGCCTATATGATAGCTAATAGTAGACACACTCGTTTGGGCTCGTATGAATTGTCTTCACAATACCTTTTTCTCTAGCTGGTGACCAGGACCTGATGCTGGAGTCGGAAACTGGTAGCTGGGCCTATATGATAGCTAATAGTAGACACACTGTGTTTGGGCTCGTATGAATTGTCTTCGCAATACCTTTTTCTCTAGCTGGTGACCAGGACCTGATGCTGGAGTCGGAAACTGGTAGCTGGGCCTATATGATAGCTAATAGTAGACACACTGTGTTTGGGCTCGTATGAATTGTCTTCACAATACCTTTTTCTCTAGCTGGTGACCAGGACCTGATGCTGGAGTCGGAAACTGGTAGCTGGGCCTATATGATAGCTAATAGTAGACACACTGTGTTTGGGCTCGTATGAATTGTCTTCACAATACCTTTTTCTCTAGCTGGTGACCAGGACCTGATGCTGGAGTCGGAAACTGGTAGCTGGGCCTATATGATAGCTAATAGTAGACACACTGTGTTTGGGCTCGTATGAATTGTCTTCACAATACCTTTTTCTCTAGCTGGTGACCAGGACCTGATGCTGGAGTCGGAAACTGGTAGCAGGGACTATATGATAGCTAATAGTAGACACACTGTGTTTGGGCTCGTATGAATTGTCTTCACAATACCTTTTTCTCTAGCTGGTGACCAGGACCTGATGCTGGAGTCGGAAACTGGTAGCTGGGCCTATATGATAGCTAATAGTAGACACACTGTGTTTGGGCTCGTATGAATTGTCTTCACAATACCTTTTTCTCTAGCTGGTGACCAGGACCTGATGCTGGAGTCGGAAACTGGTAGCTGGGCCTATATGATAGCTAATAGTAGACACACTGTGTTTGGGCTCGTATGAATTGTCTTCACAATACCTTTTTCTCTAGCTGGTGACCAGGACCTGATGCTGGAGTCGGAAACTGGTAGCTGGGCCTATATGATAGCTAATAGTAGACACACTGTGTTTGGGCTCGTATGAATTGTCTTCACAATACCTTTTTCTCTAGCTGGTGACCAGGACCTGATGCTGGAGTCGGAAACTGGTAGCTGGGCCTATATGATAGCTAATAGTAGACACACTGTGTTTGGGCTCGTATGAATTGTCTTCACAATACCTTTTTCTCTAGCTGGTGACCAGGACCTGATGCTGGAGTCGGAAACTGGTAGCAGGGACTATATGATAGCTAATAGTAGACACACTGTGTTTGGGCTCGTATGAATTGTCTTCACAATACCTTTTTCTCTAGCTGGTGACCAGGACCTGATGCTGGAGTCGGAAACTGGTAGTAGGGACTATATGTGGATTCGACATAATGTATATGCAATGTTATCTCGACCGCCCTCAGCTTCGTGCGCATAGTAATACACAACGCTACGCTAAAGCTTTCCAAAAGCCAATGATCAAAATTGGCGCAAAATGACCTCGAGTTTTTTACCGCGGCCATCAACCGTCATCAGTTATTGAGTGTAAAATAATATAATAAGCAAGTTATTATTTAATTGTATAGCCTAACATCAGTCTGAACTGAGTTATACAGTTTCAAAATATGGTACGTATATACACTCGAGAGCAATGAATCCGGGTCACTTAAAGAATCCTAAAAATCTCGGAAACTAAAAATGCTAGGTTAATGCAATAAATTGTATTTAATAGACAATGTAATACTCCTTAAATGAAGGTATTAAAACTTCTTAGTTATTGTAAAGTTATATCATAAAAAAATCAAATTTGAAAAAGGGCCACTTTCGAAGATGGAACTACGAAATTACAGCATTTGGTTTTGCTTTGGTTTGTAATCTGTCATTTATGTGGGTACATAAACCATGTTGATAGTGCTCTATATTCATTATTCAAGCTGAAATATGTTGCTTACGCCTGAAGAATGCACCAGAATACTTACAATGCTGGAAACCGGCCGGAGTCAGCGCGATACAGCCAGGACTGTCGGTGTGTCGCTGTCAACAGTACAAAGAGTTCTCCGACGTTACGAAGAAACTGGTTCTAAACTACGCAGACCAGGAACGGGCAGAACCAGGTGTACCACAGCACGAGAAGACCGATACTTGGTGAACACCATGCTTCGAAATCGCTTTCTCACAGGAACTGAACTCACAAATCAGTTTCGACGCCTCGGAGGAAGTAACCCAAGTGCATGGACAGTAAGACGTCGGCTTGCTGAATCTAACTTAAAACCACTTAGACCTGCAAACGGCCCTAAACTGGAGCGTGGGCATCGTATTTCAAGACTAAGATATGCCCAGAGCCACGTAAATTGGAGTATTGAAGATTGGTCAAAAGTTATGTTCTCCGACGAATCAAAATTTATGCTCTACAAGCACGATGGAAGACACAGAGTGTATCGAAGACCAGGGGAAAGATTCAAGCAAGCATGCATCGAAGAAAAAGTAGCCTACGGTGGTGGGTCTGTACTTGTGTGGGCCGGAATTTCTTCTGAAAGTCGCACAGAGCTGGTGATCATAGAAAACGGCTCTTTAACTAGCGAAAGATATGTGGAAGAAATCCTCAATGATCACGTTGGTCCATTTATGGTCAATTTAGCTGAGGATGCTATATTTATGCATGACAATGCCCGACCTCATACAGGTAGGATTGTGAATGACTACCTTCAAGAGATGAACATTACTCGTATGGAGTGGCCAGCGCGCAGCCCGGATATCAACCCGATCGAGCATGCTTGGGACGAGCTAGGCAGATGCGTAAAACAACGAAACCCTCCCCCAATCACGCTTCGTGAGCTCAAAATTGCTCTCACAGAGGAATTGGAGAATATTCCCCAAAATCGTATAAGGAACTTGGTGTACAGCATGCCAAACCGCGTAAACGCAGTAATGGAAGCACGAGGAGGCAATACGAAGTATTAAAATTCAAGAAAATCGTAATAAAGTTCAAAAATTTCATGTTTCCTATTTTTGTTTTAAGGAGAGATCAGCAGTTTTTTTCTTTATGTAATTTTGTGTTAATAAAATGTATGGTGACTCATATTTTTTTTTACTTTCATTTAAGGAGTATTACATTGTCTATTAAATACAATTTATTGCATTAACCTATCATTTTTAGTTTCCGAGATTTTTAACATTCTTTAAGTGACCCGGATTCATTGCTCTCGAGTGTATTATAAACAAACCCGACTGCGCCATAAAATACGTATTAATGTATATATTTGAAAATGCATTTTCATTTACTTAGACGACATGATGACTATTATTATAAGTTTTTTACTCATAACTCGAGGTGTTATATCCCATCTCAGATCGCATATATTAAAAAAATCGTTCATACATTAATTTTCGTGTTAATTTTTCCCAGCTCACCCCAAAGTTTCAACGACGGCCGTGGAAAAAAATAAATGCGCCACTTGCCACAGTGATTTGATCATTATATTTCACATGCGCGATAACTCGCAGTCACTGCGTTGCAGACGAGCAAGTTAAAACGGTTGTGACACATAGACATATAGCATATTATAATTTTAATATGTGTTTTACAATTAGTACATACTGTTGCTGTTTAACATTTTTCTACACATATTACTATAGTATTTCCTTAATTTTTTGTTTGTCCCTACAATATTTAATTTTAATAGCGCCGAATTTAACATTGCTTTTCTTGTTCGTGATCGACGATGGTCGGTAATGCTACTCGTACATGATAGTAAAAAGGCCTTGTAGATTTTTTCGGGCATACATAAAAATTATGGGACTTACTTATAAACGCTGCTTAGCTTTAAATGACGTTATATAAAAATGACGTTATAGAAAAATGTTCTGTGCCGTACTGTGACGTTTTGATTTATATGTAAGCAACGTTTATAAGTAAGGCCGTATACTTACCAACGACTCTTTCCACGGCATACTCGAGATCCTCCGCCTTCACAATACGTTGCTTGAGTCGCGCCGCGTGCAAAGCCGCTTCGTTGCAAACGTTCGCTATATCCGCACCGCTGAACCCGGGCGTCATGTACGCCAGGCTGCAATTCCGATATCATATATATTAAAGATATAAATACAGATTAAAATGTTGATGCCCTCGCTGCGCTCAGGGATTAACTCTAAAGTCCCCATTACACTCAGGGTTCAATATACAGCCCGTGACGTAAGGCACTGCTTTACTCCCTCGGTGCATATTCTACTATTAAGCGTATTTTCTTTATTTTACCATATCTCCTAAACTGGTTTGCTTGTATAGGTATACAAGCAAACCAGTTATAACTGTCAATTTTTATGTACATAAATAGTTCCGTGAAATATGCCTACTTTGCCTACAGAGGTATCTTTGCCCAAAATACACTAATTATGGAAAAACGTTTCTGTAGAAAAATTATTATGTATTATGGCAATATTGATAACTTTGGAAGAAATTAGGTTTTACGTATGGCATCTCTGAGAATCGTGCATCAAGCCAACTCCGTTTAGTATCCTGTTGCGGCTTGTTGAGTGTGGTGGGTGTTTTTGCGGGCAAATTTTTGAAAAAAGGTTTAACTGAATTCTTATTCATGGGGAATACGAAGGTAAGTTTATATAATTGTATGTTGTAGCAAACGAATTGCAGTGTATTTTAATCTTAGTTTCAGTGTTAAAGGTTAATTAAAACAAAAGTTATGACGATGGGCAATGTTACCTAGTAATGTTCCGACCTAAGAATGACAACTTTGCCCAAGTTCGAAAAAGCACTAGGGTTGTCACTTTATAATAGTTGTGTATAAAAAATAATGTTTATTTTTGTGATTATATAATTTTATATATATATTAATATATAAAATATATAATTATATATATTAATATTAACTTATCCATTCCAATGAACTAGTAAAAACAAACAATTATACTATTACGTGAAAATATGTTTACTTGTGTATTCTTCCTTTGCACTTAACTTGAGGTTCCGTAACTGATTACCAGGCTGATACTGGAATTACCGGGCCCCGTGCAACATTATTATGTTATTATAAAATTAAGATAAACGTGTTTTAGTAATTATTGTTTTAGTAATGTACATTATTATTTTGAATTTTAGAAAACCAAACACAAGTCTCGGATCCGACAAAGAAAGTCAAGACGCCAAATAGGTTCCAGAATGTACAAAAATTATTCTGTTGAAATGCTGGAAATAGCATGTGAAGCAGTTGAGTCGAAAAAAATCACTTCCAGAGATGCTGAACGACAATTTGGTATCCCAAGACGGACGATAATGAATAAAATTAAAAAGGTTCATACAAACTCTGTTGGTCATCCTACCGCTTTAACCGCTGAAGAAGAGAAAAAAAATTTGAGAGTTTTGCAAGTTGCGGCTGAATATGGATCTCCGCTTACTAAAATGGACTTAAAGCTGTTGGTTCACGAAAATATGAAAAAAAATTCACAAGACGACAAATTCAAGAATAAAATTCCCGGTGATGCATGGGTCCAGGCTTTCTTGGCGAGGCATAGTGATGAATTGACTGTAAGAACTACTCAAAATATTTCAAAGGCAAGAGCTGAAAAGGGACCCCAAGAAATAGCTGAATATTTTGACAATTTAACCACAACTTTAAAAGACATACCAGCAGAAAATATTATCAATCTCGATGAAACAAACCTGTTAGACGATCCAGGTTCTTCCAAATGCATTTTTCGGAGGGGAGTAAAGTATCCAGAGAGAGTTGTAAATTCCACAAAAGGCAACATATCTCTTATGTTCACAGCAACTGCGAGCGGTAAATGTTTGCCTTTATATGTGGTTTACAAAGCAGCAAACTTGTATAGCGAGTGGATAAGTGGAGGCCCACGAGGAACAAGATATAATTGCACAAAGTCAGGGTGGTTTGACAGCGCCATGTTCGAAGACTACTTTGAAAAAATAATACTTCCATGGGCACAAGAGACACTTGGTACTAAAGTTGTTATTTGCGACAACCTATCTAGTCATTTGAGCGTCAAAGTTGTAGAGATTTGCGAGCAAAATAACATCAACTTGGTATTTATCCCTCCGAGATCAACACACCTTACCCAGCCCCTCGACGTGGCATTTTTTGCACCTTTGAAAAAAGCCTGGCGTAAAATATTGTATCAGTATAAGCTTAAGAACCCAAACCAAGCATCATTGAACAAAAAGCACTTTCCAAAATTGCTCAGTGAATTAATTGAAGCAATTGAGTTGAAGGAGGCAAAGAACATAAAAAGTGGTTTTAAAGCATCGGGGATATTTCCAATGAATCCGCGGGAAGTTCTAAAAAAGATACCAGACTTGCAAGAAGAACTATTATCGTATGGAATAGATCAAACACTGATTGATTATTTGAAAGAAACGAGGGCAGCAAAGCCGATGCATATAAAAAGAAATAAAAAAATTAAGTGCGAGCCAGGAAAGTCTGTGACAGTTTCTGATTTGAACATTGAATCTTGCAAAGATGCGCTTGAGACGAACAATAAAACGAAAATTAAATCACGAAAAAAGTCCTCTGGAGTGGCTAAAGTAAATAAAAAGAGCAAAGTAACTCTGTTTTTGGATGAACAAACGGGGATGTTTATTAAAACTGTTCCAAATGATGATACTATGGCAGAAGAGAACGAAGGCTGCTATTTGGACGGCAATTTTAGTGACTCTGATAATCAGAATACTTTCAATCCTGAAAGCCTCAACAAAATTTGTATCAAACTGATAAACTTTCATTCAGTTCAATCAAAACTAAAAGTGACAACATCATCGACATCTGCACAAAATAGTTCATTATTAAAAGCTTCTTCCGGTAACAGCGTTATTTACACAAAGATCAAAGAGCAAAGATCCTTGAAAAATTATCCTAGTAAAATAACTATACTCTCAAATGTGGTCATTAAACCAGCAACACAAACATCAGATGTCTGTACTTTAAATGACATTTCTAATAATATTAAAATTATGTCATTCAACAGTGAATTACCAGATTGCTTGCAAGAGAACAAAACCAAAGTACTGGAAAAAGAAAACAAGGAAAATTCACGAAAAAGGAAAAAAGTTAATAGAAAAGACAAGTCGACAGCAAAAAAGCCAGCTAGAAGCAGCACTTCAGTGAAAAGAAGAAAGAATAGATTATATAGTGAGTCAAGCTCGTTATCGACGGATACTGAAGTAATTACAATCGACACAGATAACTCAGACTATGAAACACACGATTATTACATAGCCGAATGTTTAAGGGAACAAGAAGAAAAAGAAAACTTTGAATTAGATAGTATAAAATTTGGGCTACATGATATTCAATACTGCACTGAAAACCAGAAGATATTAAAAGAAAGTGATTGGATTTTGGCGCGGTTCATTACAAAAAAGAGCATCAAGCATTTTGTTGGTAAGTTTTTGAACGACAATGATTCAAATCCTACAGTAAAATTTGTCCGAAAAGTTAAACAATCTAGATGTGACAAGGGAACCACTTTCACATATCCAATAATTGATGACATTTGCACCATACAACATTTAGAAGATGTTATCACAAAATTGCCTGAGCCTGACATTACTCGACGTGGCCATATCATATTTTATTTCGATTTC
Organism: Selenia dentaria; assembly: GCA_917880725.1. Taxonomy (NCBI): domain Eukaryota; kingdom Metazoa; phylum Arthropoda; class Insecta; order Lepidoptera; family Geometridae; genus Selenia; species Selenia dentaria. The sequence continues at coordinate 43,218,061 of OU862876.1, forward strand.
AGTAGTTATAACATACAATAAAGTTAAATTAATTCATTATAGTCGCATAAGACACAAGACTGTTTTTCAAAAATAATTTAATTAAAATAATAAATTGCTTTTTTTTGTGTACCTAATTGTTAAAAAAAATGTTAATTCTATGGTTAACTTAGCGGTTGAATTTTTAGATTTAAAATTTTAAGACTGTTTTCCAAAGTATAACAATAAGTTAAATTAATTCATTATAGTCACGTAAAACACAAGACTGTTTTTCCAAAATAATTTAATTAAAATAAGAAATAGCTTTTCTGTGAAATTGTGAAAAAAAAAATGTGTTTTCTATGGTTAACGTAACGGGTTGATTTTTTTATTTAATTTTTATGACTGTTTTACAAATAATAATTTAAATAAGAAAAGACTTTTAGTTATGTGTATTAATTACACATAAGTTTATTGTGAATATTTGTGATTTTTTATGGTTAACTTAGCGGTTGAATTTTTAGATTTAAAATTTTAAGACTGTTTTCCAAAGTATAATTAAGCAAAAATAATAAAAGATTTTTGTTGTGTATTTAAGTGTCTAGTTACTTCTGAAATAATTTCAGTAAGCTAACTCAGGCTGAAATACAAATTATTAACCTTTATTTTAAATTAGTTCCTAATACGCCTACTGAAATTATCGTATAAGTGCCTACCTCTATTCTCCACTGATTGAAAGGAAAAACTTGGTTATCACTTTATATCACTATTTTTATATTTCGAATATCTACCCCATTTCGAACGTTTATTGATCTCGATTTTGATATTAGTATTTATAATAATAAGTTTATATATAAGAGTTTCAGCCGTTTGTATTTTTGAGAAAAATATAAACATTAACATTCTAATTTTGTTTTTTTGTACCTACTAAAAATATTTGCTTTTGGCAGCCCTAACATTTTGACATCGCAACTTTTGTCTAGTATGGAATATAGAAAAAATGTCAGGGTAACTTTGCCAACTAACTTAATAGGGAAACTTGGATCGTCATCGGTAAGGTTTTTAAAGGTAACGTCATCATTGCCCTAATCCTTTAGCTAGTTTCTTTCTCATTGGCATAAAGGCTAAATTTGAGTCAAAAAACCACGTGGGCAATGTTGGCTAAAAGTCTAGATAACTTTGCCCGCCATCAAAATCAATGAAAAGCTGGAAAAAATGTGAACTTTTTTAAAATCTTAATCCATGCACATGATGTTAGAGATGCAGCAAATCAAAAAATATACGCAAGCGCTCATAGAAAAAACAATAAATAATTAATATTTCTTATTAAAAGCGGGCAAAGTTGGCATGTTTCACGGTGCTTAGTTACTTTCACATAAATCAATATAATATGGGGGGCCCAATGATTATTTAATAGTAGTTTAAGCAACTGTCATATAATAGAGGGTATTAAAACATAGCGTAGTTTTTTGAAACGAGCCGCAGGCGAATTTCAATATAAGATTACACGAGTGTTTTAATACCTAATTATATGCAGTTGCATACACTACTTTATTTAATCTCATGACATTTTTGCTACTAAAGTTTTATCCAACAAAATATTACTCAAATTCGTATGTACGAAATAGCGCCAAAATGGAAAAAGTCTTCTTCTTCTTGTTGTTGTTGTTTGTATGGCTTGTGCGGCGTAACCACAATTTAGCCAATATCAGTGGAAAAAGTCTGTTATTGGTCTATTGGCTCGGAACTAGCGCGTTTCGCGCGCAGCGCGCTCGCCACAGATAATGTGTACTTAAATTGAATTGAAACCTCCTTGGTCGGGACACATTGTACTTTAATAATTAAAAAAATGTTTTAAAGCATTGTTTTGTTAGGCGAAAAAAGCTTTAATTTATTTTTTTTATTTTTTTAAATAAGTATGTAAATAAAATTTGCCAATAAAAGTCTGTATTTCATTTCATAATTAGAATATTACCGAATGAGATTATATATTATTAAAATAAATGTTTAAAAATGGATCTGGCAACGTTATTACACTTTATAAACCAATCGTAACTCTTTAGATATATTGTTACTTTGTATTCACATAATATATGTTACGAAGCACTATTTTTAATGTTTTTTTTATAACAAGGGTTACTAAGGGAATGTTCCAGTCACTGCAATTTTCATATTTTCTTTTATCCAAGTTAGGTGTTCTACACACGCTCTGATTGAACACTACAAGCGTTGTTAGCACTTTTCGCCCCTGTTCCACACGACAATTTGCAAGAATACTCCGAAAATGTGCTAAGTATAACCACATAGAATCCGATGGTAAAAATGTATTCTTCTCATTATAACAGTTTTATTGTAAAGTTTTAGGTTCAGATTTACCATTCATTATTGATTTCTTTTTAGTTCCTAGGCTCATAAACCTTTGATTAAATTCTGGATTAACATTGAAATTTATAAAGAAAAATTCACATCCTCGGACGGGATCCGAACCCGCGTCTTCTGACTCTCCGTGTCAGGCGCTATTGACCAACTAGGCCACCGAGGTTCTGGTCCGAGCATCGAATTTTAACTCTATCTGACTAACCGTCTTACGGGGACGGAGCGACATCTATTGAACCGTTTTAACAGTACTATCCAACCGAAAGAAGCATTATTTAGAAATACTTAAACTTTCGTATTGACATCGCAGCCCTTGTAATTTTATAGTATTACTTTTTAAAGCACTAACGCCTGCTTTAGCGATCTCAGCGATCTTAACAAAAATGACTTTTTTTTTCAAAAAATCCCAATTTTTCCAAAAGGAACAGCATATTTGAGTGTGGTCATTAATAACGATCTCCGCAAAAATATCGTGCGAATGGAACACACCCTAAAATACTCATACCACAAAATAATTTATAGCTAATACTGTGTTACTGCTGCATATTATTATCACTAGATGGCGTTGCTTGGTTCTTAACTTGGACCTGACCCGTCCGCGATTTCGCTATCGCGTATCATTTATCAAAATCGGTCAAGTCGTTGAATAGTTACGAGTGGACATAGGGACGGACACACGTACATACAGGTCGAACACATAACCATAATTTCGGAATTCATCATCGGTCATCATTGGGATATTTAGTGTTCAGCCCTGTGTTAGTATACGAGGAGCGGCTGAAAAGTTGTGAGCCTAAGGTACTTGCAGTCGCACCAGTTGAGCGACGTGTAATTAGTATTTAACGAAAGTTATGGGTGATAATGTCCGAGCTATTGAACTGTAAACATTACCATGTCGGAGTTACCGCTTTTGATGAAATTGGAACATCACGCCGTGATAAAATTCTAGATATTCATTATAAATAATCTAGAATCAGACCACTATGGTCAACTAGCAGTGTTTCCAAGAAAAACAAACAAACCCCAAAGCAAATAAGTTAGCTTTATTCCAATAAATGCAAGCCGCCTAGAATTGTTAAGAAGTAATATATCCCAGAAAGTGCCAGAGTTGACCAGTCACAATGACCCAAATATATTATATAACTCACTGTTCCAACTTATCAGTGATGAATTTGGCAAAGTGTTTGTACCAAAAACAATATCTGTTGGTAATCGTGCTAAGTTTAGTTAATCGGCAACTCCAGGAATTTATAAAAGTAGGCAAAAGTTATATGAATTGTACCATAAAAAATCGCATAATCATAATCCTGTATTTTTGGAATATGTCAAACGTTATTTTAAGTTATTTAAACGAGCCTGTTCCTCAGCTAAATCTATTTATTTAAGAAATAAGATCAAAAATTATGTTAATAAAATAAAAATGACGTGGAACATTATAAACAGTGAAACTGGTAGGAATACAGTGCGTAATCGAGACTTTCATTTAAAAATTAATAATAAAGATGTAAGAGCAGATTTGGAGGTAGCGGCCGAGTTTGAGAATTTTTTCACTAATATTCCTTCTTTAACAACCAAAACTCTAAAATCTTCCTCCATCTCTGCTGAGATCTTACTTAAACAAAGTGTAACTGAATGTGACACAACTTTTAAATTTTCAGTAGTTAATTGCAAAGATATTGTAAGCAGTTTCAAAAGTCTAGATGCAAAAAAAACGGCAGACCTATGGGGTCTTTCTGTGAAGACCGTTTCTTGAATTATAGATGTCATTAAACCCAATCTAGCAGCTGTGTTTAATAGTTGTGTTGCAAGTGGTGTATTTCCTGACCTAATGAAGCACAGTAAAGTGGTTCCTTTATTCAAATCTGGTAGTACTAATGATCCAACAAATTTTCGGCCTATTTCTGTACTACCTACGCTAAGTAAGATTTTCGAAAAAATCATATTACATCAATTAGAAACTCATTTTAGTGCAAACAAAATTTTCCATAAAAATCAATTTGGGTTTACAATGAATCGCTCTACTATAGACGCAGGTATAGAACTAATAAAAGATGTGTTTGATGCCTGGGAGAACTCTCAAGATGCCTTAGGTGTTTTTTGTGACTTATCTAAGGCATTTGACTGCGTCCGACATGATATTATACTTGCCAGGAAATTACAACACTACGGTATTAGGAACATGGCTCTCAACCTTTTGACTTCATATTTAAATGGTAGAATTCAAAGGCTTGACATAAATGGTAAAAAATCGCCCGGCTCTATAATCTCAATGGGCGTTCCACAAGGTTCAATACTAGGGCCGTTTTTGTTTTTAATCTATATTAATGACTTACCTTATTATGTAGAGAAGAATCACGAGATTGTATTGTTTGCAGATGACACTTCACTGTTATTTAAAATTAAAAGGCAGTTATTAAACTATGACGATGTTAACAATGCATTAGCTAAAGTTGTGAATTGGTTCAATACAAATAAACTTCTCCTCAATGAGAAGAAAAACTAATTGTATAAAGTTCTCGACACCAAATGTGAGACAAGTAGAATCCAATATACAATTGAATGGAACAGGGTTGGACCTTGTGGAGTCAACAGTCTTTTTAGGAATTACTATAGACGCTAAATTGCAATGGGGTCCCCACATTCAAAAATTGTCTAGTAGGCTCAGTTCAGCGGCTTATGCTGTTAAAAAAATTAGACTATTAACTGATGTAGACACAGCTAGAATAGTTTATTTTAGTTATTTCCATAGCGTTATGACTTATGGCATACTGCTCTGGGGATGTTCTGCAGATATTAACTCTATTTTTATATTGCAAAAAAGGGCTATACGAGCGATCTACAGTTTGGCTCCCAGAGTTTCCCTTAGACAGAAGTTTAAAGACATAAACATTCTAACTGTTGTCTCAGTTTATCTATAAAAATCTAATGTATGTAAAGAAAAACATTAACAGTTTTGATAAAAGGAGTGATGCTCATTCCATCAACACGCGAAATAAGCACAAGCTATCCGTACCTACATGTAACGCGTCTCCACAGAATAAGTCATTCTTTTATGGGACAATGTATACGATTCTATAATAAAGTTCCCAATGTTATCCGAGATTTGCCTATTAATAAGTTTAAAATTACTATTAAAACTAAACTGTGTCAAAAAGGTTATTACAAAATTTCGGATTACTTGGAGGATGAAACAGCTTGGGACTGATCACTCCAGGATCTATCTACTCGTGTACTAAGGTGTCAAAGTGTAGCGTGTCTTGCCCTACTGATACCATTATTATGTTCTCTTTTGTAAGGCAACACACTGGAGCTAATATTTGTAGTACCTAAGTAAAAACATTGTAAAAACATTTATATAAAAAGAATGGCCCCGAGTTTCTTGCCGCTTCTTCTCTGTTGGCTCTATGTATTTTGGAACGCGGCGGTAGGCTTTAAAGTACATTATAATGAAAAATTTACGTTCATAAGTGCGTCTTTGATGCCTAAATTGGATAAAATATGATTTTGACTTTGACTTTGATAAAAAAGGAAAAACGCCGTCAACGACGTCATCTGGCACAATAAAATGACTATTTGAGCAGGGTCGAGAGTCTTTGGAAGATAACGCCCGCCCTGGGCTCCAAACACCGCCATCAGAGACATCGGAAAAGTAAAAAAAAATCGTATTGGTAGATCGTCGAATAAAAAATGGCAAGTAGCAGAAGAGCAAGGGATCAGCAAGGAACGAATTTGAGACATTTTGTACAATTATTAGCAACATGAACAAAATTAGCGCGCGTTGGATGCCCAAAATGCTTACACCGCTCGACAAACAGCGTCGAGTTGAGACTTTATTTGTGTTTTTAGAATGGTGCAAGGACAACTTGGATGTTCCCGGATCGTCACTAAATGAAACTTGGTTTCGACAATATGATCCATGTAGGGGCAAGGAAACGCTTATGCGACAGTTTGCATTAGCACCTCGCTCGCCTTTCCTCGCCGGCGCCGCCTCCCCAGTCGTCTCTAGATATCGTTACGTCGCGCACGCGCATAGATTGTTAACCATTTACCTGTGTGCTGATATGTACGAAGCGAATAAAGTACAGTTAATAATATTCGGTGTTTGCTTTAAGTTCCCACAGTAGGTCTACAGGCGAATACGCATATGCGGGTATGTCTATACCCGCACCGTCTGGTCAGGGTACCTAATAGATCACTTACCTGGCAATTGGACCCGCAACAATCCAGAATCGAAACAAGAGTCAATGCAATGAATAAAATAAGGGAAAAGCCGCCGAACAAGGTTTAAGTGGAAAAGTCGACTTCGAAACTAATGACCACCATTTTGTGGGATTCGGAATGAGTATTATTAATTGACTACCTTCCAAAAAAAACAACGATGAATGTTAATACTATGCGGCGTTATTGAAATAATTTCGCGAATCAATTCGAGGGCTTATACTTCGAGGGCGAATATTTCAAAATGATAAACAAATGAAGAGCATATTGAAGGCAAAGACGTGACATATTTTTTTAATGGGATACGTGATCTTCACAAGCGTTGTGAGTGCATTCAAGTAGAGGGAGACTATAATGAAAAATAAATATAATTTAGATTTTTATCTAAAATTTTAATACCCTAGGCTCAGAACTTATAGCCGTCACTTGTATGTGTGTGTGTGGTTGTGTGGGAGTGCGTTATACACTCCGATTACACAAGCGCACACACACACATACACACATAACTTTAAAGAGAAATGTCGGGTGTATCCCAACATTTCCATTAGCTGTTTTTATTGATAGAAATACTGAGACTGAATCTCCCACTTTTTCTATTGCTAAAAACTAACTACTCTAACACTCTTCTTATGGCGCATCGCCGACCCCTGCCGCGGCACGCTCGCTTCGCTCGGCTCGGTCAAAACCAACCTTCGCCGCAATAGAAATAATGGGATATAATTTGGAAAAAAAGGCTAGTCCCGCATTTTCTATTTTGTATTTGAATGGAAATAGTGAGAAACACCCGAAATCTCATAGTGATAAATAGTGCGTAATAACAATACAATAAGTACAATAGTGAACTCTCAGTTAATAACAATGCAAATTACCGTTTAACGTAGTAATCTGGAAGCTTTTCCAGAACTATGGTGTTGAGATGTCGGTGGAAGATCTCCTCGCGTTCCAGCAGAGTCGGCAGGTCGATGAGGATGTGTCGGTCGAACCGGCCTGGACGCAGCAACGCCTGGAATACAACGCATGCGTGCTCTGGAATACAACTAGTCCTATTCCTATACAACTATCATAATTTATTACCAACTCTCAATACTTATTAGTTTAATAGCGGTGAATAGGGGCCATCTTCGTGTTTAGTTGGATGTTGGTTCCGGTCGTCTTCGGACTAGGGATGAAATTTGGATGAATAGAATGAGATTAACACGATTATATTGCTTGCTCTATAGGTAACATAATCTCCACAAATTGGATGTTGTTTCTAGCGCTTTTTGCATAAAGAGTGAAATTTGGATAAACCGAATATGCTAGATTAACACGATGATTAAGCTTATTCTACATGCAACATAGCCACTAACTTACCCTAGTGCCGGATAGGATCTTCAGCATAAGAGAGCACGTGGACTTTATGACCAGGCTGTACAAGGAATGTACCTATCTTATTCTACATGCAACATAGCCACTAACTTACCCTAGTGCCGGATAGGATCTTCATCATAAGAGAGCACGTGGACTTTATGACCAGGCTGTACAAGGAATGTACCTATCTTATTCTACATGCAACATAGCCACTAACTTACCCTAGTGCCGGATAGGATCTTCAGCATAAGAGAGCACGTGGACTTGATGACCAGGCTGTACAAGGAATGTACCTATCTTATTCTACATGCAACATAGCCACTAACTTACCCTAGTGCCGGATAGGATCTTCAGCATAAGAGAGCACGTGGACTTTATGACCAGGCTGTACAAGGAATGTACCTATCTTATTCTACATGCAACATAGCCACTAACTTACCCTAGTGCCGGATAGGATCTTCAGCATAAGAGAGCACGTGGACTTTATGACCAGGCTGTACAAGGAATGTACCTATCTTATTCTACATGCAACATAGCCACTAACTTACCCTAGTGCCGGATAGGATCTTCAGCATAAGAGAGCACGTGGACTTTATGACCAGGCTGTACAAGGAATGTACCTATCTTATTCTACATGCAACATAGCCACTAACTTACCCTAGTGCCGGATAGGATCTTCAGCATAAGAGAGCACGTGGACTTTATGACCAGGCTGTACAAGGAATGTACCTATCTTATTCTACATGCAACATAGCCACTAACTTACCCTAGTGCCGGATATGATCTTCAGCATAAGAGAGCACGTGGACTTTATGACCAGGCTGTACAAGGAATGTACCTATCTTATTCTACATGCAACATAGCCACTAACTTACCCTAGTGCCGGATATGATCTTCAGCATAAGAGAGCACGTGGACTTTATGACCAGGCTGTACAAGGAATGTACCTATCTTATTCTACATGCAACATAGCCACTAACTTACCCTAGTGCCGGATATGATCTTCAGCATAAGAGAGCACGTGGACTTTATGACCAGGCTGTACAAGGAATGTACCTATCTTATTCTACATGCAACATAGCCACTAACTTACCCTAGTGCCGGATATGATCTTCAGCATAAGAGAGCACGTGGACTTTATGACCAGGCTGTACAAGGAATGTACCTATCTTATTCTACATGCAACATAGCCACTAACTTACCCTAGTGCCGGATATGATCTTCAGCATAAGAGAGCACGTGGACTTTATGACCAGGCTGTACAAGGAATGTACCTATCTTATTCTACATGCAACATAGCCACTAACTTACCCTAGTGCCGGATATGATCTTCAGCATAAGAGAGCACGTGGACTTTATGACCAGGCTGTACAAGGAATGTACCTATCTTATTCTACATGCAACATAGCCACTAACTTACCCTAGTGCCGGATATGATCTTCAGCATAAGAGAGCACGTGGACTTTATGACCAGGCTGTACAAGGAATGTACCTATCTTATTCTACATGAACATAGCCACTAACTTACCCTAGTGCCGGATATGATCTTCAGCATAAGAGAGCACGTGGACTTTATGACCAGGCTGTACAAGGAATGTACCTATCTTATTCTACATGCAACATAGCCACTAACTTACCCTAGTGCCGGATATGATCTTCAGCATAAGAGAGCACGTGGACTTTATGACCAGGCTGTACAAGGAATGTACCTATCTTATTCTACATGCAACATAGCCACTAACTTACCCTAGTGCCGGATATGATCTTCAGCATAAGAGAGCACGTGGACTTTATGACCAGGCTGTACAAGGAATGTACCTATCTTATTCTACATGCAACATAGCCACTAACTTACCCTAGTGCCGGATAGGATCTTCAGCATAAGAGAGCACGTGGACTTTATGACCAGGCTGTACAAGGAATGTACCTATCTTATTCTACATGCAACATAGCCACTAACTTACCCAAGTGCCGGATATGATCTTCAGCATAATAGAGCACGTGGACTTTATGACCAGGCTGTACAAGGAATGTACCTATCTTATTCTACATGCAACATAGCCACTAACTTACCCTAGTGCCGGATATGATCTTCAGCATGAGAGAGCACGTGGACTTTATGACCAGGCTGTACAAGGAATGTACCTATCTTATTCTACATGCAACATAGCCACTAACTTACCCTAGTGCCGGATATGATCTTCAGCATAAGAGAGCACGTGGACTTTATGACCAGGCTGTACAAGGAATATACCTATCTTATTCTACATGCAACATAGCCACTAACTTACCCTAGTGCCGGATATGATCTTCAGCATAAGAGAGCACGTGGACTTTATGACCAGGCTGTACAAGGAATGTACCTATCTTATTCTACATGCAACATAGCCACTAACTTACCCTAGTGCCGGATATGATCTTCAGCATAAGAGAGCACGTGGACTTTATGACCAGGCTGTACAAGGAATGTACCTATCTTATTCTACATGCAACATAGCCACTAACTTACCCTAGTGCCGGATATGATCTTCAGCATAAGAGAGCACGTGGACTTTATGACCAGGCTGTACAAGGAATGTACCTATCTTATTCTACATGCAACATAGCCACTAACTTACCCTAGTGCCGGATATGATCTTCAGCATAAGAGAGCACGTGGACTTTATGACCAGGAGGTACAAGGAATGTACCTATCTTATTCTACATGCAACATAGCCACTAACTTACCCTAGTGCCGGATATGATCTTCAGCATAAGAGAGCACGTGGACTTTATGACCAGGCTGTACAAGGAATGTACCTATACTTACTCATGGATGTTCGTCGGGGCGGATGAATTAGAAAGTCAAAAGCTGTACTGGATTACACAGTTTTAATTTCAGGAAGCATTTCTGCATTTGCGCTTTTCCTACGCTTAAAATTAAGAAAGTCTTCATTTTCACTGCTGGGAAGAAATAGTTATGTCTACGCGCGGAAATGATGAGGAAATTTATTTGCTCGCACATTTAGGAATACTTTTTTTAACGGTTCCTTTTGTCGTGGGCGTACAATGGATCCATGATTTGCTTTAAAAATTCCATGTGGCCCGGTTGGCTTCATTTTACCATAAGTTTTGGATATCCATGGGACGTCTTAGTGCTGAAATCATCGTCATGATGATGATGATGATAATAATGATGCCGCTGCTGATGACTGTACGTACCTTGTCAAGCACGTCCGCTCGGTTAGTTGAAGCCAGTACGACAACACCTTCTTTCGTCTTCATGCCGTCCATTTCCACAAGTAGTTGGTTGAGAGTTTGTTCCCCTTCTCCCCCTCCCGGGCCCCAGGAGGAAGCACCGGAAGACCTCGCGCGGCCCACAGCGTCCATTTCATCAATATAAATGATGCAGGGGGCGCGAGATGCAGCTTCCTTGAATAGATCTCTGAAAATGAGTTGAAAAAATGACTTATTTTAAACAACTTGTATATTGTAATAAGAACTTTATTGCATTAATTTTACGTTACTTCAAACTAGCTGCGCCCAGCGGTTTCACCGGCATGGTGATGGATGATGACGATGATGATTATGAAAAGTATCAACTCCTCGTTCAATGAAATGAACCAACTCCTCAACTATCTACGTAACAAAGCTCAGCTGAATACGTCCGTAAAATTGTAAAGCACTCCAAGTAGTCAATGACCTAGAGTGTAAGACCTTCTCCATTCCTCTCCTCACACCTTCATATTTACATAATTTACCGCCATCTAATAAAGGTTATACCATTTTATAAGCTGATATCATCCTATACGTGAACACATTGTGATATAAGAGCTTCATGGGTCCGTTCTACCCACTGACATTAAACCATTATGCCACACAAATATATGTCTGATCAAGATAAAGCACAGTACACCCCAAGAATGCACAATACACCCCAGGAATGCACAATACACCCCAAGAATGCACAATACACCCCAAGAATGCACAATACACCCCAATAATCTATAATACACTATGGCGTTGCCCATAGCAGAATTGCCCTACTTTCACCGTACAGTAGTGGTCACAGGGCCTCCGGTTTTCTGGACAAAGAGGAACTCTTTGTATATGATATATATGAACTCTTTTTTTCAGAAGCCTACTCACAGGAAATAAACTTGGCTGAGTCCCAACAGTTCCACGAGTAACGAGATTATAATAGTAAAAATAATACTGTTTTAAACTATCACGGTTGTTCTCTAAAGTTATATGATTATGAACGGGATATTTACCGTGGTAAGGTTGTGGAATGAGCTCCCGATATTTCGGCGCAGTTACATGCACCATGTTCACGGGAAGACTGAAGAATGCGGGTGGTTGGTCAAAAAGTTTAAAAGTTAGGTGCAGACATAACGATCTACCCTCTTTCTTAGTCTTTTGCTACGGTTATCACTGGAACTCGAACTCGATCCTAAGTCCCGACAAAACACACTCACTGTATCACTGCGTATAGTATTTTGAACACATTTTGAACGCGGACTTTTATTTTTAAAACAACCTAATACTGGATTCCACGCACTGGCGAGTTGAAAACCATCACCTCGATTGAAATTCTGGCATTTCGAGATCTCAATAGTTTCCTTTACTAGCCTTGGTATGTAATGGCGTTCGGTGGACAAGATTTTAGGGTTATGGAATTCAATCCAGTGGTTAGGACCCGCGTCCAGCAGATGCTCAGCTATGGCAGATTTGTGTCTTTCATTGTTTTTTACTTTATGTGCTCAATCCACAACCTTACTACGGTAAATACCTCGTTAATAATCATATAACTTTAGTAAAAATAATAATAAAGAAGATACACCGGAAATGACATTTGATGTAATAAATATAGATCAATAATTGTGTTATGAACCGATGCTTTGCTTACTGTATTCATATTCATCTAACTTGGCTCAATGATCATCGAGACAGAGAATATTGGAGATCCGAATGTGTTTAAGTTCCAGTGACTTTGGGAGAAGTTATTATGCGTAAAAGAGGGCTGTTGAGCAATTGATAAAAAAACTAAATGAGATGAGAAATAATTTATTAGCTACTCACTTGTTGGGAAACTGGACTGTTTTAATGTGTTTACTCATTTGTTAGTATGACAAACTTCAGTTCTTATTAATAATATTAATAAATGTAATATTCCTACCGCATTATCCGATACGATTGCAAACAAGCAGAATCAATGTTTCTAAGCCTGAACTGAAACACAACCAATAATTTGTTAAAACTTCAACGACAAGACCTGCGCTTACTAGTAGGCCTTATCACAGGTCACTGCAACCTCAACTATCATCTGTACAAGACCGGTGCAACGGACAGTCCACTGTGCAGAGGATGTATGCAGGAGGACGAAACCGTGAATCACTGTGCTGTTGTAGTGCACGGCCATAGTACGTACATAAATAATAATTAACGTTTATGAGTAACATATGAACATTGAATGAATGATATCGATATCATTCATTCAATGTTCACATGTCACTTGTTTATATGTCACTTGACATATGATTGACATACCTGACCCGAGCAGCGCCGAGCCCACCGATCATCTCGATGAACTCGGATCCGTTCATGGAGAGGAAGGGCACGTTGGATTCAGTCGCGACAGCTTTCGCAAGCATCGTCTTGCCGCAGCCCGGAGGGCCGAGCAGTAAAGCGCCTTTCGGCACCTGAAATTATACAAACATCTATGTTTACATTATATATAACTACTCTATTTACACGAGTTTACAGTTATTCTACGCTTGCTTAACTTTAAATGAAGTTATTTAGTACTGTGGACAGCCAAATTGATGTGCGCAGTGCTGATTGACATTTGAATGTAAACATCGTTTATAAGTAAGATCGTTGATGTTAAGATTCAGCCCAGTACTAAACCGAGTCGATTATAATAAGACGACGCCAATAGTTCGTAGTCTGTTAAGTCAAGAGCCTGTTGAACATTTTCCTAGAATATTAAATCAAAATCATTTATTCAATTCAAGGTATCAAAGTCGCACTTCTGAACGTGAACTGATTCATTATTAAAGAATAAGGCCTACTTGCACGTTCGGTCGGGTTGAATAAATAAGTCTACAAGTTTATAAGCTTGCATTAGTCGTATACATTTTAACTCTCATTGTGCCTTGCACCACTAAAAAAGATCACCGGTATTGCGAAATTGACAGTTCTAATAGGCACTGAATTGTCTATGCGCTTCTAGCGTAACTTGACCAATAATTAATTTAAAAAAAAAACACGAAACTTATCTCTTTGGCACTACAGTACAATGTTTATAGACTTTCTTTTGTATCCTTTGTTGTATGAAATATGAAAGCTTTTTATTCTATACGTATTGTCACGTGTCATTTCGTCCAAAGATTACTTTATAGGAATCGAATAGAGACATCAGCTAAATAAACCCTTGTAGCGCCATTTAACGCAAATTTAATCAACTAATTTAGAAGTCACGTAGAGTATAATATTTCCTTAATTCGAACAGCATTTTGTATGTTGTACAAAATAAATAATTCAATACCAAAATTTTCCAGCCTAAGGTTGATTATAATAATATAATAATAATATGGGACAACAACCACACAAAGGTCTTCAGGTCCCAAACTAGGCAGAGATTGACAGGGTTATTAAAACTAAAGGATTATTTTAACGGTAATATAATTTTTTCATAAAAAATCAACGTAGTTGCAGGGCAATTAAGCATAAACGATTATTGATCGTACTTAAAACTTTGATAATCAGGGCTTTGCAAAAACCATGCCAAATACCAACCACCTCAATATAATATATAACTAAAATTTCTGTGAATATTTCAAGCGTACGCGTGTTGCCGTTATCAATATCGAGCAAACAAATCACTTGTTGTATGAGAGTGACGTTCAATATTTATTATAGTCTGTTTTTTTAGTATTTTTTGTTATAGCGTCAACAGAAATACATCATCCGTGAAAATTTCAACTGTCTTAACTATCACGGTTTATGAGATACAGCCTGGTGAAAGACTGACAGACAGACAGAGGGACGGACAGCGGAGTCTTGGTAATAGGGTCCCGTTTTACCCTTTGGGTACGGAATACTTAAAATGGATTACTTAGAATTAAGTATTAACAATATCTAAGTTAAAGATTTCATAAAATAGTTGGGAGATAAAATATCGTAAAAATGTATTAATCTATACACATATATATATCTAAAATAAAACTCTATTTCCCTTGGTCATCGCATCACGCGTAAACGGATGGAACAATTTTCTCTAATGTCTTTTTTGTTGTGTTAATTATTGTCAGAAGGTTTTATGAAAAAAAAATCCAGAAAAGATGGGAGGTTATGGTGAGGTCGGAGGCCGAGCCTACAACGCGGACAAGTCACAGGCAGTCTCAAATAAAAAAGCTTAATGAGTTGCGGACCTTTAGTCTGTATCAAGCGTAGTTTGTACACTCGTATGATGAAACTAAAAGATGGTAGGATACTAGTGTACTTGTAAGTAGGTATAGGTCTCGGTTCGTACCTTGGCGCCCAAGTTCTTGTAACGCTCGGGCCGCTTGAGGTAGTCGACGAACTCCATGACTTCCATCTTGGCCTCGTGTAGACCGGCGACATCCTCGAACTTTACGCCCTTGCCTTGCCCACTCATTGAGTCAACTAGCGTAAACTTGGCCCGTCCGAGCTGGCTCTGAAAGTACAAAAGCGGCATATATCTTAGAAAAGAAAAACGTTTAATTGAATATTTCCATGTAGAATATATATATATACATAAGAGAAGACCGCTAATGAAGGAACAAACTGCGCAGGCGCTTTCTGTAGTTCCAAGTAGTTTATTTAGCTGCTAGGAGTGACGGAATCGAGTCGAAACTGAACCAAACATGTGGGCTAAATCATGATACTACGAGGGACGGCTGAAAAGTTCTGAGCTGGGTAATAAAAGTAGAGATAAAAATATTGATTAAATTTATTCCCTCTACTTGAATGCACTTCTCACACTGCTTGTGACGGTCACGTATCCCGCAAAATGGTGGATGGTTTCTTTCATCAAAGCCAGTTTCTCGCAATGCCTGCTTCGCAATGCGCGCTGACGAATTGGCTAGCAATATCAACATTTTTTCGCTGATTTTGCCCCTCCTTTTTTCCAAAATTACTTCGCGAACTTTTTCAAAAGTGCAGCATAGTATTCAGCATTCATCGTAGTTTTTTTTGGAAGGTAGTTTATTAATCAAACTCCTTATGAATCCCAAAAAATGGTGGCCATTAGTTTCAAAGTCGACTTTTCCACCTTAAACTTCTTCGGCAACTTTTCCTCTTTTTCTATCCATTGCATTCTCTGCATTGACTCTTGTTTCAATTCTGGATCATACTGTCGGATCCAAGATTCATCTACAGTGATGATCCGGGAACAAATTTTGTCCAAGTAGTCCTTGCACAATTCTGAAAAACTTCAATGAAGTCTTAACTCGACGCTGTACAGAAAACTTTGTAAGGTAGATGGGATTTGCTCCCTCGTGTCGTCTTTGATGGGATGATTATTCCATTTAGCGACACTGTTAAAAATCTTGGCAATCCGGTGACTACCGGAAAAATGTTTGTATCTGTCTGAAAACTGCATGTTTTAACTTTTTTCTCCGCTTTTTATAATTACTAAAGGAATACAGGAGCACACTTATTTGTTTTTTTTATTTAACTAGCCTTAGGCACTATACATTGGTGAAGGCCTGAAGGGCACTTTGAAAACTTTACACTTAGACACTTATTATTTATTAGCCTGAGGGGCAGAGTTTTCTGGCCCGAGGGACACATATACGATGTCTAAGGGCCTGAAGGGCACAAAACCTTTCTTTTTTGGTTCTAAGCTTGAGCACATGCAATCATATTTTAAAGAAGATGCCAGAAGGGCATTTTGCACACAAACAGACTTTTAACTAATTTCTAAATATCGTACATACCGAGAGCATACCGGCTCCCGCAAGCAGCGCCCGTTCACGAGCTTGACACGTGTGCCAGCCATCGCCCTCCTCAACCATATTTGAGGGAAGAGGACGACCCGTCACACGACGCCGCCGCGAGAAGAAGCCTTTTAGTGAGCGTGAATGCTCAAGGTATATACGCATACATAATACAAAAGCCGTTATTTTACTTGTTTTATTTTTAACTTAACATAACATAATAAATTAGTTTTTTATTTAACTCCGCTTTGTCCACTCGGCCCAGGGCCTCCGTCACCTCCTCGGTTCTAGTCGCGGGTGGCATTCGGTGACGCAGACACCGCACGCCGCAAGAAACAGCTGATGGCGTCTTCTTCGTCCTCGGTGAAGGTCCTGGTGTGCCGCGAGACTGCAACCACCGCGTGCGGGACGCTCTCGTGCAGACTCATGTTATCCTTGGTTTTAATGGCGATGACCGACTCGTATGTCAGTCCCTGTTCTTCATGGATGGTAAGTATGCACGACCCCGTGCCTCCACCATAACCCGGTTGGTCAGGATCTCGTTTTCTTCCTGAGTGTGTACTAGGAAGAGGGTGCTAAGATGGTTAGGGCATGTAGAATTTATGAGAGAAGACTGACAAAACGTACATATCCACGTAGATAATATTGCCTCCAGGGGTTTTAAAAATCTTGGTTTTATATTGCGAAATTGTAAAGGTTTTAAGTATCCCAGCACAAAAATCATGCTCTACAACTCGTTAGTGCGTAGCGGCTTAGAATATTGCAGCATTGTGTGGAATCCTTTCTATGATATTCACAAAAAAAGAATAGAAAGTGTACAAAAAAAATTCATGTGGCATCTAACCTACTCAAGTTATTTAGGTAAGGAACTTAAAATTTACGATTCACACCTTAAGTTTTTTAAGATGGATTCACTTACAAATCGTAGGAGAATGCTGGACCAGTTATATTTTTATAAACTTGTAAACGGAATTTTGGATACCCCGGAACTACTCTCGGAAGTGTACCTGAGTATTCCTCGAGGTTTGCCTAGAGTGTCATGCTTTAATATTATGTTTTCCACTAGGTGTTGTCGTTCCAATTTGGGATTAAATTCACCATTGCCTAGAATAGTTCGTCAGTATAACACTTTGTCTAAGACAAACAATATCGACATATTTGGAGACAGTATTAATAGCTTCAGGAAGTCCCTGAGGTCCCTGACTACACAATTTTCTTTATGTGTACAATATACATTTTTTTATTAACTTTTAAAGACTGTTCATTGACTGTATTATGTTTACAACTATTACTTATTATTGCATGCTGTCTTCACCTGTAATTATTGTGACATTTGGTTTAATTTAAATTTTTAATTCGTTGACAATGTATGTATTGTGTACACAATGTAGGTGGACTTAATAAATAAATAAATAAAACAAGTGTACAAGGCGAGCGTGGATGGAGGAATTGTAAGAGGCAGACCTCGTCGAACGTATTCCGATCAAATCGGAGATGTTCTGAAGAAAGGCGAGGTCAAGAGTACGCGGAACCGAAGATTATTTAGAAATAATGTGATGCGAGTGAATAAAGCGAAAGAGGTATGCCAGGAACGTAGCAAGTGGAAATCTGTGATCTCTGCCTACCCCTCCGGGAAACGGGCGTAACCTTATGTATGTATGTAAAATGAATAATCATAAAACTCATTTTCAATTTTATTAATTTTAAGTAACGAATAACTAATTGGTGATAAAAAGGATATTTCAATTATTTTTTATCGATTAAAGTGGCAGAGGGCAGGTCACAAGCCACGCAAAACAGATTCGAGAGGTCGATGGGGCCGAAAGGTTTTGGAGTGGATACTATGGAACGGCAAGCGCAGCGTCGGTCGTCCACCGACACGGTGAACAGGCGATCTGATATAGGTCGCAGGACAACGTTGGATGGAGGCCGCATCCAACCGATCTTTTTGAAAAATTATGGTGGAAGCATATGTTCAGCAGTGGACTAGAGCTACTACTACTTCCTACAGCTGAGATAATGATGATAACAATAAAAAAAGAAATGATTGATACTTACAAATCCGCTCATATTGATGTTCATCCGCATACTCTTCGTGGAGTATAGGAGGGACAGAATGACAGCAGCGATCAGCAATGTCGTCACCACTTTACCCGCCACGCTACCGTTGCGGTCGTATATCACTCGCACGCCTGCAATATAACATCAAATATATTCAATTACGAGGAATAGGTCATTATCGCATCGCAATAGCAAATCGCAAATTATACAACAACATCCCAGACTTGTATGTGGAGGAGTACCTAAAAATATTTTTCAACACACCTACTAGAAACGGTACTCTAATACGGTAATTAGAATCAAAATGCAGCGTATTTCGAACGAGTGCATTTTACTTTTCATTCCCGCACGAGTGCAAATATGAAATTTAAGTTTATTAAAATGAGTTCAAAAAGTTCTAGCCTTAAAATTAAAAAACTTTTTGCAAATAATAAAAGTGTATTCGTCAAAATACAATACAAAACAATTACATTTTAGCAAATAATTCATTTATATGATTTCTATGTATGCATATGCAGATTAAAAAGTTAAAAAATAATAGCATTTTAATAGCAAAATTATTCACAACATTTATTTTCAGAGGATTAATACGCGCGTCGTGAGAAGTGCGAAGCGTACTAACAGAAAGAGTTTTATAATGTGCGAAACTCAGATGCGAAACCTCTTTGGTCTCATTTTAACTGCGCGCGCATGTTTGCAAACGCGGGAAAATAGAAAATTGCAGTTTCTGCTTTTGCTCTTGGATTTAATGGAGAACAGAAAGGTAACCTTTAATAGATAATTATTATTCTGTACATACATTCTACGCTATTTGTGGCTATTTATTGTGAAAAATGTCAGCTTCTAGCAATGAAGATAAAAACGAACTCAACAATATGATACTACAATCTACGCCACCAGAAATATTATCTGAAGCTCAAATTGCAAGTGAAAGCTTGGTGCCATGTTAATCTAAAGATAAGTACATGATTGCCTATGAAAATTTCTTAGTATGGAAAAACAGCAAAAACCCCAATTCGTTCTCAGAAAACGTATTCATTGCTTATTTTAATGAACTGGCTAATAAGTACAAACCTAGGACATTGTGGTGCGTTTATTTAATGTTGAAAAGTACAGTTCGCACCAAAAATAGCGTTGATATGTAATCATATTCAAATTTGACTGCGTTCTTGAAGAGACGCTCAGATGGATTTAGAAGTCAAAAGTCCAAGGTGTTGACATCAAATGATGCCGATAAATTCATCAAAGAAGCTCCAGATAACTAATACCTTGCAATAAAGGTCAGTTGAAAGAAATAGTATTCAGTGCTTATTTATCCAGGTAATATTAGTTTACGTTTATGAGTGTTCGTGTATATAAAGTTTTTTTTTGTTCTTGTCAGGTGCGGTAATTTTCGGCATCACCGGTGCTTGTTGACGGCAGGAATTGAGTAAAATTACAACATAAGGTATTGAAAACAATGGATCCACGTTTTTAGTCAAACACTAAAAACAAAATTCCGCGCTCTTTTACTATACACGGTCCATTTTACGATATCGTAAAAAAAATTAAAATTTATGATCGAAAAAAGCAAACAGTGACAGATTTTTTCTATAAAACTATCAAAAAGGTCAATGTACAAGTCCAATGCATTGGAATCAATAAATTTGGTGCCAAGCCGAAAGAAATCGCAAAGTTTCTAGGTTACCCAGCTGCAGAATACAAAGCATATACAGGACATAGCTTTAGGCGAACGTCAGCCACATTATTGGCTGATTCAAGAGCTGATTTGCTTACATTAAAGCACCATGGTGGGTGGCGCTCCAATGCAGTGGCAGAGTCGTTTGTAGAAGACTCTATACAAAATAAAGCTAAAACCCGTCTCGATTATAATAAACAACTTGGCGCACTTGTTGCATAATGTACTATTACAATGCATGTGCTTCATAATTCCAACTTCGAGAAAGAGGTCAATCATCGAATCCAACTTTGCGGTAGCATTCCGGAAACTTTGCAAAGTATTCTCGTCCAAAATACCTCAGTGCCTCAAAACTAAAGTCTTTGTCCAGAAAGGTGTGTTACCAGTGATAACGTATGGCACTGAAACGTGATCTCATACCATGGGCCTCATAATTTAGCTCATAATCGCACAACGTACTATGGAGAGGGCTATGCTCGGGGTTCTACGTGATCGAATTAGAAATGATATTCGTAAAAGAACGAAAGTCACCGACATAGCCCAGAAGGTTAGCCAGTTGAAATTGGCAGTGGGCAGGGCACATAGCACGCAGAACAGATTGCCGATGGGGTAATGTAACGTAATGTTCAGTAGAATACCCTCAGACTAGACGGAGAGACGAGCTTCGCAAAGTTAATGGGAGCCGCTGGTTGAAACAGAAACGCGGGTTGCACTCGTTGGCATCCAATAAGAGTCGTAGTACTGCTATAAGTTTATGATGATAAGAGGGAAATCGTATGTTAAGCATCACGATATCTTCAGTTCTGGCATAACATTTGACGTAATTATTTAATATTTTACAAATACAGAACATGAATAGATAGTACCTTCTTTGACACCCAGGCTCTTTTCCGTTTCTCGCAATTTCTCTTCAAACCGATGGATGTCACCCACATTCATGTGGTAAACTCTATGGTTAGACTGAAATAGAAAGTGTGGAGTTATAACACATACGAAACAATATATAATTGAGGATTTGATTGGAACGATCCCCTACAGCGAATCCCACCACGAAGTTTCAGGGTTATTATTAGTTTATCCAAAAACTTACATATATCATTACAGATAATAAACATAATACAATAGAGTAGCTATATTCACTATCATACATAATAAATTTCTAGTTTCTATAGCATAGAATAAATAACACTATTTTTTTGAATTCGCTCAGAGCTAACAAAACAGATCCACTTCAGCCGCGATAATTGATAGTGCGGAGCGCGCGCGTCAGAGGCACATCGCGCAACAGGTTAGTTATTATGTATCTCAGTTATTAAGAAATGTGGATGGTGATTTCAATCAACATTTGTTAGCAACTGATAAACAGCACGGTGATACTCAATCGCTCATGACGTGTTCTTTATTATACTTTTTAAATGAGCTTATTTAGTTATCTCTCATCAAGACCGTCGTGAAGTCAGCTATTATAGCTTTACGGCCTGCTTTACGGCATAGGCTTTACGGCCGCCTTAGTGTTAAGTCGATACACGTCTTTTATTTCCGATGGTTGAAGTTGAATATTCAGTGATTCAGCAGTACCAATCAATATCGACATCAGGTCTTCGTTTGACTCTTTCTCGTTGGGGTATATTTCTAATCTGTATACCAGTGGATCGAGCACTACGATCGATACTTTCCAACCTCCTTTCAAGCAGAAGAATGTACTTCCTATCACTCTTCCTCTCCTCTTCAAGTAAGTTTATTTTCTTTAAAGCTTCAAACTCAAACTCAAATGATTTATTGCTTATGTGCCAAGTTAACATACAATGCAGGTGTTGTTGCATAAGGTTTACAGTAAGTACATGTCACATGTTACCCCCTGGGGGTGTTGCAATTGTGCAGAGAGGACCAGTCTATTTTAATGTATTATCATTGAAAAATTCGTCAATATTGTAATAACACTTCTGCAAAAGTAATTTTTTAAGTGTGAATTTGAATACGTTCATTTTATGTTCGTCTTTTATTTTGTTAGGTAGTGTATTATAAATTTTAACTGCCATTGCCTTGGTACCGGAACTGTGCATTTTCAGTCTAGAAGTAGGTATCAAAAGTGTATGTTTCCGTGTTGGTCTAAGGGGATAATTTCTCGTCTGTTCACATGCTTTTAAAAAGTATTGAGGATATTTACGAATAAACATGCACATTTCCAAGATGTAGATGGAGGTGAGGGTCAATATTTGATATTTGATAAAATATGGTTTATGGAAATGATGTATTGTTAAATCTGGAAATTCTATGTTTGCAAGTATTCGTAGGCATTTCTTTTGTGCGATGAAAAGGTTATCTACGTTTACACTATTACCCCATAGTATGATGCCATATCTTAACCATGAGTATGCATATGCGTAATAAGTGGTCATAGCGGCATCAAGTCCAGCTGCTCGCCGCAGTTCCCTTAGTCCATACATAAAACTTGATAATTTTAATTGAATTTTTTTAACATGTATTTTCCATTTTACATGCGAGTCTAGTTCTAAACCTAGCAATAAAGCAGTGTTCACACATTCAATTTTTGTATCATTATAACAAAAGTTTATGTCAATAGGCGGTTTTTGGTACGGGCGAAATTGCATTAATTTTGTTTTTGATATATTGAGGGCAAGGTTATGTTCATTCATCCATTTAATTATGTTATTGAAAATGTCAGTGAGGTTCTTATTTAAATTAGAATTATTATTACAAGATGTCAATATAGAAATGTCATCCGCGAAGAGTACACTGGATTCGTCAATACATTTAGGGAGGTCATTTACATAGATTAAAAATAGGATACACCCAAGGACACTACCTTGGGGGATTGAGTGATTCAGTAGGGTGGGGGTTCATCGTACTTAGAGGACATATAGTCCACCGATTCTCTAAGATCATTCACACAATTTAATACATCACCCGTTTTATTATCTTGTCGTTTTTGGAGCGTTGCATACATCTCCATCATCTCTGACTTACTAATATCATCCCTATCATCACGTTTACGTTTCGGTACATGTCTCGACGTGATGTTACTCAAGGAAAATGAGTTACTAATGGAGGACGCAACACCCACTATAGCCTCCTGTCCAACTTCTGATACATTAGATTCTGACTCATAATGTTGTATTGGAGTCTTAAATGCAGACGTTAACGGGGACATGTCCCTTGGTGGTGTGCGATTAAGAGGCAATTTTATAGCTTAAACAAGCAAATGAATTAACGCAGTGGAATAATCTGATCTGATGAGAAAGATCTGCGCGGCGGTGGCAAGCGGAGTGACCGGCCGCACTCAGTGGTTAATATGCTTATGTGTGTCTGTGTTGTGTTTCTACTATATACGAGTAGCAGCGCGTACGTAACTCGTGAGTGATCGGTCTAACTCGTCAAGATGCAACAGGTTTCCGGTGGGCGTGCCTTGACTCGTTCAGTTGTCATACACGATTTCGATAGTAACACTTCACTGCAGGTTAAACTCTTCTTTAGCTATGCACTTCTATTTTTGTTGTTTGATTTAACTCAATTTTACTTGATTTATTTATGATAAATAATTGTTTAAAAATATCCGACAGCGTTTCTTAGCACAACTACTCGTGAACGAGACCCGAGGGGAAGAGGAAATCATATTCTATGTTGTAATTGTGTTGAGTTTGATTATTTTACTATCTGGAATTTATGTTTGCCGTAAATACCACATTACCGTAACATATTTTAGTTTGATTTTGCCAAAACACATTCACAACCGTCATCAAATAACTACATACATCTGAATAGCAAGTCACTTCCCGGTAGGTGAAGGTTGTAGATATTTCCCAACTGATTTGTCTATGGCTTTAGATCATCATCATCTCAGCCGTAGAACGTTCACCGCTGAACATACGCCTCCTCCGTAATTTTCCAAAAGGACCGGTTGGAAGCGGCCTGCATCCAACGTCGTCCTGCGACATTTATCAGGTCGTCTCTCCTGATCGCTGTCCGTGGTCTCCACTCCAGATCCTTCCGGCCCTATCGGCCATCTGTTATGCGTGCTATGTGCCCTGCCCACTGCCACTTCAACTGGCTAATCTTCTGGGCTATGTCGGTGACTTTCGTTCTTCTACGGATCTCCTCATTTCTGATTCGATCACGTAGAGAAACCCCGAGCATAGCCCGCTCCATAGCTCGTTGTGCGACTTCGAGCTTACTTATGAGGCATATGTGACTTATAGCACTGGTAACACACATTGGTCGAAGACTCTTGTCTTGAGGCGCTGAGGTATTTTTGACGAGAAGACTTCGCGAAGTTTCTGGAACGCTGCCCAGCCGAGTTGGATTCGATGATTGACCTCTTTCTCGAAGTTGGACCTGCCTAGTTTGACTGTCTGTCCCAGGTAGATGTATTCGTCAACAACTTCGAGAGCTGAGTTCCCAACTGATATTGGGGTAGGCATAACATGGGCATTACACATAATTTTCGTCTTGTCCATGTTCATCTTAACTTTTATCTTTCAGATATGTTTATATTATTCTTTATAGGTACTACTATTCTATTATGTTTATTATATAATATATCAACTTGATTACCAAATCTATTAACACCAGTTATACCGAAATACCGGGCACGCAAACACTCTTATCAGAAATTACAACAACAAATTACACAGATTTATTGATGTTATTTTAACACATACCCGTTTTCCTTTAATGACAGCTCCGTCATGTAGAATGATCGTCACCACCTCTAAGTCTGGTCTCACGACGAGCTCATCGACTTCGCCTTTAGACAACATTGAGTACACAAACTCGTTCCATGAAACGTAGCGGATAAGCTGCAATTTCAAAGACATATTGTTAAATCAATTATTAATTGTACGATACCGGTAGCAGAATAAACATGGCTATTAAGGGCGCGTATTACATATACAGGGTTGATTGTTGACATGATTAGACATAACGGTGAGGGCAGGTACCATAACCCTTATAGGGACAGGAAAATGTTCCTCTAGGAGACCATTCAAAAGTTTTTGAGATATTCCGAACCGAATTTACAGTTTTCTGCAACCACATTGACTTCGGAAAATGCCATGTCAGCAAAAAAAATGCTAAAGTATGAAGTTATTCCTATCGCTCCTATTTCGAATGTAGATCAAAACACTCAATGAGGTCAACTGAGTTATTAGTTTGAGTACTAGGAACTTCATTTCAACTTTAGTGGAGATCCTTAAAAGTACAACTATTGAAAAATCTCTCGCTTATATGACGTGTGCTGATTCCCTCCTATCTAGTACCCATTTCTAGGAATCATTCCAACCATTGCTTGCTATGTTATTAGCCATCATATTTTTATCACCGTGAGTTTTCCTTAGTGCATGACATTCCTTAGCAAAATGATCATGCTTTCCACAGTTACAGCACAGAAACCGATGATGTTGCCTTTCCTTTTTGCGATTTTGATTATTTGCATTTGAATCTTTGTTTGAAGATGCTGACATTAATAACTATTGCATTATACATATTTTAATGATTTTTTTTATTTTACTTTAAATGTAAAATTACTCTACAAAGCTATTCGTAGATAAATAGCCACGAATTTACAATACGAGTACAATACAAGAACAAGCCGTGCGTTACACATAGCCCTAGCTTATTAGATAAACCTGAAACTTAATTTATTTAATGTAACTAATTGTATCGCACTCTCGCTTATAACCATTTTACGAAAGTGATAACAATGTAAGGGACTAGTTTGCCTTAATCTATATAAAAAAAACTGTTTGACACGCAAATGTTATAAAACTATATCTTACTCTCATCTGTAGTAAATTTTAGTGCAAAACAGCCGTGTCTCATGTGTTCGAATTCGAGCATAAATCTCAGCCTTTTTTTGTCCTGCTATTTTTCGATGAAATGAATCGCTTATCTCCATTGCATTTGAGAAGATGCTGGTTAGTCATCTAGTGATACAAGCGGCAAATATATTCTTCATTTAACGTGTTGAGGCAAAATCTTTTTGTAATATGTGACTTCATTGAGTGCAGGAGATGTCTTCAAAATATGGCAATCGTAAAATTTAGTGCTCAGTATTTGATTTGCAAATGACTTGACTATTTAATCAATTAGTGCTCAGTATTTGATTTGCAAATGACTTGACTATTTAATCAATTAGTGCTCAGTATTTGATTTGCAAATGACTTGACTATTTAATCAAACAACATTATAAAAGATTACAAAAATATCTCATTGGTCATATGTAATTAATTCTACCAACGGAATATTCTTCTTTAATGTAATCGACATTTACTCCACCTTTGGATTTATTGCAAAACGAATATTACTGTATGTCGGTGGCCCGCGATTATAAAGTACTATCTCACCTCACTCTGTGTGTTGTCCCCAGGCACCAGAAGTGAGCTCATGATAATTAAAATACATGTGGTCAGCATCCAGAAAGCGGCTTTCATCAGCAACGAAGGAATTTCTTCATTCCCCTTATCCTTGCCTTTTTTGTCCTGAAACATTATGAAATTTCCATATTTAAATAGTGAAATCACTGTTCAATCAAGTACGTACTCACTATATTGCCTATTACACTTAATAACTTTAATCTATATATCAAGTAAAACGAATAATATTTAATATAGTAAGCACGTCATCGATTGTGACAAGAACAAAGACAAATGCCCGTTTTCAATATGCATCTGCTTATGTTCACGTGCCCATCATGCGCCTTTATTTTGTAACTGGCGTGTTTTCTTTCTTCAAAAGTATTCATTGGAAAACAAATCAATAAATAAAAATACAACAACGATAGGCAGCGTGTGCTATTGATGAGATGCAGACAACGAATGATTTCGCATATTCTATACTATTAATTCATGCAGTGATTTTGTACTAGGACAACATCGACAGCTATTCACAGATGTGGGATATGCTCGCCTTCGATATGAAAGCCTTGAGGATTAATGTGGCCCTAGTGGTCTAAACCGCGGAGCGCACCTCGTATATAATATGATAAATGATATTTGTACTGATTACGTCAACAATACGCTTATTTAACTTTTTTTACTTACGCTGATTTTCGTGCTAAGTACACTGACTTTAAGGTAAATGGGTATTTAGTTCTTCAAAAAGATGGTGTCACTTTACAATGACCAAACCTCTGGTGTTCTCCTATATTGTTTATAATGGAATTGAATAAGCTCTAAAACTCCCGAGTACATAATTGCCACCAGATATAAACAGCACCAAAGGTATTTTATCTTTCTGTTGCGTTTTAATTCTTAAGTTGTTTACGCGCTATCTGAATAACATCAACACTGAAGTCATGCAGTTCATCAGTGTCATTTCAGGGTAACAAAGGAAATCTCCTCGACCAAGATCTGATCTTGGGCTTGCAATCTGTACACAATACAGTTTTTGCTTGATGCTAAGTGCGCAAATGGCTGCCAAAATGTCAAAAACTCGGGAAAAACGCAACAACAACGTAATTAATATAAGTGGTAAAAATAAGTGGTTACACTTCTCCACACATTACAGTGTGGAGAAGTGATTTTATTGTAAATTTGGAACCGCTTTTTATATCACACACTCTATTACTTCTTTTAAAATCAGTGTAAAAATACTTCCTAAGACCAAAATGCTTATGAGGTTATGTGCTGCAAAATCGAATTGACAAACTGAAAATCGATAATGTATTTAACATCTTAAATATCAATAGTTGCATTAGATTAAATCAAAACTACGCAAGATTTGAATTGTACTGAAACTAAAATCTATCATCAACTATACCTGGCGATCTAGCTAAACAATGGATGCGTAATTTCTCAAGTTTAAACTTGAGAAATTACTTTATAAGAGCTTTATAAGAGAACGCATTATGCAGAATGTAACTAGGGAGACAATGGAAGCTATGGAACGAAAAATAAACCATGTGATTAAAGAAAATAAAAGACTTAGGAATAAATTAGAAATATTAAATTAATAAATTTGCAACATAAAAGCTAAAGTGGAGAAAATGAAAACCATGGTATAGAAGAACAGGTACATAATGTACAGAAATTGATGGCAATGATAATGGAGGTGAATGATTACACTAGTGTCAATATAAACCCCTACGGAATAAATAGATTCCAACGCCTTGGACGTAGACAGCCTGACCAAAAACCCAGACCTGTGTTAGTAGCACTAACTACTTAGATAAATAAATTGAAATATTAAGAAACCAGAGGAAGACCAACAAAAATGTATGTTAGTGAAGATCTAGAACTAAGGAAGTTCTAGAGATAAGAAAACTACTAGAACCTAAACTAAAATCCAGAGAATTTATTTTTATTTTTATTTACTACATGAAAAATTGATCATAAAAGAAAAGAGGCTTCAAGACAACAAGAGGAACAAGAAACAATTAACAAAAGACAAAGAGGAATGGATCTGGGAAGATGCCTATGCCGACAGGTAAGCTGACGGGGAAGAGAAGGCAGAAACGATGACAACTGATAACTTATTGTAGTATGTCATTATTTTAGGTAATTAAACAACTTCTTAATATTATATCATCAGCATATAAGGCTATAAATAAATAATTGCTGGAAAAGCTGATATAATAATAAATCTTTATTCATGGAACTTAAACAATGGCATAAATTGTTAAGAAAAACGATGATAACCGCGAGAGTTTTGGAGAAAAACTGTGTTGCGGATACCAACGCCCTCCTCCTTAATTTCTATAGTACAGTTAGTTCCTAAAATTCATGTAACATATTTTTAAATAAAAAAATTTACAAACAATTGTTTTTTACAATATGATAGCGAATGAGTATGAGTCTCTCTTTGTGTAGAAGACAAAGATGCCTGGAAGCTTTCCACTTCTGCCTAATAGCCAACTATTGAATAAATTTGTTATTTTAATACTACTCATATGTAACCTCAATGTACAAAGACTTGAAAAAATAATGGCCCACGAGTTTCTTGCTGCTTCTTCTCGGCGGTGGTTCTTTTCCGAAGACAGCGGTAGAATCATTTAAAAATTTTGACGTTCATAAGAGTGTCTATGATGCCTAAACTGAATAAATAATTTTTGAATTTGAATTTGTGTGTGTGTGTGAGTGTTTGTGTGTATGTGTGTGTGTGTGTGTGTGTGTGTGTGCGCGTATGTGGTGTGTGTGCCTATGTTTTTATTTTGGGTCACATGCAGGTTCCAGTAGTTTTAAGTTACAATACACGTATTGTAACTTAAAAGCTCTTCAGTTTCATCATATGTTAATGATTGTAGCCTTTCCATAACTTTTATTTTACATTGATGAGAAGGAAGGGGGTAAATATTATTAGTTTTAGATAGATAGAGTAGATAGGTTGAATACACTGTAGGGGAAGCCAGGGCGTGATATTACAATGATGGTTTTGTGTAAAATATATATGTATTTGATATTCATAACAGTATAAATATATATATACAATGTAACCATTCAAATGTGATTTATATAACACTTATAATAATGCAAATACAGCATGAATAGATGATGGATCTTTATCTACATTATATATATATATATACGTCTTGGGTTAATATTTATCTGTGTTTCATCAGCCTCAAAGAAGTTTATATCTCACAACTTTAGTATATTATATAGTAGCAAAATATTACTAAAGCATATATGATAAAGCGCTCGTAGTGGAGCTTGACTTCGCAATCTTAACCGATCAACAAGTTAAGCAACACTTGCTGCAGTCAGGACTTGGATGGGTGTGTGCTAGCGGCACACTATTTACATCCATTTTGTTCCCAGCAGTGGGAACAAAATGGGCTGATTATAATTATGACTATGATATATGATGAATCATTAACTTGTAAAACACAGACAATATTTTAAACATTGAAAGCAAAAGAAAATAAATTCAATCAAATGAATACTTTTTCACAATTCACATGCTGCCAAAGTCACATTTTTTCATTTAATATTTTCGCTAGGCATATATGGTACATGAACATATTTTTAGATTCATACAGTTGCCACACAGTTCGTAAGAACATATCAAATTTTTTATTTCCAGATATAGGAATGGGATCTACACAGTAACAGTTTTTACAAATGAAAAACCCGCTGCATCTAATACTTTTACACGGAGTTTTGAGGTGATAAATCGATCACACTAGGCATCATCTTTAGAAAACGCCACTTTATCCGTGTTTTCAAGCGATGAAATACTGTTACACTAAACTGTTTTACCGACACAGCAACACTAAGCCAATGAGAGTTTGGTTTGAGGTTAGTTAGCTTGGCATCCTTGCTACTATATGTTATACTGTGTTAGTAGCCCTAGTAGTATTGTTGAGCACACAGCAAAATGTATCTTAAATTTTGCATAGCAGAGTATATTTTTAGTCATGTTGAACAGTGAGTACGCAGTTTTTTCGCATTGCTTAGACATCATTTTTATTTAAGGCCTCACTTACGAGTAGTTATATTTGTAATGAAATTTTTTTTTAGTTCTGTATTTGAATAGCAATAGCAGCACAGCAGATGCATAAAAATACTCTTTTTGAATTCTAAGCAAACTGTGTCCAAGTGCACGATGGGCCGGCACACTGAGGGTTACATACTTCCGTACCACAAAACTAAATTTATGCTTTTTACTAGTTGTGCTGGTACTATACGAGTATAGTTTTTTTATAGTAATACCATCACATGTTTCTATGTATTGTGTATGTTAAAGTCAATATGAAAAACCGGTTTCATGTAATGGTCATGTCTTTATTAATTCTTTTTTTTTAAATTTATTATTTGTATGGATATTTGCCATAAGAACAGAAATTCAGAGTTAACATTTCAAGTTGCTATCAACTTTGATATTATGACTGTGTCATAACAATAGTCCAGGCAGACATACAGATACTTTAGACTTACTAATAGGATTGCATAGTCTTGTATTAAATAAAACTAAACATAAAAATGTCAGTGCCATGTTTGAGCCCCCTATGGAAGTAAATCAAGATTACTGGAGGCCCACTCCAGACCGCATGATGCGACATCAGTATCATAGACTGGTATTCATTCAACACCTCAAACAACATCATTATTCATTCAACACCTCAAACAACATCAGGGCAGTTGTGCTAGGGCCCAAGTCCATACTCCGCTATGTGAAAGAGCTAAGCTGGCTTGAGTAAATGCTGGCAGGTGGCAGCACAAAACACCCCAAGCGGGATGTCAGTGCAGGCCTCATCGTCCCCATAACAAATAAGAGTACAAAGACTTTGGATATCTAAAATACATAGACATCTATTTTACAAGATCATAAGGTCCCAGCCTAGGAAGAGCCTGTACTTTGGTAACCTGATGAATGATATTATATACATAGACACAGGTTGAACAGATGTTCAGAAATGTTTGTCTTGTCTGGGGATCGAACCCGGGACCAGCGGCTCAGACGGTTGGGGCGCTACCAATTGCGCCAACCAGCCAGTCCAATCATCTCTCATGGCAAACTACAATCGCAGTGCAATGCTGCACAGCCCATGGCAATCAGATACCTTTGTTGAAAACTATTTAACCCATTGACTCGCGATTCACCATATTTGGCCAATAATACAATAGGTTTCACAGAAATCAACCTACTTTTCCAGGAACTGCAACGTGTGTGGTTAAATTTAACCCTTACACATCAGTCTACATTAGTTTAATTTATCAATCTTTCATTGTAAGCATAATCCAAAGAAGCTTAATAGAGCCACATGTAGAAAGGTTGTAGAAATATTACAACAAATAAATGTGAAGACTTCATAAGAAGCTATCTTCTTATGAAGTCTTAGAAACCTACAAATTATACTGAAAATACATAGAAACATACCTTGTCTTTATCATCTTCTTCTTTATTTGTTCTTGGTGAGGTAGTATGAAGGCTGCGGATACATGTATTATAAGCAGCATTCAAACTTGGCAAATTTGATCTTTTCAACAATGTACATGTTGCTTTATACTCTGCATTGAACTGCTTGAGAAGCTGAAAAGATGACACTGAGTCATATTAGAAGTTAAGACTTTTTTATATTTCATTATTAGGATCCCATATAGATAATACTTCCAGTACTTGCAGTCCAGTTGGAGAGCAGTTTTCGCTAACTACTTTCAGTCTGTTGAAGATATGGTTTGAGTGTTTATGGCTTTTGTGGATGAGGTGTATGTTAAGTACTGTATTTACTGAATGATGCAGGTGACTATGATGATGCTATTTATAACTTAACTGTTGTGACATATGTTGTTTATCCCACT
This sequence comes from Selenia dentaria, assembly GCA_917880725.1. NCBI lineage: Eukaryota > Metazoa > Arthropoda > Insecta > Lepidoptera > Geometridae > Selenia > Selenia dentaria. The sequence goes on from OU862876.1 coordinate 43,250,904, forward strand.
AATTACGTAGGTAGGTAAGTACATGAATCGATTAATTTGTACTTACCGGGTTCTTTGATTTCCTAGTCAAATGATGCAATACAGAAAATGATCTGCATAGATTCAATATGCTTTTGTGATACTGTTTGTTTATTTGTCTCTCAACCACTGGATTTCTGATGGTATCAAAACACAGTTTCGATTGAATTTTCGATGCCGATAATGTCGGCAATCTTTTTATAGAAAGCATTGTTCGTGCTTTAGGAAAAGCTAGGCTTATTCTATATTTTAGTAGGGCGTATTATAAAGTAAAACTGCACGGTAGTTCAATCTTCTACATCATTTTCATTTTATCTTGATTATTTTTTTAGGTTACATTTCAGAGAGCACAAAATAATATAAACTTTATTTCATAGATAAATCAGACCATAATTTAAGACATGCTATGCTATGGTATCTTAGTGTAAATCAAGTGTAAATTACAGAAATCCTACAGGCAGCGCACCCAGCGGCGTGTTTTGAAACTTTTGTTGCGGAAAATAAAAAATCATACGAAGTTGTATCCATAACCTAATCAATGGATGTAACTATACAAAGTTGTCTATGATTGTAGCTCTAAAATAAAATACCAGTGAATTTTACAATTTAATTGATTTTCTTGCCCGTACTATGGCTATTGTAGTTTTCGGACTCTAATTGGACTTTCGTTCGGTTTTTGTGCTAGATCTGTTGTGTCGAGTTGTCGCAGACGGCCCCCCCCTAGCTTAGTATATCTTGTTATTTTTCGTTATATTTTATTGACAAAATTAGGTATATATGTATATTATAAGTCTATTTGTTGTGTTATTTTTGTTACTGGGGTGTTTATATAAAATATCTATCTATCTTATATTTACCCTACTAGCGAATTATATATATATGTAAGATGTTATTAGCCAATGATACTTGCAGGTTCTCACTTTTGCTAAGAAGTCATCTGACAACCATGTATTAATTGAGTTTCTATTAAACTTAAAATAAAAAAAATTGATAAAGCTTAATGAAAAGACAATAGACGTGCCGGTTCATCTCGTGTCTGTTTTTTTAACACGGCAGTAGTCTAATTAATGAACAAAGAATGTTCGTGCTATTTTTGCTGTAAGTGCGTAAATCGTCTTTATTATTCTTTATATAACATAAATAAGTAGTTTCATGCTCAAGTCAAAACATAATACGCGCTTTTTCTATTTCGTAGACAACCCGTTGTGATCCGAAACTTCGCAGTTCGTTTTAAAATGAACTACGAAGTTTCGTTCTATAGTGACTATAGGATAGGTACTACATATCGTAAGTATTCTTATTCTAGCACAGACTAGACTATACATACTCTGTGCTAGAAACTCTCCGCGATAGAGTCGGCATCATCGGCATGTCATCCGTCTTTGATGTTCAGCCGTCTTCAATTGAGGGATTCCGACCCCATCCAAAGACCTACTTCATAAACATTCTGTACCTACGTGTGCCTACGTGCAAAGGTACAACAATATTATCATACGGACGTACATGTTTACTTAATGTTAACAAAATTGGAATGTAATACAGTTAAGCTTTTAGCTATAAGATTGATATACAGTAGGGCCTCAGTAATTCGGACTCCCGCTTGTTCGGTGATCGTTGTAATCCGGCCGGGCAACGGGCTTCGCGAGGGAGCCATGAGCCAATGCGTCGTCACTCTTTTGTTTATCGCCTTTCGTGTAGTACGTACAATGTCAATTTAGCGCCCTCGCTAACATCATGGCATCGCCACGTAAACATTCAACATTAACATTAAAAGACAAATTGCGGATTATAGAAATATTTGATGATAAAGGTGGCAGCTACCCTGTCATTGCTTTGAAGTTTAGTATAGGCAGGTCAACTGTAGGCGACGTAAAGAAAAACAAAGACAAAATCTTGAAGTTAGTTAGCCTAACAGAACGTGGTCCCGGTGTACGAAAAACATTGAAGAACTAGGAAAATACTGTTTTAGAAGATTTTGCAACAAAGCGATTGGATGTTCCTGTAAGTGGTCGCCAGCTTACAAACTCCAATATCGGGTGTTATGAAATCCATCTGCCTAGAACAGATTCATTTCATAACTAGTGACGAACTGTAGGGTGCCCGTAACCCTGAGACGTTAGGTTGATAAATAGTCTAAAACATTTTTATAGTATTACTTTTATAAAGCACAAACGCCTGCTTTAGCGATCTCGAACATAAAAATGTATAGAGAGAAAAATTCACATCCTTGGACCGGATTCTAACCCGCATCTTCTGACTATCCGTGTCAGACGCTATGACCATGTAGGCTACCAAGGCTCGAGGTCCGAGCATCGAATTTTAACTCTCTATCTGATTTTAAGCGTCTTACGGGGACGGAGCGACATCTATTGAACAGCTTACAAGTATAGCACTATTCAACCGAAAGAGGTATTTTTATAAATATTTAAACTTTCGTATTGACGTCGCAACCCTTTATAGTTTTTATAGTATTACTTTTTTAAAGCACTAACGCCTGCTTACCGATCTCAAACATTGAAATTTTGATGGATAGATGGTCATGGCGTCTGACACGGATAGTCAGAAGCTCAGACCAAATTATTTGGTCTGAGGTCAGAAGACGCGGGTTCGAATCCCGTCCGTGGATGTGCATTTTTCTCTGTATAAATTTCAAAGTCTAAAAGATATTTATAGATTTAACTGGTCCTTGATTGAAACTTCTGTAAGTATTACAAATTTTCATATTATTTTGACGGTTTACCTTACTCGTTAGGAGGCATCTCTTTATAGAGCACTGGCGCACCCGGGGCGGCACGGCAAGAGTACTCTGGAAAATTCTCCTATGAACCATCTGACACTAAAGTCTCGTGTTATAAGATTGGACAGACACCCGAACAATAACAATCCAGGGGAATAAGAATCCACAGATGTTTGGCATAAATACTTACTTGTAGCCTGTGGGAGGAGCTGATTATATAGAGAGGCAGAGACACCGTTATGATAACTCAAAAATCGCGAGAACTGTTGACAGCACAGCTCTTGACAAAGCTTGATGTTGTAATCGGTAAAGTTTTAGGGTGTAGGTATACACAGAGACCAGTGTTTTCGTAAGTCGGAAAGGCAATATACGGTCGCTATAAGGGAAATAGCTCAAAGTCAAAGTCATTTATTAAATTTAGGCATCAAAGGTTACTACGCACTTATGAACGTCAATTTTTCATTATAATGTACTTTAAGGACTACCGCCGCGTTCCAAAATATATAGAGCCTACCGAGAAGAAGCGGCAAGAAACTCGGGGCCATTTTTTTATATAGATGTTTTACAATGTTTTTACTAAGGTATACTACAAATATTAGATCCAGTGTGTTGCCTTACAAAAGAGAACATAATAATGGTATCAGTAGGGCAAGACACGCTACACTTTGACATCTTAGTACACGAGTAGATAGATCCTGGAGTGATCAGTCCCAAGCTGTTTTATCCTAAGTATCCAAGTAATCCGTAATTTTGTAATAACCTTTTTGACAAAGTTTAGATTTAATAGTAATTTTAAACTTATTAATAGGCAAATCTCGGATAAGCTATCTCCTCAATATTTTTTGTTATAACCTTTTTCGTGTGACATCCTTCCTTCCTATCCTATCCTACTAATATTATAAACGCGAAAGTTTGTGAGTGTGGATCTGTGGATTTTTGTTACTCTTTCACGCTCAAACGGCGGGGGCAATTTTAATGCAGTTTGGTATGGATTTACACATAGTTTGGCGCTGGATCAACACATAGGATACTTTTCATCATTATCATCATCATCATCATCCATATTTTAACCACGCTGGTGAAAAAGCGTAACATTCTTGGGCACAGCATAGACAAAATACCTAACAAGTTCTCGGCTTACGTTAAGATCGTAATGATGAAAGTTCTGACAAAGTTTCTGTCAGTTTCTGATAGCTTAGTCAAAATCACGCTATCATTTTGACAGCTCTATACACTAGACGTGCTCGGCGACCGTCAAGGGTTATGAAATTTTATGACAGCAGCATGAATAGCAGTTAACTTCAAGTTAGTAAAGCTAAGTCTGGAACGTGCAAGTGGGCCTTAGACTACATTCACCCAAAAATAACAACACAATAATCTTGTTACAGGTCAAATTGGACTACTTTGCAATGAGCTATTTTAAAATGTTGATTATAGGTAGGTACATGTTATTAGGAACAAGCAGGAGGCCGTAACCTCTGCCTAGACTAGAACAGACGCAAGCCCTCACAAGTGACGAACTGCACTGCACCCGTAACCCTGACACGATCAGTTGATAAACCTCGTGCCCGTAATTTCGCCGGCACACATACCATTCAAACCAGAACACAGTATTGCGAACATTACTGCTTCGCGGTAGTAAAAGGAATGATGGCAGTACTACCCCGGACGAACTCATTCACAAAGAGTTTTACTGCTCTTATAAATGCATTACACAGTAAACCTAGATTGCTATTTACGGGGTCGACTATCGGCCGGTCCCAATAATCTATCTATCGCCGGTTTACCTTACTAGAGATAGATATTTGACACTATTTGTATGGACGTTATGTCAAATTGCTATCGGTAGTATGGTAAACCGTGGATATATAGATTATTGGGACGTGCCTTAAATCACTCACCCTCTATAATGTTCGTCTTCGGCATTACTGGCTAACAACACATCGGTAACAAGTCGTTTGTGCAGATGATACATACAAAACAAGTATATAAGCCGACAAATTAGATTGTCGGTTAAGAATAAAATGTATCAACCGACAAACCAGGTTGTCGGGTAAGAATGAAAATATATCGACCGACAAACCGGGTTGTCGGCTACGAAGAAATAATATTTCTTCGTAGGTTGTCGGTTTAGAATAAAATATATCAACCGACAAACCAGATCGTCGGTTAAAAATAAAATATACTAACCGTCCAACTAGGTGGACAACGTGATTGGTCGGTTGGTAATAGACGACTGAACTGGCTGTCTAAATATACTTTAGTAAATTATGATAGTTTTTATTCTGTTAAAACTAAAGTCTAAATTGGTGTAATGCTTGCAAACGACAGTTCATAAATGTGTCCATTCTGTTAAATATGGTTTAGCTCGCTAGTCGTCATGTAACTTCGTGCTCTCTAAACTAATGTACCGACAATTAAATTAACTATGTTTTTAGTATTGTCATTCTAAATGAATTTGGATTTAAGTATTAACAGAGTAAGTACTACCATGGTTAGGTAGAGCTCGGTCTTCAGCTCCCTGCATCCAGTTACTGCCAGCCGCCATCTGCAGGTCGTCTCTCCACCTGGCAGCAGGGCGTCCTACACTACGTTTGCATAAGCGTGCTCTCCACTCAACAACTCGTTTATTCCCGGTTTATTCCAGTGGTCGTCGATTCTTCGGGAAATGTGGCCAGCCCAATTGACACTTCAGTTTGGATATCCTTTAAACTATGTCGACCACTTTGGTTCTCTGTCGAAAAACTCCATATCGAATGCTATCTACATTTTCTTATTAAATTAAATGTCGCAGGTTGTTGCTCATTTCATTTCCAATTGTCACAACAATTTGAAGAACTCAAATTATACAACATAATTATATTACTCTTAATAAAAATAATTTAAAGTCTTTGAAGCTTTTCCAACACCGAAACAGGTACAACAGAGTCATACAGTTTTATGTACTGGTCAAAGTTCTATCTGATATCGTTATCAATGCTTTATTTAGTTCATAATTTCAATAAACTCGACTGTATACGTAAATCATCGACGTAAGATTCGTTGTGGAATTTACAACCTTTCTATAAACTTTGGTGTCCCTAAAGACAATAGTCACTAATCAAACTGATTTTACTATTAAGGCGCGGTCCAATCCTAATTTTAAAACAATTTTCGATGCTTTACATAAGGTTGAGAATTGCTTACCAGAATGGGCGACGTCATGCGAAAATTCAATTGAATACGGCTAATACTTTTTATATTTATTTCGTACAATCATATGATTAAATTTTAATGATAAAGGAATCCATAGTTCACTAGTAAGTTTCATTGGGAATTCAAATAATGATACATTAATTGAAATATATTTGACCATAATTGCATAAAAATGCTTTTTCCCATGAACCATAAGAAAAATTGCAAAATTTTGGGAATGTTGCTGATTTTTTTCTATCGAGCCAAGTTTGCTCAATCGTGTATTGGCTCCCATACTTCATAAGGACGTTTATTCAATTTACACGGTTATTAGGTTTAAGCGTCGAAAAACTAAGTTTTCGCGAAGTCGAATCATGAAATTCGGAACTCATTTCGCCTTAATGCGGCTATTAACGTATTAATTACACTCTTATGGAGTACTACTACAGTATAATATATACAACCTCTCTAGAGGCTTTATACAAAGTGTAGCGTGTCTTGCCCTACTAATAGCATTATTATGTTCTCTTTTGTAAGGCAACACACTGGAGCTAATATTTGTAGTACCTAAGTAAAAACATCTAAGTATATAAGAAGAATGGCCCCGAGTTTCTTGTCGCTTCTTCTCGGTAGGCTCTATATATTTTGGAACGCGGCGGTAGTCTTTAAAGTACATTATAATTAAAAATTGACGTTCATAACTGCGTCTTTGATGCGTAAATTGAATAAATGATTTTGACTTTGACTTATACAGGTTTGTCTATGCACTGTAATTATCTTATAAACATGTCCTAACTTTAAAAGATCTAAATAGAACCAAATACAGGTCTACTATAATTTCTCCTAAAGCTAACTTGCTATTACAGAGTAATAAATAGTGTAAGTCTGTAAGTGGTAGGATTGAGTAAGCACGGCCCTTATTGCATATGATGAAACACCAGCTTGGATTAAAAAAGGTATGTTAAAATTTGGACATCTAAGAATGGGAGCTGAGAGAGCTGGATTTTTATTTGTTGAAAGCCTCTTAAGCTTTCTCTGTCCATTCAAATGTGCAATGTTTACATGTTCTGTATACTTCTTATTTGCATTTTATGTGGAAGGGAGGACGGTGCACAATGCATCTCAGTCCTAAGCATTTTTCAAGTGGAACTGTCTCTTAATATTTCTATTAATCATCGTTTTACTTTAGGCATTATTTAAGCTGTCGTAAACTTAACTTAGTGACAACGGCTGATGTTACCCTCTACCTTATATACACCAGATCTTAGATAAAATCTTAGGGATGTAAAATATCTACCCAACTAGCAAAACAGCCTCATATTTATCACTTTGTAAGAGGCTTATAGTGGTCGCATATCTGTTATCGTTAGTCTATATCGCGGCTTGTCAGAGCTTATATATATACAGGCAGACCTGACGGTAAGCGGCCTGATGGGCTGACCTTGGTGCCGTGGAAGAACGGCAAGTGCCTGATTTGGGACGCTACTTGCGTCAGCACTGTTGCCCCCAGCTACCTGACTCGCACCGTCAACTCCCCGTCAGCAGCTGCGGAAGACGTCAGCATTAAGAAGAGGCTTAAGTACGCTGCCTTGGAGCTGCTTTACCATTTTGTGCCCGTGGCTGTGGAGACCATGGGCAGTTGGGGGGCTGAGGCTAAGAGCTTTGTGGGAGAGTTAGGTCGAAGGCTCTGTGACATCACTGGTGACTCCCGCTCCGGTTCGTTCCTGGTGCAAAGGCTGGCCATAGCTATTCAGCGCGGGAACGCAGCTAGTGTAATGGGCACCTTTCCACCGGGAGCGGACAGGGGCGGGTTATTTAATTTTGACTAGAAGGTTAATCTAACCTTTGTAATTTATTTTATATTTTTAATGTGTAATTGTAATTGACTATGTTATGAAATTGAATAAATTGTATATATATATATACCATATAATAATAATAATATGGTGATGCCCTTGCTCATATACTCCTTTGGCATATTAAGATGGACACAGACTGAGCTGGAAGCCCTGGATAGGAAGGTCCGTCAACAGCTCACGACACACCGCATGTTACACCCACGTTCGTCTGTTATGAGACTGTACATCCCGCGGAAGTTGGGGGGTCGTGGCTTTTTAAATGCCAAAAACCTCCACAACCGCGAGGTGTGCAGTCTCAGGGATTTTTTCCGCAACACCGAATATGGATTGCATCGCGATGTCGTAGCAGTTGATAACGCCGCTTTCCTTGGCAAATGAGAACTGGCGCAAGACAGTGGTGCTAAGCACTGATGACCGCAAAGACGTATGGAAAGGCAAGGAGCTGCACGGTCGATTCTATCGAGCCCTTATAAGGCCTGATGTGGACCTACATGCATCGGTGAACTGGCTACGCTTTGGTGACCTCTTTGGGGAAACAGAAGGTTTTGTCTGTGCAATTGCTGTGCAATTGCTGATGAAGTTATCAAGACGAACGGAAATATATTATGAAGGACGGTACGATCGACATTTGTCGGGCATGCCGCCGTCCTGGAGAAACACTACGTCATATTATTTCCGGATGTTCTCATCTTGCTAACGGAGAGTACTTGCACAGAGATATTTAAGTAGCCAGGATCATCCATCAGCAACTTGCCCTTCAATATAATCTTGTCGAGTCAGAAGTGTCGTACTATAGATACTCACCTATGCCAGTTCTTGAAAACAGTCGTGCTACGCTTTATTGGGATCGATCTATCATCACGGACAGGACTATTGTTGCCAATAAGCCTGATATCGTGATAGTAGATCGATCTCAGCGCCGATCAGTGCTCATTGACATCACCATTCCGCATGACGAGAACCTCGTGAAAGCCGAGAAGGACAAACTCAGCAAGTACCTTGACTTGCCCCTCGAGATTACCGCCAAGTGGGATGTGGACTCAACGATCATAGTTCCGATAGTTGTTTCGGCAAACGGCCTTATAGCAAAGAGTCTCGACCAACATCTCAAGAGGCTCTCGCTTGATGGTTGGATCAAGGGTCAGATACAGAAGGCAGTACTCCTTGACACCGCATGCATCGTCAGGAGGTTCCTCACTCTGCAGCCCTGACCACCGGTAGCTTGGGCCCTGCCCCGCTACTGGCAGAAAGCTAGGTTTAGGTTTTTATATTATTTTATACCTATTGTTTTATTAAAATATTATAAAAATTAATTTTAAGAGAAGAAAATAAATAATGAAATAATACTTAATAGAAAAAAGGGCCTCATAATCTACTCAGGCGCAGTTGTAAACAATCCTAGATTGTCCGGACTCGCTGAGAGGGTTTATCCTTCTGTATCGGATTCAGAGCCATGGCGGCGATGCGACTGGGATAGACATTATAATAATACAAAAAATTGAGTTATAAATGCTAGTCAGTTCAGACTGATGTTAGGTTATACAATCACATAATAACTTTTGCTTATTTTATTATTTTACACTAAATAACCTAGGTTTGGTTGATGACTGCGGTAAAAAAACTAGTCATTGGCTTTTACATGCCAAAACTGAAGAAAACAAAAATCTATGAAATATAGTCAAAATCAATGTCAGTCGTTTTAAGTTTTATCCCCCTTTTTCCCGCCAAACTTAAATAGCATTCAATGCAACAAATTGTGAATTGAATGTATAAAGGGCCAATGATGGCTCAATTCGGTTCCCCGAAATCAATTGGTTCGATCCCCGGGTTGGACAGATATTGGGATTTTCTGTCAAAGAAATTCTCAATAGAAGTCCGGAGTGTGGCACATTGCCCCATAGATGACAATAGGCTCGTTCCCCTATTACATGGGACCAAAAATATATCCGGCGAAACGCAGGTGTTTCACATCGCTGCTTGCCCCTTCATTGATATATAGGATGAATGAATGAATGAAAGTTTTATTTGCTTGAATACAGGTACATTAGGTCTTAGGCTATTATGTCTTGAATCACTGTACTCGACCAATTTGTCGTGCAAATGTTTATTTTGGCTATCTAATTGATTAATTATGTCTTACGTAGTATTATCATGCATTAAAATAAAACGTATAAAATAAAATAAGTCAAATTAACATAAGATTATAGAAATTAAAAAATTACAATTATAATAAGTACAATGCATAATAATTGGCAATTAATTTAACAACATAATTAAAGACTTGAAATTGATCTATCTATATATTGATCTTGAATTCATCTATAGAATAAAAACATCTGTCGCAGAGCCATGAATATATTTTCTTTTTGAATTCATTTTCCTTTAGCATTCTAAACTCATTGGGTATTGGGTGTGTTATAATATGGCAATAAAGTTTTTGTCACCCATTTTTAGTCTATATCTTGTCACTACTAACGGTTTTGGCACAATTTTTCTTTTAGTTAAGTTATTTTCGTCTTCTTGAAACAGCGTTGAATTGTTCCTTACAAACTTAAACATTTCAAATAGATATAGAGAAGGGAGTGTACGTAGTTTGTGTGTACTCGATAAAGGTTTACATGAATCATTCCATTTTAAGCCAAATATTAAGTGTATACATTTTTTTTGCGCTATGAATGCTCTTTGAGAGTCTGTTGAGTTTCCCCACATTATAACGCCATACCTTAAAATCGAACACACGTAACGTGGCTATGATATACCTACAGTTATTGCGGTCTCTGTGTTTGTAATATTAAAAAAAATTCTTAAGGCAAATATTAATTTATTTATTTTCTTACACACGTTATCTATTTGTATTTTCCAATTGCAAAATTGATCTAAAACTATCCCTAAAATATTTATATTGTCAACAAGTTCGATGTCATCATAATTATAGTGAACGTCAATTTTATCACTTGTGCCTTTATTATTGTGTCATGTATTTCATAAACTTAGTCTTAAGTGGGTTGATTTTCAAATTATTTAATTCTAGCCTCAGACAAAATAAAAAAGTCAAGACAGAATGTTGTGAACAGAGAAGTGAGGCCAGTTTTCTAAACTACATGTGCGTGACTCGGTACTGTCATGGTAATTCAAATTAAATTAAAGAAATTAAAAATTTATCAATAATTAATAAATTTAAATTAAATGATAATTAAAACTTTATGTAGGGGGTGTAAGTCACTACACTGGAGTTGATATACCGGGGAAAGTATTGATATGATGTCGAGAGGGTTTACTCGCCCGAACTGTTGATGCTTCGTAGATCCCCTCCAAATTGATAAAATGTAAGTCTTGGATCTCCAGATCGAAGACACTTGATAAAGATATGCGCGTTTGAGCCTCTTAGCCCACGACGCTTGCTATGATAATCTGATAATGTTCACTGTAATGTCCACTGTAATGTCTACTGTAATGTTTACTGTAATGTCACTGTAATGTCACTGTATTTCGATAACTCACTGCACTGATTTGTTAACTTCACAGTGTGAACTACACAAGTCTGATAATATGACCCTCACGCGCACGGCGAAGGTCAGTAAAAATGCGTAGTCCCGCACCAGAAGTGCCGAAGGACCAAAACAATCTAATAACATGCACCCATATCTCCTACAACAAAATATTATGCCAATTAGACATACCATTATACAATATAAAAATAAAACAATCATTGTGTGACATTCAATTAGTAGACGCCGCCGCTGATAAGGCTTGCTCTACAACCATAACAACCTGCCGGGATCAATGGATCAAATTACATTCCGACAACCAGTGGCTATACGCGTGCTGTGCGGAATGCCACGTCCGCATTCATTGTCCAGCTGGGATGACGATAGAAGATATAAACGACACTGGAATCATAACATTAAATGATGGATGTACCCTAATGGGAGAAAGTTACTCTATTTACGCACACAATAAATTACAAAATAAAATGGACACCAAGCCCCAGATTGTTACATTCCCAGAGATATCGATTCTTAATAAAATGGTTAACGCTCAGCTCTCCGAGACAGAGTTCGAGCCTATCCAAGAGTCAGCTTGGAACAAACTGAAAGCCGAAATCGCAAATGCTAAGGAACAGTCTTCAGGGAATCTCAGCATACATGACGTTCACCATTACACTACGTCATATTTCATCATCGGGTTGCTGCTCGTCGGGGCAGCTATCGTCGCTTACCGCAAGCTGAAGGGCAAGGCTGCGCCCGTGGCACTGCCGGAGCAGGCAAGTGCCAGGCCGCAGCCACCAGGCTCGACTGCCGACTCACGTGTCAGTGTTAGTGAATGTGTGCAAGGTGCGCGAAGTGTAGAAAATGTCAATAGAGGCACGTCGCCTATGCCTATCAGAGCTCGTTTCGATAAGTGATTAGTGAGCATTTGTGAAATAAGAGAATTTGACTCTATTTATTTTTCTATATTTTTTGTGTATACTAACACCCCACATTGTTATCACCATTGTATCATCTACTCTTTACGCATTATATCATTTAGAAGTAAGTCTTCATTTCTATTATGTTTAGCATGAAATCATCTTAGGCCTATTTGAGTGGGCAAGATGTACGAAGTAAGTACATGTATTGTGAGATTGTGCTGACGCCCGCGAATCCGCGTGCGACAGCTTTTGTACATTATTATTATAAAATAAATCAGTTAGCATTTGACCATGAACACGGGTGGTTTCATTTGTGCAGCTCGACATCATATCAATACTTTCCCCGGTATATCAACTCCAGTGTAGGGACTTACACCCCCTACACTTTACGTGTTGCTTCCACGCGCCGCGATAGTTCGACTGACGAGCCAAGGCGTAGTTTCGTTGTAGGTTTTATGTGTAAATATGTATGGACACGCCGAGGCGTAGTTTCACCCGGCCTCACTTCTCTGTTCACAACATTCTGTCTTGACTTTTTTATTTTGTCTGAGATTCTAGCCAATGAATAATGTCGTTTAATGCTTTGTTGGCAACTTGCATTACCCTTTCAGTGGATTTTTCTTTTATTAAACTATTTAGGTGCGATGATTGAGCTGACCCGCCAGCGGCTTCACTCGCATGATCTTGGCGCAGGTCTAAAGCAGTGTTTTACGAAACGGGCGGTATATTGAACCCTGAGTGCAACGGGGACTCTTTAGTTAATCCCTGAGCGCAGCGAGGGCATTAAAATTGTACTCCCGAGAGAAGCGAGGGTGTTATGTAGAGTCCTGAGTGAAGCATGGGGTTAGAGCCGCCCAGGACGAAGACAGGCTTTATCCTTAAGGTGCACACTCTACTTTTCATGCCTACTGCATGACAATCAAAACTCAGAGATTTAAAAAGCAGTTATTCAGCTAAAAGTAAAATAAGTAAATAGTTAATATTCATTTTGGACACATTTGTGCCGGTATAGAAGGACAGAGTAATATTTTTCGAAGGAACATTTTATGGAAAACATTGTTTAAGACTTTTGCGGTTGTTAACTAAATTATAATAAGTATCTACCCAGACCATGATTTAGCTACCTTTGGAGCTCCCGATATTTCGATACAGTTAGATAACATGCGTCACGTTCAAAATTTAACAACTTTCATAAAATATCATTTTATGAAAGTTGTTGAAATAATACCAAACACCGGATTGCGGTGCGTAACTTGAACTTGAACTTGGCCCCTCTCGGCGCATTCAAGGGTATGCCCTTGCGTTAGGGGCCGTGCGTTACCCATATCAACGTGGTGCACAACAATATTTCCTATAGTACAATCCTGCCTTTTAATTATTTTTCTGTATGCTGTCTCCGTATTCAGAGTTTTCCTACAACTCAAGTTCTAAATCCAAATCACTGTTAAGTTATACCAATCACCCAGTAAACCCATCGGTGTTTCATACAACAAATACAGCCCCGGGGATGTAATGCCTTGCTTTACGTTGATATTGCGTGATATGTAATTGGACATTTTCGAGCCGGTGGTATGAAAAAATATTTATACACTTCTATCCCTGTCGCGACGTATCGCGAGTTCCGACTAGCTCCATCTTTTGGTGAGTTGAAAGATTACTCATATTTTATACTGGCAATTTCTACAATGTGTTTGACATTTGAGATAGAACGTTTTTGGCGCCTTCGGCGTGCGGTTGTGCGATAAGTAATATTAACCTTTTTTTAGTGTCTACAGGTACCAGCGCGATGCGACGCGATTGCATGTGCTCTCGAGTGTAAGGATGCGATATGAGGACTGGTGGTGCACATGATACGATGTGCGCACTGACGAATGACGAAGAATACGGTACAGAGACCGTAGTCGGTGATTCAACCCCAATTGTTCATTATTCTCTATTGCATCTGACCTGTATGTGACATTGAGTGATCTGAGGCAGTGGTAAGATGGCGACCATTTGTAGTAATAGCCGATGACCAGCATTGTGAAGTAATATAATGCACGTTGTGGCCGTCGATGGCATCTAAGCGCACGTTCCAATATGCAGCCAGGAGACGTCCTTGGCTTTGCTCTGTGGGTGGTGTGGTTCCACCAGGATCTAGGGTTAAGCCCTGAGATCGGTAGTTGGAGGTTTGCCCAGCGTAGAGGCGCAGGGAAACCTCAACTACTTGGGAACGTGTGTCTTTGGAGGAAGGGTAGGCTGTAAAGGGTGTGTGGAGGCCTGTGGGGGGAAACCCCCAAATATGCGGGCTTCCTTCGGGGAGTCTCGCTAACGTGTAAGCCGGTGGGAGAGGTTAGGACGGGCCTGACTATCCCATGCGGCTGGTGATCAGCGTATGCGTACCTGGTTTCCTATCCCAGGCGTGTTGGCCCTTACGGCAATGCTTGGGTGTCATGGAGCGTTTGCCACTGTATCAGAATCGCTGTCAATGCGGATGACTCACTTTCCAACCTAACCTATTATACGTAATAGATTGGGTTGCATCCAATATATATAATTAGAATTCTATATTCTTGGCGTCACCGATATCCAGAGTTACTGTTTACCCCGGTTGTAGGGTGGCGCCAAGACAATCCTCTACCCCTAGTAATACACGCACCGGTCCATATGTCCATAAATCCAGCACGATTTAATTTATTGTTATAGCGTAGATTTTAGCCGTGCCATAGAAGTTCATGCGCTGACCAGTTAATCGGGACCCTAGTTTTATATGAGGCCGTGTAGCATAGAGAGATCAAGCCGCATTCTTTGATTTATGTAACGGAACGGATCAAGAAAAAAATAGTTACATAAAAATGGAACCGACTTCATCACCGAAAAGTGTGAAATAACTTGTTGAAGTCGGTACCATGTTAGTTCAAAAGTACCTACTATCACAATATTGTGTGTTATTAGTTATTTCACAATTTTTGGTGGTTAGGTCGGTTCAATTTCTCGTAAAAAAAAAACTTGCAAACTTTTGTGACCCTTGCCAATTACGTGATTGATTGTCAATCACCGTGAATGATGATATCATCCAAAGAGGCGAAATACTTTTCAGGTATTGGAGTGTAACTCAAAAACTGCTGGGCTTTGTAACCCATATGGGTGCAAAGTTCTTATCAACGGAAATGAATTAAGTACAAACACAAAGTAGCTACTGTAAAACGTTGAGGAGTTCTCTTGACTGTTCTGCGTCTTGATAATAAATAGACTACTATTTATTTAAGCTCTGGAGCTGATCTGATAATGGAACCGAAAGCTACGAAGAAATGAGAAGTGCTTCAAGATACTAAATGAAAAAAATTAACAAACGGTTTAGTCGCCGCTACGATTTTCTGAGGTTCCCCTCGATTTCTCTGGAATGCCGTCATCAGATCCTGGTTTCCTTATCTTTCCAAATAACAAAGAACCATCAAAAACGGTTCATAAGCGACGAATTTATCCGCAAATACACTTAAAAAAATATATATGGACAGTAAAATTGAGAAATCTCCTCCTTTTTTGAAGTCGGTTGATAAAAAGTATACAGTTGAGTTCTATGGACTGTTTTCTATTTTACCACTACAAGTCCTGCAGTTAAAAACTTATATAGCTTAGTCCTTCAGCCTTTATACTCCCAGTATCGCGCCCCAACAGACTACCAATTTTCCGCGATTCGGACAATTTTTTGCACGGATAATAACATTCTTCCCAGGGAGCAGTAGAAATGCATTCCAGGTCCCTAGAGTCCTACTGCAAAAGTTTGATGAATGATCTTCCAATTTTACGAAGAAATGTAATGTAAGTATGAGTAGATAACGAGGGTAAATACTTAGAATAAATAAATATATTTTATCCTAGAAAACAATTGTTTCACTTTTTTTCACTACAAAATGGCAACTTCATACTTTAACCGCTAAAGATAGTTTCTTACCAAAATTTGTAATTAAAAATTAAATAAAATAATAATAATAATAACATTCTAATCTATAAGCCCCATGGTGGGGGGAAAAGTGGCCAAAACGCTGGCGGCATTGCCACGCTGGATGGCAATGCTAAGTTTTTGCCCAAAATAGGCGCCAGCATTTCGGTCACCCGACGCCTCAAACAAACGTTTCGCCAGATCCCTAAACAAGTTCAGAGCGGACGGCCCCCATGGGCCTAAAGTTTCGACCCCAAACGGCATAAACATGTACATTCTGTCTAAATATACATATTTATGACGTTTGAGGTCTTCCGCTTTAGACGCGGCAGCGCCAGCCCGATCAATCGTCCCAGGGAGATGAGACGGCGCCAGTGTGTCCACACATGTAGCATCCCAAACCAGGGCCTGTCCCATCTTCCACGGGACGATAGTCATCATCTAAAACTTAGACACGATGATTTTGGTACTGACTTGTACTTAATCTAAAATCTATAGTTAAAAGTAGTAGTTTGAATAGCTACAGACAGTTAATTTTTTTTCCACGAAGTTGTACTATGTATTTAAATTATCTATATTCTATATGTATTATCTACTATAATTTTATTGTATACACACTGTAGGGGTCTTATGACTAAGATTATAATTATTTTAATGTTCTTTGTGACATTTATCTCGAGTCCTATGGATACATGGTGACACAGATATAATAACACTGTTTGCAAATTATAATATTAATAATTAATAATAATAATAATAAAAATAAGTCGGGTTTTCCTTCCTGACGCTATAACTCCAGAACGCACGAACCGATTTCCATGGTTTTGCATTCGTTGGAAAGGTCTTGGGCTCCGTGAGGTTTATAGTAAAGAAAATTCAGGAAAAATTTAAAAAGAAAAGCGGGAAAATCTTTTTTTCACATACTGCGCCATCTCTGATACATAGCATGTACTACAAACCAATATTTTAAGTAGATGGCGTCAAACGAAATGTTACATAAAACGAAGCCATCTGGTGGCGAAACGGAGTTCGCAGGGTTTGCTAGTAATTAATAATTTTGTTTGTATGTATTTCTTTTGCAATATAATAGGAAACAATTCTTGAGATGATAAGAAGCGCTGTGTGATAGCTGTGTGTGGCAATGTGTGATATGCAGCCATACTATAGGCCACTTATAATTTTTATAATAACATTAGCATAATGAGATTTTAATAATTAGATATTAAACAACCTACGCTTATAGTTATTGTAGTTAATATCTAGTAATGCATCAGTGTGAAACAAAACTGACCGATGCTCTAGAATGTCATCACCTGGTGATGTTGCACATGAGTCTGCCTCTAACAGTAACATCATCATCCAATAGCTTTGCAGAGCACTCCACTCATCACCTTGAGACACTAGTTCCATTATTTTGTTTGCTTTTCCTGGCTTCAGCCTAGTGCTTAATGTGCTAAACTGCTGTTTTAATATCTGGCATGGAAATGGTATTAATCCAAACATATTTTTACATAACGGTCTTACATCTGGTAGGTTTTGTACACATTAATTTCTTAAGGCTGGTATGTTATTAATAAATTAAAGATTTATTCATTATTGTCCCTCGGGAGACTTTATTCTCGACAGTCTGATCTCCTTCGCAGTGTCATTATTATGTGTTTTGATTTGCAATTTAGTTCGACTATTAATATTTATTTAACACACAGACACATTGACCAATGATTTAATAAATTTATTTAATAAGTTATAGATTTTATGTAATTGAGAAATAATTTAAACTGATCTAAGATTTGTTTTATATTCTCTTGTGTGGCATCCTTTATTTGTTACCTTGTATGTACATTTAGGAAATAATCCATATTTAAGTTTTCACCGTCAGACAAATTGGTGCCACTCCTTTATTATTATGATAGTTCTATGATATTTATGGAACCCTGGTCCTTATGGACTTCCTACCTTATGCAATAAGTATACCTTACATTTCATAAGTTAAACTGATCTAAGATTTGTTTTATATTCTCTTGTGTGGAATCCTTTATTTGTTACCTTGTATGTACATTTAGGAAATAATCCATATTTAAGTTTTCACCGTCAGACAAATTGGTGCCACTCCTTTATTATTATGATAGTTCTATGATATTTATGGAACCCTGGTCCTTATGGACTTCCTACCTTATGCAATAAGTATACCTTACATTTCATAAGTTAAACTGATCTAAGATTTGTTTTATATTCTCTTGTGTGGAATACTTTATTTGTTACCTTGTATGTACATTTAGGAAATAATCCATATTTAAGATTTCACCGTCAGACAAATTGGTGCCACTCCTTTATTATTATGATAGTTCTATGATATTTATGGAACCCTGGTCCTTATGGACTTCCTACCTTATGCAATAAGTATACCTTACATTTCATAAGTTAAACTGATCTAAGATTTGTTTTATATTCTCTTGTGTGGAATCCTTTATTTGTTACCTTGTATGTACATTTAGGAAATAATCCATATTTAAGTTTTCACCGTCAGACAAATTGGTGCCACTCCTTTATTATTATGATAGTTCTATGATATTTATGGAACCCTGGTCCTTATGGACTTCCTACCTTATGCAATAAGTATACCTTACATTTCATAAGTTAAACTGATCTAAGATTTGTTTTATATTCTCTTGTGTGGAATCCTTTATTTGTTACCTTGTATGTACATTTAGGAAATAATCCGTATTTAAGTTTTCACCGTCAGACAAATTGGTGCCACTCCTTTATTATTATGATAGTTCTATGATATTTATGGAACCCTGGTCCTTATGGACTTCCTACCTTATGAAATAAGTATACCTTATATTTCATAAGTTAAACTGATTTAAGATTTGTTTTATATTCTTGAGTGCAATCCTTTATTTGTTACCTTGTATGTACATTTAGAAAATAATTCGTATTTAAGCTTTCACCGTCAAACAAATTGATACCACTTCTTTATTATTATGATAGTTCTATGATATTTATGGAACCCTGGTCCTTATGGACTTCCTACCTTATGAAATAAGTATACCTTACATTTCATAAGTTAAACTGATCTAAGATTTGTTTTATATTCTTTTGTGTGGCATCCTTTATTTGTTACCTTGTATGTACATTTAGAAAATAATTCGTATTTAAGTTTACCGTCAAACAAATTGATACCACTTCTTTATTATTATGATAGTTCTATGATATTTATGGAAGGCTGGTCCTTATGAACTTCCTACCTTATGAAATAAGTATATATTATATTTAATAAGTTAAACTGATCTAAGATTTGTTTTAAATTCTTTTGTGTGGAATCCTTTATTTGTTACCTTGTACTCGTATGTACATTTAGAAAATAATCCGTATTTAAGTTTTCACCGTCAAACAAATTGGTACCACTTCTTTATTATTATGATGATGAGTTGCGCGCGCCCCGCGACCGTAAACAGTCGCTGTCCACGCATCTCTATTTCAAAAAATCTAAACGCCGAGAAAACGTGATCGCTACTAACTACATCTTACATTAAATTGATGCCCTCTGCAAAAGGAACGTCGTGAAGCAAAAATTTTTCAATAATATTAAGGTTTCTCGATTTTATAAGAGTGTTAAATTTAAATTGTACTCGACCGTTACCAACGACGCAAGTGACATCGACGCGCGGGCATTGTGCCGGCCAGCTGATCAGCCGCTACAAGCGAAAACGTGCCGTACTGCAACGAAATACGAGCCGCGTCTCTCAACACCAGCCATAAGCCGAATACACGATAAATACACGATTCTTTTATATATCTTTTGTCTAACGGAGCATTCAAAATGAATTGCCTAGCTTGCAATAAGACTAATGTATATGAAAAAGAAATACTAAAATGTACTCGTTGTTCGATGAATTACCATTATGCATGTCTTAACATAACATCAGCCTATTATCTGGACAATATGTTTGAACTCAAGAAATCGTGGCGATGTCCTTCTTGCCAAAATACCAGTCACCGATAGACGCGCTAGAAACGACGATACGCCACTAAGAGTACGACAACTAACTTTGAATGACACTATAACGTCCGTAGATGAGTCCGTTTTTTTAATATCAAAGTATTAAAAAAAACGATCTTGGCATGTACCAGTCCTAATTATGTCAATACTCAATGAGGTACCCGAAGTAGCCAAATATAATGTTCTGTGGCAGATTATGAAAGCAGTTTGTTAGCAGAATTAAAAGAATTTAGGCGGGAAGTGAGAAATAGATTTGATACTCAAGATCAACGTATTCTAGATATTGATCAGCTATGTGATATCACCAGAGATGAAGTCCAGCAACTAAACACTACTGTACAGAATGTGCGAGATTCTTTTCAGAAGGTAGCAGTTTCATTTCTCAGACCAAAGACTTTTTTATTTGGTCTGAGTTTCATTTCAATGGAAAAACAATTAAAAATTATTTGCGATCATAACCAGCGGATTGAGTTGTCGATAAGTAATACGCAATCAAATTGGAATAGCGTGAATTTAAACGACAAAGACGAGGACCCTACCCCCAGCGTATATATAAAACAAGGGGCCACCAAACCAGCGATTCTTATGGAAGGTCTTTCAAATCAGAAGATCGTGGCTGAGGTAGATGGTTCAGAGTCGGATGAGGTAACCAAGTCATTCGACGGAAATCAGAATGAATGGATTACGGTTGGAAGAAAAGCTAAAGAAAACCCCAGCAATATCAAAAACCCGAATGGACAGTCCAGAGCGGCTAAGACAACTATGAGTAGGTCATCTGAAAGTGATCGTTTGGTAGTCTCAGTCAGTAAAAAATATAATAATAATAATAATAAAACCGCTGACAACATAGACGTCTTGTGATTTTCTATATTTTATAAATACAGTTTTTTTCTCAATTTTACTATTTTGTACAGTTTTATCTCTGGATTTTACAAAAAGACCGCCTCCGTTACAATAAGCATAAAAAATTCATCAGATATAGACAAAAATCCATGAACAACAAATTTTTTTCAACCAAATGACAATGTCAAAATTAGCTCAAGATCACATTCAATATTTACAACAATTTACAATAACTAATGATCACAAGAAGTAAAGCGGGAACGAATTGCGCACGACCACCATCACCGCCTGCCCCGTCAACATCGTGCTCGTCGTCAGATGAGGAGTATCGAACCCCCCGTGACACGAGTGCATCGAGCGACGAGAGCGGGCCTCAGTCACCATCGCCGCCACCACCAACTGCGCGACGAGGGCGACCACCGCTGCCGGCATGCTTGGGGCCTGCGGGACAACCTGTTCTGCGCCCGGCCCCCGCTACCGGTGGTGTAGTGCGCCGCATGCGATGGACTCCGTCAATAAATGAGAACTGCATGCGCGCCTACTATGGGGCTACAAATGGAGGAAGCAACCTGACTGCGTATCGTGATCGTATGTTGTCTCTGTTTCAGACCCTTGAACCGACTTTGGCTGTATCTGCACAACGACTATCGGATCAGGTACGGGCTATTCATCGATGTAAAATGTTGGACCAACCTGTACTTGATCGGCTGCGCCTGGAGACACTACCTATTCATGCAAGCTCGTCCTCGACACGGGACCCGTCTGTCATAGGGTCGATATCGGTTCCGGTATCGACGACTATACGACCGGATACTGTAGTCGACGAGGAAGATTGCCTGAATATGACCGTAAGTACCCAGGCGAATGAGCAACTGAGGAGGGCTTTGGATGACGCGATTTTTACATATAGATTCACACTTAGCTCTAGGCCGCGCTTACCTCGTCTACCCACGAATAGACGTAACCTAGCGTTAATGGGAGCCTTAAATGCTTTGCTAGCGCCGTATTTACGCGATAGCAAAGATTTAACTGATACTCACTCGATCCTGTATTGTGGGGCAATTGCGGCATGTCGCGTTGCTCGTGTCAAATTTCCGGACACTGACCGAACACCGCGAACTGCTTCAAGTGTTCCTGCGTGGCAAATACGGATCGAGAGACGTATCACTACATTTAGGACTCTCATTGCAAAGCTAATCTGCTTCAGCAGGGGCAACAATCGCCCTCGAATCATGCGCTTTGTGAACCAAGCTTTTGCTGGGACTAGCATTAGACCCCAGGAATATATGTCTTGTGTCACGGAGCGCATAGATTTTTTGAAACAGAAAATCTATGCGTGGGCAAACCGCATTCGCCGCTACAGAGAACGTGTGGATAGATACCTACAAAATCGCCTTTTCCAAAGCGACCAAAGAAAGGTATACAGAAAATGGGAAGGAAAAGACCAATGTGTGAGTGATGGGCGGCTGCCGGATGCTGACACCATGACAAGCTTCTGGCGTGGCATCTGGTCACTACCCATTGAACACACGGAGGACAATTGGATGACGGTTGTCGAACGCTCATGTGAATCCATCGAACCCATGGAGGCTGTGAACATCAGCCCCATAGACGTAAGTTGTGCTATTCGTAAGGCCCCGAACTGGAAAAGCCCTGGACCAGACGGATTGCACAACTTTTGGATAAAATGGATTCGATGCTCACATGAGTGCTTGGCAATACAGTACCAAGAAGCCCTTCAACATGGTTCCCTCCCCAGTTTCTTGACAACTGGTGTCACCTTTTTGCTCTATAAGTCCGGTAGTACCGCGGAAGCGAAGAACTACAGACCCATCACGTGCTTGCCAACGCTATACAAGCTCCTTACATCTATTCTGCGAACAAAAATTAATTCGCACATTGTTGCGAACAACATTTTGGCTCCTGCTCAGAATGGATGTCGGGTTGGGTCCCGTGGTACTAAAGAGCTCCTCCTCACAGACATGACCATATGTCAACAAGTCCGGCGAAAAAGGGGGGTTCTATCGACTGCCTGGATTGACTATAAGAAGGCCTATGATTCAGTGCCTCATTCATGGCTAGAGAGGGTATTAGAGTTGTATAAAATCAATGCAACTCTGAGATCATTCTTAAGCACATGCATGAGACATTGGACCACAGTCCTTTGTCAACCGGTAGGTCGAGGGAGCGTCCCTAGTTCACAGGACTACATAAGGATTGAACGAGGCATATTCCAGGGCGACAGTCTCAGTCCTTTGTGGTTTTACCTAGCGTTGAATCCTCTCAGCACTTTGTTGGTGGATTCAAGACTGGGCTACCGACTTCGTAAAGATGGTGAGATAATTTCTCATCTGCTGTATATGGATGATCTCAAGCTGTTTGCACCGAAGCACCAAGACCTGATGAACCTTCTGAAAATTACTGAAACTTTCAGTAGTGCCATCAGGATGGAGTTCGGAGTAGATAAGTGTGCGGTCATGCATGTGCAACGGGGGAAGGTTGTAAATTCTTCAAATTTACAACTTTCTGAGACAATTACTCTCAGATGTCTATCTGAAGTTGAAACCTATAAGTATCTTGGTATGTCACAGTCATTGGGTATCATGGATAGAGACATTAAGCAGACAGTGAAGGAGCGTTTCTTCTACCGCTTAACAAAAGTTCTTAATAGTCTTTTGTCGGGCGGAAACAAGACGCGCGCCTTCAATGGTTGGGTGATGCCCCTACTCATATACTCCTTTGGCATACTAAGATGGACTCAGACCGAACTTGACGCCCTGGATAGGAGGGTCCGTCAAATGCTTACAAAACATCGCATGCTACATCCACGCTCGTCTGTTATGAGGCTGTACATCCCACGGAAAGGGGGAGGTCGTGGCTTCCTCAATGCCAAGAACCTCCATAACTGTGAGGTGTCCAGTCTCAGAGAGTATTTCCGTAACACCGAGTGTGGGATACATCGCGATGTCATAGCAGTTGATAGGAGCCTCACGCCTCTCTCCTTGGCAAACGAGAACTGGCGTAAACCAGTTGTGCTAAGCATCGAAGACCGAAGAGACGTATGGAAGGGCAAAGAGCTGCACGGACGATTCTACAAGGCCCTAACAGGACCTGATGTAGACCAGCTCGCGTCAGTGAACTGGCTACGTTTCGGTGATCTGTTTGGTGAAACCGAGGGTTTTGTCTGTGCAATTGCTGACGAAGTTATCAAGACGAATAACTACCGGAAATATATTCTGAAAGACGGTACGGTCGACATTTGTCGGGCATGCCGCCGTCCTGGAGAGTCACTCAGACATATTATTTCCGGTTGTTCACATCTTGCTAATGGAGAGTACTTGCACAGACATAACCAAGTAGCCAGGATTATTCACCAGCAACTTGCACTTCAATACGGCCTTATTGAGTCTGAGGTGCCGTACTATAAGTACGCACCTACGCCTGTTCTTGAAAACGGTCGTGCTACGCTCTATTGGGATCGATCTATAATCACGGACAGGACTGTTGTTGCTAATAAGCCTGACATCGTGGTGATCGATCGATCTCAGCGCCGGGTAATGCTTGTTGACGTCACCATTCCTCATGATGAGAATCTCGTGAAGGCCGAGAAGGACAAGCTCAGGAAGTACCTTGACTTAGCTCACGAGGTGACCGCCATGTGGGATGTTGACGAGACGATCATTGTTCCGATAGTGGTTTCAGCAAACGGCCTTATAGCAAAAAGCCTCGACCAACATCTTAAGAGGCTCTCGCTAGACGGTTGGATCAAGAGCCAGATACAGAAGGCAGTACTCCTTGACACGGCACGTATTGTCAGGAGGTTCCTCAGTCTGCAGCCCTAACCACCGGTAGTTTGGGTCATGCTCCACTGCCGATGGCAATCTAGGATTAGGTTTTTTATAATGTTTTTATTTAATATAGAAATATTGTAAAAAATGTAATTTTAAGAAAAATAAATAAATAATGTGAATAATAATAATAACCGCCGGGGCGGCTTTGTGGCGAGCCGTCGGTGAGTGGCGACACCGCGGACCCTGATTCTCCCTGGGGCTAAATGAGACCCCTGACCCCCGGCTTGCCTTAATTGGCCGTCCGGGGGTGGAGACGCAAGAGCAAGTAACAAAAAGCTCCAAGGGTGGAAGTGTTAAAGGGCATAACGCCGGTAGTAGCGCTCTAGTGAAACCGCAGCACACCTCTCGACACTCTTTAGCCATCCACACCAACGTTGCCCCTTTTGTCACCACTCATGGTGGCCTTTATGGGGGCCCGTTTAGTGGATGGCAAGTCACCACCTGCCTAAATATTTTAACATGAGACTAAATTGGCAGGTGCCGTAGTCTCATCCATAGCCCACTATCTTCCTTATCACTAATAAGTTCATATCAATAGCCTGGCCATTTTACCCATATTTGTAATAGTTATAAGTACCATGTTACCCTTCATCCAACATTTTTTCTGTTTTTTATACTTCTTTGTATTTTTATACCAAACAGGCCTCTAAGTGTTGGCTACAGCCCCACTTATGCCTTTGTAAAGGACCGGATGAAATCCGTGATTTATTTTGAATAAAAGGAATAATAATAATATAAAATAAGCTGCGTTTCGGTGATCTCTTAGGTGAAACTGAGGGTTTTGTTTGTGCTATTGCTGACAAAATTCAAAATTCAAAATTCAAAATTCAAAAATAATTAATTAGTTTAGGCATCATAGACACTCTTATGAACGTCAAAATTTTTAAATGATTCTACCGCTGTCTTCGGAAAAGAACCACCGCCGAGAAGAAGCAGCAAGAAACTCGTGGGCCATTATTTTTTCAAGTCTTTGTACATTGAGGTTACATATGAGTAGTATTAAAATAACACATTTTTTCAATAGTTGGCTATTAGGCAGAAGTGGAAAGATTCCAGGCATCTTTGTCTTCTAAGTAGTGACTCAATTTATAATAGGCTTTTTTCATTAGTATATTTTTGACACGTAACTTGAATTTCCCTTCAGTGAGCTCAGTAATGTCTTTTGGGGATTTTATTATAGAAACGTACACAATTTCCTAAGAAGGACTTATTTTTAGTTTTCGTGAGTCTAAATTTAGATACAGCTATCCTATCCTTATTTCTAGTATTAATATTATGCATATCACTATTTATTCTAAACTTCTTTATATTTTTACGAAAGTACATTATATTTTCTAGGATATACAAAGATGGAAGAGTTAATATATTAATTTCTTTGAACATTTGTCTTAAGGATTCGCGGGGACCCATTTCGTAGATGGCTCGAACTGCCCGCTTTTGCAATATAAAAACTGTCTCTATGTCCGCCGCTGACCCCCACAGCAGGATACCATATGACATTATGCTGTGGAAGTAAGCAAAGTAGACCAGTCGAGCAGTAGCTATATCTGTCAATTGCCTAATTTTATGAACCGCATAGCTGATACAGCTGAGCTCAGTCTTCCAGATAGTGCATCAATATGAGGACCCCATTGTAATTTAGAGTCTATGCTAATACCTAGAAAGACTATTGCCTTGTCAATTTTCAATTTATTTCCGTCGAGTAATACGTTTGGCTCTATATGTCTTACATTAGGCATGGAAAATTTTAAACATTTCGTTTTCTTTGCGTTGAGAAGTAGGTTGTTTGCGGCGAACCAATTTGAAACAATAGTTAACGCGTTGTTGACTTGAACTAGTTCTCTATCTTTCCTATCTACTTTAAAAATCAGAGAAGTATCATCCGCAAAAAGAACTATGTCAGCAAGGCCCTCAACCATATGTGGTAAGTCATTGATATATGCTAAGAATAAGAACGGACCCAAGATCGACCCCTGTGGAACCCCCATTCTGACCAAAGATCCAGAAGATGTCACGCCATTAATGCCAACTTTTTGCTGCCTATCAGATAAGTATGATTCTACAAGATTCAGAGCAGCTCCACGAATTCCATAGTGGTGTAGCTTATAAATTAGAGTGCGGTGCTCTACACAGTCGAAAGCTTTGGAGAGATCACAAAATACGCCAATGGCATCCTGTGAGCTCTCCCAAGCCTCCAGCACATGCTTGACTAACTGGACTCCTGCATCTGTTGTTGATCTGATTTTCGTGAAATCGAACTGATTTTCGTGTAAAATCCTATGTTCATTAAAATGAGACAAGAGTTGTTGAAGCATTATCTTTTCGAATATTTTGCTCAAAGCCGGAAGCACAGAGACCGGTCTATAATTTGAGGGGTCGGCCTTACTACCTGATTTAAAAATAGGGGTGATTTTACTCATTTTCATTAGGTCAGGAAATGTACCTCTATCAATACATAAATTAAATATGATCATCAAATGTGGCGCTATAACTTCTATTATTGACTCTAGCAGTTATCAAGCTCGAAGTTATCAAGACGAATAACTACCGGAAATATATTCTGAAAGACGGTACGGTCGACATTTGTCGGGCATGCCGCCGTCCCGGAGAGTCACTCAGACATATTATTTCCGGTTGTTCTCATCTTGTTAATGGAGAGTACTTGCACAGACATAACCAAGTAGCCAGGATTATTCACCAGCAACTTGCCCTTCAATATGACCTTATTGAGTCTGAGGTGCCGTACTATTTGTACGCACCTACGCCTGTTCTTGAAAACGGTCGTGCTACGCTCTATTGGGATCGATCTATAATCACGGATAGGACTATTGTTGCCAATAAGCCTGACATCGTGGTGATCGATCGATCTCAGCACCGGGTAATGCTTGTTGACGTCACCATTCCTCATGATGAGAACCTCGTGAAGGCTGAGAAGGACAAGCTTAGCAAGTACCTTGACTTGGCTCATGAGGTGACCGCCATGTGGGATGTTGATTCGACAATAATTGTCCCGATAGTAGTTTCAGCAAACGGCCTTATAGCAAAAAGCCTCGACCGACATCTTAAGAGGCTTTCGCTAGACGGTTGGATCATGGGACAGATACAGAACGCAGTACTTCTTGACACGGCACGTATTGTCAGGAGGTTCCTCAGTCTGCAGCCCTAACCACTGGTAGTTTGGGTCATGCCCCGCTGCCGATGGTAATCTAGGATTAGGTTTTTTACAATGTTTTTTTATTTATTATTTTTTATTGTATATAGAAATATATTGTAAAAAATGTAATTTTAAGAATAGGAAATAAATAATGTGAATAATAATAATAATGTTTATTTACCAATCTCAATACATCTTCTTAAGGTATATACAGTATAACTTAAATACTAGCTTAAATACTTAATATTAACCCTAACTGACTTTCCCTGAGGGCCCCAAACTAGGCTAAGCCTGTATCTTGGGTGCCCGACAAAAGAACCAATTATACAAGGATAAGTATGTGGCGCGCGAGTTCGTGCATGACAAGGTATATTTATACGAGTACATGTGTGCGTTAATTACATATCGAATGAATAACTATTATAACATTATTATAAAGTCAATGTGTGTGACATATCTAATGAATACTGAGAAATGGTTAAATAATGGCTAATTGTAGTACAAATTAGTATTTTGATAGTATTAATAGTTATTTAATATATTTTAACACTAAGTTCCAATATCTAGGCTATACTATGCTGCTGTGTAATCTAATACATTTTATTCTTAAGTGCTTAATTCAAAATAGTTAAGGAACACATGAAGTTGTGCAAAAACATAGCGATGATTCTGTCGCGAGAACGGCACCACTGCAAATTAAAACAGTTCAGCGAGGTCAAAATAAAAACTGCACAGAAATCAAAGCATTGGAGCGGAAAAAACATCTTCATGTCTGGCGACTGACATTAGATACCACGGTAGAAAAGTTGAAAGCTCATGTAAAATCAATATGTGAACCGGAAATCGTTGTTAAAATTGAAAAAATAAAACATAAGACAGAACGGGACTATTCGTTCTTTATCATTACGGTTACGGAGAATATATATGATAAACTGTGTCAACCCGAAGCATGGCCAATAAACGCAGCTTATGGAGAGTGGATTTGGTTTCGGAGACCTACAAATAAACCCATCGACAAAGCATAGTAGTATTACTTTGTATTACCAGAATGCGAGAGGTCTCCGAACTAAGTTAAATTCATTTCAAAACAATATGGATTCTTCTGAAGCAGATTTTTTTGCAATTACTGAGACGGGTTGTAATGAGACCATACACGACGCAGAAATTGTTCCACCCGGATACCAAATAATAAGGTGCGACCGTACTGATGGAAGAAAACAAGGCGGAGCGTTTTAGTGGCCACACACCGGTTCGAGCTGCGGAGAGTGAAGCTATCGAGTGACGTTAACATAGATAAGTGTACTTAAGAACTAGTCGCCGCGGCGCTGTATTTATATAATTTAATTTGTGTTTGTTTGTTGTGTTGTTTTATATACCGCCGAGTAGTAATGAAACCGAGTATATGATTTTGTTTAAAATAATAGAAGATTGTTGCGCTAAATATAAGTCGATAATAATAGTTGGAGATTTCAATCTGTATTCGAGTAAAGATAGCATCATACAGTACCATGAATATTTTCTGGCTTTTTGTGAATTAATACAACTGAATAGAGTTCTAAATTGTAACTCAAGACAGCTTGATTTAGTGCTATGCTCACGTACTCTGGCGGGGGAAGTGTGCGTGTGCGCAGTGGACGAGGAGTTAGTGCCGGTGGACGCGCATCACCCGCCGCTTGCGGTGCAAGTGCGCAGGCCGGGCCGCGCCGCACCCGCCGCCGGCACCGGCCGAGCTGCGCCGAGCGTGCACTCACAGCCCGATGTTTCGCGGCATTATAATTTCGCTAAAGCGAATTTTGTCTCAATATATGAGTTAATCGCAAATGTAGATTGGAGTCCGTTATATGATATAAGTGAGCCCGAAGATGCAGTTAATTATTTTTACAATATATTTAATAGTATTACTTGTGATTGTGTACCTACCTAAAAAGCTACTAAATAAGAACGAGTCCGAGAGATATACTTATCCGGTATGGTATACGCTAGATATTATCCGAGCTATACGTCTACAAGCGAAATTACACAAGATCTATAAGTCTAGTAATACGGCGAAGAATTACAAACTATTTTCCGAAAGTAGATCAGAGGTAAAAATCATGATTGCTCGTGCGTATGAACAACATTTGGAAACGGTCGAAAATAATTTAACTAAGGACCCCAAGGCGTTTTGGAGTTATATAAAATCAAAAAGGGGTACAATAAACAATAAAAAATTACCGAAGAGGGAAAAATTTTGCAAGACGAGGAATGCGCAAGTAAGTTTGCATTTTTTTTCCATTCTGTGTATGGCAGCAGCTCAGCACTACTGGACGTAGAGTCGGCGGCGGCAGCGGGCGGCGCCAGCGCGGCGCGCATCCATCTCCCGTGCCTCACGCGGGCCGAAGTGCGCGCGGCGCTGGCGCGGCTGAAAACTAAGCGCTCGGCGGGGCCAGACGGGATACCTTCTTTTGTTATAAAGGATTGTCGCATGGCTCTGGAGAAACCACTGCATTACATCTACAACATACGTTTGGATGCTTCATATTTTCCGGAATGTTGGAAAACAACACGGGTGATTCCGATTGCAAAGGGTGACGGCGGTTCTGAAGTGAGCGGCTTTAGGCCGGTGGCGATCAAAGTCAAAGTCAAAATCATTTATTCAATTTAGGCATCAAAGAATCACTTATGAACGTAAACTTTTTATTATAATGTACTTTAAAGACTCTACCGCCGCGTTCCAAAATATAAAGAGCCCACCGATAAGAAGCGGCAAGAAACTCGGGGCCATTCTTTTATATAGATGTTTACAATGTTTCTACTTAAGTACTACAAATATTACATTTTATGGGTGGAAGAGAGACAGCTTGCCAGAAGTGGAGTATTCCAAGCATCTTTATCTTCTAGATCGTTTCGACATTGGCGAAAGTTTTCGAGTCTGCCGTGCAGTACAGTATCCAGCGCCAGGTATCGCCGCAGCTCTCGGACGCTCAGCACGGGTTTAGGCCTGCACGCACCACCACCAGTAACTTGCTCAATGCGATGGCTTACATCATCCCTCACGTGGACGCGGGGGTGCAGGTCGATGCCGCCTATTTCGACTTCAAAAAAGCGTTCGACTTGGTCGACAATGATATATTATTGTCGAAGTTGGCGGCTATCGGATGCACCAATAAGATGTTAATTTTTTTGCAAGTTACATGAGGGGCAGGAGGCAGTACGTGGAATATGCTGGGTGCAGATCTGAACCTTATTTCACGAAAACAGTTGTCAGCCAGGGATCGAACCTGGGGCCGCTGGAGTTTATTAACATGATTAACGACCTGCCAAATGTTGTTCAGGAAGCTCGATGTTTACTGTTTGCGGACGACCTCAAGTTGCTTTTGGCGGTTAAAGACAAAGGAGACTGTCAGCGTTTACAAGAGGACATAGACAGAGTTGCCGAGTGGAGTCGAAATAATAGGCTCGCGTTCAATGTCACGAAATGCTCGGTAATCTCGTTCGGCAGATCACAAGATCTACTTAGAGGCGATTATAACGTCAATGGCGAAGTTTTAAAGCGGGTAGAGACGGTCAAAGATCTCGGAGTAAATATAAATAGTGACCTGACGTTTAGAAACCCCATAGTACATATTTGTAAAAAAAGCATATAAGAGGTTAGGGTTTGTGCTGCGGCAAGCTTCGGGATTTAAGAACATAAGAGCCATATCAGCCCTGTATGAGGCTCTTATACGAAGCCAGCTAGAATATAACTCTGCAGTGTGGGCTCCACATGAAGCGAAATACACTCTAATGTTAGAACGGATACAGAATAAGTATACAAGGTTCTTGTTCTTAAGGTTGTATGGAGTTTACCCATTCTATCCTCTAATGTATCCAACCATATTCGCTCTGGGCATGGTTGGATTTAATAAATTGGAAGTAAGAAGGAACTGGGCGCTCGCATATTATATGCTAAGAGTATTCCGAGGCGCTTTTACAAATCCGGAAATATTGTGTATGATGAAGTTGGGCGTGCCGGACGGGTACGTGGCGCGCCGGCAGCGGCCGCAGTTGTTCTCGGTCCCCCGCGGTAGAACTAACTTACTTGCTAAGAGCCCATTGAGTCGAATGTTCCAAGCACTAAATTAAATTGCAAAGAAAATAGACCTGTTTGTGTGTTCTATTGTAGAATTTTAAAAGGCGATATTGTTTCATAGTTATGAATTAATTAATAATTGAAAAATAGATTTATTGACTACTTTAATATAATGACTTTAGATTAATCATTGGTCTCGCTCTCGCTTCGA
Organism: Selenia dentaria; assembly: GCA_917880725.1. Classification (NCBI taxonomy): domain Eukaryota; kingdom Metazoa; phylum Arthropoda; class Insecta; order Lepidoptera; family Geometridae; genus Selenia; species Selenia dentaria. The sequence continues at coordinate 43,283,138 of OU862876.1, forward strand.
CTAGATACCGCACTATTTAAAAACAACAGCTCCGTGAATGCGGCAACTCAATATTGTAGAGTGTGTAACGCAAATTGGGAGGATGCTAGTGTGCGTGAAGAATTGTGTTGCGAACTATCAAACTGTTACCCAATTAATGGGAAAAATATTGTATGTTGTGATTACCTAAGTATGTATGTTACTGGCTATAAATGTATTTCAGAAAAATATTTAGCCTCGAGTACAATTATAAACTTAGCTCACTTATATCATAATATACTATTATTTAACTATGTATTTATGTATTTATATGAGAAGACAAATAACAAGTATATAGTAATACTCGTACCTATAGTGCTTTCTATTTCCATTCCACCAGTCAGTAAATAAATTAAAACGTCTTAGGTTAATTTACAATTAATAGCTGCGTAGAAACAAAAAAATGAAATAAAACAATAATCTTATAGGCATAATTAAACCTACTATTATGTACAGGTCAATGGAGTCAAAAAAATATTATTAATAATTAAATGTCACATTCAACTAACTTTTACTTGTTTACGATACATTTGCCTTTTGGAATTTACAAATTTCTGCAAATTTTCTCTATTCTCCCTATCTCCCTATATTTCTACCTCTATTATAATAGTATATATGTATGTAAAAAATATCGATATATATAAGAGAATTTGATTCAGCTAGTGGTTGAGAAGTGAATACTTGGTTAGCTGAATCATTCAATTTTATGTATAGCACCGTTATTCACTCCTCACGTAATTATATGCAGATAGAGAGTAAAAGTTTAAAGTTAAACAGAATTTCGATAGTATATTTCGGTTTGGCATATTTAGTAGTAAAATATAATAATAATAAATTCACATTATAAAAAGCTCAACCATAGGTACTTGATTCTTATAATATACGGCAACACTGAATGGCGTTTAAGGTTCATGTTATTTTATGTTAAAATTTTGCTGCACATAGGTACTGTGAACGGTTTTTGAGGTAACTAGCGCAGAGGCTAAGCAGTTTTGGATTAAAACCAATAAATGCACATTTTTTTAAGAGAATGTCGTTGTCTACGCGGTCAAATGCATTTTGATAATCAAAATATACTACATCGACCTGCGGACCGGCATCCATCTTTGCGGTGACATAATCAACAAAGTTAATATGGTTGGTTACAGTCGACCGCCCTGATCTGAAGCCATGTTGGCTATCGTCTAGAGAGATGTCAATCTGCTGAACTAAGCGAGCATTAAGGACTGTTTCGAACAATTTGCCAAACACTGGCAGCACCGCTATAGGACGATAATTCAAAACTTCGCTTCGTTCTCCTACCTTATGAACAGGTGTGACTCGCGAAATTTTCCACAAATCTGGGTATGTGGAAGTGTGGACGGAAAGGTTAAATATGTGAAGAAGAGGCTTAAGCAACGCGGACTTACAGTCCTTGACAATAAAGGGAGGATCTCCGTCAGGTCCAAGAGCGGAATGCGCTTTCAGCCGTTTAATAGCATGAATAATCTCGTTTTTGGATACATTATTGATTGATATATGAGCAGATGGCATAGAATATGTTTGGCTATATTGTTGAGCTTCGTTAACGTCTAGTTTAGGGTCCTCGCTGAGAAAAACCGAGCTAAAATAAGATGCAAAAGCATTTGCAGCACACTGCCCGGTTACAGCTTCATTATTATACCTAAACTCGTTACAATCGCGTCTATCGTTGCGCCGTTGTTTTACATATTTCCAGAAAGTCCTAGGGTCCTCAGTCAAGCTATTCTCAATTTGCGTCATGTAGGAAATGTGCGCTTCTGCAATGAGTTTTTTGACTAATGTCCTATAATACTTATACATTTCTAAATTGTATTGTTTATTTTCTTTTTTATACCACCTGAGATGAAAATACTTAAACTTAATGTTTTTTTATGATGAAACCTGTAAACCAAGATGGATACGAGAAGTTACGATTAATTTTATGAATTTTTGTGGTACATAAACATTCAAACAATTATAAATTTGTTGATCGTGGTCACGAGCGGAATGAAGAGGCGTGTGTTATTGTCTCGAAGTATGGAGATATTATTAAAATACCCCCAACAGCTGTTATAAAAAGTCATTTTCCGTCATACTACACTAACGATATCGACAGATTTTTCTGAAGATAAATCGCGACGGAAACACTTTTTAATCACTGGATTCCATGTTGCCGCCAGTTTGAAACCATCCTCCCGGTCGAAGTTACGGTGTTTTTTAATCTCAACCGCTTCACGTACCATTCTCGAGTAATAATGACGCTCCGTTGAGAGAATTTTGGGGTCGTGAAGTTCAATCCAATGATTAGGTCCTGACTCGAGCAGATGTTCAGCGATCACAGATTTATTTATTTGGCGGTTCTTTACAGCTGCAATATGCTCTTTGACTCATTCAGGAATAGTTCACTTAGTTTGTCCAATATACGAACTACCGCAGCTGCAATCGATTCTGCATATACCCGTTGTTTGGAATGGTGTCTTGTCCTTGGGTGACCTGACCCATCCGGCCAACTTAGATAAGGGTTTAAAAACAGTCTTTATATTAAATTGCCGTAGTATTGTTCCAACCGTATCTGTTATCTCTTTCACATACGGTAAGAATGTCGGCTTTCTCTCAACTTCTACCATGTTTCTTTTAAATCTGTAAAAAAAACGTACTTCTCTACTTACATGCATTATTTCAGAAGCTAGATATTCAGGTTCACAGAGATCCTGAGCTCTGTTCATTAAAGACCTGGCTACTGACTGTAAGTGACGACGGTGGTGATGATATGCGGCGTTCAAATATCTGTCGGTGTGTGTGGGCTTCCTGAAAACAGAATGTCCTAACGAGCCATCTGGTTTTGCCATCACTTTCACGTCCAGGAAAGGCAAGCTTCTCTTCACCTCTAGGTCGTAAGTGAACTTTATGCTTGGATAGATGGAGTTCAAATGATTCAAAAATTGTTCTACGCTTAGTTCATTACCTCTCATGACGCAAAACACAACATCCACGTATCGTTTCCTTAACCGGCGCTGAATTTAGATCAGTGAGCTCTTCAGTATGCTTCATCCAGATGTAAGCCATTACTGGTGCCACAGGACTGCCCATAGCAACACCATCCACCTGGAGGTAATGTTGGGTGCGATATATGAAGTAATTACCTTCTAAGCAGTTTTCAAGTAGAACTATGTAATTTTCTGAGAGGTGATTTTGCTTCAACTTGTCCCTTATAACTTCGATACACTCCTTTACTGGAACATTAGTGAAAAGTGACTCCACGTCAAAACTTACCATTATCTCGTCTGGTTACAGTGTAAGGTTCTCGATGATTTGAACGAAATGGCGAGAATCTTTTACAAAAGACGATGTTTTTCCTACTAACGGCTGCAGCAATGAGGCAACGTGCTTAGCAAAATAATAAGTCGGGGAATCTACCTGACTTACGATAGGACGCAGGGGCACGTTGGTTTTATGTACCTTAGGTAAACCATAAAATTTCGGTGGTTGCACAACTTTAGGTTTATACAATCGTTCATATACGTCTTCTGAAAAAAGGTCGTTGTAGTCTCTTATTACAGCTCGTATACGACGTGTCACTCTGGCTGTAGGGTTATAAGATACAGGTCTGTAGAAGTTTCTATTATCCAACAACATACGTAGCTTTGAATCATACTCAGCAGAGTTTAATATCACAGTGGCGTTTCCCTTATCGGCCTTTAATACTAAAACGTTGTCGTTACTACGAATACTCTCTAGTGCTAAACGCTCCTTTACGGTAATATTACTCTTTGGCAACTTAGCTTTTCTAAGAATTATAGCAACATCCTGTCTGAGCTCTTCTGCTTCACTAAACGGTACCTTGTTACGTATTATTGCCTCTTCCACGTTACTGATAATATTTTCGTGCGGAATTCGTTTTGGTGTTAATGCGAAATTCAAATGTCGTGTGTTGCATCATCAATCGCAACCGATGATAAATTGATCACTGTGTCTTTCTCAGGTGAGGGTGTATAGGTGTCATCACAGTTTTTATAATACTCACTGCGAACCAGCAATTTCTCAAACTTCTGTTCATGTCCCACACTACACAGATCATAGGTACGACTGGCTTGTTTATATGTTATCCTATCACATGTATCGTAGTCATCACGAGACAACACAACACAACACTTCGAATGCACATCGTAGAGTTCACAGTTCACTCTGTTAAGGTCTCGGTGACAATTCCTTATCAATTGTTTGAGTAGACGAACACTCGCAGTCCTTAGAATTTCTGTGGAATGTGCAATATCACTACGCGGCTTGATACGAATACACGTAGGTACTAAGTTCCAGTCACGAAATTTCGTTAAAAATGTCAGTGATGTATTTAAGCGCGCCCGTTTTTTCCGAAGAAATTCTAGCTGACGTATTTTTGTTGCAAACTCCGGCTCGTATCGGTTAGCAATAGTAATTTTTAAACTTTCGCGATTTGTACACATATTTATATTATATTAACGGGGCTTAATTGCGTTTGTAATAGTATTTATTTACCTCGACGTTTCGATCAAGTTGCATTGATCGTGGTCACGAGCGGACTGATGGTTGGCCACTAGCCTATCCACCAAGCCGCACTGAGCCCGCGTGGTGGATTGTGGCCCAACCTTCTCCGAGAGATATCTTGAGTCCTAGCAGTGGCAACATAATGGGCTGATTATGATGCAATGAAATTAAAGTAATCATCGATTTTGTTTACCTTTTTTTATCTTGTATTCAGCATGTTTAGGATTTTAAAGCCTCGGTTCCTGGCTTATAGAGCTCTATGAGCATTAGCAATCTATCTTAGTCCATTCCATAACCGTAAATAGATACAATTTATTCGATGGAACGAAACGTCCGCAACTGAATGAGCGTTCGCTCGTCCGTCCACACCGCGGCCGTACGTTCGTTCCATTTCTCTTTGATGTACGGCCGAAGGCGACCGAAGCCGAAGCCCTCGTTTGGCTTCGGTTGCGTACAGCATGACGTCCGCACTGATTCGTTTGCGCTCGCTCGTTACCCTCGCTCGCTCTCGTTCGCCTGGTCTGTACGCGGCATAAGATGAGATATTGTCCATACGTGTACAATAACATTAAATGTAAGAGATGTGCATCACATGTCTAATAAACACTGAAAACAAAATTGTGGTGTAGTATGGTTACATAACTAACTACACAAACATAGTAATTGAATCTATTTTCTACTGAATTCCAAAAAGGAGGAGGCATTCAATTCGACTGTTTTTTATGTTTGTCACCTCATAACTTTCGACTGGATGAACCGATTCTCAAAATGTTTTGCTTAAAGCTGGTGCTTCCCGTGTGGTCGCATTTAAATTTAACAAGTACAATTTGAAAAATGTAATACCGACTTCCATTATATTCAGTTATTGGAGTGTAACTCAAAAACTTCTGGACCAATTTCATGAAATTAAAATGGGCCAGCACCAGCTTTCAGACAAAAGAAGAATTTTCAGAATCGGTTCACCCTATCGAAAGTTATTAATATAAAGTATGGTAATAAAAATATATAAAAAAAAATTGGTCAAGCAGTTTTTGGGTAACACTCCAATAAGTGAATATAATGGAATCGGTTTCAATTTTTTCTATTTTTGCTGTAGTTATTTCTGCTGTATGCTATCTGCTGCTGTATGGCTGCTGGATGATGATGATATGTATATATATGCTGCTTAGATTTTGTGAGCTTGTGAGAGGGTGTGTGTGTGTGTGTGTGTGTGTGTGTGTGTGTGTGTGTGTGTTAAAACATTCGCAGTCCGACACAAGCGAAAAATTGCACGCCCCTAACCATGAGATATCTAGACTCATGTGCCTGTATTTTTCAAATTTAGTTTTGTGAAATTAAGTTTACTAATGTTATAAATAGTAGACCAAAATTTGTGAGTAGAAAATTTAAAAATCGGCAAAACATCAATAAGTTAATTTGGTTTATAATCTGTACAGTTATATTATAATTCTAGTATGCATTCTGCTAAACCATTATGCTAATACTGTCCTCGTTCAGAGTCTTTAATATTCGTTTCGCTAGTCAAAACATACACATTCCACAAACTGATGAGGTAAAAGTGGTCTACACAAATAACGTTCATTCTCAAAATCTATCTTCAGACTTTATCATCGACCACATTACACACAAATTGTTTGCGATAGCATTAATATGCCATTTTGAGATTACACTCTAAGATTCAATTTTCGGACGCTTTAATCGCCCGCCTGACAAAATCGCCAATCGCGTCCGAGCTGTCCTCGGCAAAATACGTGCGGCTTCCTGAGTGTCGTGACACTGCCACCACTGCGTGAGAGACGCTGTCTCGGAGTTTCATGACTCGCTCCTTCGTCTGGATGATGATCACCGTTTCGTAGGTCTAACCCTGTGCTTTGTGTACTGTTTTATTTTATTACTTTTAGGGAAACTTACAGCTAGGTATAAACATAATATTTTAATATGTACATATAGCCACTTACAAATTTCCACTTTTAGGTATTCACATTATAAATAATTATATATAAATAGTTCGTAAACAATAGTATATAAAACTAAGGATTAGTTGGTAAAAAAACATTACTTAATAACCGCTTGAACTGCGCGACAGTTGTGTTATAGACATCAATATCGGGTCGCGAAGCTACTGCGTTGAAACTGCGGCTCGCTCTTAACAGATAAGTATTTTGCCTATAGTGAGTATTAACTCGGGGAACGTACAGAGAACACGGTCTTCTGAAGGGGTCATATGGCACTTTCAAACTTATTCGTGCTAGTAGTTCGGGACAATCGATCGAACCGTTCGCTATCTTTATTAGGTAAATAAGATCCGCCATGCGCCTCCTTAGTTCTAGAGGAAGCATGTGAAACTTACGACAACTTTTAGTGTAAATTGCTGAGTTTTAAACTGTAGATATCGTAAAAACCGTGCCTGAATGCGCTCGATACGCGTTGTATAAGTGTCGTACATAGGATTCCAAATCTGTGAGGCGTATTCTAAGTGACTACGCACATAGGCGCAATATAGAATTTTTATCGTTTTTATTGACTTAAAATCAGCTGATAAGCGCGTAACAAAGCCAAGTGCTCTTGATGCCTTGTTTATGACATTGTTAACATGCTCATCATAGATTAATTTACTATCAAAGACAATACCTAAATCACGAATTGAATGAACTCTTGAGATATTTGTATTTTTGAGTTTATAAGTAAAAGCAAGGGGATGCGGCTTACGAGTAAAAGAACGAAGGTGACATTTAGACACATTTAAGTCAAGTTTGTTAATGACACAGTAATTATCGAATGTGTCAAGATCGGCCTGGAGTAACTGTGCACTTTCAGGTGAGTTAATAGGACACACACACAGAATTTTCATGTCATCAGCATACAATATTACTTTCGAATTTTTAAAACATATAGAAATATCATTTACAATGATATTAAATAATAACGGACCTAATAATGACCCCTGCGGAATGCCTGAGGGGATGTAGAGTGTTGATGACGTGTACCCATTCAGTGCAACCGTCTGGCATCTATTTTGAACATAAGATGTAAACCACCCGTACAAGTTACCTCTTATACCCACTGACTGCAACTTGCGTAAAAGTATTAAATGATCAATTTTATCAAAACATTTGCTGAAATCAGTATATATAACATCAACCTGTGAAGGTATAGACATATGTTCAGTCAGGTAGTCACTACAAATAATCAGGTTTGACGTTGTAGACCTACCTCTTATAAAGCCGTGCTGCTGTGAGCCGAGGGTATGTTTTAACGCGGCGTAGACCTGCTTGTAAATTACTTTTTCTAGAACTTTAGCAAATACGCATAATTTGGATATGGGCCTATAGTTTTCCACTCGATCCCTTTCACCTTTTTTATGTACAGGTGTGATATACGTGGATTTCCAAATTTTAGGTACCATGCCTTCAGACAGAGAACGCGTAAACAGCAAGAGGAGTGGAAATGTATTTAGCATATTTGACAATAAATAATGGTGGAATATTGTCGGGATCCGGAGATTTATTTATGTCAAGATACTCTAATAGCTTACATACGTCCGAGCACTCAAACTCGACGTCTGCTATGTCTGACACCAACATACCATTATCAGAATCGTTTACTGACGGGTAAGTGTAGGTACTGTTAAGAAATGTTGAGTAAAAATATTCACTGAACATAATATTACAAATATCCTCGCCAGAGTCAGATGAGCGCTGTCCAAAATGTAGTACAGCAGGATAGGAATCATTCTGGTTTTTCCTTTTTACGTATGACCAAAAGGCTTTCGGATATTTGGTTATGTTTATTTCTATACTAGATATGTATTCGTCGAACAGATGTATTTCCAATGTTTTAGCACGATCTCTTAACGTGATAAAAGATTGGAGGTCATACGAATTGCCGTAGTTCTTGTATTTTTAGTGATATTTATATTTTTCCTTCAACATATGTGTAAGAGGTTTATTAAACCAAGGAGGGTACTTTTGTGATGAAATTTTTGTTTTAGAGGGTACCTAATCCTTAGATTATCTAATGTATTGTAGAAAAAACTTACCGCTTCTTCCAATGATCTAAGATTGATCTCCTGCACCCAATTAATTGCGTCAAGTTTAGATGTAATGGAGTCATAGTCCCCAGAATGGTATAGGTATTTAGTGTATGGCCTGGGCTTCAGTTTATGAAGTTGAACGAAGTCTGCGGAGATGCAGAGCGCAGGATGATGGTCGTCTAGTTTGGAAAGAGGGGTTCGGCAATGGGTAACTGTGACGTCACTATTGGAAATAACTAAATCTAGTACCCTGTTATTGATATTAGAGACATTATTGTACTGTAATAAGTTGCATAAATTCAAATCGTCGAAAAAGTCCTGCTGTACAGAACCCTGTATGTTATCTGCAATATAATAGGAGGAATCATCAGAAGATTTCCATTTTAGATATATCATATTAAAGTCTCCCATTATAAGAAATTTATCACTTGGGTTCTGTTGAACAATATCGGACATATTGTCGGAAAAAATAGCTAACTGGTCAGATATAGATTTACCTGCTTTTTCTTCTATAATATAAACAGTGCACAGATGCAGTTTGTATACTACCCTAGGTTTCCGAATTTGTTAGGGTGCATGACCCTTCCCCTGATCCGTATCCTTTGCCGACTAAGAGGGATTATTCCTCCTGTGTCAGCGCTAGATATAGGGTTTTCGGCAGGTCCGTTGGGATTTTTACACCTGTGTACCGTTCCAGCTTCAGGGAATGGACTCGGGATCTAGACGAGTAAATACCCGGATACACTTCGCTGAGTACATATGTTACCTCCATTGGATTACGGCGCGTACAGAACAGCTCTTGGCTGATGGACGCCAAGATTTCAGGACTACTGTACTTTATCACGAAGAGATTTGCCCTTTCGATATACGGCAGTTGGTTGACGTCTCCGATGATTACAATTTCTTCCGCCTCCAGTAACCTTGCAGCCATTATTATTGCCCCAAAATGGTTCATGTGAGCTTCGTCTATTACTAAACGTTTTTCTCTGCGTTCAATGAAGCCATTGGCTAATACGGAGGCCATGGTACGCAACTTTGGATTTTGCTCCGTCGCCTTTGCGGTGCGCTACCTTGTCTCGCAGGTCTTTGGCTGCTTCATTTGTGGTGGTGATTACGATGTCCTTGTCAACATCGAAGTTGTCAACTATCTAAGTTGTTTTGCCGTATCCCGGTACTCCGTTAATCCGCTATGGGGTTCAGCGGCTGATATAGAGACCATATTTATCCTTCAGAAACGTGCTATTAGAGCTATATACGAAATGGGTCCCCGTGAATCTTTGAGAGATTTATTTAAAGAAATCAATATATTAACGTTGCCTTCCTTATATGTATTTGAAAATATAATGTATGTTCGTAAAAATTTACATCAATATAAGTTAAATAGTGATCACCACACTTTTAATACTAGAAATACAAATAGGATAGCTGTACCTAGTTTTAGACTTGCGAAGACTAATAAGTCATTCCTAGGAAATTGTGTGCGTTTTTACAATAAAATCCTAAAGCACATAACTGAGCTCACAGAGGGTAAATTCAAATTGACTGTAAAAAACGTTTTAATAAAAAAAGCTTACTATAAAGTTCGACATTATATAGAAGATAAAGATGCTTGGAATATTCCACTTCTGGCAAGCTGTCTCGCTGCCACCCATAAAATGTAATATTTGTAGTACCTAAGTAGAAACATTGTAAACATCCATATAAAAAGAATGACCCCGAGTTTCTTGCCGCTTCTTCTCGGTGGGTTCTATATATTTTGGAACGCGGCGGTAGAGTCTTTAAAGTACATTATAATGAAAAGTTGACGTTCATAAGTGCGTCTTTGATGCCTAAATTGAATAAATGATTTTGACTTTAACTTGACTTTGACACTTGACGATCGGCATAGTCCAAAGTTCGGATAACGCTGCTGAATTCTGGATCCCTCTATTGGTTTCCGCCATTTCAAGGATTTTCTCCTGCAGCATTAACTTAGTGAGTAGTAGGGATTCGAGAGTTCTGGCTCACCCAAAAAAGTTCTAACTCACACCCCTAAAGTCGAGTCATGGCAACCTCACCGACAAAAATATATATATATATATCTATATATATATATATATATATATATTTGGTGCCTTTTAGGGGTTTTCTTAGGTGCCCGATCGATTGCTGCTATCCGTTCTTTGATATCTCTTCAGGTTCGCAAGTTAGGTTTTTTAACTGTAACGCTGTAGTACAGGTAATTAGCTAATTAATGACCCTGCGATTCAACTTCAGCTCGCACTGCATTGTTCATGTTACGTGCTGATAAGGCTCATTAACGATTACGGGAAGTGGCTCAATAACAACAACAACTTTCTTTACATAAGCTTTATTTAAAATGATATCGAAACATATCCTGTAGTAATATATCATTCATGATTGTATCATTTCTTTCAAACAAACTGGTAAAATCTAACATGCTTCTAGCTAGCTAACTAGCCCTGGAACTTATAGAACAAATACACCAAACAGTACTAGCCACATAGTGAAGTCCAATCATTTTGGATTCGCTTGTCATTGAAATCCCACATCCTACAATTTTTATTCAGGAAGGTTCTATGAAACCCTGCAGGTAGACGACCAAACGAATCAAAATATTGTCCGATGTTGTTATCATTTATGTGGATTGCAACCCAATGCGATCCAGGTTGTGTATCAGAATCGAGATTGCTTATTAAAAACGTAGGCGCTTCGATGTGAACAGGTAATCGGTTCGCGGCATAAACGTTATTTTGTAAACTCCTGTGAATTTTATATAGGCATTCCCTGATCTCTATGCTGTTCATATTTGTATGTATCACTTGTGTCACCTTCAGAAAGTAACTCTTGTGAATGTTCTGTGCTAAATTAACTATACACTATTTATAGACATCTCGAAATGAAACAAGGCACATGTTTTTATTATTCTTACAAACATAAGGTACAACTTAATAATATACAATAGTTATTCTACTCTAACTACTATAGTACAATGACATTCCGGTTTTTATCTATTTCAATGACATTATCAAACTCTGCGTACACAAGCAGTTTATAGTTTGGGAAAGAGCAGATTCGAAGCGTACCTCTAATCTCACACTTCCGTTTCTTACTAAAGACCAATGACTGGAATTCGCTGATAAATCTGGAGTCAGATCAAACGCTAAGAGACAATAACCTTTCGAATAACTCTCTCTAGATATTCCATTACCGTCTTTGAGAAAATGTATTCCTGTCCCAGAGAATAATGTGTAGTAAGATGTGGTAAATATATTACTCTCGAATGAAGTCTGCAATGCTTTAGAAGGTATTTACTGACCATCGATGTACAAACAAAATGAACTCATATCATAATTCACGAAATTAAATGGATTTTTAGTAAGGCTTCCATTGAATGCTGCATTATTAACAAACCCAAGTAACAATAACAACTCCCAAGAATGTCGTTAACGATGGTATTCAATAATGGGTGAATAAATAAATCGTTTAGATAGGAATGTAGGGAATTTAGACCTTGGTCCGACTCGTTAGTTAAGTGATATGATTATTTGCTAATTCTAAGTATAAAAGCAAAACATAAGTAGTTACTTTCTTGCATTATTTCACAGTTGTGTTTTTGAGATTAGTTCTTTGTTCAGTGCTTGTATTTTTCAACAAAAATCTACAAAAAATTAACGATGGAGGTAAGTTGTTACAATTTTTAATGCATGTCTTAAATGAGAAATTATTTCTTTTAATTTTTTATAGTTTGTTAATCTTGTTGCTGAACATTTTTGAAGAAAATACATTCAAACAATATTATTATCCCTCTACATTGTCTGATGAAGATACGAGTACATCAGACAAACTTACTATGGAAAAAGACTCGCTTAAAAGAAAACGAGATGAAGACCTAGACGCTTTTTCAATTTTAATAAAAACGAAAAGAGGATACAAGCATCACAAAGTTCATCAGTATCAAGAGCGCAACAAAACGGTGTTGCATAGATATCGACTAATCGCGATGACATGTCATCATCGACGCATCTCATAAAAATAGAAATTTATGACATAAAAACTATATCAAAGATACCAGCCACACAACGGTGGAAACACGCTAGTACGCGAATAAAATACTACGCAAATGATGCAAATCAGAACATGGAGAGCATTAGAAAAACTATATTCAATATTACCAAAGAAATATCGACTACAGAGTCGAGTAAAAAGATGTTTTTTTAACAATACTAATTAAATTCTATTGTACGTTCATTATGTTATATCAGTGTAATATAATAATTGTGTTAATTAGTTCTAATTACTTTATTTCACTACATTTTTTCTGCGAAAGATTCTATAGTAAAGCAATTAGAGTTGTCCCATGTCCTATGTTGAAGTGTATAAATAGTAATAAGTTCTCATTTTAAAACTAACTTCGAAGACGCTGCAACATAAAAATGGAATCTACGTGTACTAGTGTGTTTTTCACAAAGTCTGTGAGTAGTGAAAACCAAAGTGGCTTCGAATGCAGTGAAGTGGTTGATAAATTTGAACTTGACGAAATATGTGAAGAAATAGATATGATAGAGCTATGTAAGAAAGTGGTTGGATATTACGTCAAATGTTCTTTTGATAATAATTTGTCTAAATATGTTTCATATACTGGTCCTTACTTTGCTCAAGAGTTTATGAAATGTTTAAATGAAGATTTGAAGAAAATATGTAAACATAATCGTCAAAAACCTCCCAAACCTTTATCAAACGAAGAAAATGATCAAATAGCTACGTCTAAAATTTATCATATTTGTGAAACAAATTTGAAAGATGAAAAAGTTTTAACTTTTGATTTGCAAACTGGGAATTTCATTGGTGTCGCTCATGAAATATGTGAAAAGAAGTACCGTGCACCACAACACATTCCCTTTTTTTTACATAACTTAAGCAATTACGACGCACATTTTATTGTACATACACTTAACTTATATGAGGGTGAAATTGATCTTGTACCTCAAAATAAAGAAAAGTATATATCTTTCACAAAACATATGATAGTAAACAATCAAAAAGTATGTTTGAGATTCCTAGATTCTTATAAGTTCCTTTCGTGTAGTCTCGACCAATTGGCTAAAAACTTAAAAGATGATGAATTTCATGAACTCAAACGATTTTTTTCTGACAAAACTGATTTTGATCGTCTTCGTATAAAAGGTTTTTATCCTTACGAATTTATGTCATCTTTCCAGTCTTTGGAGCTCAATTCATTGCCGAATAAAGAAAAGTTTTATAGTTCACTGACTGTCTCACATATTTCCGATGACGATTACAGTCGTGCTCAAGATGTTTGGTAACATTTTGGTTGTCAAAACATGTTGGATTATTCTAACTTATATCTTAAAACTGATGTCTTGTTACTAACAGATGTATTCGAAAGTTTCCGCAATCTCTATTTAAAAACCTATGGGTTAGATCCTGCCCACTATTATACAGCACCTGGGTTAAGTTAAGATGCTATGATGAAACAAACAAGAGTCAAATTACAATTTTTGACAGATATGGATCAAATTGCATTCATTAAAGCAGGAATCAGAGGTGGTGTCTCTCAATGTAGTCATCGACATGCTAAGGCTAACAATAAATTTCTAGATGATTTTGACGAAAACTTACCCTCATCTTATTTGACTTACTTTGACGCTAATAACTTATACGGTTGGGCTATGTCACAATTTTTACCAGAAGGCGATTTTGAGTGAGAATCCTAATACAAATTACAATGTTGAAGATACTTCTGATCATGGATTTGTATAAGAAGTTGATTTGCAGTACCCCAATGAACTTCATGATTTGAATTCAGACTTGCCATTATGTCCGGAATAAACAAGCAGGAGAATCAAACGAAACTAAACTGATACCAAATTTAAACAACAAAAATAAATACATAACTCATTATATTAATTTAAAACAATGTTTAAAACTCGGTCTCAAAGTCACAAAAATTCATAGTATACTAAAATTTCGTCAAAGTTCATGGCTAAAACAATATATAGATCTAAATACAAACTTAAGAACAAAAGCAACATCAGATTTCGAAAAAAAAATTTCATACTGATGAATAATTCTGTATTTGGAAAAACTATGGAAAACGTAGAAAAAAGAGTAAATGTGAAATTACTCAATCACTGGGAGAATCGTGGAAAATGTTTAGGTGTGCAAGATTTAATCTCAAAACCTGAATTCAAAAGTGTATCGAATTTCTCTGAAAAATTAGTGGCAGTGCAATTAAACAAAAATAAAGTGTGTTATAACAAACCAATTTACTTAGGATTTTCTATTTTGGACATATCCAAAACATTGATGTATGAGTTTCATTAAGATTACATGTTGACATAATTTGACAAAAAATGTAAATTATTGTATACCGACACGGATAGTTTGATTTACCAAATTTTTACCGACAACTTCTATGAAGATATTAAACCTGACATATCCCTACGCTTCGATACTTCTGACTATGCACCTGATAATATGTTTCAATATCCACAAATTAATAAAAACGAGTTAGGTTTTTTAAAGATGAAAAATTGAAAAAGGAAAAATTGTAAAAGAATTCGTTGGACTTAGATCTAAAATGTATGCAATTCAAACTGAAAATAAATTGATAACAAAAGCCAAAGGAATTAATAAATGTGTCACAAAAAAGATGTCTATGAATAACTATAAAACATGTCTATTTACAAAAAATATACAATATGACACTATGTACCGGTTCAGGTCAATAAAACACATCATTTATGCACAAAAAATAAACAAAATAAGTTAATCTTCTACTGATACAAAAAGGTATATCTACCCGACAATGTCACCACTTAAGCATGGGGGCACTACAAATTAAGGGATATGTAGATATTTTTAATGTTGTAAAATATGTTAACGTTGTATTTATGTTAGATGTATAAGATGTATGTAGTAAATAATATTTGATTGTTCTTTATTGTAAATGTAGTAATAGAAGAGTTGTATAGAATTATTGTAGATAAGTTATGTATTCAGTTTAAGTTACTTATAAGAAAACTATTTTTAGATTTAAGTTAGATAGGTATATTGTACTTGAATGAAATAAAATTGAATGTATCTTACAATACGTTTTATTTATTCACCTTACCCTCTAGACATAACACGTATCAGGATGTTTCATTTTATTCACCCATTCACTTGCATAGTAGCAGGCCCCAGTGGACGTGGAAAATCAAATTTTATTACAAATTTTATTAAATATGTTCAAGATATTTGTAGTAGTACCTTTACTCAAATAACATGGTGTTTTGATGAAATGCAACCTTTGTATAACTTACCAAGTGTAAATTATTATCAGGGATTGCCGGATCTTAGTATGTTTGATGGTAAAAAGCCTAGTCTAATAATTATTGATGATCTTATGAGGGAATATGATGGACGCATTGTAGATATATTCACTAAGGGTAGTCATCATAGAAATTTAAGTGTGTTTTATATAACACAAAATTTGTTTCATCAAGGAAAAGGGCAGAGAGATATTTAATTAAATTCAAGCTATATAATTTACTTTAAAAACCCACGTGATAAAACTCAAATGCGGTACTTAGCACGTCAAGTATCACCAGAAAATCCAAAGTTTGTAGAAGATGCATACAGAGATGCGACCAAAAATGCACATGGATATTTAATGATTGACTTGAATCAAAATACGGATGACATGTGCCGTATCAAAACAAACATATTTCCATCTGACGGATATTGTCAAGTTTACGTACCTACTTAGGGGTATAAATATGCAAAGAATCAAGAAATTCCCATCATTTACAAATAATGTCGCGGTGTCTTAATACGCATAAAGAGTTGTTGTTAGCGCTTCATAAACTTAAACCAAAATATAGAAAAGCTCTCTTAAAATCTTGTGATAAAGAAGAAATAAATGTTATATGCGAATGCATTCACAACGTTTTGCAGGGTAAGATACCAATAGAGGAGAAAAAGAAGAAAAAGTTAAATAAATACAAAACAGTACTTCGTAAATTAAAAAAAAATATAATACAGAAAGGTGGTGCCTTTTTACCGATCATTTTGGGTTCGAATTTGGTTCGACTTTAATAGGTACTTTGATTTAATTAAAAATGGATCATGCTAAAAAGATGCTGCTTATTGAACCAAGTTTGTTAGAAAAGATAAATATGCAGAACAGTGATGAAAGCCCAACCTCCAGATTAGACACTGAAATGAACAACATATTAAAAAGCAAGGTGGATGATAGAAAAAAATCTATTTTATATCTACAAGTACTGCAAAGATATTTACACTTCAATGAAGAAAATCGTCGGCCTATTGAACTACCTATAAGAACACATACTGAAAAAAATTCATGGTGCAGTCTCCACTGAGACATTACAAGAAGAAGGTGCCAATATTGAAAAAGGTTTGACAGCTACGGAAAAATCTCATTACAGTACAAGTGAAATTCTGAAGTTAATACCTAAATCATATTCAAAGAAAGGTGAATCGTTATTACAAGCACTCTCACTAAGCAGAAATAAAATACGATGGAATAATGATGGTACAGTAGTTATAGACAACAAAACAATATTTACATGTCTACTATAGGATGTTAGACGTTCTGAATTTTTGCTAACCGGAAACATTGCTGAAAGAATTGCCCATTTGAAACACATATTATCAGATTTTTTTACATTTATAATAGCTTTTTTGTCCTTAATGTCTTTGGGTAAGTCAATATAGGATGCACCACGCAGAGGGCTAAACTTATTGATATTGAGTTAAATATATTTTATATTTAACAAACTCCAACCGCTATCTTTTCTTTCGAATTCACTTATTTTGTTTGTCAATGTGTCTCGGAAGGATACCATGAAAACATTGAGGTCGTCAGCTTGGGATATAACGAAGTTACAAGTTTGGAAGTCAAAGCTATTAAAAATATTTTTGGATTCTTGTTTAAAATCAGCGTAAAACGCAGTTTATTTTTAAAGAAGTATGAGTACAGCATCATCAATCAAAAATAATATTGGAACGAAGTTCCTTATCGCGCGTTGTGAAAGGGGGCTAGACGGAAAAAATTCTTACGAAAAGTTGTCACGACACTTTTTGCTATAGTAAGCTGTCTGTCTGTCTCTCTCTCTCTTATAGAAAGCAAGTGCGGCGTCGCATGTTTCTCTGTCTGTCTCTCTCTCTCTTATAGAAAGCAAGCCAGATGTTGTAATCGTAGCAAGTGGCGCCATTTAGTTCCGTAAATTTATACTAGATGGTGACTCAGGTAAAGTTAGCTCGCGGAGGCATTTCATTCACTGGATGTAATATGTAATTTTGAGAAATATATACTTTTGAACACTTCCCATACGCAGAAAGGAGTTTTATTGAAGTAACCCTATACGCGCGATTATCGGAACCTATTATTGGAATATTTACCATGGTTTTGTATTTTTAGCATTATTTTTTCTGATGAGGAACTTCGTTCCATCCCTTTCGTCCCTTGACACCTCTCAAGTTTTTTTTTCATTATTTATCGAATCTAAGAAAATTTCCGGTGTTTGAAATATGAAAACTGATTGTGGTACGCTTTTTATTTTGTAAGAAATAATACGATTTCCAAATGCAAATTCAATTACCGAAACGTTTTCAAAAGAATTATGATTTTTCAATAAATTCATCATCATCATCATCTCAGCCGTAGGACGTCCACTGCTGAACATAGGCCTCCCCCATGATTTTCCAAAAGGACCGGTTGGAAGCGGCCTGCATCCAACGTCGTCCTGCGACCTTTCTCAGGTCGTCTGTCCACCGTGTCGGTGGACGACCTACGCTGCGCTTGCCGGTACGTGGTCTCCACTCCAGAACCTTTCGGCCCCATCGGCCATCTGTTCTGCGTGCTATGTGCCCTGCCCACTGCCACTTCAACTGGCTAATCTTCTGAGCTATGTCGGTGACTTTCGTTCTTCTACGGATCTCCTCATTTCTGATTCGATCACGTAGAGAAACCCCGAGCATAGCCCTCTCCATAGCTCGTTGTGCGACTTTGAGCTTATCTATGAGGCCCATAGTAAGAGACCACGTTTCAGTGCCATAAGTTATCACTGGTAACACACATTGGTCGAAGACTCTTGTCTTGAGGCACTGAGGTATTTTTGACGAGAAGACTTCGCGAAGTTTCCGGAACGCTGCCCAGCCGAGTTGGATTCGACGATTGACCTCTTTCTCGAAGTTGGACCTGCCTAGTTTGACTGTCTGTCCCAGGTAGATATACTCGTCAACAACTTCGAGAACTGAGTTCCCAACTGATATTGGGGTAGGTACAACATGGGCATTAGACATAATTTTCGTCTTGTCCATGTTCATCTTAAGACCTACCCGTTGGGAAACTCGATGGAGGCCTTCGAGCATTGTACTGAGGTCTTCCATGGATTCTGCCATGACTACAATATCGTCGGCAAATCGAAGGTGAGTGATGTATTCGCCGTTAATATTGATGCCAAGTCCTTGCCATTCCAGAAGCTTGAAGGCGTCTTCCAATGTAGCGGTGAACAGTTTCGGAGATATAACGTCTCCCTGTCTCACGCCTCTTTGCAATGGAATCGCCTTCGAACTCTGCTCCTGTACTCAGACTGACATGTAGGCGTTTTTGTACAAACACTTCAGCACTTCAATATACCGATAGTCAATACGGCACCGCTGGAGAGACTCAAGCACTGCCCACGTCTCGATCGAATCAAAGGCTTTCTCATAGTCCACAAACGCTAGACAAAGAGGCAAGTTATACTCTTCGGTCTTCTGTATAACTTGCCGTAGCGTGTGGAAGTGGTCTATGGTACTATAGCCTTTTCGGAAACCGGCTGGTTCCGGAGGCTGGAATTCATCAAACCTGCGACTGAGACGGTTCGTTATGACCTTCGAAAAGTTAAAGTTCAATAAATTATTTTCGTGTAAATTACTTTTAGTATGTTGTGCATAATATTTCTTACTAACTAATATGTTACAAATATCACATTGTACCTTATCGCTACTAGTATCAGAAGTGGATGCTTCTTCCTGACGCGGTCTTTAAGCATCGTTGCTGGCAGCTTCATCGGCAAACCGTTTCAGTTCTCCCCTGGCTCCCCCGGTCTGCTCTCCAAATGAAGTTGATGGTTGACTATAACAAAAATAAACTTTTAACAAAAAGGATAAAATAAGCAAACACTGGGTAAATATATATCTAGAAATATGTAGGTAAATTGGTGTAAAAATGCATATTTTTTAAACTTACTTTTCTTTGTTTTCAACCAAGGCACAGATTTCGTATAAATCATTGTCATACTCGGTGTCAAAGAGTTCAGCTTCTTCCACTTTCTTACTTAGCTCTATCATATCTATTTCTTCACATATTTCGTCAAGTTCAATTTTATCAACCACTTCACTGCATTCGAAGCCACTTTGGTTTTCACTACTCACAGACTTTGTGAAAAACACACTAGTACACGTAGATTCCATTTTTATGTAGCAGCGTCTTCGAAGTTAGTTTTAAAAATGAGAACTTATTTGAATTAACGAAAGCTATTTATACACTTCAACATAGGACATGGGGCAACACTAATTGCTTTACTATAGAATCTTTCGCAGAAAAAATGTAGTGAAATAAAGTAATTAGAACTAATTAACACAATTATTATATTACACTGATAACATAATGAACGTACAATAGAATTTAATTAGTATTGTTAAATAAACATCTTTTTACTCGACTCTGTAGTCGATATTTCTTTGGTAATATTGAATATAGTTTTTCTAATGCTCTACATGTTCTGATTTGCATCATTTGCGTAGTATTTTATTCGCGTACTAGCGTGTTTCCACCGTTGTGTAGCTGGTATCTTTGATATAGTTTTTATATCATAAATTTCTATTTTTATGAGATGCTTCGATGATGGCATGTCATCGCGATTAGTCGATATCCATGCAACACCGTTTCGTTGCGCTCTTGATACTGATGAACTTTGTGATGCTTGTATCCTCTTTTTGTTTTTATTAAAATTGAAAAAAGCGTCTAGGTCTTCATCTCGTTTTCTTTTAAGCGAGTCTTTTTCCATAGTAAGTTTGTCTGATGTACTCGTATCTTCGTCAGACAATGTAGAGGGATAATAATATTGTTTGAATGTATTTTCTTCAAAAATGTTCTGCAACAAGATTTACAAACTATAAAAACTATAAGAAATTAAAAGAAGGAATTTCTCATTCAAGACATGCAATAAAAATTGTAACAACTTACCTCCATCGTTAATATTTTGTAGATTTTTGTTGAAAAACAACTGTGAAATAATGCAAGAAATTAACTATGTTTTGCTTTTATACTTAGAATTAGCAAATAATCATATCACTTAACTAAAGAGTCGGACCAAGGTCTACATTCCCTACATTCTTATATAAACGATTTATTTAATCACCCATTATTTTATACCATCGTTAACGACATTCATGGGAGTTGTTATTGTTACTTGGGTTTGTTAATAATGCAGCATTCAATGGAAGTCTTACTAAAAATCCATTTAATTTCGAGAATTATGATATGAGTTCATTTTGTTTGTACATCGATGGTCAGCAAATACCTTCTAAAGCATTGCAGCCTTCATTCGAGAGTAATATATTTACCACATCTTACCACACATTATTCTCTGGGACAGGAATACATTTTCTCAACGACGGTAATGGAATATCTAGAGAGAGTTATTCCAAAGGTTATTGTCTCTTAGCGTTTGATCTGACTCCAGATTTATCAGCGAATTCCAGTCATTGGTTTTTAGTAAGAAACGGAAGTGTGAGATTAGAGGTATGCTTCGAATCTGCTCTTTCCCAAACTATAAACTGCTTGTGTACGCAGAGTTTGATAATGTCATTGAAATAGATAAAAACCGGAATGTCATTGTACTATAGTAGTTAGAGTAGAATAACTATTGTATATTATTAAGTTGTACCTTATGTTTGTAAGAATAATAAAAACATGTGCCTTGTTTCATTTCGAGATGTCTATAAATAGTGTATAGTTAATTTAGCACAGAACATTCACAAGAGTTACTTTCTGAAGGTGACACAAGTGATAAATACAAATATGAACAGCATAGAGATCAGGGAATGCCTATATAAAATTCACAGGAGTTTACAAAATAACGTTTATGCCGCGAACCGATTACCTGTTCACGTCGAAGCACCTACGTTTTTAATAAGCAATCTCGATTCTGATACACAACCTGGATCGCATTGGGTTGCAATCCACATAGATGATAACAACATCGGACAATATTTTGACTCGTTTGGTCGTCCACCTGCAGGGTTTCATAGAATCTTCCTGAATAGAAATTGTAGGATGTGGGATTTCAATGACAAGCGAATCCAAAATGATTGGACTTCACTATGTGGCGAGTACTGTTTGGTGTATTTGTTCTATAAGTTCCAGGGCAGCACGTAACATGAACAATGCAGTGCGAGCTGGAGTTGAATCGCAGGGTCATTAATTAGCTAATTACCTGTACTACAGCGTTACAGTTAAAAAACCTAACTTGCGAACCTGAAGAGATATCAAAAAACGGATAGCAGCAATCGATCGGGCACCCCCGAAAATCTCTTAAAAGACACCAAATTTTTTTATTTTTTTTATTTAAAATTTTAATTTTTATATTTTTTTTTAGTCGGTGAAGTTGCCATGACTCGACTTAAGAGTGTGGGTTAGAACTTTTTTGGGTGAGCCAGAACTCTCGAATCCCTACTACTTTTGTGCACCGAGCTGTGACGACGAGGGGATCGTTTGATGTCGTTTCGAATTTGAGCTTGCCCGTCCGCCGCGTTTCTGCGTCGTTCAGTGTCACGAACCCACTCGAGGAGCTGTAATCATCCATATACCGATCCGAACTTTTACCCTTTATGACCTGGGCTGCGTCATTGTCATATATGGCCGCTTCCGCCTCCGCAAGTTTTACGTTTAGTGAGTCCTCGTTTGCCCAGCGATATGCTTGTAGGATGTTTTTGCAAGTGTTCAAGTTGACTTCTCTTGTTGCTTTCTCTATTG
The DNA here is from genome assembly GCA_917880725.1 of Selenia dentaria. Taxonomy (NCBI): domain Eukaryota; kingdom Metazoa; phylum Arthropoda; class Insecta; order Lepidoptera; family Geometridae; genus Selenia; species Selenia dentaria. Next base: position 43,305,769 of record OU862876.1, read on the forward strand.
CTAGGTACTCGAGGAATGCGTTAATCGCGTAGTCTAAGGGCTTTATCACTGGGATGAAATTCGGCGAGCTAACTTGTCCCTTGGCAGCTCTGGTTGGTTTCGGCTGGTGTTGAGCGGGTTTACATTGAGGTCTGGTGAAGTCTCCAACAGTGGCCTCAAAGTCAAAAGTCAAAGTCAAAATCATTTATTCAATTTAGGCATCAAAGACGCACTTCTGAACGTCAACTTTTCATTACTTTAAAGACTCTACCGCCGCGTTCCAAAATTTATAGAGCCCACCGAGAAGAAGCGGCAAGAAACTCGGGGCCATTCTTTTTATATAGATGTTTACAATGTTTCTACTTAGGTACTACAAATATTACATTTTATGGGTGGCAGAGAGACAGCTTGCCAGAAGTGGAGTACTCGTATTCCAAGCATCTTTATCTTCTATATAATGTCGAACTTTGGTGATCACTATTTAACTTATATTTATGTAAATTTTTACGAACATACATTATATTTTCAAATACATATAAGGAAGGCAACGTTAATATATTGATTTCTTTAAATAAATCTCTCAAAGATTCACGGGGACCCATTTCGTATATAGCTCGAATAGCACGTTTCTGAAGGATAAAGATGGTCTCTATATCAGCCTCTGAACCCCATAGCAATATCCCATATGACATTACGCTGTGGAAATATGCAAAATACACTAACCGCGCCGTAGAAGCATCTGTTAGCTCTCTTATTTTACGTACTGCATATGCAGCAGACCTGAGTCTCCCAGACAGGGCATTTAAATGAGGACCCCATTGTAATTTTGCGTCAATTTTAATGCCTAGGAAGACTGTTGCCTTGTCCATTACGAGTCTAACTCCATCAAGCGTAACGCTGGACTCCAAATATGGAACAGTAGGCAAAAAAAACTTAAAACATTTTGTTTTTTTTTTTAATTCAGAAGTAAATAAGTCATAAATTATTAGTTGAGAACCATTTAGAGATACTAGATAAAGCGTTGTTTACTTGAATTAGTGTGCTATCTTTCCTATCTACTTTAAAAATCAGAGATGTGTCATCCGCAAATAAAACAATATCACAAAGATCCTTGGTCATAAGTGGCAAGTCCTTAAAGTATACTAAGAACAAAAAAGGCCCTAAAATGGACCCTTGTGGAACACCCATTTTAATTATAGATCCTGAAGATGTAACACCATTTATGCCAACCTTTTGCATCCTGTCAGATAAATATGTCTTGATGACATCAAGCGCAGCTCCACGAATACCATAATGGAAAAGCTTTCGAAGCAGTATACGGTGTTCCACATAATCAAATGCTTTAGAGAGATCACAAAAAACACCAATAGCATCATGTGAGCTCTCCCAAGCCTTTAAGACATACGTCATTAACTTCACAGCATCCGTAGTTGATCTTGTTTTCGTGAAGCCGAACTGATTTTCGTGCAGTATTGAATGCTCGTTGAAGTGCGCCAAAAGTTGTTTGAGCATAATTTTTTCAAAGATCTTACTCAAAATTGGTAGGATAGATACTGGTCTATAATTTGAGGGGTCTGTTTTCTCTCCGGTTCTACTATATTTAATTAAATTAGGAAAGGTACCTCTATCTACACAAAGATTAAATAAGCGGGCCAAAATAGGACCCATAAAACTAATAATTGGCTCTACAATTTTTACTGACATTCCATAAGTCTTCAGTATTCTTTATGTTTAAGCTTTTAAATGTTTTTATAATTTCGACAGTTGAAGTATATTAAAAAAAAAACTGGGTACTTCGTTCGTGAAATAAGCTTTAAGAATAGCTTCTGCTGCATTGGGGCAAGAATTCAGTGACTTGGTGATTTCTAGAAATAAATTAGAGAAGAAATTATCAAAAGTATTTGCTACATTTATTGGTTCTGAGACAGTCTGATTGTTAATTACAAGGACACATGCAGTGTCTTTTGGTTTATTTTTTCCGGTCTCAGTATTTATAGTCTTCCAAACTGTTTTTATTTTGTTATTCGATTTCCGAATTTTATCTCTAATAAACAAAGCTTTAGCACGCATACAAACAGTCTTAAATAATTTTGAATAAGTTTTGACATAGTTATGGAAAACTTTATCAGATGACATAGTTTTTTTATGATATAACTCATACATGGTATCTATACTTTTTCGAATACCTCGAGTAGCCTAGTCACCAAAAACTAACTTCCCACTTGTACACATTTTAACCTTAGGACAAACTTCATTGATCTCGGTAGTAACTAAAGATAATAATCTATAATAATATTCGTTAGGGTCCTCTTCCAAAAGATTCGCGATGCAAAGTTTTGCTTCAATATTTTGCTGAAGCTTTCCGAGCCTACTAGTTGTTAACGGCCTATGTTCGATTATCATCTTTTTCATGTTTTTATTGCCATTAAATTTTATCGCAAGGCCCTTGTGATCAGACCTTACACTGGTCATAATTGTAGTTTCCTTAGCCTTACAATTTGAATAAATATTGTCTATGCAAGTAGCTGAATGGTCAGTTATTCTAGTGGGCTAAAAGAATAAATAATTCAAATGAAATGATTTGAACAGTGCAAAAAAAAAGTGCAAGGTTTGTTTTATCTGATGAATCTGTTAGTAGTCTTTCTTGTTTTTAGTTCTTCTTGTCGTTTGGCCGTTTTTGTGATCTTATCTTTAACACCGTGTATCGTTGCGCTTATCACTTCCATGAACGCCCTTTTGCGTACGACTTGTGCAGTTTCTTCTCCTGTTCTAGCTTCCTGCATTTTCTTGGATTTTTCGGCATCGATCTTTTGTTGAAGGCGCTTTGACCCGGTTTGGGTAGTTGAATACGGTTGGAGGGTTCCCGCTGTTTTCGTGGGAGTGGTTCCGGTGCGAGCTTTGAGGAAACCTCGGATTCGTACGTGTTGTACATTTGCTATTTCTCAAGTAAGTTTTATCATGTTATCACATAAAATATAAGTAGTTACACCCATATCTACGATAATGATACCTAATTCCAAGCACCCATTTCTCTATTACGATACATTTCTTTTGAAAACCCAGTCAGATACGAGTATTTAAAGCTAACGAAATCTGCCTATCTAACCTAACCTAGAAAAAATATAAATGCTAATTTAAACCTCAAATTAAAAAAAAATGGTACAATTTTATAATATCTTAGTCTTACTAAGGACTTCTGGTTTTGCATGGTTTCCTTTCTCGTGGGTTCGTTTATGTAGGGTACCCAAAACACACAGAGGTTTGCCGATCTTCTTTTTGCAGTAATCCACAACTATTTATCTCGAAAAATCACTTGAACAAATATGCTCATATTAAAAATTTATCTTTAAAGTCGTACTTACGAGTAATGTGTGTACCAAATTTTATAAAAATTGTTCGGTAAATAGCGCCTTAGCAAACTTCCCCGCTTTTTTGGAAAAGTAGTTTTTTAGTAATTAATTTCGCATCGCCCATTTATCTCAACATTACTGACGACAAAAAGACATTAAATAGTAGAACATGCATACCTAGTTTTGTCAAGATTGGTTAAACAAGCGACCTGTGCAGGACGACCATCGAACAACATAACAAATATGCAGACCGAATAAAGTCATTTTGGCCAGTTAAAGCAGAGATGCTTCGCTCGCTCGGTCTATCATAATACTAGATTTATAAAGAGTTGCTTATTTAAGTTAAGTGGTCGTAAAAGTACCCGAGTGTGGGAAAAGTGTACAAACTCATTGTACGAGTACCTTATTTCAGTGTATTTATTTGTATCATTTTGCTGAAACGTGACTTACACAGAAAATTTAATTATTAACAGACGAATTATTTGACACTGACTACTTGAATAAGATCTCCACTCGCAATTATAAATACTTACTTTAAATAACTCGAGGAATGATAAATATTCAACCATACGAGTCTATTTAAAAAGGAAAAAAATAGTGCTAATTAGCTCCGTTTGAACGGAAGGGAGACCAGTAGGTCTACCATGAGTTTATAACATTGACACCAATCGATGCAAGATATCGACAGACGCAAAAATATATGAAAAAAAGAACAGCCACATTGCGGTCAATTGTAGAACTTGACAGCGCGTACACCAATCACAAGCTTAGGTAGACGAGATCGAGTATCGACTATAGATGACATTTATGTTTACAACTCATGGTATGGCTACAGAGTGCGTAGGGCGAGGCTATCTCAGTTTATATATAAGTGTTATAAAGTAGAGCTAAAACATCTAGCGTAAGTCTTATTAATTGAAATGGAAAACAATCCAAATCAGTTCAATTATCACAGAAATATCCCAGAAACACCCTGAACCTGAGTTTAGTAGATTAGTAGTTATATGCTATCGCACTATTTCATATTTGCTATCTGTACATTGTAGTACCTGTCTTCCCTAATACCAATATAAAAATAGCAGCTCAATGCGATTCGGTGTCAAAGAAAATTGCATTGCGACAAGGGTACCAATACGAGTATCTAAAGAGGTCATTACGCGCTCTCCGCTTCATCCGTAAAACGTGAAAATATAAAAGATATATGCCGCAGTTTACTTTTAGCTATAGATTCAATTGACAGTAGGGTTTCATTTAAACATATAAAGCATTAATTAAATACTGGCTGATTAATTTTACATATAACTTCCAAAAGTTAAACTTTTTTCTGGTAACGTGGTGTGTGCTATTTTGGTGTTTTCTCCATATAAACGCGTTCCTTGATATTTTATTTTTGGATCAAATTAAATCATTTATTAACAAGAATGTATTTACATAGTGATGTCCAACAAATATAGGCCTGTCACATTCTACCAAAACACGGGTGCGTAAATATAAAATAATTCAAGATGAACTGTATAAAATTAAAATTAGTTTATCATTTAATTAATCTCAAAATATATATATGTTTATAAACTATACATTTCAATATAAACCTGAATAAAAAGTAGAGTAGGTACTCGTATATCAGTCAAATATTTAAATATTATTGAAATATGTGAGGAATTTTCTTTATAAGTCATAAATTCCTTATAACTGTAAAAACATTTTAGCAGAGCCAATATGTCATTTTCTTTTAAATGTAGTCAACGGCAATTCCTTAAATTGATTAGGTATTTTATTATAAGCTTCGATAGCTCCAATACACATAAATAATCACTATTTTTAAATATGTCTAATACACACCTAGAACGGTGTACTTTAAATTTACTTACTCTCATTTATACCAAGCGTTTCCGAATACATTTTGAAATATTATAGATACATTTTTACAAAAAAGACAGAGTTCTTTTATTTACATACAGGCTACCGCCAAGATATGGAACCAGATGTCCATAACAAATAGCTCTCACGCATTTCTTTTGCACACGAAATGCTTTCTCAATCTCAACCGAGCCTCCCCACAACAAAACGTCATATAAAAGCACCGATGACACGTACCCGTGGTTTGCAATTAGTGCCGCTTCTGTGGATACGATTTGACGCAACCTTTTATGTAATAGCAAACACAAATCTGTCTAGATAATTAATAAATAAATATTAAAAATATTGTTCTTGTATTTAATACCATTACATACCTGTAATGCTTCATAAATCTGCGAACCGCATGCAATTCCGAACTTGCTGCACCATTTAGGACTCTTTCTGCAAAAGCGTATAAAGTAAAATCAATTAACTTTATTAAACAATGGCAAAACCCTATTAAATGCTTTTTGTATAATATCGGCCGTGATGCAAATTTGCAGTTTGCCAATTTGAGTTGACGATGTTAAACCACGCTCTGTAGGATGGCAGTTTGTTTGTTTACCGGCGCTGTGAACGTTTCATGATGTCATTTAGCGCTGTATTTCGGTCTTCATTTGTCCGCATTATTTATAGGAAAGCAAAGCTAAAAATGCAAAGAAAAATGTATAATGAAGTCATGACTCATTATTTACTTTTCTCAATCTGTAATATATCTCAATATTAAGTATGTTTTGAATCTACGAACAATTTATAAAATAGATAACATAGTCAACCCATCAACTTTCCCACTGCTAAGGTTCAAGCCTTCCCTCAGAGAGATTAGTAACTGTCCAAATCCTCTATTTAAGCCAAGCCCTAGTTTTAGGACGCCCGAATGCCTCCAATTAAGTATTGAAACCGGCACAGACGGATATATACCCTTTGAAGTACGGAAGCACGCAGTTTAAAATACCAATATTGGTCACTCGTCCAAGCCGTGGCCGCAGTTTAATCTGTTGGGATCAGCAACCCTCATTCAAAGCAAGTTTCATTCATAAATCTTTTGTTATTTTTTGTCCTGGTGCGGACGAGTTAAGCGCTATTTTATCTACCGACTTCCAAAACGGAGGAGGTGCTCAATTCAATTTTTTTTAATATTGTTACCTCTTAACTTTCGATAGGGTGAACCGATTATAAAAGTCCTTTCTTTTTAAATATTGGTGCTTCTCGTGTGGTCCCATTCAAATTTCAACAAATTGGGTCCAGTAGTTTTTGAGTTACACTCCAATAACTGAATAGAATGGAAGTGGGTGTTAAATTTTTCAAATTGTACTTGTCATTTAATGATTTAACGTACTGATTAATTCCTAAAGTTTGTTTTCGCTAAGTAAATATTAGTGCTATAAAAACCATACGATAAATTGAATAGTGTTACAACATCAATAATATAGCTAAGTATTAGTCAGACGACGCAGATCCTTATAGAACAATACAATTTTTGTCTCTAGAATTGCAAAGAATATCTAGTTCCTTTTTGAAAGTTTTTAGTTAATGCGACGGGAACTGGTACCGTTGGTTTAATTATAGGGCTTACTTCCAGTGCAGTGATTGCCATCCCGCGTCATTTTCAGTCCTGCCGAATCTGGCCGGATTTCCATCGACCCGGCTGGATCGGGTCCAGTCGCAGATGAGCCACATAAATACTGCGACGTTACCCCAGATCCAGAAGACATGCAAAAGACCATACTAGACTGCCAAGGCGAATCCACGCCAGCGAGTGTATACCAATAACAATACCAGGATCCCCAAACTATAACAAACGGCGCCATTAGCAAATAACTAAACCAAACACGGAATGTGCGCGCAATCTATTACCGCATCCCTCCGCGGAGTTTTACATTCTCCCAGCAGGGAAAATGAGAATTTTTTTAATTATAAGATAACTATAAGCAAATATACTTTATTTTAATAAAAGTATGGAATCCCATATAGACGCCCGAGTGAGTACTTTATTAGTGTTTATCCAGATCGGAATAGCCGACAGACAAATAATAATGAGTATGTATTATAATTACAACTCTTTAGTTAAATCAGCCTACGATAAACGATTACTTTAAGTAGAATTGTAAGTAATAATTGTCTTAGTATTCATTATATATTATAAGAAAACCAATTTTGATTTTTATAAATAATCGTAAGAAACAAAGAATGTTAATTGTGTCATCTGCTAGTCTACTTCTAATAGAGCTGCAAATACAGCCTGCGGCTGAAATGGCTCTTTCAGCTTGTCTTCACTTGTCTTCGGTATATTGTCAGCAAATAACCAGGCTAACATGTGCGTTTCGAAGAATAACCGATAGTAAAATAGTTTGATTCAAAATAGGCCTGTAAGCGTTAAAGTACACGTCACTAAAAAAGTGTAAGCGAAAGCACCTTTTAAATAAATTAATATTATTAGTTGAAATCTTTTGTTGATAATAATTTTTAATCCATTTAGCTTGCATGGCTGTGGCCAGACAAAATTATGTCAAGAATTTCACCTGGTCCTGTTCGTACTTTGCAATAAATTAATATTTTTAAAAGCTTGCGAACGGGTTCTAATTTATAATTATTACTTCAAACATACAAAGCCCTTTGGGAAAACTTAATTACTTACTGCATTTTTATCTGGGGTTTTGGTACAAAAACGCATCTAATTAAAGCTGAAAGAGCGCAAAGAGCAGTACTAAAGGTTTCTATGTTGTGTACCCTACAGACATCCTACCTCAGCGGTATATAATACAGCACAGGTACTATCTGCAAGGAAACTTTTTATATACCAGGCTCTAAGAAGGTTCATTATATATCATTATATTCGCTATAAGACATTTTGATTATGCAGCTCCTCAATTGTACAATAAGCTCAATAAATTAGATCGTGAATGTAACATAAAAGAGTACTCCAATAATCAACTTAAAAATTATATACTTGCATGGCTGAGCCTATTGGAATATGACGACGTAGAAAGTATGTTGTATAACCTGTAAAGCTAAACTACACACACACACACACAGTCACACACACACACACACACACACACACATGTGTAAAGTGAAAGCGCTTTAAATTGTACACTCTTTTATGTCAATAAATGAAGTGTTATGCTTATGTTAAGTAATAAATTAAAGTTATTTACCTACACTCACATATCAATATCACTATCAGGAATATCACGTTCCAAATATGAATTCAAAAAATATTGTATATTTTTTTCAAGGATCGGTAAAAAGGAACATTACAAAACAACATTTTCCTTCGATTTTCAAACAACTGCATTATTAAATAACTTTTTAATTTTTATAGCACACTTTGAATTTTTAATTTATTGTCGCGCTCATTGACTTAATGTAGAAAAATAGTGTAATTGTCTATGGATGCGAGCGCTGCGCAGTCATGCGTAATGAGAATATATATATAGAAATGAACCCCTATTTCTCCTGCTCACGCTATAACCTGAGAACGGATGGAATAATGTCGCTAATTCTTTTGTTTGTCGTGTTAATGATTGTCAGGAGACGGTTCTTATGAAAGAAAAACCAAGAAAAGACGGGAGGTTATGTCGAGGCCGAAGGCCGATCCCACTACGCGAACTAAGTTGCGGGCAGTCGCTAGTAAAATATATTTATCTTGAAAAAAATGTATGTGTTGTAAAATTAATTGTGGTTCAATAATAATATTCAATTTAATGATTGCAACAGTCATAATTTGAAAAATTATTACAGTAAATTACTTAATTCATATACCACTTTTGTTTTATTTCAACTGTTTGAGTGAAGATAAAATAGTGAATGCAACGGCATATAATTAGGTACTAAATGACCGTTGCATAAACTACTATTATTGTAAGTAATATGGACAAATATATATATATATACAGGATGGAAAATTTTCTTTTATCGGATAAGGTACTTCTACCTTATCCGTTGCATCAACTAGAAAATGGTCTTAGGAGACTATCCATGTTTTTTTATGGAATTTTGATCTGGCATGTTTTATTTTTTGTATTTCAGTTACACAAATTCTTTACAAAATGTACGGAAAAGGTTTTTTGCAATTTGTGACTTTTTGAGTACTCCAACGATGGTTGGTCCCATAGAAGTTTTTGATCAGTATTAGAAACAGGATCGATTGGCATCAAAAATGTTTTTTTGTGTAAAATGGCTATTTTCTTAAATATAAAAATGCTACTTTCTTTCGCGCGTTCGGTTTGGTCGTAGTTTTATTTTTATATTTAATAAAAGTTATCTTATAGTCCATTATTTTCAAATTCTTAAAAAGAAAAACAAAACGTATTATTTTATAAAGTATAACTGTATAAGAACAGATTACGATACTATTATTGCCTGTTATTGTTAGCACAGCACTACAAATATAAAGCGCTGACATAATCTTGTAATAGCGCAGTTTAGATTTAGAAAAATATTGTTTACCAAGTTATTTGACACTCAGTTTGGCACAAAATTATAACATTAATTGATTATTGATATAATAATGTTGTTTTAATGCTCATCAATTGTTGAAACGGTAAACAACCAGCAATAATATTTTTATCGTAACTGCAACGCCATTACAAAGTTACGTCGTCAGTTCAATCGCGACGTGTCAGGAACGCATTCTCTGAACGGCCGTAGTATAGTTTTTTTATTTATGTTTAAAGATTATCTGTCACTTTTTTTGTTTGCAACTATGGACGTCTCCGGGGAAGCTTTTCGTGCTATGATTTTCTGTGATCATAAACGAGAGTAAACCTAAGCAATCTCAAGAAATTTGACAACCTGCTTTTGGGGAGGTTGCTCCTGCGTTAGCAACAATTACTTATTGGTTTCGTGAATTTAAACGTAGTTGAGATAATTAAACGATGACCCTGGGGCCATCGTTTAAGTTGGTGGTCCTAATACCACCAATTTAACCAACACTAGGATGGAGGTGTGAATCAGTAACTCATGAAAACGTCATCAGGGTAGAGTGGCTATTGCGAGAGAATAGACATATTATACATCTAGAGATACAGGCTGAACTAAACATTGGATTGCAGGCAGTTTCCACCATCCTGCATGAACACCTCAAAGTTTGGAAGCTTGCTTCGCGATGGATACGTCATTCTCTCACCGATGACCAAAAATGCCGTTGTGTTGATTGGTGCAAATTTATGTTAGAAAAGTTCGAAGGAGGTACTTCGCAAAACGGATCCCACATTCTTACGACGATCTTACAACTGACGAATCATGGATATACAGCTGCGATCCACTCACGAAGCTGCCATCCATGCAATGGGTGTTTGAAGATGACGATTTGCCAAGAAAAGTTGTTCCCGATCGGAGCCTTAATAAAAAAATCACAGCGGTTTTTTTCCGGCACAGTGGACCAGTAGCGCAATTCCGCTAGAAGACCGTAGAACAGTAACTAGTGAATTGTATAGCGAAGTTTGTCTGCCTCAAGCTTTCGGGGAATTGGATAGCTCAAGTACGCCGCTCAAGGAGCGGCTTCGGGAGTACAAATACTATCCCATCCTCCGTACAGCCCAGATTTAGCTCCATGCGATTTTTTTTATGTCCCACGGTAAAAAAAAAATGCTTCGTGGACGAAAATTTAGCACTCTATACGAGGCTGAAGAAGAATTCCCGCAGTTATTTTTCGACTTTCTGCAAGACACGTTTTTTAAATGTTTTGCAAGCTGGTACACCCGAACGCATAAGTGCATTGGTATAGGAGAGGGATATTTTGACAAGCTGTATGTGAACTTTTTATATTCTATTTTTTATTTCAATAACTATTTTTGGAACAACCAACTATTTTAGCCAGACATTTTTGTTAACTTTAGAAATATACTTACAGATTACGACGTTTAATTATATATTTTTAATGAAGTTCGACAAAAAAATAAGTACATGTAGTGATTATTTTCTTAATTATTAGTTATTTAATTTGCTGCGTATATCACATGGATATTTTAATTCAAAAATGTTTTTTTTTTAAGTTATTTATTTTAAATTTCGATCAAAGGTTTATAATATTATATTTATTTTATACGAAATTAAAATGATGTTATCAGTACATACGATACGAAATTAATATAATATTGATAATATCAAGAGTTGATATTTTTTGGTCTATATATATTTTAGAAAATTAATTGATTCAAGCGTCACTTTCTGGAAATCAATTATCATATAAAAACGAAATAAGAAATATTTAGTGACACTCCCGCTGAAAACAATGTTTATGGCCGAGTTACGAGACGAGACGAGACGCGACGAGACGAGACGAGACGAGACGAGACGAGACGAGACGAGACAAGACAAGACAAGACAAGACAAGACAAGACAAGACAAGACAAGACAAGACAAGACAAGACAAGACAAGACAAGACAAGACAAGACAAGACAAGACAAGACAAGACAAGACAAGACAAGACAAGACAAGACAAGACAAGACAAGACAAGACAAGACAAGACAAGACAAGACAAGACAAGACAAGACAAGACAAGACAAGACAAGACAAGACAAGACAAGAGACGAGACGAGACGAGACGAGACGAGACGAGACGAGACGAGACAAGACAAGACAAGACAAGACAAGACAAGACAAGACAAGACAAGACAAGACAAGACAAGACAAGACAAGACAAGACAAGACAAGACAAGACAAGACAAGACAAGACAAGACAAGACAAGACAAGACGAGACGAGACGAGACGAGACGAGACGAGACGAGACGAGACGAGACGAGACGAGACGAGACGAGACGAGATTATTGACTCTTAAAAAAATTGATAATTTCGCCCAGCCGCCACCTTCGATTTCAATTTTGTTAGCACTAACGGCTGCAACGCCCTCGAAAACCGTATAACGACACCCAAGATGAAAAAGTGGATAATTTCGGGCAGACGCCATCTTGCATTTCTATTTTGACAGAACTATCGGCTTCAACGCCCTCGAAAACCATGAAAACGATACGAACATGACGATAAAGTAAATAATTTCGCGCAGACGCCTAATTGGATTTCTATTTTGACAGCACTATCGAATTTGACACCCTCGAAAACCATAAAAAGGACACCCATAATGAAAAAAATGATAACTTCGCACAGACGCATCTTAGATTTCGATTTTGTCAGCACTATCTGCTTCGACACCCTCGAAAACCATAAAAATGACACCCAGTTAGTTCATAATAATATTATAATCTATTGCAGCCGCCATCTAAGATTTGTATTTTGTGTTATATTTTACGCATTTATTGTGATTTATGATCGATCATACAAGAACACAATTACTTTTTTAAAACACATAGCAGTCAGTCAAGTGTGACATTTCATATTTTAGATTATATAATAAGGTTATGAAGTAAAAATAGTTTGTAACACTCACTACTGACGGCACCGCGAGAACCGCTTAGGGGTCTCGTCGATGCGTATGTTTATGTCAGTGGGCCGTTTCGAACGATTGAAGGTAGTTTCCGTACTGTTCTCTATATATCACTTTTTAAAGCACTGACGCCTGCTTTAGCGATCTCAAATATTGAAATTTATAGAGAGAAAAATTCACATCCTCGGACGGGAATTCGAACCCGCGTCTTCTGACTCTCCGTGTCAGACGCCATTGACCAACTAGGCCACCGAGGTTCTGGTCCGAGCATCGAATTATAACTCTCTATCTGACTAACCGTCTTACGTGGACGGAGCGACATCTATTCTACTTTTTACATCTATTCTATTCTACTATTTACATATCACAACGGTTGTCACGTAGCTTATTCTGAATGAGGACGTGATCGGCGGTATCGAACGCGCGTGATAGGTCACAACAAAGGAGGGCAACTTACAATCCCGCCTCGCGCGCGCTCAAAACACGCCACACTACCTCGCGCAATAAGTCTGTGGTGGCGCGGCCGGCTCGATACGCATATTGTCGTTACGATAGCACCTCACGGTCTATGACGAAGTTGAGGAGCCTCCTATTGGGACCGACTTCGAACACCTTGCTGACGGCGGGGACAAGGGATATAGGACTTAGTTTCTGAATTTTTTGCCCTTTCCTTTGTACAAGGGGCATATTTTTACCTTCTTGAGAGCAATAGTATATATACCTTCCAGCAGGCATTCGCTAAACAAATGGCTTATAACGAGTGCTACCGCTTTTTAATATGCTCGCGGACAGGCCGTAGAAATCGGTGCTCTTTTTGGGTGATGCGTTTTGTCGCTATTTCAATTACTTCAACAGGGGAGAACGGTTCTAGCCTAATTGTGACGTCGCTTGCGGATGTTTCGCCCCCGAGAGCTGCGAGTGCGCTGGTGTTGTTAGCCGGAGGCGCACCACATCTACTTGCCGCCAACACGAACTCCAAGTTAAGCGCATCCACTACGTCTTTCTTCATGTCATACACCTCCCCGGCCGCATCTCGCACCAGATCCGTGAAGTCTACTCTCTCGCGTGTACCGCGACCTAGCTCAGAATTTATTACACGCCACATACAGCGCGGATTATCCTTGATTATATTAGAGTAGTAACTAAGACGTTTTTGTTTTAATAAGGCGTGATATGTCAATTTAAGTTCGTCGCACTTACTTCGCAATAAATCATGCAAGGGAAGCGTTTTCTTTTATTTTAAAATATCATGTAGTAGATGTTTGAAGTTGTGGATTTCCGCGTCAACCCAATGCTTGTTATGAGAAAGTTTCTTTTTTAGCGGAAAACATATATTAAAATTGGACAAAATATTGATGAAGATCTAAAAGATCGATATTAGTGTCACCCATGATGACGCAATCTAAGCCCTCGTCTCTTATTTTGCACAAAAGGGTCTACAATAGTTGAAGATATTCACCGTGGTTCGTCAAGTTGGAGTAGTACACCCCTACAACTAGGATTTCGTCATCTAGTAAGTGCACAGCACACGCGTCAAATATTTGCTCCCGCGAGAGGTCGCAATAATCCGCCATTATGCTCGGCCGTACGTAGATGCAACTTCCACCGCGGGCTACTCGCTCTCTACAGCTAAAAGATAACAAATCAATGGACGTAGACGACCAGGCAGAAGACGGACCTCATGGCTCAATAATCACCGGACGTGGTTCAACATGAGCAACAGGTCGCTAGTCGGGCAGCAGCTTCTAAGGTCCGAGTAGCCTTAATGATAGCCAACCTCCGGTAAGGGATGGCACCTTAAGAAGAAGATCATATATCTATATAAGCATATAATCATTATGATAAGCCAATAAGCATTGTTCCCAGCGTGTCACTAATAACCTTCTAATATCGTTTTTACGATAAAGTCTTATAATATCGTTTTTACATATATTTTATTAATCAAAGTTGCCAAAGGACATCGTGGGGTTTTTAGTCAGAAGAGAGAGTCCGACATAACTCGTTCGCTCGAGCGGGTATCTGTAAAAGCATTTTCCCCACGCAAATAATAAAAGAGAGGCGGAGGTGAATGGATAGGTGTCATGCGGATTGCAAAGCCCATTGTCCCCAACGTATGTCTATATTAGGGTAAAAGGAAGTCCAGAAAAAACTCGGATAATATTGTTTTTACTTTGTATGAAAATAATATAAATTTTGATTCTTTGTGAATGTGAATCCTGACTTGGTACATTTTAACCTTTGAGTATTGCTAGATATTTTTGTTACGCGCTGTATAGCAATTTAAATACGAGAACGAGACTCGAAAACATGCGTCTCGAGGTGACGAACGCAGTGCCCGGCTACGGAGTGCACTTCTATTTCTAAGCTCTGAATGTCACTGCAACGGTCATCGGCAAGCGTCATCCTTAACATATAACTTGTACACCTTGTCATTCAAAAGTATAAAAATAAAATTAACTTTAAAAAAAGCATCAACCGATTTGGATAACATGGACGTTAACATTTGTTGTTGATCCTAATTCATTGATGGTTAATAACCTAGTTACTAATATACATTATCGTCCGAAGTTATAATCAAGCATTTGCATCGGCCTTTATAAATAAGCACCCCCCAGAATGATTGACTTAGTTCATAAAACTTTGAAATTGTTAAAGTTTTTTTTTTCTTTTTTTTCTTCACAATTCATTGCACTTTTTAATATTAATTGCACATTTCATTACTTTATTCATAGTGTGATTTGAATGTCGATGTTCCCGTTTGGTAGCACTCTCTTTATCTACGAGTATCATCTTATATTTCTATAAAATTTACTCTTTCATTTTATATCACTTCTTCGAATTGTTTTTTTAATCAGTAAATGGAAAATTGAAAAGCTAATACCTAATATATTATAAATTCTATCATCGTGATGGATATCAAAGCTTACCATTCGGTCCGAGAAGGAAAAACCGACAATAGTTTCTACCAAGGTAGTTATGCGATCGTGGCTTTTGTTGCGCCAAGATATGTGACGTCATATGGATTTATTGATGCCACCGGCCCGGGGAGAGCTCGGTGGCTGGCAGCATACCTACCAAACCTCTGCGGTGTTCCGTCACTGCCGCTATTGGCAGGAACAGTCAAGGCCGCGGAAGGCGCCTCACCGCGCCACTCAGGGAGAGCGGCTCACAGTAATACCGGCACTCCTCTCCCGCCGCGGCCACGCAGCAACTTGGAGAGCAAAGCCCATAGGAACGGTCCCACCTCGGGCCCGCCAGCTATCTGCTATCACTGGCAGGCCCATTGGTTCCTCTTAGCTTCACCGTGGTGACCCAATCCACAGCTACTGAGACCCCTGAGGTAGCTTTATGTCCGAATATCTTTTGTTTTACCTTGAGAATGTATTTTCGGTACGGAAACCATGTTATTAACTTCTGCTGCTTTATGTATGTGCCTATACAATGAACTTTTAATTCTCGTAGGTACTAATCATTCAATTGTTTGCCTGACCATCTTAAGGGTTAATTTTGCGAGTACACCTATACGGAGGCATTTGTTGGACCAAACTCAGTCCAGAATCTCTAATCATGCTCTCTGGTTTAAGGCAACTGATTTTTGTTTGATTTTATTTGTTTATCTCTTTTTGTCAAGATTTTCAATAGTGCATTCGTATTACTTAAACTAGTGAATTCTTGTAACTTTACTGTGGTTTAGAACATGTTTCAAGTTATGTTCTGTATCAGTTTTAATCATCTATGAACCCTATTTTTGTGATATTGAGCAAAATTATATGAATATGTATGATTTTCGTTATTTAATAATCGTCCCTATTAATTTTAATAACGACTCCTTTATGGATTATGATATTCGATATGAATATGATTTTTTACCATAGGCTTAACAAGTCCGTGGTCAATCTATGAGTTTTGAACTTGGTATCGATTTCATAGTAACCATGCATATGCAAGCATATCCGTATATCAGTAGATGTCGCGACTTAAAACCGTATCCTATACAATATATCATCGGCACCTAAGTACCGATAGTAATACAGAAAGCACCTGCAGTAGATATGATGTTAGTCTTTATTCAGTACATAATAGTTATAAAATCACACTTCGAACCGCCTCAGTTTTTCTTAACTTATAGATAAGAACAGTCCCCATTAAGTTGCATATCAAACAAAAAAAGATAAATCATATCGGGTTAACACTCGGCAGCTACGTTGCCACAAACATAAACACATTTATAAGGACTCGCTAATCTTACAAAAACCCTGTTTTTGCATCGGGTATTAAAAAAAACCTTTTAATGTTTGTTTCCTCATAACTTACGATAGGGTAAACCGAATCTCAAAATTCTTTGTTTGAAAGCTGGTGCTTTCCGTGTAGTTCCGTTAAAATTTCATCAAATTCGGTCCAGTAGTTTTTGAGTTACACTTCAATAACTGATTTTACCAAAGTAATAAAAT
The DNA here is from genome assembly GCA_917880725.1 of Selenia dentaria. Classification (NCBI taxonomy): domain Eukaryota; kingdom Metazoa; phylum Arthropoda; class Insecta; order Lepidoptera; family Geometridae; genus Selenia; species Selenia dentaria. Next base: position 43,322,838 of record OU862876.1, read on the forward strand.
GGAAGTCGGTATACATTTTTCAAATGGCACTTGTCATATATATGAACAAGCAAGTGTGCACTAACTCAGGATACGGAAAGTAATATAACGTAATTTGATTTAAGGACATTGGAGACTTTTAGCGTCAAAATTCCTCACAGCGTGAATTTGCAGCGTCAAAGGGACGACGAATAAGACGAAGTCTCAAATGTCTTTTTCAAGTGGAACGAGTTCTAAAGGAGATTTTTACACTAATCCCTCTAACTCAAGAGTGCTCAGTACCTACTCAGTCGTTCGTGTTTGTTATTGTTATATAGTTTGAAAGTGTTTAAAAAAGAGTGCAAATATAGATTACTGTACAGTGTTTATGAACAATAACAGAAAAGGAAAAAAGGGGGCGCAGAGCAAGGTTCAGGCAGGAGAACGTTCGGAGCTCTTTTGCGGCATAAAGCCATACTGGAATAAACACAGTCTAGGTACAATATGCTATCTGTTTAACCCTCTGCGTCCCAGAGACGTAAATATACGTCAGATTCATTCATAAATCTTTTGTTTTAATTATCACGGAGCTGTCCAGACGCCTCAAAGAAATTACAGGTAACCAAAGAGCTGGTACTTACCTCGGACAACGTATCAGCCTGGCTATTCAACGAGGTAACGTTGCCAGCTTTTTGGGCACTCTACCCGTAGACAGGAACTTAAATGCTGTTTTTTATAAGTATATAATATATCTATAATTAAGAAATATTTTAGTGAATTAGTTTTATTGTAATAGGTAGATTTATTTTATATCAGTAACTTTGTACTTAGATTAAATTTATTTATTGTTGGGTGTTATAAAAAATATATAGAAGTACATAAATTATCACGGTATAGGAAGGATTAATTGAAGTTAGAAATGTTTAGAAATCACTATTTATATTTTTTTACTGCTACCTTAAATCAAATAATTTTATTATAGACGGGTTTGTTCTAGGTAAGGTTGATTTTTCAATATGTAAACTTTTGTTTACTTTTATACACATTGAATAAAGGCTACGAAATAACTATAAATACTATTGTGTTATATATATTTAAATGTCTATTTAATTTGATATAATTTTAATAACTTATGTTTCTTTTTGTTACATTTCTACAGTGATTTTGTGAAAAACACTGTCAAATATAGTACAAGTTGCTGACAGTAAAGACATTCGTTCCAAAAAACTACTGCCCAATAAGAATGTTGTTGTTCACAACAGCTGTCTGTTCCACAAGTCACTTGTAGCTTGTGGGAGGAGATGGGTGCCTTAAAAATAGATCATTTCCACTCGTAACGTAAAGCCACAAGGTTCACAAGTCTTGGCATAGCCTGATATTGAATGCGGTAAAGTGTCGGGGTGTGCATAATTGAATAGATACCTTGTTTTCGTTTGTCAGCCCGCCAATATCTTGCGGGCAATATGGCCTTTCCCGCTGAAGCCCAGAAGAACAGGCGGGGTTACGTCGCCAGGTGGTAGGACCCAGGACTCAGGAAAAGTCCTAAATCATGCACTACTGTGTTTAAGATTATCATCATCATCATCAAAGTCAAAGTCAAAGTCAAAATCATTTATTCAATTTAGGCATCAAAGACGCACTTATGAACGTCAACTTTTCATTAGAGTGTACTTTAAAGACTCTACCGCCGCGTTTCAAAATATATAGAACCCACCGAGAAGAAGCGGCAAGAAACTCGGGGCCATTGTTTTTATATGGATGTTTACAATGTTTCTACTTAGGTACTACAAATATTACATTTTATGGGTGGCAGAGAGACAGCTTGCCAGAAGTGGAGTATTCCAAGCATCTTTATCTTCTATATAATGTCGAACTTTATGGTAAGCTTTTTTTTTATTAAAACGTTTTTTACAGTCAACTTGAATTTGCCCTCTGTGAGCTCAGTTATGTGCTTTGGGATTTTATTGTAAAAACGCACACAATTTCCTAGGAATGACTTATTAGTCTTCGCAAGTCTAAAACTAGGTACAGCCGTAGGACTTCGACTGCTGAACATAGGCGTCCCCCAGAAATTTACAAAAGGACCTGTTGGAAGCGACCTGCATCCAACGTCGTCCTGCTACCTTTATTATTAAATTCTTTTCAAATAGCATTTATTAAGACTTTTTGCACTTGAGATAATTTGCTCCAATATCCACATTTTGTAACATCGTTTAATTTTATTATAGATTTGCTAAATGCTGTTGTAAGAATGTGAGACTAATATAAGTATTGCTTTGCACTGTAAGTATGAAACTATAATATGTACTTTTTTGATCTTACTCAAACAATTATTATAAAATCATAACAGAGAATAAGAAAGATATGAGAGTGATATTGGATCATCATACTAAATAGAAAAAGCGAGTCTGGTTTATGAAAGTTTGATCTTAAATAAAATTTGTGATTACAATTTCTAAGTAAGCCGGCCGTTATTACGGTGTGTGTTTTAGTGCGGCCACATATTAATAATACCAAGGATTCATATATATCCTTGATAATACTTACCTTCGAATTGTCAATCATGGATCACAAAACCTGGATAATACTCATTAAAACTGGTGGCTACAAGCGGAAAGATCATAAAAAGTACAAAAAGAAGGAAAAATAGAACACGTGTTGCACTCAGGACAATTCAATGCTGAGAAAAATATCAATGCGGGTTCTGTATGTTATGTAGCTAGACGTACTTGTCCAAAACTATGTGGGTATCGTTTCCGACAATTACCGTTATATTTTCATCATATCCATCTTATCATTATATTAACCAACGTGTTGGCAAATTCTACTAAGGTCGTTGAGTATGGTGCCGACAGCCTCGGGTGATTCCGCCTTTATGTCTATATCATTGACAAAACGAAGGTTAGTGATATACGTGCCATTAAATCTTGATGCCAGATACTTTCCAGCCTAAAATTTTGAGTTTATCCTCCATTACGTTTCTGCGTGCGAGAGCATTGAGCTACACTTCTTCAATGAGGTCTTATCACCTCTTTTAAATAAAAGTGTCACCACGCTCATATACCACGCTTCAGACGTTTTGCCTTCGAAAATGACAGAATTTAATAACTTCAGGAGCACTAAAATTATCGGTCTACCCGCTCTCAGAAGTCCAGTCGTAATTCCATCCTCTCCTGGCGCCTTGTAATTCTTAAGCTGTTTGAGAGCTATTCTAATCTCGTACACGCTGATGTCCGGGATGTGCCTCTGGTGTCCTGAGCTGCGTCAGTAAAGGCTTTGTCTGTCGAGGTTTGTAACTGTCCCATAGAATTTGAATGAGATCAAGAAAATTTTAGTCTAGAGACCGCTAAAAGAGTGGTTTTTTGCTGGTTAGTTCAATCGATCTTAGCGGTGGCAGGTAGCTTATGATAGCATGTAATCTGCGGAACGCATCGCTTCATCTGCACCCTGTAAAATATGTGCTTTTCACTTGGTCACTATTAGAATTTGGAGGCAAGATGCAAAGGACCATATCGTATCAAAAAGATCCTACCAAAAGATCGATTTCTTATAGAAGATACATTCACCTTTGACTAGGAAAGGGGCCAGATATGAAACGATTGTAGCCTTAGACAAAAATATTCCCGTGGTTGAGTTATGACACCGCCACCGCTTGTTCTTGAAGTGAAAATTATGTTGAAAGCAATGAAGATTAAAATAAAGCGGGTATAATATTAAGTGAACTGTAGTTATAGCTGTACGAGTAAATAAGTAAAGCACAATAGAGGCCAATTAATAATGTGTAATCACTAACTAGATTATGATAATATATGCAAGTTTGGCTTTCACTGTAATATGAGTAGAGGATTACACAACATTATGGTAAATAAGATGTAAGAATAAGTAGAAGTAATACATTATGAAACAAGTTTAATCATGATACTATGTTTACACTATACACACATTAAATATATTGTTTAACACCATAAACACATTAAATATATTGTTTTACACCATAAACACATTAAATATATTGTTTTACACAAACCAGACAGGCGAACGCGTATCCTCATCAAAAAAAAGACCCATTTTGTAAACATGTTGGAAGGAAACATTTCTGTATACCCAATCTAATGTACATCAAATAATTTTTACATCATACACATTTATTTTTAAATAGACATATAATTACATAGAATGATACAGACGAGGCCATAATTGCAGAGTTGATAGCAAAACCCATGAATTAATTATCAAAATGAAAGTATTTTTGATATTTGTGATGATTTCCAAGTAATAGTTTTACAATTGAGTTTTGATGTAGATGTTCTTATCCTAACAAAGTGATGGCTTAAGCAAAACAAGCCATTACCTCAACTATCTAACTATAACACATATCAGACTAATCAAAATGATGGCGTAGTTGTTTATAAAAAAAAATCCTTAACCCGTCCTGTGTCTAGTGTTTTTCGGTTTATTTCCGAACTACGTATAAAAGTTCAAATAAAAATACTACACTTGAATAGTTTGACCACCTAAAAGCAAGTTTATACCGGTGGAGTATATTGGATCTGATAAAATATATTCATCGAGGTCTAAAAATGTGTATACAATTTGTGTACGCGCGACATGGCTTAGCACTTTTTTAAACGTACACATGGTGTACGCGTTACACGTGACGGGTTAAAAACGTTTCTGCAATGAACATTGTACATGCTTCTTGTCTTCAATTAAATATAAACAATAACATAATTATTACAGGCGATATAAATATAAACCTAATCCATTAGATGATGAATCTATCTACGAATGTGAAAATTGCATAGACTACTTAGAAATGTTATCCCGTCATGGTATCTTACCCGGACTGTACGTCGCAACGGATTAAAAACGTTTCTGCAATGAACATTGTACATGCTTCTTGTCTTCAATTACATATAAACAATAACATAATAATTGCAGGCGATATAAATATAAACCTAATCCATTAGATGATGAATCTATCTACGAATGTGAAAATTGCATAGACTACTTAGAAATGTTATCCCGTCATGGTATCTTACCCGGACTGTACGTCGCAACGGATTAAAAACGTTTCTGCAATGAACATTGTACATGCTTCTTGTCTTCAATTACATATAAACAATAACATAATAATTGCAGGCGATATAAATATAAACCTAATCCATTAGATGATGAATCTATCTACGAATGTGAAAATTGCATAGACTACTTAGAAATGTTATCCCGTCATGGTATCTTACCCGGACTGTACGTCGCAACGGATTAAAAACGTTTCTGCAATGAACATTGTACATGCTTCTTGTCTTCAATTACATATAAACAATAACATAATAATTGCAGGCGATATAAATATAAACCTAATCCATTAGATGATGAATCTATCTACGAATGTGAAAATTGCATAGACTACTTAGAAATGTTATCCCGTCATGGTATCTTACCCGGACTGTACGTCGCAACGGATTAAAAACGTTTCTGCAATGAACATTGTACATGCTTCTTGTCTTCAATTACATATAAACAATAACATAATAATTGCAGGCGATATAAATATAAACCTAATCCATTAGATGATGAATCTATCTACGAATGTGAAAATTGCATAGACTACTTAGAAATGTTATCCCGTCATGGTATCTTACCCGGACTGTACGTCGCAACGGATTAAAAACGTTTCTGCAATGAACATTGTACATGCTTCTTGTCTTCAATTACATATAAACAATAACATAATTATTACAGGCGATATAAATATAAACCTAATCCATTAGATGATGAATCTATCTACGAATGTGAAAATTGCATAGACTACTTAGAAATGTTATCCCGTCATGGTATCTTACCCGGACTGTACGTCGCAACGGATTAAAAACGTTTCTGCAATGAACATTGTACATGCTTCTTGTCTTCAATTACATATAAACAATAACATAATTATTACAGGCGATATAAATATAAACCTAATCCATTAGATGATGAATCTATCTACGAATGTGAAAATTGCATAGACTACTTAGAAATGTTATCCCGTCATGGTATCTTACCCGGACATATACATACTCGTATACCTATGCCTAGATTACTAATTTATATTAAACATAGGAAAAAACAAAATACCAGTGTTTACAGCAATATTAAATATGATAGTTACAAAAAAGAAGTTTGGCACTCGAAGACTGCCGCGGTAAAGCTATTGCATAGCTGTTTTTATCAACTTATGCAATTATAATTATTTAACCAATGCCATCTAGAGGCGAGTTGCTGAATTAAAGAGACAAGAGTGATATTTCAAAAAGTCATTAAAAGTTTTGCTATTTATCGATAGATGCCAAATCAACTTATGCAATTAGAATTATTTAACCAATGCCATCTAGAGGCGAATTGCTGAACTAAAGAGACAAGCGTGATATGTCAAAAAGTCATTAAAAGTTCTGCTATTCATCGATTGATGGAGTCGGAGTGGGGGGTGTTAGGTTCTTTTCGTTACGGAATTTCTGGATTCGGTCTCCACGCTCAAGGCCCGCGATAGAAGCTATGCAATAGCTTAATAATTATATGATACTTCAACTTTCAGTCAAATTAAGTCTTGAAATTGAAAGGAATCAATGTGAAAACACTAAAATTGTAATTGACTATGACAAAGCTTTCACTAAAATGATTGATTAAAACATTTCTATTTTACTCTACTGCGTCAATCCAGATACTACAATAGAATAGTTAATAAATACACTAATTGAATCCACCCACTGAACCTATTTTGGTTTAATGATTGAGTCGGAACGTCAAGTACTGGTACCTATGTTATTGAGGCCCTATTTTGATGCAAACATTTTGTGATATTCTTGTTCGATTTTAATTTCATTAGTTAACTCTCTAAAGCTAAAAGCTTGCCTGATAGTCTCCTGTACTTTTGTTGCACACCTTTTGTAGCCTAACCCCTTTTAACTTTTTATGACGTCGCCGCGTCGCGCCGATGTGTCGTATTTGAACGGCAGGTCACATTTGTTCTATGGAACATGACGTAATAGAACAATTTGAGAAAATATTGTCCCTATTTGTACTATAGAACTACATACTTGCTTTTGCTCTGTTTTTATTTGTCTGTGAATGCACAGAACTAAATGGGACTCGCTTTTCCCAAATTCTTCCATGATGAGATATATAAGACGTGAATAACATTAATCACTGACCAGGCACAGTTCAATATCAAAAAAAACTTATATACTTAGTTTGTACGTCAACTCTATATACAAAGAGTTACCTTGGCAGTCCACAAAACATAAGTTCCTCCTCAGTTACCTCCATATCACCAAAGAGACGGGTCGTCCTCGCGCTACACAACCTCACGTTAAAACTGCGTTTGCACAGCGTCTCCCAGAATTCAGATTCCCATACATCTACAATAAGATTAATAAAAAATGTGATATTCGAGACAAAAGATTACGGGAATGCAAAGCAATTGTAACTAAATACTTATGCTCACTCACACATGACGACACAGAGAATCTGCTGAAAATTGTCACCTAACATCTACCATTATGAGCACTTGAATAGAGGCGCAAACAAACACACACACACACACACACACACACACACACCACACTCACACACACACATCACACACCCAAACACATACACACACAAACACACACACACTTCACGCAAAACGCATTTTTATGAATCACAGCAACAAATCTCGCACCTCATACACTCTGTTCGCCGTATTTGTAATTATCTACACACTCAATCACACCATACTCTCCGCACCATAAACATGATATTTAAGCGTAGTGATCGTGGGTACAGTACTGCGATACAGGTTCGCCTAGTGCAGGACTCTCAAGCAATCTGTTAACCTTTATAAGTAGTTCTTATATTATTTAAGATATTGGTTTAAATCTAGTTTATTTTATTAAGGTTAAAAATTTTGTTCTTTTGGTAATCTTTTGTATTTTCTCGGTGTATTCTTTGGTAATAAAATATTATTATTATATATAATATTATTATTATGTTTTATGGAACAATTTGAGACAAAAAGTATAAACTGTTCTATAATACATATGGGAAAATATTTTCTCAAATTGTTCTATTACGTCATGTTCCATAGAACAAATGGGACGTACCGAGTTTGAAAGCTCAGCTGCTTCAGCGTACCATCGAAATTATACGCCTGTCATGCGTGAGAAAACAAACCGATACATCGACGCGACGTCATAAATATTTAAAAACTGTGCAACAAAAGTGCAAGAGATTAAAAACGCAAAGTTTTAGAGAGCATAATAATAAAATCAAAATCAAATAGAGTGAACAATTATGTGATAGTCTATCACAAAATTGTTCACTCAAAGTGCAGCTACACTAACATACATGACGTTCTCAATCCAGCTCTATATAATAAAAGGGTTCAATAGATGGTTTTACAACGGTTCTGATTGTGTATCTTCTTCACTGCTCATTGTTCTTATGCTTGTCCCTTTCTGTAACAAATGAAGTACTTAGTTGAAATTTCTACAATAACTGAGCTAAATAAGTATATAAAGTAATTAATGATTAAATAATTATATAAAGTAATTAAGGCCGTCCGCTCTCAACTTGTTTAGGGATCTGGCGAAACGTTTGTTTGAGGCGTCGGGTGACCGAAATGCTGGCGCCTATTTTGGGCAAAAACTTAGCATTGCCATCCTGCGTGGCAATGCCGCCAGCGTTTTGGCCACTTTTCCCCCCACCATGGGGCTTATAGATTAGATAGTTATTATTATTATTATTTTATTTAATTTTTAATTACTAATAAATGTTTTTTTGTTCATGTAGAAGTAAATACACAATACATGATAGTGTTTCTTTGGAATCAGAATCCTCGGTCTTCTCTCAAATTTTAGATGCAACGTTTACTAGTATATTTGTTCCATATGATACCTTATCGATCGGTTCCATTAATGATAGATTGAATTTATTGATTACAAAGTAGGTACTATTTATAGTATCCGCATGCTTCGCACTGAGTAGGCTGGCAAGGGTTGTTCCGGGCGAGATACTACGAGCGTATTATTTTGCAACGGTGCACTAGCAGTACAATATGATTCAGAGATATGGGCTAGAGCCGCGGACTGGGAACGAGCATTCCGCATGCAGAAGCGTGCGGTGCGGTGCGTGGCGCGAGTACCCTCGGACACCCCGGCAAGTCCATACGTCAAGGAACTAGGTATCCTGACGTTGCCTGCCACCTTGATTTATCAAGTGGCGTTGTACGCCAGGATGAACCTAGAGTCGTATGCGGAGCGCAGCTCAAAGCACAAGATGGGAACTTGGGAAGATCTCAACGTTAGCAAAGTTGCTATATCAGTTAAAATTAACGGCCAATCGATGATGAGGACTGATTCTGTGGTCGATCTTGGCGTTACTCTTGCTTGACTCGAAACTTTTTTGACAAGCATATTGAAAACATCACAACTAAAGCCCTGAAAACTTTGGGTTCCGGACTGCGGGTTACTAGGATTTCAAGGTCATTAAAACTCTAAAACTTTATTATTTTCCCTGCAGCCAACTTAAATAGTCGCCTAAAATTGACTACTCTTCTCTGCTGATCGAAATCAAATTTATCTCATCGTTTGTTTTCATCTGTATCCCGCTGTCGCACCAACTATACACAGAATTCTTACTTTACACGCACAGTTTATACATTGAAATGATTAAACTCGATAAAAACTCTTATTATTCTCTTTAAGTTGACCTATACACAATGCGGATTAATACTTTTAAAAATATTTATCAGCGATTTTTCTATACCTCATTTCGTCAATTTCCTACGTAGACTACTTAGAGAGAGAGAGCTTAGAGCAGCGAGCAACAAGCCGCTCGTTGCTCGTTACGAGCACCTTGTTTTCCTCGTACTGACTGCATGAATGCTCGCTGTTTAACACGTTACATTACGCCCTGTAACGATCAGTATAAAAAACATACAAATATAATAATGTGGGTTACGTACCGGCCGGATTCCTACTGAACCTATTGCTTAGGACGTTATTAGGAAGGGCTCTGTAGGGATGTTTACACATGTATAGCGGCGGCCATGCACCCGGCCGCTACATTTTAATAAAAGCGAGACACCTAACATTTGGGTCAGTTCAGTTAACATTTCGAAGCTACACATGCAGTGTGGTGTACCATTTTTAATTTACCGTGTATATTTTTTTATATATTTTATAATTTACGGTGACTTACGTCGAATTCCTGGAACTGATCTTCTTGCCTTTTCTTCTTGAAGTTATCATCATTGCTTTCTTTTCTTTCCACGACCCCCTGTGGTACATTATTAAATATTAGTATTAGTAATTTTACTAAAAATATGTGCCTACATATTAAATGAACTATTATACCAAATATGACTGTAAGTTATTTATTTATCATGTAAGTGACTTAATTATGTTATATTTACCACGAACCGTACTTGATGTTCATTATCAGTCTGTTGTTTGCAACATCTTGAACTGCAGATGAGTTCCTGAAAAAAAAAAATTAATTAGTTCATAATGTTTTTTATCATTGTTGTCCTCTGAGTGGTGATAGGTAGTGAGGGTCGACCGACTTTAGAGCAGTCACTTGTTTGGTCTCTGTGTTCGTTTTGGTGAAGATTTTTGGTGGTAAGGCTCTGTGCAGTGACTAGCCCCAAAGCTGAAAATCTGTCACAAAACACTTAACGGTATTTACCGGCAGCTGTTCTTGAGATATAATCGCGTTTCACAAGCCGATCGTCCACCGCCAACTAAACTTAGATTAGATTAGCTTACATAGTTGAGAGTATAAACTTTGTTAGGTAGCTTAGCTGGCGTAGTTTGCGGTGGACACATGTATGAAAAACTGGTTTATTTATGTAAGCTAAGCTAAACTAACATAGTTTAGTTGCCGATGGATGATCGGCTTAAGTTTAGCGTGATACCCGCTTCAACCACACCTTTAAACATTTTAAACGCAAATACATTTAAACGGGACCACACTTAGGTGGGCACAAGCTTTCAAACAAAAAAATAATTTTGAGAATCGGTTCACCTAGTCGAAAGTTAAAAAAAACAGTCGAATTGAGTAGCTCCTCCTTTTTTTGGAAGTCGGTAGAAAACTGCCTAAGCCACTTAACTGAAGTAAAACATTACATGCTACAAAAGAGGCAGATCTATAATCACACATACATCACCTGTCGCTCTCAGCATTCTATTGAAAATTAAAGTGGCGAAGGCGTGAGCACACGTTGATGCTCTTTAATTAAAATTGAGCTTTCAATTGAAATAAAACAAAGGTAAAATATAATAATAGTAGATTAGTAGCCAACGGCTTTAAGGCATCAATTGCAGCCCGAGATTTGCAATTGATGCTTACATCCGAGCTAACTACTCTGCTTTACATCTCGATTGTGAGGTAAGTAGAAAAAAACGGCATTTCAAAAATAAAATTGATGACTATTATACTCATACGAAGACAAGGCTGAATAGCGAAGCGACCTCTTTTGTCATTGGGCTGAATGCATGATGTCTATTGCCAGTATGATGGTTAGATGTTCGCGAACTTTTTGAAAGAGTCAAGTGTTTTTTTTATAACTTACCGCCCTAAGGCTTTTCTAGCTACATTATTACCCTAGAGCGCTAATTGGTCACCTACAATCCCCATGTGTGTTTTTTTCAATTACGCCCTAGGGCTTTTCTAGCTACATTATTACCCTAGAGCGCTAATTAGTCACCTACAAGCCCCATTTAGGGGTAATAAGGACCTACTTACCGAATATGAGAGATGTAAAATAATAAAATACGCACCAATATTTAAATTACTAATAGGGCTCAGTTAAAAAAGCTACTAGCGGACACCCATCCAAGTAATGAGCGCAAAAAGTGTTGTTTAACCTTGATGATCAAGGTAATCAAGCTGTAACTGAATTATAATATAGTAACGACAGAAGTAGAATCGACACGCTGCCTTGGGTACTTCAGTGGCAGATACAAATGTTACTATCAAATCCAATGTTATATTTACCCTAAGCCGCTGGAACCAACTGCTTTGTACCTGTAAAACATAATAAAGTTAACAAATAATACAATTGTATCAACATCATTAAGTTATACATTGGTTTGCTGTTATACATGTTCTAGATATAGAGATCAGCTATGAGATCTTTGTTTTTTTAATTACTTCTTTACCTTCTTCGGGCATATCTATCTTTATACCAAAATGACAAAAAATATGTACATGGTCAAACGCAATTGCTATAATAGTATTCTTTGAGTACCTACATATAAATACTTAGTATATCAATCAGTAAACAATAAAATTAAAATAAAGTCATTATAATTTCATCTCTCTTGATCGCCGAACACGTCTAGCAGTGGGCAGAAACTACGTATCAAAAAAAAATTACGGCGATCGTTGCAATCTGAATGTAACATAAAGAATTTATACCAATATTCCCAGTCACAAAAAACTGGAAGATATTGTTGAAATCACGTACACATATTTAGTTTTGTCTTTATGCATTTTGCGGTTATGAAAAGTGTTACTCTGCGGAATTGTTTTAACATACAAAATTAACATATAATCACATAATTTAACCTTTAAACTTTACACTACTTTAAACTACAAGTGTTAAGTAGTAGGAACTTATAAAACGGTTTGGCAACACTAAAAATGTCCGTCCCTGTTTTGTTTGTTTTTCTTGTGCCGGTTTGGTGGTTTGGATTTCGTATCAGCGATATAATGTTACTTTGTCCCAATTTTGTGTTCCAGCCGTTGAGTTGAGTGATTTCTCCTCTTCCAAAAGCATTTGGAGACATTTACATTCTAGAGACAAAGATTCACATACGAACATAGTTTGTGGGTTATGATTGCAAAGACTTTTTATCAATTTACGTCGTATATTCCCGAGGCAGAGACTCAAATAGGTAATAACTTGTGCGTGGGTGTTGATTGGAAACTTTTCCATTCACGTTGTTTAGTTCCGAGACAGACACTCCTAATATACTTTAAATGTGTACATAGTGTGTGCGTGGTGATTTCAAAAAAAACTCTAAATTTTGAAGCAATTTGGACTTCTAAAATGTCAAAGAGAAGTCGCCTAACTTGCGAGATAATGTGGCATCAAAGAAACACATTTACAAAGCTCCCGCTTTCTTGCAAACTATCCACTAAAAGAGAACCGGTAAGTGTCAGAGCTTCTTCATTTTTAAAAGCCAGGGTTGCTGTTGCATATTTGCTTCCAACGCATCTCAGATTGTATGCATGATTTATGCGAATAACCTTTTACAATAACCATACCTACATCACAGTATAAATAAAGATAACAGTATGGAAACTGCCTACAAACGTTCGAACAGGCTCACTCACACAAACATGCAAATCGACGAGAGCCCTAACCGGTTGTCGCGGTGCTGTCAGTAGTAAGACCACGTCAAGACCTGTAGTCACGTATAAGTTTATTTCTGCTTAAATAGGCCTAGTTTCCATACTGTTGCATCTTTATACTATTCCTACACTATTCGATGTTGTTATTGACCGGTGTGATGAATCCTGAGAAACATGAACATGTACATAGAAATAATACCTGATGCCCAGAATTGCTGTTGCCAAATTTGGCCAACAACAGTTGTCACATAAGCATAATTTGTCTTTTGTTGTATACCTGAAAATTAACTGATTAACGAGGTGCATAACTTTAATAATAGTGATTAGGTAATATTTCTAGCTACATATACTTTAGAAAACATTACACCTGATAGAAATCATACATAGATACATCTAGCTACATTTTTGTTTCATCATCATCATCATCATCTCACCCGTAGGACGTCCACTGCTAAACATAAGCCCCTCCACAAATTTCCAAAAGGACCAGTTAGAAGCATCCAATTAATTTTATTTGGCATTGTTTAAAACTTGAGTTTGTTTACAGCTGCAAAGAAAGGATGCGAGTTACAGGAAATGAAGAACTAGTGCATTTGCCAATTTAAAAATGGATGTGGTCAAACCCGGAGAGGTGGCAGCCCTACTTCTATGCTGTAAACATCCACTGAGGAAGTATTTTCGGACATGTCACCCCTAAGAGGACGAATTAATTTTATTTCGTATCCCTACTATCGTATATCCGTCAACTAGTGATGTATACTTTTGTAAGGTTCGATTTGAATATTTTGAGTTATTTTACAGAAAATATGCGAACCAGCAGTGCAGTAATAGTCATTAAATTTGTCGAATCGCTAAGATCGATAAATTTAAAGAATCGTCAATTGTTGACAGTATGTCGATTATTACGTATTGTTTGCATTCCACAATACGTCCTTCTATCATTTGAAGATTTCTACGAGCATTTCGCTCTTCTACGATCAAAAGAAGGCCGAAGTCTATTTTTTTATTGAATACTAGTTTTGCCCGCGGTTATACCCGCATGGTGATGGATGATGAAGATGTTGATGAAAATTGTCCTATGTGTTAATTCAGCAACCCATCTACCTCCATGTTAAATTTCATCAAAATTGGGCCAGCCGTTTGAGCGTAAGATAACAAACATCCATTCATCCATAAATATAAATTTTCACGTTTATAATATTAGTAGGATCAAATGCAACTAAACAATATCCCCATTCCCGTCGCTTGTTAATAAGCTTTATCGAGGTCGTTTTTAAAGCTGACAAAACAATCGTTAAAATCGATTAAATAGACGATCTCAAACGTTATTTAACAGTTCCGGGTTACCGTTATGATTGTAAAAACTTATCGAATTTGTCTACCGATCGCTTAAATTTGTTACTTACTTGCAATGATTGACAAAAGATCGATATGGTCAGATTTTTTAAAGTATGACGACTTCAAGATTAAAATTTATGGATCGGTAAGTTCGGCACTTGCACTGCACTTACAATAATTGACGGAAGATGGTAAGACAGTATTAAAGTAATCGCTGAAAACTTCAGACAAAAAGATTGACATCTTCTGATTGATTGTATGCTAACGATACAGCAAAAAACGTATATATATATGAAACTGGTCCGTAAGGCTCGTTTCATAAATATAATTCTTCATTTATATATAATTAGGAAAAAATATCATCATCTAAGTACAATTTAGAAAAACCCATTAATATCAATTTTTTTCCTACAATTATTTATAAGCATCATGATGTAGCCTCGCTCAGTGCAAAACTCTGCAAATCGTGCGAGAGACAAAGCAGCGATGTGACTAGTCGGTGGGAAGCGGTGCTCTACAATGTGCTGAACCGTATCAGTTATTCGCGCGGCGGTAAGTGTCAGCCGTCGTCGCGAATCGCGTCTATGATCAGCTATTTGCCCTTTACCGCCACAACACAGAATCCGAAATGTCGTGATGAATCGAGACATGTGGATTTCTCGTGATATAGCACTAATATTTAGGACCGGAGCATGGAGAAATAATAATTCAGCCCTTTGGTAAAGGATCAAACTTGCCATTTTATTTCAACTGAACAATTTTAAGGGTCCGTATCTTAAAAGACAAAAGGGACCTTTATAGGATCACTTTGTTGTCTGCCTGCATGTCTCTTTGTCAAAATCCTTTTTTAAGAACGCGTTGAGGGATGAAGTTGAACTTTATATCAAATACTCTGGTCTTCGGGGTAGTAGTCTAATCATTCTCTTCTTTCCAAGCTACCGGCATACGGCCTGCCCTCTCGCTTCTGTGACTGGATTGCTGGCTTCCTGCACGACCGCACCATTCGCGTCCGTTGTGATGGTCGTACGTCGCGCTCATTCCAGGCCAATGCCGGAGTGCCACAGGGGTCCGTCATATCACTCACGCTCTTTCTCCTAAATATCAATATGTTACTGCTAGGTGATATTCATTGCTACGATTATTTGACAATCTGGTGTAACACAGGCCAAAATTGTAGAGAATGTATGTCAATGAAAAGTATGTCATCGGTGAGCTTTCCAGGGTACTTGACAACATCTTGGTCGAGTTCAACGCCTGGCAGACAAAAACATATCCATTTTTTTTCTCTTCCTTGACCTGACCTGAACCTGAACCAGAGTGACTATATCGTGAGCTTTATCAAGTTAGCTTTCCAGAAACTTGGGGTCCTGATCAGAGCGAGGCGTTTCTTCACTCCTGATGCCTTCTATATAAAGCTCAGGTGCACCCTTGTATTGAATATTATTGCCACCTCTGAGATGGATCCGCTAAGTACGTTATGGATGCTCTCGATAGACTCCAACGTCGCGCTGTCCGTATTATTGGAGATACTGAAGTCATTCAACACCTAGGACCCCTACAAATACGTAGAACTATAGCTTCTCTAAGCGTTTATACCGTTTGATTCACGGTGAATGTTCTAGAGAGCTCTCTAATCTTATTCCTTCCTCATCATTCCGTTCCCGAACTACTCGTTCCGACCTAGCATTGCATCCATATACTGTTCAAAACTTCTTACCACGAACCAAATAGTTTGGCAGTTCCTACCTCGGTCGTGTAAGTAAATTGTGAAATGCTCTGCCGGCGTACATATTTCCTTCCAGCTATAACCCTGAACCTTTCAAGCAGGGCGTGAAAGAGCATCTCTCAGGTCATCATAGGGTGGCGATTAGTGCAGCTTACGGCTGCACTAATGGTCATTGTTTCTTGTTTCTATTTTCGCTTTACATCAGGCGAGAGGGAGTCACTTTGATGAACCATTATAAAAAAAGACTCGATCGTAACGGGCGACGCTCGCGACCGAACGAGTGCGTATAAACAACGCGCGACGCTATCAATGTCTTCTTAACCCAAAATGGGTAAACGTACGATACATTTACCACACACATTTTTTACAGTTGATCACGGATTGGCTGCGTGATAGTGAAGGGGAGTGGCAAACTCCACCCAAGGAGAAAGTTGAAACCTATGAGAAAGATATTCTTTAACTTATTAGTACGAGTAGTGTTAAAATACGGGATTTTAAAAAAAATCGTATCTTACAACATATTTCCTTAGCGCGAAACACGTATTTTAACAATTAAATAATTTTAGGCATTCGTATAGAACTTGTGTAGATGGTTGTACCATATTTTTTTTTTAAATTGACTACACAATAATAAACACCTTTTTCAAAAAAAAAAAGTTTAGTTTACGCCTCATTTTAATTATATTCAAGCCTAAATATAAATAATTTAAAGACATATATTATATCGATATGGTAATTACTTTTACTTTTACATTAATAACATTAGTTACATAATAATTATAAATATAATTACGTGTTATTTACAACATTGATAAATTAAAAACGGTTAGACCAATTTTTATGAATTTTGTGTTTTTTGATTTGACATATCTCGGGGAAGGACATCGTATATTTTTATCATCAACCAAGATGATGATGCGAATAAAATGAAAACGCGGGCGCATCTAGTGTAAAAAAATAATATTTTACTATTTTTTATGATGTCTAAAAGATTATCTTTAAATTAACAAACAGTTTTATAGCTATATAATGTTATAAAACTTATGAAATTATAAAACGTAAATTTTTGTTGACTGTGTAGTATTATTAACCATTTGGTTTATTTATTTAACCATATTGTAATGAATTTTCACTAAAATAACTGTTTTTAATTCGAAAACATCTAAAAGGAAACGGTATTGTAACTGATTTGCACTAAGATATTTTATTGTTTCTCAAACTTACACAGCTTTTTAAAGAAGCGTTATACTTTGTCATAAACTAACTACTTTAAAATTTAAGAAATATGTAAAAGAAATAGTAAGAAAACTCTACAGAACACTGTATTATATGTATGTAGATAAATGTAGTCTGTGTGTAGTATAAATCTGGTATTATTCATAACTATGTATAACGATGAAATCCCGAGACATTATATTTCAATAAGTTGCTAATATCTTGTAAATACAGGCTATATTATTTTGGAATTTTGAACGTTTAAAAAGATTTTTTTACATCTCTTTGCAATTTGTTATATTATTATATTGATTATTATTCAAAACTTCTTTCATTTAATAAAACAACAACTCGTATTAATCTCCTTCCTTATTCACTTGGCACTTCACTAGCACTCACCGGCATTATAACTGCGTTTATCTTTTATCGGATGGAGAGAAGGAAGAACACAGATCTCGCGCGGCGCGGTTCAACTTTGATTTATATCCGTGACACAACTGGAGCTTTATGGCGTCTAGTATACACTGGAGGCTGACGGAAATCCAGGACCAATAACGCAGCGAAAGCTTGCAGCTGCAAATTTGTACTGCGCAGCGAGAGTGCGCCGTTGTTAGACTGAGTTATCAACTCCATATTTTAACGTAACGGAGGCTAATCTGACTTGAACTATACGTAAAGGTAGCATCAGCGGCCTTTGACTGAATATACACTGACTATCCATTGAAATATCGAGATGTTAAACATATCAATTATAACACCTTATCAATTACACCACTGCAGATCTCTTATGGGGGATCCCAATAATCTATCTATCCACAGTTTTCCTTACTAACGATAAAAGTTTGACATAACATCCATACAAATAGTTTCAAATATCTATCTCTGGTAAGGTAAACCCGCGATAGATAGATTATTGGCACAGACCGTAAAACTACTTACGACGTGACTAAACCTAAAATTAATAAATATTGAACCTGAAATTAATGAAATAAATTTCCTCCTTATTTGTACCTGCTGTTTGCACCTGCGTATATTATTCTTAATTGACCGAGCGAGCGAAGCGTCTCCACTTTAACTGGCCAAATCGACTTTCACCTGTCGGTATGTTTGTAATATTTTTCGTTGCTCTTCCTGTACAGGTCGTTAATCGCCAATTTTCAAACAAGCTTGACGAAACTTTATATGTATGTTCTACTATTTGATAAATATTTTTGTCGTCGGCGGTTTTGAGAGGGGTTAAATGGGGGGTACATTTTTCTTTATATCTACCTATACAAATTTTGCTACGGTGCTATTTACCGACCGATTTTGATATAATTTGGTACAGAGATAGGTACCTTCCTTTTAACAGTAATTTCAAATATGAGCATAATAATTTATATAATAACATAATAGATGTGCATAACTGATTTCAATACAATTGGTTGCGAAGCACTGCAAAAAGTTGCCGTCTACTGTTAACAGAATTACTAATAAGGTGTTACTAAATTTGTTTCAGTTATGTATCTCTAGACTCTTCTAGTTTTTACAAATTAGAGAACCCTATTGCGAAAATTAGTGGTTGAATTCATTAATTGATAGTTACTTTATATGATGTTATTAATGATACGAACTTGTATATAATGTCATATTTTGTACTCGTAGCTTAGAAAATTACTTACTATCATTACTACATAATTCACTTTCTGTATATAAATGTTTAGTATAATTTTACAATATTTCTACGAAACAATAAAGCATTTGCAGTAGCATAACCCTAATCCTAGATTGGCAATGGCAGCGAAGCAAAGCCCAATCTATTGTTTGTCCGGGCTGCAGGTTAAGGAACATTCTGACAATGCGTGTCGTGTCAATTATTATTTTTTAGCTTAAAATAAGAAGGCATTTATTTATCTTTGTTTTGTTAAATTTTTAAGTTATATTAAATATATACTAATAACGTTTTCATTTTTGATGACATACATTTGTAGCGATACTTTGTGAATATTATTTCTAATGAACTGTAATTGTGTAAGAAATATCTGATATTACGTATCAGGATTCTAAATAAAATTAGAATCCGTTGAGAAACTGGTAAAGAATTCAATGGTCAACTTTCTGTGTTGTTTATGCCACTTGTGTGAATATTTATTTTATGTAGATTTGGAAATAGATAAAAAACATAACTATTTCGGAATGATGCTGCTTGTATGTCCTAGATCTTGTGTAGGACAAAATATTAGTTTAAAAAGTACTACCACGACGTACCAGAATGATGTTATAAGTTCTCCGTTCAAATAGTAAGTGAACATTGACGTGTGTCATAAATACATAAATGTAGGTACATTAACTACCTTACTTATAAACGGTGCTTAACTTTAAACGACGTTGTTTAGTACTGCGAAAGGAAAAATGTTCTGCGCCGTACAAAGTGACGTTATGTAAATTTAAGCAACGTTTATAAAAGTAAGGCCGTAAGTTCTACAAAAATCCTTGTTATATTATTCGGGTAATGTACATATGCTTCAATGGTTCAAAACGCTCTAGTAATTTAAGAACGCGTTTTGCGCTAGTCGAAATGAAGTCAAGAGATTGTTGTACTCGTATATACTATCGATTTAAGAAAAGACGTTCTATAACATTAACAATTTCATGGATCTCTGAACCGATTATCGGGTACACTGTACGAGCTACGATTTGCTATACTTTAGGCAATGTAGAGTGTACGTCAACAGTGTTGCTTGATGTCGCAGTATTTGTTCGTTAGGTTACAATTGCGGCAACTATTACGGGACCAATTCCCCGTGCAAAAGCGTTGTGGCATAGAAATGTTTTACCGCAAACCGCATCTGAGTGCTACGTGTGTTACGGCCCCAGTCCAGTAGTCATTAAGTAAATAAATAAATAAACCATTTATTGCCTTATACAGTAGAGTATACAATTATATAAAAAAACACAATTTAAATATCTTTCCAGCAGGTAAAAGGGTTACGCTCAGCATAAGCAGTTCTTGCGTCCATCACACGTGCGCTGTATATAAAGGGTCCGCCAAATAACTTTTTTTTTAAATGCTATAAAAAACCCCTACTAAATATTTTCTCAAATTTTTTTTTTTATTTGAATGTAACATCCTTCCGGTTAATAATGGAAATTCAAATGGCTGCAGTAGCCTACACGATCGGTCCAATTTTTAAGCACATTATCGATTGTGTGCAGCTGTATTTCACCAATGGCTTCACGAATATTGTCCTTTAAAGCGTCAATTGTCTCTGGCTTGTCGGCGTAACACTTATCTTTGACGGCACCCTACAAATAATAGTCCAACGGTGTCAAATTGCAGCTCCGAGGTGGCCAAACGACACCAGCTCTGCGGCTGATAATGCGATCTTCAAAAACAGGGCGCAAAACATTGAGTGTAGCTTCGGCTGTGTGGCACGTAGCTCCATCCTGTTGAAACCAAATGTTGCCAATATCCTCCTCTTCAATTTTTGTGAACAAAATTCGTTCAATATGGCTCGATAACGATCGCCATTGACTGTAACGGCCACTCCTTGCTCATTTTCGAAGAAGAATGGCCCAATTATGCCTCTGGACCAAAATCCGCACCAAACAGTGACTCGTTTTGGGTGCGTCGGCTTTTCAATGTATGCGTGCGGGTTTTTTGTACCCCAAATGCGACAATTTTGCGTGTTTACATACCCGCCAAGATTAAAATAAGCTTCATCTGAAAAGATGTTTTTTTTGGCAAAATCGGCATCTTCTGTAAGTCGATCGCAGGCCCACTTAGCGAAGCGAAAACACATTGGATGGTCAGTTGGCTTCAACTCCTAAACTAATTGGACTTTGTATGGCGTCGTACAAAAGTTTTTATGCAAAATTCGTCTCAATGATGTCTCCGAAATGTTCAACTGTTGAGAACGACGGTGAATTGATGTTGATGGCGCTTCACGTACACTTTCTGCGTACTTGCGTAATATTGCTGCTGTGGAGCAGCAATATTCTCGGGTGTACGCACTGTTTTTGGCTTTTCACGCTTTGATTTATCGATGAGGATGTCAGTTTCTTTCACTTTTTTCACAAGATAACGAACATACGGAGCTGACGGTGCTTCTCTTCTTCCAAAACCCGTACGCAATTTTCGCACACATTCTGCAACATTACCATGATTTTCAAAGTAATGTCGCAATATTTCCCAGCGTTGTTTAAGCGTATACACAACCATATACGTTCAGCGGAAGGATAAAACTAATTATCTGTCAAATCAAACCTGAGCTAAGTGTTACCATTCACAAAATAAGCACTAGTTGAAAAAAAACGTTAGATGGCGGACCCGTTATAAGTCTACTACTAATATACAAGGGTCCTTATCCTATCGGACTTTGGATCCAAATCAGTATTCCGTCTGTATTGTAATTAAGCCGTTGCCAAGGGTAGATATGACGACAATAGATATCATGGCCATTGAACGGACTTCGCCAATTAGCTGTTATTCTGCAACACTGCATCCTAGAATTACTAGGAAATTGAATATTAGTTAGTATAACCTAGGTACAATGGCTCCTTGTAATTGAAATCTGTTGCAATAGGATATTTACCTGTTGTTACATCTGTTACAACAGGTAAAGATAACTTTAAGCTTTGATTGACAATGACTTTTTTGTACCAGTTTGCCTTACGTAAAATTTTATTTCTTCTTGCTGTTATTTGTATAAGGTACGCACAAAATTGTTATTGCTCCTTCTCGGAATTAACTTGTAAGTTAAACTCATTTATTACAGTGATTTAAGGCCATGATAGCCATGATAGGTGAGAAGGGCCAGCACGTCGTGATGAAATCCACAACATGGTGGTAGCGCGCTTCTGGTGTACGCCTGGCTAGCTACCACCCTCAACGTCTACAATCTGTCGTTAAGTACCTAACAGTGAGTTCCGTTAGCTGTTTTTGAAAGCCAGTCGCTGTTTGAGGTCTAGCGGTGGTATAACCGGACAATGACCGCATCATCACTGACCATCAAGTGAAATGTGGCACAACACTAGCCTGACAAGTAAAAAGAACAAGTAAACAAATTGATCCGTTGGTTTCCTCAGTTCTTTGATTTATTTATTAGTTTATTTCTCTTATTTATTATTTGTTTAAAATTTAGTGTGTTTTTTATTTAGTGTCATGTACGTACTCGTATCATGCATTGTGCACGTTGAAGATCGACTGTCATTTACTCGCTCCCATAGCTCGAGGGTGTGGGAAATTAATTTAAATACCAAGTAGTTGTCAGATTGGATTTAAAGTGTTGCATTTCTTCTCTATCTTAAAATATGTAAATAAACTTACTTGTTTTTTGTTTAATTTATATAAAATTTAAAATTTCTGTACAAAAATCTCTGCAAGAGTTTTAATGTGCTAGCACTAAACTTACTAAAAGCTTAATACTTTGAAAGGACGTGAAAATAATCGAACAGCTGTCATTGAGTTTATTTAATTATCCTAGATTTAGATTTGTTCTAGTTTTGACGTGTAATATTGGTGGGTTATTAACCGTTAAGCGTTCGTAATGGGGTCCTACACCCGTGTGTAGGCAAAATGTATAAAATCATGAAAGAACGTATTTGTTTTGTTTGTTTCCCTTATTATTCACATTATAAAGTTTACAGTAAGAAGTAAGAAAAGCAGTAAATATATCACTAGTATCTACTCTACTAGAACGTGGCTTAGACAGAACAGTGATTTCATGACAGAGTTTAAGCATAATCATAGTAAACTCTATAATTAGTTAAAAGTACGTCCGCTGTGACAGCTACCGAGTTTGTTATTTAATTATTGCATCAGCGGAAGTGCATGCACGTTTTCACCCTAATGTATGCTGATTGAATCATCCTACCATCGGCCTCTGCGGATCACGACGGATATTGCTCATTTATACTTTATACCTTTTACTATTTTTTCTATTACGAAGGTTTATAGTGACGGTAAAAACTGTCGCACTATTGCAAATAAACTGTGTATATTATCATCATCATCATCATCTCAGCCGTAGGACGTCCACTGCTGAACATAGGCCTCCCCCATGATTTTCCAAAAGGACCGGTTGGAAGCGGCCTGCATCCAACGTCGTCCTGCGACCTTCCTCAGGTCGTCTGTCCACCGTGTCGGTGGACGACCTACGCTGCGCTTGCCGGTACGTGGTCTCCACTCCAGAACCTTTCGGCCCCATCGGCCATCTGTTCTGCATGCTATGTGCCCTGCCCACTGCCACTTCAACTGGCTAATCTTCTGAGCTATGTCGGTGACTTTCGTTCTTCTACGGATCTCCTCATTTCTGATTCGATCACGTAGAGAAACCCCGAGCATAGCCCTCTCCATAGCTTGTTGTGCGACTTTGAGCTTATCTATGAGGCCCATAGTAAGAGACCACGTTTCAGTGCCATAAGTCATCACTGGTAACACACATTGGTCGAAGACTCTTGTCTTGAGGCACTGAGGTATTTTTGACGAGAAGACTTCGCGAAGTTTCCGGAACGCTGCCTGAACTGTGTATATACCTTCTAATAATTATATACTTTATCAATCACCAATAAGTAAGCCATGATCAGTAATTTTAGAAATAACCCGCGGTTGACTGTGTGTGCCTACACCCTATCACACTTGTGATGAGTGCATTCCACGTTCCATTTAGTACCTTTACCTATTATTTTGTATGTTTATCTTATAGGATATTCTTAAGTAGTGGTTCAACTTTTTATCTAAACATTTCCATTTAAATAATAATTCATATTGTAATAATATAACAGAGTCCAATTCTAAGCACAACAATAGATTTGAAAGTAGGAAGTGTACCACTGCTGTAATATTCACCAAGACGGCTGCTTGTTTGAAGCACTTAATACTAAAGTTTTAATAACATTTTTAAATTCTAAGGAACTGCCCTATTGAAGTCAAACCACAAAGTCTGTTGTTGTAGACGATCTACGTCGTAGCATAATGGCAGTGTAGACTTAGAGCTACGGAGTAAACGTGGAGATTAACTTAGGAAGTGCAGTAAGGTGCTTCCCTACTGAACTGATCGAAAGTTTATAAAGTTACTCGTATCACGAAAGCGCTCGTGTTGTTATATTAATATCTAGCCTTTACCCAGTAACTACGAGTACATTTTACACCTTTACGTAGAGTGGTTGAGTCTTGAATCTCACACCAGTCCATAGGCATTTTATCTGGATTATATATTCTATTTGAAACATTACAAACATAAGGGTTGCTATCGCAAATGATTTGTTAGATTAATACAATAGTATCGGATTAGGAGATATTTTTAAATAGATAAAAAATACTCTAATTTATATTGTAAGATTTATAATGATTAATGATAATAATTAAAGTAGCTCAATAATAATCGAGATAATAATTTAAATATTAAGTTATTATCTCGATTATTTTTGGTTATAATTGTTAAGTTTAATTAATTTAATTACGTGATGGATGACGATGAAAAGTATCCTATACGCAAGTGATAAGAAATAGTCCAGCCTTTCAGTTAATAACAAGCAGCATTTCTGCCAGAGTTATAAATGGAGTAACTAACATGACTTTGTCTTATCAATATGTAGATATATTAATAAACTATACAATTTACTGTATTAAAATTGTCATTTGGTGTAAAGCAGCGTTGAAGTATAAGTAAGGCCGTGAATCGTTGTGTATAATGGATACTGACACCACGGTCACTGGTATACTCGTAGCTACTAGTTCAATTTGAAAATGTTAAATTTGATGAAGGTATTTAAAATTATCAAGGCAAAATTAAAACAACATAAAACAGACTATTTTAGACTTTCATGGTTGATAACTAAATTGTAATTAGTACTCACGGGACCCATCGAAATCACGTATAGGTCATCGTCGCGCAGTTCCAGTCACTTAGGTAAGTATACTTAACGAGAAAATAATGTAACACGTAGTTTTTGTGTTTGCAATACTAGGTGCTTACATTTTTTTTCTCGAAATCTGTCCGAGCGGTTAGGTCTGAATTCTGTGAGACAAAACGCCGCAGGAAAGCTCAAAAACTCTTTAAAGAATATCTGGAATTAATGGCAGAACAGAGCGAAATGAGCCTGCAGTCTACAGTTGATATGTCGGACTACGGTAAACTTAATAGACGAATTTGGAAGTCCATGCGACACGACTTGCGTGCTTTTAATATCTCGCGTATTACGGAACCAGGGCTCTAAAGTGTTTGCAAAGAAAGCGTCTATTGGGCAAAGACAAATGACAAAACTGAAAACAATGGCAGCATCGTTTCTTCCAACCCTCAAATTCTGAGAGAGATTGATAGCTTCTATGGAAAGTTATTTTCTTTGACGCACAAACCCGTTAATCAGGGCACCAGAGCCAAGTTAGTCCGACACTATACCGAAGACATCCCGGACTACGAATGGATCTCAAACGACTTAAGGACAACAAGGCGCCAGGAGAGGACGGAATTACTACTGCACTTCTGATAGCCGGTGGCAGACCGATACATTTAGTCCTGTCATCTTACCGATAAATAAATATAAATAAAAATAAAAAAGCTTTTTTATTTCCTACTAATTACCTACTTAAATTTTTTTTACTTAAGTTACTTAACTTTAACTTCTTATCTTCACATGACTAGCTTTTCTTTAATTGTGTTACTTATTACTAATTTATAGTACCCTTAACTAGTTTTGTTTACATTAAATTACTGCTCTACTTTATGACTATTATATAACTTATTTAAAATAACATTAATCTAGCCTAACATAATTTAGTTTGATACAACAGTATCAGCAGGAACCCCATATTGGGTAAAGGCCTCCTCCAAAGATGCCCATTTGTCTCTCTCCTGTGCGGTCTGTTTCCAGTTTGGGCCGGCTATCCTTGCAATCTTACCGATACAGTTATTTAATTCTGTCGTCTTTGCAGCTTTCGACAGTCATAACGAACTCGGTTTGATGAGTTCCAGCCATCCCAACCAAATCATCCGGGTCTCGCTTTCACACACGGCTCGTACGCTCCTACGTAGGCATCAATATCAGCTGACATACGTGGCCACCAAAACCTGTTTCCGCGTCAACCTTCATTTTATATGTACCTTTATGCCTGGAATGCAACTCATTTCATATTAGTTTACGAATAAAAGAAATTAAATTATTAATTTATTAATATATGCCCTCTGAGTAAACTTGACTTTTCAACTGCCAGTTTGACGACTCGAATAGAATCGCTGCAAATCCAAGTACGTATACGAGTTTGTTGAAGATCAAGGTATCGACCAGTCTTTCTTTACCCCATTTCTTCCCTCCTAACCTATTTAAACGCCGTCAAAACACGGAGGTTATTGAACTCAGCCCTTGACATTGGGGTCCGGAGGGAACCTTTCATCTCGACTTCCCCTCATCGTTGGTGAATATCGATTTTCAAAACACAGTCATGTAATATTGCCCGAGGTTAGTAACATAGACATTTAAAAGCACGTGTTGTATGGTATAATGTTATATATATATATATATATAAGGTCTTTGTTAGTTAGTGCTCAATATTGAATTGGTTTCGATATCTGGTCATTACAGTGAAAGAAAAAATAGACATATTTTTATTATTATAAACACATACGCAACTGAACGCACGAGGTCGCCGCTACGTCGCAGAATAGATAACAGTAACTACGCGAGACATACCTATTATCTACTCACTTAGAATAGGTACAACGACGTAAAACATGCCTACTCGCGTATGTTTACACAGCTGATCTCTGTGCCTAAACATAGCGCCCTACGGTGGGCCCGGGCGGGTCAACGTCTCCGCCGACTTTACTAGGTAGGTTCGTATCGTACATCGTTGTATCTATTTTAAGTGGGTAGCTATGTCTAGCAAAGTTACTGTTATCTATTCTGTGATGTAGCGGCGCCGTCGTGCGTTCAGTCAATTCAGTCAGTTAGTAACATGTAATAATAAAAAATATGTTATTTTTTCTATCACTTTCATGACCAGTTATCGATTCCAAATCACCCCGTTCAATATTGTGCACTAATTAACCAATACCTTATATACTTTAGGAGCAAGAATTAACTTTAGAAACGGGATCTATACCATATAATTTAGCTCTCTATACGAGTATTTTGGCACAGTTGCATGCGACATGTTCACGAGTAAACTGAAGTATGTGTTGGTAACGCGTAGGAGTTGTTATGAGCAGACGAAACGGTCTACCCTCCTTATTTCACGTTTCTTGTATTCCGTTTTATTACCACTGCCATAAATGTCACTTGAAACTCGATCTGGGTCTCGACACACATAACTCACGGTGTCTGATCGAGAGCTTTTTTCGGAACTTCTTCGGTTTTTGCAAAGATGTTATACCAATTTCATCTTTACATATCCTACCTAACCGCAGATACTTCAGTTTACTCGTGAACATGGCGCATGCAAGTGTGCCGCAATATCGAGAGCTCAAATAACATACAAGACATGGTAAATATCCCGTTTCTAGCGTTAATTCTTGCATTAGTGACCATATTAGTTTAAAAACTTTATACTTCAGTGGTTGGTTTTGAGAAATTCACCAAATCAATTATACTTTTAATATCAAATAGTACAATAAGTTCTACATAGCACATCACTTCGCTCGACACCCCAACCGCCGCTGCATTCCGGGATGATGCGATTTTGCAGAGATAGGAAATATACAAGTGTATGAGTCATTTTTAATTCATTATTTCGCTGAGATACTTGTACATTGTTAGGCACTACAGAATGATGCTTTTGGTATATTATTCTTCTTCATAAAGTGCCTCTCCAACTAGTGGAGGTTGGCGATCAGCATGGACAGTCCTTCTTGTTTCTGGTTCAGCAGAACAACTCAGACGCCCCTGATATTTCAGTGCACTCCCGGATATTCCGCAACCATGACTTTTTTTTCTCCCCACCTTTCTTTTTCCAGCAATTTTACCCTTGATTATTAACAGCAGAAGGTCATATCGCTGATGACGGAGGACATGACCGAGGTCAGAGATTTTACGTATCTTAACCGTAAGCATGAGGTTGCGTTTTTGGCCCACCCATTGAAGAACACGTACATTGGTCACACTCTGAGTCCATATTATTATCAATCATCAATATATACAAGAATCAAGGTGCAACAAAAGTGACTTATAGCCGCCTTTTATAGATTTAAGCCCATTTGCAAGCCATTTTGCTTGACACACAACGCACAGCCTGAACCACTGGCCGTAGATACTTGAAATTCAGAGGTTGTTTTTAGTCTTAAGGCATTAGTACGAGTAAGAAAAGGTTTTTCGAAATTCCCCTAGAGGGGGTAAAAAATGGTGAAAATGTTTGTATGAAAGCTCTTTATGAACTTACAGATGTGAAAATTTGTTTTAAATTATCTCACTAATATCATAAATGTTGGATGGATGTTGCTCGAACAGCTGGGCGAATTTTGATGAGAGCTGGTATTGTGGTAGATGAGGCACTGGATTAACACAAAGAATTCTTTTTATCATCATCATCATGATCCATCTCTACGCGGGTGAAAAAGCTTAATATTCTTGGACACAGCATAGACAAAATAACAAGCTCTCCGCCTACGTCAAGATCGTAATAATGACTTATCTTCTAACATACAGTATAAAGTATTATGGCCTTTATTAATAAACGTTGCGTAAACATAGATTAGGCGTAACATGCTTTGTCTTGCTTTCACGCGTGACATTTACTGCAAGCGAAAAATTGACAGATAGATGTTTTAACTACTCCGGGTTTACTACAAGTTTATTAATAAGGCCGTATAAGTATAACAAACATTAATGGGTGTAGTATTATGTCTGCTAGTATTCGTCCTACTAGCCTACACTAAACACAAAGAAAAATATAATATGTGATCATTGGGCATGTCCTTACGACGTTGTATATTATGTGAGTTTGTGGACTCGTCTGGTTGGATCTGTTGTAATTCGTTTCGGACAATGAGTGACTTGGACGCTGATATGATTATGCGTAACAAGCTCGAACTGTCCAGTAGAGTGTACAAATTGGGACGCATTACGAGTAGCATAGGCATTACGTAAGGATATATATCTGCACTTTTATTTTACGCTATATGTTTATATATTATTATGATAATACAGACAGGCCGTGCGCCTGATGGTAAGCGCCACGCGTGACAAGCGTTGTAAGTGCGTAGTATGTGCCCACTGCAAGTCTCATTAGTTGCAGTGCCCACTACACACTCTAAACTGCATTGTGTTCCGTGAATATATAAATATATATATCATCATCATCATCTCAGCCGTAGGACGTCCACTGCTGAACATATCTCCCCCATGATTTTCCAAAACGACCCTTTGGAAGCGGCCTGCATCCAACGTCGTCCTGCGACCTTCATCAGGTCGTCTGTCCTGATCTACGCTGCGCTTGCCGGTCCGTGGTCTCCACTCCAGAACCTTCCGGCCCCATCGGCCATCTGTTCTGCGTGCTATGTGCCCTGCCCACTGCCACTTCAACTGGCTAATCTTTTGAGCTATGTCGGTGACTTTCGTTCTTCTACAGATCTCCTCATTTCTGATTCGATCACGTAGAGAAACCCCGAGCATAGCCCTCTCCATAGCTCGTTGTGCGCCTATATATATATACATATATATATATATATATATATATATATATATATATATATATATATATATATATATATGTATATATATATATACATAATCTTAACAAGGGCTGATTTCATACCCGTTACTGTGCCGTTTTCCGTGCGACTTTAATATCAAAGTAAATGTAATTTGTGATATTATCGTACGAATGTAATTATTTGAATTGTACAATCGAGTTTAATTGTTCATTGATTGAATTGTAATTTCATAATAAATTATTAATAAATACCTATTTATCTGTTTGGAATGTTTTTCAATAGCAGAATAAGAAAAGGCACAGACGTCACCGTTTACATACTGTTCGATTGCAATTTAGTTAGTGGAATCGATCCCCTGTTCAAGTCACATTGCTCGACCACATGTGTGCGTACATACGCGATTGCACTGTCCACGCGCATTGCATTGTGAACCACGATTGCGTTACGTTACTATCTCAAACCGCGTTCGTTCTATTCTAAGTCTGTAGCTGAAGTGTGGTTTGTGGTCCATAACCACTCCTTCCATCTCGTTGTCTAATGCATAAGGAACGACGAGCCGATACAAATGAAACCAGTTTATGTTATTATTCTTTTGTATAATTACTCTTTTGTATAATTATTATTTCGTTTTGGGTGTAATGTAAATGTGTAATTATTATTAGTTAGTTTTATACAGTTTTTCGTTAGTTTTATATAATTTCATACAAAAAATTGCACGCCCGAAATGGGTAAACTGTTGATACTCTAGTTATTATGAACATCTTTTGTACACAGTTCCTGCAATAAATATATTCTGATTCTGATTCTGATTCTGTCTGTGTAAATTCAGTTAAACCCAATTTGTACTCAACAGAATCCAATACGCCAACAACGGTGCGATAGGCAAATAACTACGAGTAATTGCTAGGGGGGCAGATAAAACAAGAGGTTTAACTCAGATCTACGAAAATAAAGTGGCTTAATAATTTGTTTTCCAATAATACAGGAATCCTGTTATAGATGAAAATTTAATTGGAGCCTGAAATAAACTTGATATAGAGTTGCATTTCTTATGATTGTGTATTCATGTGTACGACTGATGGTTAAGTGATTTTGTACTTTGCACAAATCGTACACTTGTCCAAAACTAATCGTACCCACCACAGATGTGAGAGAGATCTGCCGTGCGATTCTCTTAGAGTAAACATCGTTGCAACTTTGACAACATCCGTGAAACAAATGAAGAAATGACAAGAAACGTTGGAAAAGCAACCTTATGTACAAGGGATATTACATCAAAGTATTTGAAATCGGTGAGCTCGTCGACGAGCTCGTCGATGAAACGTATCAGAATCGCACGGCTGAGCAATACGATAGAATGCGTAGTGGCTTTGAAATGAAAAGAAACTGTTTAATGTTCAAAATATAAGCAGTGCAAAAGCCTAACTCTCATTTATGTGATTACTAGTTGCGCCATGGAGTATCACTCGCGTGGTGATGGATGATGATGATAAATATAATATGTGATAATCCAGCGCCTCATCCACCTCCATACCATTTCATCAAAATTAGCCCAGTTAGCCCGCGTGGTGATGGATGATGATGATGGTGATGATAAATATAATATGTGATAATCCAGCGCCTCATCCACCTCCATACCATTTCATCAAAATTGGCCCAGTTCGCCCGCGTGGTGATGGATGATGATGATGATGGTGATGATAAATATAATATGTGATAATCCAGCGCCTCATCCACCTCCATACCATTTCATCAAAATTAGCCCAGTTAGCCCGCGTGGTGATGGATGATGATGATGGTGATGATAAATATAATATGTGATAATCCAGCGCCTCATCCACCTCCATACCATTTCATCAAAATTGGCCCAGTTCGCCCGCGTGGTGATGGATGATGATGATGATGGTGATGATAAATATTATATGTGATAATCCAGAACCTCATCCACCTCCATACCATTTCATCAAAATTGGCCCAGTTCGCCCGCGTGGTGATGGATGATGATGATGATGGTGATGATAAATATTATATGTGATAATCCAGCGCCTCATCCCCCTCCACACCATTTCATCAAAATTGGCCCAGTTCGCCCGCGTGGTGATGGATGAGGATGATGATGGTGATGATAAATATAATATGTGATAATCCAGCGCCTCATCCACCTCCATACCATTTCATCAAATTGGCCCAGTTCACCCGCGTGGTGATGGATGATGATGATAAATATAATATGTGATAATCCAGCGCCTCATCCACCTCCATACCATTTCATCAAAATTGGCCCAGTTCGCCCGCGTGGTGATGGATGATGATGATGATGGTGATGATAAATATTATATGTGATAATCCAGCGCCTCATCCCCCTCCATACCATTTCATCAAAATTGGCCCAGTTCACCCGCGTGGTGATGGATGATGATGATGACGAAAAGTATTATATGTGTTAAACGAGCGCCTCATCTACCTGCTTGCTGCTTGCGCCCCGCACCGCAGCGCGCCGCCCCGCACGCCTCTACTGTACCACCCGTGTCACTCACTACGCGAGCAAAGAGCTAGCGCGCTTATTTGGTACGCGCTTGTTGCCTTTTTATTTTTTGCTGCTTAGCGATGGACTGCGCGGCATGCTGTAGTATTATAATTGATACGGACAACTATGTTCACTGTAGCTCAAATGACTGCTGTAAGAAATATCACACGCTATGTGTAGGGGAAAAATGCCTTCCACTTGAAACTCGAAAGAGCTGGATCTGCCCCGAATGCAGTTGCGCAACCAAAAGAGGAGGAGACAACAGTCTAACACCGGTAGGTGCTTCGAAAAAAACCCGAGAACCGTACCTATCCATCGGGCAGAAAGCAGGTCCGATGCCTCACGCAGTAGGTAATGATGGCAACGATACTAGCAGTGCAGCGCTCGTGAAGGAGATGTGCAAGATGCGCAACGAATTGACGTCAATGAGAGCGCAGTTCAGTGAAGAGATAGCATGTTATGACACCAAACTGCGCCGATCTATTCTCACCATTGAGAGGTACGAAATAAAATTGTGTGAGACCATGTCTACAATCGCCAGCCACGAGACACAACTTGATAAATACGCCGGTCAAATAGAAAAGCTCATCGGGGTGTTATCCCGACACGAAGACCTTAGTGTTTCAACCCTTCAAGCCATCACAGACCATTTAGCACGCATGGCTAAGATTAACCACCCGGCATGCCTGCCACGTGAAGTAGCTGCCGAAGTTACGGAGCAGGTCAGCCCCACGACTACTGACACGATTGAAATCAAGGAGTATGTTTCACCAGTACCATGCTCGGCTGCCCCGCCGGCAGCGCCTAAACGCTGGCGCCGTGCCCGAGCGCGAAAATCATCGCTATCCCCGCAGACACCAAAAGTATCCGGAACCACCACCACCAGCACCGAACCGCTCGCCCGAGCCTCGACTATACTTGACTTCGACCATTCGAACAGAATTACGACGATGACGGCCGCGACAGGTCCCTCCTGTGTCGACGAAGAGGGATGGGAAAAAGTAGAGAAGCGGTGCAGAGGGCGCCAGCGGCGACGGGCGGTGATCAAGGGAAGCGGAGCAAGCGACGACGAACTCAAGACAGTCGAACGAGCGCGTAAAATACACGCGTGTTTTTTCACGCCGGAGACAACGGCTGAAACGATAAAATCCTACATGAGGAGGAAAAAACCATGCGACTACTACCACGTCGAAAAATTGAGGCTGACCCACTCGTTCTACGCGTCTTTCTCCATATCGGTACCTACTAGCAAATTCCAATTTTTCACGTCCGCTGAGAACTGGCCGACTAGCACGCAGGTCAGCGAGTGGTTTCGTAAAACCGGCGGGCGCGCGGGACACACGCCCCGCCGCCCGTCCACCCACACCGCCACCGCCCGCGAGACCACAGCCTGCGCCGACGCCGACCGCTCCTCCACGGTCGCCTAAAGGGACTAATCCGCAGCAGAATAAACTGACGACTTTGACGATGTGCCACCAGAATATTCGTTGTATAACAAAT
The DNA here is from genome assembly GCA_917880725.1 of Selenia dentaria. Classification (NCBI taxonomy): domain Eukaryota; kingdom Metazoa; phylum Arthropoda; class Insecta; order Lepidoptera; family Geometridae; genus Selenia; species Selenia dentaria. The sequence continues at coordinate 43,357,111 of OU862876.1, forward strand.
AAAACCAAGCAACTTGAAGCGTTAATGACAAAGGAACTTTCCTGCGACCTAATTGTTATTACAGAACATTGGCTGCGAAAACACGAATTAGTTTCAGTTACATTGTGTAATTTTGACTTGATATCTTTTAGTTGTAGAGAAAAAGTAGAACATGGTGGGAGTTGTATCTACGCACGGTCGGGTATGATGGCTGTGAATAGGCAAGATTATTGCGACCTCACGCGTGAACAAGTGTTTGATGTTTGCGCCGTTCAGCTGCTAGACGACAATATACTTGTTGTCGGCGTATACCACTCGAACGGAACCAGCCATAGCGACTACCTCGAACACTTTGAGTCCCTCCTGTGTAAGATTACAGATGATGGTCTCGATTGCGTCTTAATGGGCGACGTTAACATTGATATGCTGGAGAGCTCTAGCACTCAAAAACAGCTGGTTGATATATTAGAGAGTTTTAATTTTACACAACTAGTCGGTTATCCAACGCGAGAAGACGTAGGCGGCCGTAAATCACTATTGGACCACGTGTACACTAACTTGCCGGCAAGACGTGTCACCGAAATCACGTGCGTCGACAGTCGGCCGCTCAGCGATCACACTGCCCAACGCCTCGTACTCGCTAAAAGCGTCACCATGGCACCCGCGCCCGCGCACCGCTTGCGCCGCAGCTTATCTGCGCTCAACGAGCACAACTTCCAATGCGCCCTCAGTTCGGTCGACTGGAACGCGATTATTTGTAAATCTGGCGGTTGTTGTGACGCACTGGCCAAAAGCATAGTAATTATATTGTCTGACAAGTATAATGCCTGTTTTCCTTTTAAGAAACAGCTCGCACATAACAGACACTGGGTAGACGACGAAATACATAATTTCAGACACTTGCTGCACGAGACGGTAAAATTAAAGAAAACCTTCCCGACACATGACGGTTTGCGTATTAAGTGTGACGAACTTTGGGTAAGGTACCACTCCTTACTGAAAGAGAAACGCATAGGTTACTACTCAAATATAATCCAAGCAAATCCGAGACGCATGTGGCAAGTCATCAACACCGAGCTAGGCCGCGGCATCCGAGAGCGAGTCGACTATACAGACGTAGTGCGAGACGCGAATGGTCAAATATACGGGACGAAAAAAGAGTTAGTTGACGCGCTCAATTTCGAGTTTGTAACAGCAGCAAGTAGGTGCGGAGCGCCCGCGGCTGACGACGCCAGTGCACTTGCCACGCTCGAAAACGAGGGGAACGCGAGCGACGTGTCGATCAGGTTAGAACCGTTTTCCTTCACGGAAATAGTAACAATAGTAACCAAGCGTATCGCTCCTGAAAAAAGTGTAGATTTGTACGGGCTATCGCCCAGTATTTTGAAACCCGCAATAGAGACAGTAGCGTCTGTCATGGGCCATCTTTTCAGTTCATGCGTCCGGAAAGGCCTATATCCCGCGGCACTTAAAAAAGTGAAGATCTGCCCACTGTACAAGGGGAAAGGGGAAAAAGCGGATCCCAAGTCTTATCGTCCAATATCCCTTGTCCCAGCGGTTAGCAAAGTGTTCGAGGTTGGCCTCAACAGAAGGCTCCTTAATTTTATTGTTGACCGCAAATTACTGTCACAAAGACAGTATGCGTACCGAGCTGGTCGCGCGACTACAGACCTAGTGCGGGAGGTGGTGCGGCGAGTGTTGGACGCACGCGAGGCAAAGCAGCAAGTCGCTCTGCTTTGCTGCGACTTGTCGCGCGCCTTTGATACCGCCGATCATAGCCTCATCGCTGCCAAGCTGTGCTTTTATGGAATCCGAGGTCCAGCGTTGGCTTTGCTAACCTCGTTTATGTCCAAACGGATACAGGTCGTAGTCGGTGACAAAGGCCGCGTTATGTCTTCCGAAATGGAAAATGACATGGGTGTTCCGCAGGGCTCCTGTTTATCAAATTCCCTGTTCAGTCTTCTCCTGAACGACCTACCCGACGCCATCGACGAAGCTGAGATCTATATGTACGCCGACGACGTCGCCGCGGTGATCACAGCGCCGACGCATGCCCGGCTGGAGTCGAAGCTGAACTCGGTGGCAAACAAGCTGGACGGGTGGTTTAGGTCGAACGGGTTAAAACTGAACAGGGACAAGACCTGCTTCCTGGCATTCAACCTGAACGGTCACATGACAAAGACATATCAGGTAGCTGTTGACAAGATCGCGATCCAACAAGTACAATGTACAAAACTGTTAGGTTTTCAACTTGACGGCGCGTTAACGTGGGAGACGCACATAGAGGAGTTATGCGGGAAACTCTCGAGCTCGTGCTTTGCGCTCCGGCGGCTTGCGAGCACCGCCACCCGCGATGTCGTGCGCTCCTGTTACTTCGCGACCGTCCACAGCGTCATTACGTACGGATTGGAGTTGTGGGGCCGTGCTGCCGATAGAAACAGAGCTTTTGCAATGCAGAAGCGAGCCGTCCGCGCCATATTTGGAGTCCAGGATGGCACCTCATGCGTAGAACTTTTCCGGGAGAGTAAGATACTACCATTACCCTGCGAACTCATCTATCAAGTAGCCTTATTTACCCACACGCATCTGGATGTTTTTCGACAAAAGGGTGAAAACCGTAAGTGGAATATGCGCAGCAACAAGTTTAAAAATCAATGGGTGACGCCGGCGCACCGCCTCGCCAAGTCCAACAGATCAGTCTACGTGTTAGGGCCAGCTGTATACAACCGCATACCTGTAGCTGTTCGGGGTGCACCTTCCACCGTGACTTTTAAAAATAGATTAAGAACCTGGTTACAGGAGAAACTGTTTTATGACTTAGATGAATACTTAAAATTAGACATTATAATTTAATTGATTGTATTATTAAATTGATATAGTGTTATATAATTTAATAATTATGATATGTATATTATTTGTTAAATTCAATTCATCTAATTTATTATTATTATTATGTTTTTACTTTTAATTTATGTTGTTAACCATTTATGTTAACATGATGACGTGTAGCAATGGAGCTATAAATAAATTATTTGTATTTGTATTTGTATTTGTACCATTACAACAAATTTTATTAAATTTGGCCAAGTTCACCTGCGTGGTGATGGATGATGACGATAAAAAAAATCTGTGTTAATCCAGCGCCTCATCTACCATTTACTTGGCAGGCTGACTCGTACGATGGCTCGCACTGACATGAATTGAATTAAATGACAATTCTACAAATGTATTTTTTTCCATTGTACCTTATATCAGTTTGGATTAGTTTAGAGAGCACGAACTTACATGACGATTTGCACTAAACATACCCACAATTGAACAGAAAGGGCTAATTTAAGAATTGTCATTTGCAAGCGTTATTCGAATTTGGACTTAATTGTGAACAGAATAAGAAATATAAGAATTTACTAAAAATATATTTTATTTCGCTAGCTTAGTTTGGTGTTCTGAACAAGTAAACTGGTACCGGAAGACGCGTGTTCGAATCGCGTGAATTTTTTTCTCTTAAAAATTACAATATCTTAAAAATATTCATTTAATATTATGAAGCATACCTATATGATACAAAATCAATTGAGAATGACATGAATTTTGTAATTCATGTTTACCCACGGTTTCACCCACAGGGTGGTTGATGATAATAAAAACATATCCTATGTGCTATTCCCTCATCTATCTACTTACCAATTTTGATCCAAACCCGTTCGTCACTCCGGCGTGATCGAATAAAAAATTCCATCCATCCACACAACCGCATTTATAATACTAGTAACATTATAATTTGTGCCTAAGTGTTACATTTTCACCTGAACAAAGTATATTGTCATTTCAATGAAACATACTTAGGCAATTACATCAGCCCGCATAGAGCTGCTCGAACGACTCCTTTCGCGTTAGTTAAAAAACCAATATCAATTATGATCGCATTGGTTGCTGCTACAGACTGATAGCTTTTTCTAAATGGTTACCCTTGATATGCTCTCTGATCCGGTCGTATTAACGACTTGGCCCCTACTGTAGGTACGACCCATACCATATGACAGTTTGATAATAATTTTCTACAGACTTACACAAAAAGGTGGAGGTACTCAATTCGACTGTATTATAAAAAAAATATGTTTGTTACCTCATTACTTTCGACTGGGTGAACCGATTCTCAAAGTTTTTTGTTTGAAAGCTGTTGCTCTCATTCATCCCGTGTGGTCCCATTTTCAAAGCTTCATCAAATTCGGTCCAGTAGTTTTTGAGTTACACTCCAATAACTGAATAGAATGGAAGACGACGGGTTAACCAATAAGAGCGCGCTGGGATTAGACGAATTATGAGAAAATATAATTCAACCAAAAAGTATTGAATTGCATCTCTCGGGGCTGGTTTTCTCTATGCCCGCTAGTAGCGTAGCGGCCTCTGCAGGACTGTATATAATAGTTTTTAGTCATACCCATATAGTTAGTACGTCATCATAATCATAATCAGCCCATTTTGTTCCCACTGCTGGGACTCGAGCCTTCCTCTCAGAGAGAGGAGTTGAGCCATAATCCACCACACGGGCCTATTGCGGATTGGTGAAGTGGCCATTGGTGAAGTGGAGTGGCCAACCCATGTCGAAGTTTTCAGGCCACCTCGACATAGCCTAACAACTGTTGTCCTGTGACAAACAACCGGGACCGACGGCTTAACGTGCCCTCTGAAGCACGGAAGCGCTCAGTTGAATAATGCCACTAGCGGTCACCTATCCAAGACCCCAGTAAGTGTTGCTTAACTTGTTGATCGGTTAAGATCGCCAAGTCGAGCTCCGCTATGAGCGCTTCACGACTTCCGCGACCAAAGCTTAAATAGGGCTTGTCTCAAATAATGCAAGTTATTTGAAGCAAGAAAACCGTTATCCGATAAACACTGAGTTTCTGTCTGTTTTCTATACCACAAACTTATCGGAAGCAAAATGGTATTTTTCCTTTGTTGTCGGTGGCAGTCAATTTTCAATTTGCTTTGCTTCATTTCAAATATCCGGCGATGTTGTAATGGCGGGTTTGCACTTGCAGCTAGTAGAGCTTATTTTACTATTTTACTACCAATTACAAGATTAATGATAGAAATTGAAAAAAAAATGCAGCGCCCCGCTATTTTGCCTTTCCCGCGGGTTTGTTTTATTTTGAATTAAGCAATGAAGTTTGTCCTACTGCGACTGCCAATACATATAATTTACTATCGATTCTCTAAGAGCAAATATCGTTGCATCTTTGACAACATCCGTGAAACAAATGACGAGATAATAAGAAACGTTAGAAAAACAACCTTATGTATATCGATATCTCATAAAGTATTTGACATCGGTGAGCTCGTCGATAAGCGTATCGACGAATCGTAATGAAATCGCACGGCAGCTGGTCTACATCCTAATTGTAAATAAATAATTTTTGATTATTTGCTCCTGCACGCTCCTTGTGCTACAAGTTTCTGTTTTTTCGAAATCGGTCTACCGGAAAAGAAGTTAAATAAACTTAGAGAAGAAATGCATTGGGGAAGATTTATGGGACAGAATAGGTTAGTTATGAAAAACACAATAAGTAGTAGTAAGTAGCAAAAAGTCAATAGGTGAGTTATTATTGTAGGCATTACATTTACACATCCTAATTATCTAATAGTTTGTGCATTTTTGTATTAAAGTTAGTTCCATATACTTCCATACATATACCGGTGTCAGAAAAACTTCTTAGGAAACTTTTTCCTTCAAAAATGGACGAGTGTAACGACCGTTACAATAAAACCTGATAATGCGCATGTATTCCTTAACTTTAAACTCAAATTTATACTTATTACATTCAACCGAATTTACAGGAGGCTAAAATTATATAAGTAACAATTGCATTAAGCGATTGTCGCTATAAGGCAGTTGTCCGCTATAAGGCAGTTGTCACACCGCCGACGATGAACGAGAAGCGAGCAGAGCTAGGAAGTAGTAACGAGTTGGCGAGTGGCGGGAAGCGAGTGTGTAGTTTCGATAGTTTTGTCGCTGGGCTGTTAGCGAGTGCGCGAGTGCGACGGGCGATTACTCGCGCCACTCGCTTTGGCGGCCGAGCGTACAGTCCTGCCACAATCGTCTCTCGGCGCGTTCTGATCGCCAAGCTAGTGTCGCCGAGAGAGTATTATCTTTAATAGCTGTTGTTGCTCAGCGACAAACTAGTAGAGCGAGTTCTCGGCGGTAGTGTGAACAGTCAGCAATAAACTATTAATATATGCATCTCTTTTCTTTACAAGTAATGTATATCTTTTGTACGTTTCTTGAGCGAGTAAATAGCCGATAGTTAGTCGCTTACTCGCCGGCGGTGAGACCACTGCCTTAGGTAGGTGAACATCTATCTTTAATATCTCAATCTAATACAAAACATCGTGATTTAAGTGCATTGGTGGCGTTGTCATTGATGGCTCTTTTGTTAACGTTTTATAGCTCAATACTACTTAGTTCATTTTATTTATTTATTCATATTGCCATTTCAATATATACCTAATATTAAGAATGCTTGTGTTTCTCTGTCCAGTAAATACATATTCTTAAGAGAAACCGTATGTTTAGGCATACAATAATTAATACTGAATAAAAGATTTGCAAACTATCCGTTTCGGAAATCCTGAAATACTTTAAAAACACAATAATTGATTAATACGTCTAAACTATTTAATAAACATATAATACTATGACTATACAAGGGTGTTGCAATTTTGTTTTATGATATACAACTTATATTATATTCTACTACTGTAACGGCTGGGTCGCTGGGTAGTTAGACTTCTTATACCGAATGAAAAACAGCTTGTAGAATCAAAGAAGAGTGGCAAACCTCTGTGTGTTTTGGGTACCCTACATAGTCGGACCCACGAGAAAGGGAACCATGCAAAACCAGTAGTCCTTAGTAAGACTAAGATATTATCAAATTGTACTATATTTTTATAAGTTGGGGTTAAAAGTTATAAGCATTTATATTTTTTATAGGTTATAGGTTAGATAGGCAGAATTCGTTAGCTTTAAATACTCTGATCTATGTCTGAGTATCTGACTGGGGTTTTCAAAAGAAATATATCGTAATAGAGAAACGGGTGCTTGGCATTAGGTATCATTATCGTAGATGTGGATGCAACTACTTATATTTTATGTGACAATTTAATAAGACTTACTTGAGAAATGGCAAATGTACACCACGTACGAATCCAACAACAAAGGAAAAACTATTGGTGTCACTTTGTCATGTCACATGTCACACTCTTATAGTATAGTATCCTATAGTCTATGAATTGAATAGCGTCTTGTTATTGCCCACAAGCATCTTCTGCGTTTTAATTCTATTGTTTATTATTTAGGTAATATTTAGGTTTTCTCATTATTCCCAACTGCTAATTAAATATAAATATATGAATAATTTGCATCTACTAATAATAAATAAATTTGGCATAGTTCCATTCTCCGTGGGTTTCATTCTCAGTGGGTACCCAGATGACCATTCTCCTTTGTAAGATTTAATTACTTTCAATATAATACAGATCGATGATGATGCGCAATTTTCTAACGACGCTCTAACGTACTTTTTTGACATTGACACATTAGCTTGACATTTACACAGTGTTGGACACGACGCTTTGGATACGTTACAACTACAATTATACCTACTACCTCAACAATTTGCCGTCTGCGATTAGGTCATTCGTGTACTCCAGTTCACTTAGCAAAACTAAGGATCAGGGATCACTCAATGTGTGAGTGTGGCCTGGATGAGGGAAGCGTGGATCACATTTTCTTTAGCTGTCCTAAACTTCGTTTCTCTTTATATGATATTGTTCCACCTAATATCCCCCGTCCAACTTTCTTCAAATGCCTACTATCCTTTAACTTTTCGGTAAACATTTAGAATCGTGGCGCCTGAATTCGGGAGGGAGGGGGAGGGGGAGGGGGGGTTCGGGTAGTGCCCCCCCGCAAACCCCACCCGCCGGAGACCATTAGTTTTCGAGTTATGTTTGTTTAAGTATTTTGAGGTTAAGTACTGCATTTCGATCTACTACCACCCCCGCGTCGGCTCTGCAATCTGACAAGACTGCTTGAAATCGGGGTGCTATGAGTCGGTTCTGTCACTGACTTCGACCTATTCTAACTAACTATAACTAACCTATAGGTATGTCACAGACAAGTGACTTTGCCAATTCATTAGATAGCTACTGATAATTATACTATTGTGCACAAATTTGGAACAAAAGTAGTTTGATGAAGCCTGGTGGGTCACAGTTCAAACCTAACCTAACCTATAGGTTTGTCACAGACAAGTGACATTGCCAATTCATTAGGTACTAATAGCGCAGAAAAACAGGAGAAAACATTCACGTACACTCGGAAGTAACGGAATGACGCGAGTATTCCGACAGTGACATTACGCTATCTTCGATGTTTGCGTTCCGTTTCAAGAACTTACATACAACGTACATGTTTCGTTTTACGCATTAATGTCATTTATGTCACCTGTCACTATCAAAATTACGGTGTTTTATTGAAACTTTAAAAAACTATTTAGACTATTTTGGCGTGTCTCCGGCAGCTAAAATGTTGTAAATACGCTTTATACAAACCCCTTCAACCCACCCAAAGTTTTTGTTTCACCAAATTCAGGGGTCACGATTCTAAAGCCAACCCAACTTTTCCTCTGATATTAATTATATACTCTGTAAATTTGTGGATATAAATAAAATTAAACTGTAAATGTTTTTATAGCATGCATACTAAAACAGTCATATAATTATTGTGATCTTATGTGTGTTAGTCTATATGGTATAATTCTTTTTGTGTTGTATTTTGTTTTAGATAGTCAGTATGGGGGTTCCTTTATTAAAAAATCTGTTTGATTTTCTTTTTTATTTAATCACCGATCATATTCTTAGATTACAACATACAAACTCCTCACGGCTTATGACACTAGCATGTACGAACACTGGTAGAATTGTGACAATTTAGTCACAGAAGCCATCCAATAAGAAGAAGAAGAACTACAATTATTACAATAATATGTGAAACTTCAAAATTTCATCTCTTGAGGGTCAAAGAATTACAATAATATGTGAAACTTCAAAATTTCATCTCTTGAGGGTCAAAGATGAGTAATTCTCTGAATTAAATAGTCCAAAGTACCAATTTAAAGCAAAGAATAAAATATGTAACGTGTTGGGTCTAGACATGCACTATTGAGGTTCTACTGTCTGCTACTGAGCAGCAAAAGTCAACTAGAACTCAGTGATGTAAACAGCCCGACGAGTCAATGTTTGACTTTGTAGTAACTTGTTAGGGTGATGCTTCCATATTTTAACTCTTGAAAGTTTGCTAATGAGGAGGAAAAGTCAACTGGATCTCAGTGATGGAAACAGCCAGTCTGCGAGGTTTGACTGTAAAGTTAAATAGTAGATTAAGCACCGAGGGAGTAAATCAGTGTCTTACGTCATGGGCGGTATATTGAACCCTGAGTGTCACTTATATAGTTGTCAAAAACAAACCATGCTCCGGACGTGGGTCAAAAATTGCACTTTATGGTTGCAAAAATAACTCCTTTTTAGCTTTTCGCTGAACAAAAAGAGCCACAAACGACATTTTCACCCATAGATTCCCAATTCAAACGCCCTTGTGAGCGCTTTTAGCGTTATTTTCGCCAATTTAGGGCTATTCGAACGCACTACATATAGTACAATCATTTCGCGCCATTTTCCTATTTTTTTCTGTATGCTGTTTGAGATTTCATACAACGATCGTTCTAAATCCAAATCACTTTACATCCAAGGGAGTTTCATACAAAGTTACATGCCCGGCGATGTAATGCCTTGCTTTACGTTGATATTGCGTGATATGTGAGGACATTTTCGAGCCGGTGGTATGAAAAATCAATTAAATCTTCTCGAAGAAAATGGACATAGGTGGATTTATAGTAACAATTCAATTCATGTATTCATCAGTCCGTATTGAAGAGCAGCAGAACTCTTCGTTGATTTTGTCACCATATTTCAACTGTGAATATGCTTATTACTTACTTAACTACCTGTATTAACAGGTAAAGCTGCGCGCAACACTGAATCATCTAATCTGATTTTATCGATTTGTTTATGTTTTTAGAGATCAAGTAAGGAACAAGTAAATTAAAAAAAATCATTCCACCCCACCGTCCTAATACAGTATAATAACATGTCAATGGTAATTAGTCATTTATTTAGTTTTATACACTGTCAGTTGTCCTAAAAAACTTAGCATTACAAACGTGTAACTACTTAAAACTTTGCACGTTAAGTTAATATGTAGATAATAATCCTGAAAAAGCCATTTTTGAATACAATATAAGCTATTTGAATGAATTTTATTCGGTTAAAAAGCTACTCATCATATTGTGGGAGATGTTTGAAGATATTTAGTGAAGTAAAAGTGATTTATCATACATAGGGGTATCGTTTGCAAAATAATTAGATCTTACCGAAAGCGATTGCAAAGTATCGCCATATAGAAACCATTTTTGAATTGTACAAATATTATATTAATAAAATAAACATAAGCTTATTTAGATAGCTTCGTTTAAACCGGATGCCTTGCTACTACAGCAATTAAATAGTATATTATATCTACTGGTGAAAACTTGTAATTGGCCCGGTTTATTAGTATAAAGTTTATTTCTTGTTATATTAGGTTAGGCTGTAAGTTTTCATACGATAATAAAATAAATTAAAATTAAATAGGTTAATATATTTTTCTAATATATAACTAAAGGCCTATTCAGACCTGAGCGTTATTCGCTACCGCTGTGGGTTGCAAAAAATACCACGCGGAATTCGATGGGTAAATAGTATGAAGTTCCATAACTGCAGCGAAACTTGTACCGCCTAGTAAGGCGGTATTTTCTCTTGTTTGGCGAAACTAGTTCCGCCGCCCAGCTAACCGTTGCCAAGAAATATCTCGAGATATCCGCTTTGGTGTGAACAGTGAAATTAACGCATACCCTTTCGGATTTCTCTATCGCTCGCGGTAGCGAATAACGCCTAGGTTTGAATAGGCCTTTATTGTGTAACATCGATATTACTGCAAAATACTACATACGTTCAAATTAAAAGGATTTTGATTGATTAAGCGACCTAATTAAGGCGAGATTATATTAAAACCCCTGTGAGCAATCCTGCGCCTCGGTGTACTCGCCAAGATCGTAGACTAGACGTGCAACCCCACTGTGGAGGTGGCGGCGGGTGAATTGATTCCTTCACCCCCCGTTAATCTGCGCCATCGCCGCTTCGCAGAAGTGGTCATTGTGACGACGACCTCTTGTAGTAATCGCGTAGCTTACCTATTCTCGGCGGTATACATCCGCTTATTACCGCTAAAATTGTTTTTGTCTCAAGGAGTCTTATAAGGCACACACCTTAAGCATGTTGAGTCAGTATCCTATGATATTTACCAACACACTGGAACTCGGGACAGGTCGGCATCGCCTCCCAATCTTGTGATATGTTGCAAGAACTGTCCGGAAAATACATGTGTATGAAGAGCACCTGCACTAATCAAAAGCTACGAAACTCTTCGCTAAGCATCGCTAAACATTTAGGGAAGTAATTTCTGGAACACTGGTAGCGAAGGAATTACGGAAGGAGCAATTTTCCATCGGAGGCTAGACTTAATTTTCATGTGTTGGTACAAATAACTAACTTCAAGATATTATTTTATTTGGGACGATGTGTTACCGCTAATCTTTTAACAATAGTTTATCACAGTGCACAGTTTCATCGTCAGAAGAATTATTGTCAGGTAATTATAATGTGCTAGGTAATTTTGCAAATAGATTCCTAGTGCATCGGACTAAACACGCATTCCCAAGTAACGCGCTATGATTTGAACTCAACAAACTAACAACTAGTTGCAGAAACGATCTTTTTGTGCAGCTCCATTAAAATAATGGTTTCATCAGAACTAAAGCTAGATTAACTAATGGATTGCTAATGAAGAGCTTTCTGCAACTGGCTCAGACAAATAATTTAGTAAATGTTAACTTGATCAGGCACGGTAAAATAAACATTTTATATTTAACTTGAGGTTAACATCACGTGCCTTCAAATAAACATTTATTAAGAACTATGTTAAAGTGTATTTATAATAATTAATGAATGAATAAATGAGTAGACGGTACCCTGTATGTGTTGCCTTACGGCGTACAAATATGGGTGTAAAATCTAATATGAAATGTATGTAATTATTATAACTTATTATTACATTTTTGAAATATCTGTAAGTGAATCATTTTATACTTCAGTCAATTGAAATGTTATATATACCTGTTTCATTTATAACATAATTTAAGAAAATATCAGGTAACGTCAATATTAACAGTCTTATAGCTTGGACATGTACACATTCGTTACAATGGCATTATGTTATAACTACAAGAAAATAAAAAAACACATATCAGAAATTTGAGTGTGTTACGTAACTTCGAAAAACGTAACAAAGAATAACACGTCCACGAAAGCTTACTAATACGAATCACTTCACAACAAATGCACGCTACCACGAAACACTTAACGCCGTAGCAATGCGATCTCGAATAACCAAAACTCCAATTATTCCCCATAACGAATCACTTCACAACAAATGCACGCTACCACGAAACACTTAACGCCGTAGCAATGCGATCTCGAATAACCAAAACTCCAATTATTCACCATAAAGAATCACTTCACAACAAATGCACGCTACCACGAAACACTTAACGCCGTAGCAATGCGATCTCGAATAACCAAAACTCCAATTATTCACCATAATGAATCACTTCACAACAAATGCACGCTACCACGAAACACTTAACGCCGTAGCAATGCGATCTCGAATAACCAAAACTCCAATTATTCACCATAACGAATCACTTCACAACAAATGCACGCTACCACGAAACACTTAACGCCGTAGCAATGCGATCTCGAATAACCAAAACTCCAATTATTCACCATAACGAATCACTTCACAACAAATGCACGCTACCACGAAACACTTAACGCCGTAGCAATGCGATCTCGAATAACCAAAACTCCAATTATTCACCATAACGAATCACTTCACAACAATCGCACGCTACCACGAAACACTTAACGCCGTAGCAATGCGATCTCGAATAACCAAAACTCCAATTATTCACCATAACGAATCACTTCACAACAAATGCACGCTACCACAAAACACTTAACGCCGTAGCAATGCGATCTCGAATAACCAAAACTCCAATTATTCACCATAACGAATCACTTCACAACAATCGCACGCTACCACGAAACACTTAACGCCGTAGCCATGCGATCTCGAATAACCAAAACTCTAATTATTCACCATAACGAATCACTTCACAACAATCGCACGCTACCACGAAACACTTAACGCCGTAGCCATGCGATCTCGAATAACCAAAACTCTAATTATTCACCAATACGAATCACTTCACAACAAATGCACGCTACCACAAAACACTTAACGCCGTAGCCATGCGATCTCGAATAACCAAAACGCTAATTATTCACCAATACGAATCACTTCACAACAAATGCACGCTACCACGAAACACTTAACGCCGTAGCCATGCGATCTCGAATAACCAAAACGCTAATTATTCACCAATACGAATCACTTCACAACAAATGCACGCTACCACGAAACACTTAACGCCGTAGCCATGCGATCTCGAATAACAAAAACTCTAATTATTCACCAATACGAATCACTTCACAACAAATGCACGCTACCACGAAACACTTAACGCCGTAGCTATACGATCTCGAATAACCAAAACTCTAATTATTCACCAATACGAATCACATCACAACAAATGCACGCTACCACGAAACACTTAACGCCGTAGCAATGCGATCTCGAATAACCAAAACTCTAATTATTCACCAATACGAATCACTTCACAACAAATGCACGCTACCACGAAACACTTAACGCCGTAGCCATGCGATCTCGAATAACCAAAACTCTAATTATTCACCAATACGAATCACTTCACAACAAATGCACGCTACCACAAAACACTTAACGCCGTAGCCATGCGATCTCGAATAACCAAAACGCTAATTATTCACCAATACGAATCACTTCACAACAAATGCACGCTACCACGAAACACTTAACGCCGTAGCCATGCGATCTCGAATAACCAAAACTCTAATTATTCACCAATACGAATCACTTCACAACAAATGCACGCTACCACGAAACACTTAACGCCGTAGCCATGCGATCTCGAATAACAAAAACTCTAATTATTCACCAATACGAATCACTTCACAACAAATGCACGCTACCACGAAACACTTAACGCCGTAGCTATACGATCTCGAATAACCAAAACTCTAATTATTCACCAATACGAATCACTTCACACAACAATCGCACGCTACCACGAAACACTTAACGCCGTAGCCATGCGATCTCGAATAACCAAAACTCTAATTATTCACCAATACGAATCACTTTACAACGAATGCACGCTACCACAAAACACTTAACGCCGTAGCCATGCGATCTCGAATAACCAAAACTCTAAATATTCACCAATACGAATCACTTCACAACAAATGCACGCTACCACGAAACACTTAACGCCGTAGCCATGCGATCTCGAATAACCAAAACTCTAATTATTCACCAATACGAACCACTTCACAACAAATGCACGCTACCACGAAACACTTAACGCCGTAGCAATGCGATCTCGAATAACCAAAACTCTAATTATTCACCAATACGAATCACATCACAACAAATGCACGCTACCACGAAACACTTAACGCCGTAGCCATGCGATCTCGAATAACCAAAACTCTAATTATTCACCAATACGAATCACTTCACAACAAATGCACGCTACCACGAAACACTTAACGCCGTAGCCATGCGATCTCGAATAACCAAAACTCTAATTATTCACCAATACGAACCACTTTACAACGAATGCACGCTACCACGAAACACTTAAAGCCGTGGCCACGCTACCTCACGCATTAGATTAGAACCTCTAAAGAAATAAGGTCTAGTAAATATAATAATAAATATATATATTCTATCTTCCTAATTATATTTTAGACTTGCATAAAAAATCATCAATTTATTATTATTGTATAATTTGCCATACAGTAACCATTTTCTTATTTAGATTTAACCACTGATCTTATATTTAAAAGAGATAGATACATGCTATCCGTCATAGAAAATACGTCTAAGGACCTCAGCAAAATACGTTCTTATTGCGCGAGAGCTGCCGTGCTATTTTCTAAGAGCAAACATCGGTGCATCTTTGACAACATCCGTGAAACAAATGACGAGATGACAAGAAACGTTGGAAAAACAACCTTGTGTAAAAGGACGAAAAATAGATAAATAGCCCTACATTTGGCTTTCCACTCCACATACCCACAAAAGGTCAATTCGATTAAAAAAATACACTAATTATTATTGTAAGATTTATAATGATTAATGAAAATAATTATAGTAGCTCAATAATAATCGAAATAATAAGTTATAAGTGGTTTTTTGTGATAGGTTTGGTTTAAAATAAGTTTTATTTATTTTATCCTATGTCTTTCCCCGAGATATGACAAATGAAAAACACAAAGTCCAGCCATTCAGCCGTGCGTATTTCTAAGAGCAAACATCGTTGCATCTTTGACAACATCCGTGAAACAAATGACGATATGACAAGAAACGTTGGAAAAACAACCTTGTATATTAGGACGATAACTCATAAAGTATTTGACATCGGTAAGCTCGTCGTCGAGCGCAACGACGAATCATTAGAGAATCGCACGGCAGCTAGGACAACATTGACTTCGCGTCCATTCTAACATAACGAATCTACCTCTTTGTAATGTAAGATCATTGGATTTAAGTTAGTAATTGGCATGGCCAAGTTTTTTAAAAAGCGAGAAGTCCTTTGCCTTTTATTTGATGTACGTTGTAATTTAATAATTTATTTTAAAGCACTAACGCCTGCCAAAAATTTCAATTTTAGTTAGAAATATTCACATCAGCGGTATCCACACGTGTGGAAAAGGCTGTCAAGCTGCTCAATCGATTTATTTATTTTATTTATTTGTTCGTTACAATAAGCACGGCATACACCACTTACAAGTATTAATACATAACTATTATTCTATGTTTTCACAGAAACTCAGTAATAACTTAAGAATACCATTTGTCACAAAATAAGTGACATTCGGTGTTGGCGTCCAGAAATGCGTTGAGTCTGGTTAGAGAGCGACACAAGGGAGACTGGGCTCGGGCCACGGTGCGACGACTAGGAGTAGCAAACAGCAAGTGCCTGTGGCTTGGATGTATTTATCAGGAATGTACAGCGAACACAGGAGATTGTGAAGGGTAGGGCAGTCCATGTTGCCTCTTAAAATATTGCTGGTTTTAGATTAGATGTCGCTGCGTCCCCATACGATGGTTAAAGAGAGTTGAAACTCGATCGGTCAGCGAACCTCGGTTGCCTAGTGGTCACGGCATCTGGAACGGATAATCGGAAGATGCGGGTTCGAATCCCGTCCGAGAATGTGAATTTTTCTGTCTAAAGTCTCAACGTATTGTTATTGCTTTACAAAGGTGCTCATTTTTTCAATATAAAAACTCGGTTGACATGTAATCCGATACCCTGCTGAACGCATGGCGCGTGTACTGTTTTTGTGCGATGAACGCTCTGTTTAAATCCACAGTATTCCTCTCATTATCAATCCATATCGCTGTACAGTTCCCACGTAGCCATAGTATGATGCGAGGGCGGCTCTGATTGATACTATTCTATTTGATATCTATTTGATACTACTCTTCGTACTCCTTTGAGAGCAGACATTTTTTTTATTCAAACAATAAACAAACAAATATTTCCTCATTATAATATTACTTTACAGTTTAGTGTAGATGGTGCATTCTACAAAATCGGTAAACGTAAGTTTAATTGGACTTTTTTATTAATATTATAAATGTGACAAAATGGTGTTTTAGCTAAATTATTATTCTTACTGCGGGCATGTATTTCTAGGCAATTATGGCACATGCAGCTGTGCCGAAATGTCGAGGGATCGAAATAAATACAATACATGGCACGTATTACCTCTACTTTTTAGTCGATCTACGAGTTTCAAGCGGTTCTGTATTTTGTACTGAAACATCTGTTCAATCATAAGGACCCTTTTTTTTCTGCGATCGAACTACGTCATTAATATAAGTCGTACTGCCACTGAGATTTCCGTCTGGTTAGACAAGCCGGCATTTTGGAATCCAGCTATTTGTTTTCATTATCTCGAACTCTTCGAGAGCGTTGTCGTCTTCAATCAGATTATCAGATAGAGAGACTAGTATAATGTCTAATGGGAATAGAGAACGCTCTCTTTGTTCATGACTGTAAGTGCTGATTTAAAGAACCGAGCAATATCTATGAGCTCGCTTTATAACTAAGATGTATCGAACGAACGATATCGAAAAAACGATATTAGCAGAAATATTTTGTAACTGTCGGTCTACCGCTCGACGAGTCAACGTCTACTGAGGATGCCTCGTGTAGAGGCGAAACACGTGTCGAATCGTTTTTGGTTGATTGGGTTGTTTTGTGTGTTGTTTATTCTGTATACTTTCTATTTGCAGTTTATGCGGGAGGGAGGGTGCACACTGCAACTCAGCCATAAGCATTTCAACTAAGAGGTTGTTTTCAAAGGTTTCGACAGACATTTTCCTTGAAGAAATTGTTAGTTAATTTAATGTAAACTTTCATATTAACCTAAAATTAGAAAATTGAGGAACTTTTAGCAGCTCAGCTGTAAATACTACTTGGTTATGGTCACCAACATTAACCTGGTTAAGTAACAGTAGAACTACCAACTGTATACTACTGTACCTCCATATCTGTGTATACCGTGAAGCAGTAATGTTCGCATTTCTATGTTCTATCTTGAAGAGTAGTGGAGGTGGCAAAATTACAGCCACATACGATTTTACAACTTAATGTCTCAGGATTACGGACACAGTGCAGCCGTGCGATTCTTTAATGATTCGTCGATGTCCTCGTCACCAAGCTCACCGATGTCGAATACTTATTGAGATATTGCCCTTATACCTAGGGTTGTTTTTCCAACGTTTCTTGTCATCCCGTTATTTGTTTCACGGATGTTGTCAAAGATGCAACGATGTTTGCCATTAAAGAATCGCACGGCAGTTCGACACTTGTGATCTAATACATCTGTTATAGGCAGAGTTACGACTTAACACCAGGTGCGCCTTGTGTGATGTACAGTCTCCTAAGCACATAAACAATCTGTCGATCCGGTCAAATACACATGACAAAATATTATTGTACAAATACAAATACAAATAATTTATTTATAGCTCCATTGCTACACGTCATCATGTTAACATAAATGGTTAACAACATAAATTAATAGTAACATAATAATAATAAATTAGATGAAGTGAATTTAACAAATAATATACATATTATCAATTTAATATACTACTGTGTTGCACACAATGCGATTCGTACTGTCTGGTACTAGGTAAGTCCACTAAATTGCATTGAAGTATGATGCGTGTCTACCAGGAGAACACGATCATCAAAGAGTTTAAAATGCATACAGTTATAATGCAAAACAAGGACAGCATTAAAATCACATGAAATGGAAGCACTAAGTACCACCCTTTGCATCCGGGAGGGTACCGTCAGCACCGTACATTTCTGAACCTTTGAATTGAAAACGGTAAAAAAGCTAACGGAGATTTAAATATGAAATTTTGTGAAGTATCGCATTAGCCACAATTTTTTTATCTTTTCCTCCGTTCTGGAGGATTTGGCTTTGCATAACCACAAATTTTATTAAAATTAAACCTTCATAGTGTCAAATGTCAGAGTGAAACTTTGACTAAATTTTCACACCAAAACTGTAACAATCCATTACGCAATGTAATTTAAAAAAAAAATGCATTAGATTGTTTGGTTTGAAATTTCGTTAATAACGTGAAGATGGAAACAGCGATAATCAGAGTAATTTTCGAATACAAGTTAGTCGTATACAAGTCGTGGCGGACTTATGGGGGATCCCAATAATCTTAAATTATTTAATTTTTTTAAATATTAACCCCCATACGCAGAATCTGCGAAGTACATGCATTCTGTAGCTATCAATCCTGCAACTTACTGTATGCGAAATCAATACAGAAACGGGGTGGGAAAGGAGGAAATCGATAACACCCGTTTGAAATATAAAGCCTAGGTCTTTCCATCCCTGTCTGATCTGCAGCTGTTTCCTAGGTATAACACAGGACAGATATATGCAACTCCTGACGCTTTCATTTTACTCATGATCCGAAAGTAATTTCAGCTATTACTTAACCTGTGACGCAGTGACGTATGACACTAACAAACAAAGTTTGGTCTCCTTTTTACAGTTAGCTCTTGCATCATGAATAATTGATAACTTAAATAGAATTCCGTGACTTTAACTACAAATAAAACTGTGCGACATACGATTGCTACAGGTGGTTTTTATTGAATTCACTGCATTCAACAATTTTTTAAAAGTGTGTTGTGCCCATATAACGCTTTCGTTATACAACATAACTCTTAATAAATATATAACATAATTATTTTATGCTTGCTTTATCAATCCACCTGTTTCATGCAGACAATATAACAAACATTCATCAAACCTTTTACATTTTTAATATTAGTGTCATTAAATCTACTGAAGGAACAATTAACAAGTTTTAATATCACTTTTTTTCAAAAGTCAACGACAGTTAGGACGGAAGTTTTCAGGTTCGTCTCCAATACTCGAACATTTCAAATGAGAGATTTTTCAATATGTAGGTGGCTACGACAGCCGAAAAGACGACCACACCAGCAGAACGTTCTTATACAGTTTCATTATTCTAAACTAGCTGCTCTCCGAGGTTTCACCCGCGCGGTGATGGATGATGATGATGATGATGAAACTTATATAGCCTATGTTACTCAAGGTGAATGTAGCTTTCCAATGGTGAAAGAATTTTTGAAATCGGTTTAGTAGGGAGACCTAGGATAGTTGTGACAATTTTTACTTAAAAGAATATATCTCAATACATAATCATACCACAATTATGAACTCTATATGCAACTGTAGCTCAATCTTTACTCTTTTAAAAACAGTCATCAAAGTCAATAAAAGTTAAAAGGTTTCTGAGAAATTCCACAAAAACTGAAAGTACTCCCTTTGTCACAACTCTCCTGACACCGAGGTAAGTAGTGACAATTACGAAGTTATGTTGTGACAGCCGTGTATCTTGTCTTACATTTGATAAAGAAGAAGTTTTTATATAAATTATAAATAATACAAACATTATTTTGCATAAAAGTACTTTAATTGTAATTTTTGGCATAAATTGTAGGAACTACAAACAGATAAACATTAACATTACATTTTTATAAGTAATTATAGTATTATTACGAGATCAATCATTTTCAAAACAGTCAATAATGTTAATCTAGCTCGCCTCCAGTGCATTCTTCGTGAGACCAGCCTTTGCACTCCACGCACTGAACCCACTTCTCATTTGATCTGCTGCTTGCATAGGATTCAAGACAGCACAAGCAAAAACATTCATTTTCTGTATCCTCTTCCGCTTCACCTTCAATTTTGTCATGGTCTTCTTCTTGGCTTTTCTAGGTTTCTTCTTTTCTTCGCCTAGAACACGCTTTTTCACACTTTTTAACTTTCTACTGGCTTCTATGGCAGCTATTTCATCCTTGATAGGTGTGTCGGTGAGCACAGCTGATTTAATCTTGCGTCTGTTAGGCTGGTTCTTTTTTCTTGGTGGAGCTTTTGGCAACGGCCTTAATGCTTCTGGAGAAAACACATTAAAAGCAGTGGCAAGAGGAGTACGAGCTCTAGACGTGGAGGCAACGGGTTCTCTGTTAATGCTTGGCAAAGATAAATTAGTAGAGGATGTCGTGGCTTGATCTGTAGATACAACTGCGGCATGGGCTCTTAATTCATCGTTTTTATCAGTTCTAATGGATAGATTTGGCATAACAACTCTTGCTTCATTGTTTTCAACTGTAGCAATAGCGGAATTTGGTGTAAGGGGTCCGTTTTGTTTAATGGCCGTAGTTACTTGAACACTCAACGATTGCTCTGGTTCTGAATTGGTCAGAATACGATCAGTGACTTGACTGGGCAGAAAATCGGCTTCTTCAAAGATATCTGTATTAACAGGCCACGTTCCGGTTGCAGCGAAACCAGCACTTATATTCCTTGCAGTGATTGCTACATCAAATGCTGATTTTGTGATAGATGGAATATCATAGATACTCATGACTTTCCCAGCATTAGAGCGCATCCAATTATTACAAGCTGTATTAATTGTTTTCTTTAGGGGCCCAAATATTGCACGATCTAACGGTTGTAGTTTATGTGTGCAGTGCGGGGGGAATGTAAGCAAAATAATTCCATTATCTTTGCAGAATTCAATATTTTTCAGAGCTATGTGCGAAGCCTGAATATCTAGAAGCATCAGAGCTTTTTTCTCCTTTGATGGTCGGACGTGATTTTTAAAATGCTGAAGGAAAAAATGAAAGTCGTCCTCCTGCATCCATCCTGATCCATTAGCTGTTCCTACACAACCAGTTGGGCTATCACGAATGAAATGTTCTTGGAACCGCTTCCGTGGAAATATAAACATAGGCGTTATGTAATTGCCTATGGCGTTTCCAGCAAACGCCATGGTAACTAACGATCCTCTTTCCGCTGATGTCATCGCACTGACCTGTTTTTCTCCACGTCGTGCTATAACCCTGTCAGGCTTTTGGACTGTTGTTATGCCCGTTTCATCGACGTTCTAAATGTCTTTTGCGTCAAGCTTATGTTTACTTAAGACGTCTGTGTAGTTCTCGAAGAAAGCACCCACATTCGTTTTGTTAAAGCTTGTTGCGCGCGCTATGCTTGTTGCTTGTGGCAGTCTTAGAGATAAATTAGGATGTCGTTGCATAAATAACTTTAGCCACACTTCTGCAGCCTTCTCATTTTCTTCCCATGATGCCGGAATTTTCTTATTATATTTTTTTGCTAACGTAAAGGCAATACTTCTTCTTTCTTTTGTTGTGAGCCCATAATTAGATGCAGCACATGTCAACAAATACTCGCATAATATATTTTCTTCCTCTTCTGTAAATACCGTTGGACTGGCATAACCCATAGATGGAGCCACATCAGTTTCATTATCTTGAAAAGCCTGTTTCTTCTTAATATATCTATGCAACGACATGTAGTTGAAATTGTAAGAGGATGCGGCATTTCGAAGACTTTGACCTCTTAACGTTACTTCTTCGGAGGCCAGTTCGTAAATGTCGACACTAGCCATGCCCCTATCAGTCTTTCGTTTATAATTATTAGGCATACTGAAAAAACAAAATAGCAATTCACCACCTAAAGCTAAACCATATGCCCAAATAAATTCCTGAAAACAATGACAAGACTATTTTATAGATTTAAGATAGACTTTAATGTCGAACAACTTTTATGTCAAACAACTTTTATGTCAAGCTTAGGTTTTAATAATTAATGAAAATAAACGAATACACACTTAAACCAAAAAACATTACATAAAGCATATTAAATACGCTAATCAGAAAAAAAACTAAAATAGGAGAGTTGTGACAGCGTGTCACAACTCTCCTAGGTACCAAAAATCGCGACTTTGTTGAATAATAATTCGTAATTTCGAAACTAGATACAAACAGAACAAGACAATGCAACACTTTGTAATTTGAAAAACCGCACAATGTAGAAAAAATAGCATAGCCACCTTAATACACTCACTCACCACAATGACAATAGGTCACGATATAAATGCAAGTAAAATATTGATAAAAAACTTACTTTTCGGTTTTTTTTTCCTGTAGATGTCGTATTCACGCAACCGCTTTCCATGCGCGTCTGGCGCGTACTGCGTCAAGTAGCACTTCTCTAAAGAGACAATCGTGCGCTGTTGCCAGCTCGCTAACGGTCATAGGTTCCAAAAAATTTACTTTGTCACAACTCTCCTCTGTCACAACACTCCTTGGTTTCCCTACTTTTTGAGCCAATTAGTTACAAAAATACATACAAATCTTTCCTCTTTATAATATTTTAGTATAGATAGTATGGATAAAATACTCAATTATTATAAGATGTTATAATATAACTTAATTTGTAAAATTATCATAAATAAATAAAGTGTACCATTGTTGCCTAAGAAGTAACTGTGGTGTAAAGGTAAGTGCAATTTCACAAATTTCGAGGCAAGGTATCAGGAGAACATGAACAGTAGCAGCTTGGTATTTTCGAAAGCTTGGCTTTGGTTTTACTCTCATCTTAACTGACGGGAATAACGGATACATTCGTTCGTCGTTAATGACGAGAAAAACATAAAAAAAACGTTTCATGATTCTATACACTATATCTAAACTCGTGCACCATTACGAACACATATCGGTTAATAATCCACTATTATTACATGTCAACACTAGAAGAAACACAAATCTAGGAAAAAGAAACAAAATCACCCACAGCAATTGTTGGGGTTTTCCTGCCATCCACTACTAATTTCTTAGCTACCTACCACTTACAAATATTTCTTAAAGGTCAAAGTCAAAATCTTTATATTTGCAAATACATGGAAGACAAAGTTAATACATTGATTTCTATGAACACATTTCTCAAAGATTCGCGAAGACCCATTTCGTATGTGGCTCGGATGGCACGTTTTTGTAGGATAAAGATGTTCTCTATATCGCTGAACCCCATAGCAATTGTGAATCAAACGAACAAACGTGTGATGTTTAATATCTAATTATACGAGTCTCTCTACCGAAGATGATGCAAGTTAACACGCAGCAGCACGCCAGATTATGCTGTCCTTATCACAATTTTAGATTTATTTTATACCCAAAAAATCAAATAATGGCAACTTATTTGACCACAAAACACCTAGTTTTTCCTCCCGCCATCACCGCCGCCATGTTGTCGGTTCCTGTTCTCTCGGCCATCATTTTTCAGAGCCCTATTTTTCGATCGGTCATGGGACTCTAAAAGAAGCTAGGGTGGGTGGGAGTGTCATCATCTTCGGTATAGATACTCTAATTAGATATCAAACATCACAGGTTTGTTCGTTTGATTCTCAATTATACGAGAAGATGACGTACGTTAACATACAGATGTTTAGAGCATCGAAAAAATAAAATAATAGCTGGTGATCAACAAAATGTATATTTAATGTATAATCTTAGTTTCTAAATAATGTATCTATAAATTCATTTTGAGAGGATTTAGTTAGGTTTTTATTGTAGTATTTCAGAAATACATTAGAAGATTCGGACCAGCCCGCTGTTTTCCGGATAACTTCAAGGTTGACGCCTGCTCTGAGAGCAGCTGAGGTCGACGCGTGACGCGTACTATGAGCACCGTATAAACTAGTATCAATTCCGCTATTTTTCATAATTAGTTTAACCCAATGAGACAGCGTCTGCGAAACTACCCTGTGCGGTTTTTGATAGCTGATAAAAAGCAATTCCTCTTGACCCCGGAAGAAGTTCTATCCATATAAGATTTGAGACAGTGTGCTGGACATATTTTAAGGTTTTCTTTAATATATGGTAGCACAATGAATGCATGAAATGTATTTGGCCTTGAGGTTTTTATAAGGTCATCAATTTTTATATGTATTGTATCTAAATCAACTGAGATATTTATAATTTTAATCAAACTAAGCGTTTGCATTCTTTGTGCCGATGCTAATGCTAGAAGTGTTATTAATTTGTGAGATAAATCTTTCAATGCAATCGAATCATGGGGATAATAATTATTTAAGTAATTCAATACTAAATTGGGGTCCCTAGTGGTATCGTACTTTGGCGCTGGAGGTTTTAGACGATAAACGCCTTTAAAAAATCTTTTAATGGCATCATTACAGGTAACTTCCTGGCCTAATAGTATGGATAATGCTGACCGATGTGTATTCAGTATACTGTAACTCGCACCTGTATTAAATTTTTCTGTCATATATTCCATCACCTGTATAGTATTTGAATCACAATAACTTATACCCTTGTCTTTGCAATATCGCCACCATGATCTTAGTGACGTATTGGCAGAGAATGAAGCTAACACTATATCAAGAGATGCAATAGGAACTCCGCGCTTTAGAAGCAATTGCCGGATAATTTCCCTGCCATCAGGATTAGATCCGGAGGAGGGGATGCTGCTCTCTGAAAGGAGAGATAAGTAGATTTTGATTAGATTGAAAATATAGCACTTCCGAAGCAAGTAATGTAATCCACATCGGGTACCACGGTTGAGTGGGCCAGTATCGTACTACTAAAATTCCTTCAGCTTTGTCACATTTAATCTTGCACAATACTTTAGAAATTAAGCTAAAGGGTGGGAAAGCGTAAAATTGTAAGCATTTCCAGTTAAATGTAAATGCGTCAATCATTTCCGAATTCGGATTTAACTTCCATAAAGCGTAACGACGACATTTACGATTTTGGATACTAGCAAATACGTCAAGCTCAGGTACCTTAGCATACCAAATGAAGCTTTTATCTGATGAAAAGCGTAATCTGCTAGTTCCCATTCTGTGTCGCCATTCAAATGTTTGCGAAACTCGAAATCTGCAACTACGTTGTGTATGTGTGATTGAATATATGATGCAAAAATGTGTATCCTACGTTTTTCACACCATTGCCATATATCACGCGCAATTTTATTGAGGTGCGGGAATTGAATACCACCCTTTTTATTTATATATGCAATAGCTGTGGTATTGTCTATTCTTAGTAGTGTATCACAAATACTAAATCGTGATGCAAAAACTTGGAGACTAAAGGCTGCAAGTAACTCCAGACTGTTTATATGTAATAATAGCTGGGAATGTGTCCAGTGTCCGTGTGCTGTTTCGTTGTTACAAGCTGCACCCCGACCTGTATTTGATGCATCACTAAAAAAATTCTAGTAAATAATTTTTATTCTCAAAAGAGGTATTTGAGGAATCGATGTGATTCCTCCACCATATGAAATCCTCTTTTAAATGTTTCGATAGGTTCAAAATTTTACTATAATTGTTAAAGTTATTATTAAGAGCTAAGAATTTCTCTCTTTCGAACATTTTAGAATACACCCATCCATAATTGACGGCGGGGCACGCTGACGTCAATAAGCCAACATAACTAGCGAACGTTCTAATTGTACAGTTTTCTGTGTTCATTAATTTATTTGTAAATAGTTTTATCCGTGCTTTTTATCATCTGGTAACGTTAACTCATGTTCGTAGAATCGAACGTAAAACCTAAGAATGTACATGTTTTCTTTGGGTAAAATTGACTTTTATGTTCATTGATCAAAAACCCTAGTTTAGATAGTAAATATTTTGTGTTAACTAGGTTATCAAGACAGTTATTAAATGAACTTCCAATACACAAAAAGTCGTCTAGGAAATTTACAGATAAATGACCTAATGAAATAAAGTGGTGCAGGACAGGTTTTAATAATTTTGTAAATACACAAGGCGCTGTACAGAGACCAAACGGTAATACGTTAAACTCAAATAATAGATTCGTGTACTTTTTAGAATTCCAAGTGAAACGGAGGTAGATTCTGGCGCTTTTTGCAACTGGCAGTAAAAAATAAGCGTCTTTGATGTCCAATGTAGTCATGTAGTAGATTTTATCTATCAATTTTATATATATAGTATATAATCGTATCTATTTAATTGTTTTAAATTAAGAATTAACCTATGTTTTCCATTAGGCTTAGGGACTATAAAAATTGGCGAGATAAATTGATTTTCACAAGGGACGCATGTGGAAGTATAATCTGATACTAACATGTCCGTAATACATTCATCAATTATGTCAGCTTCTTTACATGTATATGACCTATTTGTTGTACATATCTGATGTGGTTGATAATAAAAAGGAATTTGGTAACCTTCCGCCCAAGATAAAATGGTTTCGTCATTAGTGATGCAACGCCATTCATGTATAAAATACTGAAGTCTGCCAGCAATCGGTAAAGATGTATCCAAGTTATGTACCTGTGATGAAGCAGTTAGCGCCGACTCGTTTGTTGCGGGTAAGGCCTCGCCCTTGAGCGAGCTGTCGCTGGCGGTGCGGGCGCACGACGGTAATCGCGTGACGTCGCGGGTGCTGACGGCAGTGGTCGATGATTAAATTTAGCCCTATTGTATCTCAACTCTGAAGCGGACGCTGATACGGCTTAAGATGATTTCAGGTGTTCCGATAAATTTGATCCAAACAAATGTTGGTCTATTATAGTATTTTTTATGACTTCTCGCTTCTGTTTGCTGATAGAATTGATGATGGCGAATCGTCTTGAAAGGGATTCTCTATGGTGTGTATCACATAAAAGCCGCCCGCATCACTCAGCGTCTTTATAACCTCTTGTGGTACACGATTTTGTGTTAATGTCAAGTTTAGGGCTTTCCGATTGCAGAGATACAACTCGCCATCTGATTTTGCTTTTGTTCACTATACGAGTCCCTTTTGATGTTAATATCAGATATTGCTGATTTTATATCCGGGTTAAGAATGGCCGCTTTCATGAATATACAATTTTCCGCCGGTACCTAGATATTTATTTAGTAAATCTTGTTTTTCTTCTTTCTGTAGCCCATTTCTTAGAATGTGTTGCCATCGTGTGGCCAAGTCTTTATGTAGGTTTTCGCTATAGGATTGGGTTTTTGTTGAGTCTGAGCCCAATAATTGCAGAATGTCTGGGTCCAGCTCGTCAGAATCGAGCTTATTACCTGTGGATATCCCTTGTGGGATCTCATCTGAAACGACGGGAAAAATATATATTATTGAGTGAGGTATAGATTACAGATAATCTACTTTATTCTCAATTCACTATAAAAAGTGGGTAGATTTTATTTTTATCCACACGCAATATATGCCGGAATAATATGCCATAATGAAGCGAATTAGTACCCACACACGATATACGTCGGGATAGTTACATTTCCACACACAATATATGTCGGGAATCTCGCAACAATAAGGCACAATCTTAGATTAATGATTAGTCTCCGCGCGCGCGCTTCGACTAGATAACGCCGGCGTACTTGCAAAATGCGGCAACTAATACTACGCCGAATTCGGCGTACTCGAGCCCGCTCGAGCCAGTCACGTCCCAAGCAGCGTGGTGGCAACGTACGCTGTGAAGCTCTTACCCGGCAAGCGCGAGCAAGGTTTGACAACCTTCTGTACCAACCCCCAGCACGGAAGGATTTGTACAGAAGGAATGTTTATAATATGTGCATAGTAATATATAATAAAATACCAAATGACATTAAAATATTAAATGGCAATAATTTTAGACGAAAATTAACTAGTTATTTGCTGGACAAGAGTTTTTATAGTGTTAAGGAGTTTAGAGACTCAAAATTGTAATGATTTGTTAATAATTTGATTTTAATGCTATTTATTTCTTTATTTTGACATTTATCTATTTTAATTACAATACCATATTTCTTTTTATAACTTGATATTTACTTTAATATTATATACAATCTTAATTTTTTTAAGTTCAAGAATTCGCACGTCTGCTTGCAGATTGAGTACAATTTGCCACATTTATATTATTTAAGACCTTTATGACTGTATTCTGGCGAATAAATGATTTGATTTGATTGATTTGATTTGATTTGATTACCGAGTGTTTTTTCGTAATTTTGGTCGTAATCCAAAGTAAAATGCCTGTTTGCTAAGTGAAAATGTGTAAAAGTAATACTAAAAGACATAATAAATACACTAGGATCATATACCATTAGTAAATACGATATAATTTCAAAATTTCAACATAAAATAACATCAACCTTAAACGCCACTCAGTGTTGCTGTATAATATAAGGATCAATTACCTGTGGTTGAGATTTTTAAAATGTGAATTTATTGTTATTATATTTTACTACTAAAATACGAAACCGAAATATTATAGTGACGAACTCAAGAAATTATGTTCTAAACTTTTACTCTCTTTCTGCATATAATTACGTGAGGAGTAAATAACGGTGCTATATATAAAATTAAATGATTCGGCTAACCAAGTATTCACTTCTCACCACTAGCTGAATCAAATTCTCTCGTATATACTATTATAATAGAGATAGAAATATAGTGTAAATTCCAAAAGGCAAATGTATCGTAAACTAGTACAAGTTAGTTGAATGTGATATTTAATTAATAATAATGATTTTTAGACTCTCCATTGTACATAATAGTACCTGTACATAATAGTAGGTTTAACTATGCTTATAAGATAATTGTTTTTTTTTTATTTCTACGCAGTTGTTAATTGTAAATTAACCTAAGACGTTACGTACAAAAGGTAGAACCAAATTACTGACTGGTAGAATGGAAATAGAAAGCACTGTAGGTACGAGTATTACTAAACACTTGTTATTTGTCTTCTCATATAAATATATAAATGCCTAGTTAATTAATAGTATACTATGATATAAGTGAGCTAAGTTTCTCATTATACACGACGCTAATGTATTTTTCTAAACTTCATTTATAACCAGTAACATAAATACTTAATCACAACATACGTTTTTTCCCATTAATTGGATGACAGTTTAGTAGCTAGCAACACAATTCTTCACGCACACTAGCATCCTCCCTATTTTCATTACACACACTACAATATTGAGTTGCCGCATTCACGGAGCCGTTGTTTTTAAATAGCGCGGTATCTAGTCGAAGCGAGAGCGAGACCAATGATTAATCTAAGGGTACAATTAACAATGACGGGTAGGTAAAATATTACTTTGTTCAATATTTTCACATGAAATTTACCTTGAACTTCTTGATCACTGACAGTGGGTTCCAAATCCTTCCTCAGAGGAATCTTCGGATGACGAAGAGATTATTCTTCTCCTGGGTTTAACCAACTTTTTCACTTTTTTCAGCACTCGATCGACGATATCCCGTTCGTCCCTATCTGACCACTTTGTTTTTTCCCATTTTTGTTGGAAGAGGAGCCTAGATTTTTCTTTACTTTTTTATGGGTGTGACACGGACAACACAAAATCACGTAGTGATGGTCGAGAGAACAGCAACCGACAACATGGCGACGGTGATGGCGGGAGGAAAAACTAGGTGTTTTGTGGTCAAATAAGTTGCTATTATTTGATTTTTAGGTATAAAATAAATCTAAAAGTGTGATAAGGACAGCATAATCTGGCGTGCTGCTGCATATTAACGTACATCGTCTTCGGGAGAGATACGATGTATAATACCCCGTATGAGAGCGTCCCGCACGCAGTCGTTGCGGTTTCCCGGCACACGAGGACCTTTGTCTACTACGCCGACGACGAGGATGATGCTATCGGACGGTTTGTGAGGCAAGCGACGGTTGCGAGCGAGCAAATCATATCATCATCGAAACAGCGTGGTGATGGAGGCCCTGCTTCAGCGCAAAGTGGGCAACGTGGGCTCACAATAAATGTACTAATGCATTTGCTGTAATATATGTAGTTTTTCGAATTGTATGTAAGCTAGCGTCTAGAAATTATAACTGACAAAGAGATGGTGCGGGCATCCAGAGCAGATATGCTCACGGAAATGTGTTGGCAAGGTAGCGTGTGTGGCGGGTCGCCATCCTCCCTCAGAAATGGTTGAGGAAGGCGATGGCTGGCACATGCGTCAACTCGTGAACGGGTGCTGTTTGCGGGCACTGGTCTGCTGTGAATACTTGCACCAACTCAGAATAAAATGTATCAATAACTTTAAGTGTATTATGTTATATGTATGTTGCATAAGTTAAATTAAAAAAAATATATGTTCCTCATGTACCTATACCCTCAACCAATGATTAATATTAAAGTAGGAATCAATCTACCCTCAAAAAATATATAAAATATAAATTATTTTATTACTCTAAATGTTATTACTACAAAGGTATGTATTTTGTTGTATGTTATAAATTTATAAGTAAGTTGTCAAAAATCTGCAAGTTTAAAAAAAGGCACGGACCCTGGAGTCGGTGGTAGTTTAATAATGAAAAAAATACCCCGTATGACATTACTGGTGCACGACGTTTTAGCTAATAAATGTTTTGTATTCTTAGCTAGATATTATGGTCCTATGATGCGATATGTGAGTATTAATGTGCTTAAGGTGTACACTAACTTAATAGTATTATTTTTCTAAGCATTACTGTGCGAAATGACATGTCCGAGCTTTCTGGGGGAAAATGGTAGTATATTTTTGGACTATGACTAAAAACGGTGGTTAGATCTTTATGAAAGATAACTATTATTAGGTAATTATACCTACCTTAAAAGTATTTAGAACTAGGTATGCACTACGCATGCCTAGTTCTAAATAGGTATATACTGAGTTACCAATTATATAAAATGGCTCTGATGTACCATTATCTGCCTACATGATTTTTAGGTAATTCTTCGAACAGAAGGTTCGAGGTATAGGAGCTATCAAGTTAATTTATGAAAGCTACACAGTTTTTAATTTAACACGTAATTATCAATTTGTGGTTTATTTCTGGGCTCTACCTCTTCTTCATCTATCTTAATGACATTCCTATACAAATCCGTACAAGCTTAACCTGCTTTGCAGACGATACCGCTTCGTTCACTTCAAATAAGGACATTGACTTGATAATTAATCGACTACAGCTGTCTATTGATCTTCTTATATCGTACTTTCAGAAGTGGAAACTAAAAATCAACCCTTTGAAAACCGAGGTCATATTGTTTCACTAGGCAGCACTCTCTTCCTAGTCGTACACTTCATATTGAAGGGCATAACATTCCACGGAGACTCTCCGTCAAGTATTTAGGAATTATTCTAGACAATAAACTAAATTGGACTGAGAATATGAACAATGTTAGAATAAAAGGTATTCAATCTCTCAATAGTCTAAGGCCAGGTCTAAACAGACATTCCTGCCTCAGCAGCCAAATTAAACTAAACATCTACCACACCTTCTCCGATCTTTCTCCGATCCGACCTCGCATAACTTTATGTCTGCCCAATTCGGAGCAGGACTTGCCTCACCAATATCGTCCAAAAAAGCCGTTAAGCTATCATTAAATACCTCACTTTACACAAACCTAAATAAACTACACCTAACAATAGATCTCCCAAGTATAAAGTCATTTATACATACATTGTCCAAAAATTGTATCTTTATAAAAACCCAGAGAGTAAAAACAAATTAATTAAAAACATTGGCTAGTCACGAAAATGAAACCTTAAAATATATCGATACATATAAGCGATATAAATTACCCCATCACTTATTCCTCGACTGCGATGAATAAGGTTATGCCACTGCAAGCGCGTGTGCTATGCTGTTTCGGAGTTGCGCGCCATATTGACCCGTATTATCCAGAGATATGAGGAGCGGTGTGGCGAGTTCGGCTTGCATTGCAGCGTTTTTCTTGCGCTTGTGTGAGTGAAAGGTACACATATTATTATGTAGCTACCTGCCTACCGCTTAGCGTTCTGCTACGGTGTTCATATTTTATGGCAATCTACTGTCTTAGGTTAATTAATTACTACGTGTATTTAGTATACAATTTCCAGTAATATATGTAAAGTTGTCTGCTAAAGCTTACATGCATAGGCATGTAAGCTTTAGCGCATGTTATTATAGTAAAAAAAACATACCTAATATCTACTGTATTTGATAAAGTTTAATATCATAAAATAAATTGTTTATATTATAAGCGCACCAGCATTAAAATGTCACTTATAGTCACGTATTGTCGCTTCTAGGATTCCATGTACCTACGCTACAAATAAACAGAACCATTGTGTTATGTTTGAATAAAGATATTTTGAAATGAAATGAAATGGGCTAAGATAAGTGGTGCTAGTTGTTAGGTCCAACGTATGAACTTGCCTTTATTTGAAGATTTTTTTTTTAATTAGTTTATATTAGATTTATAAAAGTAGTGGCAGCTATATCGATGCACTTTTTCTACTTAAATAAATGTTTATTGATATCTCTGCTTTAAAAAGCCTATGCGCTGGACTCTTTGAACTGTGTATAGGCATGTTTTCGCCCTGAAAAAGTAAGTAGCTTTTTTGATTCAGTTTGTGTTCAAATATATGTTGGCAGCCTCCACTGTGAACAACTGTTTAGTGCGACGGACGATATACATGATGCACTTATAGTATTCAACACGTTTTAAGACGAACTTCGACGTTACGGCGATGTTGTTGTTTAGTGAGTTCATACAGTGCCCACTTTCCAAAGTTTTCCAAGGTTTGTTACTAATTTTATGAGATCAAATGCACTACACCGGTATAAACTTGCTTTTAGTTGGTCAAACTATTCAAGTGTAGTATTATTTATCTGAACTTTTATGCGTAGTTCGGAAAGACACCGAAACAAGTAGATACTGGACGGGTGCTGTCAGCTCCTGACTTCGATAAAAAGGAGGATTGTCTCTAATACTCGTAACTCTCTTATGAACAATCTCATCTCAAATCTATTTTTTATGACTTAGGTTCACATTGACGGAACTAAAAATATATCATATACACCACATATTTCAGCCTTAAAAAAGTTTTTATCTATATTCACAATTGTATTTGACATGAATTAATGAATTTGTATACGTTTTTTCGAGGTGCAATTGCATGATTTCAGCGGCGTCCGCACGCGTTAGCAGCTGACAGCACGAGTTTCGTTTCATCATACATATGTATAACATACATATATATAACATCATAATTATTGTCACGTAAACAAGCTGGATCTTAATCCATCAAAGTGCTCTTTCACAACTTTAACCCGTAAGAAAAACGTTATAACTTCTACTTATAATCTCAAAAATGTGACCCTTAACAAAACTATTCTCATCAGAGATTTGGGTGTCATCCATGATTCTAAATTACTCTTTGATAATCACGTATCTCGTGTAGTGTCAAAGGCCTCAAGAGCCTTAGGATTTTTAATGAGAAGTTCCGTTGGTTAATAAAGCAAACAAAAATTAAGATTCTCTATTGCATCTTTGTCCGAAGCATTTTAGAATACGCGTCGCAAGTATGGAATCCGTACTTTGAAAAATACACTACTCGAATTGAGCGAATTCAGATGAAATTCATTAAGTTTCTGTGTTTCAGATTACACATTCGTTATAAATCCGAAAACTATCTACAGGTTTGCAAGCAGCTCCATCTGTTACCCTTGAGACTAAGACGTGATATATCAGACATAACCTTTTTAACAAAAATAGTATCCAATCAAATTGACTGCCCAGACCTTGTTGGTAAAATTAATCTACATGTCTCCTACAAATCGTTTCGATTTAATCCACCCCTATCTTTGTCAATTGTTAATACCAAATATCGACAAAATTCATTCATGTACAGAGCGAGTAGCAAATTTAATAATATATGTAAGAAAGATGTAACAGTAGACTTATTCAACACAAGCGTAAGCTCCATGCGGCGTTTGCTTAGTCGAACAGTAGCATTTTTATTTGTATAACACATCATCGATTGTATAACATCTTGAACCGGCTGTTGTATCATATATATTTCTATTTATTTTGATTGGTATTACGAATGCTCACGCTATTCATTTTTAAATCTGTCTCATATACGTGAAGACCTATTTAATCTCTGGTTATTTAGGCTCTCTGGTGATTAATTTATAAGACACTATTTTGTTAATTTAAGCTGTTGGACTTCCTATGAAATAAATAAATGAATACATGTTGACAGCTAATATTTCTATTATTTATGTATTACATTTATATACATTTTATTAATATCAAAGATTTAAATAATCATCCTTGATAAATACAATGTGAAGCCCACTATTTTTACTACATGTGTACAAACAATTTGCCACTTAAATTTGGTGTTCACGTATCGTGCAATGCTTGTTGTGCAACCAACTACCAGGCTATCATAAGTTTCAGGAAACTCAACAGCTGTAGAATTGCAAGGACATGCATCCGAGAAGCGTTATGAAGCTCTTCGGTGCATGAATGCTGCTTTTATGCGAGGCAAAGCATCAAATGTACCAGGCTATCATGACTGTTAAGGAGCTTTACGTGCGATTTAGATGGGTGGCTTGGGTGGGAGGATAGGGTGCCTAGGGAGGACAAGGTGGCGAGGCGATAGACTGCGATTCTAGATTAATACTAAACTGTTATATAACCTCAGAAACACAACGGAGAGGTAATACAGGAAAGGTTTGATAGCTGGTAGATATTGATTCATTAAATCACCTCGTTTTACTGGTACAAGTACTTTAAAAGCTCTCTCTTAATTGCTGGCGTTCGTAAAATTGCATTAGATTACAATCTTGTTCTTGTTCCTTGGATTTATTGTAGGTACTAGATCAAGAAATAATAGATTTTATTTAATATATTATACATTATTAAACGTAAGTTATTTTTATAGACAGGCACTTCTCGTGTATTTGTATACCTACACCACTGAAATGCGCAGCTAATGACTGAATGACTGATTTTTCTTAAAGTTTTATGATTTTTCGCAGTTGCTATAGAAAAAAATATTTTAGTCATCATCTCGGCTGTAGGACGTTCACTGCTGAACCTATACCTCCCCATACATTTCCAGTAGAGAAGGCTGGAAGCAGTCTGATGCACCAACGCCATCCTGCGACGTTTATCAGTTTGTTTTATAGTTTTCAGTTGAAGCATCCAATATTTACAAATATATGGTTACTGATCTGGACTTTACAATCTTGTCTTCAAAGTCAAAGTCAAAATCATTTATTCAATTTAGGCATCAAAGACGCACTTGTGAACGTCAATTTTTCATTATAATGTACTTTAAAGACTACCGCCGCGTTCCAAAATATATAGAGCCTACCGAGAAGAAGCGGCAAGAAACTCGGGGCCATTCTTTTATATAAATGTTTTCACAATGTTTCTACTTAGGTACTACAAATATTACATTTTATGGGTGACAGAATGACAGCTTGCCAGAAATGGAGTATCCAAGCATCTTCCTCTTCTATATAATATGTAAGACTGTATCGCCAATTTCTTAAAAGTACATTAGTAACATACTCGATCCGCGCTAACTCATATTATTGTGAATCTCGATTGAGCGTTTGTCAACCTTTACATTGAGCTGGTACGCTGGTACGAATGCACGAACGAACTTTTACAACGGTAGGCCTCTAGTGCAAGTGGCCGCCTTGGTTGGAACCAGATGTTCTGCCGCGAAGCAATAGCGCGCAAATCTTCCTGCGTTAGGGTGTGAAGGGCATTGTAGGAATTGGCATTGCTTAGCTAAAGAGACTCAACCACCTGTGGCCCGAGCACGAAAATCTGCTTGAGTATAACGTTATCGTATCGTTTACTTACTCAGTATAAACTATGAGTTATCTGTGCCACTATTGTACTAGATAAATGACAGTTTGTACTAAATACTTTAACGATGCGATTACGGTACACTTAAATAGATTTTCGTGCTTGGGCCACTGATATCTCGGAGACGGCTACGCTTAGCGACCGGAGCTCAGTATGCTGCGAGCGCCCGCCGCGTGCGCACCTCTCTGTTTTGTTATAATGTAATAAAAGATCGAAGATAAAAGTTGGAACAGCCATTACGCGTTTACTTCATACCGGGTCAGGTTCACACTTTATGTCGGGCTCTCAGCCGATATCAGAAGTGGGATGGATCCACCTCCACTCCAAGCAGTAATAACCGGACGTCGATATCCATCCTGTCAAATTGCGATGACCAAATTCGTCGAGAACTGAACCCGGTGGCCATCAACAACAAGCAGCCGTTATTCCGCACATTTCGTGGCTTCTATTTGAAACGAAGTAATTAAGACCCAAGTTCGAGTGATTAAGAGCCGAAACGTTACCGAAATACAACACCATTTCGAGGAAACTGTAACCACTGCGGCAGAATGGGACATCGATACTATGAGTGTCGTGACCAAATTCGACTGCGGCAATCTGCATCAGCGCCAGGAAAACGTCCGGTGACGTTTACGTCGGGTTTGCGTCCGCAAACGTCCTGCTGCGTGTGCAGTGACACAAGCCACATCGCCTCTGCATGTCTCCAGCGTTACAGGAAGAAAGAAGACATTTATGCCAGTACTGGTGTTGGTCAACTGGTCATCCGGCATGTCAACGTGTATTGGCGAGCTTCGCATGGTGTTTCAGATAAGTGACATTGATTTACCGTTTAAATTCTTTTCAGTATCTGAATGTAGTTAGGTAAAACAGACTCATTAGTAAAGCAGACTCATAACAAAGTACTTAGAGCACTGTTATTACTTTCTTTGATCATAGTATTTCACTACATGGTGCGCAGTTTCATGAACGTTTCTTTTTGAACACGAACAGTTTCTTGTAAAAAACGAAGGCAGTTGCCTACTATAATACTTTAACGTTCCTTCTGTGATACAGAGTAATTGTCAGTAGGTCAGTGTACGAAATTGATGTTTTATACCACGATTTGCTGAAATCTGTCTTATAACGGCGTGACATTTTAAAGACAGACATATCTGTAGAAATTAATAATGTCGAAATTACTGTTGCCATGACTAAAACGTTTTAACTATTGTTTTGAAGAATTTAACGAAAACATGATCGACATAGATTTGGTAGGTAATTAATCAGTTAACAATTCTCAAAAAATATTCTAACCCTTTTATTAAATAAGACCGTGCAAAAAAGACCCTATAATTTGTCTTCAACCGAACATAGTTAACGAGAAAGTTAAAGATCTGTTAGATGTATGAGAAAGAGTCTCTCTTTTTGAAAGCCCCATTCTAATGGTGGAAAAAAAGGATGGTGTGGGTTCTGAACTTGTTCTAAGACCCCAACAGATAAAATCGTGAATTTTTAGAACTTGAGAAAGGGTAGCTTTCGTGAAAGAACTAATTGCTAAATTTCAATCTGATGAGTTGTCTTCTGTAATTTTAAAACACGTACGACATTATACCAAAAATACCACGAAGTAATATTACTCAATGGTTACCTATGCTACCTCAATCTTTGATGTGATCTCTTATAAGCCACGTACATGATGAAATAAAACATCTAGGGTACGAAAAAACAATTTTGACAAATTGTACGATCTCTATTGGTTTCAAAGTATAGTACGATATGTAAAAACTGTTTGTGGATTCTTGTGTCATATTAAGTCCATAGGCCCATCAGGTGCTTAACAATTACGTCTACATCTAATCCCAAAAGCAGGAGTTCCTTTGCACACGGTTCACTTGGACCTTACAGTAAAATCAAGCGGTAAGTGACAGAAAGGAATTCTGTTCCGTTATCATTCATGCCTTTACGTTGTACCTCTTGTTGAAACATACGTTCACGTTAAACTCTTTCGATGATATCAAAACAGTAAAAAATCCCGTTATTTGATGCACCAAAAAGGATAACAGCTGATCGTGTCCGTTCATATGATAATTCCGATATTTAGGACGTCTGTAAAAGCAACAATACAAAACTGTATGCTCACTACGGGCTCCAGTAGGCAGCAGTAGCTTATGGGCAGGTCGAGAGCGTAATGCAGTTTGAAAAATCTTCTTACAATTACTGAACGTATGTTTGATTAATCTTGACAAGACCCACTAGGAGGCATTATCTTTGAATAGCACTCGCTGTACAACGGTGTTCACTTCGATTGAATTGATGTTAGGCATTCAGGGTGACTCACTTAAAACATCTAAAAACAACACAGGCTGTGATGAGCCTAGCAGATTAAATATCAAGTTGGCGCAGTCTATTCCGATGATAAAAATAAAATAAAATTGGCCTAACTCGATGTCGTTCCATTTCTGAGAGGTAAATCTAAAGTGAAGCCGTATTCCGTTGGAAACGTTTATGTTAAAAGTGAAGAATGATATTAAACATAACCGACAGTATTAAGGCCCTTTCCAGATTACTTCTGTTTTAGCCAATGATTGTACGGGTTAAAACAAATTAATGGCTCTAATAGAATCTACAAGTACGCCCATGAAAATTTGCGTGAAGCATCTCGGTAACCTTTTGGTCCGTTAGATATTTCGTGTGATGGCGTGACGGCGGTTAGCGATGAAACAACCTTGTTCACTATAATGTCAACTTAGCTTATGACACAATGTCCTTGAATAGCAACACCATATTTGTGATTAATAGCGAAAAAATATCTGCGAGCAATAGCAATTTCATATTAGTAAGTGGAAATAAGTCTCTGAATAATCTTTAACAGATATACCATATTCAATTGTTATTACCACCACGAATGCCACTGTACATAGATCTAAATATGACTCAAAACAATAAAACGATTAAAAAATAAGAAAAACAAAGAAATGTCTAAAATTTGCGAATGAAAAAATATGTGTCTGATGGCGTTGAAGGGTTGATCCGGTCCAACGCCACTGCTAAAGGGATATTAATCCGGCCTAGCATAAAAAATGTGTAAAAAATGGAGAAAAAAAGTGTTATAAAAAGCTTTCAAAGAATAAATAAGAATAATATCACTGTAAGGTTAATGACCTTACCAGATGAATTGTGGTGGTGATTTCAATCGTGTGTGTGTGTGTAATACCTGAAGGGCTAATATTAACTGGACCAGATGAATGTGTGTGTAAGCAGATAGCTTAAGATATCTGTCAATTATTATGTCAGGATGTACGAACGATGATTTTGTTCCCAGATATCACGTGAAACCTGGCGCTCGAGGACGACGAGCTTATGTCAGCAAGGCCGTGACGGCGTCGGCCGCCTACTGTGACGGAACACGTGGAATGGGCGAGCGGATGAGTCACAACGCGCCCACCACCACAGTCGCCTATAAAACGGCTACCGACCAACCGACCGGAGCCCCCGATGACAGTAGAAGACGTTTCAATTGCGATCGAGGCTCTCAGTGACCACCTCCGCACCGCAGTAGGTGAATCCTCAAAGCAGGTCCAAGTGGCGGATGGTCGCCGCTTCGAACTGCCCGAGGGTGCGAGGAGGTTACTGACAGCTAAGAACGCCGCCACTAGGGCGTATGACTCGATGCCAACCCCAGAGAACAAAGCCACCATGCGCTATTTACAGCATGCTGTAAGGAAACGCATGAGTGAGCTGCGTGATCAAAGGTGGGACGACAAACTGTCAGAGATTGAGCCAACTCACCAGGCATACTGGCAGTTGGCTCGAGCTCTGAAATCTGACGGACAACAGACAATGCCTCCACTCATTAGACCACCTCCCCTCTCCATAGCGTTCCTTGACGAAGACAAAGCCGAGTGTTTAGCTGATAGCCTTGAGGCTCAGTGTACTCTCAATGTAGATCACGTCGACCAGAATCACCTCGATTCGGTGGAATCTGAAGTCGAACGTAAAAGCTCTATGTCCATCTCTGACCTCCCACTTCTCCCACCGGTAAAATCATCCGAGGTAGTGTCTCTGATCAAGAGCCTCAAGACCCGTAAATCCCCTGGTGTTGATGGTATCAGCAACAAGGTGATTAAACACTTCTCAGTCCCACTAGTCCATCTCTTAGTTAGCATCTTCAATGCGGCTATGAGCAACTGCTCCTTCCCAGAAACTTGGAAGCATGCCATTGTCATTGGTATTCACAAACCAGGCAAACCGGCAGCCGAGCCCTCCAGCTACCGTCCCATAAGTCTCCTTAGCTTTCTGGGGAAGATTTACGAGCGGCTCATTGTGAACCGACTCTGGTCCCACGTTAGATCCAAGAACCTCCTTCCCGATGAGCAATTTGGTTTTAGAGCCAAATACTCTTGCATCCAACAAGTGCACCGCGTAACGGAGCACATCCTAGGCGGTTTCAATAAGAAACCAAAGCCCCAAGGAACCATAGCTGTCTTCCTCGACGTAGCGAAAGCGTTCGACAAAGTCTAGCACAACGGCTTGATATTCAAGCTGTACCAACTGGGTGTGCCAGACCGTCTTGTACTCATCTTACAAGACTTTCTCAGGGATCGAACGTTTAGCTATCGCACCGAGGGAACGCTCTCCTCCCCGCATCCCATTCACGCAGGTGTCCCTCAGGGCTCTGTACTCTCACACATTCTCTTCTCGCTATACACCAGCGACATCCCACGATCTGAACCTAATGTTCAGATCGCTCAGTTTGCGGATGATACTGCAATCTACTCTACTGGCTGGTTCAAGGTCAGGCAGAGATGCGCCATCCAACGAGCCATCACCGTAATCGGTGCATGGTTTCGTAAATGGCGGATTGCAGTAAATCCTAGCAAAAGTGCAGCAGTGTACTTCACTGAGACCCGGCGGAATCTCATGCCGTCACCCATAGTCCTATTCGGCGAACCCATCCCTTGGGCTAAATCTGCCAAATACCTGGGCATCACCCTTGATCGCCAACTCACTTTCGCGAAACACATCCAGATTGTTCGCAATAGGGCGGCCTTCATTATGGGTCGTCTTAATCCCCTCAGGCAAAAACAGTAAAATGTCTCTTAGAAATAAGACGACTCTTTACAAACTTTGCATCCGCCCAGTCATGACTTACGCATCTGTAGCGTTCGCCCATGCTCAGAAACACGACCTCCACAAACTTCAAGTGATTCAGAATTGCTTTATGCGCAGGGCAGTGGGCGCTCCGTGGTACTTACGGAACGCCGAACTGCACTGCGATTTCACCCTCCCCTCTATTACAAAGTATATCAAAGACTGCTCCCGCCGCCACTTCGACAAAGCTCCCCACCACTCGAATCCCCTC
Organism: Selenia dentaria; assembly: GCA_917880725.1. Lineage (NCBI taxonomy): Eukaryota > Metazoa > Arthropoda > Insecta > Lepidoptera > Geometridae > Selenia > Selenia dentaria. The sequence continues at coordinate 43,398,882 of OU862876.1, forward strand.
GTGGTCGAAGCGGCGAACTACTCCACTGACATAACCGATCCTCACTTCCTTCCCCCCCCGTCGCCGTCCAAGGCATATTTTGGGTGACTCGGACGACCCCATCGCAGCCTTAGTTACTTCGGCAGCTTTAGCGTCGTCCCAAGGGAACCCCGGTAAAGGTTGTAGACCCGACCAGGGCTGTGATCCCGATCGCATTGTAGGCTCCGGCCGAGATCTTCTTTGCAGCCCCAGTCGCAGTCGAGGTAATCCACACACACACGATTGTAGTCCCAGCCACGGTGTGGGTGGGAGTATACACCGCGGCCCCGGGCGCGATGTATCCTCCGGCCCAGGTAATGGCTGTGGACGAGGTATCACCGGTTTTCTATGTAGCCCCAGCCATGGTGCGGGCAGGAGTCTACACCGCGGCCCCGGCCTCGATGTAGACTCCGGCCCAGGTAACAGCTATGGGCGAGGTACTCAAGTTTCTTATTGTAGCCCCACCCAAAGTACAGTCATGAGTGCACAACGCGACGATCCTGGTCGCGGTGTGTACCCATGTCGCGGAAATGGGGGGAGGCGAGGTATTTCCGTTTGTAGTCCCAGTCAAGGTAGTGATTCCGATCACGGTGTAGGCTCCGGCCGAGGTAATGACTGTGGGCGAGGTACACATGGTTATGATTTAGTGGTAAACACAGTCAAACACCGAGCTCGCCGGCGAGCTCGAGGCAAAAATTTTGTCTTGGTTAGATTCTCTCCAAATAGTCGTAGAGTTAAAATTCATAGGGCCCACTTTCAACGGTACACTTATGTGCCGGGCGATTCTCTCCTACTCCCCTCTCTCCTGGCGACGGCCCAAGCCGAGGTCCGTACCTTAGTGGTGCCCTTGAGCAAGTCGCCTATTCCTCTCCTTGCGGCGAAGCGTCTTCAACGCTCGCCTTAGGCGGTGCGCCCTCTGCGCCCGCATCTGGCTAAGTGCCATCTGCGCTCGCCAACCGTCCGGCATCAAATGCCGGTAGAGGCAAACAGCATTAGTTCGTTTTAAAAAAAAAAAAAAAAAAACGACCGGAGCTCAGATTGCTGCGAGCGCCCGCCGCGTGCGCACCTCTCTGTTTTGTTATAATGTAATAAGAGATCGAAGATAAAAGTTGGAACAGCCATTACGTGTTTACTTCATACCGGGTCACGGTCACACTTCATGTCGGGCTCTCAGCCGATATATATATTCTTAAACTATTTATTTATTTATTTAGCACAACATAACTTACAGACTAATCCAAATCATTCAAGGCAGAACTAAGGTAAGCAATAAGTTAGCAATAAGCAATAGTTCCGCTCGAAATTTTCCTACCCTATCACAATATATATCTAAATAAGGCTTTTGAGTGGTCATGTCGTTGATTATTGTTATTATTATTTTTGTCATTATTATGAACCAGCAAAACACTCACCTTAGGAATCGAATACATCGACCTGGGTTTCGAGCATGTCCGATGCTCATCTTCAGGGCGAGCTCGCTGACTGACGCAGACGCAGACGAGTTCAGGAAACTTAGCTAAGTCTTCTCGTCACAAATATCTCAGTGCCTCAATACAAGAGTCTTTGACCAATGTGTGTTACCAGTGATGACATATGGCACTGAAACGTGTATTACTATGGGCCTCATAACTAAGCTCAAAGTTCCACAACGAGCTATGAAGAGGGTTTTGCTCGGGGTTTCTCTACGTGATCGAATCAGAAATAAGAAGATCCGTAGTCGAACTAAAGTCACCAACATATCCCAGAAGATAAGCCAGTTTAAGTGGCAGTGGGCAGGCCACATAGCCCGCAGAACAGATGGCCGATGGGGCCGGAAGGTTCTGGAGTGGAAATCGTGGACCGACGAGCGCAGCGTAGGTCGTTCACCAACAAGGTGGTGTACCTGATAAAGGTAGCAGGACTACGTTGGATGCAGGCCGCTTCCAACCAGTCCTTTTGTAAATTTAATTTCTGGGGGAGGCATATGTTCAGCAGTGGACGTCCTACGGCTGAGATGATGATGATTGAATTGTGGACAGTGTTAGTTTATTAATAACATATCTCGATTGAAGTACCATAAAATTACGATATACAATATTTTACTGCAATATTTTGATTGGATCTGTTAAACAGGTCTTTCGAAATAAATGTAATGTTCGACCAGTCACTCTTTTTAGCAGGTAAAGTTTATCAATCCAGTTTATTTTTGATTTTGTATGTAATGGAGGTAGTAAGTGTGATATGGAGGTAGAAGAGTCGCTAGATTAACACATTCACGATACATTAAAATTATATGGAACTTATTATGTGTAACAAATAAGCTAAGTTACAAAAATTAAATGTGAGCTAAGTTTAGATTAAGTTATCTATCACAAGTATATAATGAAAGTTCATGTATCTGTTTCCTAACGGGCCATATTCCTGAGATGTTTCATATAAAGTATAATATTAACACTCATCCATAAAAGTCACATAATAAGATCACCACAAAATGAAGTCTTGCCTATTAACGGAAAAGCTCCCACTGTTTTTGTTTGTTTTTAAAGGTCTTTATTAATCATACAAGTTAACAGAGTATTAACTAGACACAGTCTTAGACTAATACAAGCTACATTATATTATGAATATTGCAGGCTAACATCGCCTATTTTAGTATTTTTACTAACTTAGTAGTTATGTAATTTAAATATAATTTTGTGTATCAGTTAGGTACTATTATTGAGAGTGGACGGTATAAATGTCATGGGTGAGACCCACATACATATTGATTTAGGATATCGTTTAAGAAATGTAATTATATATGACGTGCCTAGTATAACGAACACTGTTAAAAGGTCCATAAATAATCCTAATTCTATTTCAAAGTCAAAGTCAAAATCATTTATTCAATTTAGGCATCATAGACGCACTTATGAACGTCAACTTTTCATTATAATGTACTTTAAAGACTCTAGCGCCGCGTTCCAAAATATATAGATACCACCGAGAAGAAGCGGCAAGAAACTTGGGGCCATTCTTTTTATATGGATGTTTACAATGTTTCTACTTAGGTGCTACAAATATTACATTTTATGGGTGGCAGAGTGACAGCTTGCCAGAAGTGGAGTATTCCAAGCATCTTTATCTTCTATATTTCAATTACCTATCTCATTAAACTAATAATAAATTAACCTTTATTTATGTGCCTTTTGTAAAAGCTCCTATTACCATACATTGAAGTAAAGATAAATTATAGCTACAAAAAATTTTAGAATTCAGAATCGAGGAATAGTTATAACATTTGCAATACAGATGAAAACGCATTTGAGACAATTTTCTACTTCGTGAGATGCCGGAATTGAAGGAAATTCGCTCTGCCATAGGGATGCAAAACGTAAAAGGCAACGGAACCCCACTTATTAAGGTGGAAGGAGGTGGAGGTGGAGGTGAAGGTTTCTAGTCCAACATAAAATATTCGTTCGTACGACCGAAGCACCTGTTATTTTTCCGTAAAGTATAAGCACGAGCTGTGTTATTAAGTAGGAATGAAATTATTGTGCGGAAGAAAATCAAAAACTTTGGCGTGTCAGTGCAGTGAAGTGTCAAAACTTGAGTTTGAAGATCTGGGTCACATTGCTGCTGCTGTCAAGAGTGGTTTAGTACTTAGAACCACGCACAAAACGTGGGCACGTCTCGTTAAAAAAATGGTTATTTTAAATATGAATTAAATTATTCATTTATTTATCAGCAAACAGACTCAGTAGGGTTTGGCGGTTAGACAAGATTACTGTTGTAAGTACGTCTGGACCGATGGTTAATTTAATGTGATTCAAACACGGAAGGGATCAGTTGAACATTACACTAACCACCCATCCAAGTAGAGAGCACAGCAATGATTGCTTGACCTAGTAGATCAATTCGAAATAATATAACAAGCTGAAGATGTCAGCCCTTCGTAGTTTAACTTAATAATATCTGCTCCGGGTAAATACGGAGATACAATATATTTTTCATCCCCCCATCTTCGGAAAGAGTATTTGTGCTCTTCGATAACTGAGTGCAAAAGCCGTTTTATCCGCTGGAGGATAAAGTGAATTGAATTTAGAACATCGCGTGCACTAAGGTTGTGAATTCAAAACATCATTTACACCTATTTACTTCTACCTCCATGGTGCCGAATTAATCAAACAACCTTTATTTTTAATTTGTTAAAAACTCAGACTCAGAACCTGCTTGACGTAATTTTTTTTAATTATCATTGCGTGTTCCATTTTCTTTTCACGTCATATTGTTAAAACCTAAGGTTAATAAGTAGTTATGTCACCTTTCATTATGTACCCAAACTTAAATAAAAGTATCTTGTGATTGTAATTTTTTTTTGCGTTTACTCATTTGCTCACTGAGGTGGGATGAAAAGTTACGTGTTGCATTCGAGGCAAAGATTGTTCACCTCGTGCTCCTTTGATTCCCTCGCTAACGCTCAGGATTCTAATTTAAGGATTACTCGCTGCGCTCGTGATTCAATTTTAGAACCCATCGCTTGCTCGGTCATCAAAATTAAGCACGCGGTTAAAAAACAACTTTTCACTCTTGTATAACAAATTACTATTAGTGCGGTTTTAAGTACTCGCCTTTACGTGTATACAGTATAATACATTTGAAAATCTTATGTATATGACTGTAACTTGATTCTCAATACTTGAAAAATCTAAATTGATGCAACTATCAATAACTCAAGTTGCAAATGTACAAAAGTAAGAAAAATACGCATTTTCTGACATATAGAACAATGGCAGCTACATTCAGCTTATAAATCTATTGTTCGACTTAACGTATAAGTAAAGTAGGTGCAATACACGCGGTGGTTTTTTGAGAAGCGCGGTAATGGCCAAGTCCGGAACCACGAGAGTTAGAGAAAAATCGTGAAAGGAGACATGCCCTCGATTTATTAGATAATTCATTTCTTTGTAAAGATTGATCTTTGTCAGCATCAGAATCCATTAGTTCAATAATACAGGATGTATATTCTATTTTAAATCATTTGTGTCGATTTCCGTGAAAACTAAAGGATATTAAAAAAAAAACTAAATTTGCCGTTATTGTTTTCTTTCAAATCGAGGGCATGTCTCCTTTCACGATTTTTCTCTAACTCTCGTGGTTCCGGACTTGGCCATTACCGCCCTTCTCAAAAACCAATCTGTACAGCCGCGCGATTCTCTAAGAGCAAACATCGTTGTATCTTTGACAACATCCGTGACACAAATGACGATATCTCATAAATTATTTGACATCGGTGTGCTCGTCTACGAATGATTAGAGACTCGCACGGCAGCACCTTGTGAGAGCTCGCTGCGCTTGTAATTCGATGTTAGGTGTGTTTTGATGCACTTCCCCATGCGCATATGCAATATATTACGAGACCGAGTGCTCTATAACTTTGTAAAGCTAAAGTGAGTTCGGCAAATTCATGCAATGCCTTTGAAAAACATGGATAAGTTTTCTTAATCTGGAAGTCTAGCAATGTGAATGGTCTAGTTGAGTTTTATTTCTATACTTTTTATACAGAGTCTTAATAAAATGCCACCCTTATAACTAAACAAGTATGTATATATATATATATATATATATATATATATATATATATATATTAAACTGCTGACGATCTGCATTTGATAGCTGTATGGTACACATCGAACAACGCTCGTCCAGTTGAGTTTATCGTTTATTTGTGGTTTTATATTTTATACCTTACAACGATATAATTGGTATTGGGAGGGGGAATCTGGTACATCTGGTCTGTTACATAGAAAAGCGTGTATTTTTTAATTCAAAGGTATGGTCTTTTCTGCCATTGTTTTTCTATATATCACACAATATAAATAATTCGCAATGAAGTGGTTGTAAAAATAATAACTTTTAAAATTATTAGGCAACAACTTAATTCATCAACATCATCATCTCAGCCGTAGGACGTCCACTGCTGAACATAGCCTCCCCCATAATTTTCCAAAATGACCGGTTGGAAGCGCCCTGCATCCATCGTCGTCCTGCGACCTTTATCAGGTCGTCTGTCCACCGTGTCGGTGGACGACCTACGCTGCGCTTGCCGGTCCGTGGTCACCATTCCAGAACCTTCCGGCCCTGTTCTGCGTTCTATGTGCCCTGCCCACTGCCACTTTAACTGGCCTTCTGGGCTATGTCGGTGACTTTCGTTCTTCTACGGATCTCCTCATTTCTGATTCAATCACCCTAGCATAGCCCTCTCTATGAGGCCCATAGTAAGAGACCACGTTTCAGTGCCATAAGTCATCACTGGTAACACACATACACACAACTTAATTAATGTATATATATTTAAATATAGAAAGCAGTCAAACTTTTTTTAATCTCTTTCATTTTCACTTTATTTTGAAAGTGATACATAATCAAACATGCATTTTTTGTATATTTAATTAATTTGTATATCGCCGAGCTGTGGATAGAGCTAAAATGATTAGGCATTAACGAGTTCGGAAAGCCTTTGTATCAAGTTATGTAATTAAGATGAATGAAAATCAAAAGCTCGGTGTGAAGAACACTGTGCAGTGCCACGCAAAACCACGTTCCTAGGCTCTGGGTGCATATCGCACGACCTGCACGTCTCTTCGTTTTATTGTATCGTACAAAATGTTTCTGTTCTAGAAGCGTGTTTCTATATTATATAATCTGGTCTGTTTAACTGTAAGTTTTGAGATTTTACTAACGAAGGTACGAGCTTTAGAATTTTAGAATTCAGAATCTGAATTCTTAATGGTTGCAAGTGCTTTTAAAATACAATACTCATCCTTAATATGGTTTTATGCCGACTGACGTGCCTGTATTAAAGATCTATATACTATAATTTTCTTACATTTACATTTCAGCCCTACGAATATAATACTACCCATAGATATCGAAGTAATTTGAACGCTTTTATTTCTTACTATTTACTATGACTAACGCAAATCGTAAAAAGATATATCTAATCTCCTATCCCATAATTTCTGTGACTTGTCTCCGGTAGACAAAGTGAGCAAAGCCACGCGCGGGTCAGATAGTTAGCAATAATAGAATGAAAGTCAGTTTAATTAAATTAAATTAATTTTAAAATTTAAATTTATATTGTGAGAGGTTAATATAAACATGATCATTAATTTAGAGAATTGATTTAATTGTTTTTGCTTAGTTCATTAGTGGCCAGATTAGAAAAAGACGTCGCAGACTGCAAGTGCTTGTCGACCCAATTATTACAATTTCAAAGTGCATAATAGTGATGCACGAGTACCAGGAACACATAAACGCCAAGCACGTGTCCCAAGCATCTGTTAACTTTCCCTCAGTAAAATGAACTCAATTCCTTTAGGGTAAGCTCGAAAACTGATTGCTTAACAAACTGCAGTCTGCAAGTGAACATTTTTCAGCACGTACACTTTATATGATATACTATGGGTTCTCGGTAGCGTTGTGACTGTTACTGCAGGTGTGGCACACTTGACCGACATATGCACATAATCATTTGTTAATCGTGTCCAGTGCGACGATACGTTTGCGGCATTTGAAGTTTTATATAAATAAGATACAAATACTGCGCAAAAATATCGGGACGACGTATATATACATTACTTATGTGTTTATATACGTTTATTTCGAATCCCGTCAGAGGATGTGAATTTTTCTCTCTATAAATTTCAAAATTTCAATATTACTTATGTGGTTTACGACATGTTCCTTAACTATTAATGTACGCCTGAAAAACATCTGAGCGATAAAACTGCTCATTATACATATTATTCATTTTAAGCCTTAACTTGTCGTGTAATATTTTAATGCATTTTTTAGTATTTATTAATTCTAGTTGCGCTCTGCAGTGATAGATGATGATGATAATGATGATGATGATGAATCAAGTATAGCGTATGATACTCAGACATAATTTATCTTTCTACTGGTGAAAGAACTTTTTTAATCAGTTATGTAGTTTTTGAGTTTACCCGTTACAAACTATCTAATCTTTTCTCTTTATTATTAGTGTAACATGGATTAACACATTGCGTATTTAATCACGGAAAAGTAGTTATTGTGACATAACTGTAATAGTTAGACATAGTGTATGGCATAGTTTTTATAGACATTGATATACTCTATAAAACTGTAGTAAGTAACTTTGCTCTATTGTCAAAAGTTCTCGCCGCGTCTGCGATAAAAGGATGTTGTTTATTGTATTTTTTTCACACCTTGGGTTACATTATCGATGTTTTCATACGGATTCCTAACTTTTTTGAAAGTATGATATAGCCTATGTTACTCAATGATAATGTAGCTTTCAAACGGCAAAAGAATTTTTTAAATAAGTCGTGTAGTTTTGATGTTTATTCGTTACATATAGAAATACTAAAAACCAAAAACACAAAATTTTAATTTTTATAATGTGATAATTATTATACATTATAATTATATCATAGTGAACAGTATATATATATTTATACTGATGTGTTTCAATAGAGAGATAATCTATCCATATATACTTCTATACTAATATTATAAAGGGGAAAGATTTGTATGTGAGTATGTTTGTAACGAATTGTCTCAAAAAGTACTGGACCGATTTTCAAAAATTCTTTCACCACAAACAACATTCACCCTGAGTAACATAGATTTTATAAGATTCATCATTACCATCATAATCCATCCCCGTGCGTGTGAAACCGCGAAGAGCAGCTAGTCATTTATAAAATAACCCTTTGTAATAGATTAAAGTTATTTAATTAATTAAAAAAACAAAGTACCTATAAAAATAGTAAAATAAACAACGCTTTGATGAACACTTTCAGATAGCGGATTATATTACAAGGACGTCACACAAAAGGAATTGGAATATAAATACTGAATCCGTACGTATCACCCTTGGCGCGGCCAATGTCTTTAATTGATGATGATACGTAGGTGGAAAGCGATCTTATCGTGGAATTATTTTGTACTGTGCGTATGAAAGTACATCGCAGTCTTCATGAAGTTTGTAGTGAACTAGAAAAGACAATTGACATTGTTTTAATAGATATTTATCCGAAATTGTTGTCTCCATCAAATGAGGCCCATCACAATTATCAAATTCTGACCATTCGTCTGTCCATCTATCCACCTGTCCGTTTGTGCGTCTGTCTGATCAAATCCCTTCTATGGAAATATTTTTGCATGGTTTTACAAATAACGTAATAAATCCATTTAGGCATTTCAGCGCTGAATAGCGAGCACACATACGTGTCACACGTGATGACGTGTGAGCACACACATGTCATCACGTCTGACAGACACACATCATTTGACATTTTCAATAACTTCATGACGTTGTTTTAAGTTTTTAAACTGACATGGTCACTAATGCAAGAATTAACGTTAGTAACGGGATATGTTATATACATAATACATGGTAAATATGTAAATGCAACTGTGCCAAAATTATGATAGCTCACAATAAATACTATACATGGTAAATATCCCGTTCCTAAAGTTAATTCTTTCATGACGTTGAAAAGGGAAGTCCAAAAATGACTTTTAAACTGTGGAGCTCCAACTTCAACCACCTTGTAAATTACAAAACTATTAGAATTTATCTTTTACCTATAACTCACAAGGAGAAATGTTTCCTTGTAACTTATTTACAAAAACCTAGGTGCTAATGTTAGGAGCAAAACTTATTAAATACGTTGAAAGAAAGTGAACTCATAACTACGGAAAAGGTTGTTATTTATCGCACCATGGGATCAAAGGGAAAACTCTTGTAAGTTTTCTTACTTTATAAGAGGTAATAAGCGGTAGATTTCTTGGTATTAAGAAACTTGAGGAAAGTGAGACGGAAAATGGACTTAAGGAACAAGAAAAGCCGTTATTTTTAAAGATTATAAAATGTTGCAACGCCGCACTGAAATCAAGTAAAAACGTTGTTTGCCAACTACTGGTATCAGTTACACATTTGAGGATACTTGCCCAAGAATAAGAACTTCAGAAAAGTTGAAGACGTGATACTCAGATATTATTCGTATAGGCTTAGAAAAGTTGCGTTGCTTGTTAAAATGCCGCATCTTCATAGTTTGTGCGCAATTACACATACAAATACACTGTCACACAAGGATATAAGCACACATATAACACACCTGGTGACGCCTGCAAGTTATAAATTAATGTTATGGCTTATTATTATTAGTGGTACAATCCCACATCCTTACCTCCCAACATAAATATGCAAGCTTTACGTCGCGGTTGGCGCTAATTGCGCCCTCTAGTGTAAACAATGGAACAATCGAAAGATGATTTAATCTTTCCGCATCAGGTTTACGTTATAACAAAAGATTTATGAATGAACCAGGGGCTTGCTGATTCGAACGGGTTAAACAGTGCTATACCTGAAGATGGCAATCAGGGATCGTAACAGCGTGGTGATGGAAGCCCTTCTTCAGCGCAAAGTGGGCAACGTGGGCTCACAATAAATGTACTATAATCCATTTGCTGTAATATATGTAGTTTTTCGAATTGTATGTAAGCTAGCGTTAAGAAATCATAACTGACAAAGAGATGGTGCGGGCATCCAGAGCAGACATGCTCACGGGAATGTGTTGGCAAGCGGTGGCGTGTGTGGCGGGTCGCCATCTTCCCTCAGAAATGGTTGAGGAAGGCGATGGCTGGCACATGCGTCAACTCGTGAACGGGTGCTGTTTGCAGGCACTGGTCTGCTGTGAATGCTTGCACCAACTCAGAATAAAATGTATCAATAACTTTAAGTGTATTATGTTATATGTATGTTGTATGAGAAAAAAAAATGATATGTTCCTCATGTATGTATTTTGTTGTATGTTATAAATTTATAAGTAAGTTGTCAAAAATCTGTAAGTTAAAAAAAGGCACGGACCCTGGAGTCTGTGGAGCGTAGTTTTATAAATAAAAAAAAAAAACATTGCTATACTCGCTGCCAGTCAAGATGGCTGCATTAGATTTATTTAATCAACACTTTTCAAATTTTCAATATATTTTTTTTCGGTGGTAGTGCCACGCTGTAACCCCACAGCCGAATGGGCTGGCACGACCGGGAAAGTATCACACTCCTACATAACACCGACGTGAAGTAACAATGAACTGCTTATTTGTCTCGAAAGGACTTTTTCCACATGTAGGTCTAACCGGGCGACACCGGATTATTCCTCAAATAGCGCTTTCGCACCACACCTCGTGTATTCAAAATTGCTTATTATTCCTCAATAGCTTCATTGCTTCAACATTAGGGTTAAGAATTAGAACGGCTCTTAGAACCCAGCCTAACCATTTCCCTGTGTAGACACGGACTCCCCTAACATAGCTTGCTATTGCGTTTCTCCAGTTTGTGGGCGGTTCCGGAGGCCCTGTTCCCCCCTTCCCCATTCTCCCTCTACTTCTCCCTCCCCTTCCAACCTTTACTCCTTCTATCTCTTTATTCCTATCATCCTTCCTATCATACTTTCTCAAAGGTCCGCAACGCATCCTCGAGACCTCTGGTACTGCGAATGTCCGTGGGCGACGGATCATATCATATCATATCACTTACCATCAGGTGAGCCTAGTCAGTGATCTTATAAAAAAAAACAACGTGGACCTGTATAGAACTGCTATCTAAGGGTCCAGGTGTTCCAATATTGAACTCTACGGTCGCGACATCCCGAGTATGAGTGATACTCCCTCGACTGGTGTTGACGAGGATTGCATTGCTTTCTCTGGAGGATACCGCTTGGCGGGCCTCGGCTCCCGTTCTGCTGTTGCACTTCGCTGGTGGATCTTCAGATAAGCTGACATTATTCCTTTTTCTTTTCCGAATCCCAAGTATTTCGTTGCATGTACCATTCGATACATTCATAACAGCTGCTGTCGAAGCTTGATTACATTATCACTTTATGGCGCGACCATAAGTTGGTCCTTCGCACCCGGGATACTTCCAGTCGCTCTTGTCAGGCGTACTATGACTTCCCTAGCATCAGATTTCTGCATATTCATTGCGAATATTGCAGTATTTCACCTGTTAGGGAGACATTACGTCACCCATAGTCATTCAATAAAATATTTATAATCCCCTCCCGTAACGCAAAGTTAGGTGTCACTCGTCTAGATATATATCTATGTATTTCTGTAATTAATAGTAGATAAATTACTTGTATAAAAAAATCTAAATAATCATCGCAATTTATTGTCAGGAGTCTACCTTCAATAAACTCAATTATTCAATTATAATGTTTACTTTTCACAACAAAGGTACAAACAAGATACAGGTGAATTGTATGTACTTAATTGTATTGTAGTGTGTGGGGCCGTTATAGTACCTCAACCTCAGAAAAATTTTGTACAACCTAAGCAAAACTAATAAAAGTATCTACGGTAGCTCGAAGTTATTTGTCGCTGATATTGCCGACTAAGTAGTGGGAACAAGCGATACGCTTATCGTACGAATAAATTCATGACCTACTTAATTTTACCGCGGTATATTGACTTATTTACCGTTAACATCATTGCATAATGAATACGAAGAAATCCAAAACAGCTGATTGCAAGACAATGGATCCGCCGCAGAATCCTAGGCTACGTATGATGCAATCTAAACGTGAGGCTATTTTCGAAATAGTTTAAAATATTTTTGATCTTATTTCTTCAGATTTAAGTTCAAACGCCCCAAACAAAGAATGATGTATTGACGATTCATCGAAAATTAATTCATTATGTGGTCGATTCATAGTACTTTTAGAAGATTATAAATCGCGTATGTTGAAGCTACATTCTACCGCTAAGCCTGACTATAAAATTCCCATAGCTTTTAGGTCTTTGTATACTTGAACTTAAAGAGTAAAGTTGCAGTATTTACTTAGCCGTGGCGGTGCCGGCTTAGAATAGCACCCCCCCAACTCTACCCGTGGGTGCCGTAGAAGCCGGCTAAGGGATAACAAATCAGAAGGTGGGCAGCAGCACCTTCCCAGTCAAACACACACAAACTGCGCTCGCCAACCCGCCTGCCAAGCGTGGCGAGTATTGGCAAAAACCCCTCATGGATTGGACAAAAAGAACCAGGCCCCCAGTCCCCGGCAGCCCCGCTATTCCTGGCTACGGTAGCGGCCACGGTAACGGTGGGGCAGGGGGTGCTAAGAATCCCCGGCAGACGCCCGGCTACCACCCCCAACGACGACGACTGGCCCTGGTAACACACAACATACGCACGATGAGGACAGACGAGAAGATATATGAGCTGGAAGAAGAAATGAGTAAGCTACGCTGGGACATTGTGGGGTTATCTGAAGTCCGTAGAGCGGGTGAGGACACGATAACCCTAAAATCAGGTAACTTACTCTACCACCGGGAGGGCGACCAACAGTCCCAAGGTGGTGTCGGGTTTCTCGTCCACAAGTCCCTTACTAACAACATAGTTAAGATCGATAGCGTTTCCAATAGGGTCGTATACCTAATACTCAGAGTATCCAAACGATATTCGCTGAAGGTCATTCAGGTATACGCACCGACAAAGTCGCACCCGGATGATGAGGTGGAGGATATGTATGAGGACATTAGTCGGGCCATACATACCTCTGAAACGCACTTTCTAGTTGTTATGGGGGACTTCAACGCGAAGTTGGGTAAGAGAAGCGAGAATGAGTCGAAAGTGGGGCAATTTGGCTATGGACAACGGAACCGTAGGGGACAGAGGTTGGCCGACTTCCTGGAGAAAGAGGGACTCTTTATGATGAACTCTTTCTTTCAGAAGCCACCTCACAGGAAATGGACCTGGCTGAGTCCCGATGGTTCCACAAGAAATGAGATTGACTTCATTATGACCACCAAAAGGCAAATATTCACTGATGTCTCCGTGATCAACAGGGTTAAAACCGGTAGTGATCACCGAATGGTAAGAGGCACGGTGAATATTAATGTCAAACTGGAGAGGTCTCGTCTGATGAAGTCTACGCTCCGACCTACTCGTGCCCATATTCAAGACCCCGAGAGCTTTCAACTTGAGCTATCCAATCGCTTCGATTGCCTTGAGAACATCGCTTCAGTGGACGAGATCAATAACAGGTTAGTAGAAACTGTCCATACAGTGGGTTCCAAGTACTTTAAACCCCACCGTACAGATAGGCCACAGAAACTCTCCAACGATACCCTCAACCTCATGGCTGAACGACGCTCATTGAAACTGCAGTCTTCGGATGATGCTGAAGCATATAGGCTGCTCAATAGACGAACATGGAAGTCCTTGCGACACGACATTCGGATCTTTAATACAAACCGTATTAAAGAGACGATAGAGCGGAAAAAAGGCTCCAAAGTGTTTGCAAGAGACATGTCTATTGGGCAAAGCCAGTTGACGAAGCTGAAGAGAGAAGACGGCAGTGTAGCGTCGACCAAAGCGGAAGTGTTAGGAGAGGTCGAGAGTTTCTACGGACAGTTATACACCTCGGTCGCTAAACCTGTTAGCAGCTCGGCCAAAGACCCAAGAGCCAAGCTGACCCGACATTATACCGAAGATATCCCGGACATCAGCCTGTACGAGATTAGAATGGCCTTGAAACAGCTTAAAAACAACAAGGCGCCTGGTGACGACGGTATCACATCTGAGCTTCTGAAAGCGGGTGGAACACCGGTACTTAAAGTCCTTCAGAAGCTCTTTAATACCGTCTTACTCGAAGGTTCAACGCCAGAAGCATGGAACAAAAGCGTGGTGGTGCTGTTCTTCAAGAAAGGTGACAACACTTTACTTAAAAATTACAGACCCATCTCGCTTTTGAGCCATGTTTATAAGCTGTTTTCGAAGGTCATAACGAACCGTCTCAGTCGCAGGTTTGATGAATTCCAGCCTCCGGAACAAGCCGGTTTCCGAAAAGGCTATAGTACCATAGACCACATCCACACGCTACGGCAAGTTATACAGAAGACCGAAGAGTATAACTTGCCTCTTTGTCTAGCGTTTGTGGACTATGAGAAAGCCTTTGATTCGATCGAGACGTGGGCAGTGCTTGAGTCTCTCCAGCGGTGCCGTATTGACTATCGGTATATTGAAGTGCTGAAGTGTTTGTACAAAAACGCCTACATGTCAGTCCGAGTACAGGAGCAGAGTTCGAAGGCAATTCCATTGCAAAGAGGCGTGAGACAGGGAGACGTTATATCTCCGAAACTGTTCACCGCTACATTGGAAGACGCCTTCAAGCTTCTGGAATGGCAAGGACTTGGCATCAATATTAACGGCGAATACATCACTCACCTTCGATTTGCCGACGATATTGTAGTCATGGCAGAATCCATGGAAGACCTCAGTACAATGCTCGAAGGCCTCCATCGAGTTTCCCAACGGGTAGGTCTTAAGATGAACATGGACAAGACGAAAATTATGTCTAATGCCCATGTTGTACCTACCCCAATATCAGTTGGGAACTCAGTTCTCGAAGTTGTTGACGAGTATATCTACCTGGGACAGACAGTCAAACTAGGCAAGTCCAACTTCGAGAAAGAGGTCAATCGTCGAATCCAACTCGGCTGGGCAGCGTTCCGGAAACTTCGCGAAGTCTTCTCGTCAAAAATACCTCAGTGCCTCAAGACAAGAGTCTTCGACCAATGTGTGTTACCAGTGATGACTTATGGCACTGAAACGTGGTCTCTTACTATGGGCCTCATAGATAAGCTCAAAGTCGCACAACGAGCTATGGAGAGGGCTATGCTCGGGGTTTCTCTACGTGATCGAATCAGAAATGAGGAGATCCGTAGAAGAACGAAAATCACCGACATAGCTCAGAAGATTAGCCAGTTGAAGTGGCAGTGGGCAGGGCATATAGCACGCAGAACAGATGGCCGATGGGGCCGAAAGGTTCTGGAGTGGAGACCACGTACCGGCAAGCGCAGCGTAGGTCGTCCACCGACACGGTGGACAGACGACCTGAGAAAGGTCGCAGGACGACGTTGGATGCAGGCCGCTTCCAACCGGTCCTTTTGGAAAATCATGGGGGAGGCATATGTTCAGCAGTGGACGTCCTACGGCTGAGATGATGATGATGATGATGATTTACTTACATTTCAATAATGTGAATCGAACGGCAACTCAAAAATATAACCGCATCGACCTGCATTGCCTGCCATTCAGCTTCCAGAATTTTCTAGTGATGGCTCATCGCCGTTATTTAGCGCTAGTTTCAAGCAAACTTTACAAAGTCAAAGTCAAAATCATTTATTCAATTTAGGCATCAAAGACGCACTTATGAACGACCACTTTTCATTATAATGTACTTTAAAGACTCTACCGCCTAATAATACACGATAATACGGCCCTTTCAAATTCGGACAAATCGTATTATCTGCTCGGCAAGTTGACCGGCGAAACGGGTAGTATCTCCATGTCCCTAGAATTATTTGTTGATGCTTCAGGCTAATTCATAAATATGACGATGCATGCTCATCACCGCGTACTTGAATCAAATGTTAATATTTTTAATTTGTTTTTATTTATCTAATTACAAAAAAAAACCTATAGTATCGTAGCTACGAAACAAGTGATCTGGTTTTGATGCGTTATTTATTTATCAAGAGTATTTTTTGATTAACTAAAACAATAAATATAAATTTTAAGGTAACTAAATAACTTACTAATGTAAGAAACAAGCAAGCAATGGAGAGCAACTTTTATTACAGAACCGCGTGAATACAATACCGTTTTTGGACCCGCCGCGCCGTTGGGACGAAAATTGTATAAGGCAGGAAACTCGACTTGCTAGTTGGTAGGCCTCTTGTGAAATAGGCTGCCTTAGTCGGTACCACCGCAGTGCCAGATATTCTGCCGCGAAGCAAGCATTACTGTGAAATCAATTATGCATAAAGTAATATCAATCAAGGTATATAGTTACTCTTGAACCTGAATCAGCGAGACCATAACCACCAGGTCCCGTAGTCTCGTACAAAAATCTAATAAATTGTTATCCATCAATAGAACGAGTAAATGCATTAAAAACACAGTTTCTGTTATTTAAATTTTATTATATGTACATGATCGAAAAATGTTTAAATACATTGTTAAAGTCTACAAGCTTGGGGAAAATGAGCGTAATAATTTTATATGGATAAGAAAGAAATAGCCTGACATTTGATGCAGATGGGCGGAGCTCGATGAAAGCGCATTTAAGCAACTAAACAGCCGTGCGATTCGCAAATGATTCGTCGTTGCGTTCGTCGACGAGCTCACAGATGATACTTTATGAGATATCGCCTGTGTACACAAGGTTGCTGTTCTAACGTTTCTTGTCATCTCGTCATTTGTTTGACGGATAATGACAAAGATGCAACGATGTTTGTTCTTAGAGAATCGCACGGCAGAACTGTCAAGCATACGCTTAGCTTTAGGGCACACGACGGCATGTTGCCAACGTCAGAGACGCGCGGCGACGGTAGCCGCCGACATGCGTCGACGGCAGATGTTGACGCTTCGGCGGCAGCCGTCGACTTTCTAAGAAGAACTTACTTTGAAGATCAGCGGCGGCCATCGTCAGCACGCCACAACTGCAAGGGTCGCTGTAGGTCGACGGCTGCCACCGACGCGTAGACGGTAGCAGTTATCTATCTCTGCCGTGGGCAACATGCCATTCGTATGTAAGAGCCCTAACTGCAGCTGTCGACGGTGCACGTCGGCGGCTGCGGTCAACGCGTGTTGACGGCTGCAGTTACCTCTGCCGTTGGCAATATGCTGCTCGTGTGTAAGAGCTCTTAGATTTTAATAGTCCAGTCACATTACATTACATACAGTGGAAAAGAAAGTGAACCGGGGGTGCAAAATTTTGGACATTACGTGGGGGAAGCCTAGAAAATGAAGCCTAGATGGCTACATTTTTCGCCATCGTGAAAAAAGCGGATAATTCAGTTGTTTACAGTAACGGGGCTCTCCGTCGAGATACGAACATTGTGATGTTATACTTTTTTGTTTATTTTTTATGCGCTATAATTAAGGTTACATACATTTTTCATCTACTGGTCATCGTTATCGAGACATCGACTGAAAAAGTCCAAAATGTAGGCAGTGAAATTAGTTATAAGCATTTTTTTTTTGTTTTTGGTATAAAATGTGGTTCATAAAACTTGTAGAGTGTGTTTAGCCCTAATATGTTTTATTGATTTTTTTTTATTTAGTATACACTTAAACGACCTCTAGCGGGCATGTGTTTTCAAATTTATCTGCTTTATTTTGTATCACGCCAATTCCCTGAACAACCTTTCATTCATTGAAATTTTTCTCTCTATAAATTTCAATGTTTGAGATTGCTTAAGCAGACGTTAGTGCTTTGAAAAGTAATACTATAAAAATAAAACGGGTTACGATGTCAATGCGAAAGTTCAAGTATTTCTTTTGGTTGGATGGTACTGTTACGGTTAACTGTCCAATAGATGTCGCTCCGTCCCCGCAAGACGGTTAGTCAAATAGAGAGTTAAAATTTGATGCTCGAACCAGATTCTCGGTGGCCTAGTTGGTCAATGGCGTCTGACACGGAGAGTCAGAAGACGCGGGTTCGAATCCCGTCCGAGGATGTGAACTTTTCTCTCTATAAATTTCAATTTTTGAGATCGCTTAAGCAAGCGTTAGTGCTTTGAAAAGTAATACTATAAAAACCTTTCATTCGTTTTGAAGATTAGATACAACCGTGCGAGCGGCTACATCGAAACGGGGCATAGACTCAACGACTTTGCAGCCCGCTAGAGGTAAATAAAAATGTAAATAGTAAATTGTACCTCTGAATACGCTCTACAAGTTATATAAAAGACATTTTTTCAATACATATTATAAAAAAAAAGAAATTGTTAAAAACTAATTTCATTGCCTACATTTTAGACTTTTTCGATCGACATCTCGATAGCGATGACTGGTAGGTAAAATATGTATACGACCTAAATTATAGAGCATAGAGCATAAAAGGTGTAGCTGTGTCATGGACACGGCCGTGTGTTGTACGTGAATACGTTTCTCCGAGTCCAACAGTTAAATTAATTGCAAATCTCTATACGCAGCCAAATAACCTCGAAATGGCTGCGCTTCCCCCTCCTACAACGACTTACTTTATCCCCTGATTTTTTTTTAATTAGGTTTTTTGTATTGTCCCCGTATATAGAAAAATTTAAAGACGTTCACGTATTCACATCAAAAAAAGAAAAAGGTTATATATTATTTTATCACAACGTTCGTATCTGGACGGAGAGCAGAGTGATTGTTAGAAACTAAATAAACCGCTTTTTTCAAAATGTTGGGAAATTCAATCAAGAAATATTGGCCGAGTTTTTCAAGTTAAGTTTTCCTATGCCAAATATCCAAAATTTCTCTTTCCTGGTAAACCTTCTTTTCTAACTCGTTCATTTCGACGTAATAACTGGACTATAACTGAGTTTTACAAATCTTGCCTTTGATGTTTTAAGTTACATATTTTAAGGTTTTATATTGAATTTGAATTCGAAATATATAATATTATTAGATATCTAGATACAACACTAATATTTACAATTTATATTAACACTATTTTATCAATATTTATAATAACTATGTAGTTACCCATAAGCTACCCATTTTTTTATTTATTATTTTATTTTGTTCCTTTTTTGTATATTTTTTGTTATTTTTTTTAATAATAATTAGCTAATGTTTTAACATAAGTGAGTATATATAAAGCTACATATTCAAGTATACGACTATAAAACCGGATTAACTTAAAATTACGTGTCGATCATGACGATCATTAATTGTGCCGCAGGAGGCACGGATACAAACACAATAGATAATCACACCACCTTAAACATGACAAGAAAAGTTTTTGCTCATCACATCAATATTTTCCCCCCTTTGTCAGGGATCGATCCTTGGACCCCGCACTTCAAAGGCAGGATCGCTATCTTTTGAGGCAACCGAGCCGTAACATGTTTCGACTTCGTCCGGAAGCCTTCGTTCCGAATATTATGTGCTGCCCTTTGTTATGTCCAGATTCGCACGTGTCCCTCACCCCAGCGTAGTCACCAAAGAAATAACTAATTTCATGTAATCCAGGAACACAGTAATATTAATGATAATAAATATAGTGACACAGAAAAAATAGTGACATTACAAAAAAAAGCTACAGTTTGGTAAGTTAGTTAGAATAATATCGTCCTGTATTACACATCTCTCGTGCGTGAAACCAGCTAATGTTACAATGAGGGTTTACATCTGAAAAATAGTAAAGTGACGAAATAGTTATACACAACACCTACCAAGTCTCAATAATGTAACTCTATTTAAAATCACTCGGTAAGTACGCTGACGTTTCAAAATAGTGTAGTGATAAAGTAGTGACGTTATTGAATAAATGTTTTTTTAATAATTTTAAATTTAAAGCCAAATTTTGGTGAGTATAGAACACAACATAACATAACGTAACAACACGTAACAAAACATAACATAACAAAACATAACAAAACAAAACATAACAAAACATAACGAAACATAACAAAACATAACAAAACATAACAAACATAACAAAACATAACATAACATAACAAAACATAACAAAACATAACAAAACATAACAAAACATAACAAAACATAACAAAACATAACAAAACATAACAAAACATAACAAAACATAACAAAACATAACATAACATAACAAAACATAACAAAACATAACAAAAAATACAAAACATTACAAAACATAACATGTCATAACAAAAAAAAACAAAAAATACAAAAGTTTACAAAAAACATTACATAACATAACAGTACTCACCAAACTAAATTGTATAATAGTAAAACCTTTCTTTGGAGAAGTATTTTTGAGACTTAGTATGGTGTTTCACCATTTCACACATTTTCAGTGATCACTAAAACATTAGCTCTTTTCACGCACGGGAGGTTAACATACACCATTCAACCCGGCACCTATTAGCATCACCTCAATTCGAGCCGTTCAGTCTTGTTAATATGGACTCCATACTTCAGCGCACACTAGTCAACTTCATACCGGCTCCGCTTTGGCGTTGACCGCGGGCGCACGACGAGGCTAGGTGGTGAGGACACGGCGCCGGGTTGGTTGGTATGCGTGAACCCTAAGGCAGGATAATGTCATTCCAGCGAATTTATCAAACTGTAGCTAGAACTTTTATTGTGTTTTGGCACTTTATAGGGTTCCGTACCGCGAATAGAAAAATAAACCCTTCATGATGTACTAGGTTTTCTGTCTGGCAAGACCCTTTTTTAGAAAGGCGTAGAGGTATCAAATCGTAACTTACATTAAATACTCTGGTTTAATGTCTCTTTACGCTGTGAAAAATCAAACTTGTAAGTCATCAAGAAAATATGATCGTTTTTTATCGTAATTTGAGATTTCGAGACTCGAAGAAAACAAAACCTATAGGGCACTTAATGTTGGCCTAGAATCATGACATCGTCAAGAAGTTATGTCTTACAGCATTGAAGAAACAATCTGAAAACCGCAACTATATAGTTAAAGTACAAAATTTTTTTTTTAATAAACCTAGTATTTGCAGTTGGTGCAATAATCGTGTCTAGGGATCGACCTTGCTTTTGAAACACGAAGGTTCCTGGTACCTTGGTCCCTGTTCCCCCGGTCAAATGTTCGCGGGTATTGGTTTATATAATTCTAGCAAACTCACCAAACTGTAACATTAACTTTTGGGTTGTGTCACTAGTTTTTGCTAGTTAGTATTTTCTGGCATGTGAAAAATTTATTATTTCCTGAGTGAGGACACTACGATGGGCAACACCATGACACTGTGTTCGTAGAAAGCATGTAAGTATACGTTAATCCCATTCTATAATTACAAAATTATAATATACACTAGTGAAAATAGTAAATAAAATTACGAAAATATAAACTAAAATTACCCATAATTAAGTAATTGGTGACAAGAGCTACTGATTATGAATTATTACTAGCCAATATAACACATAATTTCAGCATAACATAAGTAATCTTATATGTAAAGTTCATTCGGTATTAACCATAAACTTAGTCTAAGAACCTGCTATCAGTAGCTAACCTTACCAAAACGCTGGTGGCATAGTCACAGAATAAGTAATAGGTATATTCGGACCACGTTGGATGCCACAAGTGTCCACTAACGGCGTATAAAGACCCATTTCATTTACAATGTATGCTCATATGTAAAGATTATGATAAAATAGCGCCGGCTCACGGCATCAATATAACAATCTTCAATATCTCCCGAGATGAAAGGGCAGCTGTTACAAAAGCTTAACTAAACCTGTCACAATGAATGCTGGACCTCCACTAAGATAAAGACAAAAGAAGATTACATGCAGCCAACATGAGCAGTACGAAATTTAAGCTTGAGGTGATGAGAATAAGAATAAAATATATTATAGGAAGCTTGAAAGTAGAAACGTTGAAAGTGAATTGTTTAGAATGATATTTAGCTATGATTACTAGGAGTTTGATGTATAGGGAGGCAGATAGATAAACTGGAAGAGGCAAACTGAAGTAAAGATTGATGGATTTTATCAGAAACAATGTGAAAAAGGCATGGACGCTAAGAGTGTGGAAAAGAGAGATGCACTGCGACGACGACAAATGAATAGGGAACAGAACAAGAAGATGTTGGTCATATTTCAAACTGCTTATTCCGGCAAAGCCCTGCCATTTTGGTAACATTTCACATCGTCTAGACGTCATGAAAGATCTCTATCGACGTGCGCCCGAACTTTAAGTAATTTATTAATTAATATTTAATTCATAATGTTCTGCTTATTCTATACCATGATTTGTACCATGTACCTGAGTTACTTGTTGTATTATTTACAAGTACTGGTAAACTTTTTTTATTATTAACCGATCATAGAATTATTAATTTTATTAACTGGGATTACCTATAACCTTATATAATCTAGATACTTTTTAATTAAATATATTAACGCTGCCAGTTGAGGATGATAAGAGACTTCAATGTATTATTTAGTGTCACTATATTAATTAAATTGCGTGTTTACTTAGCAATATAAAATAGAAATGTAGGTAAAGCTTGCAACCGTTTAATATAAAAATGAGGACGACTAAACAACATGCCGTTACATGACATGTTCTTGTATTAAACACAGATCAAAGCAGATTTAAATTACTTTATAGATTTAATTATTCTCAAGTATAGCAAGAAGTTGCAAAAGACGCCAACATAATCTACGAAGGCTTGCGATGATTTCCAGTCTGATAGCATATCGTCACATTATAGCTCGTACTAAATTAGACATTGCAATTGGAGAACGTGCTTTCTCTGGTATTGGTTGTCTATGGGTATTTAATATTTCTGCAGTACCGCATTATTCAAGTTTTCTGTAAGATTCTAAATAGAAAAACATGTATCGTTCACTGTTTTGGACACAAGCACGTAATATTCGGTAATTTCTCAAGTCGGTAGATAACATAAATTCTCTTAAAAATATTCTATAGCATATCTATAGCACTGTAATATACATATTTCATCAACACTCGTCTTCACATAAACAACACACACGGAACATATCACGCTAACACATACACACCAACAGTCACGTATCCATACGCGAACACATACATACTTTCACAGCACATTAATAAAACTAGGATTGTTCATACCACAGTGATGTGGTATCGTACAAGCTTACTGGCTGCGTCTTACACAGCATCGCTGCTGTATATCTGGTGAGCTAAGGCTAAGATCACTTGCACTTAATTGATACCTCACTAGATATTAAGTTATTCGAATAAACATCACCCAAATAGCGCACTCTTTGAACATTTACACTACACGAACAAGCACATTCTCAGGAAAACGTAACACAAAAACACAGCCATATACATGCACATACACATACACGCACACCTTGAAACATACATAATAAACATGCACATTATGAAAAGGGCAACACCCGTACCCCTACTTCTTTAAGTAGCGTATGGGCATACTGCCTGTGTTTTATACAGCAATTTCGCTTTATACTCGTATTAGGTTACATAATGGATAAACCGAGTCCATCGAGTTTCCCAACGAAACCAGACGAAAATTATGTCTAATGCCCATGTTGTGCCTACCCCAATATCAGTTGGGAACTCAGTTCTCGAAGTTGTTGACGAATACATCTACCTGGGACAGACAGTCAAACTAAGTAGATCCAAATTTGAGAAAGAGGTCAATCGTCGATTCCAACTCGGCTGGGCAGCGTTCCGGAAATTTCGCGAAGTCTTCGCGTCTAAAATACATCAGTGCCTCAAGACAAGAGTCTTCGACCAATGTGTGTTACCAGTGATGACTTATGGCACTGAAACGTGGTCTCTTACTATGGGCCTCATAGATAAGCTCAAAGTCTCACAACGAGCTATGGAGAGGGCTATGCTAGGGGTTTCTTTACGTGATCGAATCAGAAATGCGGAGATCCGTAGAAGAACGAAAGTCACCGACATAGCCCAGAAGATTAGCCAGTTAAAGTGGCAGTGGGCAGGCCACATAGCACGCAGAACAGATGGCCGACGGGGCCGGAAGTTTCTGGAATGGAGACCACGGACCGGCAAGCGCAGTCGTCCACTGACACGGTGGACAGACGACCTGATGAAGGTCGCAGGATGACGTTGGGTGCAGGCCGCTTCCAACCAGTCCTTTTGGAAAGTTAAGGGGAGGCATATGTTCAGCAGTGGACGTCCTACGTCTTGATGATGACGATGACGATGAATGGATAAACTACTTGCGTTTAAACACTACCTCACCAGATATTAGAAGACCTTAGAAGATAGTATATAAACACACACAGGCACAAGGGCTACACACATACACTCATGCACGTACAAGCACACACTCAAGACAACGTACTTACTCAAACACACATCCTAACATACACACGCACAGACACAGCCACTCTCACACACAAACACACTCACACACATACAAAACAATAGGGCCTTTATTAATAAACGTTGCGTAAACATAGATAGGCATAACATGCTTTGTCTTGCTTTCACGCGTGACATTTACTGCAAGCGAAAAATTTACAGATAGATGTTTTAACTACTCCGGGTTTATTACAAGTTTATTAATAAGGCCGTTGATGTTTATAAAACTAAGAGTATTCATACCACAAGTAATTTGGTATCCTATAGGCTTACTGGCTGCATTTTATAACGCACAATCGCAAAATATATGGTGATGTAGTGTTTAACTTATTGATTAAGCACTACCCCATCAGATATTATGAATTGATAACAAAACGCGTATTACATTTTCAGGTTAACATAATACACAATCACATCCTCACACACACACACACACAAACACACACACACGCGCACACACACACATACACACACACACACACACACACGAATAATTATCCGTATACATTCCACAAATAAAGTGGTCACGTGTGGTTACTACGTTTTATACCACATTGTAAATTGTGCAATATATATTTAGCTAT
Source organism: Selenia dentaria (assembly GCA_917880725.1). Lineage (NCBI taxonomy): Eukaryota > Metazoa > Arthropoda > Insecta > Lepidoptera > Geometridae > Selenia > Selenia dentaria. Next base: position 43,424,347 of record OU862876.1, read on the forward strand.
AAGTGTTTACACGCAAGTAATATTGTAAATATAAAAGCATGAAATTGATCAAATTGTTTGCAATGATGAAATATTGATGCCAAAGGGAACACAAGGTTACGGAATAACTTTTGCTATATTATGATAAAAACATCCTCTTTTTAGATCACCTGCACTTATAATCCGTTTAGTGTTGTGTTTCTTTAGGATGAGAATACGAGTATTCATATTTATAATTTAAATGTTACTAGCTCGCCAAATCAAATTAAAATAGCTTGCATACAAAGTTTTACTTAAAACCAAAATATTCTCAAGCAAAATAGACCCAGACAAATATAATGTAATATTAATAAATCGAAACATTTTAAAGTAAATCTAAGTGTTTAACAACTGTCACATATACAAAAGGAAATTATACAGCAAGGTATCTATAGTATATAGGTATGAGTGTGTTTCTCTATCTGAAATGTATGGATGGAAAGATTTAAACACACTATTTTGCATGTGGCTGGAACCTTTGTTATAAGATGAGGAACAATTATTATTAAAAGAAATGTAGTTATATGTGTTATATTATAAATATAACCAATTCAGCAAGTAAAAATTACAAAAAGAAATAAGCTCTTCGATTACACACACACACATACACACAAACACACACATACACACACACACACATACACACATGCACACACAAACACACACACACACACACACACACACTAACTCTAACCTCTCTCTCTCTCTCACACACACACACACTAACGTATACACATTTAGGACACGATTAATACCACTAGGTACAGAGCTATATGATAGAATGACACCGCATCAACGTTTAATAACAGATGAACTCGTGGTTAGCAAATATTATCAGAAAAAAGTAACAAGTACGATGAAATCGTGTATATTTAACTTTCTAATCACGCTTAAAGGTACTTCGAAGGGGACAAAACCGAAGCAAAGTAAATAGTATAAGAACGACATTACAACGTTTCCTTTGGGCTATGAAACATTATCCTATTAACTATGACCACAAATAAAAGCAGATGTGAAGAAACTAAAGGAAATTTCAGTTGTGTACAATACGCCGAAAAAATTCAGAGACATGACGTCATAGATCGCCTCGTGCTAGTTACCAGGCAGCTTTAGCATGTAGTTATTTCATCGCGTGTTTTTATCTGGGTATAAACTATTCTGGAGCATAGTAGGATTGTAACTCCGCCTATGTCGGTCCCAAGCCCGAATGAAAAAGGAGGAGGGTTGGTTTTGGAGGTGACAAACCCATCCGTAAAACGACAACGCCAAGTCTCGGGCGGCGATAATAACCAGATACTCCGTGGACTCTTACTGAGCGGCATTCATTGGCCCGGATGACTTAAATCCCCTCTAAAATGCTGACAGAATGCATGAACTGAATGAATGATGCTGAGAACCCACAACGTTTATTTACCCAAGAAAACCTCATCATGGAAAGTACAAGAAATAAATGTTTTATCTCATGCGATGCGACGTACGCTCGGCGCCTACCGGTAACCGGGCTGGTAGGTGGGAAATTGGTTACCGATGACAATGCAAACTATGCAATGACAGCGAGAGGAGGGCTTTCCAGAAGCGATATCGTGCAACCCTTTGAGCAGATTTCTATTCGCCTTCAGCGTAGACTCGGCACATGGAATGTTAGAGGATTATTAGAACAAGTGTCAATGAAGCGTTTAGTGCAGCTGGAAGCCGGAATAGATTGAAAAACATCGTACGGGCGAGGCTTATGTCATGATGGGTCACGACCCCCAGCATTGGTGAATCGACGCAAGGAGGAGGAGGATTGCAACGCAGTTTTATACTGATATGGCCTAATTTAAAGAAATCATACAACGTAACTTTAAACGAACGTTCTAGCCGCAAGGTGTATTCAAATAACAATGATAAAATGACACGGGAAGTTAATACTAAACTAGATGGTCTAACGTCACGTTCAGTCTTTAGATATGTTATTTCTCTGACCACTGTAGTTATAAAACTCCCTCAACCGGCAGCGTCTTGTCTATAATATAAAAGTATTACATAATCCTTAAAGTTACGTAATACGTAATCATGACTAACTCAACGAATTTATTTAAACACGATAAAAGTAGAAAAGTATTTTAAAATAGCTGCTAAGATATGATTATGATTGACTTATTAGTGAGATTACAGTTTTTTGTTGAGTAAATGTGTTACCAGTCATATGGTTGCTGCTGCGATTCTCTGAAGGTAAGGCTATGGTCAGTATAGAACTGCGAGAACCACGTTCTGTACTCGCGGATTTTCTTGAACTTGTCTTGTACCCCTCTCACGTACTTTGGCGCTGACAGGAAACGCTTGCTATTCCAGATCCTAATGTCGCGTTCAATCTGTAACAGGTAAAAAATCAAGTAACTCAACTATTAATTAAAGATTTATCGAGTAGAGGGTGGCTAGTCTAATTATATTTTTATAAAGAAGTACTCATTATGCTATCTGCAGTACTTATTCTGCATATATAACTAACAATAAAACGATTCATTAGTTGTAGTTGAAAGCATCTGATCTGCCTCCGTTCAAATATCATCCGGAGTACCTCAAGTTTCGCGTCTCGTGCCATTACTTTTTATCAATTTTATCAAAGTCTAGCTCCCGTGGATTCGCTTTCGTGTTTTGATTTCTATCTTGATTTTTTATGTGCACATATTATTATATATATAACTAAAATATAGCCATACTAGTTTGGCTAGATAATGTTCACTTTAGTTATCTACATTCCTATTCTTAGTATTCTTACTCTAACCAGTTGAGTGTATTAATAAGTAAACAAATAAACGAGTCTGTGAGTTTGTTGCTTTGTATAATTGTTGGTGGTGATTTCTCAACACTAAATGTAACCAAGCAACAATTACAAAAACTTGTACAATTTCACAGTATGGCAGAAGACAGTAATCACAGGAGAAATAACTCATATAAAGAAAAACCACACGATTTACCTAAACTCTATCCTTGCAATATTATGCTCAAACTCACTTCTATATTTCTAACGCAACTCACCATTTTTCCTTCGCTAATAATCAAGATACTGGCAGCAGGCGCATTATAAGTTGGTGAATATAACCTATGCACCACCTTCTGCAACAAAGGGCCCATTGGGGTTACCGATTGGGAGAGTAAGAAGGGCCCGATCGGGGTTTGCAGGCGCAGGCGTACATGTCCGGGACCTATCTGCGGACCACAAATAAATAAACATAGTGATAATTCTAGTCTAGTACCTATTAAGTCTAGTTTAATTGTGTTATGAAATTCTAATATTCAAAACTAAAACAGGCTTGATGAAAGCTACGAGTAACTAGTGGGCATTGCATCGGCTCGGAGCTCATGCATGCATTGAGTATAATGTCTAAGCAAACAAAGGTTACGTACAGATTCGACTCTGACAGATAGTAGTCTGGTGAAGCAGGTTTTGTGTAGCAGAGTTCATTTTCTATAAAATACTAGCTGCTCTCCGCGGTTTCACCCGCGCAGTGATGGATGATGATGATAATGATGAATTGTATATAGCCTATATTACTCATGGTGAATGTAGCTTTCCAATGGTGAAAGAATTTTTGAAATCTGTCCAGTACTTCTTGGTTTCGTTACAAACATACATACAAATCTCTCCTCTTTATAATATTAGTATAGATACAGATATACCCTTCCGCAATTAATAATAAACTTCTCATATACAGCCTGGAAGTGGTTATATTTGGTAAACTTTTACGTCATTACCAACAGAAGCTATGCGTTGCTAGCATCGTTATCACCATACTACATAACTACATAGTAGTTAGTAATAAGTTCAATAATAAGTTACCTGACTTATCTGCAACTCCACGTGGAAGAATTCGTAGTTGAGTACTTTATAGTCATGCGTGAGTGTTATGTTCGCAGTGTGGTTGCTGTTTCCCTTCCAGCTTCCGTTCCATATGTGGAGTCCTGGAAATGTATATCATACTTTAATAAAATCATAAATATCGTTTAATACATTATAAGATCATCCTATGACCTGTCGCCATGTATGGATCTGAATGTTGGGCAACGAAAAAGGCAGATGAAAGGAAAATGCATGTGGCAGGATGCACATGTTAAGATGGATGTGTGGTGTAACTAGAATAGATATGATAAGGAATGAATATATCAGAGGCAGCTTGAAAGTAGTACCAGTGACAGAAAAGATTAAAAGTAACAGGTTAGCTTGGTATGGACAAGACACGAGAAGGCATGAAGGTCATGTGACTAGGAATGTGTTGAATATGAGTGTGGATGGATGGAAGAAAGTATAATTACATTACAATTACATTACAGTGAAGAATTATATGTATTTGAGAAAGGGTGAGTGATGAGATGACGAGCAACAGAGAAGGAGAAGGAGAAGAAGAAAAGACTTTAATACAATCATATACGCAAACATGTATATGTCATGTATTCATGTGTCACTATAACCTTGGACAGTTCTAATCAGATAATATACAATGTGAACTCTTTTGCTAGTTGCCACTCTAGTAGGTACTAACGCTGTTGTGCCAGATTTACGGCCGTTTTCAATAACCTATCCATCGCCGTTTTACTCTACTAGAGATATTTATTTGACACTTTTTGTATGAGCGTTATGTCAAATTTCTATCGGTAGTAAGTAAAACTGTGGATAGATAGATTATTGAAAACGGCCGTTAAACTGTAGTGTGTAGGTAAGCAGCACTGTAGCCGAGTTCATACTCTACAGTTTCTATAGTTTATGGAATAACTTAAATGACAAATAAATATTTTTTGGCTGTTATTGAAGTTGTATTAAGTTAAAATAGTATATTGCCGCCACTAACTTACCAATCAGTCCTTTTAGTAAAGGATATTTCTCTGCCAGCGTGGATATTAGCAGAGACGGCGAGTGTATAGCATTGAGATGTGCTAGGTCTGCGCCATTCTCTGGGATGTCCTGAAATGTACATAATTTTTAAGCGCGATTTACACTTCGCGTAGCAGTACAGTAGCGAGTTAACTTGCGACATGATCGAGTTAAGTTGTTGATTAAGTTGAGTTGAATAGATCGCAATCCTATTTTTTGGCAAGTCCAGTGCGATGTAGTCCACTCGCGTCTCTCGCACCCAGTCAACTGAACTGGCGTATGTAGACGGATGAATTTAGTACAGTACATTAGTTTGTACACTGCGGACCGAGACACGTGTTATTTTTTTGTTTCCCATATGCGGTTGGGTCTGTTCAATTCTATAAATATTTCATTTTCAATGTGTTGTAAAAGTATTGATACTATTACTCTTATTTATAGCACGTTAATTGGTATACAGTAATTCGACATCCATTTGCTGAATTACAAAAAATTTTTTAATATAAAGGTACAAAACAACCGACCCGACTGGTCTTCTTCTCGAAACGGTAACTTATGACTACTTAACTCGCGTACGTTTGGACGCTACTTACAACTTACTACTTGCTACTTAACTGACCGGTTACTTAACTCGCCACTGTACTTATTGATGTGTGACATGTAATGTTTTTATTCTGCTGCGACGCGACTTCACAGATGTGTGACACATAAACAGATTGACGTTTTCACTAAGAATAAATCATATAATTATAGTATTTATTCGTGGCATTTGCAGCATGGATTGTAAATTGTCGGACTAAGATAACTACATAGCCTCACGAGGCAGTGTTTACATTAAAATGGAGTACAATGAAGTACACAAGGGTCTCTCTTTAAATATTACGTACGGATCACAAATCGTAAGAGTCGTATAAAGCAAACTCATTACAAAAATATATTTAATTTAATTATGTACAAATAAGGCCCTAATGGTCGGTAATTATTACTAGGTGTACTTTCAAAGGCACCTGCAGTGGACTTCCACCATGTTCTGTTAGAGAGCTCCGATATCGTTTATTATTATTGTTAACGACCTACAACTACATTTTATTTAAAAAAGTGGGATGGACTAACGCATGCGCTAAAAAGGTAAGAGTTGAGGTCACCAACCTATCACGTCATTCAATATTATGAGAATAAAAAAGGTGTGGGTAGACACGGAGGAATATGACCACACATACACAACAATACAAAAATGTATGAGATGTTCCAAGGAAGTCTATTTTCTATCTCATGTCATTTAACTTGAATGCACGTGGTACAGCTTTTGAGTATTATTTACTCCAAACATGTTAAGGTAAGACCGTTCTAATGACGACTCGTTTTAAGCATGAACTGACCTGGATATGCGCGCTGACAATGAACTCATTTCTTCCCCTGTATCCCCACTTCCTGCACTCGGGAGCATTTTTCATAGCCCAGAGCGGCACTCGGTCTTCTACATCGTGCCACACCCACACTCCTCCGTCTGCTTCCGCACATATCCAGGTCTTGATGTAGACACCTTTCGGGACTAGAACGGAGAGAAACATTATATCTAAGACAGTTATATAATTGTAACATTTATTCATAGAATAAGATAATGATCTTGAGGTAAAGTATCGATATTTTTTTTATAAATAATACTATTCACCACATATACTGTGTCTTAATTCTTGTTTAGATTTTACTTGTTTGTTACGTATTACCTATGTATACATTTTACAATAATTAAAGTTATACTTGAATCACCAATCACACAGTCACACACTGTTAGTTGGGTGTATTCTAATTTATGTATGTGAGATCACTAAATATTTTTCTAAATAGGATGACATAATATACTTTAAGCTATTTTATATTATGCAAAGGTTTTAAGATTTCGGTGGTAGTGCCACGCTGTATGGGCCGGCACGACCGGGGAAGTACCACACTCCCACATAACACCGACGTGAAGTAACATACCTTGCTATTGCCTATCGTCGGTTTGTAGGAGGTTCCGGAGGCCCGATTCTCCCTTCCCCATCTCCCTCTACCTTCACCCCTTTTATCTCTTACTTCCTATCATCCTTCCTCAAAGGTCGGCAACGCATCCTCGAGACCTCTGGTATTGCGGATGTCCGTGGGCGACGGTATCACTTACCGTCAGGTGAGCCGTTGCTCGTTTGCCAACCTATCCCATAAAAATATCTTTAAGCTTGTAATGAATAAACTGAAAAACTACTTTACCGAAAAATTATTTTACCATAGGAATGCTATAATATTATCCGTGAGTAACATAGGCTATATATTTTAATTCATCATCATCATCATCCATGAAAACGCAATGAAATAGGGTGAAACTGTAAAGCGCAGATCTACAGCTTGACTAGACCTACACCTGGATAGGGACTAAATGGCAGACTTACTTATGAGACTGTGATATGAGTCTGAGTACTTGGATAAAATCTAACTCAATGCAACTATCACTAATACGAATTTAAAGTATTCGTATAAATAACTTCAGAAGTGGTAAATAATTGCACAAACGTGTGCTGACTGCAGAATTAGAGGAGAAAATGCGTGTTGGAAAACGGAGCACTCGACACAATATAATCAGATGTCAAAATAGCCAATAAATAAACACCTTCAACTGCATTTCAGCTTCCAAAATACTTTCTTTTAATTAAATGTAAGTTGAATACCGGTTACGCTTCGACCGAGTCAAGATCCAATTAAGGTATAGGTAATATTTTTTAGGTATTTAATTAGTGTAATTGTATGCCGTTTACAGATTCAAAATAGCTTCAATAAATGTTTTACTACAACTAAATAAGCGCAAGCGCGCGCAATTTTTCCAAATGACTGATTTTTCGGGGTTTTGCGAACTCTGGTTCGCAAATTTTAATTATCTTTGTACACTTCAAGGTTTTTATTATATGATTATCAAAACACTGAAGCCCTCTTAGCGAGACCAAACATTACAATTATACAAAGCAAAATTACATGTCCTAGGCCATGATTCCAACCCGCGTATTCCAACAATTGGTGTCCGACGCCATGACCGCTAGGCCACCGAGGCGATCCGTTTGAACATCTAATTTGACTGGCTAGTTGATTCTTACCTCTATAATTACTATGTATATATATTAGGCTGGTTTTAGTGTTCGACCGACCGTCTGTGCATACCATCATTCCCGACTACCAAACTGGCCGGGTTGGTACAATAAGATACGGTACGGATGTCGTGTACGTGTCGGTGTAGCACTAAACGCGTTAACTATGTTTCCATAAAGCGTCGGTCGACCGACGCGGACGGCGCGCACGCAGACGCGATTGACAGACGGTCCTTGTACGCATTGCGTAGCAATATACGCGTGCGTACGTTCGGTCGAGCACACTTGTCAATTTTTGTACAAATGACCGTCGTACGTATTGGCCGGTTTCAGTGTTCTGTACTGTGTACTGAAACCGGCCTAAGTGTCAATTTGAATTTGATTTTTATTTTAGCAGATGTTTTTCAATGAGATTAGGTCAGGGGGCCGAGCACCAACATTTGCGTAAGTGTAACGTAATCATATCGTTGACACATACAGTACAAACTATAATTTATCTAGTACACCTGGGGCACAGATAACTCACAGTTTGTACAAAATATACGGTATGATTGCCATACTTAGGCTTATTTTCGTATTAGGCCCACATAACTGAAACTTCAATATAACTATTTAGAATTCCCTTCAGCAAGTCAATAGCATGTTCATAATGCACTGAATGGAAATTAAAGCTACGATAAGTTTGTTGTCTTGTAAATACTTATTGAAATGGCATGTTACCTTCGCCTTCAGGCACGTCAATGCAGAGTCCATCGGCGTCGAACTTCCACTTGTGGAAGGGGCAGACGATGCTGGCGCCACACACGTGCCCGCCGACGCCGAGGTTCGCACCGAGGTGCGGGCAGTAAGCGTCCACGATGCGAGCGATGCCATCCTCCCCGCGGTACACGCACAGGTTTTGTCCTGGAATCACAGCGATCGTATTTACAACTAGCTGAATATTATCATCATCATGGTCTCAGCCATAGGAAATCCTCTGCTGAAAACAGGCCTCCATATTTCCAATAATTCTTGTTATTCTTTATGGCCTCGTTCTATCAGTTAGTAGTTAACTCAATAATCGTGCAACCAGGGTTCTATCCCCGGCGATAGCGTATATTTGTGCATTGAGCAGAAATGTGTACATATATATGCCTCTCGCAGCACAGGGAATTCTGATGGAAAAGTAACTGAGAAATAGTTGATATCCATGAGACAGAATGAATAGAATAGAATATCTCCTTTGCATCGGGATCCCAATCCTAAGAGGCGAGGAGACTCGACTTACTCGGTTGTACAACTCTCGTGCTAGAGGCCGACTCGGTCGGTTGCACTGCAGTTACAGAATAACTAATAGACAGCTGGGTCTCCTCGCAAAGGTGAGGCAGTACTTTGCACCTGAACAGTTACTCAATCTGTACCGAGCACTAATCTCTCTTGACCTTGTATAGAGTACTGTGCTCAACTTTACTTTACTGCTTAACATCCGGCGAACAACTTGCCATTTTTGAGATTTCATTACGAAAAAAAAGTACTAAAAAGTAATGTACTAGTCATAATTCGACCTTATAAGTATCGAATGTTATTGCAAATACAAGTTTAGATTAGCTGAGGTGCATAACCAGGTGTGCATACTACCATTCACTATAAATAAACACAGAATAAAGACAATTCGGCCAAAGTGCGAGTACAATTATTCGCCGTAAAGAGAAAAGCCCCTCATATCATAACTAGCATAGCTGACATGTAGGTATTAGCCCAACATGTTAATGTCTATCTCTTTCATACCATAAAAATAAATACGGAGTGCAACAATAATAATAGAGAGAGATACAATAAACTTATAAACGAGGAAATGCATTCTTGCACTCCTTGTAAGACAAGGGCTTTGAAGCTATCCACTCGTCTCTCCACTATACTTGGGTCCTTATATATGAAGAATAATATTGCATTGTAGCGACATTCAACTTTAATGACACGTTAAGTTACGTATAGGAACCGCTAGGGGCGCTGTTCAAATATTCATGTAATATAAATTAAAGTGGTCAATGGTTCATATATATTTTGTATGCTTGAAACTGAATTTAATTGTTAGTAGTCAGTAGTTGGTCATTCCCGTGATAGACAAACTAGCGAACAGCAATGTTATTATGCTAGTTCTTATTCTGTTAACACTAAAATTCAAAATACAAATTATATTTCTAGTAATAAGATTATACTATTCAACTTTGGGTATTATTACGTTAGTTTAGCGGACGACAAGTTACGTGACGATTAACCTTTCTAAAATACCCAATGAGATTTATATTTACATCATTGAAGATACGTGGGTATCTTCAATGATGTTAATATAAACTGAGAAATATTTGAAGAGAACATTGAAGAGAAATATTTAATTTTAGTACTATCATTCGGAAGTGTTCTACTAATTTGTATTATAGGTAAACAGAATAAAAACTGTAAAAATTTTAAGCTTTTTGGTTTAGCGAATGCTTACAGAATATACACCAAATAACGCTATCTGCCGGCAGGCCGTGTCAGAGAGCTTCAGCCGACACTATCTGTACCCAACCTCTAACCTATAAAACCACAGTGGAACTCTTCGCGATCTAGTGCGACCTAAAAGCGTTAGATGTCACTGATATGCGTTAGAACATGGTGGTGTTTCATTCGTGACGGGTATATGTAACTTGTTGGTTTGAAACACTCATGTAACTTAGGCCCGGATTCTTAGCTATTTTTGTAGGTATCAGTTGGATGCATGACACCATAGAATAAATACTACATACAAAGTAAAGTAATAGTGGGCTGTGTAATATCACATGAAATGTGTATATCTGTGGTGAGGTACAAATATAATACATACCTGTTATGAAAATCTGAACTACAGTTTCCTTTGCAGAGAACCTGAATTATTCACCATGTACAAGTAAAGTATCAGTCCACTGGGTAGTCTATGCAGTTAGTTGGGCCTTACTGAATTTTGAAGGGAGCTAGCTATCTCTTATACCTAATATAATCTTTTAAGCGTTTTTCATTTGGTTGACTGGCCGGTTGGCGCAGTTGGTAGCAACCCTGCCTACTGAGCTGCTGGTCCGGGGTTCGTTCCCCAGGCAGTTCAAACATTTTTTTGTATGAATATGTATGTTAGACCGTGTGTGGTGGTGTATATGTGTATCAGTCATCAGGTTTCCATATTACAGGCTCTGCATGTTTTGGGATCTGAACATCTTGTGTGCATGTTAAAATAATGAGTATAAGCAATTATCCTGTTTTGAGGATTTAATTAAGCTGACTGGTCCTGAGGCTGTCCCGTTGGATTGCGATACAAGAACCATGTTATTCGTGAAGAAGTAATAAACATAGTCACACACACACGCAAACTTTGGCATTTATAATAAGGTGCGTAAACAACTTTCTCAGCCATACTTAATGTAAACGCCGCTTAACTTTAAATTACGTTATTTAATAGCTACTGCCTGCAGTAAAAGTTTTGTGCGCAGTGCTGAATTGCATTATTTAAATTTAAGCAGCATTTGTAAAATAGGCTGTATATGTTCACAGTAACTCAATTTCAGCGCCGTGTAGTAACAACATGGCATGTCTATAGATAAAAAATATACTATAATCACTATGTGCCGTGGGGTACCGGCTTAGAATAGTACCCCCCCCCCCCCCCCCCGATTTGCGCGATTGTACTCCATAATATTATATGTAACATACATAATATTCAGTTTCACAGTTACATTTCACCATTGCATCTAAAGTTGGCGCCAAATCAATAGTTACGCCTCAGTTTGGAGTCACTTTCGATGGTAAAACTCACCTCAGTGCTATACCATGTCGTGTTACAATACTTCTATGTCGTTTTGTAATAGTACAAACATAAATAGTTTGTAAAGGAGTTGTGGCATGCAGACAGTAGGAGATGACTCCAAGAGTTCACAGTAGCGACTTACCTAAAGCATCGACCGTAATGACAGCTCCCTTGGGCAGGTCCCTGGTCTCCGCCACAGCGAACCACCCGTTGGGATAAGGCGGCGGCAGGTTGGTCCCCGCGTGGCGAGCGGCTTGCACGCGCGTGAGCTGCAGGCTGCGCCCTCCGCCGGGGGGGATGTGATCGAACCCTACCTCCGATAGTTCCTGACGTGTTCACAAAATTATATTAGAAAAATGAACTTCTGAATCTTTCATGGCAATCGATTACGAGACAAGCGAGTCGCTCGCCTGATATTAAGCGTCATGGTTGCCCATAACAGTTTAGAGCCACTCAGAGTAAACCACAAGAGTTCCAAACCCTCCATAGCAATGCACTGCGCTCAGCAGTATAACATATTAAATCTGTTGTCCTGTAATTTGGCTGGAAACATTGCCCTTCACCGAAGTACAGAAATGTTTGCACACTACTGCTTCCCTATTGAACAACTGCCTAAGGTGTGGTACTTCCCCAGGTGGACGCTGCAAAAGTCTTTACTGTAAGTAATGTCGGATGTGGTACTTGTGGAGTTGCAGTTTGGAGAGTTTGCTGTCGAAATACCGTTTTTTTATATTTCAGACTACAGGAAGGAAATATTGCATTCATATGGAAGGCACGTTACAGAATCGTTATAAAAACAGAATATGCTCAAAGTACCGTTTTTATACTATCAACAAGTAGAGACGGTACGTGCTCTAGCATATCTCAGATATTAAGACTATTAAACAACTGACTATTACAGAACATTTCCTACTGTTTACACCAAGTCTGTAGTCCTACCATGAGTTGGCAACATAAATGTCATCTATAGTCGATACTCAATCTCGCCTACCTATTAGGCTTGTGATTGGCGTACTCGTTGTCAATTTTAGTTCTTCAATCGACCGCAAATTGGTGGCACAGTAAATTTTTTCATACATGTTTTGTGGCAGTCGATTCGTCGGTGTCAATGTTGTAAACTCATGGTGGACCTACTATAGCTGTGCCATTCAGTGCTACAACCTGAAGTTCGCGGAACTATGCTTTGCGCTCGTCTCTGCCACACATTTGTATTTGAGTGTCATTGACTTAGCAATGTCACAGTCACAAAACCCCTGCCAGTGTTGCTGCTTCGCGGAGAATATCTGGCAATGCGGTTGTAAATCAGACAGACTTTTGTACAAGAGTTCGCAGCACGATTATTATTAAAAACATGTATTAATTATGATTATTATTTATTGCATATTTTTATAGTATTCCTGTCTCGTATGATTCACAAATACATATGCAATTTTTTATATTTATTCTTCTAATTTTAACGAACACTATGACTCGCTCAGTTGAGAAGGATAATACCGCTTACCTTAATATAACAAACAGGATCCCAGTAAATTTTATAAAAAGTATAAATCAACATCCACAAAAGCCCACACAAAATAAGTAGCAGTCCATAGTCGACAATGAAGTTGTGGGTTAGGAGGGCAACCGCGCGAATCACTTCCCCAAGAATCAAACTGTAGTTATCTCTCTGCACGTCCACGATTACCTCTTTGTCGCTGAATAGTTTGGCAGGACAGGTCACGTTTATGAAGAAATCAAGCGCGTTATTTACAAACGTCATCTGAAATAAAATAAAAATTAAGGCCGGAATTTGTGACAAAGTAGACAATGATAGTGCGCCAGTGTAGACATCATAATAAAGCTTGCTACATCTACACATATAACTGTGATGTATTCAAATACTTGTTTTTATTACTTAGCGTATCTCATAAGTATCTAACCGATGAAAAAGGGACCAAGTATATATATATATATATATAGCCTTATTAAATAGAATGACCAGTATAGTGATGTTCCTATAAAAGACTCTATTGTACTTGCATGTTCATAGGTGTGCATATAGTATATTAATATAACGCATCGACTTGAGAACGTATAGGATAACAAACGTTTAGGATAAAGACGTTTCATATAAGTATTGTACACTAGAGAAGATCAAGCAAGCCAAGCTATTGCACAAGCAACAACAATTGTGCGTTTTGAGTGAAACTTGTGAGTGTAATTTGTATTATTAGCGGGATACTGTGGCGATACCTACAATCATAAAAAAGTATATTTTGTGACTCCTTTCATGAGTTTTCTACTAACTCTCGTTATAATGGACTTGGCCATCATCACCCTATATATACCACTCAGTCAAGTATATTATACATGATCACATGCGCAAATCATATAATGGTGAAATGTAGGCGTTGAAAACACCGTTTGCTTCGCCCTTTCGAGGATATACCTATAGGCAAAAGTATTGGTTTACTCAAGACCGCTAGACTGATGTTATCGCCCCGCGGTTTCACCTCCGTGGTGATGGATGGTGATGATGAGGAAAACTATCCTATTAAAATAACCGCTGCTTACCCCTTCGAGGGCAAATAGGCGAAACTATTTGTTATGTTGTGTTTAAAAATAACATGTAAGTATTGCGGGCGATTCACTCAAGACCGCTAGACTGATGTGTCGCGTGATGGCGGAATTTCTCGACTACAGTCGGCTGATCGACCAAGACGGATGTCATGCCGACTCTATCGCCGAGCATGTTTAGTGTATCGAGCTGTCAAAATCATTGCGAGCTTTTGACGTTTGTTTAGCAATGAGGGCATTGGTGGCGTTGCCATTGTTGGCTCTTTTGTTAAAGCGTTCGTAAAGCTCAAAAACGTTATTTTTGCTACTTTTCCCACACTATATTACTCGAACGCTAAACAGAACATAAGACCTAAAATCGCACGATTGTGACTCAGACAAAAATTCGCGTGATTTCAGAACAAAGTTCTTTGAACTCGAACAGACAATGGTCTCGTTACTTGAAATAAATAAATACAGAAACCTAAAAAAAAAAAATTTAAAGTGTTCATATCTAAGTGGTGTGCAATCATTCTAATTTGCATACTATTCCGTAGAATATATGGCACGGGGCGGTGGTACCCACTGACAACGAATACGACGAAATGCAACACTTGTACAAGATGGCTGCCACCGGCGGTAAATAACAATAGGTTATCTCCATTCCACAATCCACTTAAATCTGATAAGCATTTCATTGTGAAGAAGTAACACATTACTTACTCACTGTTTCAAAACCTTTGTTATTTAATATATACTGGGTATAGAAACCGACTGAAATGCGATAATTTTAATAATATTAATAGATTTTAAAATGATATAAGCACTAAAGTTAAAGTCAAAGTCAAAATAATTTATTCAATTTAGGCATCAAAGACGCACTTATGAACGTCAATTTTTCATTATAATGTACTTTAAAGACTACCGCCGCGTTCCAAAATATATAGAGCCTACCGAGAAGAAGCGGCAAGATACTCGGGGCCATTCTTTTTATATAGATGTTTTTACAATATGTGCAATTTTTACACAATTAGTATTTTGTGTTACGATCAAGCTGTTCATAATGCTGTTATAGGTTGTTATGTTGTTGGAGGTAGTGCCACGCTGTAACCCCACAGCCGAATGGACAGGCACGGACGGGGAAGTACCACACTCCCACATAACACCGACGTGAAGTAACATACCTTGCTATTGCGTTTCAGTCGGTCTGTGAGAGTTTCCGGGGGCCCGACTCCCCCTTCCCCCTCCCCTCACCACCCTTTTATCTCTTCCTTCCTAACTTCCTTCCTCATACCTTTGAGGAAGGAAGTTAGGCAACGCCTCCTCAAGACTTCTGGTACCGCGTATCACCGTGGGCGATTGTATCACTTACTATGAGGTGAGCCGCTTGCTCGTTTGCCAACCTATCCCATAAAAAATCCTCTTAGCGTTTTTACAGCTCGATGGCAACACGAAATACCAAAATGTGTATAAACTGCATATTTGATTGGTTAACCCACTCAGCCGAGCCACTTTCTTTGTTGCCCAACGTATCAGGGTGATGGCATATAAAGGCTTCTTGGCCTTGGCAGCGTTATGAAAGTAAACATGGATGTATTCGTGTCTCCTGTAAAATAAAGTTATGTGAATTTTGATATGAACTTCAAAAGTTCAAGAGCAAGAGGAAAACTACTGAGTGGATTATCTTATGCAGCGTTGCAACGAGAACAGCGAAGATAATGTAGGTAGCCTACATACATTGTGACGTTGGTAGCTCGCCACAATACATCATCATAATGGATAGAGAGTACAAGTTATACAGAGTTATTGGTAAGTCGACCTATTCCCGTTAAGGGCGTGTAGATTACTAACTACATTTATTAGATAGGGAGATAACGGGAGGATAAGAGATTTAGTCAAATCAGTCAATTGGACTATGCAACACCCTATCCTAAATCTAACCGTTTTCGAGATATTTAAATTTAATTATTTTATTATATATAAGTTTTTATATATATGGCGTGGCAATGCCGCCAGCGTTTTGGCCACTTTTCGCCCCACCATGGGGCTTATAGATTAGATAGTTATTATTATTATTTTATTCAATTTTTAATTACTAATAAATGTGTATAGTTAAGTAAATTACTTTATAATAATTAATTACTTTAGTTTTTATACGTTTTAGTTATCTACAACGACTTTGTCAAATCAGTCAGAAACGATGTAAACTACACGCCCTTAACTCGACTTACCAATGACCTTTAAATAGTTTTAATTAAATGTAAAATCACAATCATTTAGACAGAGCGATTGTCGCAGTTTAAGCAACCACCAGGAGGCTAATTCTGTTATTTCACAACGTTCAACTGCCTATAGCGCTGCAACTGCAGTTCAACCGGAGTCGTTCGATACTTTGGCAAAAAGCCATTCTACTATGTATTTCTATAGGCAAATTGGATTGTTACGTCACATAAACATAACATAAACGCTACTTTTTAATAAATATATAATTGACACTACTATATACGAATATGAGTTAACAACGCGTTCATGATCTATCGAGTTAGCAGAACATAAAATTTTGATTGATCCCAGGCGTCAATAGAATCGACCTTCAGGTCAAACACTTGTATGTATGGGCATGTTGGTATGATCATATACAAAATAAATTTATACGTTAAAAACTATAAAACGAAAACTGGATCATTGATGAACCGCAGGCCTGTACTGAGTATCATTTTCTTTCATTATCATACCGTCGGGAAATATCTGATATTATCTTTTTAAATCCTTACGTCTACCATAAATTGTCCAGACCTACTCAAGAAGATTAACTTCTACGCTCCATCGAAGACACTTCGTAAAATTTCTCTCTTTAGGCCTCCGACATCAACCAACTATCGGCTAGCTTTATCGTTCGTGCTTGTGAGACTTTTAACAACGTTACCATACATTAGAATGTAGATAGAGACCTATTTATTTATAGTCCCAGATTAATTAAAAGCTTGTCAAAATACTACAGCTACGCAGACGTAGTCGCGGGCACCAGCTAGTTAGTATTTTTTTTTCATTACTTATAATGAGAATATTTTTTTGTAAAAACACCTAAAATGATGTCCCAATGACACTAACATGATAAATTAAAAAAAATGTTTAGAGTGAATTTGCATATGAGAATACTAGCTGCGCCCTACGGTTACATCCGCGTGGTGAGGGATGATGATGATGATGATGAAAAGTACCCTATGTGTTAATACAGTGCCTCATATACCTCCATACCAAATTTCATCATAATTGGTCTAGCTGTATGAGTGTGAAAGAGTGACAAACATCTATTCATCCATCCATCCATTCATCCATCCATCCATCCATCCATCCATCCATCCATCCATCCATCCATCCATCCATCCATCCATCCATCCATCCATCCATCCATCCATCCATCCATCCATCCATCCATCCATCCATCCATCCATCCATCCATCCATCCATCCATCCATCCATCCATCCATCCATCCATCCATGAGGGTGTTCGGTAGTTACTTCTTCACTCTAAATCAACATTGAGTTGGATTTGGATAAAACTCGAACTATAGCTTAACCCGTCCGAATCAGCAACTCTCATTCCAGGCAAGTTTCATTCATAAATCTATTGTTATTTTTTGTCCTGATGCGGACGAGTTAAGCTCGTAACGTAGAATCGTGATGAAAAACAACCTTAATGTTAACATTAAGGTTGTTTTTCATCACGATTCTACGAGTTCCCGAGGGATCACGATCACTATAACCATAAGAAGAGGAAACAGGTTCTCATATGTAACTTTAACTATAAAGATATTATGATGGTTTCGTTCAATAATATTGTGTTTGAAACGGTATCATGAGTTTAGCCGCAAAGCTCCGGACATGGCAATGTCAGACTCGCAAAATGGCAGACGTTAGTCTAAGATTGTAAAGTATTCAATTACACATAAAAATACGTATTATATAATTTCGCAAAACATACATACACAGATTTTAAACAGTTTCGCATAAAGGCAGATTGACAAAAAACAAGATAAATGATTAAATTATATCATTCATTACTTTCAAACGAGGCAATTTTAGGTATGTTGGAAAGGTGATCCCTCGTATAAAGCTAAGCTATCAAAAACGTTAAGTATTAATTAATTATAACAAACCAACGTATTTGTAGTGAAATATAATTTATATAATGCAAATCTTGCATCGTATTTAACCAAACATATTTTATATTTAGGGAGCAAAGTAACTAATAATTATAATATAATAATAATATATTTATTTGGCAACTAGACTTATGTGTTATAACTTAAATAACATTTTCATATCTTATAGACAATTTTTTTTTTATATTATTGCACTTTGGTCTCCACACTAGGATTCCCTGTGTCGTGGGGGGCCGACATTTTCTGTTTCGTTTCTAGTTTAGCGGTATCTCCGCATCTAAATTAAGTTAGTATTTAGTAAAGTAACTAGTAAATTATAATTATTTAATTCTATTTAATGGCGCTAGAGCTAGAAAACCCCTGTAACGAAGTAAGTACCCCCTACGACTTTCACTGTGTTGATAATCCAAATTATAAAGAATAGTGACTACCCCTAAGGCCTACACTAACTAAAAGAAAATAAAAAGGTTCTCTTGCAATAAACATTGGTATATAGTAGCGATACGTGACCTGCAGGGCTATATATTATGTATCTCAGTTGCTAACAAATGTTGATTGAAATCTTGAAAAATGGCCGCTCTATGTCACTTTTGGCAACTCCAGTAAGCAAAAATGTAAGTAAATTGATGACTGGAGCTGACAAAACTGACATAGAGCCGCCATTTTATTCGATTTCAATTAACATTTGTTAGGTACTGAGATACATAATAATAATAATAATCTTTATTAAAATAAAGTACACAAAAAATAAAAACTAAGTTCCCTACACTCCAATCAGTACTTCTACAAGTTTTGACTCATTTATAAATTAGGTATCTATATAGCTCGGATCAAATCTCAATGTTTACAACTCCATTTCATTTAACTATTGGTAGACTGTAAATTGCTGACATTTGTTATGTACTTATAGAGCTAACATGCTCCTGCTGATGAAGTTTCACTTTCTTCTCATGAGGCAACAAACTCTCAAAAAAACTGTTTTCCTTTAAACAGGGTTTAGTATCGAATTTGTCATATTCTTCAACTTTAGGATTATTGTTTACTGGTTTGGTATTTCGACTGGAGGTTTTTTTTTTTTTTTTTTTATTAATAAAACTACGCTCCACAGACTCCAGGGTCCGTGCCTTTTTTAAACTTACAAACTTTGACAACTTACTTATAAATTTATAACATACAACAAAATACATACATGAGGAACATATGCTTTTTTTTTTTTTTTTTTTTTTTTAAATTACTCTTACAACATACATATAACATAATACACTTAAAGTTATTGATACATTTTATTCTGAGTTGGTGCAAGCATTCACAGCAGACCAGTGCCCGCAAACAGCACCCGTTCACGAGTTGACGCATGTGCCAGCCATCGCCTTCCTCAACCATTTCTGAGGGAAGATGGCGACCCGCCACACACGCCACCGCTTGCCAACACATTTCCGTGAGCATGTCTGCTCTGGATGCCCGCACCATCTCTTTGTCAGTTATAATTTCTTAACGCTAGCTTACATACAATTCGAAAAACTACATAGTACATTTATTGTGAGCCCACGTTGCCCACTTTGCGCTGAAGCAGGGCCTCCATCACCACGCTGTTTCGATCCCTGATTGCCATCTTCAGGTTATAGCCGTAGATGGTTTGCTCGCTCGCAACCGTCGCTTGCCTCACAAACCGTCCGATGGCATCATCCTCGTCGTCGGCGTAGTAGACAAAGGTCCTAGTGTGCCGGGAAACCGCAACGACTGCGTGCGGGACGCTCTCGTGCAGCTTCATTTTGCCTTTAGTTTTAATCACCGCGACTGACTCGTACGTCAGTCCCTGCGCCTCGTGAATGGTGAGGGTGCGTGATCCTTCGCCCTTACCATAGCCCTGGATGGTCAGGGTCTCCTTTTCCTCCTGAGTGTGGACCAGGAAGAGGTTGTTTGGAAGGGATTTGGGGATTTTCGCTCCCGTGTAGCTCTCGAGGCGCAGGGACCTTATACTGGGAGCCGAGGAATATATACCGGAGTATATTTCCCTCAGCGCATACGCAACATCCATTGGGTTCCGGTGCGTGCACAACAACTCCTGGCTGATTTTCGTAACCAGGTTAGGGCGGTTATACCTTAGATCGAACAGGTTCTCCCTGTCTATGTAAGGTAATTGGTTGACGTCTCCGATGAGGACAAGTTCGCTAGCTCCAGACAGCCTAGAAGCCATTACTATGGCCCCGAAATGGTTCATGAGAGCCTCGTCCACCATCAGGCGGACGTAGCTCTCATTCTTTTTAAAACCATTTACTAAAACCGAGACCATAGTGCGCACCTTGGTTTTCACCAGGTCTCCGATTCGGTGCGCCAACTTCTCTCTCAGGTCTTTTGCTGCCTCTGTAGTTGTTGTTGCGATAACGTCCTTGTCAACATCGAAGTGTCTTACCACCCAAGTTGTTTTTCCGCATCCGGGAACTCCATTGACCCACTGTATTTTGGGTACCTCCCAGTGTTTCCAGAATGTCTCGATCTCAGAGTCTCTCGAAATGGCTTTCGCCATTTGCAAGACTCTGTCATCCAACATTATCTTGGTGCACCGGGCGGTGACAACAATAGGGTCGTGTGGTGGTGTTGCGTATTTTGGCCTACCAGTCCGTTCGGTATCTTCCTCATCCAGAAACACAAAGCCACTTGTCGCGTTGAAGGCAGCCATATACTGACCAGACATTGCCCCCATGATGATCGAGGATGTGTCGTTGTTGTATATGGCTGCTTCAGCCTCTTCGAGTCTCTTCTGCAGCAGCCGAGATTCGATGATGCTGCCCTCGTTTGCTCGCCTGTAGGACTGCAGGATGTTCTTGCAGTTCCTGAGATTGACATCTCTTGTCGCTCTCGTTATAGCGAGAAACTCGAAGAAGGCGTTCGCTGCGAGGCTCACTGGTTCCTGTGCTGGTACATACTTTGGCGGACTGACTTGTCCCATGTCAGCTCTGGTCCGAGGTCGTTTTTGGCGTATGGAAATGGGAGCAGTCTTTTTTGCGGGCATGGGCAATTTTGGCTCGCACGGTTGCAGGAATAGGCTTTGTGCTGCTGCTTTGAAGGATGCCAGGAACGTTGTGACTTGGCCCTTGCTCTTGGTAGGGCTGCGCTACTGGTTTCTTTCTGCTTCTGCTTTTTCCTGGAGACGTTCCGAACCGCTTTTGGTGGTTGAAGCGGGGACTGGAGGTTATATGTTGTCATAGTTCGAGCCTTGCTCTGTGCGGTATATATAACACCCAATGTGCAAATCGTGTGCAATTTCTTTCAAAATTTCGTACAATTTGTACCAGTTATGGTGTCCTTTAATCACGCGGCCAGAATCTCATTATTCTTCCACTTAGAGCTGCACCCTCTATCCGCTCAATTGTATGAATTCTAGCATTTTATTTAGAATTCAGAGATGCCATTTTTAGCACTAAATCCGAAATCCTCGCCTTTGGTTTTTCGTTCTCTCATCCCATTGTTTTGGGCAACTTATCGGGTCCGAATCCCTTCTCCGAATTCCATTTTTCTGACATTTTCATGTCAATATTTATTATAGTTTCTATTTTTTAATATATATATCACTATATAGTATAACACAAACTCGCTGTCCTGTAAACTCGCTGTAAGTCCGTCCCAATGTATGCTTAAATCTTCAAAACTACCCAACAGATTTGAAGCGCTTTTTTATAGATAGAGTGATTTAAGAGGAAGGTTTATATGTATGATACATGCATAATATTGTAGAGAACCACTGATGACGTAAAAACACATTTTTTTTGCGCTTACATTGCAAACGCTGACTGAACCCCACGAGAAAAATCAAAATAATGTACTACGGTATTTTACACCTTAAAATGGTCAACAAAAAATTCCCGATGGTATATGTCTATCTCTTAATAATAACCCACAATAACCATTTTTTATCCTTTACATTTTACGGGAAAAAATGGCTTATTTAGGAAGTTATTTTAAGCAATACAGCATTAATCCTTATCCAATTAAGTACCGTAAATACATTATCCATTCAATATAGATTAATATGGCCCTTTACAGCATGTAATTTAAATGAATATTTCCGATGATATTACAGATTTTAAATGCAGGGACATAGCGGTGCGGCGGTTAGATTTGAGCGTTGAGTGTTTTTCTCATGGTCAATTATATGTCGCTCTTCCAAGAGTAACTTCTAAACACAATATGTTTGTGTTGTCTAATGACAAAAGGCTGTAAACGTTGTTTATAAAGACATTCTGTAGTAGGTAGGTATATTATTTAGTATCAGCATTGCACCCATGCGAAGCCGGGGCGGGTCGCTTGTAATATATAATTTAAATTCACGCTCGTATCGCTGGTACAGATATGTATAAAAGGGTTTTAATAAAAAATACACGAATTCGAGTATATTACACCCCTTTTAGCTTTATAACTCGATGTCTTCACAACGGATTTGTAATAAGTGCATCTTTTGTTTGAACAAAGTCAACATATCAATTGAGTAAACAACATCAAATTCCATTGAGTAGTTTAAGAGCTATAAAAATATTTTTATATTTCACTTTATGATTCAATATCTTATTACCTAATTTAATTCAGTTTGAGTTATAAAGTAATGTTTCCGTATAACTTTAAGGCTTTCTGTAATCACATTGAAATGAAACTTATGCAATTGCCAAAACTAATAAAGTAACTGGATCAACTGAATTCACTTCTATCCAGTAGTTCTTGAATTATGATAAAGTAACAAACATCGGGACAAACAACTAGACACAGACGGCCTTACTTGTAAACGCTGCTTAAAATTAGGTACCTATATAATGTAATTTAGTACGTCGCAGAACAAATATACTGTAGGTACTATTATAACGTAATTCAAAGTGTTTTCACTTAAAAAAAAAATTTTTGATCTCCACAATTACGGACATTTAGTTGTTATTGGTACTTAGATTTTATAACAATAAGCTATAAGTATATTTTATATTAATCGCTTACAAGACGAACAAGTCGCTCGCTTGTTGTTAAGCGTCACGCTTACACTTACTCGCACTGCGCTCGTCACCCTGAGCTCTTGCCCTGTAAATTCGCTGGAAACATTAACCTTCAACGAAACACAGTGAGGTTTGCACACTACTGCTTCGCAGTTGAATAACAGGCGTATGTGCGGTACAGCCGCAAGCGGACTGTGCAGAAGTACTACCAGTACAAAATATTTTTTTATGTTCTTCATCATTTATATTTCTGTGTAGATATGTAATAGGTTTACTTGTATATACGCGTATTGTCCAAACATTTACAAAAATACGTACTTCATTAAATTAAATTAATAGAGACAGTAAATATATTTCAAACAATATAGCTAATCTCCCAATCTGCAATGGAATCTGCCAATGCTACAGATTCCTGGCAGATTCCTAATGTCAAAGAGGTATGAAGATACTGAAAACCTTATAAAAGGACCGACATAACACTAGGGCCTGGTCAATCTTGCTCGGCTGGTAAAACTGAACAAAAATATCCGCATCATAACTGCAAGGATATACCAGCCAAATCGAGATATTCCAGGCCCCGCACAAATTGTTCCAAACACAATCGGCTGAATATATAAATAACTATATTTTACTTAATAAACAAACAAAAATAAACACATAGCATGAGGTTACTATTGGCTTTTGACATTTGATTACTACCTGGCATACGTAAATCAATATCTACACATAAATCACAGACTCGCACAAATAAACACAAACACACACACACACACACTCTCACCCAAAATCACTCACACATTGCTACATAAGCAAAGTCATTGCTTTCCGACATCTTAATTATACCTACTATGTTAACATGTATTATACCTACTATGAACGGTAAAGTATGAACGATGTTTTACTATAATATCATGTAAGCGAAAGAGACTAGATCCCACGACACAGGTTCTCCTAGTGTGGGACATAGGGTTGAATTTATATCGATACCTATAACATACCTATAACAAGTACGATTGTTAATTGTTTTGTTAAATTATTAAATAAATATGAACACACCTTGACCACCGTTTTTTTGAAAACAAAACATAAAAACACATTCTTCTGTATTTTTTTACAAACTGATGTTTGTAGAAGCAGAAAGAAAAATACAGAGACAGAAGCAATAAAAAGTTAGTCGCTGGCCAAATAAAAAAATAAAATGTTACACTGTTAAAAACTTACGCTCAGGCTGGTATGGCAGCGACCAATGCCGAAAACTTTAAACCGCGCAAATATGCCAATCTCGATGGAGGTTACATATTTTATGCTGTTTGGGGTAGAGACTTTGGGTCCGTGGGGTCCAGGTGCATATGAAATTTTCAGGGACTTGGCCAAACGTTTAGTTGAAGCGTCAGGTGACCAGAATGCTGGCTCATGTTTTGCACAAAAAATAGTAAAGCTTTCAACGTGGAAATGCAGCCAACATTCTGGGCACTTTTCCTTCAACAAATGGTTTAATACATTTTTAAGTGTCGTATAATCATTGTCCGTTTTTAAATAAATGTCACTATTTTGTATACCAGTTCCATATATAATATAATAAGAAAAATAACTATTAAATATAAATTATAGTTATAAAAGTAGGTATTAAAAAGTAAGGTTAATAAGTTAATACGTATAAAATAACGTAGTAAGTATTATAAAGTAAGTTAATACTTAGTATTTAAAATAAAGGTTATTTTACCAACATTCCAATTCGAAATAAAAAATCCTAACAAGTGCGAGTCTACTCGTAAAAAAAAAACAATAAAACAACTGAAATGCTCTGGCCAAAGAAAAGAAATCAATTATACCTACTGATATAAAAAAAACTGTTCACTATTACCACATTTATAACAAAAAATCGAAATTGACTTCCAATTATATCAATATCGGATAATTTTTAATGATAAACTATTAAAATCTCCTGTTCAGATATTGCTCAAATTTATGGATGGAACTGATGGAACCACACGAGACGCTTCAGCTTTTATATACAAAACAATTAGAAATCACTTGCGCTAGTTAAAAAAGATATGAGTACACACAATAAAAAATAGACAGGAACCTCCTCCATTATTGAAAGTCGGTTGTAAACAACAGTTAAACTTACCTCTATTCCTGTAACAAGACACTAGCGAAGTAAATCCGAGAGCGCCGCAAGCGCACCGTATTCACTGAAAAAGCTTGTCCTGAAATGCAAGGCGAGAGCGCGCCTGGAACCTTTTATACTGGAGAGGGATCCCTACCCCCCGATCCCCGCGAATATTGCAGATGATTTTAAATAAATCAATATACGGTATTATCATTCATGTCGTTGTATATCTTTTTGTTTCCAGACATGTATTTACATGAAACATTTCAAGGACGTTTATAACCTATATCACGTAACTACCTGCAAGAGCTGGGAATGAAATAAAACCAAAACATACCCAGTATATTAGTAGAAGGACCACACTAGAACTCTTTGTAAACGAGTTCGGCCGGGGAAGTATACTGTCTCCACGGCTATTTCTACCGCTAAGCAGTATTGTTCGTAGTAATATGGTCTATATGGGCCATATCATCCAAACCGGATTCCCCCATACACATAAGTATAGGGGCTGGTGACATTACAGACATTATGAGACTTACAACTTAATACGTTAGGTTGCGAGAGGTATGTTAAGATGGTTTGGACATGTGGAGAGAATGAATGAAATGAGAATGACTAAACAGGTATACATGGGACAAGTAAACGGAAGTGTTGGAAGGGGAAGACCTAGGCGAACGTTCCGAAATCAGATTGAAGACGTTCTGAAAAAAGGCCAGGTTAAAAGTACCCTAAACCGACGCTTATGTATGAAAGGATTGATGAGTATAGATGAAGCGAAAGAGATATGTCAGGATCGTAGTAAGTGGAAATCCGTGGTCTCTGCCTACCCCTACGGGAAAGAGGCGTGATTTTATGTATGTATGTATGCGAGAGGCGCCGTACGTCCCTTGTAACGAAATGCGGCTGTTACATGCAGAGGTTACCGCTTTACACCAGATGACCCTCGTGCTTGTACCGTCTCCTAATTACATTTAAAAAAATCCCTTCAAGATTCGATGTCATTATAACAATGAAATTTCTATTGTGTGTGGCCGTGCGACCTTTGATGGAATATAAACAACATACCATAAAAGCACAATAAAGTATCCCTATGCTGTATTATTGTAATATATTGCATAAAAACTAACCTCAAACACGTCACAATTGTGTTGTTACAAAATGACAAGATCAGTGGACACCCCGCGATGTCTTCATAATAATAGAATTAATTTCTAGCGGCGTCACGCGGTTGCACATCCTTGGTTATGGATGATGACGAGGATGAAACGGGACCTACGTTTTATTCCAACGCCTCATTTATCTACATACGAAATTTATAGTAGAAGCGGGTGCAACTTAATCTACGGCTGAGCTTGCTGCCGGCCTTGGAGTTAGTGAACCACATTGTGCTTGCGTCAAATCGAAAAGATTTAAAAGCTAGATAAGTAGGTGCCACACGGACTAAAGGCCTATTCAAACCTGGGCGTTATTCACTACCGCGAGCGATAAAGAAATCCGAAAGGGTATGCGTTAATTTCACTGTTCACACCAAAGTGGATTTCTATAGTTAGTAGATATTCGTTGGCAACGGTTAGCTGGGCGGCGGAACTAGTTTCCCCAAACAAGAGAAAATACCGCCTCACTAGGCGGTACAAGTTTCGTTGCAGTTATGGAACTTCATACTATTAACCATCGAGTTCTGCGTGGTATTTTTCGCTACCCACAGCGGTAGCGAATAACGCTCAGGTCTGAATAGGCCTTAATCGAACAACAGCTAGACTTACGCGTCGAAGCACAGCACTACTGAATCGGCATAGAAACGAATACAAACTAAAGCGATGGCTACCTGCGATGATACGTCACAATCTCAACTTCAGTTCTTCTTTTTTTATAATGGTTCATCAAAGTGACTCCCTCTCGCCTGATGGAAAGAGAAGATGGAATCAAGAAGCAATGACCATTAGCGCAACCGCATTCTACAGTCAATCTGAAGCCACGCGAACATTAGCTATGCTGAAGGATCCCCTTAATGAATATTTGGTTCCTCTAGATATGCCAGGATATCTCCCAGTTCAAAAAAGCTTAGTATACTAAACTTAGAGTGGCAGTAGTTTTTTAAAGGTGTGAAAGTGAGTGCACCGATAGGTGCTTATTACTGACAGATTTTCAACGTTAGGGTAATTAATAACAAAAAACTAAATGTGCCCTTCTTTCCTAGCTAATTTTCTTTACGATGGTTCAAGAAAAGCTTAATCTCGATGTATAAATATATAATTGGGAAAACATCAATTGCCGACCATGATAACGCCCGACCTGTGAAATACCGCCCCGCAATTGGCGACCCGCAATCGGCGTCCATGTACTTGAATTATCAGGTCGGTTGCGGACGGGCTGGCTATTCCATAGGTGAACCAAATGATACCGGGCAGCAACCACCGACCCATCATTTACCGCCCCATCAATTGGCGGCCCTGCAACTGGTGTCCATGGATGTACATGCAGTGACTGGCTGCGAATTATTGTACCGGTTTGATATATACCGACCCTGGATCGACCGGCCTGACAAATGGAAGCCATATAAGGTCTAATGCACAATGATTCACTCAAGTATCGGAATTGTCTTGACCGCTCATTGGTCAGAAGCCAGCTTATTTCAACTGTAGGTAACAAGCTGTTATTTTTATCAGTTTTAATCATAGTATATAATAATATATAATATGAGTAGTGATCAATTGCGGGCGGGATAAATCCCCGAAATGGCTATCGTTAGTTTTATTTAACTTTTCTAGATTTGAGTTGATTTCAGTTTTTAAGTGCTACAGTGGTGGAATATCAACCCTTGAGGCTTTATCGATAACTAAAACTTGCGACCCAGTGTTCGCAAAAACCCCGCGGAAATCCGGCATTTAAAATAAATGCGCGCGGTCGCGATAGTTTAGTAAATACCTACGTATTTCAACATCGTAGACTTCATGGAACCTTTGAATCCCTCATAGATAAAAAGTTTTGTCTAGTAGAAAATTCCAGTAACCACGATATTTTCCTTTACTTGTGAAATCGATGGATACCAAGTCAATGACGCCACCCGCGAAGCATGTACAGCTAAATTATTAAATCAAATGATTTACTCCAATACTCAAGTGGTGAATGAGCCAACACATTTTACGGATACAAGCCAAACATTGATCGATGTGGTCTGTACTGATATGCAAACAAAAAAAATTGTTTTAGATCATGTAGGATGCCTTTTTGGGCATTGTCTCATTGTATGTGATTTTAACATTAAACGCGCTAAACCCAGGCCTTTTCATATTACGTATCGATCCATAAAAAATATTAATTCTGCTAATTTTAACAATGACGTAAACGGTATAAAATGGAACCTAATACCACAATTATATGATGTAAATGAAATAGTTCATGTTTTTAATAAATACGTGGTATGTCTATTTGAGCTGCATGCGCCCCTCAAGCTGATTAGAGTTAAAAAACGCTCATATCCGTGGATTACCGACACAATCAAATTGATTATGAGATTACGGGAGGAAGCCTGTGCGGATTACCATCAAATTAAATCTGATACTAAAAAAAAATACTACAAGGATCTGAAGTCAATAGTAAATCAAGCACTATTTCAAGAAAAATCTAATTATTTTAAGTTTAACATAAATAATAAATTAAAATATCCAAAATTGTTATGGAAAAATCTAAAAAATTGTTTATTACCTAAAAAAAATAACGAACTTCCCGCTAATTTTAATGACCCTACTATCATTAATAGTTATTTTTTAAATATACCTGGTTCAGCTGATGTCTCTATTTCTCAGTTAACTTTTTTTGAGCACCATAGATATAGCGATGCTGTATTCAATTTAGAACCGATAAGTTTTGAGAAGTTGACTAAAATAATTTTAAGTTTAAAATCGAATGCTATAGGATGTGACAATATTAGTTTAGATATGCTCATGATGACTTTTCCAAGTACAATAGACCTCGTTCATGATTTAATAAATAAATCTATTCGTACCTCGGTATTCCCTGACGTTTGGAAAGTTGCAATCGTCCGTCCGATTCCTAAAACTTCTAATCCAGCTGAAATAAAAGATCTTAGGCCCATCAGCATCTTACCCTGTTTATCGAAGATTTTGGAAAAAGCAGTTAGTACGCAATTAAACAATTATCTTGAAGAAAACCGCATTTTACCGGAGGTACAGTCCGGTTTTAGACAAGGACGCAGTACTGTGACTGCTCTACTCGATGTGACCGACAACATCCTTTGTTCTCAGGATAAGGGTATGTGCACTCTATTAGTTCTTCTTGATTTTTCCCGCGCTTTTGACTCTTTGAATATTAATCTTTTAATGTCCAAGTTAAGTTTTTACGGTTTTAGCTGGAAAACTTTACAATGGTTTAACAGCTATCTCAGCAATCGTTATCAATACGTAAAGCTCAGTAGTAGTGATGGTTCATGTTTGGATTCTGAAAAAGTAGCGGTTAAACGTGGAGTTCCTCAGGGATCAATTCTCGGACCACTCCTTTTTATTTTATACACGGCCGATATAAAACTATATATTAAACACTGCCAATTTCACATTTACGCGGATGATTTGCAAGTATATATTGCTTGCCGACCAGATGAAATTGACAGAACGATTGGCAAGCTAAATCAAGACCTTTCGAGTATAACTGCTTGGGCAAATAATAATTGTTTACTTCTTAACCCTAATAAAACCAAATACCTTATATTCGGTAGTAAGCACCAACTGTCGAGTCTCAGCCCATCTGTAAATGTGATGCTCATGAACAATCCCATAGAGCGTGTGTATGAAGCGCAAAATTTAGGCCTGCATATGGACTGTGACTTGCGTTTTGAAAAACATATAACAAAATCAGTTCGAAGTTGCTTCTACAAACTTAAAATTCTGTATAGGATAAGACCATTTATAAAAGTAAAATTGCGTATCCAGCTAGTAGAATCACTTGTCTTATCAAGTCTCAATTATATGGACGTAGTTTTTGGCCCTCGTCTGCTTGCAAAAACACAGAGGCTGATTCAGCGGGTTCAGAATGCGTGTGCCCGTTTTTGCTTTGATATCCCATTTAGGGGTCATGTGACCCCATACTTGAACAGACACTACATTCTCAAAATGAAACACCGTCGCAAGTTACATTTAGCATGCCTTCTTTTTGGAGTAATCAAACATAAAACGCCAGCGTATCTCTATGATAAGCTGTCCTCGATGACGAGTCACAGGTCAACTAGTTCCCGGCAATGCGCTATGCAACTTTCCATGCAACATCACAAGTCAATGGCATTCCGAGGTAGTTTCCACTACGCTGCAACCAAGTGTTGGAACAATGTTCCTCCACCAATGAGGAATCTGCACAGCGTTAATAGTTTTAGACGTAGATTGAAAGGATTTCTTTGTGAGCATCAAAAGCAGCAGGAAACTATGAAGCATGATACGAGTGCTCTTTAAGTCTACAACTTGCATTATCCAGTTCAACTGTTCATTCTTATGTATGTTATTACTAATATGATGCCAAATTATGTATTATCTAATAACACAAAATGTTATAGAAATTTTGCCTGCAATAATATTTAGAGACTTTTATTATGAACATGTATTAATTTAACACCTGATTAATTACTATTTAATTCATATAATTGTAATATATCTCTTTTTTTCTTTTTTACTTTACATGGATTTTATGATTAATTATGTAGTAGCGTTTGTTGTTTTACGGTTGGTGAGTTGTCGTTGTGCTGTTATGACGTCACCCACTGGGTCCATCGGAAGACCAGCGTTGGTTAGTAACCAGCATATGCTGAGATGGGTCCATTTTGAGACAGGTACCATTTAGTTAGCGTGTACCTTATTATTTTACACACAGCAACACGTACTCGTAGGTACGTGTTTTTTTATTTACCTTTTTGTTTATTGTTTGTCTTTTCACTGGTTTTTATAATTCCGTGCTTGCCTTGTCTTGTACATGTTAATTTAGTGTCACTTAGTCTTAAATAAATATAATTTCATTTTCATTTTTCATTTCATTTTTCAATATATTGGATGATAGACACCACGTAATACAAAGGTAAGAAATAGTTACTAAAACAATGTCAATTATATTTCTGAAATTTCCTATACGTAAATTAGTAGTAGCGCCAGGTATTGTATTCATCTATGTGTCGATGTTCGGAAATACACAACAGAAACAAAACAAATCTGAACTCAACTCTTTCCAATCAATTCGTAAGTATTTCGATTTTTCTAATTGTCAACCATGCTTTGCCTAACCGATCCACAGATTTAGAAATTTAGTTCCCATCCAGGACAGTGCGAGTACAGCCTTACATTTTCATCACATCTGTTAAATGTCACCAATAGCATCGATTTTCCAAAAAAAATAGACCAATAGGAATACAGGAAATCAGCCAATATAATTGAACCAGTCACCACAGGTTTAGTTAGACACATACGTCATTTATAATTATTTTTTCTTAACCCATCGCGTGGCGAGCGTAAACCATGTGTACATACAAAAAAAGTGCTAAGCCATGTCGCGCGTACACCCACATTTTTATACCTCTTGTTTGTAACTAATTTTATAAGATCTAATGCACTCCACCGGTATTAACTTGCATTTTGTTGGTCAAACAATTCAAGAGAGTATTTTTTATCTGAACTTTTATTATTAGTTCGGAAAGAAAGCGAAAGAACTAGACATTGGACTGGTTAAACTAACATGGTTAATTGGCAATCAGGAGTTCTCATCTTGTATTTCTAATCGGAGTAGACGTTCGTAGGTGGACTTAAACAGGGATGCCAAAATTTGGATTACACACACGGTCTCCTTCTCTATTCAACAGATCAATTTATATTGTTAAACTCTTGTATTTTAAATAGTTGAACAAAACAAAACTGCATGATCAAAACTCGCGAAATTATGATTGGTCTACGGAGTGGCCTCCATACCGGTCACTCGATGCGCAGCAAATACCAGGCAATCATAAATTGCCTAGAGCAAAGCTCTGCATGCTAAAAACGTCACTCAAGTTCAAGTTTGTACAGATAACTCACACTCTGGAATACATTATTGTATTTATAGATCGTCATGCCAGTGTTGGTGATGACCTAGATAAATTAGCATGTTACAATGTAAACAATCTACTGCAAGTGCGACAGACGTTAAACTGATATAATATAGTCCTTCTTAGTATTGCATTCTTAGCATTATAATAATACTTTACGATTATACGATTGTGTTTCAAGTTGAACTATTGAACTATTGTGTTCAAGGTCTTCACTGTGCCTAAATCATACCTATATTTAGGATATTTATGGTAATACCCGACTAGAGAACTTACATTCAGCCCATCTCATCCAGTAGGCAGATTGAACGCATATGTAGTCAAATATAAATCATTATATTACAGTAAGTAGTAGAAATAGCACTGTAGATATACTCAACTAAGTCTAGACGCATTAGGTATAATTTTGTAACTTAGGTAATAAAGTTTAGTATAGAAGAAACGCTACCGCCAAGGTTGCGTTAGATACCTACCAATCGGACAAGAGCGACGGATATATGACTTACTTCGGTTTTGTAGAGCGTTGTCTCTATCACACCATGCACTCCAACCATATCAGAAGCCGAGTACTGCACCGACTTATTTAAGTCTGGTCACCGAACATCTACTTTTTTACTTTGTGTTTGGTCTCATACCTACTAAGTATAGTAATAAAAATGCACAGTACATTAACACTACAGGTGGGAAAAGCCCAACTATCGTTTATCGTTGATATTGCTTAATTTTCCTAGACTTGTGTTTCTTCGAGTTGTGACGTGTAATACTGGTGCATTATTAACCGTTATGTGTTGATAATGGAGCTAGAATGTGGGCAAAAAGAACTTTTGTTCACTTTGCCCACATTCTTGCACGAATTTTGCATGATTTTTCATGAAACGTTGTTTTGTGTTTTTTCCTTCATCCCCTTAGAAAGTTTGAGTAATGCTGGTACGTGACGTGTACAGGACAGTGACTAGATTCCGACTAAATGTAAGAATGATGAATGATGAACTTGATGCAACTTTAAGTATTAATTTATTTTACTTCAGCAATGGCAAATGTACTAACGTACGAGTCCACGTACAACAAAGTACTGAAACGTGTATGGAATTGCATCACCGTAGCACATTTTCGAAATTTATTGCAAGATGGCCATTTAGGAAATAAATAAAAAGGCGTTACTCCTTCCTTTATTTAAATGTATAGGTATTAGACCTAAGTAGAAACATTGTAAAAATCTATATGAAAATAATGGCCCCGAGTTTCTTGCCATCTTCATTCTTCATCTTCACGGTAGGCTTTATATTATATTTTGGAATGCGGCGGTAGAGTCTTTAGTCATCATAATGAATAATTGACGTTCATAAGTGCGTCTTTGATGCCTAAATTTTGACTTTGACTTTGATATAAATTTCAATTTCATCATCATCATTATTATCAGCCGGAAGACGTCCACTGCTGAACATAGGCCTCCCCTATAGAACGCCACTGGACCGGCTACTCGCTTCCTGCATCCAGCGATTCCCCGCGGTTTTTATGAGGTCGTCGGTCCACCTAGCGGGGGGCCGGCCTACACTACGCCTTCCGGTGCGTGGTCGCCACTCGAGAACCTTTCTTCGTTATCAGTTCTGCGAGCGATGTGGCCTGCCCATTGCCACTTCAACTTGCTAATTTTGAGAGCTATGTCGGTGACCTTAGTTCTCCTACGGATCTCCTCATTTCGGATCTTATCACGCAGGGAAACCCCAAGCATAGCCGTCTCCATTGCTCGTTGAGCGACTTCAAGCTTGTTAATGAGGCCCACAGTAAGGGACCACGTCTCAGTGCCATAAGTCATCACTGGCAACACACACTGGTTGAAAACCTTGGTTTTCAGGCTCTGAGGTATTGAGGACGAATAGATGGATCGAAGCTTCCCGAACGCTGCCCATCTGAGCTCGATTCTTCGTGCGACCTCCTTGTTGAAGTTGGACCTACCTAATTGGACAGTCTGTCCCAGGTAGACGTACTCGTCTACAACTTCGAGTGTATCGTCACAGATTAAATAAGTTACTACGTAACGTTTCCAACAATTACCGGTATAGGTGGAACATGGACATTGGACATGATTTTCGTCTTATCTATGTTCATCTTAAGACCAATCTGTTGGGAAACTCTACTGAGTTGAGCATGGTGCCGATATCCTCGAGCGACTAATTTCAATTTAGTTTTTATTTAAGCATTGCTGCAATATTTTACCTGTTTTATTTACGACCCAGTGTAGTTTTCGTCACTTTCGTAAGCCTCATTTAGTAATTTTAAATGAAGTAATTATGTACCTAGGTAATCAATCGTAATAATCTCCTGTATGGAACATCAGAAATAATATCTGTAATAACCTTCACCGATATTGCTTTCCGATTATTTTCTGACCCTCGGCTGACCCGCAACTGAATGGTTGCTACCGTACACCGATAAATAGGCCAAAGATAATTAAGTACAAAAAATATAAAAACATTGTATTGTATTTACTAGCTGGTGCCTGCGACTACGTCTGCGCAGGATTAGTATTTTGAGTAGCTTATTATCTTATCCAAGGTCATATCTACCTTTATACCAAAATGTTAAATATGTACCTACGTGGTCAAACGCAATTGCTATAATATGTGTAAATTCAAATACTTAGAAATACAATCAGTAATAACTAATAATAATATACAGTACCTACGTACATACAAATATAAAATAAATCACCATGGGAAAAAACTGTCATTACATTTCATCACCCTTGACGGTCGCCGAGCACGTCTAGTGTATCGAGCTGTCAAATTGACTTGGCTTTTGACTAAGCTATCAGAAACTGACACAAACTTTGACAGAACTGTCATCATTAGGTATGATCTTGACGTAGGCAGAGATCTTATTATTTTGTCTATGCTGTGCCCAAGCATATTACGCTTTTTCACCCGCGTGGTGATGGATGATGATGACGAAAAGTATCCTATTTGTTAATCCAGCGTCTCATCTACCTCCATACCAAATTTCATCAAAACTACACCCGCCGTTTGAGCGTGAAAGTGTAACAAAGATCCACACATCCATACTCACAAACATCCATACTCACAAACTTTCGCGTTTATAATATTAGTAGGATTTGTACATAATACAATTTTGATATGACATCGATAAATAATTAAGAAATAAAGTGACTTACAAATAGAGCTTAGAGTTTTAATAATGTTAATAAGTACGTAATACAATGTTTTCAAATATATAGGTACATCGTCATCCCATACTATATAGATATCTACAACTATACGAGTATACAGCGTGTAATAACACGGTGTAGTATAGTAACACCACAGCCTATGTTTAATGCTGTGGTAACACTAATACCACATACGGAAAGCTTGCATCATCATCATCATCATCATCTCAGCCGTAGGACGTCCACTGCTGAACATAGGCCTCCCCCATGATTTTCCAAAAGGACCGGTTGGAAGCGGCCTGCATCCAACGTCGTCCTGCGACCTTTCTCAGGTCGTCTGTCCACCGTGTCGGTGGACGACCTACGCTGCGCTTGCCGGTACGTGGTCTCCACTCCAGAACCTTTCGGCCCCATCGGCCATCTGTTCTGCGTGCTATGTGCCCTGCCCACTGCCACTTCAACTGGCTAATCTTCTGAGCTATGTCGGTGACTTTCGTTCTTCTACAGATCTCCTCATTTCTGATTCGATCACGTAGAGAAACCCCGAGCATAGCCCTCTCCATAGCTCGTTGTGCGACTTTGAGCTTATCTATGAGGCTCATAATCTCTCCCATAAAATCTAAATCAATTGGCTAACTACTACGAAGTAATAAATAGGAAGATAGGATATAGAGGATAGGAAGTAATGAACTTTCCCAACTATAAGTATTAGAAGTTTTACAAATTCTCAAGCAGGTACATCTCTGAAAAACTATACCAAAGACAGTAAACAATGGGTGTAAGGCGTGTAAGCAGGGCCTGGGCAAGGGTGCAGCGCGGGAAGAGAGTGCATGTAGGGGTCGGCGGTTGAATGAATGGCGTGCTGATTGCAGAGTGCATTGACTCCAATGAACTCAATGAATAGACTAAATGTCTATTTTTTTAACGTTTTATGAAAATAGTTATAACCAGTTTAAATTTTGATACTTTACCATGTGCATTCTAACTAGGTACTTACATTTATGCACACCTTTCAGTATAACTACACCTTTTTGCACACATCACAGAAACAATGACGCTGTCATGGTTTCTGTGATGTGTGCGCGCTGTATTCTAATATATAATATCTTATCTATCTATATATATAAAAGCGAAAGGTCACTCACTCACTCATCACGAAATCTCAGAAACTATAAGTGCTATGAGTTTCAAATTTTGCATGCGGGTTCTGTTTAGGACGTAGGTGCTCACTAAGACGGGATTTTATGAAATTCAACCACTAAGGGATTTTTTTGGGGTTGATAGTTTGTATGAAACTTCGTTACTGCGAGTGCTATGAGTTTAAAATTTTGCATGCGGGTTCTTTTTAGGACGTAGGTGCTCACTAAGACGGGATTTTATGAAATTCATCCACTAAGGGGTTTTTATGGGGTTGATAGTTTGTATGAAACTTCGTTACTGCGAGTGCTAAAAGTTTAAAATTTTGGATATATTTAAAAATATTTTTTTTATATTTATATATTGTTATATAATATTGTTGCCCACAAGATCGTCACGGCTGCTCACGACGATGCTTTTTCTTTTACCTATAATTATGGCGAGCCAGTTAAAGTGGCAGTGGGCAGGGCACATAGCATGCAGAACAGATGGCCGATGGGGCCGAAAGGTTCTGGAATGGAGACCATGGACCGGCAAGCGCAGCTAGGTCTTCCACCGACACGGTGGACAGACGACCTGATAAAGGTCGCAGGACGACGTTGGATGCAGGCCGCTTCCAACTGGTCCTTTTTGAAAATTATGGGGGACGTCTATGTTCAGCAGTGGACGTCCCACGGTTGAGATGATAATGATGATGGTGACAGGAGTGTGCCGCACTATAGACAAATAGTTTAAACTATATAGGTAGGCGACTCCGACGACGCGATTCGATGATTCTTATAGGTACCTACCTAGTAACCATGATGTTGAATGAAACATACACACAGTAGCATATCATTGTGCCGGCGCCGCGTCTACTATTATGTAGGTACGTAAAATGTGGATAGCATCAGTGGAAGCCTTGCCTACTGTTCTGTTATACTGTGGCACGGTAATAGATAATATTATCGTGACTGTGGCGTTACTGCGCTCTGCTCTAACTATTACTTATTCTCTGGCAATGGCTGCATATCTGCATGGATAGGTATTGTTTCTGAAGCGATGCATTTCTACCAGGCATTCATAAATCAGACGCAGTTGTCAGCTCGGAAGTCCATACATTTTAAAGTAGGTATGTTATCAATGCACTTTACGTATATACCTACGGATACATTTATGTTTTATAGATTGCTGTCATATTATTAGCGAGTTGTAAATTCTGCAATCGATGTGATTATATGCCATAATTATAATACTAACTATGTTGTATTTTAATCTGGTAAATGAAAAGATTAATGCGGATTCTGAATATAATGAAATAATAATCGCACACGCTATAGAATAGTTGTCAAGCCCAACTCGTGCGAAATACAAAAAAAGGGGTAAGTATATTAGACTAAATATAGAACGATAAATAATAGGTAATTAATATAAACTAAATTTATTCCTAATTGGTTTACGTACCTAGCATAATCTAATAACATAACAGTACTTACTTTGTGTCAATGAGTAATGATAGAGCGGAATAGTGAAAACTGGAAAAGTGTTTACTGCTTTGAAGTTATTTTTCTAAATATTCGTCTGAAAACAAATACCGCATATGCAATATGTCACAACAAATATTTAAATGTTTGCTGTCATCGATGTACTGGCAACGATTGTTTACATTTTTACTTTGAGGTTGGTTTTAAAATGAGATTATCGTTGCTTTGTCACTTGCCTCATACAGCCGTACGATTCTCTAATGATTTGTCGACGAGCGCACCGATGTCTGATACTTTATGAGATATCGCCCTTGTACATCAGGTTGTTTTTCCAACGTTCCTTGTCACCCCGTCATTTGTTCCACGGATGTTGTGAAGAGAATGGCACGGCTGAAATGTAGAATAAATTAAATGAACCTCCTGCTTACGCTCGCTGCCACAAGACGTATTTCGCTAGATGCTTGAATTACTTTAGTATGTCGTTCAATCGCTTGACGAGTTAACATCGTCCTGAGGATGCCTTGTGTTTCGTCTCTACACGACACGAGGCTTAGCGGACTGCATCTCTGCTGTAGATGTTTTTCAAGCGGAAGTGTGATAAAGTATTTTTTTCAAATCATTTAATAACAGATATAGTTTTTTAATAGTTGCAATGTATAGTCAAAGTGATAGAGGTAAATATGTATCCTTCTAAAACATTTTTTTTTATATATTAACGTCTTATTCGTTAAGACCGTGGATGGAGTGCACTGTGCAGCTAAAATAAGGCGGCTTGTACAAAACAGCATTCAAACAAGCTGCACGTGTACCAGGAGATTATAAACATCGAAGAGCTTAAACAACCTGGACACAGAATAAATAATAGCTATCGAAATCGAAGCGGAAGTCTTGCGAATACCACCCTTTGCTACGGGACGCGGTACCGTCAGCGCCGCGAACCTCCGAAAGTAGGATATTAAAAACTCACCACAGGAGTGCAAACCACCTGCATTATGTAGCCATGAATACTGTTTCTGACTGTACAAGAAACCAATACGACATGGGGTGGGAAAGGGGGAAATCACTATTTGAAATAGGAAGCGTAGGTCCATCTCTGTCAATTCCACAGGTGTGTCCTAGGTATTAAACAGGAC
This sequence comes from Selenia dentaria, assembly GCA_917880725.1. Classification (NCBI taxonomy): domain Eukaryota; kingdom Metazoa; phylum Arthropoda; class Insecta; order Lepidoptera; family Geometridae; genus Selenia; species Selenia dentaria. The sequence continues at coordinate 43,463,887 of OU862876.1, forward strand.
GGATATATGCGGCTGCTGACTTCACTTTCGCTTCAATTTAATTCATTGCCCAGAGCGTTTTAACTGTTACTTAATCTGTGGCTCAGCTTCCTGTACTATATTACCATATACCTATTATACCGCCTAGGTTGTCTATTGCAGTGCTCTGATTCAGACCTCACGATATCTAAGTTCTCAACGGTTTCGATATTATGATCTTTGAATTCATTTTTCGTCTATTACCAAGAATCATCACAATTATATATAACCCTTGCTATTACATACATTATTGACGGGCCGGTTGGTGCATGTACTTGTGGTTGTGTGAGTGTGCTTGAACAATGAACATGTCTGTTTCTAAGTGTGTGTATCACTTATTGACATTAGTACGTGTGTCAACCATCCGGTCACCTTAGTACAGACACAGATTGTCGGAACACGCAGATTCGAACCCCGTCCGAGGATGTGTAAATTTCTCTGTAAAATTGCAATATTTGGTCTCGCTAAGCTGGCGTTAGGCATCGGTGGCCTAGAGGCCATGGCGTCTGACACGGCTTGTCGGATGGCAAAGGTTAAAATCCCGTCCGATGTAATTTTATATCTAATGTTTAGTCTTGCTAAGCAGGCGTCACTACTTTAACCTTTACTATACCGTGATGAAACTCATGTAAATTTACGTCTCTGGTACCTACACAAAGGGTTAAAGTGGGTTAAAGATTCTAGAATTATCTCAACACAAACATAGTAATGATCTGAAATAACCTACAAGTTCGAATCGAATTCGAAGTTTGAAATTTGAAACTTTTTTTACTTACCTACTTTTGCTGCCAGTCTTCTTAATAGCGGATTATAGCAGATATACACATAACAAGAAGTTTGGCTAATTTATAAGTTTGACTCTTTTACCAAAATGTATGGAAAAAGTTTTTCGCGGTTTCTGACATTTCTAATACTCAAACCTCAGTCGGTTAAGTAGAGACTTTTGATCCTTATATGAAACAGGATTGTTTGTCATAAAAAAAATTGTGTTACCATTTTCTTGCTGACTGTAAATTTTTTCCAAAATCTGTAAATGCAGTTTAGAACACCTTAAAATTTATGGATAGTCTCCTAAAACGTTTTCCGGTAACTATTACGGTTAAGGTACGTGCCCTTACTGTGCCGTCTCTGAAATTCACCCTGTATATACTAATAACTAGGTATATATAATTACTAATATGAAAATTAAATTATTTTACTTTTTACTAAATAACTGCTTTTTTAACGCCCTGCATTTTTATTGTCTCGCAGTAGGTATGAAAAGTAGAGTTTGCACCTCGAGGATAAAGCCTGTCTTCGTCTTGGACGGCTTTAACCTCTCGCTTCACTCAAGATTCTACATAACTCCCTCGCTTCACTCAGGAATTAAATTTTGACTACCTCGCTGCACTCAGGTATTAACTCAAGAGTTCCCGTTCAACTCAGGGTTCAATGTACCTACCGCCTGTGACGTAAAACACTGTTTTACTCCTTGTGTGCATAATATACTATTACCTCGGACGGGATTCGAACCCGCGTCTTCTGACTATCCGTGTCAGATGCCATGACCATCTAGGCCACCGAGGCTCGAGGTCCGAGCACCGTCGCCGTAAGACGGTTAAATCAGATAGAAAGTTAAAATTCGATGCTGTGCAATTTCACCCACGTCCGGAGCATTATATAGTTGTTTGTAAAAGTTTTTTGACAATGTACTTGACAGCATAATATCTAAAATCGCATGATTATGCGATTTTAGATATTATGCTCAGGTGAGCGTTCGAGTAGGGTGTGGACAAAAGTGGAGAAAGTGGCAAAAATAACATTTTTAGACTTCACGAACGCTTTCAAAAGAGCCATCAATGACAACAAAGCTAAACGAATGCACCTTATATCTACTTCGAAGATTAAACGCATGTGTTTCATTGTTTTCAAGAAACTTTCTAAACCGTAAACATTTGCATTAATAACATTAATACGTATGATAGTTATAACTGCATAGATGTGATATTTAGATAAAACTTTATCAACATAAGACATTGCTAGCAATGACATCCACATCATTTGGAGCTTGAAAGTTGTTGACGTTGTCGAAATGAGGGTTCCGCCTTACGAATTGTAAAGTTAGCGCCCTCCGCTAGATGTCGCTGGATATCAGAATAAAATTGCGTGATATGTAATTTGACATTGTCGAGCAGGTGGTAAGACATAAGTTTCTGTGGAAAATGGTACCGCGTCACTAGCGGTCACTCAGTGAACTAAAATCAGTATTATGAGTCCTGAAGTGTTTGACATTTTTAATTATTCATTCAAGTAACATTATTTATTTCTGCCCTAGTATCGCATTTATTTTAGTATTCAATATGAAATACAATGTACACTCATCAAAAACGTTATTTTGGCATTTTTGCCACTTTTTCCCACACACTATTCAAACGCCCAACTGAGCATAATGCCTTAAATCGCATGATTATGCTGTCAAATACATAGCTGTCAAAAACGACCAGAAAAAACCATGCTCCGGACGTGGGTCAAAAATTGCACTTTTTGGTGGCAAAAATACCTCTTTAGTTTTCCGAACTACAGAACAAAAAGAGACAAGAACGACATTTTTACCCACAGATTCCCAATTCGACCGCCCCTTGTGAGCGTTTTTAGCATTATTTTCTCTAAAAACGCTCACTAGGTGTCTATTCGAACGCACTAAATGGTTACTTACTCTCAAGATAAACACCAAGAACACAAGAAGAACCAAGAACACCTTAGAAATGATAACTACCTTAATTGTATCTTTTTTATGCTATAGGTGGCTAAAAAGCAGTCAGGTCGCCTGATGGCAAGCGAGCACTGTCTCGGATATATGTGATTATATTGTATACTAGTTCCGTCCTGCGGTTTCGGATGATGACGATGATGATGATGATGATAAGTATATATATACATATATATAAGAAAGATATAAGTATGTGTTAATCCAGCGCCACATCTAACTCTATATCAAATTTCATCAAAATAGGCCCAGTCGCTTGAGTGTGGAAGAGTAACAAACATCCATACATCTATCCATCCATCCAAACTTTTACATTTATAATATTAGTGGGAAGTGGGATATGTCAACAGGCGGATAACGTATTTGTGATAAATATAAGTACAATTTGAAAAATTTAATACCGACTTGGAGTGTAACTATAAAACTACTGAGCCGAATTTGATGAAATTCAAATGATCAGGACCACACGGCAAGCGCCAGCCATCAAACGAAAAAAGAATTTAGAGAGTCAGTTCACCCAATCGAAAGTTATGAGGTAACAAACATAAAAAAATAGAGTCGATTTGAGTACCACCTCCTTTTAGGCGAAGATAGCGAGATTGTTCCATCCGTTCTGAAGTTATAGCGCGACCAGAAGAAATAAGGGTTAATTTTTTTAAATGTTGATATATTATACGAATTTAAAACATATTCACGGACCGAACAGCTTCATTTGCAACGTTTATGCCCATGGTATCTAATTCTTATAATATCTACTCCGAAGAAATTGACTTTAAATGAAATTTTGAGGAACTGTAATTAGAGATTATAAAATATTCGTAGGGCCAGTCTCTTGCCTTACTACAGTAAGATCATTGTTTATCAATATTTAACTTTCATTCACAAGAAATTATTGATTTAGGATAATCAACGCAAAATTATGAGTTAATTATGAGAGTAACTTTTCAATCGAAATATTTGCCCGCCTGCAAATTTAGAATAAAATACTTTGTGAATGTCTTATGTTACATTGTAAACACTGGCAACAATATTAACTTAATTAAATTGTTGACATTATATTATATGTATTTAAGATGCCAAAATCAACTTTTAAATGGTGAGATTTGTGTGGGTAATTTTTTACACAAAGTTAAATAAATACCTAATTACTACATTGATGGCAGACTTTTTTTCTTATACATAAACTGTACTAGTGCAGAGGAGTAAAACGTTTGGGGACTCCTAAACTATACAATGGTTTGTCAGTTGGTAATAGAAGTTTATCAACCAACAAACCATTACTTCATCCTGAGATAGTTTGTCGGTTAGGAATAAAAATGTAGATTACTAACAAACTAGATAGGATCTCGGTTAAGACAAATCATTATTATCTACTACTAGGTGGACAGCGTGGTTTGTCGGTTGGTACAGTTTGTCGGTTAGGAATAAAAATGTAGATTACTAACAAACTAGATAGGATCTCGGTTAAGACAAATCATTATTATCTACTACTAGGTGGACAGCGTGGTTTGTCGGTTGGTACAGTTTGTCGGTTAGGAATAAAAATGTAGATTACTAACAAACTAGATAGGTTCTCGGTTAAGACAAATCATTATTATCTGTCCTACTAGGTGGACAGCGTGGTTCGTCGGTTGGTACAGTTTGTCGGTTAGGAATAAAAATGTAGATTACTAACAAACTAGATAGGATCTCGGTTAAGACAAATCATTATTATCTACTACTAGGTGGACAGCGTGGTTCGTCGGTTGGTACAGTTTGTCGGTTAGGAATAAAAATGTAGATTACTAACAAACTAGATAGGATCTCGGTTAAGACAAATCATTATTATCTACTACTAGGTGGACAGCGTGGTTCGTCGGTTGGTACAGTTTGTCGGTTAGGAATAAAAATGTAGATTACTAACAAACTAGATAGGATCTCGGTTAAGACAAATCATTATTATCTGTCCAACTAGGTGGACAGCGTGGTTCGTCGGTTGGTACAGTTTGTCGGTTAGGAATAAAAATGTAGATTACTAACAAACTAGATAGGTTCTCGGTTAAGACAAATCATTATTATCTACTACTAGGTGGACAGCGTGGTTCGTCGGTTGGTACAGTTTGTCGGTTAGGAATAAAAATGTAGATTACTAACAAACTAGATAGGATCTCGGTTAAGACAAATCATTATTATCTACTACTAGGTGGACAGCGTGGTTTGTCGGTTGGTACAGTTTGTCGGTTAGGAATAAAAATGTAGATTACTAACAAACTAGATAGGTTCTCGGTTAAGACAAATAATTATTATCTGTCCAACTAGGTGGACAGCGTGGTTCGTCGGTTGGTACAGTTTGTCGGTTAGGAATAAAAATGTAGATTACTAACAAACTAGATAGGATCTCGGTTAAGACAAATCATTATTATCTACTACTAGGTGGACAGCGTGGTTCGTCGGTTGGTACAGTTTGTCGGTTAGGAATAAAAATGTAGATTACTAACAAACTAGATAGGATCTCGGTTAAGACAAATCATTATTATCTACTACTAGGTGGACAGCGTGGTTCGTCGGTTGGTACAGTTTGTCGGTTAGGAATAAAAATGTAGATTACTAACAAACTAGATAGGTTCTCGGTTAAGACAAATCATTATTATCTACTACTAGGTGGACAGCGTGGTTCGTCGGTTGGTACAGTTTGTCGGTTAGGAATAAAAATGTAGATTACTAACAAACTAGATAGGATCTCGGTTAAGACAAATCATTATTATCTACTACTAGGTGGACAGCGTGGTTTGTCGGTTGGTACAGTTTGTCGGTTAGGAATAAAAATGTAGATTACTAACAAACTAGATAGGATCTCGGTTAAGACAAATCATTATTATCTACTACTAGGTGGACAGCGTGGTTTGTCGGTTGGTACAGTTTGTCGGTTAGGAATAAAAATGTAGATTACTAACAAACTAGATAGGATCTCGGTTAAGACAAATCATTATTATCTACTACTAGGTGGACAGCGTGGTTTGTCGGTTGGTACAGTTTGTCGGTTAGGAATAAAAATGTAGATTACTAACAAACTAGATAGGATCTCGGTTAAGACAAATAATTATTATCTGTCCAACTAGGTGGACAGCGTGGTTCGTCGGTTGGTACAGTTTGTCGGTTAGGAATAAAAATGTAGATTACTAACAAACTAGATAGGATCTCGGTTAAGACAAATAATTATTATCTGTCCAACTAGGTGGACAGCGTGGTTTGTCGGTTGGTACAGTTTGTCGGTTAGGAATAAAAATGTAGATTACTAACAAACTAGATAGGTTCTCGGTTAAGACAAATAATTATTATCTGTCCAACTAGGTGGACAGCGTGGTTCGTCGGTTGGTACAGTTTGTCGGTTAGGAATAAAAATGTAGATTACTAACAAACTAGATAGGATCTCGGTTAAGACAAATCATTATTATCTACTACTAGGTGGACAGCGTGGTTTGTCGGTTGGTACAGTTTGTCGGTTAGGAATAAAAATGTAGATTACTAACAAACTAGATAGGTTCTCGGTTAAGACAAATAATTATTATCTGTCCAACTAGGTGGACAGCGTGGTTCGTCGGTTGGTACAGTTTGTCGGTTAGGAATAAAAATGTAGATTACTAACAAACAAACTAGATAGGATCTCGGTTAAGACAAATCATTATTATCTGTCCTACTAGGTGGACAGCGTGGTTCGTCGGTTGGTACAGTTTGTCGGTTAGGAATAAAAATGTAGATTACTAACAAACAAACTAGATAGGTTCTCGGTTAAGACAAATCATTATTATCTGTCCTACTAGGTGGACAGCGTGGTTCGTCGGTTGGTACAGTTTGTCGGTTAGGAATAAAAATGTAGATTACTAACAAACAAACTAGATAGGTTCTCGGTTAAGACAAATCATTATTATCTGTCCTACTAGGTGGACAGCGTGGTTCGTCGGTTGGTACAGTTTGTCGGTTAGGAATAAAAATGTAGATTACTAACAAACAAACTAGATAGGTTCTCGGTTAAGACAAATCATTATTATCTGTCCAACTAGGTGGACAGCGTGGTTCGTCGGTTGGTACAGTTTGTCGGTTAGGAATAAAAATGTAGATTACTAACAAACAAACTAGATAGGTTCTCGGTTAAGACAAATCATTATTATCTGTCCTACTAGGTGGACAGCGTGGTTCGTCGGTTGGTACAGTTTGTCGGTTAGGAATAAAAATGTAGATTACTAACAAACAAACTAGATAGGTTCTCGGTTAAGACAAATCATTATTATCTGTCCTACTAGGTGGACAGCGTGGTTCGTCGGTTGGTACAGTTTGTCGGTTAGGAATAAAAATGTAGATTACTAACGAACATACTAGGATAGTTTGTCGGTTACGAAAAATATATACTAACCGTCCAACTAGGTGGACAGCGTGGTTGGTCGGATGGTAATAGACGCTTCTACGGGCGTACTCGTTTACAAAGAGTTCGTCTCCTGCTACAATACCTAGCTCTACCACAGTATAAGTAAACAGCTAGCGAATTTGATAACTTATAGCTTTGTCAGAGAAGCAGTCTAGTGGTAACTACTTAGAGGTACCCGGGCCAAGGATTAAATTCGGTAAAAATTCAGGTTGAGTCGCTTTATAATATTCAATCAATCAATCAATCAATTATTTATTTCAGATTAAAATCCATTTCTTACATTTAATTATATATAGAAACATCATAATTTAAATAGTTAATTATTAAATTAATAAATCATTAAATTAAATTTCGTAAAATGCAATTAAATTAAATAATACTAAATAAATGAATTTAAACTAAATCAAAACAAAATAAAATTATATCAATATCAATTAAAACATGTCAAAATGAAAAATTAAATTAAATTTAATATTTATCCTAATAATTATTATGAAATAGTTCACATAATTTATTTGGCGCAACGGCGGAAAGGTAGCACGTCATGCATCTTGATCATGTGGTTAAGGATGGGCCCATCTACCCTATCCGCCACCACGCTCAGGCAACTGTTACTGCTGTCACGCACCCGCCGCATCAGGGAAGCCACACTCTTACGCATGATGGCTGAGAAAGCATCGATGTGTGCTTCTGCAAACATACCTGATGCGCTGCAGAACCGCGGCAACCCCAACATCATTCTGAACGCATTATTATATTGAACGCGGAGGGTGCTCAAAGCCTTTTGAGTACAATTAATCCTGCAGGCTGCAGGTGTAAAACACTTGGCAGTATGCTCTAAATAGCGTCAGCTTAACATCTCTTGAACATCCTGCAAGCCTACGGATCAACATGTTACTCCTAACTGCAAGCGCCCTACGCTCCCTCTCGATGTCCATGTCATATTCGGTATTTAACTTTGTTTTGAGCTCCAATTTGACTTAATTTCATGAACCACGTATAACTGAGCAAAAGAGAATTAAAATACAATGTGCCAGGGTGACGGCACAGTGCAGTGTGCACGCAAAGTGCAGCTCCGCGTGGCACTGCAACTGTCGACGCTTACCGTCAGGCGCACAGCCGTGCGACTCTGTAATTATTCGTAGACGATCTCACCGAGGTCAAATATTTTATCAGATATCGCCCTTGTACTTTTTCTTGGTTGCTTTTCCAACGTTTCCTGTCAACTCTTCATTTGTTTCACGAATGTTGTCAAAGATGCAACGATGTTTGCTCTTATAGAATCGCATGGATGCTTGCCTTCCCCGTCACTTGAATGCAAACTCACTGCTTCGGCGGTTAATATCAATTGGAAAGATAGATTCGATGTTCGGAGGCGACTCGGTAGCCTAGCGGGTACGGGGTCTGCCGTCTGACACTTATGACGTCCTAAATTTTGTTATTTTGCCTTCTAAAATTTAAAACATAAATTAACATAATGTAGACGAACTAAAGACACCGACATAGCCCAGAAGATAAGCCAGTTGAAGTGGCAGTGGGCAGGCCACATAGCACGCAGAACGCAGATGGCCGATGGGGCCGAAAGGTCCTGGAGACCATGGACCGGCAAGCGCAGCATAGGTCGTCCACCGACTGACGACCTGATAAAGGTAACAGGACGACGTTTGATGTAGGCTGCTTCCAACCGGTACTTATGGAAATTTGTAGGGGAGACCTATGTTCAGCAGTGGACGTCTTACGGCTGAGATGATGATGATGATGATGAAACAAAATGTTAAATTGCGACAGTCACCGTTTCCAGATGTATTAGCGCTCTTTCATTCTAAGTAGATACCTCTTGGCAAACTAAGTAAATATCTATACTACTTAGTTACTTACTGGTGGCCGGGTGTCTAAGTATTTTGCTCTTGGTACCGCAGTCGCCAGCATAAAGCCTTTGATGAAGCCACAGATTAAGTAATAACTACACGCCGAGTCATGAATGAAACTTTAAAGTGCCTAGGTTTGCAAATACCTATCCATCGTGTGTAATACCTATAGACATTACCCGTGGGTTGGACAGAGATGGAAAGATTTGATTTGTTGCGTCCTTGTACCACAAGAATAAAAAAATGTACCGTCTTCAGTAACATTATTCGTTGTTAGAGATTGTAGGTAGCCTGCACTACTGTAGTTCATTTTAAATTTCCTACGTTAAGACCTATGGCGCTGATTATACAGTCTTGGTTGCAAGGAGTGGCCCACCCTGTGGGAAAATGTAGGCATCAGTTGCATGCATTTCCCTACGCGAGAGACATCATGCTGTCTTTGTCATAGGTCGTATGAAGTTTAATCTCTTTCATACATATGAACTCCTGGTAGATCAGCTGCAACTTTGTGTAGGTGCCGGCTTATTTTCCCAGGTGAAATATAACACTGCACTCATATTTCGCATGCTTGCATTTCGCATAATGCGCTTAGTCAGCCAGAGTCTTGTTGCGAATGTTTTTAAAAGTCAACAATGGAGACAAAAATGATGAATAATGGGTTTCATGATAGCTTTAGATAAGTAAATACATAAATTTAGAAGCGTATTATTGTTTACTAATATTGAAAAAATCTTAATTATATACTTTATAAATAACTTTTATATAATTAAATAGATAACTATCTTCTATCTTCTATACTTTCTATACTTATAATAAAGGAGTAGAGGCCAAAAAGTCTGTACTTGGAAGACAAATTGAAAACATGTGGGTCAGGAGACGTAAAATTACCCACTGAACAAGAATATGACGTTTATGAAAAAAATGTCTGTCCGTCTGTCTGTCTGTCTGTCTGTATGCTTACGCATAACTTAAAAACTACTGCGCAGATTTCGGTGAAACTTGGTATATCGATAGAAAACAGTACAGAGAACACAACTGTATACTTTTTATTAACCGATTTCAAAAAAAGGAGGAGATTTCTCAATTTTACTGTCCATATATAGTTTTTTGAGTGTTTTTGCGGATAAATTCGTCGTTTATGAACCGATAGTGATGGTTCTTTGTTATTTGGAAAGATAAGGAAACCAGGTTCTGATGACGGCATTCCAGAGAAATCGAGGGAACCTTCAGAAAATCGTAGCGGCGACTAATGCGTTTGTAAATTTTTTTCATTTAGTATATTGAAGCACTTCTCATTTCTTCGTAGTTTTCGCCTCCATTATCAGATCAGATCCAGACCTTCATTGAATAGTAGTCTATTTAATGAGGGTCTGGAGCTGATCTGAAAATGGAGCCCAAAGACCTGGTGTTTGGGCTTGATTATCTTGTATTGATGACAATTTTACACCTAGATGGGTAGTGACTGTCATCAAGACGAAGAACAGTCAAGAGATCTCCTCAACGTTTTACAGTAGCTACTTTGTGTTTGTACTTAGTTCATTTCCGTTGATAAGAACTTTGCACCCATATGGGTTATAAAGTCCAGCAGCTTTTGAGTTACATTCCAATACCTGAAAAGTATTTCGCCTCTTTGGATGATATCATCATTCACGGTGAATGACAATCGATCACGTTATTAGCAAGGGTCACTAAAATAAGCTAATTTTTTTTTAACGAGAAATTGAGCCGACCTTATCACCAAAGAGTGTGAGATAACTAATAACACACAATTGTGATAGTAGGTACTTTTGAACTAACATGGTACCGACTTCAACAAGTATTTCACACTTTTTGGTGATGAAGTCGGTTCCATTTTTTAGGTAATATTTTTATTCTTGTTCCGTTACATGAATCATAGAATGCGGCTTGATCTCTCTGTGCTATACAGCCTCATATAAAACGAGGGTCCCGATTAACTGGTCAGCGCGCATGAACTTCTATGGCACGGCTAAAATCTATTGTAACTATAAATTAAATCCTGTATAAACATTTTTTCATACCACCGGCTCGAAAATGTCCAATTACATATCACGCAATATCAACGTAAAGCAAGGCATACATCCCGGGGCTGTTGTATGAAACTCCGATGGGTTTACTGGGTGATGGTTATCACTTTACAGTGATTTGGATTGGGAACGTGAGTTGTAGGAAAACTATGAATACGGCGACAGCATACAGAAAAAAAGGCAGGATTGTACTATATGGAGTGTGATTGTTGTGCACCGCGTTGCTATGGGTTACGCTCGGCCCCTCTCTGCGCATTCAAGGTCATAGTTCAAGTTACGAACCGCGATCTGGTGTTTGGTGTTATTTTAACAACTTCCATAATATGTTATAATTTTGAACGTGGTGCATGTATCTAACTGTACCGAAATATCGGGAGCTCCGAAGGTAGCTAAATCATGGTCTACATGTCGTGGGTAGATACTAATTATAATTTAGTTAAAAACCGCAAAAGTCTTAAGCATTGTTTTCCATAAAAGGTATATACCGCCCGTGACGTAAGACACTGCTTTACTCGCTCGGTGCATAATATACTAATAATTAAGAATGTAAGTAGAGTAGAGTACTTGATAATGTACATAATGAAATACATGTTATTTTCAAATCCAACATAACAAATCGCCACGGTGTTTGGAACACCTACCTTTCGCCAGAGGGACAACATTTTTTTTGGTCCCGTGTAATAGAAGGCGAGCGTATTGTCATTTTCGGAGCAATGTTCCAGACCCCAGACTGCTATTGAGAATTTCTATGTCAGAAAACAAGCAATAACGGTCCGACCCAGGTATTGAACCCAGGACCTCGAAATCCCAAAGCGGCGCCAAGACCACGCGAGTGAAGCCGCTGGCGGGTCAGCTCAATCGTCGCACCTATATATCTTGGAAGGGGTAAGCAGTGATGTTAAACACCTGCGTTTCGCCGGGTATATTTTTGGTCCCATGTACTAGGGGAACGAGCCTATTGTCATCTATGGGACACTGTTCCACACTCCGGACTTCTATTGAGAATGTCTTTGTCAGAAAATGCCAATATCTGTCCCGGGGATCGAACCCAGGACACAGAGATTCCAAAACGGCGCTTCCACTACTTGACCGAGACAAAGCGAGCGAAGCCGCGGGCAGGTCAGCTAGTACTAAAATAAAAATAAGTAATAGTATAATATCATAAAATAATATCCACAAACTCCGCCACGTTCTATTTTTGAATGTTCCTTGACTTTGATATTTTATAGAGCATATAATGGTAGCATACTGAAAAGTACACTCAACCTTTTTAACTATAAACATAAAAAATATATACCTTCGAACATATTATATCCTCGTCCTTTTTTGAAGTCAGTTAAAACCATGTGATGTCAAATAAGTTAATGCAGCTAACATCATAATCAGCCCATTTTGTTCCCACTGCTGGGACTCTAGCCTTACTCTCAGAGAGAGGAGTTGGGCCATAATCCAGCACGCGGGCCCAGCGTGGATTGGTGGATGGGTTACTGGCCTACTCATGTCGAAGTTTTCAGAAGCCCGAAGGCCTTCGACATAGCCGAACGGCTGTTGTCCTAATACCAACAACCGTGACCGGCGGCTTAACGTGCCCTCCGAAGCACGGAAGTGCTCAACAGAATAATGCCACTAGCGGTCACCCATCCTACTCCTGACCGCAGCATTTGTTTCTTAACTTGTTGATCTGTTAAGATCGCCAAGTCGAGCTCCGCTACGAGCGCTTCCGCTCCCTTATATTTATATATATATATATATATATATATATATATATATATATATATATATATATATAGTTGAAGTATTTATGTATGTTAAAAGTAAAAAGTAGATCCTATATGATGTATGTCGCCATATTATACTTGTATCCGTCGATAAGAATTACAATTTTCGTATGCAATAAAAATATGCAAAGGAACTGATTTCGTATTAATTAATAGTCTCATCAAACGAGAACTGATTATGTTCCGTTTCTCAGACGCACTCCACATAATATATTATAATATCTGCCTAGGTATTAATATAATAATTGTGTTGACGTTCGTCACTAGGCGCGATGACAATGGACAATTCGCTTAATAACTGCAGGTGTCCATTGGCACGTGCGCTGATAAGTAGTGCAAGAGAACATGCACTTCTGACCTTACAACATGCTACGATTCATGAACGCCTGGTAGAACTGCATCGCATCAGAGACACCTGTATGCTGATATCGAGCGGGGCGGCGCTGCGGGGCAATTCTACTATTTCAAACCTTCAACAATCCACCTCGCTACAACTGCAGTTCGACTCCGGTTGCCGTCGTTATTCGATTGCTGGCGTCAATAGAAACGTAACTGCAGCTGCACTGTTTTTCAATAGCAGAATAAGAATGTGTGTAAATCAGCTACGGTTCGATTGCAGTTGGAACACATTTAGTTAGTGGAATCGTCCCTCTGTTGTGGCTGCGGTCGTCTATTTATTATTCTGTGGCCACGACCCGAAACCAGAGTTCACAGCTACACAGATAGTACGTAGAAAACTAAAGGTTTATGCGACGTAGCAACTTCTGGCCAGTATGTAGTATATTTTTATTGTGCTTTGTGATCCGTGTTACTAGCACTTTATTTACTACTCTTTGTATAAGTTACTATATTTTTAATGACGGGTAGTTTGTTACTTGATGGTAAGCGTCTGCAAACTCGACTGCCAGTGGTCAGCTGACGGATTTAGCCTCGTCGTGCTGATTATCCTATTCGTTTATCGAAAGACGATTTAGCGCTAGACCACGGAACAATCGTTTTATTTAAGTATTGTTTGAAATCGATAGAGGCTGTTGGAGTCTTATTAATATTCCAACTAGCAAGCAACAACTAAAAAGCAAGTCCTGAGATTCCTTCAGGAAGGGGTTTAATCAAGCTGCCTAAGACGAAGACAGGCTTTATCCTCGAGGTGAATACTCTACTTTTCATACCTACTGCAAAACAATAAAAACTCAGAGCTTAATTTATATTTATTATAATACTCGTAACTTCATGACAACATTTCATTTCATTATGTCATTTATTTAAGTAATATCAGGATTTGAAATATAATGTTTTAAATATAACCAATAAAGAAAGAAATATTGCACAGTCATATAAATATGTATGTTAATACTTTATAATACCCCGCATAGCTTACTTACGAGTAAGCAAATTTTGATGACGACGGTAATTAAATTACAAGGTCGTTTAGTATTAAACTTGCAGAATTTCATTAAAATTGACGAGAATAATTTGTTATTGAACTGTCTAAATATTGTATATTTAAATAGTTTTATGCTTTTAAATTTGTAAACGAAATAATAGAGTATACCGTATAACAAGTATTTAAAATAGTGATATGCATGCGATTGCAGTATGCGTTATCTATACAAACTTGTACCACAGCACTTGTATTGAAATTTCTGCCGTTGTAGCATACGGAGCTAGCTCTTGGCAATTTATGATTGCCTGGTAGCAGTCGTGCGTCGAGTGACCGGTGTGAAGGCAACTCATCGACCAGCCAGAATTTTCCGAGCTCCCCCGTTCATTCTGTTCGTATATTAATAAGCGTAGCATGCAAGCTCGTAAGCTTTTAACAAAATAATTGGATGGCTTCGTTAATACGAGATCGTGTTTGAATTAGACTCCCCGTCAGCGTAGCTAGGTGATAGTGACCTTGCCTGTGAAGCGAGTTCATAGGTTCTGGTCGAAACAAAAATATGTGTGATGAGGACATAGATAATGTAAATAGGGCGAGTTCTGTGGATGAGAATAAATATTTATACTACACCTGCTCGGAAAGTACCTTGATACTTTATCAAATTTACGGTAGAAAGTACGTCATTGCATATCGAACAAATATGCGGCGAGAAAACGCATCTGAGCGGGAGAGAAAAGTGTATGAAAATCCATTTCTTACGTGGTTTTTCTTTTTTAATTTTGGGTAAGACTATGCGCTGGTAACCTAAATATCAAAAGCCAAAAAGTTTTTACAGTGAGTTTTTATCTCCAAGTTCGCAAAATGACACTGGCCACTAGCTGTGTGTTGGATGGTGTCAAACAATTTGAAAAAAGAACATGTGAAAATTGCAGACGCCATTGGCGCCATTTTCAATTTGTGTGTTGTTTGAGGATTCAGTTTTCGTAGAAAAGTAAAATAAAACTATCAAAATGATAAGGTAGTGATAGTGATGATGAAGATTTTTTAACTCCGCCGCAGTTGAAGGAAACAGCAAAAATACTGATTGATAACCTTTTACCAAAGAAATCAATTAAAAAATATAATAAAACTTATGACGATTTTTTGCAATGGAAAAGTGAAAAAAATGCGGCATCTTTTTCTGAAACTGTTTTGCTAGCTTATTTCAGTGAAAAAGCGCAAAAATACAAACCAAGTACGTTATGGTCTATGTACTCAATGTTGAAAAGTACTATATTGACAAGAAACGACATAAATATTCAAGAATACAAAAAACTTACAGCATTTCTGAAAAGAAAGTCGGAGGGATTCCGTAGTAAGAAATCAAAAGTGCTTACTACAAAGGATGTCTATTCCTTTTTGCAGAATGCTCCAGATGACAAATATTTGTTGATGAAGGTAAGTTTATGAACAAAATGCACTGGTTTAAAATTTAGTACGTACCTATTTATGAGTAGAAATCTACTAGGTTTTCATGTTTGATATTTTTGTTTACAGGTTATTTTGATTTTAGGAGTAAATGGGGCCTGTCGTTCGCAAGAACTTGTGGATATGACAACAGACGATATCGAAATCCTCGAAATTGGAATAATCGTCAATATTCCTAACACAAAAACCAAAATTCAGCGATCATTTGTTATATCGGGCTTATTTTATGAGATAGTGAAGAAATATAACGAAATTCGCCCCAGTGACCCCAAAACCAATCGGTTTTTACTACAATATAAAAACAAAAAATGTACGAAACAAGTAATTGGGAAAAACAAAATAAGTACTGTGCCAAGAGAAATAGCTTCGTACCTTAATTTACTCAATCCACTAGAATACACTGGCCACTGCTTTCGCAGAACTTCAGCGACTATTCTTGCCAATACTGGTGCTGATTTAACCACAATAAAACGTCACGGTGGTTGGAAATCGTCCGCTGTTGCAGAAAGCTACATAGAGAATTCCGTAGAAAACAAAAAACGAATAAATAACCAAATATCGGGATCGATTAATGTGCATCAAGACTCATCTCCTCAACCATCAACGAGCGCGGCGATGCCAGATGCCCCTCAGCAGCCAGTTGCCCCTTTGGCACCACAGCCTTCTACGAGCGCAGTGCCAACAGCACAGCCAGTTATTCCTCCTACATTATTGCAAACATCTCAAACAAACATTAATGGAAAAAGTGTTACATTAAGCTTCACTAACTGCAACAATTTCAATATAAATTTCAATTAGTAAAGATTTAGTTTTTTATTTTCCTCGTAGGTGTAGTATAAAAACTATGTATCACTCGAGAGAAAGTGCGATTCCCGATCTCGGGTGTTTTAAAGCCCTCGCCTACGGCTCGGGCTTCAAACGACACCCTCGACGGTAATCGGTCACTTTCTCCTCTCGGTGAACAATGTACTATTGTATCAGCCTTTTCATAAGGCGAATAATGCCGTTGTTACTCTGATTTTCGCCGACATTTCAGCGTCGTAAGGTGATTTTAAGAGTATAGACTGCTCATTTAACCGAAGTAAGGTGTATTCAGAAAGTGCCTTATTCCCTTACATTATATTCAGCAGTTTGTGTCTGTTAACTCTAATAAACCGTTTGTACGTTTTCGCTTAAGAAAGCAAAATAAACGTAAGCCTTACAAACTCACCTCATGTAATTACAATTCAGCCGTGTACGAACTAATTCACCTTAGCTTAGAACTCGATGTTTCTCAGTATAACATAGTAAAGGTTGAATAGACTGTTATTAAAGGACGATACGAATGTGACTCAGTAGCTACATATGAGGCTGAACTGCACAGTACATGAAACAACGCGCACAAGTTTGAAGCTCAAAGATCTCAATGATCAAAATCGGTCAACAAATAGATAGTGCCGTAGCTAATTTCCCTCCGCTTAAAAAAATAACGATGGCCGAAAAATTTCGTCAAGTCTGGTTGTAAAATGCGACCTGCACAGGAAGACCAACATACAACCCAACAAACATATGAACAGATAAAAGCCAGTTGAACCAGAGACGCTTCGCTCGCTCGGTTAATAAAATAATCTTTAAAATTGCATTTCGAGCTGTTATACTATTGTGAAATAAGGCAAACCCGTAGAAGTACTGCCATCACACTACTTACTCTGTTCTGCCGTGCGATTCTCTAAGAGCAAACATCGTTGTATCTTTGACAATATCCGTGAAACAAATGATGAGATGACAAGAAACGTTGGAAAAACAACCTTGCGTACAAGGGCGATATCTCATAAAGTGTCTGACATCGGCATAATATTAATACTAGAAATAAGGATAGGATAGCTGTATCTAAATTTAGACTCGCGAAAACTAAAAATAAGTCCTTCTTAGGCAATTGTGTACGTTTCTATAAAAAAATCCCGAAAGACATTACTGAGCTCACTGATGGGAAATTCAAGTTACGTGTCAAAAATATACTAATGTAAAAAGCCTAATTGAGTCACTACTTAGAAGACAAAGATGCCTGGAAGCTTTCCACTTCTGCCTAATAGCCAACTATTGAATAAATTTGTTATTTTAATACTACTCATATGTAACCTCAATGTACAAAGACTTGAAAAAATAATGGCCCACGAGTTTCTTGCTGCTTCTTCTCGGCGGTGGTTCTTTTCCGAAGACAGCGGTAGAATCATTTAAAAATTTTGACGTTCATAAGAGTGTCTATGATGCCTAAACTGAATAAATAATTTTTGAATTTGAATTTCAATTTGGTGAATCATTAGTGCTAGAATCATTAGTGCTAGAATCATTAGTGCTAGAATCATAAGTAGCTGGTGAAATTAAAGGCACATGAGTCTAAACAACTTTATGTCTCATAATGTGCAGTTCGTCACTTGTGATGAAATGAATCTGTTATAAGGCTGAGGTTGACACTTAACAACAGGTGGAGCTCGTGCTTGATCCGTTTCGTATTTGTATAATCTAAAAAAAATTATAAGACTGTTTCATGAAGCATAGTCATATAAAAGTGTCATGGACATTTTGAGATTAAAAATTCCACTATACTTTGTTTTTACAACACTTTCTTTATACTTAACTGTACGTGTAAACTTGCCTTGATGGATGGATGAATTTTATTAAAATTTATAAGTATATAAAATCACAAACAAAAATAAGTATATTATTTTATAATTAATAGTGTACTGGTGGTTAATTTAATGTACACCATATAAACTTATATCGATTAGACAATGGAGTGCACTTTTCACTGCGCAGTAAAGATAGGGCCGCTTACACAAAACTGCATGCAGTTTAGATGCACGTTTACCAGGAGATTATGAACATTGAAGAGCTTAAAATACTATGACGCAGAATAAGACATAATTTCTATAGTCTGTGTTACTACAGTGGGGAGTCTGTTGAAGAGGAGGTAATTGGAATACCACCCTGTGCAACGGGGAGGGTACAGTCAGCCCCGCACATCTCTCTGTATGTAGGTAGTTAAAATTGAACCTCAAGAGTGCAACCTACCCGCATGTTGTAGCAGTAATTAGTGCTTCTGACAGTACAATAAACCAACACGGCAGTGGAGTGGGAAAGGGAGAAATAGGCAACACTGATTTGAAATAGGAAGCCTAGGTTCATCTCTGTCCAATACACAGGTGTTTCCTAGTTATCATAAAGGACAGATATATGGAACTATTGACGCCTCGTTTTTATTCATTATTCTTTCCGTAATCTGTGACACTGCCGGATGTACACTTGTGTGCGTATTCAATGCGAGGTGGTATACAAGAGTGAGTGCATCCCACTCTAGGTCATGAAGTAGGCTTTAGAACAAAGCCTTAACAGTTGTCGATCCTGCGGTACGAGCATGGATTGTCGATAGGATAAAATTATCGAAAATCATCGGTAAAAGACACCAGGCTATATAGATTTTGCATGTAGATACTCGTACTAGAGACAAGGTAAGATAGCTGTTAAAGTCAGTTTCAAGTCGCACGCCTGATATCGATAACACGTAATTAACAACGTTATATTATACTAATATAAAGATACCGACTTCACTCATTTTACCGTTCGTAAAGCTAAAAAATAAAAATCGTGCTTTCGGTTCAATAAAAATTTACATATTATACACATAAGTAACTAAAACAAATTCATAAAAAAAATTACAAAGAGTATCAAAAAGTTTGGCACAGTCGTGCACAACTCACTAGGTATTATGTCGGTTTAGTGGGACGATGTTACGAATGTGTAACACGTTCTTCTTCAGGGAGTGTTCACGCGCGGAGATCGCGTCGCCACTGAAGCCGGTATCTTTATATTAGTATAATACTCACGATAGTTTTGAAACTCTAACCGTTATATTAATTCAAAATTATAATAAATTTAAAACATAAGAAAAGCAAGCGGCTCATCTGATGGTAACTGATATCGTCGCCCACGGACACCCGCAATACCAGAGGTCTTGAGGATGCGTTGCTGACCTTTGAGAAAGGATGATAGGAAGGAAGAGATAGAAGTAGTGTTGGGGGAAAGGAGAGGGGGGAAAGAGAGGGGAGAAAGGGGAACGAACTAACTACTACTACTACTACTACTAACTTTAGACCTAAGTGAAGCTCTACTTCAGTGGTTTCTAACCTTTTTACGACAATCATATCTAATATCAATAATCATAAATCATACAGTAACGACGAGTACTTAACTATCTTATACCTCCTTAATTATTGGAATGTGATGTATAAGTTAAATTTTTTATGAGGTTTCCAATTTCCGAACAGAATTTGCACATCGTAGTATAATTTTCATTATGTAGTTAAAAATACTAATATAAAGGAAACTTAATCAGCTATATAGGTTAATTTATTATTAAACTAAGTTACTAAGTCTGTATGAAATGCTGTACAGCTAAATGTTAATATATAAAATAAGTTTTTAACTGCACTGGTGACTCCCGCCCCCCTTCGCTCGTCATGCCCCCGTTAGGTTAGCACCCTTACAATCAGAACGCAGAATTACATGCATTTCTACTTCGCGGTAGAAAAAGGACATGATGTCAGTACTTCCCTAGACGAACTCATTCACGAAGAGTTCTACTGCTATAAAAAGGGAAAGACTGAAATAGTACATTGTTCACCGAGAGGAGAAAGTGACCGATTACGTCACGGGAATCGCACTTTCTCTCGAGTGATACATAGTGCTTTATACTACACCTACGAGGAAAATAAAAAACTAAATCTTTACTAATTGAAATTTATATTGAAATTGTTGCAGTTAGTGAAGCTTAATGTAACACTTTTTCCATTAATGTTTGTTTGAGATGTTTGCGATAATGTAGGAGGAATAACTGGCTGTGCTGTTGGCACTGCGCTCGTAGAAGGCTGTGGTGCCAAAGGGGCAACTGGCTGCTGTGGGGCATCTGGCATCGCCGCGCTAGTTGATGGTTGAGGAGATGAGTCTTGATGCACATTAATCGATCCTGATATTTGGTTATTTATTCGTGTTTTGTTTTCTACGGAATTCTCTATGTAGCTTTCTGCAACAGCGGACGATTTCCAACCACCGTGACGTTTTATTGTGGTTAAATCAGCACCAGTATTGGCAAGAATAGTCGCTGAAGTTCTGCGAAAGCAGTGGCCAGTGTATTCTAGTGGATTGAGTAAATTAAGGTACGAAGCTATTTCTCTTGGCACAGTACTTATTTTGTTTTTCCCAATTACTTGTTTCGTACATTTTGTGTTTTTATATTGTAGTAAAAACCGATTGGTTTTGGGGTCACTGGGGCGAATTTCGTTATATTTCTTCACTATCTCATAAAATAAGCCCGATATAACAAATTATCGCTGAATTTCGGTTTTTGTGTTAGGAATATTGACGATTATTCCATTTTCGAGGATTTCGATATCGTCTGTTGTCATATCCACAAGTTCTTGCGAACGACAGGCCCCATTTACTCCTAAAATCAAAATAACCTGTAAACAAAAATATCAAACATGAAAACCTAGTAGATTTCTACTCATAAATAGGTACGTAATAAATTTTAAACCAGTGCATTTTGTTCATAAACTTACCTTCATCAACAAATATTTGTCATCTGGAGCATTCTGCAAAAAGGAATAAACATCCTTTGTAGTAAGCACTTTTGATTTCTTACTACGGAATCCCTCCGACTTTCTTTTCAGAAATGCTGTAAGTTTTTTGTATTCTTGAATATTTATGTCGTTTCTTGTCAATATAGTACTTTTCAACATTGAGTACATAGACCATAACGTACTTGGTTTGTATTTTTGCGCTTTTTCACTGAAATAAGCTAGCAAAACAGTTTCAGAAAAAGATGCCGCATTTTTTTCACTTTTACATTGCAAAAAATCGTCATAAGTTTTATTATATTTTTTAATTGATTTCTTTGGTAAAAGGTTATCAATCAGTATTTTGCTGTTTCCTTCAACTGCGGCGGAGTTAAAAAATCTTCATCATCACTATCACTACCTTATCATTTTGATAGTTTTATTTTACTTTTCTACGAAAACTGAATCCTCAAACAACACACAAATTGAAAATGGCGCCAATGGCGTCTGCAATTTTCACATGTTCTTTTTTCAAATTGTTTGACACCATCCAACACACAGCTAGTGGCCAGTGTCATTTTGCGAACTTGGAGATAAAAACTCACTGTAAAAACTTTTTGGCTTTTGATATTTAGGTTACCAGCGCATAGTCTTACCCAAAATTAAAAAAGAAAAACCACGTAAGAAATGGATTTTCATACACTTTTCTCTCCCGCTCAGATGCGTTTTCTCGCCAATCTACGGTTACTAGATTAAGAGGACATATAGACGCATGCTGTCCCTTAGCTGGACTCAGATGTGACCAATGTGCGTGTTCTTCAATGGGTGGGCCAAAAACGCAACCTCATGCTAACGGTCAAGATACGTAAAATCTCATACCTCGGCCATGTCCTCCGTCGTCAGCGATAAGACCTTCTGCTGCTAATAATTATGGGTAAAATTGATGGAAAAAGAACAACCGAGAGAGAACTGGAATATCGGGAGCGTCTGAGTTGTTCCGCTGAACCAGAAACAAGATGGACTGTGCCACGCTGATTGCCAACCTCCACTAGTTGGAGATGCACTTAAAGAAAAGAAGAAGATGACTAGATTGGTGCACAGTATGAAGCTGATCGGTTGACAAACCCATTCGCCTAATTCTTGCCCTCATGCGCGTAGTTCCACAAGGATAACTGACTGTTATTCCTCCACGCGTTTAGGAACTACTTTGATTTTGTGTTGGTATATAATCTCAGACAAAATAAAAAGTCAAGACAGAATGTTGTGAACAGAGAAGTGAGGCCGGTTTTCTATGCATGTAGTGCGTGAATCGGTGCTGCCATGATGATTTAAATTACCCCATAAAAATAACGTTATCAATTTAATAAAGTTATAACGTTATTAGTTTTAATATAATAATAGGGTTCCTACATTAGGTGTCGGTAAAAAGTAGTGGCATTGGGTGGTGAAAGAGAAAAGATAAAGAGTTTCAGAAATAAAATTACTCGGTGTGACTGCTAGTTTTATTTAAAAACCTTTATGCATAATAAATTTTTTGTACGCTTACCGTTTACTTTGCAATGATTTAGAAATACTTTCTAATTAGGCAATTTGGTGGAATCTAATGTTTAAGTATTTCTCAATTACACACCGTATTAAATTAAGTTTATGTTCGTTCCTGCCCAGCATATTCATGTTTTGACTCTAAATTGATAAAAATCTGGTTGTTTCCAATGAATTTCTTTAATATGTTCAAGACAATAGTTTGGTGTTGATTTTCTGCGGTTATTGCAATACTTTCATTCAATAATTTTCGAACAACTGCTTCACAAGTGACACAAATGTCAAAAGGATCCTTAGACGGGAAGCGAAGACCGCCTTTGTTTTTTAAACTAACGAGCTTGTGAAAATAAAGTTTCTCATCAGTCTGCAAGGCATCTAAACATTTAGAGCATTTTATGGTTTTAACCAGATAGTGCACTGTACTTCCAGATATGTAACCAATTATCATTTTTCTGTAGTCACCATAATATGAAATGTCATGTAAACAACTGGCCCAATCAAATGATTCATTAACAATTTCATTAAGAAGTTGCAACGAAGAATTTTCAAGGGTTTCTTCTTCTTCTTCGTGTCTATACGACGATGAAGTGCTATTTATAATTTTAGTAGTTGAAGTGCAATTAAGTATTGCTATGTGTTCTAAAGGAACACAATTAGCTTTTGTAAGACATTTTAATTCTAAATGACATAGTATTTTTTTGTAGCTTGCTTTAAACTGTCTTACGTTAGGGTTATCGTTGAACCTTCCATGCATCCTAATAGACGTAAATAGAATCTCCAAATGGTCCTGGCTTAATTTATAAGTAGGTAAAAAATCAGTCTTTTTTCATTTAATAAAAAAAAATCATTTAATTAAACACAATAAAGCATGAACAGATAACAGACGACTGAAGTTTGCTTTTATAATATGGTTATAATTCCACTCTACACACAACAACATTCAATATAGATACACTCTAAAAACAAAAGACTTCAAAAGAAATATGGTTTATTTAACAAATAAACATAACCGCCTTAAATATGTACGAAATTGAAAATCCAGTATGAAATTAATGTGAGTCCATATTAAAGGTATCAGGTTTCCAACAAAAAAATAATTGTTCAAATCGGTTTATAAATAACGGACTTATGAGGTAACAAATATTTAAAACAATAGAACCTTATTACGAACCTACTCCTTTTAGATGTCGGTTAAAAATAAACTAAAAATAAAAAAAGATTTGCCAATATTTTTTAATTTGCTTTCAAATGACGGAACCGGTTTTGTATAAAGATATTGCGTCACGTGTCATACAATATTATATTTAAAGATAAGAACTAATTGAGAACCTACTTCTTTTTTTGAAGTCGGTTAAAACACGTTGATAAACTATTATAAAAACGTATTAACGTAACGTATATACTGAATATTAAGATTACCCAATAATAGGGTAAACCTTATAGGCTTTACCATGGCAACACTTTCTATGTTCCTAGCAATAACCTTTATTTTTATTTATTTAAAATATTGGTTTCCAAGTTACTTACGTGTGAAATGTGATTCCATACTTCTTTTTATGTTTTGTAGTTTGTTTTATACACCCTTTCACGACACAATTCGGCATTTTGACTGGTAAATTTGTCGATTTACGTTACGTGTTGATGCCACGCGCAGCGATTGTTCGACTGACGAGTCAAGGCGTAGTTTCGTTGTGCGTGTGTGTGTGTAATTGTGTATGTACACGGCGAGGCGTATTTTTACCGGCCTCACTTTTCTGTTCACAACATTCTGTCTTGACTTTTTTATTTTGTCTGAGTATATAATATATTCAAACTAAGTCTTCCCGTGAACATGGTCATATAACTTTAATTAAAAGAAAGTTTAAAAAGTCTTTATTATTCAATCAACTAATGGCGATGGGCAAAAGGTTCTGGAGTGGAGACCATGGACCGGCAAGCGCAGCGCCTTTCGTCCACGGACGATCTAATAAAGGTCGCAGGACGACCCTGGATACAGGCCGCTTCCAAGCGGACCTTTTGGAAACATGTGGGGAGGCCTATGTTAAGCATTGGATGCCTAATATGACATGAGATTATAAAACAAGAGTTCTCTTCTTATAATATTATTTCATACATATTTCAACTGAGTTTATGTTTATTTTTTTCATTAAGACGGATTCGACATCTCTGTGTAATGATGTGATTAAAAGCAAAAAGATCGGGATCAAACTAGATTTGACGTGGGCATCGGGTGAACGAATATTGTAGAACATCTTACATAATAAAGTATATAATGAAATTAAACATCTTGAAACGGATTAAATCACGTGTATTTAAAATTACCTAAAAATAATTTTAAATATCCTACCATAAGAACCAAAAGTACTTTACCATTAACTCTTAATCATATATTATCATTGAAGTTCATAGAGAGAAAAATTCACATCCTCAGACGGGATTCGAACCCGCGTCTTCTGACTCTCTGTGTCAGAAGCCATTGACCAACTAGGCTACCGAGATAGGCTACGGAGGTTCGGGTCCGAACATTGAGTTTTAACTCTCTAAGTTTAATGAAAGAATCGCGAAAGCTTTTAAGCAAGTTCTTGGTGATTATTTGCTCAGTGATGGATGCACAATTATTTTGGAAGACACGTACGTATGTAACATATTCAAACTATTAATAAGGCTTACTATTAGTATAGTAATAAGACCCAACCAAATGTAGTTAAACCAAGTGTATTTCAGAAGACGAAGCCGTCCAGAACCGTAACAGGAACTTTTTTTATTACTTGAATTTTTTTACCCTCCGACTCCAGGGTCCGTGCCATTTTTTTACATTTACTTAACTAATTAATCAACTATTTAAATATACATCTTTGCATACAATAAACCTAACATTAAATAAGAAATAAACGAACACAGAGAAAAACAAAATCAAAATTAGATATCCGTTAGAATTCCGAGCAGACCGGTCTCCGCACTAATTACAGAACTAACTAGGAGTATAATAGAAAGGGTGGTTACCCTTAAATGACTTCAACTTTTCGTCCATTAGAGTGCCTACGCGCGCCATTAACTGATTCTCCCAATCAGTCCCACCGATAAGGCAAGGGAGAACAACAGGCAAGGTTATTGGTATACCGCTGGCTTGATGGATCATCTGATGAGGTGTATACTTAGATGTTTTCGACAGATTTGCGACCTTGGCTGCAAGTTCAGTCATCATAAGGCGTAGCTCGACATTTTCGCTTTCCAGTCGTTCTATCTTTGATTTTGTGGATTTTCGATGTGACATGTCAGTTCTGGTAGCATAAGTCAAGTCAACTTTTAATTTTTTTTAAATCTTTAACCTTGCCTTGGCAAAAATAAACAACATAGGCGTACTGCTGCAGTTGAATGAACTGTTGTATAAACACGCACTGGCTGGTGATGTGTGAAGCACGAAGCCGCTCGGTTTCAGCGAATATTACAGAGAGGAATTTAAATAAATCAGTATTTAACCTTGCCACCTCTGAATAATCGCTCCATACCCGTTGTCTCTCCTTGATATCTGTAACGGCACATTAAAGTACATGCTATATTCAGTTACTAAGGACTGATTGATTGTCTATGTGAGTCCGTTTGGTGTCTTTGTACACTTAAATAAGTAACCTATTGCTTTCACGTCAAATATCAACTGCTATTATATTTAGTCAAATAATGAAGTATAAAAAGAGCGAGGGCTACACGAACGGTTAATTAGGACTTAGATTATACATGAATCTAAAGGTCTGGAATTGGCCAATGGCCAATAAAAAACGATAGATAGATCCTGAATCCAGTTTGATTGGTCGTAGAAAAAGCTACTTCAGTAAGCTGTCTAACTGAACTAAATTTACTTTAAAGAATTTAAGCATAAAACAGCGTCATTCGATTCGAGTACCCTAAAAAGATTACTATCAGGCGGTGTTCTGAAAGAGAGGTAGGCGCCCTTAAATTCAACTGATTTCTGAACAGACTGCCACTCTTCTGTGCCGTAGCGTGGCGTAGGTCGTGGCTCGCCAATATTTTCTAAAAGTAGTAGACCTGGTAAATCAGTTTTTGGTCTACTAATAGATTTCATATAATCTATTGGTGCTTCCTATTAGGCAGCTTATTTATGCCAGAGTATATGATACAGTATAATAATAGTACGCATTTGAAAATGCGACGTTATAATATAATAATATAATAATATATATATATATATATACGTTTTATAACAAAAAAATTGTTCTGGACCGTTATTCACTATGACCACTCAAACAAGTAACGTGGTGCGCTATGATTTCTTCAAGGAATGAAATCTATTTTATTTATTTTTTGTTATTTTAATTTAATTATTTAATTTTATTATTTAATTATTTTATTTTTTTATTTATTCTAATTCTAAGGCATTTGAACAACACTACAATTAAAATAGCAAATAAAGTAGGTTTAGCCAAGGAAAAGATTTGAACCAGAACCTTATCATGCAGTCAATTAGACCACGCAACCTCAATCTATTTTAACCACCGATCCACCGATTTTATTAAAGAATAAACATACAAATTGTATAATCACATAAATACGCCATTGCAATCAGTATAAGGTATGGAAATAATTCTGACAGTAGTGGATTCTTCTGGAATCGTTAGGAAACACAGCTAGGAGTACCTCCCCGGTTTGCAACGTGTCTAGCACCTACGGAACCATGTTAAATATTAGATAACTTTAACAAGCCGTAATTAGAAGAATTTAAAAAAGTTGAAATATTTAATGTATTTATAAAATATCTAAGCTTCCTTTATGTATGTGACTTGAAAAAAAGCAGGGAACCCCCCCCCCCCCTACCATTTCCCCCTGCCGGAACCGCGTAGTTTTTAAAAAAATTTAATATCAAAGATAATTTTGTCTACTCTACTAACACTTTTACACCTAAATTTAGGGGGGGGGGGAGAGGGGGGGGGGGGGTCAGAGTTGGATTTGTCACTAATTTCGACCTAACCGGTCTGACTTGGACTCCGGGTGGGCTCCCGCCAGAAGCTCTAGCGGTCGCCCCTGAACGTTGCTTCCCCACACCTCCCTTGAGCTTCTGGCTCCCGCATTATTTATAAACACTCTAGGGGTAGTAGCCACAAGAATAGGTGGAGTCGGGGTGCTCTGTGTCGGTTTTCTGACTACTTTCAACCTAACCGGTCTGAGTTGGTCTCTGGGTGGGTAAGGGAGGAAAATAATTTTCTCAAAACTATGTAGGAGTATTTATTTTATTTTGTAAACATAGTTAATTACATTGATCAACTCGACAAAGGGATCTTTTTTCTGCTTGAATAGATCTCGCCTCCACAAATATTCAACTATAGCATCACTAAAATCACACGGATTATTATAATTGTCTTTTTTTAAAAACCTTTTCACTGCTCTCCATTGAGATTCGATTCTCTGGGTATGGACCCCATCTGGGGCCACAGATGGATTATCTGGGTCCGAATGGTTGACTTTCTTATGGATGTACCCATGGTCAGCTAGGCAGTCATAAGCCGTGCGTTCCGTTTCACGCATCCGCATGTTTTTCGTGTGAAATTACAGAAACTTTAAATATTAATTTAAAATACTTTCGCGTAACTCCGGCAGCCAAAATCGAATTGGGAGGGTCAAGACAAAGCCCCTTGACCATTCCACAGTAGCAGAATCCTCAAATTCAGGCGACTCGATTCAAGACCCGACACAACAGGAGTATTTTATTAAGTCGAGTATATACATATATAGTATATATATATATATATATATATATATATATATATATAAACATATATATAGTATATATATATATAGTAGGTACCTATATTTTTTTATGTATCATGCTACTGATTGTTTACTGATTGATTTACTAGATATTTAAATTTACTAATACTATTATAGCAATTGCGTTTGACCATGTACATATATTATGACATTTTGGTATAAAGATAGTTATGGCCTTGGAGAAGATAATAAGCTACTCGAAGTACTAATCCTGCACAGACTTTATATTTGACTTCAGTTTGCACGTGCGGTCGAGTTATCCATCAAAAAAAGGATAACTGGACGAGTTTCATGCGTCGAGATGACCTATATGACTAGGTAAGTCAAATAAATAGGTATAAATTCAAACGCGCTACCATTGCAACGCTATCGCATCGCAACTGAATCAAGGCTGCTTTACTTACGTGACTATAGTATGTGCAATATTCTAAGAACCTATCATACAAAGTCAAACTTAAGGTATATAAAAAAAACTGAACGCCTTATACAATAACAAAAGCAAATGGTTATTTAGTCAGATAATTTTGTATTTTAATATTAAGGCTTCTTTACATTATCAAGTGACAAGCGAGAGAGCCATCAAACCTTCAAATGCGGCGGTTCGTGATGACCATCGACAACAGCTTATAAGGTTAAAATGGCAAAATGTAATAATACATATACACGATAGCATTATTTTATTCTAAAGTACTAGTGAGTCTTTCCGTGAACATATTTTACGCATAAAATATCTCATCTTTTAAAGTAATTATGACATGTAAAAATATGGACATGTAAGTGCGTATACACGTACGTATGTACACATGCAATGAATATAAATAAATAGGTAGATTTACTTGTGCGGTTAAAACCAATAAACTATTTTGATTGTGGACATAAACAAACATCTCAACAACTCGCACCTCGTCGCGTCACATTATATAGGGTGTTTGGTACAGAGTCCGACAAACCAAATGAGCGTGTTCGGGGGCCCACTTGGAGAATACAAGTTGGCCAAAAAAATCCTCTAGCCTCCAATTTATTCAACTTTTTTTTGTGAATTTTTCCTTTTTCTCCGAAATTGTACCTATTTACCACCATAACATTTGAAAAATCTGTTTTAGACCGGATGTTTTTAGTTGAATTTGGTCTCTAATACACCTTCAGGCAACGCAAAGCAAAATTGGATACAAAACAGAGCTAACTGATTTAGAGCTCATACAGTGAAAACATGAAATAAATTTTACCTCATAGTTCAACTTTTACAATGATAAAAAAACCCACTAGCATGCTTTTTTAGAAAAAAAAAGGAAAAAAATAAATAGAGGGTCGGAGATTTTTTTGGCCAACTTGTATTCTCCAAGTGGGCCCCCGAACACGCTCATTTGGTTTGTCGGTCCCTCTACCAAACACCCTGTATTTATTACCTTGAATTATTATATATTATATTTATTTGAAATTGATAATGCTCAGAAAATCAAATTACGGTAAGCAGTGATTTCTAATTCATTTTGTACTTGGGGATCTATAGTTAATAAGTAGGTACTTATCTACGTATACTTGTTTGACATGACTTCGTAGTAATAAGAATAAAGTCGGACATACCTCCTTCTTAGAAGCAATCTCCACTTCCTTTTGTAATTCTTCGCCGATGCTGTTTCAGATTATGGTCATCCCAATCACAAAGTAGTTCAAAGGCCACCATTTTTGCATTATAGCATTGTATATTATTTAACTGCTTCTCTTCGAATCATAATGTTTGGCTTGCAAAATGTATTGACTGCTTGAAACTGGTTTTTAATATCGGACTATATAAAGTAATATTTGTGTTGCCTAGTTCAAGAAATACCGTGGCCGATTACCGTCGTCCACTAGAGTGAAGTGGTTTGCGGGGAAGGGCGTTGCTATTATGTCGAGACGTAGAAACTAGTATGAAGACAGCTGCTCAAAGATATTTAAAAATGTATATAGCTGTTTGTATGGACGGTAACTTAGCACACTTTTGTTTTTTTGTCCGAATTAGATATGGGCGCAGGTTGTTGATAGAATTTACGAGCACCAGTATTCTGTAAAGCTTAGTTCGTAGTAGTATAATTTTAAATATCACATTGGCCTTGAGGTGCCCGAATCATTATTTCAGCTCGTTTCAGAATACTTCCCGTCCGTCTACGCAATGATAAAAATACATTTTCAGCTGTTTTCGAGGCAATTATGGGCCTCGAAAGAGATATCGTTACGTTCAAATTGACTGTCAATGCGGTAGACAGGACAAAGAGACAGCCTGCTTTGGAACATTGCATATGAAGAAATAATAGGAACAAAATGACTTTATATTACGACGGTACTATATAGTAGGGGACGGTGCTCCCTGAGGTTCAGCCAATAATTTTCCATCTTCAGCATGGGATCTCATTGGTCGTTGTCAAAGAACCTGGAACGATGGGCCTCTCCGTGTGTTCCCATGAAATCAGCATATGACACAGTGGATGAGGCAGGGCGGGTCCTTAAGTTTGTACTGTAGAACTGATACAGTTTAGTGATGAACTATGGCCTTTTTGAAGCGAAAAATGTTGTACTCGGTCCTTGCACTACGTGGGTGACAGAATAATAATAAAATCCTCGAAATCAGCTTTTTGCTGAGATGAGATGAATCGAGATCTCGCTAGCATCCACTATCCCACCGCACGCTTGTGTGATAAAAGGTACCTCTTTTGCACTAACATAGTACCGACTTCAACAAGTCACACCTGTTGGTGTTGAACTCCTTTCAATTTTTTTTGGTATTTTTTAATATTTAATAATTGATAAAAGGGAGCTATAACAACCTGAGTATTGCAAAATAAGGCAATTGTGATTTCGATAATCGAATAAAAAAGGAAACCACATAATGACAAACGGCTAATGTAAAAAATATTGGGTAATTATTATTTCGTATGTGTAATATGTAACCATCATATTTTATATTATATATATACACACATCAACATGGTCTAGGGATATATAAAACTTTTTTAAATAACTTAAAAAGTACTGGCCTTACAAAAAAACTATTGATGACAGATTATAAAAACATTATTAAGTTCCTTTTTAAATTCAAATTTGTATAAAAAGGTTTTGTTTTAAGATAAAATTCGCATTCATTGAATTATTTCCAAAGTAAATCTTCACGAACTTTTTATTTTAATGTGTAGGTGTAGGTGTCTTAACAAATAGTTAAAAGAATTTTAGTTATTTAGGTTTAATTGAAATATCCCTAGATCATGTTGATGTGTGTACATATTATACCTATATTTAGACCATTGTAGTATATATATTATATTACGAGAAGTAATGTTTGTAATTTAGTTGATGAATATTAAAAACTAGCTGAACCGCCAGCGGCTTCACTCGCTTGGTCTTGGTGTAGAGGTAGAAGTGCCGTTTTGAAACCTCGAGGTCCTGGGTTTGACCTCCGGGTTGGACAGTTTTTTCTGACAAAGAAATTTTGAAAGAGTGCCCCGAAGTTTGCAACAAAGATTTTATGAAATAAGACTAAAAACATGTCTAGCGAAACGTAGGCATTTGTACTGGCGTTACTTTTGCATATTTAAACGTAAAAAGTAGTTGTTGTTGTGGCATAACTGTAATGTGCAATTTGTTTTTTGTTCAATAGATGTCTCTCCGTTCCCATACTGGTTAAAATCAGATAGAGAGTTAAAATTCAATGCTCGAAACTTGAGCCTGGTGGCTTAGTTAGTCATGGCGCCTGACATGGCTTGTCGGAAGACGCGGGTTCGAATCCCGTCCGAGGATGTAAATAGTTGAAAAAAGTTTGAAAAAAGTTACAATATTTGGTATCGCTAAGTAGGCAGATTGCATAATAGCAATCATAGTATGCAATTGTATAATTCGTCACATACAATACAAATACAAATACAAGTCAAATACAATTCGTCAAAATAAATACATTTTCATGTTTACATATTATGTAAACATGAAAATGTATTTATTTAGACGCAACTTTTAAAGTCAGACTTATGGTGTTGTTGAAATTTTTGTAGACATTGACGTCTTCTATAAAAAGGTGCTATCTATCTATGCATTACTTTACTCTATATCAATAATTTAGTAGTGCCATGGGGAATAAAAATTCCCTTCTGCCCTACTAGTAGTGCAGCTTGGTAGTGCAGCGGGGAATGAGTGGATAAAATAATACAAACGATGTTAATGTTAATTTTGTTTTATTGGAGGGGTATTTGATTTATTGAAGGGGAAGACCTAGGCGAACGTTCCGAAATCAGATTGAAGATGTTCTGAAAAAAGGCCAGGTCAAAAGTACCCTAAACCGACGCTTATGTATGAAAGGATTGATGAGTATAGATGAAGCGAAAGAGATATGTCAGGATCGTAGTAAGTGGAAATCCGTGGTCACTGCCTACCCCTACGGGAAAGAGGCGTGATTTTATGTATGTATGTATGTTGTTTTATTGTTTTCGTGAGTTATTCAAGTGTCTGTAGATGTGTTCTATGGCCGGAGTATGACATAGGTCTTATTATCTATCCCATCATTCATTTGTTTATCGTTTTGATGTTGCTATTAAATACCCAGTTCAATGTTCATTAATCGGCTAATTACATATTTACACCAACCTAAACTAACGATATTGTTTTGTATGTCGGTGTTACAATTCAAAACATGTCAACGTTCAAACAATCTGTTCCATTCTAATTCCAATCTGCCAAACCAGCTCAGCCGTGCGATTCTTTAAGGCGAAATGAGTGCAGATTACGACCAAATTTCATGATTCGCTTCGCGAAAACTTAGTTTTTCGACACTTAAACCTAATAACCGAAGTTCGAAAAAAAATGTAGTGTAAATTAAATATACTTTTTTATGAAGTATGGGAGCTAAAACACAAATGAGCTAACTTGGCTCGATAGAAAAAAATCGGCAACATTCCCTAAATTTTGCAAAGTTCTTTCGTGCTTCGTGGGAAAAAGGATTTTTATTCAATTATGGGCAAATATATTTCAATGAATGTATCATATTCGAATTCCCAATGAAATTTACTAGTGAATTATGGACTCCTTTATCATAACAATTTAATCATTTGATTGTACGAGCTAAATATTAAAATTATTAGCACGTTTTTAATTGCATCTTCGCATTACATCGTCCAATCTGATAAGCAATTCGCAACCTTATGTAAAGCATCGTAAATTGTTTTAAAATTAGGATTGGACCACGCCTTAAGAGCAAACATCGTTGCATCTTTGACAACATCCGTGAAACAAATGAAGAGATGACAAGAAGCGTTGGGAAAACAACCTTGTGTACAAGGGCGAAGTATTTGACATCAGTGAGCTCATTACAGAATCAAAGAGAATCTCTAAGAGCAAACATCGTTGCATCTTTGACAAAATCTGTGAAACAAATGACGAGATGACAAGAAACGTTGGAAAAACAACCTTATTTACAAGGGCGATATCTCATAAAGTATTTGACATCGGTGAGTTCGTCGACGAATCATTAGAGAATCGCACGGCAGAATCGCACGGCTGAACTTTTTAGTTTCTTGGCCTGTGGGCGTAGAGATCATTTTGTTTGACAATTGACAATAAACAAAGGAATTCCTTGAGACCGCAGCCTTTTTTATCTTACGATAGGCTGGTGTTTGACCGCTATCTCAGTGATGATGCGGTCTACGATTTCTCACGCCGGCCTAGAAGATTGATTCACTCGCGGCTTGAAGACACCCAGATTGTATGAATGGGGAAACAGAGACTCATGCAGCCACATGCTCGTAGGCCGTACTCATGCAGTCGATTTTGCACAGTATGGGGACTTACAACAACACCACTTGAATTCTGTGCCTCAAACTTATCTCTCGAGCGGTTAACATCGGCTGGCGTCTTGCAGTCAGTTGTATGTACCGGTCTTGGTTGTACTCCTTCCATGGCCTGGATGCTGTTCAGCGGGGTCTCCTGTATTATTGTAGCGCTGCCGAAGGCGGCAAATACCTAACGCTTTTATGAATACCAAAATGCCGAGATACCTGAGATTGATTTCTTCCCGGTTGCAACATCCCTATACAGCTATTTGCATTTGATCTGCCGTCAAACGATGTCGCTCCATGATGTAAAGAATGTCTCACAATCCAATTTTGTCGCTTACTTTATTGAAATTGTTGGTAAAATTATAAAATCAACACTAAACGCACTTAAATTCAAACAAATTCCCATTCGTTTCAATTTTATGAAAAAACAAAACGTAACATTTTTTTTATTTTACAACCAGCCAGTATGTCATCAAAAACAATAAAGTTCATATCAAAAACTACTGGACCGAATTTGATGAAATGGGGCCACAAGGGAAGCACCAGCTTTAAAAAAGAAAAAGAATTTTGAGAATCGGTTATGAGGTAAAAATATGTTCTTTTTTGGATGTCGGCAGAAAAGGTACGACACATACCTTACATTGAGACTTAAAAATTTATTAATATAATTGGTAAAATTTGTGACATGATGCATGTTGCTTAAATTTTTTTGATGTGTGTAGTATGATCCACGAGAAGCGCCTCTGGCGGGTAATTTGTGAAACCTTGTTGACACGTTACGTTGGTCCCGGTCGTCGTAAGTCGTAAGTCTTGAAGTAAACTGTGACTAGACCTACGGTGAATCGCTGAGTGTGGCGAAACGCAAGCATAATTATAAAGCAATAAAAAAAAACAAACAGTATAAAATACTATCTAGAAGTATCGCACTTTTGCAATGTGATTAATACCCACCTACTAAGTCATTTCAAGATGTATTTGTGATAAGTTATATTGTTATCTAATCAAAAGCCGCATGCATACCGCATGTACCTATATTCATAAATATATATATATATATATAAGGCCTTTGTTAATTAGTGCACAATATCCAACGAGCTGGTTTGAAATCGATAGCTAGTCATGAAAGTAAAAGCAGAAATATATATTTTATTTTTTATTAACGAATATATATACATATGATCGTCAAAATACCAGTTTTACGGCTCTTTAGAAACGCATGTATTTAGTTAAGAAAGTAGTGTAATGCGGAAGAAGTCTATTTGCTTCAAGCATAAGTATAAAAATAACCAAGAACATGTCCGCCCATATTTATTAAGTAGGTTATATTACAGTTTGAATACGTACAACTCGAAAACAATATTCACATTAGGTCAGTCAGGCCAAATGTAACCAAACCCCGTCCTAACCATCCTTGAATTTACCCTTGAGTCTACCCTTTTGTCTAACATATTGATTTAATATAAAGTTACAAAATAATAACTTCTCCTAACTAGTAAATACTTGGAAATCAATTTATTAAGGCTTGTGATCGTCTATCATTACTCTTTTAAATATTAAATTACATGTTAAAGTTAAATTCATTTAGATTAAGTTATGGCACGGTAATTATACATTTTTGAATTTATTAAACAATAGCTGTCAGCTGGTGATGTGATGACGATGTTAAAATCAAAATACGAGTCCGTCGGCCTTTTAACTCTTTATTGTCTGATGTAAAGGGCCCCTACATCTAGTCTCACCACGCTGCCGGTGAATCTATATACTCGTACCACTGACAACGTATATTCGTGTAGAGCAGTGTTACAAGTCAGACGTATCTACTTCACAGTATGCTTGATATAAAAAAGAGAGTAAATTGCATAGTTTAGTAAAAGTGGGGAGAGGAGGGAGGTTGACACTGCAAGCCATTTTGGTGGGTCATATTTTACGTATTCAATATTATCTTCAGATCAATACCGATATAATGACATCCTTAACTCAATTGTATAAAAGTCGGCCGAAAATTGTGAATGTAAGAAAAAGTTGCTGGCTACAAATATTTACGTATTAAAAAACGTTCGGTGCAAGTTGGTAGCCAGCTACACGTAGGAGCAGCAGACGACGTGTCGTCGCTTCATGACGCTGCGACACGTCGTCGCTTCATGTCGCCATGACACGCAATCGTTTCATGACGCTGCAGACATGATTTCGAACCCGACTGCAGACGGCAACTGCAGATGGCATTAACATCAGCATCACTCCAGGATCTACCTACTCGCGTACTAAGATGTCAAAGTGTAGCGTGTCTTGCCCTACTGATACCATTATTATGTTCTCTTTTGTAAGGCAACACACTGAAGTTAAAAATAACATTTGTTATATCATTTAAGAAATTAGCGATACAGTCCGACATTATATAGAAGACGAAGATGCTTGGAATACTCCACTTCTGGCAAACTGTCACTCTGCACGCAAAAAATGTAATATTTGTAGTACCTAAGTAGAAACATTGTAAACATCTATATAAAATAATGCAATGCCCCCGAGTTTCTTACCGCTTCTTCTCGGTAGGCTCCATATATTTTGGAACGCGGCGGTAGAGTCTTTAAAGTACATTATAATGAAAAATTGACGTTCATAACGTCTTTGATGCCTAAATTGAATAAATGATTTTGACTTTGAAGAACTAAACAAACAAATAGAACAATTGCAAAATTGGCTGACAGAAGAAAAACATAAAAATAAAAAGACACCGATGGATAGAGAGTCAAAATTAACGTCAAAGAATAGCAGAAAACGTGTGACATTAGTAAAAAAACAACAATCGGTTAAAATTTCTAAAAGTAATCATATTAAAAAAATATCAAAAAATACCAAGAAACTAATAAACAAATGCACAAAAATTAAGCAGGAAAACCAAAAGTTGCAACATAAAATACTAGAACTGCAAACTAAACAAGGACTGACACAGGATTTAAATTATGAGTACAAGAGTAAAGTTTCCAGGCAAAAAAATATTCCGAAACAAATAGTTTGTCGTGTTACTGGAAGAACAGGCCATACTACAGAATTTCATTCGAAAGAGATACTTATATTCTCTGATAGTATTGGCAAAGGGTTAGCATCAAGAATGCTGAATAAGTTAGATAAAGTGACAAATATAACAAACTACTGCAAACCGGAAGCAAATTGTCAAAATATTTTAGAAAATATTAATGAAAAAACCAAATCCCTTACCAAAGGGGATACAGTAGCCTTATTAATAACAAAATATGAAGAAACTATTGACGACAATACAAATAAGCAAATTTACATGAAATTACTGAACGAGATCATTCGTAATCAAAATAGAGAATACAATATTATAGTTAGTGGAATTCGCTACAATCGTAAAAATGGCAAAGAAATATACCACATCAACAATAAGATAGCACATTTAGCGAGCATGACCGAAAACGTTAAATACCTAGAACCTAACTTAAATGAAAGTGGTAAAACCAGCACCTATAACAGGTTGAAGTATCACGTGGCCCAAACTATAGTTTCAGCAACCACACAAGCATTCAAAGGTTCATCTAACCTTCAGTTTATAAATATGTCTGATTCAAATAGTACAAATTTTTCAATAAAAATAACCTCAGACGAAAAAAGATAATTATTCAAGCAAACGTTCAGAGTATACACAATAAATACTTAGAAATAGAAAGTTTTCTTGAAAAAAACGAGTGTGATGTTCTTTGCCTTTCTGAAACGTGGGGAAAAGATCATCAAGTTGAAGGCATGTGTATCGCAAATTTTGAACTTGCAACATATTTCAACAGGAAACTGTTTGCACACGGTGGTACGGCAATATTTGTTAAAAACAATTTAGATTTTAAGATTCCAAATGACATTAATAAATTATCATTGGAAATGAATTTTGAGATATCAGCAATTGAATTAAAATCTCCTAAGGTAGTAGTCCTAGCAATTTATAGACCCGATCAAGACCTTCCATTATTTTTAGATTTAATAACAAGATTACTACACAAGTTATGCCGCGAAGGAAAGCAAACTATACTGGCAGGAGATTTTAATCTAAATGTTTTGAATTGTAATAGCACCAATAGAAAAATGTTAGGTATTATGAATACTTTCAATTTTAAATGGGTGTTACACGAACCTACGCGAATCTATGGTGCTAGTGCTACTTGTATTGACAACTTCATAGTTAATTTTGATGACTATGAAGGGCTAGTATTAAAGAATAAGCTTTCAGATCACCGAGTCATAAAACTCACAATTTTTGATAATGAAGTAGTAAAAAGTAATAGAAATTATACATACAGAATGACAAGATTCATGTCACCTAACAATTGCGATTATTTCCACTATTTAATAAATAGAGATTATATTATTTTAAAAACACAAATTGTTCAATGTGAACACTCAAACACAAGAATGAATATTTTGCAAGA
The DNA here is from genome assembly GCA_917880725.1 of Selenia dentaria. NCBI lineage: Eukaryota > Metazoa > Arthropoda > Insecta > Lepidoptera > Geometridae > Selenia > Selenia dentaria. Next base: position 43,502,737 of record OU862876.1, read on the forward strand.
TGCTATTAAATATTACTATAATATTGCTTTTCCCAGTAAAAAATCTCGTATAGTTAATAAGATTAGGAAAATAACTACAAAAGGTATACAAATGTCTAAAAACCATTTGGCTGAAATGGAAATGCTTCAGGAGTTTCAACCCTCTGAGCAAATAAAGATGAAAATCAGGCGATATAAAAAGGTTTTACGTAAAGTGTTAGTAGTAGCAAAAAAAATTCATTACGGAGACAGAATAAAATTTTCAAAAAACAAAATAAAAGAGACGTGGAAAATAATAAATGAACAAGTTAGGCACAGTAATAGAGGTAATAAAAAGAAAGAAATAATGTTCATTAAAAATGAAAACGGCGACGAAGTGACAGATCACAAAAAGATAGCGGATTTATTTAATGTTTTTTTTACTAATATTGCTCATAAACTTGCATCTAAAACTCAATTAAATTACGAGAAATACATGCAATACTTAAGTAAGAAAGAAAAACCACCCTTCTATATAAAATTTGACGCAGTAGACTACAAAGAAATACGATCAATTATCAGTAATATGAAACAAAAGATGACATCCGACATTTATGATATGAACACAAAAATATTAAAACATGTTATGCTGAAGAATGAAAACCTAATCGATCTGCTGTGCATTGTAATAAATGATTGTATAGATAAAGGGATATTTCCCGACAGTCTTAAGCCTGGTAGAGTAATACCTCTACACAAAAAAGGAGAAACTTCCGATCTAGGTAACTACAGACCAGTGTGTATTTTGCCTACAATTTCTAAAATACTTGAGACAGCAATTAAAAAACGAATCGTAAATTATTTTGAAGACAATAACTTATTTACTAATGCGCAATATGGATTTCGCAAAGGACGGTCAACAGAGATGGCTATTAGAACGGTGGTTTATTATATTCTTGAAGCCTTAGACAAATCACAGAAATGTGCAAGCATATTCTGTGATTTGTCGAAAGCATTTGACTGTTTGCGGCATGATGTATTAATAGCTAAACTGAAATATTACGGGTTCGAAGGTCCTGAGCTAAACATGATGTGCACTTATTTGGCAAACCGTAGTCAAGTGGTATCTATAAATGGACTAAACTCACATTCTAGCACAGTAGAGATAGGTATACCACAAGGATCTATTCTGGGACCAATTCTATTTTAATATATGTCAACGACCTTGCTTATTGTATGCCTGGTTGGACTTTTATCAATTTATTTGCGGACGATACCCACGTAGGTTTAAGTGATAAATCTAAGGTTGAATTAGATATAAAAATTAATAAAGCAATGAGCATTCTTGATGACTGGTTTAATGCAAATGGCATCATGTTAAACACTAACAAAAGTGTTGTAATGAAATATCATAGTCGAAAAAATAAAAATAACGATATTTGCTTGACAGAAAACACGTTTTTGGGTTACACAATTGACTACACACTGAGTCATACATCGCACATAGAAAAACTATGCAAGAGACTGGCAAGTGCTAACTATGCGCTACTTAAACTCAAGCCTCTTTTAGACAAAAAGTCCCTTCTGTCCGTTTACTACGCTTATATTCAATCCGTCGTTAGGTACGCTATTACTGTTTGGGGAAACGCTACAGATGTACAAAAAGTCCTTAAAGCTCAGAAGAGGGCCATACGTATAATTTTTGGACTACCAAAATTATTTTAAGAATAACCAAATAATGACAGTTATATCACTATATATCTTCAACAGCCTGTTAGAGATACATGACAACAAAATAAATATGAGTAAAAATAAAAATGTTCATAGTTATAATTTACGCAATAGAGAAAAACTTTTCAAATATAAAACGAAATAATAAAAAGTTAAGAAACAAGGCATATATAATAAGATATCAATGTATAATCAGCTTCCAAATAATGTTACTAATTTAAATAATAACGACTTCAAAAAGGTATTAAAAGAGTTTTTTGAAATAAATCCCTTTTATTCAGTTAATGAATTTATGGTTTTGCGTCTAACACAATCTTCATTCTCCTACAAGAGTAATAATAAATAATAAAGGGTAAAAAATGGTCGGCCTTTCATGTATTATTCTTATTTGTTGTGTACGTTCAATGACATTTGAATCTTTTTATGTGCTTGATAATTTTGTAATGTGATTTTATTTAAAACATAAACTGTATTGTATAGGTTTTAAGGCATCAATTAGTTTTTGACATTGATTAATTATTTTAATTTTGACTCAGATGAAGGTATATTATTTTGACTTTAATTGTAATAGGTATTTTCGATTATTTTCATAAATTAGGTTGTATTTATATTATTTGTAATTTAATGATTTAATGTAAAATTAATTGATTAATGTAAACATGACTTGCCCAATGTAACAATCTCAGTTATAAGGCCAATAAAATATTTGAATTTGACTTTGACTTTGACCTTGATAACCATTTGAAAATCGATACGAAAGGTTTACTTTAAACGCTTTTCAGTTGTTTTACTAGGTAGGTTGGTACCCGCGAGCGGCACTACTGATCTGCGGTCGGGCGACAGTGTCGTCTGCCGCTCGACGACGTGACGTTTCGTGTCGCTAACTACGAATGATATTTCATAAAAATACATAGAAACCAGTGGTGTCGCTGCGACATCGTTTGCGTTGAATACTTGCGAAAATCTTGAAAAATGGCGTTCTAGTAATTTGGTTTGAATAAATGAATTATTGTTGAAACATACTACTATACTACTAGACAATACTTTTAAAGAGCAGAGCTGACTAGTGTTACATTAAAATTGTTATTGCAGTTTGGACGAAGTGCCGCAATTTGCCGCCTTAATTCATATTTATTTAACAGTAATAAACTAATTAGTTTATTATAGTAAAATAAATAAAAAAAGTAGAGAATAATAATATAAAAACGAGTAGTAAACTACTCGTTCATTCGTATTCAGTTCCTATATGTGGAAATTTTTAACTGGCCTCCAGTTGTACAACCTGTTCTGTGTTTTTTCCCGAAAATTGTTAAAATAAAATAAAATAAATAAATATGAATTAAATATTTAAAACATTTTACACAGTACAAAATAAAGCTTTCTGCATTTTTTTATATATCCGTTCGTTCCTTCTAAATGGATTCTGATGCAGTTTTCACATAACTTTTCACGGAAAGCTATAAAACCCAATTAAGATTTGACATAAGTAGACAATATTAAACTCACACTTGACCTCATATTTTCTATTGCACGCCCGTACACGGCTGGAGCAAGTCGCTGGTATTTCATAAAAAAACAATAATTATACATAGTAATTTAATACAACGTAAACGTACTGGGGGCGCGCTGCTGATTGGCGGCGCGTCTTCAGAATGCAAAAGCGCGCGATAAGAGCCATAGTGCGCGTATCACAAGATACTTCTGTGAGGGATTTATTTCGCTCCCTAAAATTATGACTGTCCCCTCTCTTGTAGTCTTGCAAGCAGCGATGTATGCCAAAAAAACCTAACAGACTACTCGAGGTTAGGCGACGGTCATTTATATAATACCAGAAATGGGCATAGGTTGAGAACTGTGCCGCGGCGACTGGCCAAAACTGCGAAGCTGGTGCATGTTATGGCTGTCTACAACTGCATCCCAGCTGAGATACGAGAAGCATCTTCAAATAAGTCGTTTAAAATAGATTAAAAGAGTGGCTCTTCGACCAAGCTTTCTATTCGTTTGAAGAACTAACGGACATTTATATGTAAGTGACATAAAAGCCTATATAATATAGGGTTATCTTTTTACTATATTTTGTTTTTTGTGACGCATTAATATTTAGAAAATTTACATGTAAAATTGTTACGAATAAATGAACTATGAACTATTAACAACATAATAGGGTTAGAAAATACGAGCATGTTTATATACAAGAGCATCTGCTATTGTAAGAGGCTTATCACCCGTGCTCAGCAGACAGCGCTCTTCCTTGAGGTCCCTCAGTATTTTAGCCATCTTGTGACTTCGACTTGAATTTCAGGTTTATTCAAAAGACAAATGTTTTATAAATAAGTTTGGCCGTAGAAATATATCAAATCTCCCTACAAAAAAGGTATTGAGGTAGTTGGTTGGAAGCCTTGTACTTTCGCCGTTTATTAACGCGTGGGATCAAAACCCTATAGAACTGTGAGGTTTCAAACGTATACTCTACTTATATAAAGAGTTGACGCCACATAAACACATCGCAGAATCGTAAATTGTTTTAGTGAGGCATAAATTCAATTTAACAATGGCAACTTTCATAACTTTTTTCTTTATATCACCAATAATACCTTAACGAAATATATACCTTATCTATGTTCTCCTGGTCACGTATACTTGAGAACGATTTATTATTGTTTAAATACACATGGTTTAGGAACGAAAAAATCATTATCAAGATTAACATTTAGTAAGTTTCGTTATTCGTTTACATATTATGTTTGGACTTTTGGTTTATGCTACTATAAGTGCTTCTTATCTACGCTTGTCATGCTAATGATAATATCAACTAGATAAGGCTATATTTTTTCTATTACTAATAAATATAATACATAACTCATAAACTTGTCAACCTACTTGACAGAACTGAAATAATAATAATAATATGGCACAACATCCACACACAGGTCTTCAGGTCCCAAATTAGGCAGAGCCTGTACTATGGTAACTGATGACTGATATACATACTTTATATACATTCACATCCAGACTCAGGTGAAACAAACATGTTTATGCACACAAATGTTTGATCTGTCCGGGGATCGAACCCGGGGCCAGCTGATCAGAAGGCAGGGATCTACCAACTGTGCCAACCGGCATCTACTGGGACCAAAGTAGAGGTATGTTTACCCTATCCAATAAAATCGGATATCAGATTAGCTCTACATTGAAAATGATACGTCGGTTTTTTTTAAATCATATAAAGGTTTTCTTTTTAAATCGGTTACGAAACGTCCAAGTCGCTTGCCTGGTGTTAAGCGAAACCTTTGCCTATATGGTATTTATGTGAATAATTTAATAATGTCTATCTGAACTAAATTAAAAATACTGATTATTTTAACTAACTTAGATGTAAGACTATGTGTATGTACCTTTACTAATAATATGGACAGATATTAGTCTGATATAAATAAATACTATTCTATTCTATAACACTTCTGTGCCAAAATATTAAACTGTTTCCATCCATGCAAGTCACTGTGCTCGTCACCCAGAGATAAGTAGTTAACATCTCTTGCCCTGTAATTTCACTGGAAACATTGTCCCTCAAACCGAAAGGCAATCCGGTTTGCATACTACTGCTTGGTGGTTAAATAAAATTGGCAAAGGTGTGGTTCTCAAAAACGTATTAGTTCCCCACGCGGACTATGCAGAAGCTCTACTTCTTCAATTCTATATTATGAAGTATTCGCTCGATTGATTTGTTCCTTGACCTTCTTTAATATGATAATATTATGTTCATTGTTATTGGTTCATATACTAACAACTAGCTGGTGCCCGTGACTACGTCTGCGCAGGATTAGTACTTCGAGTAGCTTATTATTTCTCCAAGGGCATTGTTCACTATTCGTTCTAGTTTCAATAACATAAATTAAAATTCGCGCACTTTGCTCGTGGGTCTAGTGGTTAGCCAATAACAAGGCCCTTGATCCCGGAGCGTAGGCACCTTTCTGGTCTCTGATTGGCTCCGGCAAACTGTGCTTGATGGTTGAGTGAAGTGAAGAGCGGCCGACCCATTCGATGTCAACAAAGGTTGAAAAACACGTCTAATTTTTAACTATCAACCGTAATACCGAAAACTAACGCTTTGAGTGGATAACTGTGTGTAATGTGATGCGAACTACATATATAAAACCTATAATCAGTTTAACAAGTGAAGAACCAATCCGAGGATGTACATACCATAACAGTAACGAAGAGTAACAAAACTTCGCTAAAGCTTGGGAGGCACGTTTGGCAGCTGGATAGCTAAGGTAAGGTGCTGTATGTACTTGTTATCTGGGCATCTAGACTACTGAACCACGGTCAATTCCTATTACCGGCGGAGATTCTAATTTGATTCATTTTCCGACCCAGAGTGGCGTTGAGGACCCCCTTACGGCAGGGTCGTTTCGTCACAGGCATATCTATCTTTATACCAAAATGTAAAAAAATATGTACATGGTCAAACGCAATTGCTATAATAGTACTATACGAGTAAATTTAAATACTTTTTTCATTATAGTAGTTACAACTATTTTACCTTTCAATGCAAAATTGTACCGAGAATCAATATCAAATATTGGTTCTTCAGAGACACTGACAAATAGTCGAAAATACAATTTCATGTAAGCTATTTATTACTTATTTTATAGCAATTACACAAGTTTTGGTCAGGGGACCTTATGGTTATGTAAAACTATTTCATACTAAATTTTAATATTCCATCTCCTTTTTACTCCTCACTCCTTTTTATGGGAGATTCGCACTGTATAGAGGCTGTTAGTCCCATCGCGGCTGCCCTCAAATGTAAACTTGTACACTTTAAAACTATAAAAGAATAAAATATGTTATAATAATATTATGATTCGTTTATATCGCACATAATTATTTGATTTATATGATTTTGTTTAATATTAATAAAATAAAATAATTCTAACTAAAATCCGAAGTAATACATAGGTTTTTGTCAAATAGATCTTAAAAACTCATTCGGAAAATAGCTTTTTGCGATATAAACGTTAGACATGTTCTCCATGGCATTATTATGGTAAGATTATATATCTATTTAGTCTGTGATTCGAACTCTGCAACGGACAGCGAATTTTATCGTCTAACTTCTCTTCAAACTAATCAGTAGTCTAGAAAAGCCTCACAGCTGCAATAATACAGTTAAATATATTTTTGACTCCTATATATACAGGGTTTGCTTTCTACGGGTAATTGGTCTGCACTCGTACCCCTGACCAACGCTAACCTACGCTACCCGTGCTGCTGGAGCACGAGCCTGAACCTGTGCTGCTCCGAGCAACATGACCCTGACCATGAACCTAAGCAACCGACGGACTCCGGTGGACGTCCCCTCCTGAGCAACTTGGCTTCAGTTAAGTCCCATACCTGGGACAAATACGCGCATTCACCTACCCAGAAATCACTGCCTGAGATATAATTTTATAGAAGTATACTGGTTGCACTGAGCTTAATTTATTATTATTTTATTTATTTATTTAAAAACACACATACAGCTATCATCACAGGCTTAACATTACAATAGTGTAGTTATAGCTATGAGTTTATAAATTAATTATTCCAAACATGACGCTACAATGCAAAATGCGGCCCGTGTGAATTCACTCAAAGTACAATCGAAAAAGTCGATCCGTTGTGACACCATATTGAGTGCACGCAGCGCTCGCGTCTTTTATTTATTCAGCATCAGGTTTGAACAGACTATAACGTAAGTCGTATATAGAATATTTCTGAAGTGATGATAACCGCATTATCTATATAATGAGCGTCGGGCACCATTCAGGCGGCCCGGTCGATTTCTACCTCCGTCAAGGTAACATCGTGATGATCCACAGCAGTGTGCATAGCGTGGTAGGTATTATTTGTTAAGATATACGCCATATCCTGTGAATTTTTGTTTAGTATTACGTGTTAGATATAGCCTTTAAAAGGATGGACAAACAGACATATGGATAGAGCTTAAACATACTCTATATTCATCTGTGCTGTTAGGGCCTTATTAAACCACATGGCTATTCGGTTTACAGAAAAACTGAACTATTTTCTAGGACTCTCTATTTAATGGTGCCGACTGACAGGTGTAGTAAATGAGCATATTATGGACCAGCAACTACATCGTGAGAAGGTGCTTCTTCTTGTCTATGATGCCATGGTAGGCTGGCATACCGTATAGAGTGTATTTTCACGTTGTAAACTATTTCTAGATAGGTATTTATTTTCATATCACGACGACCCACATCTGTAAAATGTCAATAAAACTGTTCAGCGCCTTCGATAATTCAGCACCAATAATGACGCGACGTGCCATATTTGCTAATCGTCCAAATCAGATAAGTTATTTATTATGTTGTATCGAAAACATGCGAAATCGATGGCTCTGATCATGCGTTTGAAGCGAACAGCGTGGCAATAAACCATTGGTTAAAAAGTCAAACGTATTTATAAGAAATCTTTGGTCAGATTTACTTGTACCTGTACAGGGCTGTAAGAATATATGAGGATGAGCGCGCAGCAAGTCGATTCGCGAAGTGGCGCTGACTACTCAGTTAGCATTGCTGTAGATTACCTAAGTCTGACAGGCGAACGCAATTTATCTATCAGGCCCACAGACGAGTGCGCGGAGCGAGGGGTGATCGCGCTGCGGTCGTCACTCAAGACACTCAATCGGTGCGCTGCATCAGTATTGAGTGGAGTGGCGCGCGTAGAGCAGTGACCGCACGCTCGTTGACATCGACGTCAGCGTGCGTCATCGCGTCATCATATCATTAATATTGTTGAGTCGGGTTATCACGGACGGGAAATACAGAGTACGTTAATATTAGAGACAGCATGTTGAGCGACAGCGACGGTGAGCGCGAACTGCGCGAGTACGAGTACCCACCGGCACGCTCGAGTGGCTCAGGGTTGGCGCTGGCGCCACCGGGAGCGCTCAGCATGGCCACTGCCATCGCCTCCGCCGCTGCACCGCGCATCGACCAGCTCAATGTATCCAAGAAGTCGCGGATGCACATCGGACCTACTTTCGAATTCGTCAATGTCACGCAGAATATGCACAACACCGAAGTTGTCCAAGGTAAGCCTAAGCAGCCATCGCGTAGAGCCCGCCGCGGCCGTTTCTGGCTGGCACACGGCGGACACAGTTCCTTTGTGTGATGCGTCCACTCCAGGCGATAGCGTTACTAATATGTTTTGTATAAATAAGTAGTGATAACAATATAAGTGTCAGCGGGAGCAACTATCGCACATATATTAATTGTTGTGTTATTTAATTCCACGCCGCGATATGATGAATCACTTATAAAGCGAATGATAAGTTGGATTTTCCAGTTTTTTGTATTGGGTTTAGAAGGTCACATATCTCTCTACCAAGATGCCTAAGCAAATGCTTATATTTTTTAATCAGTATTCATATACAGCTAAATGCGTCCTGTCGATACATAAATGTACTATATACATATAAAGTACGAAGGAACAAAGCTATAAGTACTTATAATGATTACACGTACATAGGTACATAATGATTTCTGATAAAGAGTCATTAATAATTTCATATACCTAGGTAACCTATCATTTGAGCAAATATGGCGATATACCTACACAATTATTGATTAGATGTCTTAAATGATATCTTATAATATATGATAATGATATAATGTAACAGAATACAGAAAATAATTAAACTAAATTTTTCAAGCCTACCTATACACCCATAGACACCATCTTTCATTGATATCCCTGAAGGGTCGGCTAAGGTGCATAAACATACATATTTTGCATATAGACGTTGAAAAGTTTACGTAGGTAGATAAAACAATGTTTCATATATTAGGAGCCTAGCATATTGCAACCCTATCACAAAAATTTATATTATTATCAAACATAACCAAAAAATTATGGTGCTCGACGCAGTCAATTAACATCACCATTTTCGTCCCCAAAAGTTCGGCAGAGGTATACCTACGCTCAAGTTTAAAATTAAATTACTCATCTAGGTACCGCCTACATAATAATTGTACGCTTATTACATAAGAATGATGTATTAATTGCTATTGCGAAAGTTGGTTCTGTTTACTATTGTTAGCTCACCATGTCACATAATAGCTATCAAATGGCAAACTAAACACTCACAGGTATTATATATAGTATACAGGTTACAAGGATTCCCTCGTATTAGATACCTTCTTTTCTATCCCTTCAGTTATCATCTAGGTAGGCAAGATACAACGTAGACCGCATCATCACTTTACAGCAGGCTAGATAGCGGTCAAACGGCGGCGTATCGTAGGTACTATAGAAAACGTCGGTACATGTATGTACTCGCCTAGAATATCCACCAAAACTATTTTCTAGAAATGTAGAAATTATAATTTGGTCAAATTATTTTAGGACCAAGAAATATTACGATTTATACAGCGAATATTTAATTATAATATTAATATAATAAGGTAAATACATATTTAGAGTATATTATAAACACTAATAAATATATTAGATTACTATCATAACTAATATCATTATCTATTCGTGATGATAGAGGAGAAAACTATGTTGTTCCCCGAGGAAGAGTTTTGGGTCCTTTTATATTTCTTTATTTGGCAAACTTATGCTTACGCTTATGCAAGTTATTGACATTGTTTGATTGTTGGAAATTATTGGAATTAATGCAAGGGCAATAAATATAACACATTCCAAAAGTGCCCAAATAGAATTGCCCTAGCAAAAAGCGAGGCTTACGCCAAACATAATTATTTACATATACCTACATAAACTAACATACCTACTCTAGTAAAAATTAATAATTTATTATAAAAAATTACGGCACGACACCTGTTACAAGTACAATACAACACGCGTGGGCCCGGCGACGGAACACAGGCTGAAGCCTTAATCGTGCCTTATTGTGCTTAGGCATCAGTAGAACTCTACTAGAACTAGTTTATCTGACTGATAGAACTCCCTTTTGAGGAGACAGATGCAGTTCTACAGCAGGACCCGTCAGGCCGATTAGAAGTAGTTTTTTCCACCAACTAGAAACGAGATGCCTAAGCTTATAGACAGATTTAGAACACTTCACAGTGCCAGTTTCTTTACTTTTCGTTATAATTAGCTCTTCAGATCTAGCCCGTCTCTTATCCGTTGTCTAATATGAATCGGAGTCACCAACTATGGGGCCGCCCTGCTTGGGTGCATTTTGCTGTGCTCCTCGTCGCTACCAGTGTCGCACTGCTATTGACCAGCAGACCCATGGTATGTCTTGTTGCTAAGTGCAGAAAGAAGTGTTGGTTCACTTCACTGCCAACAATGCTGACATTGAACGTCTGGTCGAAGCAACTCGTGATCAAAATGCTTCAGTACTTATATCTTACTTAAATATTAAATATTTAAGAGTTGAGAGCATTGCCCAAAAGTAGCAATTTATTAGGTTATATTATTTTATTTTTAGTTTTGGTTGATTTAGATATATTTATTTGTTATACGATAAGTAAAATTCAACAGACAACACAAATCAGACAAGTATGTTGTTCGTGAGCACATTCACTCCTCGCTGGTGTTCAGATGAATTGTAAATTTATTCGCTACGTTATCTAATCTTCTTTCGGTCTTTAAAAAAATCATAGACTCATCGAAAGTACGAGTAAAACATATGTAACTAACTGTTTACATATGCCGCAAACTTTCCAATTTCTGAACTAAGCCGATGGTATTTGCGGTACTTTTAATGACGTCAAATCTTCTATAGGTACGTATATCGAAGACCGTGTTTAATATAGTATAGTGCAAGTCCAAGTATAGTGCAGAAACGCCACCATGTTGGTGGGTTTACAGGCTCATAGCATTGAACCAATCCAACTGCAAAGAAGCGTGATGCAAGATTACGTTACATCTCCAGAATCGTTTATAAACGCACTGGACGTTTTTAAGTTCTGGAACTGGATCTTTCATCATTTTTAATGCCAAATATGTTAGTGTTGCCAGGCATAACGCAAAGAAAAAGTACGCGTGACGTAAAACGGATCTCTTCCATAAAAAGCTCAGAATCACTCAACGTGGCATGAAGAGAGGCACATGCATGCAGCACTTTACCTCAATATAAAACAAAACAAAGAAATATGCCAATAAAGTCAACTTAAATTTAGTTGCAATTAATTTCAATCAAAGACGTCAATTATTTACAATTTAAACTGCAACAGGCAGGCCGCATTGCTTAATGAACCAATAAGAAAGCTCTCAAGTAGCGACTACTAAATACCAGGTGCCTACCAGGTAAACCTACCTGAACCAACAAGAGTCTGCAACTGCAACAAAAAAAGAGCTCGCATCATACTATTGGTGTTTAATAAAGGACATCTCTATAATATTTAACTGGTTGATGGTATTTGTGGAGCTGCGCTTGATGTCATCGAGTCATATTTATCTGACAGGATGCAAAAGGTTGGCATTAATGGTGTAACATCTTCGGGATCTATAATTAAAAGGGGTGTTCCACAAGGGTCCATTTTAGGGCCTTTTTGTTCTTAGTATACATTAACGACTTGCCACTTATGGCCAAGGATCTTTGTGATATTGTTTTATTTGCGGGTGACACATCTCTGATTTTCAAAGTAGATAGGAAAGATAGCACACTAATTCAAGTAAACAACGCTCTATCTATAGTATCTCTAAACGGTTCTCAACTAATAATTTACTTCTGAATTCAAAAAAAGACAAAATGTTTGAAGTTTTCTTTGCCTACTGTTCCATATTTGGAGTCCAACGTTACGCTTGATGGAGTTAGACTCGTAATGGACAATGAAACAGTCTTCCTAGGCATTAAAATTGACGCAAAATTACAATGGGGTCCTCATGTAAATGCCCTGTCTGGGAGACTCAGGTCTGCTGCATATGCAGTACGTAAAATAAGAGAGCTAACAGATGCTTCTACGGCGCGGTTAGTGTATTTTGCATATTTCCACAGCGTAATGTCATATGGGATATTGCTATGGGGTTTAGCTCATATAGAGACCATCTTTATCCTACAGAAACGTGCTATTCGAGCTATATACGAAATGGGTCCCCGTGAATCTTTGAGAAATTTATTTAAAGAAATCAATATATTAAGTGTGCCTTCCTTATATTTATTTGAAAATATAATGTATGTTTAAAAACTTACATAAATATAAGTTAAATAGTGATCACCACACTTTTAATACTAGAAATACAAATAGGATAGCTGTACCTAGTTTTAGACTTGCGAAGACTAATAAGTCATTCCTAGGAAATCGTGTGCGTTTTTACAATAAAATTCCAAAACACATAACTGAGCTCATAGAGGGCAAATTCAAGATGACTGTAATAAACGTTTTAATAAAAAAAGCTTACTATAAAGTTCAATATTATATAGAAAATAAAGATGCTTGGAATACTCCACTTCTGGCAAGCTGTCACTCTGCCACCCATAAAATGTAATATTTGTAGTACCTAAGTAGAAACATTGTAAACATCTATATAAAATGAATGGCCCCCAGTTTCTAGCCGCTTCTTCTCGGTGGGCTCTATATATTTTGGAACGCGGCGGTAGAGTCTTTAAAGTACATTATAATGAAAAGTTGACGTTCATAAGTGCGTCTTTGATGCCTAAATTGAATAAATGATTTTGACTTTGACATTGGTGCCGAATTCAGTAGCTATTATAAAAATACTATCTTTATTTAGTAAACGTCATTCTGAGACATATTTCATTTGTGGGTACATACCGAATAGTACATACTATTCGACCAATAAACGAAACAGCCGTGCGATTCTCTAAGAGCAAACATCGTTGCATCTTTGACAACTTCCGTGAAACAAATGAGATGAAATGAAACGTTGGAAAAACAATCTTGTGTACAAGGGTAGGTACAAGGGCGATATCTCATAAAGTATTTGACATTGGTGAGCTCGTCGACGAACGCAACGACGAATTATTAGAGAATCTTTAAAAGATGTATCCTTAAAAATAAACATAGTAACTTTGGCATTTTCGTAGGTATTTGAAAGTTATTATAATGAATGTATGCAAAATTTTATAGTTTATTATAAACAGTGGTCTTCGCATGTGTATTACTAGATATAAGGATAAGATAGCTGTGCCGAACTTTAGACCAACGACAATGTATAATTATTGTTTCTTATTTTTAAAAATGAATTAAATCCTTTAAAACTTACTTGTCACGGTAGTACTTTTTATTACGCAAAATTGTTATACTTGAAGGTACAATTATCAACTCGGGCAAATAGTGAAAACTCTAGCGGCCTTATTAATAAACTTGGCTTACACCCGGAGTAGTTAAAACATCTATCTGTCAATTTTTCGCTTGCAGTAAATGTCACTCGTGAAAGCAAGACAAAGCATGTTACGCCTAATATAGGTTTACGCAACGTTTATTAATAGAGGCCTTAGATATTGTTTTTTTTTGATTAACAACCGATAAAATATAATGTCAGTTTTAACCACAAACTACTTTAGCATATACGGAAAGTTTTAATCAAAATAACATTTCTATACTTTTTTAAGGTTACGTAGTGAACGAAAACTTTTTAGTTTTCAAAGAATTCATAATGTCTTCCTATTAACGGAAGATGTTCTCAATTTTTAACGTGAATACTCATACTTTATAAAAAAAAATATACCTTCTCTCCCTCCTCTGTCTCATCATCGAGATGATCACTACCACTACATCCAGGAATTACTCGTAAGTAAATAAATGTTATAGGTCTCTCGGCCTGCGTCTTATTATCGATTATGTGGAATCGGTGTTGAGTTTACAATGTTTCGGGTCGTACCTAACGTGATAAATTTTTTTTAAGTGCCACGGCAAAAAATCACAAAATACAAGTCATAAAAATGTGTGTTTTTTACTAAATAATGGGACCGCATTCAACACCAAAGAGTGTGAAATAACTTGTCGATCTCGGTACCATGATAGTTCAAAAGTGCCTAATATCACAATATTGTGCGTATGGTCCGACTTAGACAAGTTATTTTACAATTTTTGATGTTGAAGTTTTTTAGTAAGAAATGTTTTTTCACCATTTTTAGTGACCCTTGATGATTACGGGATCTATTGTCATTTATCATCAATGATGTTGTCGTCGAGATACGCTTAACTCTTTTAAGTTATTGGAGTGTAACTTAAAAAACTGCTTTACTGAATTTAATGAAATTTAAATGGGACTACTTCGAAAGTAAACTCTACCTAACAAAAAAAATATTTTAAGTATCGGTTTACAAATGGCGAGGGAATCAGTGATAATACACAAAACAGTACATACAATCGATTATATAACCTGCTTCTTTTTCAAGTTAGTAATAATAATCTCTTTTGCGTACGACTTAGATTTACAGAGGTTGTTTAATTTTTCAAGGAATTCATTTAATGGAAACCGTTCTGAAATGTTAGATGTCGCTTTATTTTTTAAACGGTTATTAGATTGTTATTTATGTGCCGAGTAATCGCACTACAGGTACTTACTATCAATATCAAATTTCAGTTTTCTAGAACGGCAAAGTGGCTGATAAGATAACGTTTCAATGCATCAACGTTTTTGTTAATATTATACAAGTTTGGCACTCGCTTAGCAAGCCATATTGTTCAAGTCTTCATAATACAATACTATACAATGGTTCAGTCACGATGGTTCTATTTTCCTCAACAAGCAGCGTACAGTTCTTATACTTATTTATTAGTCAAAAGAGCGGCTGCATTATGGCGAGGGAAAGAAGTGGCGGGGTGGGGAAGAACAAACACACTGACGTCATCTCACAAGGAAACCGTACGTACCTACATTACAGACTTTATTTAGCTGGCCGCAAAACAAGACACGTATCTTAATAGTTATAATATCCACCTGCATACACTCCAATTTACAGACATCCACCCGCCCTTTATTTGCTGTCACCATGCCATGCTTATAAACTCTGGCATTTTGAACTGACAGTGTCTCCGTTCAATATGTGCTGCCAGCCTTTAAAAACACTTTACATCTCTCATATTCGGTAAGTAAGTCCTTAATACCCCCAAATGGGGCTTGTAGGTGACCAATTACCGCTCTATGGTAATAATGTAGCTAGTACAGCCCTCGGGCGGTAAGTAATTAAAAAAAACACTTCACTCTTTCAAACAGTTCGCGTACATCTAACCATCATACTGGCAATAGACATCATGAATTCAGCCCAATGACAAAAGAGGTCGCTTCGCTATGCGGCCTTGTCTTCGTATGAGTATAATAGTTATCAATTTTATTTTTGTAATGCCGGTTTTTTCTACTTACCTCACAATCGAGATGTAAAGCAGAGTAGTTAGCTCGGGTGTAAGCATCAAATTGCACCCTCTAACTATAGGAGCCCTCGCTGCGCTCGTGCGCCTAAATATCTTTTGACAGGCCTGTTGATGTAGTGGTTAGTGGCCCTGGCTGCTATGCCGGAGGTCGTGGGTTCGATTCCCACCCAGGACAAATGTTTGTGTAATGAGCACGATCATTTGTTCTGTGTCTGGGTGTAATTTATCTATAATATTTATGTATTTAGAAATATATAAGTATGTTTATCAGTTGTCTAGTACCCATAACACAAGCTCTGCTTAGCTTGGGACTAGATGGCGTTGTGTGATAGTTGTGGAATATTTATTTATTTATTATTATTATTATTATCTCGGGCTGCAATTAATGCCTCACAGCCCTTGGCTACTAATCTACTATTAATAGTACCTAAGAAATGTACTATCTACTTAGCGGTTATTTTTGTAAAGTTTAATTTAATAACACGCTGTGGGCTCTTTTTAACAACTCCAGGCAACACACATTTGAGGTGAGTATATTGTTGGCTTTGATCTCTACTAATCTCGTAAATAACAGGACGGTTGGCGCAGTTGGTAGCACCCCTGCCTTTCCATGCCGCTGGTCCCGGGTTCGATCTTCGGACAGTTCAAACATTTGTGTGCATGAACATGTCTGTTTGATCTGTGTCTGGGTGTGTATATGTATATAAGTATCAGGTGACCATAGTACAGGCTCTGTCTAGTTTGGGACCTGAATACCTTTGAGTGGATGTTGTCCCATATTATTATTATTATATATTATTATAAATATCAACTCACCATTGTCCATTACATTTTAATACCAACATAATTGATTGACCAATATAATTATAAATCCTTTCCCATTTTTACTCATTTATGGCAAATCAAATACCATGGTAGGTATGTAAAAACAAATGATTCAAACTCTGTCCATAGATGAATACAATACCTACTCTGTCCTTGTTATTATATATTACTATATATTATATATATATATTATTATATATATAGTAATATATATTACATATTACTAGCGACCGCCCGCTTCTTCGTTTATACGTAGTAGGCTCGGCCTTCGGCCTCGCCATGACCTCCCCTTGCTTGAGTTTTCTTTCATAAGCACCTGCTCTTAACAATAATTAACACAATAAAAAAGAATTAGCGAGATTGTTCTGTCCATGCTCAAGTTATACCGTGACCAGGATGGGTTCATTTTTATATACAGGGTGGAATTTTGTAATGCCACCTGAAGAGAAAATACTCTTAAAACTGTAGATAGAAAATTTTACTCAAAGAAAACATTCCCTTATTTTTGAAAAGAAAGTACATTCAAAGATTTTCATAAATTCTCTTAAAAACTATGAAACCTGGACTTATAAATTCAATGCCCTCCACTAGGGAGAAAGATGACAATGCAGTAGCTGTTGATGCAGGACAAGATCGGTCGCTATGGAAATAAGAATAAAAAAAATTGATTATGGGAGAAAATGGAGCCCATTTTGAGCAACTAATTAGTTAGTTAACCATTTTTTGTAAATAACTAATATTATTTAAGATTTAATGGTTTCCCTTTCATTTAATTGATCAAGTTTGTTAGAGAGATTGCATCCTTATAATTGAACTTAAACGATCGATGAAATAAAAGTCGTTTGTCGTAGTTTTTTTTAAATAAAAAAATGTTTTCTGTGAGTCAAATTTTCTATCTACAGTTTTAAGAGTACTTTCCCTTCAGGTGGCATTACAAAGTTCCACCCTGTATAAACTAGCGACCGCCCGCGACTTCGTTCGCATAGTAGGCTCGGCCTTCGGCCTTGCCATAACGACCCATTTTTTCTGGTTTTGCTTTCATAAGAACCTTCTTCTGACAAAAATTAACACAACAAAAAAGATTTAGCGAAATCAATAAAGCCGTTCTCAAGTAATAGCGTGACCAATAAAAATAGGGCTTTATTTTTACATATTCGATAGATAGATAGATGTATGTATTGTCAAAACAAAAAGTGTTTATTTTCTATTATTCGTACTACTCGTACGTTTGTACATACATTTACCACTTTCAAGTAAAGTGATGAATGCATTACTAAATTTGTTTAAGGCGATTGAAGAGGATAACAAAAGGGTTATTCCACAAATCCTCTAATGGGGATTCCATTAGGGGATTTGTGATCTTTTCTTCCACTAAATTCCATTTAAATGTCTTGTAATGTGAAGCAACGTTTCGTGCTTTTGTACACTTTGCCTATACTCGTCCACTACCACGAACACTTAACGATAAATAATCTATCAATATTAGGCGTTAAATGTTGAAAAAACACATAGGTATCTAGGAAAATAAACTTATATATTGTTATTATATAATCACTCGTTCTAATAATTTAATGTTTTGACTGCAGATGAATTCGAGAAAAATACTTATTTAGATTCAAATATTAAAAGTCAATACCTAATTCATTTGCTGACTCCGCATCGTGTTTATGCTTAGAACAAAATATTTATGGATGCGTAAGGGTTTATTAAAAATAATTATATCCCGAATGCTTTACCCGAGTCTATCTAAGGTTGTATTTGGACACATGACTTTTATTTATTACCTATACTTATGTATCTTCAAAAAAAAAACATTTATAATAATCAAGTGCTTGCAATTATCGAATGCACTTTACTGGTTTGTGCTTAACACTTTCTACTTAGGTACATCTGAAAAGATTAATCCCACATAAAAAGAGTAACGTGTGTAACTTTAACGCATCCTTGGAAGAAAACTAGTTTTCGCAACACAGGGGGATTCCCTGCTGCTTCCTTAATGCGAAAATTAGTGGTTGAACTCAAATATTGATTTTAAGTAATACTATCAGTGTTTCGAAGATGTGGGTAATGCCATATTTAGTGGCTAATAAATTATTATATTATTATTACTCTCCACACCAACTTGTTCTAATAATGTTTTTGATGTTAAGTAATAGATGAAAGTACGAACAAAACCATCCCAAAACGGCTAAAAAGCCTTGTTTCTTACCGCAGTATTTGTTAAAGGCGGATCTTCACATGCCCGTGTAATACAAATATTGGCGGCATTGAGTTAAAGCTATTACAAACCATGTTATGATCGATTTAAGGTGGCTTTTATTTTATTCGATTAAAGTACACATTTTGTACAAACAAGCAATACGAGGACGACATTTGCTTATTATACAAGGCAATGGTGATTACTGCAAGAATAATAATAACCACGCTGGTGGTAGGCCCCGTGTGCCGTATTCAAGTTTGATTTTGAAGCACCAATGTGCCAGATATGTAACCTTCAAGCAGGAAATACTCGTAGCAAGCATTTATCAATTTTAGGGATGACGGATGCTGTACAAACAGAGTCATAAAGAACCACACAAACATATAAAAATATAAAAATAGTGGGTACTTTAGAGGAAAACCGGTGTTGGAACAGCTTTCTGCAATACTGAAAGATAAAAAGTTTGAAGAAGTTCCAACACATTAATTAATTTATTAAACTATCTAAAGGTTGGAACCTAAGAATATCACACAGAAGCATTATTACTGGGAATTGGGTACTATTACTGGTGTGAGAGGACACGTATGGTGTTGCAGGGCACATGCTGGGGCTCGAGCTGCAGGCGGGCCTGGGCAGGGTCAAGGGAAAGGGCGGAAAGATACGCACTCGTCGCCTACGCTGCAGCGTCGCCGTGTTCGTGTGCTGGGCACTGCTGGTGGCTGGGGGACTCGCGCTCTACCTGATGTGGCAGTTCGTGCTTGCGGAGTGGCCCGAACGGCTCGATCTAGGTAAAAAATGTGGCAACCACCACGTCTACTGTGACACCATTCGCGTTCCAAAACTTATTATTGATCCTTCCGGCGCAGATCTAACGGAGCCATGGTACCTGCGGCGCCCTGACTGGCAGGCGATGCCGGCGTACGGCGAGCTACCATTGATTGAGCTGCCAGTGAAGTTCGTAATCGTGGGGCACAGTGCCACTCCCTGGTGCGAGGGTCGTTACAACTGCACCAACGAAGTACTGCATATTCAAAGTTTACACTTGCGCATAGGTTGGGACGACATAGGGCCGAATTTCCTCGTCTCTGGCGATGGACTGGTGTTTGAAGGTTCCGGGGCAAATATTGTTGGTGCCATGGTGCACTCATGGAACAGCATTAGCGTGACAATTATGTTTCTGGGGGACTACCGTCCAGAACACGACAAGCCGACATCACCTCAGCTCCAGCACTTAGCTGAGCTACTAGCGTCATTAGTACGCGCTGGTGTGCTACACCCTGAGTACAAGCTCCTGGGCCACTGTCAGGTGACGCCACGTAAATCCACTCCAGGCCAGCTTCTTCTTGATAAACTGAAAACTTTTGAACACTGGGACAATGTCAACATAACGTTATGCAACGGGAATAAACCGGATTCCGTATGATAGCCCGATGAGCCGTTCTAAAACACGGGTGACCTTTTACCACCTAAATTGAAGTCTCCGAGTAGGAGATGCACTTGCTCACAGTTTGAAAGAAGAGGATACATGAACAGATTATTCAAAGGATGTTAGCTATCAAGTAATATAGTAGGCCACTTTAGGTTAAGATGAGGTTGGTTTGATCTCCCATTGTTTTGCCTGTAGCAAAGGAAGATTGACTACTTATACGGTGCTGAAATGGCAGGAAATATTTGTCATGTGATTACTGGTAAATTTGGTAGATTTGGTAAATTTTAGAGATTTTTGGTATTCAAATAAAACAGCTTACTCGTAAAATGAAGTCATCTGTATTATATAACGTGGTCTCAAGTAGACTTTAGTGATAGATGTACATTATAGATAGATTATATAGATAGACATATAAAGTACTTTATTGAGCTGAACAAAATATGTACAAACGTAAATTGTATGCTAATTTTAATTTCCTTTCAGTTAACTCTTGTGTAATGTTTGTAATACGTTATTATGACTATGAGAAATATTTCTCTTTGCAGATAATATTTTAGTAGGAAATATTTATACATTAAGTATTAGGTATAATGGCTAAAACATAACATAGTACGTACTAAGTATACGCACAAACTAATAAAACCGATACTGTAAAACAGGCATGTAAATCCACCATTCGCGCATCCACTAAACTTTCTCAAAACAGAAAAGCCTAGAGAATCTTAGTGGGAAGAACGACTTTTCATGGAGATATTTGATTTGAAACGTCCGGAGATGTTTTACGGATATTTTCAGGAAGAGTCCAGCAGTCAAATCACAGTAACAGTATAGGAGTAAGTTTGAAATGTAGTATTATGTGAAGGTTATGTGATGTAAGTACAAGAAAATGCACATAAGCTAACAAGAGAGGAAAGCAGAGGGAATCTTTTATAGCTACTTAATTGAAAGAAAAGTCTATGTAGAAAATGTTATAAAGAAAGATTAAAGAAGTATTTAGATGATACTGAATTTTTAGTTATTGTGTTACCTGTGAACGGTATTGAGCAGTAGTGAGTACCTTGCATATAAAGGCGTTACTCTTTATTTTTATATCTTGAGTCTTGTTAGTATTGGGAACCAAATTAACAATGCAATTTATGTTTCAATAATGAAGCAGCAGATGCGACAGTTGGTCTTCTTTATTGTTGAAATCAGCAGGTCTAAACAATAACTCTACACGTCATCACTATATTGAATAAAAGAAGAAAAGGAACAGCGAACACAATTGTGTTAATAAAGACAGAAAAGAGGAAAGACGATACATCCTCGTCTTGCGGAGGTTAAGTTATTGTCATCGAATTCAACACGTTGCTGATAATCACAAAGATATATCAAAAACCTCTCTGAGAAAGATATTGATATACTCGTATATAAAGTGCGCTAAGAGAATAGAAGAACTGTGAGTAGTCGACATACTTGTAACCGTTGTTGAAATCAATGCGGGTCAAGAGAGAATTCTGTTTGTTATCAATCATGAACTGGGTGTCATCAGTATTTAAGCTATTAGCAAAGCATTAATCTAACTTGAAACGTTTTAAAATAGAGTAAGATTGTAATAGCGCAAACAATTGACGAACTACAACATGTTCCGATACAATAAAACAAAGGGAGTACAAAGATTAAACGAAACTCTTTGGGTTCAGATTTACCTACCTGATTGTTTTAGGTATAGGAATCAGTAAAACTTTTTTTAATAGAAGAAAAGCAACACCGAGACAGAGATAAGTTTATTGAGAAATACTAGGAAGGAAGCTAGGAACACTGAGATTACGGCCAATGCATATGCATGTCATGCCAATTTACAATATGGTTTGTGAAACATATTGTAAATGATTTGGATGTGTTTTTGGGATGGCGGCCAGCCTGACTCCAAGCCTCTTTGGGAACGCTTGCTGGTAATATATCCGCTACCTTAGATATAAATAAACCCAGAAGTACGCCTAATGAGTTGCTACACTTTCTAACTTGCTACACTGCTAACACTTTCCTACACATTGAGGTAAGTTTAGTGGCTAGCTACTAATTTGAAGTGGTTTTTACTCAGCCGCCGCCCAAAGATCAGAGACACGCTACCTAGGCTGTGAAGATAGCACTAATCGCCCTGCTTGTACTTAATCCCTTAGACCGAGACGACTGATTGCAATTATAGGATTTACTTGCTCAAGGTCTATTTTGAATGTAGGTGTCACCTCACTCTTGTAATCTATGTTCGCTCCTGAACAAAGATGTGCTTTGTGTTTTGGTTACCAAGCAGTAGGTGCAAAGATTTGTAAGCTATCATAGAAGTTCTTGCACCTTCACTACTTTGAAGACGCATGAATGTTTTGTGGAACTACTGCCCAAATAGTATTAATAT
This sequence comes from Selenia dentaria, assembly GCA_917880725.1. Classification (NCBI taxonomy): domain Eukaryota; kingdom Metazoa; phylum Arthropoda; class Insecta; order Lepidoptera; family Geometridae; genus Selenia; species Selenia dentaria. Next base: position 43,525,605 of record OU862876.1, read on the forward strand.
TGCATCACTAGTTATGTGTTTATAAGAATTACTTGAATTAGAGTAGTTATAATAAATAATAATGTTTAAACACCGTGCTAGAATGTTTTGTGTCGTGGACACACATTAATACATCACGAACACCCAAGAGCCGAAAACAAATATTTATACTCATTACAAAAATATTCTCCGGATCGAACTGGGACCCAATCGTCGAAGGCAAGAAATCATTACCAGCTGAGCTGACGGCGCCCTTGAGTATATTTTACAAGAAAGAAAGAAAGAAAATAATTTTATTCAGGACATCACACAACATAACATACAAAAATACTGACAGAATTGTAGAACAACCATCATAATAATGTTGCGTAATGCCATGAAAGAGCCCCGACTCAACATACGTAAACCCTAGCACTGATTTTCAGTCGGCGCTCCTCACGGAGATCACGAACCTAACTGAGAAGATTTACAATGCAATGGTATCAGCCAAGTTGGAGATGCTAATGAATCCCGAAGGTGGCTGTATGAATACCTCGCAACTACACAACATGAACTTGTCATGTTTAAACTAATTTTGATCAGATTATAGCACCCTTGAATAACATGTACCAGAATTGCAGTGGACCAATTGTCAAATAAAATCTTGTACGAGAAAAAGTAAATTATGAATATTTAATTTATTGCATGGACTTAATTAAGCTATCTGGATCTATATCTGACTGGGCGACGACTGCCATGATTTATCAAAACTAAATCAAAACATTGTATTTTACGTAGTAATTTTGCTTCAATTTTAATACATTAAAATAGAAAACGGTTAAAACTAACTTTTTTAAACTTTCACGGTTGTTTTCAATAAACATATTGTTACTTACGGGATGAAACCCCTGGTATTAATTTATGATGAGTTCCCGATATTTCGACACTATTGCAAGCGACATGATTCTCCACCCGCCCGCATTCTCCAGTCGTCCCGCGGTCATGGCGCTTGCTACAGTGTCGAAATATCGGGAGCTCATTGTAAATGAATACCACGGTTTTCATCCCATAAGTAACAATATATTTATTAAAAATGTAACTATAGTCTAATACTCGCATTGCAATACCTAGTAGCAATATGGAAACTTGACAAAGTACCTAGCGTTCTTTAGACGCGTTCTTGCTTGGGTCCTGATTGATTTTTGTTACATTATCTACAACTTAGCAAAACATAATTTATGTCGTGGATTTCATAACTATAATAGTCGGTCTGTCTAGGATCATCTTATTAAACTTTTTTACCAAAGCTTTTTATTCAAGTTGTAAGTATAAAAAGGGAACTTAGTTACATTAAATGAGTGACTTGAATTTCTTACATATTGGCAATTGTCTCCTTACGCTTGTGTGGTCAAAGGTTTTATCCATTTGTTTTCATGATGTAAACATATACTATGTAAGTAGGTATGAAATAAACAATGTATATTTTTAGCCAATTAAATGTATGAATACTCAACTGTTTGAAATTAACACACGAATTATTATTAAAGAATACGACTTTAATAGTTCGAATACACTTTTTCTGTGGGACTACTGCATTTTTACTGACTATTTTCAATAAATTTAATACTATGACATATAGTAAATGGTTAGATCAACAAGGCGCTTGTCACCCGGAACTGTTAGAGTTGTTGGTTCTAATCCGTGCGGCAATTTTAGTAGCTACAGTGCTCTACATTTCTTAACACAATAGTGCTTGCACACTACTGCTATGGTACAACAGAGTACTGTCATTGTAATAGCAGCCAAGACGACCTGCAGCACAAAACGACTTGCACTAAGGGCGCTATCAGACAGAGAGCGGTCACGCGTTCATGCGGTCAGTTTTGCGTTCGTTGTGTTGTTTTAAATTACAAAGATATACCCAAACAGCAGGCGTTCTGTAGGTACTGTACTGTAGGTAAACTGTAGTAAGCTAGGCTTACACGTTATATATGATTCCTATCCTATCAACTAAGGTTTTATTTCAATATACCTATCCGCAGAATTAAATGTATATTTTGTGTTTATTACTATACCTTATATACTTAAGACCATTCATAAGTTCGTCCTGATGTTAAGCGATGCGCCTATATACGCAAGGCAGTTGTGGTGCGACTCAGACCATTATAATAAAGTATTTATTTATCTTATCACAGTAGATAGGCAACTGACAAAATTGTACCTATCTAGCCCATGTCATAAGATCTGATTAACAGTTTCTTGGAAAAAGCACAGATTAAACACTTCTAACAAGAACCGAGAAACAAATAAAGGGAACATTCCTAACAAGAAATGAGAACTAGTATACCAATGGGGGAAATATTTCTAACTATTGTTAGAAATATTTCCCCCATTGGTATACATAATAATAAGAAATATAATATATATAATAAGAAAGTATTTAGGACGAATTTATAGAAGATCTTTCCGCCAAATTCCGCCATCTTCCGGTGAATAGTCTTTGATACATAAAGTCATATAATAAACCATCCGTGGGTACATGAAACAACACTATTTGCATAGCGTACAAAAGTACAAAAAAGAATTAATGACTTCATCTCTGAAGATTTCAAAATAGCCGGTTCGTCTTAAAGGAACGTTTGCTATGCTTAAATCCAAGAAGGATTTAAGCATAGCATGTACCATCAACGTACCAAAAAATGTATTTATATAAAACTAGCTGACCCGCCAGCGGCTCGCTCGCGTGGCCTCGTGGGATACGGTAATTACAGATTTTTAACTATCCCATGGTAACTATTTAATTGACCGGGACCAAAATCCTATATGTTGATCAGGGATATAAACTACCACCATACGAAATTTCATTTAAATTGGTCCAGTCGTTTCGGAGATTAGCCCGTACAAACAGACAGACAAACATACGGAGAAACAAACAATTTGAACATATTTTTCACTCCTTACATCCCCTGACTTGGTTTTTAGCATATTTTTCATTGTACAGAAATTCGACCTCTACAGTTTATAATATGTAGTACTTTTTACATCCCTCGTTTTACCCCTTAAGTCATCCCTGACAAAAAATATTGAAAGCATCACTATTTATTTTAAATTACCTATCCATTTATAAATTTTCATCACTGTAGCACCAAAAACAAAGAACTTTTGAAAATAAAAACTATCCCCGTAATCATCACCTTCAACTGTCCAAATGCTAATTTTCACCACTGTATGTTTGAAAACAAAAACCTTGCCATACAAATTTTCACCCCTCCATTTTATCCTCTTAAACCACCACTATTCCAAAAAAATTCTTCCAACATTTTTTACTTTGAATGACCTATCCAAATACAAATTTTCACAACTGTAAGTTCAAAAACAAAGGAGTCTCATACAAAGGTTTTCATCCTTTTTGACCCCTTAGGGGTAGAATTTAAAAAACCCCATTCTTTGTACACCTCTACGCATCAAGGACAATACACCCTCCAAATTTCATGTCTCTACAATCAGTGGTTTAGGCTGTGCGTTGTCTGTCAGTCAGGACATCTTCTTTTATATATATAGAAGGTAGAAGATTATTTCGGTAGTATAAAGTATGCGGGTTTAAATTATATATATAGTAATACATTTTTAAGTGAACACTTCTTTAGGCGGTATGATGGTTTCCATGACTACCTATTGTTATTGATTGTATGTCTTAAAATAATTCGCGAACGTAACGCTTTTTGGGTGAAAATGAATCAAGAAACTCGCTTCATCGTCACGTAACGTCTTAAAATTAATTCGAACCGTCTTCACTTCTAGCGGCAGTCCCCAAAGACTGCCCACATGTCTTTTTTAATCAAACATGGTTCTTTTTTAATCAAACATGGACTTTCCATACCATGCAATAAAAATAAATGACAACATAAGTTCAGTTTAGTACATGTGTAATTAAATTTACTTGTAATAACAATATTAATGTATCATTATTGTTATTTTCATGATCTCTCTCTATGACAATAGATTAACGTTGATAAAATGAATAATTACAATATTTACAATCAACATAAACATACTTACATGGTTGCATACTATCACGTGTTCTTGACGGGTAGACAAATACTACAACTTTCACTTTCATACAATTCAGATTTATATTTCTGGCAACTCTTGTTGGCTTAAGATTCACTCGGTCTTTTTCCTAAATATCTTCAATATGAGTCTAATCTTCAAATTGCGCAAGATCAACCCTGTAGGTGTAGGCTAACCCTAGCTATCGTATTGTTTTCTAATCTTCTTTTATCTAACCTTTCTATTTCCCAAACCATATCAACACTGTTCTCAACTCTTGGCACGTGATTTTCATTAACAGCACCGCATTTGGTTCATAATTATTATTATATTATTTACCTTTAACCATTATACATACTCGTTTATGACGGCTATGCATATTTTCTATAGTTACTTACACTTTCGAAGGCTGCACTTGCAAGTCCCAAATAACTTTATTGCTAGGTTTCAGCAGGGCTATTATATAAGTATCTCAGTTGCTTTGAAAAATGGTCGCTCTATATCGTTTTTGAGAACTCCGCCTCCCTCTGCGAAATAATAGTTTCACAAAATGAGGCTACTGCTTCCCACGACCTCTCGTCACCGACCATCTTAGCAATGATGGCTGACAAGGAGAGGTCGGATCCTAGAACCGCGATCAGTGAGCGCCGCGGTTCCGCTCCGCCTGGGCATGACTCCAGCGTGTGCTGGGCGGTATCTTCGACACAGCCGCACTGGTGACACGCCGGGGTGAGCTCTCTCCGTGCGACTATACAAAGGTATCTCCCAAAACAACCATGTCCTAAGAGAACCTATGTCCGTCGGAAAGACAGTCCACTATGCCATCTTCGCACCCACTTACGCGAAAAAACTAGGACGATTTTCTCACAAATTCATTAAAATGATATCGACATTTTGTTCATTGTACTATCCTTAAATGTCGTATTCAGGGTTGTCAATCAGTATGAGTCTCGACGCAGAAGCTGGCGCTTATGTCGCAGCCAATTTCAGAGGCTAAGATGCGTATCTATCTTCAGTATACATACTCTAATCTATGATTAGTATTGCTTTGCTTCTACGTCCACCGTGGTTTCTAGCTATTCAACTACGAAACATGACGGCTGATTCCTTGAATTTCTTCTTGGATGACATATTGATAGAATTGGTTTTTCCATGGTATCTTACGTGTGTTGTCTAACTGAATTTCATAATTTGAACGTATTGTTCTAGTATTTTTGATCTGTTTCAATCTTTCCGAAACATACTTCTACATACTTTTCATGGATGAATATACTAGCTGGCGGAATACTTCTCTTTCTGATCGTCATAATTAAGACACAGACTAATTATTATGTTAATTATTAAAGCGCACCTAGACAAAGAGAGTTCAGCACTTTGTGGCTACTAATGTGTAGTAGATTCAACCAAAATTATCGCAGCTGCGTTTTTATCTGAGGAGATAAGCGCAACTCCCAAACTTGGCATTCGCGTTGATAAACAGGCCGGCGTTTTGTAAAAAGGAATACCTAGGCCATAATGGTCATCATGGTTTTGATTGAACGCTTTAAATTTTGCTTTAACTCTGGATTCTCACGACTCCATGTCCGTGGGAAAATACCTTTCAGCACATTGCTACACTTTTTTTACGCAATTATCTGATGAGAAAGCTAAGTCGTGCGCCTGACGGTAAGCATTACGCTTGCCCATGACAATCGCAGTGAGAGAGCAACCAGAGCTTACAACTGTAGCTTTGCGTGGCACTTCACTGTGCTCGTAACCCCGAGACATAGATCTCCTTCTTCCAGTCATTTCGCTTGCTGCAGTGCCCTTCACACCCTAACACAGTAATTTAAGTGTAAGTAAACAAATTCAATAAATATCGTATTGCCTATCAGTTCATCATCATCATCATCTCAGCCGTAGGACGTCCACTGCTGAACATATGCCTCCCCCACTTTCCAGAACGACTGGTTGGAAGCGGCCTACATCCAACGTCTTCCTTCGCTGCGCTTGCCGGTCTGTGGTCTCCACTCTAGAACCTTTTGGCCCCATCGATCATCTGTTCTGCGTGCTGTGTGGCCTGCCCATTGCCACTTCAACTGGCTTATCTTCTGGGCTATGTAGGTGACTTTCGTTTGTCTACGGATCTCCTCATTTCTGATTCGATCACGTAGAGAAACCCCGAGCATAGCCCTCTCCATATCCATATACCTATATATGCCTATCAGTTGATCCTTGTGTTTTCTACCTTAGAGTAAAGTCGTCACTTTCCTAGAGGCAATTGCCGGTTGGCTGCTACTATTTCCTTCCCATACTTATTTGGATGCTATTTCAAATAGTTCTATATGGCTAGACACAAACATCGCCAGATTATATTGTAAAGGCGAGTTGGTAAATGGCCGTTATGACCTTAGAGCCGTAATAATATTGATCTAGTCTGCGAGTGTTTTGCGAGACAGCAATAATAATGCGGAATTTTATCTTTATAGTATGTAGATAAAATGTTGTGTATGCAAACCTTTTTAAACGCAATTTAATTATAATAATAATAATAGCATATAGCAATAATAAGCAAATAATAACTAAAATTAAAAAAAAAACAATTATTACTTAGAGATTTTGAATTTGATTCAGTATACTTATTAAATACATATATTTATTTTAACACTAGAACAACTATATACAGGGTGTTTGGTAGAGGGACCGACATACCAAATGAACGTGTTCGGGGGCCCACATGGAGAATACAAGTTGGCCAAAAAAAATCCTAGACCCCCAAATTTTTTTTTACTTTTTTTAGTTAATTTTCCCTTTTTCTCCGAAATCGTACCTATTTACCACCATAACATTTGTAAAATCTGTTTTAGACAGGATGTTTTAGTTGAATTTGGTGGATACACCTTCAGGTGTATAGAGACCAAATTTCCAATCCAATTTTGCTTTCTTGGCCTGAAAGTCTAAAACAGATTTTACAAATGTTATGGTGGTAAATAGGTACGATTTCGGAGAAAAAGGGAAAATTCCCAAAAAAAGTTAAAAAAAATTGGGGGGTCTGGGATTTTTTTTGGTCAACTTGTATTCTCCAAGTGGGCCGAACCCGAACACGTTCATTTGGTATGTCGGTCCCTCTACCAAACACCCTATATATAATTCCACTACATTAAAAAAATACAATACTTCTGTTTTAACTATCGCAAATAGAATTCATCTTTATTTGGCACTGTCGGGCACTTATTTAGAAGTATTGCTCACATATATACGAGTAGTACACACATGCCTTTGTAATATTATTTATCACGATATCTAATATAACCATAAGCTAGTAGCTGCGCCCCGAAGTTGCACCGGCGCGGTGATGTTTGTACAGTCGTAAAGTTTTTCTAAGTTTTTTTTTTCCACGCTACTTTTAATAATTATTTACACGCACGTCAGAACCTTCCACCAAGTATTAGAAAACAAGAAGATGGTTGCAATCGGTAATGTCGCTCTTATGATATGACGTGACCAAGGGAAATAAGTATTTAGATAACACTATTAAACCATAACTATATTAGTAAATCATTCATTCATCATATCTTTCTATGATCATTCAATAAAAATTTGTATTGCCAGTGTTAGAGAAGTTGTAAAATAATAATACAACTTTAAAATAATAGAACTGCCATAAAATTCCATCCAATGACTAAAACCTCTGCTCTCCTTGCCATAGCTTGTTCGTAATTCGTTATTTCGCCCCTATCGTCCAATATCCCGTCTCAACTTTTACTAACATGAACGTGTTCGCAAATCTATTATATAACTAAAGCTTTTATGTAATAATTTACTTTAAATGCTGTATTGAGGTTTGAAACAGTATGCTAGTTAAATAAATACAAACTTACAGGTCACTTTAATAAGTTTTTCATACATAAAATCTTGAGAATCTAAATTAAAATCATATTATTTATCAGCGCTATGTAATAAAATTCAGTACAACATTACTACTCTTAGGATATATTATATTATGTATCTTGAACTAGCGTTGAGTGACATTGATATCCGAGCTCTGGCGAGCACTCTGGCGTAGACGAATGGAGGAACAGAGATAAACCATTTCCTTCCTGCGACCCCACTCGAAGGAGGCATGCGCATGATGGTTGCCATCGCGGGATTCTTCGCTGACTGCATAACCTACACGTCAAGGGGTCTGGCATTTGTTAGCAAGTTAATTCCTTCCAGGCGCTGATGCCCGCCCGGTTAAGCTTATTTTGTAATTATTTTCAGAAGAAGATGACATTAGGAAATTTAGTATGTGATGAGAACATTAAAAATTTTGATCAAAATATCATTTTAAACCTTTACATTTTTAGGCACTTAATAAAAATAACTTAATCGGATGACGTTTGAATTCGATCCATGTTTCTGATTCAAAAGTAGTTCCAGTCACGATAAACGATCTAATTAAACTAGGTATATGCTTTTATCCCAAAAAGAACAGCGGCCTTATTGTCTATTTTTACGGAGAATGAGAATGGGCTTCATTTTGACATTTGAACCCCTTTCTGGGCGAAACCTTGCAAGCCTATTGGCTGGAACTATCAATGGGAATGAGAATGAAGTCACATTTCATTCTCATTCAAGTTAAGACAATAAGTCGGCAGCTTATTTAAGAGAGATCATTATTAACGTTCTTAGCACAAATATAATGCAAATCAAACACACCCTTAGTCAACCGAGAGAAATTATTATATTATTTACTTGACTACGGCGTATAAAAGGGAGGTATATGCGTTTGACCGGTATCTATGACCGGTATGTATGTATGGTATGCCATCTGTTCCTCATAGAGTCTCAACTACTTACCATAATTTGTCATTTGACAATGAGGTGTCGTTGGAAGCGTCCTGTCGTGCGATTCTCTAAGAGCAAACATCGGTACATCTTTGACAACATCCGTGAAACAAATGACGAGATGACAAGAAAAGTTGGAAAAACAACCTTATGTACAAGGGCGACATCTCAAAAGTATTTGACATCGGTGAGCCAATCGACGAGCGCATCGACGAATCATTAGAGAATCGCACGGCTGTTTGATTATGCCTGCATTTTGCATGGAGGCTGGCATCTGCATCACTGCGACTGGCTCGTCTCGTGTTTTAAGCTAAGCCCAAGCTGGAGGAACCGCCATTTTGGCCATGAATAGCACTGCTCATTTCGCATGACTAATACTGACGCGCTTTGTACGCAATAATACAGGTACCAAATAAAAAATAGCACATATTTACTAACGCTCAAAGCCATTTTGGATGTGAACTAACATACATATTATGATATAACTCACTAGCAGTGCGTTTTATTTTGTGCAGTGGTGTGACATTTATATTAAGTGATTTTTTCATTGTTTCCTGTTGGTAAGTTAACTTTAAGTATTCTTATAATGAAATATGTATAATTAAGTTCATTTTATTCATTCCATTGTCATTATGTGTGGTGCGTAAACGTTATTATTAGATTTTAAATTTTCATCTAATATCAGTTCATTTGTAAATGGGACCTAACATTTCTGGATGTTGCTTGGGTTATTTGTCATATCAATGTTATATTTATTATTTTGAATGGTCGGTTTTAACTGCAAACATCTGAATACCTCAAATTTACAAATATATATAAAAATTACATAAAAACTTCCCTGAGAACTCATAGTTAAATGGTAAAAACCGGCAAACACTCACGTCTATCATCTAGTTGTTATACTCCGACCGGTGTTCGGGCAGTACTGATGCCCATCCTCATGGAGAGCGTGGTCTAGCAGCGAGGGCCGCTAGTCGCGCACTCTGGCATCTAGTCCTTATACTCCGACCGGTGTTCGGGCAGTACTGATGCCCATCCTCATGGAGAGCGTGGTCTAGCAGCGAGGGCCGCTAGTCGCGCACTCTGGCATCTAGTCCTTATACTCCGACCGGTGTTCGGGCAGTACTGATGCCCATCCTCATGGAGAGCGTGTTCTAGCAGCGAGGGCCGCTAGTCGCGCAGTCTGGCATCTAGTCCTTATACTCCGACCGGTGTTCGGGCAGTACTGATGCCCGTCCTCATGGAGAGCGTGGTCTAGCAGCGAGGGCCGCTAGTCGCGCACTCTGGCATCTATTCGTTATACTCCGACCGGTGTTCGGGCAGTACTGATGCCCATCCTCATGGAGAGCGTGGTCTAGCAGCGAGGGCCGCTAGTCGCGCACTCTAGCATCTAGTCGTTATACTCCGACCGGTGTTCGGGCAGTACTGATGCCCGAATACCGGTAGTGGTATAACAACTAGATGATAAACGTGAGTGTTTGCCGGTTTTTACCATATACAGAAATAATGAAAATTTGTAAGCGTTAAGAAATGCGATGTTAATAAATGCGTTTTTTATCTAAATACATTGTCTATAAAATAAACAAAGTCTAATAATAATGTTAAATGGTAAACCCATTTATCAAAACATTACCTACTTACAAAATAAATACTGTCACTAAAAATTACATATACATGGTGTCCCGAAACTTAACGATAACCTGGTACCGGGCAAGGTATACCAGTTATGAAAATATAAGAAAAGATTTTTTTTCCAATATGGAAAGCCATAACTCGTTAAACCTTAATTTATTGTACTTAATTAAAGAAATGTTTCTTAGTTTGATTTGTGGTTGCGATTAATATCACTATTATTTGAGATTACATTATTAACAAAATCACTGTAAATAAATTCCAACTTTTTCATAAAATGTCTATTATCGCTTAGCGTAAGTGACATTGATTGTTTTTTTCATAACTGGTAAAGGTACCTCGGCCTCTCGCCCGGTACCAGATTATCGTTGAGTTTCGGGCCACCCGATATAAGAATAACATCATTTTGTTACTTTTGTTTTACAGTTACTCTAAATTATACCTAAAATTCGATTGTGTAACGTTTAGTTTCGTTTATTTATTTTATATTTAATGATTGTTACATCATGTGTGTTATTTTCCTCTGCTTATTACTATCTATCGGGAATAAAGTATTAGTTGCAATTTAACGTGTTCAGCGCTTCAGCGCTTCAGCGCTTTATATGTACTTATACTATCGAAATTGTATTGTACCTTTATATATTTTGTACTGCTACAGTATGTCTACCAATATTATCTGTGTTTTAGAAAGAAAGAAAAGAAAGAAAGAAAAATATATTTGTTGATGAAAAACAATATGACATTTTGCCTAAAATATACATAAAATTAATGAATCATTTTCTATACTACACAATCTATTGTTTCACTACAACACAGCCCCAACTCAGCATAAAGCTGATTGATTAATTTTTGAAATTTTAAATAAATAAGAAATTTTAAATTACATTGACTAATTTTACAATACCGATGTATGACTGTGTACAATTATAAGGTTTATTCTTAATACAGCTCGAGCCCCTTCGTTAATGAACTGGGACATTATTTCTGGAACGATAGTATAACATGTTTTAATTAATACCTTTGCTGTTGTTTCCACTACTATAATAACAGATTAGTTAACAAACATACTCACAAGTTCACACCACATAATACTAAAGTCTCCCCCCCCCCCCCACCCTCAAACACACAGGCGCACACACACGAGCACATACCCCCCCGGAAAGCACACGAAAACACGTTAAATTTTACTACTCTTACGTCCGGTCTCTACTGCCGTGCGATTCTCTAAGAGCAAACATCGTTGCATCTTTGACAACATCCGTGAAACAAATGACGGGATGACAAGAAACATTGGAAAAACAACCTTATGTACAAGGGCGATATCTCTAAAAGGGTTGTTTTTCCAACGTTTCTTGTCATCTCTTCATTTGTTTCACGGATTTTTTCAAAGATGCGACGATGTATGCTCTTAGAGAATCGCACGGCTGTACAATTATATTTGCTACGGCGTGCGTAGTCTATGTACTCGTATGAGGCGTACGAAGTATTTTTCTTTTTTACACACTCGTATGCACTAGATGCACTAGGATTATTGACAAAATACGAGATAGATATACTTACCTGGAACATAATTATAAATTTTGCAGTTCCACTAATAAACATTCGACATTCAACCGAATGTGCACATTACATCGGTGTCGGTCATGCATCAGCTATCACCAACAAACATCCTCATTATAATATTATATTATTTAATCTTCATATTTACTAGTTATGTACTTATACATATTCAGCTATATGTTAGCACGTGGTGTTTGCGTCTAAGCCCACACAGCTAAACATGCACCTATTAATAATTAATAAAAAAGAAATTCATATTGTAGATTGCTAAAGTTATATAAAAATAATAAGAAACACTCCTTTTGGTATCCGTTTTGGTGGTGGTACACATACTATATATAGACTGAGGCATAATAGAATAAGGCGTTATATGGTAACAGTAGTGTGATAGCACGCGTTTGGATTTGCAGGTCACGTGTTGGGGCTTGAGCTGGAAATGAGCGTGGGCAAGGGTAACGGCGAGGAGGAGAAGACAAATACTCGGCGTTTGCGCTGCAGCATCGCTGTGTTTATATGCTGGGCGCTGATGGTGACCGCTGCGATTGCTTCCTACCTGCTGTGGCATAACGTGCTGGAGGAGAAACCCGAACGACTTGATCTAGGTAATTATCTCACAACCATGTCCCGAGTGATACTAGTGACCCGACACTCACACTCAATCTCACATTGCAGATATAACAGAGCCTTGGTACCTGCGGCGCGCCAACTGGCAGGCGATGCCAGCATACGGAACGCTGACTATGCTCAAGCGACCAGTACGGTACGCGCTGGTGGGGCACAGCGCTACCTCCTGGTGCGTGACTCGCTACAACTGTACAAACGAAGTGCTTAGGATCCAGAGCAATCACATGCGCCTAGGCTGGACCGATATTGGCCCCAACTTTCTTATCTCTGGCAACGGGCTGGTGTTTGAAGGGCGTGGCGCGAGTGTGGTTGGCGCCATGGTCCTTAATTGGAACAGCATCAGCGTGTCGCTCATGTTTTTAGGAGACTACCGAGTAGGGCACGATACGCCGTCGGCAGTGCAATTGCAACACGCCGCAGTGCTGCTAGAAGTGCTAGTCCGTGCAGGTGTGCTACATCCTCAGTACACGCTGCTGGGGCATTGCCAGGTGGCGCCACTTAACTATAAGCCAGGCAAGCTTCTTCTCAACAAACTGAAAACATTTAAACACTGGGATAATGTTAACACCACTTTTTGCCTTTAGTTAATGGACGAAATGTAGTTAGCTGAATGGTATTGGTCTCTTGAGAGTTATGAGGACATAGACTAGGATTTTTTGACACTTCGTTAACCGACGGATGTTATTTACATAACTAACATGGATATGCACTTAAATAATAATATATGTATACTTAGTATGTCAATTCTAACCATTTATAAATAACTATTACTTATCTAAGTATCGAAATTACCGGCCTAAATAACATTTGTTTCGTCCGGCAACCAAAGAAAGGAATGAAGAAGAAAAATTAAGATGGTGGGGGATATGGTTACTAGTACCACATTCACTGTTACCGTTATATAGTATACTTGTTTTTTAACTGTTATTGCCATCTCGTGGCTATTATAATTATAGCAAACTATATCTCGACGAACTAATTAAATTAATTAATTATTGGTACACATCTCAGTACCATTCGTAGATATGAGGGACCTTAATAAGGGTGAAATTCTGATCTGAATAAGCAAGGCCCGTTCGACGTTCGTGGAATAATGTATAAGTGTAGTAGCTATTATTGCCAAAGACACAAAAAAAGAGTTTTTATACGAGTATTTAAGGTCATTGTCTAAAAATGTACTTGTCCTTTAAACTTTTGCATTTATCTACTCAAGATCTTGTTAGTATTTAAATAGTTTACAATACGCATATAATTATATATGTGATCTCTACTGATTTCGCAACAAAATAATCAAGGATAATGGCCGTGATTTTTTAAGTGTTCTCTATGACTTATTATTTGTAGACGTGGAATATCAAGTGATTTGGCGACTTATTATAATTAATTAAGTACCTAGCCTCATCTAAAATGGATACATTCATAACAACAGGAATGTTTATCGTAGCTATAATTTTCAAGTAAAATTTGCAGTGCCGCAGGGAGCACAGTTTCTACTTACTATTTATAAACTACATAACCGATTGCTTAGGATTCAGTACCAATCTTGCAAGACGCCTATAAGTCAAACGTCTTATAACTCGTTGAACGTCGGCTGCAGGCACGAAAACGTATAAATCATTGTCATGTTCGTTCCACCTGAGCCGAGCGTGCAAGCGAGAGCGCGGAACGAGCAATAGAGAGGCACAATTGTCCTCACCATTTTTATCCAATGTGATGTCGCCTTTTTAGATTCATGATGCCAAACATTGCAATGTTATTATACGCAATAGATAAGTACGACTACAATAGTTGTTCTCGTTAGTGTGTACTCAATTTTAAAATCTATGAAATTGGCACTTCTGTAAAGAATGTACCCTAACTACTCATAGAATAATAGATATAGAACTATAACAATTATCTTATACATATCATATCTTATACATATCTTCTTATAGATCTTATACATACGAAAGAATAATCGCAGTAATCTTACAAAAGTAAACAGATGTATAAAAGTGAGTAATAATATATATGAACGGATATCTTACGGATTAAGTGTTTAGTAATATACTGGGAACGGTTAAAAAGTATGCTGAATAATTTGAGCGTGATTTTAAATAGCATGGTAACATTTGTGCCATATTATGTAACATTATTTCCATACATATATAGTCTCATGTAAACAAGGCGAGTTCTGTGATTATATCATAGTTATTTTTTTTTATTTTGGCTTTAATAACAAGATATATAAATACATATTATGCTCGATTTCATGTTATGCTTATGAAAGATAGAGACATAATATATGAAAGAAATGCAATTTAAAACTATCTCTGATGGAGTTAGAATCAATGTTATTTTATAATATCTCATCTCATCCTCGAATATTATAATGTTTTATGGATACCTCAGCACGCCACCTGTGCTATAGGTTTACGGCCTTATTAATAAACTTGGCTTACACCCGGAGTAGTTAAAACATCTATCTGTCAATTTTTCGCTTGCAGTAAATATCACGCGTGAAAGCAAGACAAATCATGTTACGCCTAATATAGGTTTACGCAACGTTTATTAATAAAGGCCATAGAGAATAAATCTCTAAAAATATTTGACACACATGTTATGAAATTAGCTAAAGAAATTGTGTAATGTATGGCTAACATATTTTATATACGAAAACACTTTTACTATCTTTATATACAGGGTGTTTGGTAGAGGGACCGACAAACCAAATGAGCGTGTTCGGGGACCCACTTGGAGAATACAAGTTGGCCAAAAAAAATCCCAGACCCCCCAATTTTTTAAAACTTGTTTTTGTGAATTTTCCCTTTTTTTCCAAAATCGTACCTATTTACCACCATAACATTTGTAAAGTCTGTTTTAGACAGGATGTTATTAGTTGAATTTGGTCTCTATACACCTTCAGGCCAAGTAAAGCAAAATTGGATACCTGGATTTTGAATTGGATTGGCTGGGATTTTTTTTGGCCAACTTGTATTCTCTAAGTGGTCCCCCGAACACGCTCATTTGGTTTGTCGGTCTCTACCAAACACCCTATATAAGACCTAACAAACTATATTTACTGGCCTCATTTTGAGCTAAAGTTCTTTGTACTTACTGTAAACTTCTATTCATATATAACTATATCTTCTTTGTTTTTCTTACGAATAGATAATCGATTTCTAACTAAACGATATCTTGTATGTGCCAGTTATTTTATCATCAAGATAATTCGAATAATAAACAATGATAACCTTGCAAAGCTTTGGGACATACTTTACAAATACTGGCACAAAGATATATAATTTTCTTTTACCATATCTCTTTTCTAAGTGTTAAATTTTTTGATTTGCATTATTTTTTCATTTCTTTTTCATTTATTTGATTTTTGCATTTATTTAAAAGCATTACAGAAACCGCAAACTTACTCATATCACTAAATACAAAACTTCAGTGCTTTTGTTGAAAGGTATATATATCACATTTCTATGTTGCTAAACATGTGCTGTATGCATGTTTGGATAGACAGTTTTATGTTGAAACTCATGTTGTAACGGTAAACAATTGAAATTAAGAAGTAAGGTAAATTAAGCTAAGAATATTAATTAGTATTTAGTTAATAAGTATATAAATTACAGCGTGACAGTGTGTTCGTTCACGTTCAGAAGTGTAATGTGTAACATAAGAAACAAATTATTTTTAAAATATCCATGATACAAGATATATTTTTCCACTGATGCCTTTACCAAAGAATATATTAATAACTAGCAACTGCTTGCGACTAGGCTCGGCCTTCGCCATCGCCATAAGCTTCTTTTTTGGTTTTTCTATCATAAAAACTCTCCCCTGATAATAATTAACACAACAAAATAAAAATTAGCGAGATTGTATCATCCGTTCTCAAGTTTTAGAGTGACGGGAAAAATAGGGGTTCATTTATATATATATATATAGACTAGCAACTGCCTGTGACTTCGTTCGCGTAGTAGGCTCGGCCTTTGGCCGCGCCATGACCTCTCATCTTTTCTTGGTTTTTCTTATTTTAACGTTTAAATCATCGTTTTTTTGTGTTATCCTGGCTTTTAGATACTAAGAAAGATAAGAATGTAAGGGCCTATTCAGACCTGGGCGTTATTCGCTACCGCGAGCGATAGAGAAATCCGAAAGGTTATGCGTTAATTTCGCTGGTCACACCAGAGCGGATATCGCTACCGCGCGCGGTAGAGATATCCGTTGGCATGGAAGCATGTCGCTGTTACTTGCTCCCGCGTCGCCCGGCGGAACTAGTTTCGCCAAACAAGAGAAAATATCGCCTCACTAGGCAGTACAAGTTTCGCTGCATTTATGGAACTTCGTACTGTTTACCCATCGAGTGGTATTTTTCGCTACCCACAGCGGTAGCGAATAACGCTCAGGTCTGAATAGGGCTTAAAGTATGTAGGTTATCACAGTAATTGTGCGGTTATTCTTGATGTTAGTACTAACTGCTTTCTTTAGGGTTCTTTGGAATTTTACTCTAGTGTTCCGCAGGGGCTACTGTGTTTTTGTATAATATAGAACGTACTCGTGTTTGTGAAGGCTTAAGTGGCTTTAGCTCCATCTAGTTTATAACGATTTTGTTTGTATAATATGTTCCTATATAGAGAAGACTTTACAATCGCATTTAAGAAATCTCAATTATGATGATAATTATAATTATTATCGTAATACATACGAGTATATTTTTTGTGAATTTGCTTATTGATAACTATTTTATTTCTTTAACCACTACCTACTTTGGTACGAGCCCACCTGTTTTGTAGTGAGACCGGAAAAATTGTTAGCTGTTCCACGTCACGCGCGCTTCACGCCCCTGAACTGAAATTGTGACTTGTTGAGCAGTTAATACCAACTGCTCGATCAGTTATCAATAGCAGCTTCAAGCAACGTCCATGACTACAAGAGCGGTCCGCGTATGTTGATCACTGGTTAACAGATCGAGCAGGCCGTGTATAACGGCTCTTATTATACTTACCGGAATACGAAAATGTTCGAGTGTTCCCTCTCGCGTGTGTGGCGAAAAACTCAAACTAGAGGCAAAGTTAGTAAAAATCTATCGGCGCCGCTTGCTCCAAGTACTTTGCTGCAGCAGATGCATCACAAGATCTTTGATAACATACGTAAAACAAATGATGAGATGACAAGAAACGTTGCAAACACAACCTTATGTACAAGGGCGATATTTTATATAGTGTTTGACATCGGTGAGCTCGTCGACGAGCGCAACGACGAATAGAGAATTGCACGGCTGGTATGGGGCGGCTTTGACACAAGCAAATCGTACCCGAAAAGACGGATTCTTGCTCAGGCGCCCTGCCACGGGTACATACAATTTACATATGTATATACATATATGTTTACTAAGAACTAATACATAGGTATATATATGTTTACTAAATTTTCAAATATATTAAGTTAGTACCAAAGTAAAGAATGGATTATATGAATACTCAACGTATTGAAATAATATTAATTTAGATTTTAGAGAAATTAAAATTTGTCATTTCGATTACACTTATTTGTGGAACAAACGCATTTTCATTGTTATTTTACCTACTTCCTATATACTCAGTACTGTAAAATATCCTACCTAACCCCCCTAGTAACCTTTGTAAAAGTAATTACACGCTAAATATATATTCAAACGACAGTAGTTATGGATCGGGGTCGATTCCACTAACAAAACTGCAATCGAACCGTAGCTGAACGGTGACTTTTATACATTTTCTTATTCAGCTCTTGAAAATCAGTCCAGCTGCAGTTACGTTTCTGTTGACATCATCGATCTATCAAAACTTTACTATAACGCGTTAAAATGTAATGTGACCACTACATTTTCACGCGTTGGTCTCGAGTCTGGAGCAAAAGCTCCCGCCCGTTCACCGCTTTTCACTTTCGTAGTCTTTTTTTTGATATAACGTTGACCATTATTGCCTGCTTACTGCCATTACCCCTTTCTCTCCTATTATCCCTTGGGTTTCTCTGTATGGCTTATAGAACACGGAGCCCACTTTGTAGCTAGCATGATTTAGCGTATGCACAGAAAACTAACTACCTATCAATTCCCGTACGTACAAGATGAGGTAAATAGGGGTGCCACCGGGGGCGGAAGTCTCGACACGCTAGCACGAGTTGGCTACCGTAACGACAGTTGTTAAACACCACAGTTAAAACAATGATGTTATATATAACCTCTTTGGCCTTTATTAATAAACGTTGCGTAAACATAGATTAGGCGTAACATGCTATGTCTTGTTTTCACGCGTGACATTTACTGCAAGCGAAAAATTGACAGATAGATGTTTTAACTACTCTGGGTCTAAGCCAAGTTTATGAATAAGGCCGATTGAGTTTTACGTTAGCGTAACCCGTTATTAGAATGGCAACAGCTAAGTTTCAGTTTCAGTCTGAGGCGACTTACCTACGAGTATGTCGGTTGTTAGATCGCTATCTATGTCGAGACTGCGGTAGTCAGCAGCCGTGCGATTCTGTAATGCTCGTCGACGAGCTCACCGATGTCAAATACTTCGCACTTGTACATAAGGTTGATTTTCCAACGTTTCTTGTCATCTCTTCATTTGTTTCACGGATGTTGTCAAAGATGCAACGACGTTTGCTCTTAGTGAATTGCACAGCAGTGTGATTCTCTAAGATTGCTTCGATTTTGATAGCTATTATTTATTCTGTGTCCAGGTTGTTTTAAGCTCTTCGATGTTTATAATCTCCTGGTACACGTGCAGTTTGTTTGAATGCTGTTTTGTGCAAGCCGCCTTATTTTAGCTGCACAGTGCACTCCATCCACGGTCTTAACGAATAAGACGAGTAATAATTAAAAAAATTGTTTTAGAAAGATACATATTTACCTCTATCACTTTGACTATACATTGCAACTATTAAAAAACTATATCTATTATTAAATGATTTGAAAAAAATACTTTATGATACTTCCGCTTGAAAAACATCTACAGCAGAGATGCAGTCCGCTAAGCCTCGTGTCGTGTAGAGACGAAACACAAGGCACCCTCAGGACGATGTTAACTCGTCAAGCGACTGAACGACTTACTAAAGTAATTCAAGCATCTAGCGAAATACGTCTTGTGGCAGCGAGGGTAAGCAGGAGGTTCCTTTCATTCAATTTATTCTACATTTCAGCCGTGTCATTCTCTTCACAACATCCGTGAAACAAATGACGAGATGACAAGAAACGTTGAAAATACACCCTTATGTACAAGGGCGATATCTTATAAAGTATTTGACATTGGTGAGCTCGTCGACGAGCGCATCGACGAATCAATAGAGAATCGCACGGCTGGAATCATGGGAAAACATAAGACGATGTCGTTTCAGAGGTCCTGTTGAGCCGATATAGAAATGTGTTAAAATTAATTTGTACATATATTTATTTATTTGGGAAACCAAAAGCGTTTACAGTAAACGTAACACGTAAGTCAACTTAATATTACTCGTATATGAAGTTATTACTACATTGTAAGGCCAAAAACAGGTTACCCTAATTTTATACGAAAATAATGTGTTAGTTGGATAAGTACTTAATATGTGTATTTGTATATATTAACGAATACATATTTATTATTTTATTTACGAGTCATTGCTAAATTAAAGTTTAAAATGAAAATACTATATAATATTAATTATACAAAACAAATACACCATCTAAGTTAACAGTGCGTGGAAGGTTTCACAAGTTTTCAAAGTACACACCTGCTCTTAGATCCATAGATATGTATTGGCTTTTCATACAACATAATATACCTATTATATGTTTATACATGATTAATTAGGCATGCTTGTGTGTGTGTGTGTTGTGAATATGTACTTAATAAAATAGTATATAAAAAGAAAATTTTACAATATACTATTATTTAAAGTTTGCTTTTTAGCGTTGCGACCGCAAAACTTATCTTCTGCTTACACGTTTGAGTCACGCTATCACATATCATCGATTTTGGCATCAATTAATCGGTACTGATCGATGGATATTTGTTGCTGTTTTACGCTTAATGTAATAAATTCATGGATAGATAAGAATCTGCAACAACACGAGGCTGAGTAGTCTATGTGTATTAGCAAAGAGTAGGATCGGATTATATGCAATTGCATATGTGCATATGCTTTTGCATACAAATAAGCCCATTTTCATAGGTTATTGCGTATTTTACAGTTTTATAATTAGTACTCACGGGATGTACACCACGATTAGGCAGGTTTTGGAGTTCCCGATATTACGACGCAGTTACATGCACCATGTTCACTGGATAGACTGAATATGTGGGTGGATGTTAAAAAAGTTCGAAGTTATTAAGAGCAGACAAAACGGTCTACCCTCTTTCTCACTCTTTTACAGCGGATACCACTGGCCCTCGAACTCGATTGTAAGTCTCGACAATACATACTAACTGTATCACTGCGAATGTTGGTTTGATCCATTTTGGACGATTGTTAATCCTTTTTAGACAACTTACCACTGGTTTCCCGTGGTGTACATCCCTTGAGTACTAATTATAATGCTCGAGAGCAATGAATCCGGGTCACTTAAAGAATGTTAAAAATCTCGGAAACTAAAAATGATAGGTTAATGCAATAAATTGTATTTAATAGACAATGTAATACTCCTTAAATGAAAGTAAAAAAAATATGCGTCACCATACATTTTATTAACACAAAATTACACAAAGAAAAAAACTGCTGATCTCTCCTTAAAACAAAAATAGGAAACATGAAATTTTTGAACTTTATTACGATTTTCTTAAATTTTAATACTTCGTATTGCCTCCTCGTGCTTCCATTACTGCGTTTACGCGGTTTGGCATGCTGTACACCAAGTTCCTTATACGATTTTGGGGAATATTCTCCCATTCCTCTGTGAGAGCAATTTTGAGCTCACGGAGCGTGATTGGGGGAGGGTTTCGTTGTTTTACGCATCTGCCTAGCTCGTCCCAAGCATGCTCGATCGGGTTGATATCCGGGCTGCACGCTGGCCACTCCATACGAGTAATGTTCATCTCTTGAAGGTAGTCATTCACAATCCTACCTGTATGAGGTCGGGCATTGTCATGCATAAATATAGCGTCCTCACCTAAATTGACCATAAATGGACCAACGTGATCATTGAGGATTTCTTCCACATATCTTTCGCTAGTTAAAGAGCCGTTTTCTATGATCACCAGCTCTGTGCGACTTTCAGAAGAAATTCCGGCCCACACAAGTACAGACCCACCACCGTAGGCTACTTTTTCTTCGATGCATGCTTGCTTGAATCTTTCCCCTGGTCTTCGATACACTCTGTGTCTTCCATCGTGCTTGTAGAGCATAAATTTTGATTCGTCGGAGAACATAACTTTTGACCAATCTTCAATACTCCAATTTACGTGGCTCTGGGCATATCTTAGTCTTGAAATACGATGCCCACGCTCCAGTTTAGGGCCGTTTGCAGGTCTAAGGGGTTTTAAGTTAGATTCAGCAAGCCGACGTCTTACTGTCCATGCACTTGGGTTACTTCCTCCGAGGCGTCGAAACTGATTTGTGAGTTCAGTTCCTGTGAGAAAGCGATTTCGAAGCATGGTGTTCACCAAGTATCGGTCTTCTCGTGCTGTGGTACACCTGGTTCTGCCCGTTCCTGGTCTGCGTAGGTTAGAACCAGTTTCTTCGTAACGTCGGAGAACTCTTTGTACTGTTGACAGCGACACACCGACAGTCCTGGCTGTATCGCGCTGACTCCGGCCGGTTTCCAGCATTGTAAGTATTCTGGTGCATTCTTCAGGCGTAAGCGACATAATTTCAGCTTGAATAATGAATATAGAGCACTATCAACATGGTTTATGTACCCACATAAATGACAGATTACAAACAAAAGCAAAACCAAATGCTGTAATTTCGTAGTTCCATCTTCGAAAGTGGCCCTTTTTCAAATTTGATTATTTTATGATATAACTTTACATTAACTAAGAAGTTTTAATACCTTCATTTAAGGAGTATTACATTGTCTATTAAATACAATTTATTGCATTAACCTAGCATTTTTAGTTTCCGAGATTTTTAGGATTCTTTAAGTGACCCGGATTCATTGCTCTCGAGTGTAGATGACAATCGAAAAAGTCTTTAACAGTGTTTAACAGTTTTTTTTTGTGATAATGCATATTTTCCCTATATTTGCAATAATTCATTGATAAAAGTAAATAAAAAGTTTAGTAATCCGAAAACGGAAATAATTATCCATCACGTTAAAGCGCGTCAAATGCGCTCTCTTTTTGAGCGCACCGTAGTCGGGTAATTTTAAAACCAGTCACACTCTACATATCAAGTCAAATCTAATGACGTATAATTTATCAAAATTGGTTCAGCCATTGATTGGTTATGAGCAGACATAGATTAGGACACATAGGCATACATACTTAAGTCAAAATAAGTAAATATATATAATAACACATATCTATAACTATATACAAATATCTATAACTGGAACGTCTTCCGTACTAGCATGTCAACATCGCCACAAAACAAGTGCACATCGCATCTACGTTTTGTTGGTAGCATACCTACGCAACATGACACAATGACATTTAAAAACTGCTAACTGCCATCGCTCTACCGGCACATACGTAATAACTGCCGGCAAGCATCCTCCGCCCCCACCCACCGCCTCTTCCCACGTTTATCGCCTATTTATTGCGATGACGTTCTACTTACTCGGGGCCGCGTGGTAATAACTACGAGTACTACTACTAACTACGTTGCCTAAGTGATCAAAAAACATATTTAATTTATGCGCAAGAACATCATTTCTAGATATTTCAGATGGAAGATAGTTATAGGTTTATCTTATTTCGCCAATAACCTCCTATTTCTTCTAGATTTTTCTTTCATAAGATCCTATTGACAATAATTAACACAACAAATAAAAATTAGCAAGATTGTTGCATCCGTTCTCAAGTCATATTATAGATAGCTTAATATCACTTCTTAAATTTTAGATTTACATCTTATTAACTTGTCAAAACGTATATTTATCATATTCCTCGTGTAATATATATCTTATATAACGTGGTCTCTTACTATGGGCCTCATAGATAAGCTCAAAGTCACACAACGAGCTATGGAGAGGGCTATGCTCGGGGTTTCTGTACGTGATCGAATTAGAAATGAGGAGATCCGTAGAAGAACGAAAGTCACCGACAAATTACACTATCTCGGCCTACGTTAAAGTTTGGGTCCATTTCTGATAGCTAAGTCAAAAGCACGCTATCATTTTGACAGCTCAATACTGGACGTGCTCGGCTACCGTCAAGGGTGATGAAACGTAATGACAGTTTTTTCCATGGTGATTAATTTTATATTCGTATGTACGTAGGTACGTTGGTAAATGCTGTATTTTATCATTAGTGTTTACTGATTGATTTACTAAGTACCTACTGACATTCACGCATATAATATGTTATGAACTTGGGTATAATGATAGATATGGCTTTCGAGAATATAATAAGCTACTCGATGCGCTAATCATGCGCAGACGACGTCGCGGGCACCAGCTAGTTCTTAATATATCAACCTATACGACAATCACGCTAGGCTTACCATCTACCAAACATCGTGTATAATTTCCCGATTAAAAACCATCTAACACGACCGTCTTCTTAGTAAATAGGTTTTTTTACGTGGTTTTAACTATGCCGGTTAAATGTTGATCTAACGAATAGTACACATCGCCGACGTGGCGACAGCAGCTTAGAAAAGCTCATTGTGGTGGGAAACGTGAAAGGGCAACGTTCACAAGGCCAGTCTCCAACAGGTGACCTGACCATCTGAAAGAAACACCAACCTCCCGCTTTTACACCTCAGTGGAGATGGCTCCTGTACGGCCGGCTTCGGCCTTATTGTCTATCCTTACGGAGAATGGGAATGGGCTTCATTTTGACATTTGAATCCCATTCTGGGCGAAACACTGCCAGCCTATTGGCTGGAACCATCAATGGGAATGAGAATGAAGTGACATTTCATTCTCATTCAAGTTACACAATAAGGCGGCGGATCCGATGGAGACAGTTTGTCAGATCCAAAGTGCTGCTGTGATGAACAGTCATAAGGGGACCGAAGAGAGAGAACGAATAGTAAAATGCAATCCGATAATTGTACTTTTACCTTCATATGAAACATACACACAATGGATAGGTACATCAGCGTATCTTATCTGAATGTGCATGTCAAAGCCGGCGTGTTTATGTTAATTCGATTGCAAAGCGAGCATTTATCTTTATGAGAAATAAAGTCGCTCGTATATTGTCCACCAAGGGGAGAAAATGACCGATTACCGACAACAGTGTGAGTTGTTTTGCTGCAGAATTTGACTCTAATCGTGTGTATTAGAGTAGGGATTATATCCACTTCCAAACGATAATGAGAAAAAAGCCATACATAAGCCAGCCATAGGTAGTTATAATAATAACTACACTTATGAGATATGGCTGGTTCATTAATGCAGAGCCTACACTGCTGTGGCTTTAAGCTTGTTCTTTTATGTTGTAAGCATCCTCAAAACAGTGGATTTGTAACATATTTCTCCCCTAAGGGATAGAAGCAATCGAAGCCATTAGGATTAGTTACTGTTAACATAGAATAAAGACCCTTTGGTTTTTTACTTATGTTTTTATGCCTACAAGTCCCTATTACTAAGCCTAGGCTGTTCGACAGCCTTTCTTTCCGACCTTTACAAGGGTACTGTATCTACCGAAATACATTTCTTATTTGCTATACTTTTATTATGTCAAACAGTGACGATACGAGGAATTCGCTCGCCTGATGTTAAGCGTCAACGTTGTTTATAACAGTCCAGTGTCATTCAGAATTGTAAGCTGCTACAGTTCAAAACCCTGCTTGGCAATGCACTACACTCATCACCGTGAGATATAAGAAGTTAAATCTCTTGCCCTTTAATTGCAATGGAAACAATGCCCTTTCAATCAGTACAAACAAATAAATAAGGGTTAATGTAATCCCACTATAAACATATTCTATATGTGAAAGTTTGGATGGATGGATGTTTGTTACTCAAAAACGGCAGAATGGCTAAATGGATCTGGATGAAATTTGACACAGAGATACATTATAATCTGGAACAGCACAAAGGCTTCTTTTCATCATCATCATCATCCGTCACCACGCGGGTGAAGTAGCGTAATATTCTAGGGCACAGCATAGACAAAATAACAAGATCTTCGCCTACGACAAGATCGTTATGATGACAGTTCTGTCAAAGTTTGTGTCAGTTACTGATAGTTTAAAAAACACGCTATCATTTTGACGGCTCGGTACACTAGACGCACAGACTAAAAGATACTATATATAGATACTTCAAGCCCAACAAGAAGATTAACTAATTACTAAGACCTATTAAAACAAATAAACAAGACACAGGTGTTTATAAGCTTGATTGTGAGTGTAGTTTATCATACAAAAAAAAATCAAAGAGTAGCATTGGTGTCCCCATTAAATAACATATAGAGTTGGAAAACTCAGACGTGCTCAATGGTCAAGGGTGATGAAATGTAATGATGTATTTTATTATTAGTGTTTACTGATTGATTTACTTAGTATTTAAATTTACTAATAGTATTACAGCAATTGCGTTTGACCATGTAAATATTTTATTACATTTCTACAATCTCTACAATCTATAATAAGCTACAGGAAGTACTAATCCTGCGCAGACGTAGTCGCGGGCACCAGCTAGTAAAGAGTACAGTAATGTTTGCACACTACTGCTTCACGGCTGAATAACTGGCACAGATGTGGTATTTCCCCAGGTACTCAGAAAAAGTCCTATCACTAAAACATATTTTTGGGCGTATTGCCATTTCTCATGTAATTAAGGTAAATATGTAAAGTTAAAATAAGTGAGACTTTTATTCAAGTACCTATTCAGAGCCAATTCACAGACACATATAAAAGGCTTTTCTTAAGTCACTGTCCTACGTAAGGCACGTTCTAGCAAAGCAGTGGATACAATCCTAAAACTTTCCAAGGCGATTAACAAAGACACAGTAATACAACGTTACACGATTTTGTAAATAACACGTAAAACTCGAAAAAACAAATCTAGGAGTATTAGATTAACGATAGCCATTGTTTTTTTTTTCATTGTTTTAGGTAAAGGTTGCTAAATAACTTGTACGAACGCAGAGGTAAATTAAATTATCATTTTAAAAAACTACCTCTCAGAGAGAAGAGTGTCTACGTGCCGATATCTATTTACTTACGTAACCACTAACCAGTCTGCCAATTATTTTAATGCGTATGTATAGTATAGTATAGTGTATAGTATGTGCGACATATTGCCGCACACTCCAATCCAGTACCTCGGTAATGAAGTGACGCTAATGCAACCAATCGAAGATGTTCTGAATGACGCAATATAGGTGGCGACGGTGGTGATAGCTTTTGAAGAATATCTTTGAAATCTCGATAGGTTTGCGTTAGACGACAGCACTACGTGTCCTATAGAGTAAACTTTAAGTACGCGCCGATAGTGTGAATTGATTATGCGAGTTGCACACTAACCTAAATAAAATTAAAGTATTTATTTCGGATAACATCCATAGTCTGTTAGTAGTATGTTTACGTTAATTATTATGTTAGTATGTTATATTATACACGAAAGTTATTTAGACCTGCCTGGAACTATGTCTATCCAGTATTTTTGTATAGGACAGTCATAATGAGATGCAATCATTTTTAGAAAGCTGTTGGAGCTTCTGCGTAGACGGTGCAGCATTGAGGCGACTTTTTTCGCACAATAGCATGGAAGCCATCCACGCCCGCTTCCACGAACATTCCAGAAGCACTGCAACGCCACGGCAGTCCCAACAGTGCCCTAAAAGCATTACAAGCTCGCCGGGAATATTAAACCCACAGGCTGCCCGAGTAGAATGATTGGCAGTAAGCTCTGAAAAGAGTTAATTTAACATCTATAGTGCTTCGAGCGAACTTGGCGAGCCAGCATATTGCTTCTTACCGCTAACGCCCTTCTCTCTCTTTCTATATCTAGATCATCTTTCAGATCTTCCGTTAACATGTGTCCAAGATACTTGAATCTGTTTACAATGTTTAAAGCAGTGCCCTCAAGTACAACTCGAGGCACATTTATAGGTTTAAGATATAAAATATACCTATTCACTCCATTGCTTGAGAATTGCAAAATGTCACTTTTCGGAAAACTTGGATGTGTACAAGGATTTCCATTCCTTGGCTTTCTATTTTGATCATGTCTACCATATAAAGCTTCATGCTTGTGTAAAAGTTGCGCCATATGGCAGTACAGCACTTACTGGTGGAAAACATGAAAACATGGTGCTCATGGATAGAGGATCATCACAATAGTCGTCAATAACCTCACCACGACAGAGTTCTGGAAACTAAATAGGAGTGATAGCTAAAGCTCCAAAAGGATTGATCATGAACTAAAGTCTGACTGTACAATATTACTATTAATAATGTACTTAATATTTGTACGCCTGTTTGGTCCGAATTTTGCATATTTTGTGTTTGTTACTTATAGCTACATAAATCTTTGGATAAAATAATGTACCTGTACAAATAAGATTGGAAGTTAATATATAAATTGTAACACATTCAGTAGACTAGTAGTAAGACTGTATCTGTGTTAAGTAAATCACATCACACTAATATTATAAATGTGAAAGTTTAGTTGGATGGATGGATAATCACGGCAGAACGGCTGAACGGATATGAATGAAATTTGGCACAGAGTCCACATCGTCACCATCCATCACCACGGACATGAAACCGCAGGGCGGTAATATCAGTCTATCGGTCTTGAATGAATACTTTTGCCTATATATCCTCGAAAGGGTAAGCAGCGGTGTTTTCAACGCCTACATTTCACCATATATGTTTTGGTCATGTGATCATGAAACAGGAGGCGAGCCAATTGCCATCTACGGGGCACTGTTCCATCCGTCCGGTCTGTTATTGAGAATATCTTTCTTTCTCAGAAAAACCCAATAACTGTCCAACCCGAGGATCGAACCCACGACCACAAGAATCCAAAACGGCACTTCCACCAAGTGGTGGAAGTGCCGCAGTGCTTGGTGAAGTCACCAAGACCAAGCTAGCGAAGCCGCTGGCGGGTCAGCTAGTTAATAAATAAATGTTATTGGAGCACGCATTAAGAACTTATTTACAACTATTACACTTAAACAATATTGAAAAAATACTAGTTCAAACACAATTTGATAATATAAAAAATGCAGTTAAAAATATCCCAAATATAACTTTACGAAATGCGAGGTATTGTGCCATGTAAAAAGAAAAACGTTCAGGTATTGATTCTGATTAGGCTCATTTCATAAACACGTAAAATCTAATTAGTATTAAACTATATTAATGTTAAGCATCTAAAATCCCCTGAGAATAATTTCGTCCCGGTATTTCGGCCTGATATTGCTCTACTTCTGTTATTCTAACTCTTGATGTTTTTCTCTAGTTGGTAAGTCTCAATGTAAGACTGAGACATCTAATTGTCTTATTTGTCCATCTTGGTTGGTACCACCACTTGGCCATGCACTCCGTAGTATTGGAGCGTAGTTAAATTTGTTTTCCACAACAGGATGGCATCCCAAGTGGCAAGGACACCCGAAATACATGGTGATAAGCTCTTGTACGGGGATACTGCCACCATGCCTAGCATGCGGCGGAGAGAAATATTCTCTCTACCGTTTTTATCCGTTTTTATCTGGGGTGGTACCACAGATGTTATTACGTGAGCGTTACTGGGTTAGAATTCTAATCTTAATCATAGTGATCTGTAATTAGAACGTAGAAGGCAATGAAACGAGTAAAATTATTAGAATCACTAGTCGACCCGCCAACGTCTTCGCTCGCTTGGTCTTGGTATAGTGGCGAGAGAGTAATTCTTTATTTTTTAATAACTTTTTATTTATGAACTGATTGACATGAAATAAAATGTTAAGTGAAGCTTACCTCAATATATTTGTGAAACACATCTAAATCGGAAAAGCCGTTTTCGAGATAAGCACTAACACATAAACACACAGACAAACAGATATTATTCTTCTTCTACTTCATCCGAGCAATTTCATCAATCATCAAAAACCCGTTTGCATCCTTAACTTCCGCCAAGAAGCCCGGGGTCTGCTTTCCTGCTTTTTTCCCTCCACTTTGCACGGTCTTCTGCATCCCTAATGGTGAGACAATTGGCACGCATATCACCCTTTACGATGACAAGCCAGCACTTCCTGGGTCTACCCAGTCTACCGGGCCCGGGCGGAGGCGGTATGGGCTACAAGGGCTAAACGAGCAATCTACAGCTTAGCTCCCAGAGTTTCCCTTAGACATAAGTTTAAAGACATAAACATTCTAACTGTTGTCTCTCAGTTTATCTATGAAAATCTAATGTATGTAAAGAAAAACATTAGCAGTTTTGATAAAAGGAGTGATGCTCATTCCATCAACACGCGAAATAAGCACAAGCTATCCGTACATGTAACGCGTCTCCACAGAATAAGTCATTCTTTTATGGGACAATGTATACGATTCTATAATAAAGTTCCCAATGTTATCCAAGATTTGCCTATTAATAAGTTTCAAATTACTATTAAAACTAAACTCTGTCATAAAGATTATTACAAAATTTCGGATTACTTGGAGGATAAAACAGCTTGGGACTGATCACTCCAGGATCTATCTACTCGTGTACTAAGATGTCAAAGTGTAGCGTGTCTTGCCCTACTGATACCATTATTATGTTCTCTTTTGTAAGGCAACACACTGGAGCTAATATTTGTAGTGCCTAAGTAAAAACATTGTAAAAACATCTTTATAAAAAGAATGGCCCCGCGTTTCTTGCCGCTTCTTCTCGGTAGGCTCTATATATTTTGGAACGCGGCGGTAGTCTTTAAAGTACATTATAATGAAAAATTGACGTTCATAAGTGCGTCGTTGATGCCTAAATTGCATAAATGATTTTGAATTTGACTTTTGACTTTGACTTATGGCAAGACATTTGTTTTCCACGTATCCAGCCAGTTTCCGTAAAACGTGACCATACCAGCGGAGGTGACTCTCCTGCAATTTGTCTCCAATGTCTCCAAGTGACACCAGTAACCTCCCCCCACTTAGCCCAAGCCGCCGAGAAACGTGACATGACATCGCAATCGATGTCACTGGACGCGTGAAGTACCAGATCACAGATACTTAAGGGCGCACCGAGCTTCTGGCGGTAAGCGATTTTATGTATCTATGCGCTCCGCGTATGTGTGCGTGAGTAATACACGCTGCCCGCCGCTTCGCTGCCGCCACCAAGATCGAGCGACTAAATAGCTATGCGCTGAGCCGCCGCGCTGCGCCAATCGACTAGCTAGGGTGCTACTAATATTTATTTACAAAGCAAAACAACAATTTTCTAATACTTTTATTAAATTTGTATATTCATGTAACTTTTATTACAATAAATGGAATCGGCTAAAACACACAAAAGTGTGAAATAATTTGTTGAAGTTTGAACACTTTTCAGTTATTAGTAGGCTTGACCGATTTTAATGAAAATGAAATGGGACCACACAGGAAGCACCAGCTTACAAATAAAAAATTAATCATCTAAATCGGTTCATCTACTCGAAAAATCTGAGGTAACAAACATAAAAAAAACTGGTCGAATTGAGTACCTCCTACTTTTTGGAAGTCGGTTAAAAAACCTTTGTTTATGACTTATCGGCACTTCAGTAGGTTCACTAGAGTAAAAATTCCAGTGGTCGGCCCTTTTCAAATTTACATTATTCACTTCTCAAAGTAGACGTAACCGATTTTGAATCGACTAGCTAAGGTGCTACTTGTATTTATTTACAAAATAAAGCAACAGATTTCAAATACTGTTTTTGAATATATTCAGGTAAAAAAACCTTTTTCCACGTTCTATTTCTTTTAATTTATGACTTATCGGCACGTCAGTATATACATATTATGGTAAATAAATAGGGTAAAATCCCAGTGGTCGGCCCTTCTCAAATTCTCAAACTAGACGTAACCGATTTCCATAAAGTGTATATATATATTACATATATTATGTGTGACCACGTATAATCACCTAGAATATCCGATTTTTAGATCGTGTACTGTACATCCCCTAGTAGGTTTTTGAGTTACACCAAATCATCTAACAGTACTCGTACTACATCCGCAGAAATCTTGGGACATTTGCGTAGATGTGGACACTTACTTTAAAATTCTGCTAAATTAGATTCTGTTAAATAAGAAATTGCCAAATATTTAGTAAGCTGGCGCAATTTATTTATTGAACATATATATATATATATATATTAGTAGAGCAATTTGACGTTCGACGGATAAGTTGCACAATTATGGTGGCGGTCAGCATAAAATATATAGTATATACATCTGTTTTTTAGTAACAGTAGAGATCTTTATAAACTTAAAACCGAATTCTTTGAGTAATTGTTAGTGAGATGATATTATTTCAATATTTAAATGCTGTATTACAGTTGACACATTTTCGTTTGAATGTATAAAAGTATCAAAATAGTCAAAGTAAAAACGGTGAACGTGTGCGTTGAGATTGATATTCTTAGTAATTAATTTTGGTTTAGTTAGCTTCAAAGCATTGATATTTATAAGTAAGACATAACTGTTAAAAGACTTGTCTTTATCAGTCAATTAATAATCTAGTCTGTAGTATATTAGTAAGTGTTTGCAGGGAGTTTCGATTAAATTTCTGATAATGAAGTTGACTGATCAGGTATTTGGTTAGTTATGGCAAGGAACATGAAAGTCAGAGAAAAAAATAACTAAGTTTTTTTCCGCTTTGCTTCTGGCATAACATTCGCGGAAGGAATTGCTTTTCTACGTTTTTCTAAGTTTTTTTTGTTTATTGCGTCTAAAATATATTGTGGCTCACGAATTTCCATTTTTCTGTCCAGCCTTGAATCAATAATTTCTGGTAGCAGACAATCAAAGTAAAATGTTTGTAATTTTGTTTCCATATTCTTTTCCCAGAATTCGTCATCTCTTTTTACTGTCTCAATTTTTATATCTTTCTCTGTCCACACTACAAATAAACACACTGCTTTCCTTGTAATGTGAAGCTGACCTTGCACCTGGTAGAACCAATCATGTTGTTTATTTATTGTCAACTTTCCGTTTTTCTCCTGTTTCCAGAATTTAATTTTTTTTTGTGCTATGCCTTCTTCGACTGTTTTGTCCTTAGCCGAATACGGACACTTGATTTCAATGATTTTATCATACCGTCTGGACTTGCTGCCAAAAATGGCAGTTCAGAATCGACAAATAAGCCACATTTTTTAATACCATTGAAGTTAGCTTCTTTGTCGAGTTTGAGTACTTCAGCTAACTGTTCTAATGCAATATGTTCGTGTTCCTTGCCATAACGAACGGATTTTACGTGACTTAAATCACCGGTTACATTCACAAGACTTTTTACTAGAGGTGCACATTTTATAAGGCCTCTTTTGCATACCTTTCCAAAAGCAGACGCAGTAAGGCGTAACTTTCTCTCTTGGTGCCATTCAATCGAATCTGCCTGCAAAACAGTTCTTTTTTCAAGTGACTGGCGATCCTCATCAGAAAGATTATTTTTTTTCATATGTTCTGATTTAGCGAAATCAAAGTCAGCTTGTTCTAAATCTGGCTTTTGACAAGAATCGCCATAATATTTGTCATTTGTATTGTTTGTGCACTTTTTTTTCGCAAAAGATTTTGATAATCTCCGTTTTAAATCTGAAATTCTTTTTTTATTGCGTTTAATCTCTAAGCGTCTCACAATAGGATTAGGACTTCGCATTAAAATCTTTTTGCAAATGTACGATTGCGGTTCTTTAGCGTTAAATGACACAACTGAGCCAGCACAGCGAGCTGTATAAGATTGTCGACTTGAATAATTTATTCGTTTACCACCCACAAATTTCGCGATAACGCTGTTGAATACTTCTGCTATGTTACTATTTACATCATGTATTAGGCTTTTAGCATTATTTACTAATCTAGACATGATTTTCATGATAGCAGCAAAAATATTATTAGACTTCATTTCAGCAACAAAATCTTGTGTAGGTTCATTTTGATCAATATTTTGGCAAAAATAAGGTTTGCATAGTTTGTGATTTCCGAAAACGTGATTTGGTGCATTTATTAGATCTTGTTTTAATTCAATTACTTTTTGGGTGAAAATTAAATCTTTTGAATTGATATGTTTGACAGCTCCTTTTACTGCTCTACGCAAGCGCAGTATATTTTGTCCAAGAACTTTGCGATATCTAATAAGATAGCAAGTGTTTTTGGTTAATTCGTCTAGTTTCGAGCAAAAGTTTCTCAACAGGTGATTAGTGCATTCAATTTTTTCTACCAATAAGTTTCCATAAGGTTTTGCTTCTAATATGCTCTTATATGTACTGGAGTCCCCATCAGCAATTAACTTAGAGTAAATCAAGCCCTGATTTGGTAAAGAATGTTTAAACCCTTCAACTATTGCTACGGATTCCATTCCACTTGAGGACCCTTCGTAATTTTTAAAACACGTGTGCTCAGGGGGTATTTTGTTTTTGTTCTCTGACCGTGCACAAATCATACAATATTTGTTTTTAACTGCCATATAAAGGACTTTTTTTGTTCTGTAACCAATAATTACCGCAGCACCAGACAATGCGTTATAATTCTTTTTAAATGATCTTTTTGACCAACATCCATCAGCAACTACGGTAATTATAGGTACTCCGTCTACATTAATATTACCATCCCGAACAGCTAAATCGTATTCTTCTTTTGCTGCTTCTTCCATACATTTTTCTTTTGCCGTTTCCCATAGTTCACAGACTCTTGCGTGACACTTGGCATACAAATGATCCGACATAGAAGGTATTTCAAGTGAGGCCGACACTTGTTCTAAACCTGCGTATCCTACACCTATAAACATGAAACCACCTACCACATTTTCGTTGAGATCAAGCTCTTTTTTAATGTTGGATTTTTTACAATTATTTAAACTTAATTTGGTGTTGCACATTTTGCAAACAAACTCGTATTTTGACATAAACCCTTTTCTTTTTTCTCCGACTAATTTTAAATGATTGAAATTGCAACCTAATGGAGAATTATGGTGCGAAATTTCCTGCAATTGTTCAAATAAATACATGAAATCTACAACTCTATTTCCACTTATTCTGATCTCTTCCACTTTTTCTTCTGGTTTTATTATATAATCTTCTTCTTGATCTGAATCATCTGACAACTGATGCGTAGAAACCTAAACGGTTAACCAATTATACAATTAAATCAAAAACTTTTTATTTTGTTGTTTATCTAACAACATGGTTAAGGATACCTTGTTTTATTTAAATTCATAATTGTACAACTTACAATGGGGCTATCTTGAGTCCTGATTATATCAGCAAGTCTCTGCGGTTTCTGTATTTCATCAAACGGAAGTCTAAAATGAATAATTATAAGATTTATATTAATTATATATGTTTTGTTATATTGCTACGTATTGGAAATTAAAATTATATTTATAATTACGATTTTTGAAATGTACAATAAAACACAGAGAAAAAGCATCTCAGAGAAATCAAAGTTTATGTAGTATGTAGTAACAAAAATCTAAACACAGGTTTAGACGTAATTTTTTTAAGCATTATACATAATGTACACTGATATATCATTGAACAGTTTTATCAGGACACATAAAACCATCATGATTAATATCGGACTTACTTCATGGCATTATTTTCTTTTCGTGAATAATTCATGATATTGTCTATTTCATCTTCCACTGAAAGACAAAAATTTTGTGCCGGTGTAATTGGTACCCTGTAATGAATCAGATAATTTAATTTATATATATCAACAAAGTAGTTTTTAAGGAAATTTGTAATTGTTATTTGATAAATTAATTCCATTACAAAAGCTGGTTACTTACAATTCTAGAGTGTGGTAAATTTTACAATCACTGTCATCCAAGACCCTGGAAATTAGAAAATATTAAGATGGTTTGGTAAACTAGCAATTGAGAGAAATTTATTATATTCTTGCCCTAAAGACAATTTAAAAACAAAAAAGATAATTTTAAACTAATTCAAAAAAATATTTTCCAAGAAATGGACAATTTTTAATTTTCACCTTTTTAAGTGATCCTTGCTACTTACGGGATCTATTGTCATTCACTGCCAACTACTAAATCATCAAGATAGAATAAAAAAATTCAGTTATTGGAGTGTAACTCAAAAACCGCTCGACTGAATCAATGAAATTTAAATGGGATAACCTCGGGAAAATACTCTTTCGAACAAAAAAATGAATTTTTCGAATCGGTTCACAATTGGCGAATCAATCGATGAACATACACAAAACAAAACATACAGACGAACATATAACGTCGCTTTTTGGAAGTCGATTAAAAAGACGGAAGCAAGATTGAGAATAGAAAACTTTTTTTAAATAACTCTTACACACTGTAATGAACAAAAACTGTGTATTTGACATATACACCTAGAAGTAGGACGAAATGTAGAGATGAAGCATATTATTATTATATATTTATTATACTTACGTAGGTACATAATTATCTTTGCGTTCAAAAGTTTCTGTATGTAGTGGTATTTCTCTCATCGTATCATCACATGAATCAAAATATGTATTTTGCAGTGAAATGCCAACATTTGGTACATTCACCCTATAAATAGAAAATTTTACAGAAAAGATCTGCCGTGTGATTCTCTAAGAGCAAACATCGTTGCATCTTTGACAACATCCGTCAAACAAATGACGAGACGATAATAAACGTTGGAAAAAGAACCTTATGTACAAGGGCGATATCTTCTAAAGTATTTGACATCGGAGAGCTCGTCGACGAGCGCATCGACGAATCATTAGAGAATCGCAAGACAGATTTTTCATTTTTGATCAGACTTTACCCACACTTGGAATGTATAATATAATTGTATAAATACTAACGAAGGCACAGAATTTTCTTTATCTTCAAAAGTTTCTGCCTGTAGTGATATTCGTTTCATCGCGTCATCACATGATTCAAATTTACTTTGCAGGTCTTTTTTGTCCGTCCGAGTTTGCAGGTAAGTATTGCTGAAATAACGAAAATACTAGTTTTAAACTACCTACGCTGTTAAAGTAAGTTACCTCTTGAGTATACTTACGAAGCAAGAGTATTCTCTTTGTTTTCAAAATTCTCGGCCTGGAGGTGTCCTGTTCTAGAATAATAAATTTGATTGTGTTTGAAACCATCCAGTTTGATTTTAAAATAAACGCATGTGTAAGTAATGTATTAAAAATAAATTTATGAAAAAATAGGAACTAATATATGAGTTTTACTTAAGTACCTACTTTATTTTTTCATGCAAGCGTTTAGCATTAATTTTTCGCCAACCCCTTCACTTCTTTGATTTATTCACTTTGTTCCCCATTGTAAGTCAACAAAATCGTGACCTAAATTTAAATATAATTTTTAAAATCGTGCGTGAGCCCAAGCGACGCGGGTTTCCCGTCCGACGGCCGAAGCGGTACTAAAGCGGACAGGAGGAAGCGTCGCGGCTCTGGCTAAAATGGGCGAAACGTGCGTGAATTTAGGTATTTCTTTCGTATTATAAAAATAATACCTTTTTGAAAAATGTAATGTGTATACGTTATAGAAAACACGTTGTTTTATTATTATTCAAAAACTGGTGACTTTCCGTGAAATATTTACGCCGTACGAAGGGTTTATTTAGTTTTTTAGATATAACTTTGGATTTTTTTTCTATCGAGGAAACTATAAGTAATCGTGTTTCTAAAGTGTATGATTTATAGAATGAATCCTTAAGTATCACACATGTTAATTGCAAAACCCAAAGTTAAGAAATAAAAATACAGCAGGGGATCAAACGAACGCAAGTATTTCACAATTACGTATCGCTGCCTCGGTGCAGGCTTAAACTGGTCCGTCCGCTCGACCATGTTTTCGTCTAAGCAGATGTATGTGGCATATGTAGTGTTGCAGGCCATACACAGACAAACAGAGAACAGACAAAATTCAAACAATCGTATTTTTTTCATTCTAGTTTCGTTTATACAAGTCCCAATAATATGTTTTCTCATATATCTTCCATGTACAGGCAAAGATCCGTTACATTTTTATTATTTACTAGCTGACCCGCCAGCGGCTTCGCTCGCGTGGCCTCGCGTTTATCGGGATCAAAAGTATCCTATATGGTGATCAGGGATATAAGCTACCACCATACGAAATTTTAAATCGGTCCAGTCGTTTCAGAGATTAGCCCGTACAAATAGACAGACAAACATACTGAGAAACAAACAATTTGTACTTATTTGTCTGTCAGCCAGTCATTCAGTCAGGACATTTTCTTTTATATATATAGATGTGTAGAAGATAAGACTTAAAAGACCAATTTCTGGAGGTGACGAGCGCAGTGCAAAGCCATGTAAAACGTTACTTCTAAGCTCTGGGTGGCACTACAACTAGCATGGGCTGACGTGGTGTATCACCAGATGCAATACTTGCCCAACTCATCACTTTACATTATACATAAAAATATCTTGAAGAGGAAGGCAATGACTTTGTATCTATGCACATTGTACACACAATAAATTATACATATAACTACCTACACATATTTATTGTGTTTCACTGTATATCATGAACAACTAGAACGCACGAGATAACAAGAGATAGCTAGTTACAAAAGATAAGAGCGAGGTATAAGTAATATAGGCGAATTAATTGAAAAAACGTCCTACGTAAGTGATATTTAAGGCCCTTCTTTATGGCCAAAGAGCATATAAGGCGCTGTCAGCTACTGGCGCGTGCGGAGATCGGAGAAACCAAGCAATTGCACCTCGTAAGAACGTATAAAAATTATAAAAAAATATGTTCACTGTTAAATAAAAAAGTGATCCGTCAATGTAGGTGTATTAAAAATTGCTATTTTATTACATGTTTTTCATGTCAAATACGATTGCGAGCCAAGTCAAACCAAGCTCAAAGTCGTACAACGAGCTATGGAGAGGGCTATGCTCGGGGCTTCTTTACGTCACTGACATAGCTCAGAAGATTAGCCAGTTAAATTGGCAGTGGGCAGGGCACATAACACGCAGAACAGATGGCCGATGGGGCCGGAAGGTTCGTGAGTGGAGACCACGGACCCGCAAGCGCAGCGTAGGCCATCCACCGACACGGTGGACAGACGACATGATAATGGTCGCAGGACGACGTTGGATGCAGGCCGGTTATGTAAAAATATGTTTTTAATTTCGTCAATGTGTTACTTAAAAGTCTTAGAAATATCATATATTTTTTGTAATTGTAAGTAAATCACTGTTTAAGAGATAAACTGCTTCAAAACCCTCCTTTTAATCGTCGTCAGGAATTGACAGCACTTTAAGTATTTATCTAGCTTATATATCTAGTACCTTGATAACCGTTTTATTTGTAAATCGTATTTTTTGTTAATTATTTAAAGATAAATTGTATGCTAACGCGATCTATTGTTTAGTAGCTTTTGTGTTTTACTTGCTGTTTAAGCTGATGCCCTTTGTTGCCATAATAATATTGTAGCAGTATTTTATTGCCTGAGAACTCGGATAGAACGAGGTTTTCTAAAAATTATACTCATACCTAGCTAAATCGATTCATCGCCTCCGAAACTAAACATAATGAAAATCGTTGATGCGCTTTCCGAGATTCAGAATTTATTATATATACATTTACATTTTCTCCTCGAATTGCTCGTTTAAAGGTAGGTATTGGATAGATATATTTTAATAATTGAGACAAAGTATAGCAGATAATGAAACCCTCTGTGACACCACTGGTCATAAGCGACGTGCAGTTTTTCTCTATACCACTAGGAAGAGAGCTGTCAAACGAAAGGACTATCCTTTTTTTATTTTTTTTTATTATCGTGTGGGGAATGCACTTACACATCCCCGCCAAATCCGGGGAGATTCTACGGGGTATGTCGGACTCATCTTGTATCGCCAACTGCACCCATAGCAGCAAGCAGACCATACCGACTAAACCACCACACGGTGTTTCTCCGGGCGCCTTAATGTCGGGACTACGGGCAAGCTTTTGCAATCGTCCGCGGTCCCGGTGACGTTGGTCCTCTCATGAGAACCCCATCCCGGTGGGATGGAGCAGGAGTCACTCCACCCCGAGGTCCTCCTCGAGGTCTTTAAATGGCGATGGACACCCCCGTGTCCATCACCAAGACCTCTATTATGGGGGATGGAGGAGGGCTTGATACGCCCTCCTCCTACGCCCGGGTCTCCGGGTGCGGATCGGAAGAGTAGAGGTGATCTCCCTCTCCCTTTCGGCAGCCTCCTTCTGCGACACGACCCGTTCGCAGAATTCTAGCCCCGCGTCCCACGACTTCTCGCTCTCCACCATGGCCTTGACCAATGACGGAAGCGAGATGTCGTCCCCCACTACTGCGACGAGTTCACGGCGCTCGCTCTCCCAAGCTGGGCACTCCTCGAGCGTATGCTGCGCTGTATCTTCGTCACAGCTACAATGGTGACACTCTGTTGTCGGTTCTCTTCCGGCGATGCGACACAGGTACTTCCCAAAGCACCCGTGGCCCGTAAGGACTTGCACCAACCGGAAGGTAAGTGACCCGTGTTCCCTGTCCAACCAGTCCTGAAGGACGGGTCGGACAGCCTCAACAGTCCAGTGGCCAGCCCTAGGTTGGCCCAGCCGCTCCCTCCACCACCCAATAAGGGACTGTCGAGCGCGGTTTTGCCATGCTTGCACTTCTCTTGGCGGGAGAATCTCCCCTCGGATTCGGTGCTGCGAGCGCCACACGTACATATTTGCGTAGAACTCGGCCTCCAAATCCCAGGGGGGAGACCGCGCCAATACGCACGCCGCCTCGTAGGAGGTGGTGCGGTACCCACGTACGACCCCGATGGCCATCACTCTCTGAGATCTCCTGAAAGGACTATCCTGCTCTAACCCCTACATTTCACCAAGGTATAATAATAGTAAATTATGCACCGAGGGAGTAAATCAGTGTCTTACGCCACGGGCATATTGAATTCAGAGTCTAACGGGGACTATAAAGTAAATCCCTGAGCGCTGCTCGGGTATTAAAATTTAGGAGTTATGTAGAGTCCTGAGTGAAGCGAGGGGTTTATCCTTTATCTTTGCTTTATCCTCAAAGTGCATACTCTACTTTTCATATCTACAGCGAGACAATAAAAATTCAGAGCTAAATATAACAAAACAGAATTTTAAAAAAATCAGTTCTTTTGTTAAACGAAAAACGTAGTTAATAGATAATATTCAAATTGGACACATTTGTCCCGGTATAGAGGGACAGAGAAATATTTTTGAAAGGAACATTTTATGGATAACATTGTTCAGACTTTTGCAGTCGATAACTAAGTTATAATTATTAGTACTTACGAGATTTAGAACACGATATAGTTTTTTTGCAGCCGATATTTCGGCACAGTTACGTGCATAATTATAACATTTGGAACTTGGACATTATGGAAGTTGTTAATATAACACCAAAACCGTGTTTTGTTCCAAATTCATTACAATCGCGCCTTTTTTCTTTTTTTCTGTATGTTGGTTGTTCTTAATTTTCTAAGCTGGATGTGGTGGCCGGTTCAATTTTTGAATAAACTCTCTTCACAAAGCCCGTATCTACTCCGTACTATAAGAACTTTCCTACAACTAACGTTCCAAATCCAAATCAATTTACGCCCATGGGAATTTCATACAACATTGCAGCGCCGGGGGTTGTAATGCCTAGCTTTACGTTGAGATTGCGTGATATGTAATTTGATATACTCGTACTAAACTTGAATAATACTTTTTTATTGAATAATTTTTATTGCACTGACGCTTGCTTAGGAAGACCAAACTGTCCGTCCCCATACGTGGGTTAAAATTAAATAGAGAGTTAAAGTTCGATGGACGGTATGCCTTGGTGGCCTAGCGGTGATGCGGTGACAGAAGACCGTCCGATTTGACGATGTTTATTTTTCTCTCCAAAATGCAAAGTTTTCACTCAAGTCACTAATAAATAACTAGTAGTTCTGCAAACAGTAGACCTCGCGAGTACAGTCTTATCAGCAGTTTTTTTTTCTGCTGACGGTACCAAATTTTCTTGCCGAATATTACCAAAATTGTCCAGTTTTCAAACTTTGCCCATTAACGTGACCATTAGTCCTCAAATTCGAAATTCCTCTGTAAAGTCAGAAGTGTACCAAACTATATTGAATAGTAGAACATGCATACCAATTTTATTCAAGATTGGTTGAAAAATGCGACCTGTACAGGAAGACCAACACACAACCTAACAAACCACAGGTGAAAGTCAATTTGGCCAGTAAAACAAGACACTTCGCTCACTTTGCTCGCTCGCTCATGTATGTTTTGACAATAATTCGGAAAGTTCTTTACAGAATAGTATGAAACATATTTTTTGGCGAAAACAAGATGTAGAATTTAAAAACTATCTGAAATCATAACGAACAGTAATAAACAACTAAGAGTGTTTGTTTTACTAAGATCAAGACGACTCTCTCGCTGACGCCATTTGACAATCGACAGTGAAGCAACACAAACTTAATGACATGTCAACAAAGATATTTAACCAGCTAGTCAAATAGACTGATTTTCTCATGGACAATATTGCGAGTTTCTTGAACACGCTAAATATTTTTAATACCTACGAATATTTGCTTAGCTTCGGGGCAAGGTCATAATAACAAGATTTAAGTCTTATCTCCTTTGGTTAGGAGCGAACAGATATACGAGTATGTAGGCGGTTTTCACAGCGATTTGGTTTCGAATTCAGATAAGGTTTCTAATTATGCGCAAGTGTAAATGCCA
Source organism: Selenia dentaria (assembly GCA_917880725.1). Classification (NCBI taxonomy): domain Eukaryota; kingdom Metazoa; phylum Arthropoda; class Insecta; order Lepidoptera; family Geometridae; genus Selenia; species Selenia dentaria. The sequence continues at coordinate 43,568,191 of OU862876.1, forward strand.
CACTGGAAATGGAAACTGCTTTAGAAGAACGCGCATTTCATAATAGTAAAGACACACGTAGCAAACTGAAACCTATTTATAACCCATTTCAAAAAATGAAAAGTTTTTCAATTCAACCGTATATTTATTTTTAAATATGTGTTCGCGGACTACTTCATCGTTTATGAACCGATTTTCGATGATTCTTTTTTGTTTTTTAGATTAAACTTTCGAGATGGTCCCATTTTAATTTCATCAAATTAGATCTAGCAGTTTTTGAGTTACACTCCAATAACCTACGAAGAAACTATTATTTCTTCGTAGCCAATAACTGAAAAGTGTTTCGCATATTTTGATGATTTGATATCATCATTGAACCCGTAATTAGCAAGGGTCACTAACGGAGTGCCTTATGAGTAAAAAATAATATTTAACATAAAACGGAAACCACTTAAATACTAGTCCCAATAATAAATCTATCGCCGGTTTACCTTACTAAAGATAGATATTTGACACTATTTGTATGGACGTTATGTCTAATTTCTATCGGTAGTAAGGAAAACTGTGGTTAGATAGATTATTGGGATCCGTCCTAAAAAAAAAAAAACTTGTCAAAGTCGGTACCATGCGCACAATATTGTTATTATATGTACTTTTGAACTAACATAGTACCTACTTCAACAATTTATTTCACAAATTTTAGTGTTGAAGTCGGTTCCGTTTATTGTTAAAAAAATGTTTTGCTACTAAATTCACGAGAATGTACCATTAAAGGGGAATTATTTTTCACTTTATGTTTATACTTGGTAGAAACGTTTTTGACTACTATTTCGTTTGATGGTCGGAGATGATACGGTCGAAGGTGGCATTCGATATGAGGCTCTCCAGGACAGCTGCTGGGACACACCATTGAATGTTTAGTGATAGTTTCTTTAGCTTTTAGAGTGGAAGCGAAGCAGATGAGCACGAGAAAGTGTCTTATGTCTTATGCAACATCGTGATGATATCTACAAACATGTTACCTTCACCAAAAGCTGAGTTAGGGATCGATCCTGCGGCCGTGAGGCTCGTGACCTATTTGCATTACCTATGTGTCCCACACCATGTATGTTGATGGCGTGAGAAGGTCGTATACGCACATCAAAAAAAGTTTGTGGTCACTAGCATAAGCTGATTTAATTCTTTTGATTGAAATACGTCAACAATTTATATATAATAAGGTTATATTCATAACAATATAACTCCTCCCCTGGCTTGAACACATGCGGTGGACCTCCTGGCCATGCTGAGAATCAAGTATCCAGCATTTCTTGGGTACCTGGTAATCTGGTAACCTGTCCCATTCTTAGCGGCTTCCCTGAGCTCTGGCACTGTCTGGATACGTGGCTGACGGTTCCAAACAGCTCGCTTAAGAGCATCCCACGCGTGCTCTACTGGTTTTAAGTCAGACGAGTTGGCAGGCCAATCTAACATTTTGTAGCCCTACCTACCTATACTTGCCTATACTTGTACCTACGTATTTTATTTAAAACCTATTTTATTTACCAACCTATTTCATTAGTTGAAAAAAGGTATTATCAAAAATATTTTCACTCATTTAAACATTTCTCGTGACCCTTGCTACTTACGGAATCGATTACCATTTACAGTCAATTACGATATCAACAAGATAGACGAAAACTTTTTAGTTATTGGAGTGTAACTCAAAAACTGCTTGCATGAATTTGATGAAATTCAAATGGGATCTCGGAAGTATACTCTTGCGCAAATAAATAAATTTGAGTCAGTCTACAAAAGGGGGAGAAATCGGTGAACATACATAAAAAACATGCAGTCGAACATATAACTTCAAAACGTTGCAATTTTAGAGAGAAAAATTCCATCTTCGGACGGGATTCGAACCCGCTTCTTCAATGTCATACGCCATTACCACTAGGCCACCGAGGCACGAGGTTCGAGCACGGAATTTTAGCTCTCTATCTCATAGACCTTCCTCCTTTTTAAGAAGTCGGTTAAAATACAAAAGCAACAAGATTGGCAGCAAATAGTATAAAAAACCTTCACTTAAAAATATGTAATTCACAATTCCGTCCATTGTTTTCAACTAGACAACAATAACTAGAAAAATATCTTGCCTTCTGCTGGATGCCAAGCTTTGACCGGCTCATATCGAACAAACACGATCTATAGTTGCCTTGGCGACTGGAGCACCGCATACAGTAGTTAGGTTAGAGCACCTCGTCGATAATAGAACTCATTAGTAAACACACATTCAGAGTAGGTACTACACAAGAGTTTTAAGACATATTTAAGGCTTCAGCACACCAAACGCGGGACGTGTGCGGTGCGTTCCGTCGATGGGCCCGCGCGGGTTGTATAAAGGTGCAAATTCAAAGTCAAAGTCAAAATCATTTATTCAATTTAGGCATCAAAGACGCACTTATGAACGTCAATTTTTCATTATAATGTACTTTAAAGCCTACCGCCGCGTTCCAAAATACATAGAGCCAACCGAGAAGAAGCGGCAAGAAACTCGGGGCCATTATTTTTATATAGATGATTTTACAATGTTTTTACTTAGGTACTACAAATATTAGCTCCAGTGTGTTGCCTTACAAAAGAGAACATAATAATGGTATCAGTATGGCAAGACACGCTACACTTTGACATCTTAGTACACGAGTAGATAGATCCTGGAGTGATCAGTGTGCATCAGATCAGAGATCAGTGCAAGTTGGTAGCCGGCTACACGTCGCAGCCGCAGACACGACGTCGCGTCATGTCGCTGCAGTCGTGATTTTGAACCCGACTGCAGACGGCAACTGCAGATGGCATCAACCATTTGAAAAGCGATACGAAAAGTTCTGTTTAAAAGCCTTTCAGTTGTTTTACTAAGTAGATTGGTACCCGCGAGCGGCACTACTAATCTGCAGTCGGGCGACAGTCTAATCTGCCGCTAGAGGAAGGGACGCTAGCTTTATGTCGCTAACTACGAATAGTATTTCATATAAATACATAGAAATACATAGAAACCAGTAGTGTCGCTGATATTTGACGTACCGTATTTGATACATCTCGACCTATTATAATATAGTATCGACCTATAATAATATAGTAAATGAAACCTCTGTATTGCAGCACTACAGACAAAAAAGATACAATATAGTTTTGTGATCAAAACATTGTCCACAAAAACTTAGAACCTAGCTAGGTAGTCTTATCGCTGTAGACATAGAGTGATCTCTTGCAAACAACGATAAGAAATATGTATAATTTTATCGGTAGTGTATATAAAAAATATAACTTAGATAACTTAGAATGTAGATACAATATATAAATATAGAATAATCAGGTTTAAGATATTAATTTCTCAAAAGAATATGTTATTCACTTACAAGAGACAACTAAAAATTAACAATTATTAGCTGGGCTAATACATAGGTATTATATGATAATACTAGCATTGGTTCGATATAATAAAATACAATGTATGTAAAAGATCATTAAATTGCAACAAACCAAAAAGGGCGTAATAGTTTACATATACGTACATACTTGTAAATAGAATATAGTAATACATCACGCGCGGGCCCGTCGACGGAGCGCACCGACCACGTCTCGCGTTTGGTGTGTTGTAGCCTTTAGAGTACTTCACAGTTAAACTAATTAAAATATATTTAATATGACTTTTTAAAATATGCTATTTAAGGAAACTTCAATATTTAATTTAAGATTATAGTCATGATATATCAAACTAGGCAGAGCCTGTGCACTATAATAACCGCATGGCTTATACGTAAGTCTACGAAGAAATCATAAGTCTATTTCTTCGTAGACGTAGGTACTTAAATACATATACGTACCCAAACACAGATCAAACTGACATTTTCATACTCACAAAAGTTTGACTTGTCATCGAACCCGGTACCAGTGACTCAGAAGGCAGTGCCGCTACCAACTGCGCCAACTGGCAAGTCCTACAATAACTTTTATTACTTACTTAGCAAGAAAATTGCAACGTTCCTGGCATACCCCTTTTGCATCATCCACTCGCATCACATTCTTTCTACATAATCTTCGATTCCGCGTACTCTTGACCTCGCCTTTCTTCAGAACATCTCCGAATACGCTGGACGAGGTCTACCTCTTTCATTGGCTCCATCCACGCTCCCCTTGTACACTTATTTTGTCAGTCATCTTTCATCGATTTTACTCTTCATTCACTCCACACCGCTCTCATAAAACGCTGTTTCTAACTCTATTTCTCAAACTCACACCACACATTTATTATTTAACATGTAATTGTGTTTAGAATCAGCTTACAGGACTTATCTTTTGAGGTGACGAAATTTCTAAGATACCTGAAGTCATAAACAGCCTTCTCGTTTTTGTTATTGTCATTTGCATTAATACAGAATTTTGACATCTTCAAATGTAATAATATAATAGTTGCAATATAAGCCTCGGTGTACTTGACTTGTTACGACTAACGTGATATTGGTCTCCTTTAGTAACTCCCAGTTTCCTACGTTAGCAAAAACTGCCGAATAATCTTATATTTCAGCAATATCCACTTACACAAAACCTGCCAAATGATCTTACATTTCAGCTAAACCCAACCTATTACTCTCAATGTTCTGTCCATTCAGCAATGGCTTGGATTTTTTAGCAAGTTTCCTTTTTGGCTATTTTGTAAGTTTGCTTTCTTTTGATTTATCTTTAGCATTAATTGTATTTGCTTCACTTTGCAAAGCTCTCATCTCAAATGCTTTTATTCTACTTTGATGCTTCCTCTGCCATACCCAACTTTCACGACCATACATTAGTGTCGGCACAAACACTCCTCTATGTACGGCTAGTCGTGCCTCATGAGACACATTCCGGCCGGTCACAAAAGCGTGCCCATTCACTTGATTAACAGCCTACACTCTGTTATATTATATTAACGGGGCTTAATCGCGTTAGTAATAGTATTTATTTACCTCGACGTTTCGATCAAATTGCATTGATCGTGGTCACGAGCGGACTGAAGAGGCGGGTGTCACTGTCTTGAAGTATGGAGATACTTTTTAATATACCCCCAACAGTTGTTATAAAAAGTCATTGTCCCGACACACAACACTAACGATATCGACAGATTTTTCTGAGGATAAATCGCGACGGGAACACTTTTTAATCACTGGATTCCATGTTACCGCCAGTTTGAAACCATCCTCCCGGTTGAAGTTACGGTGTTTTTTAATCTCAACCGCTTCACGTACCATTCTCGAGTAATAGTGACGCTCCGTAGAGAGGATTTTGGGGTCGTGAAGTTCAATCCAGTGATTAGGTCCTGACTCGAGCAGATGTTCAGCGATTGCAGATTTATTTATTTGGCGGTTCTTTACAGCTGCAATATGCTCTTTGACTCGTTCAGCAATGGTTCGCTTAGTTTGTCCAATATACGAACTACCGCAGCTGCAATCAATTCTGTACACATCCGGTGTTTGGAATGGTATCTTGTCCTTGGGTGACCTGACACATCCTGCCAACTTATATAAGGGTTTAAAAACAGTCTTTATGGAGAATTGCCGTAGTATTGCTCCAACCTTATCTGTTATCCCTTTCACATACGGTAAGAATGCCGGCTGTCTCTCGACTTCTACTCTGTTCCTTTTAAATCTGCGAGATGAACGCACTTCTCTACTTACTTTATAGCAGTTTCGTTTTAAAACCTCCTGAACATGCGTTATTTCAGAAGCTAGATGTTCAGGGTCACAGAGATCCTGAGCTCTGTTTAATAGGGACCTGGCTACTGACTGTAAGTGACGAGGGTGGTGATGAGATGTGGCGTTCAAATATCTGTCAGTGTGTGTGGGCTTCCTGAAAACAGAATGTCCTAACGAGCCATCTGGTTTTGCCATCACTTTCACGTCCAGGATAGGCAAGCTTCTCTTCACCTCGAGTTCGTAAGTGAACTTTATGTTTGGATGGATGGAGTTCAAATGGTCCAAAAATTGTTCTACGCTTAGTTCATTACCTCTCATGATGCAAAACACATCGTCCACGTATCGTTTCCACACCTTAACCGGCGCTGAATGTAGATCAGTAAGCTCTTCAATATGCTCCATCCAGATGTTAGCCATTAAGCCCCGTTAATATAATATAACTATGTGTTCAAATCGCGAAAGTTTAAAAATTACTATAGCCTACACTCTTTTCGATATCATTGTCGAGCTTCCCATCTCTACTAAACACGAAAATAAATACAATAAGTAACTAATTAATTTACTTACGAGTAAGAATTTTAAAATTATGAGGGTGATATACTATAAAACTATATATTATATTGCTTTATCAGTACAAAACTCAAGTATCGTAGGTTTTATATTATATTTATCTTATGCATTACTATTTTATGTTTGTTTTTCGTTATATGCGTCCATTTACTTGTAGTCTGTTTACGATAAAACTCTGCTAAGCTTTAATGTTGTGTACGCTCATGCGAAGGTTTCTGAGAAAACAGTATAATCACGAGTACTAACAAATACACGTTTCCAAAGTTTGAAGTTGATATAACTATAAGATTTTGCAGATACAAATGCACTAAATAGAATTTAAAAATAGGTAAACATAGAAGTCTGTTAAAAATGTCTGTTTCGGTTGGCGCAGTTGGTAGCACCCATGCCTTCTGAACCGCTGGAGAAGGTTCTTATGAAAGAAAAACCAAGAAAAGAATGGAGGTATTACAAACTTTGGAAACGTTTACTTGTTGGTAGGTACTCGTGACTGTACCTATCTATGTTTTTTAAAATATTTATGTGTTGTACTTAATCGTATTAAAAAAGAAAAAGTTAGGCTTGACACAGCTCGTATAGTTTAACTATACACGTTGAAAGTCTGGAAAAGTAGGTTGATTTCTGTGAAATCTATTGTATTATTGGCCAATTATGGCGAATCGCGAGTCAAGGGTTATCAAAAAGTTTATGTAATTTGCTTTGAAGATGTTTTTGTTGAAAACCATTGAGATATTGTTATAATTGTTTGATGTGGTGACAGGTTTCACAATTTGACAAAATTCTGATTTATTGACTGATAATTACTATTATTATACTATTATACATTTATTATATAATACTATTATATTTTAGAGTTTTTACTAGATGGTATGGTTACATGAAAATGCGAAAGTTAATCAGAAAATTGTGAGTGGTACCAAGGTGGTACTTATTCATACTGATATATAAAAAAAATTACCCCGAGTTTCTTGCCTTCTTCTCGGTGGGCTCTATATATTTTGGAACGCGGCGGTAGAGTCTTTAAAGTACATTATAATGAAAAATTGACGTCCATAAGTGGGTCGTTCATGCCTAAATTGAATAAATGATTTTGATTTTTACTTTGATGCGCTTTTTCAATGAAATGTGGAATACGCATAGTTTATAATCTATGATTACCTTTACTATCGCCAACCAACCCATGGGATTGCAATAACCTTACTTCAATCAGACGAAGTTGTAGGCAGCCTAGCTGTGGCTCGCGATTACAGCCAGGTAGTGATGGATCATGATGATGATAAAAGTATCCTATGTGGTAATCCAGCGCCTCATCTGCCCCCATACCCTATTTTGTCAAAATTGGTTAAGCTTATATGTAATGGGTTCATCTATTTTCATCCATCTGCCGGATGCGATCAAAAAGGATGCAACTTCCACTGTGGTCTTTAAATCAAGACTGAGAAAGTGGCGAAGGCTTTCGACATAGCCTAACGAATGTTGTCCTAAGACGAACAACCGGGACCGACGGCTTCCCCTTCGAAGCACGGAAGCGCTCAGTTGAATAATGCGACTAGCGGTCACCCACCGTAGTCCTGACCGCAGCAAGTGTTGCTTACCTTGTTGATCGGTTGAAATGGGCCAGTCAAGCTCCGCTACGAGTAATATACTAATATTATAAATATTACACGATTATTATTACGAATAAGCGCCAAAACTACAGGACCGAATTTAAAAATTCGCCATTAGAGTCTTACATATCCCCGATGAATATACTAATATAGATAATACGCTATATAAATTTTGATTCATCATCATCATTCATCACTACCCGGGTGAAACCCAGCCTGTGTATTTATTAAATGGCCGTTTTTAATTCTATAATACTGTTACACGAATGTGAACTTTACAATGAACAAAATAGGAACTGCCATAGTTTAGAGAATTCATTTTGTTATGCACAAGTGAATTGTTACTGTTTATATATTTCTTATGCTCACAAGGTATATCACGGCATGAACGATATATACTTTTTTTTATATTATTTATTTATGAACAAAATCCACAGCATATATATAATGTAAATGTATGTAAACAATACTTCTTAAATTTTAACAGATTTACATTATACTCGTACGATCATAAATTATTAATCGAATCTACAAATTAACTATTTGATTTGATATATAAAACCTCAACTATAAAAAACTACCGCTAAATCCGAGTAAAATCGCTGGTGAAAAATCCTGTGATTCCGAGATCTTTACAAAAAACAATATTTTAACATAATGGCAAGATAGTAAAAGTGCATCTCTAATGCCTAAATTTAACAAAGATTTTTTTTTTGTGACTTTGAATTTGAAGAATTCACTGTTAATGGCTGAACACACGCATTCTATAACAGCTCTATCAACAATTCGATGACAATACTAAATACTGTAAATTGCAGATACCGTACAGTAATTAATTTATTGCTCTACATTCAAAGTTATAGCATTTTTTCAAATCGACCCATCTATGCGGCACAGTGTATGTAAATTGTCTAATAAAAGTAATCTTAGAAGCTTCCTGAGATCTCTATAGTCGGAATTCTGATCAACACTATCGTATATGTTCTAGAACTGGGGCTGGCTCGCTACTTGTGGGAATGGGCGAAGCGTACGTCGCGGGCCGAGCGGGTCTTATGCTGCTTGGCGTTGGCAGTGCTGGCAATTTGCGGTGTGCTGGCGTGCACGTTGACGGGTCGATCACCTCCATCTGATCCCGACGTGCCGAATGAATGGAACATCACCCGCATCGCATGGCTCGCGGACCCGTTGGAAGTGCCATTTTACCCCATGCTGCCCGAGTTCCTCCCGCTGCGGCTGGTGATAGTGCAGCATACATCAGGCGCCGAGTGCTACAAGCTAAAAGACTGCGCCGCCGTGATGCGTACGCTACAGAATTACTTCCTCACCAAATATGATTATGATGTGCCGTGAGTATAGTTTATTATTTATCATTTTGTTTAAGTATTTTACGGATTTCATCCGGTCCATTACAAAGGCATAAGTAAGGCTGTAACCAACACTACCTGTTTTGTATTAAAAATACAAAGTAGTAGGTATAAAACAAGTGCAATTTGAAAAATTGTACACCGACTTCCATTCTATTACTTTGGTAAAAATCAGTTATGGAGTGTAACTCAAAAACTACTGGATTGCATTTGATGAAATTTAAATGGGACCACGCGGGAAGCACCATTCAAACAAAAAAAAATTGATAATCGGTTCACCCTATCGAAAGTTATGAGGTACAAACATAAAAAAAATACAAGCAAATTGAGTACCTCCTCCTTTTTTTGGAACCATAATCTACGTATTTCTACCGCGAAACAGCAATGTTCGCAATACTGTGTTCCAGTTTGAATTGTAAGGGTATAGTAGTTATAAGTTGACAAAAAGTCGGGGAGAATAAGTACCTTTTTCAACCTATTTTGGTCCAACTGCAATCGAACCGTAGCTGAACGATGGCTTTATTCTTTCATCATTAGAATGCTTCATTATCCCTGAGTAACTTAGGCTATATACGAGTATTTTGATTCATCATCATCATCATTCATGAAAACGCGGTGAAATGGCGGAGTGCAGCCAGTAATCTATACTAAAATTATAAAGAGGAAAGATTTTTATTTTTGTAATTTAGTATGTCTAACAAACAAAATTTTTGGACTATTTATCATCAGAGACGATCAGGCTGCTCAATTTTTAAATAAGGCATAGTGACATGGCATTATTATGTGTAATTATCCAGGTACAACTTTGTGGTGGGGAATGACGGACGTGTGTACGAGGGTCGTGGGTGGGTCGATGGCTTGGCAGCGCATACGCGTGGCTACAACCGGTGCTCGCTTGGTCTCGGCTTCACAGGTGAGCGCTCATTCAAATCAACTCTTGGTGGGGTAAATAATATACCAACCAATACAAAGGGTGGCAGTATCAGTACTACGGACGTAGTACGCAAACACCACTGGATACTGGTAACACTATTCACTCTTATCGGATCATATTGTGGATACACGGTTTCGGGATAGTGTGCTCGACCCCAGACCTAGCTTTCTGATCCGTAGTCTGGTCATATAGTTTTATAAAACGACAAACCTTAGTAAACTAAGGAATGTCCATCGAATAAGTCAATTCTTTGTTTCATAAGACTATTTATAAGTTCCTTGATATTGTGATAAGATTTATATTGTGATAAGATTGTGATTGTGATAAGATTGCTTTTTGAAGACAAAAGTCTTTGATCAGTGTATTGCTAGTGATATCTTTTGACACTGAAACGTGGTATCTTGCTATAGGCCTAATGAGTTAGCTTAAAGTTGCACAGCGAGCTATGGAGTGAGCTATGCTCGGGATTTCTCTACGTGTTCAATTCAAAAAAGATCCGTAGACCAATGAAAGCCATCACAGCCCAGAGGGTAACCCAGTCGAAGTGGCAGTAGATAGGGCACATAGCACGCAGAACTGATGAACATTAGGACCGGAACGTTCTGAAGTGGAGGCAAGCGCAGCGTACCTACGCTATGAGATATATAGGTCGCAGGACGACGTTCCGGTCGTTTTTAAAATCTATGGGCCTCTCCCATAGATTTTAAAAACGACCGCTATGTTCAAATGTTCCTAAAGCTGAGATGATCATGATGATGGTGATGATGATGATGATTATCCATAAATAAAGTGGTCAATTATAGTGAGCCACGCTAATACATTCTGTATTTGGCTTAAGGTAGAAATGAAAAATCTACGTAGGTATACATAATCAACCCAGTATGTTTCCACTGATGGGACTTGAGCCTTCCTCTCAGAGAGACGATCTGGAACATAATCCACCACGCGGACCACCACGTCTTGGTGGATAGGCCAGCCCATGTCGAAGTTTTCAGGCCACCTGAATACCTTCGACATAGACTGACGGCTGTTTTAAGACAAACAAACGGGGACCGACGGCTTAACGTGCCCTCCGAAGTACGGAAGCGCTCAGTTGAATAATGCTACTAGCGGTCACCATCCAACTCCTGACCTCAGCAAGCGTTGCTTAACTTGTTGATCAGTTAAGATCGCCAAGTTAGGCTCCGCTGCGAGCGCTTCATATAATATACGTGGATTGTATTCTAGTGCCTTTCTACATGGATATTATTAGTACTTTGAAGCAATATCTGAAGGCAATGCCCTATTTTGCCCAGAAGAGTGCCAGCCGGATTGGAACGAAACCGCTTTTGGTGGTATTTCCGGGCCACGTAGGGAATAACACATCCGGAATTTGTACAATATATTTTATCATTCCCTTTAATGGTACTCAATTGATGTGTAAAATATGCTGTCCTTTCTATAACCAAACTTACTCTCTCTCTCTCTCTCTCTCTTTGTAGCATAACAATTTCAACTCTCGATGCTTGTCAATATATGTTTTCCACACACAATCCACAATCTTTTCACGCTGTTCCCTACTCATTGTCACTTACCACATACTTCTCAACGACCTCAGCTCTACTGCATCATTATCATATACATACTCTAATCTATGATCATTATTTTATAATGTAGGTATGGTAGCTTTTGCCTCCAACGCAGGATGTTGCGCTTATAGGTACGGTAATCAATCAATCATTTATTGCACACATATGTACAAATCTTCGAAAGACACAAGTGTGTTATGTGCGAAGGTAAACATATGACCTTAATAGCATGGACAAACTATACAACTTGTATAGTTTGTCCATGTTAATAGTAACAAAATTATTATAGTGGTAGCAAGTAAGATATTAAAGGACGAGGATATGAGACCGAATCATTCGCTTCCGTCCACTTGACTCCCCTAATGAAGCTGAAATCATCCTATTACGATTTCTGGTCTTCTACCTCTATACATACAAAAATTGTTATTGTTCTGTTCATGAAGCAAACTTATATATTATATATACTGTACTGATTACGATACGAAAGATAAGATCCCTTGTGCATCTAGGGTCAACGTACGTTACAACCAAGCAAATCTCGACCTAATCAGACGATGAATACCTTATCGAAAGATGACTGGCAAGTTTTAAGCACGTATCTCATGTTTACAGGCGACTACCGGCGGCTGACCGGCGGTGCAGTTGCTACTGAGTTGCAGCTGAACCGCACGCTGCAGCTGCTAGAGGGTGGTGTGCGAGATGGCTTCCTGCACCCGGACTACGTGGTGATAGCCGCTTGCGACCTCAAGTCCACTGATAGCCCTGGGGATGATCTCTACGACGCGTTGCGCCAGTGGCCACATTTCAACACCGATCCGAAACACTATTACGATAGAAGCTGCGAGGATATATATGCTGAACTGGCCGCCCTTGACAACAAACCTACCTCCAGCGCCGGGAAATCCGGTTCACGATAATACATTCTGGCTGGTGGTAGTGCTGCTCACGTCTACGCTCTTTAGAACGTTTGTGTGCGCCGTTCCCGAGTGCCGGCTTTACACGAGAACTCGATGATTATTCTAGTCGATTATATAACGTATTATTAAGTATACTAAACAGAAACAGTAGGGACGTATTTGTAACGTTATGGTTGTGATGAATGAAGGAAAATAAACAAAATATTATATGCAGCTAAACTATTCATTTGTTTCGTGGTTTTAAAAACTTATTTGGATGTTATTTATATTGATTTTATTTTATATTCTGTTATGCTTCCCTTTAGAGGAATAAGCCATTTCTTATTGATTAAGTTTCTGAATCTTATTTTTTGTGGGCATTGAAAATGATATACCGCACAACCGTGCAAATATGAGCTGACGTAATTATTTCATTTAGGTTGACCGTGAAACACCCAGGTTACCTTACTAGTGTTCCCTGAAGAAAATAACTACTGACCTAGCTTTCCTTCTACTCATTTTTTACTTCGGTGACGAGTCGGCAAGTTGGGACTGATGCTAACGGCCATTTTATCTGGCTCTGCTTGTGGCAGTAACATTGTCATCCAGAGTCGAGAGAATTCGTATTACCCAGAATGCAAGCAAAATCATATCTTCTATGAGAAGTTAAAGTATAATATAACTATAGCGTGTAACAAACATCAATACGGAACCCTGTAAACGAGTTGAATATTTATGAAATAATGTTTGGTAGTGCAGCGGGGAACGGCAATGTATGGAAATTCTATATTCCCCACTGCACTAACAGCTGGTAGTGCACTACCAGCTGGTAGTGCAATAAAAATTCTCTTCTGCACTACCAGTAGTGGAGCTTGGTAGTGCAGCGGAGAATGACTGGTCTAGAATTTTGCCGAGGGACACTTACTTACCTATGGACGCGGGTGACTAAGGAAATCCAAAATGTACTTGCGAGATAAAGTTGTTGTAGTTGCTAAGAAATTGTAATGAGAAACATGCTACGTTAAAGGTCATATATTTGGGTTAATATATCGGGTATACATATGTGGTATAAGAACCTTACTGAATGATGATTCAAGCAATGGTTGATGAAGATGTAATTGCATGAGTAGCTGAAGTGTTTCGCGAGCCGAGCGAGCCAGGCGCATCCCGAGCAGTGTTAGCGCTGGCAGCAGCTGCTGCTTGGTCGATGGTACGGTTCAGCAACTCTATGTGTCGCAACTGGCGCACAACGAGGCGTACGTGCGAATCGCGCAGTGCACGAACCCCGCCAACCCACTCTTCCACGCAAGTCCCGCTGCTGCCACCATAGCCAACACTGCTACGTCTCTCACCAGTGCCTTTGCCACCAGTGCCGCCCATTAGCTTGCTTTCTGTAATGTAAATACCATTACTTGTATATTTAATACTAGATATGTGTCCATACATGAATGGGATAAATTATAACAACCGGCACTACTCTGAAAATAGATGTAATAGCAATAAGGATGTAAATAGTAATGTAAAATTAATAATTAATAGAGATGACATCATTGGTTGAGTGAGCGAAGCAAACTAAATGTCTGCAACGACACGCCTAATTTATTTTCGTCGGTCCGGATATTGGTACTCGTGTACTAGTCGTATTTTCCAACTAGTGGATGAAATTTGATATACGGGAGATCACCCTTGACTGTATCTGTGCTTTTTAACTTCCGCAATAAAAAAACGCAAAATCCATCAAACATAACTTCAAAGATCGTTTTTGTGAGCAGGCCTTCAGATTCTACAATGCCGTAGTTTTTTTAAGAAATCGGTGTTTTTTGAGGGATTTTGTTATTAGGAAACTGTACAAGCACGAAGCCCACCCAACGTTAAGCGGTAACCCCTGCCTAGATCAGATGTATTTCCTCACAAGTAACTAACTGCATTGCGCGCGTAACTTTACCTTTGTATGCCTGTAATTTCGCCGGCAACCATACCTTCAGACCATAACACAGTATTGCGAACTTTACTGATTCACGGTAGAAAAAAGTATGGTAACAGTAATACCCCGGACCAACTCATTCACTCCTGTGCTCCATTTTCGCTCCCATTCTTCCTCCTTCCCACTCCGCTTCCACTGCTCTTAAACGGTGTCAGCAGCGGCCATCCATCGGCTATTTTGATATCATCATCAGAACTACTATTATAAACCGACCTGACCGAATTTCAGTCAATAGCAGAAACAACTGAACTATTGTAAATAGACGATCATAATACCTTTACCTGGTAGCCTCCTCTTAAAGTAGTCATGTTTCAACCTTACCATTAAATTTGGTACCACCACGTCAATATAGCAAGCTTAAAATAATAATGGATTACGATAGACGTTTGGATGACGTCGTATCAAATATTACACTCAATTCGCGTACCTACTTTGAAGTTACTTTTGACGTTGAGATGCATTGTTCCAATGTTATTTTTTTAATATCCGTACTCCCATCTTTTATAGTATTAATATTGAAACCTTGCCATTATATTTGGTTGACCGTTTTGTGTCAGTGGGAGTACGATAGTAAGTATGATTATTCTACGCTTATTACAAAACGCTTCTGATTTATGATAGTTTCGTAAAAAGTGGGAGTAGACCCCCTGGAGGCCCTGAAAGTAACTTAAAAGCTCTAGACTCCACAAATATGGACTGTCAATGTAATGTGCACAATATGGCTTAAGCAGGTATCCATTATCAAATCTCTTGCGCCGAAAAAATATGATATTATTATGGACATGTGCAGACGCAGAAAGTATGATAGCAACCATCTACTTGGGACGGTATCTTATTCGTTTTGGGGGCGATGAGGCCTGCACTGACGTCCCGCTTGGGGTGTTTTATGCCTTCCCCCCTGCCAGCATTTACTCAAGCCAGCCTTACTCCTTCAAATAGTGGAGTATGGCCTTGGGTCGCTGGCACAACTGCTCCAGTGTAGTTTGAGATGTTGTATGAACAATCAACGATGATGCTGATGATGCATCATGCGTTCTGGAGTGGACCTCCAGTAATCCTGTTTTTGCTCTAATATCTTCCGTAGCCCTGCAGTGCAGCAGCACATGCTCCACAGTCTCGTCTTTCTGCAGACAACCTCTACATAGTGGGCTGTCCCTATCTCCAATCTTGTGCGACTGGTAATTTAGTTTACAGTGACCAGTGACGATGCCCACCATTAGGCGAAGGTTTTGACGTTGTAATCCTAGTAATTTGTTTGTAGTATTTTTACTTAGGATTGGAAACATGGATTTCGCATGTATGCAGTTCTTTCTGTCATTTGGAACGGTATATTCAATCAGTAAACTATCAATACCTACTTTTACAAGATATTTCCAGTTTAACTATCTGAACATTTAGCCAGATAGTCTCAATAGATTTCATGAAATACTAAGAGTTAAAAAACGTAGCAGTACAAACGCAGGTCATTTTGATGTGTATGTAATTTTTTTAACACAACGGGAAAAGGAGCATATATATATAATAATAATAATACAATAACACAGCCGGAGCTTTAAAATCCGATTTGTTATTCCTATGATAATAATGAAGTAAATACTAACCATTGCCGTAAACCCTTTTTGATAAACTGCCATCTTCTTCAGTTCTGTAAAAAATAAATAAAATCTGTCGCGAATGATTTGCGATAATGGATTCGTGTTGTAAACATAAATTTACGCTTCGTCGCACAAACTGTTACTTATTTGTGCCTACTGGATTTACGTCATCATCATCATCTCAGCCGTAGGATGTCCACTGCTGAACATAGACCTCCCCCTGGATTTTCCAAAAGGACCGGTTGGAAGCGCCCTGCATCCAACGTCGTCCTGCGACCTTCATCAGGTCGTCTGTCCACCGTGTCGGTAGACGACCTACGCTGCGCTTGCCGGTCCGTGGTCTCCACTCCAGAACCTTTCGGCCCCATCGGCCATCTGTTCTGCGTGCTATGTGCCCTGCCCACTGCCACTTAAACTGGCTAACCTTCTGGGCTATATCGGTGACTTTCGTTCTTCTACGGATCTCCTCATTTCTGATTCGATCACGTAGAGAACCCCCGAGCATAGACCTCTCCATAGCTCGTTGTGCGACTTTGAGCTTGCTTATGAGGCCCATAGTAAGAGACACACATTGGTCTAAGATTCTTGTCTTAAGGTACTGAGGTGTTTTTGACGAGAAGACTTCGCGAAGTTTCCGGAACGCTGCCCAGCCGAGTTGGATTCGACGTGAATGACCTTTTCTCGAAGTTGGACCTGCCTAGTTTGATTGTCTGTCCTAGGATAGATGTATTCGTCAACAACTTCGAGAACTTGAGATTTGAGTTCCCAACTGATATTGGTCAGTGATTGATGTTTCATGGCAAATACCCCCTACACAATAGAAAATAAATTAAACGGTTATTAATCCGACTTCGAGAATAATTAGTCCGCACGTTAAATTGCATAAAAACCATTTGAGCTTCGCTGCATTCGGTGACACTCTCCTCATCAAGATGGATCTAATGACGTATCATTCATCAAATCGGTTGAGCCGTTGGGTAGGGACTTAGTCGCGGGCATACGAACGGGCATGCTTACATACGTACTTATATACAGCTCTAACACATAACCCTCGTTTTGTTCTTCGCCGCAGTGAGATTGCAAAAGAACCTAGCAGAGATACAGAAATGAGTGAACATAACAGCAATCAAACATGACATAACATAACAATTCGTTTTTTTGAACTTTATACTAAATATGGTCAAATTGTTGTGATTATAGTAATATAAAAACAATAAAATATTATGAAAACCAGACAGCAGCGTGTTTATATAGTACTCCGATTTTTCGTACAGCAGCTTAATGTGCAGCTATTCATAAGTACAATTAATTTTAGATGCTCTTTAAGCTGCTATACGAAGTAAAGGTCAGTACCAAAATTTGTAATGTTTGATTCATTTATACCGTGAGTGTTCTGCACTCTCCTTGAAAAATGCCACCTGATGTGGTTCAAAAAATCCGACTTATTAATTGAGGCATAACATATTAAAAAAGGCTAGGTAAAAAATAACAAGGTAGTTACGCTTGTGTTTGTACGGCAGTGTTGCGGCAGAGGTCAGCAGTGTGTTGGCGGTCAGCAGCTGCTGTGGTGACTGAGGTGGTGGCAGACGACCGTGATCTGGAAAATCACTCCATTATAACGTTTGCAATATAAGTTTAGCTTCAAATTACTTTTTTCTCAAGACGTGAAAGTCATACAGATCAGTTGGTTTGGCCATATTTAATCACAACCAGGGTGGCTATTCTCTTAGCTACTGAGCAATTGCCACACTACTGCAACGCTTCTGCGATTGTACTGCTTCTAATGTCAAATTCGGTATTCTGTTATATGTTGCTCTCAATTGCAATTGCGTCGCTATTGTATGGCCCATAGATTAATCAGACTATATCTATGGCCGTGCAACGGCTTGCGAATGTTGCCACTTAAATAAGATTGAAAACTTGTAACAATTAAAATCATTCTAAACATCAATACAGGGGTTTTAAAGCAAAAATACATTAAATAATTATTTTGCTATCAAAACACTGTCAAAATATCACTGAAACTGAGTTTTTAATACTTCTTTGTTTACTTTATAATTGAACTCACGTGTTTGTACATTTGCCATTCATCAAGTTAAATACTCGTAGTTATGTAATACATAATGTTGCATCAAGTCACATAATTATTCAAGTCATCATCATCATCATCTCAGCCATAGGACGTCAACTGCTGAACATATGCCTCCCCATAAATTTCCAAAAGGACCGGTTGGAAGCGGCTGCATCCAACGTCGTCCTGCTACCTTAGTCAGGTCGTCAGTCCACCTTGTCAGTGGACGACCTACGCTGCGCTTGCCTGTCCGTGGTCTCCACTTCAGAACCTTCCGGCCCCATCGGCCATCTGTTCTGCGTGCTATGTGGCCTGCCCGTTGCCACTCTTTTGGGCTATGTCGGTGACTTTAGTTCGTCTACGGATCTCCTCATTTCTGATTCGATCACGTAGAGAAACCCCGAGCATAGCCCACTCCATAGTTTGTTGTTCAAGTTGTCAGAGTCAAGTCACAGTTACACAAATAAGTCCTTCATCAAGTCACTGTCCTCTTTAAGTTACGTTCTAGTAACGAAGTGGTTCCATTACCAAGACTAATTACCATCGTCTCATGATTCTAGTCACTTTGCCTACATTCGTGCACCATTACGAACATTTAACGGTTAATAATCCATCACTACTACAAGCCAACAACACAAAAACACAAAAGTAGAAAAATTAAACAAAATAAACGATAACCATAATTTCTGCCCGGCTTTGTCCCGCCATCTTTTTAATACTTTTATGAAGCATCAAATACACTAGAAATAATCTACATCGTCTTTGGCTCAAAAAAAAGTCAACAACTACCGATGTCTCAGAGTAAGTATATACATAATATATAGAGTTGTCACGGTAGTAATAATACACTTAGCAAGTGTGCCAAACATTTGTAAGAGATTTTTGTAATTCTAGTGAAATCTGAGTTTACGAGTACAATACAACGGTCGGTAAAAAAACGGCCTTGTATTGTATTCGATATACATGATTTGTTAAATACTAAAATATATATTTTTAGACCTTATTTTTACCTTGTTAATAAATATAGATTATACCAAAACTTGCATGACTGCAACAATGTAAAGAAAATACGAAATAATTCAGATTCAGAGATAATACGTAAATTAGCCCAAGAAAATATCGTTTTTTTTTGTTTGAGATATCTTTATTTCTCATAAGAAAATATTTCACTTACATGAGAATAGCTTAAACATTATATTATTATTGTGGTCATACGATACAAAACATTTTGTATTTTAGGGTAGTGTGACAAAATTCAATAGTTACGTGTTGTTTAGTTCGATACTGGTTTTGCACACAGAGGTTGGTCAACTAACATTACATAGATCAAGCGTATCTGGAAGTGGCTCAAGCGTACTAAATAAGTTTTTTTTTTTTTTTAAAGAGTTTATTATTATGCAGAAACTGGGCAATCATATAAATTAAGTTTATTAATTTAAAACTTAATTATTTTGTTATATTATTGTGTCAAGTGTGTACTATGTTTAAATATAACATTATAATGGAGATGATAAAAAAAATGATAAAAAAAATGTATTATATTAAATTAAATTATTCATTTAAAATTTGACAATATCCTATTATTATATTTATTATTATATATATATTGTTTGGATATACCATTATATAGTAAAACTTGTGTAAGAGTCACGATGCAGTTTAGCATTCTATGTTGATATCGCTACTGGATTTTAGTGATAATTTACTTGTTAAGTATTTTAAATAGTAACTCATATTGGATACTCGATAATCAGCAACGCAAAGGGTAAACACACAAAGATTATATAGAAAAAGATAAGTAGCAAATATGTAGATTTTGTTTACATACCTGAAACCACAGAGCGTGTACCTACCTAGTATATACAAATACATGGTTTCTGCATGACCTACTAATATTATAATTATTATGGTTCTTATGTTTAGATTTTTTTTCGCTATTACACCTCAACAACTGAACA
This sequence comes from Selenia dentaria, assembly GCA_917880725.1. Classification (NCBI taxonomy): domain Eukaryota; kingdom Metazoa; phylum Arthropoda; class Insecta; order Lepidoptera; family Geometridae; genus Selenia; species Selenia dentaria. Next base: position 43,588,425 of record OU862876.1, read on the forward strand.
AATTTGGATGAAATTTAGAAGCTAGATTAGATGTGGCACTGGCTTATCGAGTTAGATACTTTTTATCACCGTTATCGATGGATGATGGTGATAAAAAGAATACCACACGGGCGAAGCACGGGGCACATCTAATTATTGATTTTACATATTAAAGCTTATTATAATAAACTTTGAGTGTTCATTATATAATATTTGAGAAGCTTTTTATATATTTTCATAGATTTCGAATCTTTTATATCTCTAAGCAATTTATTGTACAGTTTGGCAACTTCATACATAATACTTTTTACCATAATTCGTTCGTGGGCTAAATAAATTTAAGTCATTTACCCGTCTCAGTCTCATTGTATGTGTTTTTTTTAGAATTTTTCGTATAAGTAAACAATTATAGTATAAATAAGTTTGGTAGATATTCATTACTTTAGTTTCCTTGCAAAGTTTTTGTGTGGGTGTAAGATAGTCATAGCGGAATAGCACTTTTAATAGTTTATTTTGTGCAGTTTGAAGTATTTCTAAATTCGTTTTTGCGGCTGTACCCCAAACCTCTATTAAATAATCAATATGTGGTTTTACCAATGCATGATATATAGTATACCTTATTTGTCTGGGAAAGCAGCGAACACTACCTTTCAGTGCTCCTGTGAGTGATGTTAATTTTGATTTAATCTTGTTTATATGAGGAAACCATGTCATTTTGCTATCTAAGATAAGGCCTAATTTTTTTTCATATTAATTAATTCACCAGAATAGAATTTTGTAGCATTAACCACTCAAATTATGTAGGTAAGTAAAATAAATCCAGGTAACGTTTTTCCTAGGCATCATGAATACTTCAGAAATAGGGTTGTTGACCTTTCTTTTTATTGTACCTACGTTAAATTAATCAGGACTATACAGAAATACACACTTGGCAGATTTTTAAATATTTTTTAAAGAATTCTAAACTAAAAAACTATGTTCATATTTCAACTTTTAAAATTGTGCTTAAGAGGCATTTCACATTTTAATGCGCGTAATCGTAGATTTTAAGCGCTTAATTTACTATCATAGGAAAGATTCACAAATAGTTGAATAATTGAAATAAATAGAATAATCTGTCCCCTTTTCAGTTAATGTACCACATTTACAAGCATAACTTTAATTATTTTGTAGTGACCAATCTCCCGCACCTCGTTTTACGAATTAAATGGAATATAGCAAACTTCAGAGTTCTATCTCTTGTATAAAAACTCATCAGATTAACTAAACAAAAAAATCGTTTCATCAGGAATATAATCTTGTTGACACACAGTGTACTAGAATATCGATAATTGATCTACATTATAGAAAAAAAAAATAAAGATCTTTCGCCAATTTCCACGAATTATATCAGCAGTTTAACACGATGTATTGCGTTAAATAAAGTGTAATTCCAAACTGATATTATATCAAAAGAAAGTACATTCTTCAATTAATCTGATCTCAGTTAAAATATGATATTAACTCTGCTTTGTTAGACACGAAAAAATATTTAACATAAGTCTAAATGATTATAAATTGAATCGACAAGAAATTGATTGTTTACTCATTCCAAAGCCACAGTTTTTAAAATGAGTGCAAGTATCAAAATATGTTACTCACAGTCACGCTATTCCGTCGTCACTTCTTTCGCCTGTGTAAGCGATGCGCTGGCATTTACCTAAACTTCAGAAGAGTGATTTTGTGAAATGGCTCTTAAACATTATTCAATGGCGGCCAATACGTCGTATGACGTCACTAAGGCAAAAACTAACAGTGTTGTGATTATACTCGTAATTCGTTTTGCTCGTTTGAACATGCAGATGGCGAGAAAAAGCCAACAATGACGATTATAATTTATGTTCTTTTGTGTTGATTTTTAAGTTTTGACGTGTAATAGTGTTGGATTATTATAAGTTGATGTTCACAACGGTGCAGTTGAGTGTCAGGTGGTCAGTGAAGTGTATAAATTCATAAAACATTATTTTTGCTTTTTTTCATCAATCGTGTTAGCAAGTTTTAGTAATGAATCCACGTGACTCATACAAAACAGCAGTTACATCCTCGACCTTATCTGTATTAGTGGTAGGGCTCGATATAGACAGTGACCGGTTGGCCGGTATTATAATGTCGCGATAAGACGGCGTGCAAATAGTACCCCTTGACCTTGACCGTGCGCGGGCCACTGCAGTAGGCATTGGTGCAGTTACCTGTTTCTTATCTGCACATTCCGGAGTCAGCTGTTTACTCGGAGTTGTATCGATTTTTTTGGTTCAGGATTAGTTGAATGCCGACGTGTATTATTGGCCATGTTATTAAAAGCAGTTTATCTGGGTTAAAGACGTTCGCAGATTATTTATATCAGCACAAATTTTTGTCTGTAAGCTAGTCATTTCCACTTTAGAAGCGACATCATTACGTAAACTCCATAGTTCTGCTTTCATACCTGCCATGTCCTTTAGTAATTTAGACACATCAACATGATTGAAAGTAACTGGCGGCAAACGACTTATATTTCTCGCCACAAATATGGGTTGCACTGTCGGGTCACATTCTTTGAGAATTTTGATAACATCTTTCACATTCTTTTTACTTTTATCGTCACCTTTTCGAGTAATGTACCTGGAACTACCTTCAGGTAACGCTTTAATTAACGTTTATGAAACCAAACCTTAGAAATTACTCCTTTTAATTGTAATACAAGTACTTCAGTTATGCGCAAAGCGACGGTGACTCTACAGCAATATAACACCATTAGATGATTTTAGGTATATTTTTTTTTACCAAAAGTAGGCAGACGGCCCACCTGATTGTATTCTTGGCAATATCAGGCAGGCGGCCCACCTGATGGAAAGTGGTCACCGTCGATTATAGAAGTGTGCAACACCAAGGGCATTGTGAAGACGCTCTTTTTAAACAAAGTATATTGTAGCGCAGAGGGAAAACCTCGGTGGGAAGTTTCATCCAGATTTTTGTTGTACTCGGAATAATCTTCTCAAGAATCGTTGCGTAGTTGAGCTAGGTAGCTCAAGGACCTCTCTTTGTCTACCATCTTAACCAAGATGGTCGGCGATGAGAGGTCATGATGTTGCAGAGAGAGGCCGAGGAGCGAGAAAGAGAGAGATCCCTTCTCTCTCCCGCTCCGGAGAGCGCGAACACGGAGGCGAGCCGATCGGGCTCGCACTCCGTCTCCGCTCAGAGGACCTGGGGCGTTGGCTGTGGGGATGGCCGGTGCCCCCAATTAGGGCTAGGTCCTTTCGAGGTGTGGATGGCCAGCGTGTTCCAGGGCATCCCACGAGATGGTAACGGGGAGGGCTCTCTACACCCTCCCCAGAGGCTGGGCCTGCCTAGGTGGGCAGCGACGTCGGTGAATAACGCAAGTGGTCCTACGCCCCCCGCCAATAGTCGATGAGGATAGAACACCGCAGAGTTTTGGTGGGCATGCCGCCCTTCTGGCGTAGACTCCCACACGCGCACCAGCTCTCCCCGGAGCTGGTGATCAGGGTCTAAAATCTTTCTCTGCGAAAAAAAAATAAAAAAAAGGTAGCTCAAGGTGTCCCAGTGCGTTCCTATGGAGATCCTGGGGTCATCTATAAGACATCGAAGAAGACCACCGAGGGTGTTTTAGTAGGAATTCCCACATAACCCGGACTCTTCCCATAATGTCCGGGTACCTTATAAGGTTTCCCCCTCGTAAACAAAAAAAAAATGGTAGCTTAAGGTAATAAGGGTGAACATCCCGCAGATGGCGAGCGGTGCGGTGCTGAAACGGAGGCGTTGGCATCAGATCAAACAGTTCCTCCGAACACTCCACAGACGGTATAAATAAAAAAATATGTATACGGTATATAAGTGTCTACGTCTTATGTTATTGACCACCAGATTGTAGTACTTTCCCTGATGCCAAGTGACATCGTTATCCGTATCTACTTAATATTAAACTCACATTTTTGAGAGAGGAAGTCTACGAAAAGGTAAAGCACCACCAGCTGGAGCAAACCTCCTCTCACGTTCCTCATCCCCAGCGATTCTTGCAGGACCTTGTGGCAGCGGTAGCTGAGCTATCAAATTCCGGAGCAGGCTTCGAACTCTTCGGCGGTTACGTACTCTCTAAATACGAAAATAATTAATTATAATAAGAATTATTTTAAAAGCACTAAGCATGTTCTCTTAGACAACAGAAGACAAAAGTCTTCGACCAATGTGTGTTACCAGTGATGACTTATGGCACTGAAACGTGGTCTCTTACTATGGGCCTCATAGATAAGCTCAAAGTCGCACAACGAGCTATGGAGAGGGCTATGCTCTGGGTTTCTCTACGTGATCGAATCAGAAATGAGGAGATCCGTAGAAGAACGAAAGTCACCGACATAGCCCAGAAGATTAGCCAGTTGAAGTGGCAGTGGGCAGGGCACATAGCACGCAGAACAAATGGCCGATGGGGCCGAAAGGTTCTGGAGTGGAGACCACGGACCAGCAAGCGCAGCGTAGGTCGTCCACCGACACGGTGGACAGACGACCTGAGGAAGGTCGCAGGACGACGTTGGATGCAGGCAGCTTCCAACCGGTCCTTTTGGAAAATCATGGGGGAGGCCTATGTTCAGCAGTGGACGTCCTACGGCTGAGATGATGATGATGATTTTCTAAGCTCACGTTTAAAAGTTGTTCCTTTGAAATGAAATGCCTCTATGAGCTTCAGTGTCACAGGTGCCATAGTTAGTAATTACTATTGTTTATTCCCTGTTGTGTAATACCAACGTTTTTCGACTTTCTGTCTCAACAGAGGCCTTATCCGCTATGACCATTGAAACACATAGCTATATCAACACGTTACGATCTATTCAGGAATGAGGCCCCAGATGAAATATTGTTACATAATATAGTATACTTTACTTGTACTAAAAAAATATTGTAGTTAAGTCTTACGTCTCGTGTGGCAAATGTTTTGTGAGGTTCTTGCGCAGGCCACATCACCAGGCGCAATGGTTCGGACGGTGGTGTAGAAGAGAAATACGCGGTGCTCTTGACTTCAGCGACATCTGCTCCTTTTCTCGGCCCGTCTCCAATGGTGACGGTGAAGGTGGATGGTGCGGGCACCGGTGTAAACGGCAAAGACGTACGTGTTACTTGCGACGAAGGACTGCAGAATCTCTTGGCTGCCCCTATACGTGTATTATCCGTCCTATACGAACGCATATTAAGTGTTAACAAAATTATGCGCTGCGATTCAGTGTTTAACCCGTCAAGCTGCCTTGGCATACCTGTATGCCAAAAAACATTCCGTAAAGCCGCATACCTGTATGCCAAGGCCAAATCAAATAAGGATCCAATTAAAAATGTTATCTATTCAAATATACAATAGATTTCAGCTAATGTTTAGTTTTTTTGATGCTGTAAAGGACCTGGAAAAAAATTTTACATAACAAATTATCATGTGAAAGATACCAGATCGGTAATATCAACGAAAAAGCGACAGTCACTTGTTTTTTGCGGGGTTTTTGCAACTCTGGTTTGCAAATTTGATTATAGTCGGGAGCTTACTAAGTTAAAAAAATACATACATAGTCAATTTAGGTGGGAGCTTAGTAATTTAGATATTTATTTCGATCACTATCAATATATACAACTACAATAAAATTGTAACGTAAGGTTTGTTCGCTACCTACGTAATCAGCAAGCGTTTGAATGTTCGCGGTGGCGCGGTTGCCATGGTAACGCCGCTGATAGTACAATAGAGTGCCGCACTAGTGTTATGGCGCTGAGAGTAAAAAGGAGACATTGTAGAGTGAGAATACAGCTGTTTACGTTCATGTAACCTATAATTCTATATTTTTGTAATTATCAAGTATGTACCTGATACCTATGCTCGTGTTGTGAAACTAACTTAATAAACTACATACATTGTGTGAATTCAAGAGGTTGTTATTTCGTAATCTTGACAATCCTCCGTTACCATCACCTACCTAACTCAAGCCACTACATACAAACAAAATTATTTGGAAGAAGAAATTAAGAAAACGCATTTAATTCTACACACTAAAAAGAGCATTGGTATTTTTTTTTAATATACTTGTCACTAAACTGCCCCAATCAGCATTATACTAGTTGTGAACGAGTGTGGGTCTTACGGCTGGTTTGTGACGTCACGGAAGGATATACTACAACTATTATATAACCTTTATTAATTGTAAAATAACAGATTGTTTTAGCGCAGACACATAAAAAAAGACTGTATAAAATAAAATATTAACGCTGCGATTGCTTCGTTATGACGCGCCAATTTCCTGCATGTCCTCGCCAGATTATCATTAGGGTGCTTTTTCACCAGAGATGTGCCATGCTGCGTTGTTTTGGATGCGTTTGATATCCACCAATTATATTTATTAGTTCATAATCCATACAGAACTGGTGGAACGGATTCAACTAAGCTATATAATTATAAGCTAACTAAGTTTTTTTTTATATGGAAGAATGCGTGCTATGGATGCTTGTAATGGATGCCTGCTATGTATGCGTGCTATTGATGGTCATGAGTGGCGTAGCTATGCCAAGAGCAGGGTACCTACAGTAGGCCCGCGTATCCTCCTCGCGCAGCTACTTTTTCGGGGCGCATCTTCATATATGAAGCGTAGAGAGCTATGCAGCGAGGCGAGTAAGATGTGTCATAGCACATCATTACCATCAGTGAAAACGGTCACAAAGTTTCGTAGCATAGCTTTCACATCCTCGCAGCATAGGAGAATAGCACATCTCTGGTGGAAAAGCAGCCTTAACCGTAAAGTTTAGTCATTCGTTTCGAAATGTGTGTTCCTACTGAGCTGCCTGCCGGTACGTTTCTATGCACCATGGCTGCCTTCGACCATTCGGTACACGTTACTAAGATTTGTTATCTATAAAATTAATAATTTCAGTGTATACAATAATAAGGTTATGTAGTAAAATACGTGTGCTAGAGGACAAACGCTTAGAGTTTAGAGTACACCTCATGAAAGAAGTCCTATAGACGCGGCGCTAGTAGTCATCCATGAATGTTACATTGTATAGAATTTTAGTTAGTTCCCCTAATTATCCGCGAGAATTATTTCGTGGCGCGGACTTTATGTCGATCTGTATTTCTTTTTTTTACGTTTGTATGTTTACCATTCCTCGAGTTAATTGTATAATGTTAATACTTGCATAGTGCTTTAGTTGCATAAAGTAAGGTTTTATTCAACTAGTCAGAGTCAAAATCACAGACATTTATATAAATCTGTCATAAACTCACTGTCCTGTCACCGTTTTACTAAAACGGTGGATGCCTTACTTTACTAAAGCTTTTGAATGCGAATGACGAGAAAACCATAAAAACAACATTTCATGATTTTGTACTATAAGCATACACTCTTGCACCATCATGAATTCTTAACGATTAAGAATCCACCACTATTACATGTAAAAATATTCGAAGAAACACAAATCCAGGGAAGTTAAACTAAATCAACGATAACTATTGTTTTTTCCCGCCATTCTTGTGATCTATGTTACATCAGAGGCCGTAGCACAAACCATTTGCGATAAAGTATTCATATGGTAAACGTGAACGTGTTAATCTACGGCGCACAATAGACTTGCCCTAGATAAATGACAGTTTCTGCTGGATGTCGTGAACGACATGAAACGTTACACTAACGCAGTTATTCGTGCTAGGCACACAGAAAGTGTGAATTACAAGCGGACGTAGCCGCACGCAGGCACGCGCGTGTTGAGGAACCCTGACGTCACCATATTCACAACTACTATGCATATTTATATTATACATTAAAGGTACAATTCCTGGCACGGTGTGTCGTGGAACAACTCACCGGACCGACGGTGATCGGAGCCGTAATCGTCTGCTGCAACTACCAGGACTGCCTGAAATCGACGCCCATTAAAAATATATTAAACTGGTGTGTAAGTTATAATAGGTACCTTAGATTTACTTACTTTACTGACTGATTACTTAAAACCTTCTTTATCGCCTTTGTTTTAAATTATATTGGTTATCTTACTCTCACTGCGATATTGTTTAGTGTTTTTCGTGCTTTAGCTATTTAAAAGTTACCTCCAATGATTTTTCTTGATTTTCTCGAAAAGTTTATTGAATTTTATTTGAGTGGTTATCTTGTGATTGCGGTCTAACGGCCGGTCCCAATAATCTATCTATCGCCGGTTTATCTTACTAGAGTTAGATATTAGACACTATTTGTATGGAAGTTATGTCAAATTTCTATCGGTAGTAAGGAAAACCGTGGATAGATAGATTATTGGGATCCTCCATAAATCTCTTAAAAATATAAACTTCATCTTTTTTTACCAAACTTCTGCTAAGAGATTCTGAATCCAACATACGAGTAGCGTTATTATCATCATCCTCATCTTTGCCATAAGACGTCCACTACTGAAAACATGCCACCTTAATAAATTTCCTTTTGGATAAGCAACCAGGCAGGCAGGCAGGCAAGCAGGGAGGCTTCAGCTGGTCGTTTTGGACCGGCTGAAGCCTGCTGGCCTCCAAATCGCCCTGTGACCCTTATCAGGTCAGTCCACCTTGACAGTGAACGACCTACACTGCTCTTGCCGATCCGTGGTCTCCACTCCAGAATCTCCCTAACCCTTCTACCATCAGGTCTACATACTACGTATGAGCTCTGCTCACTGCCATGTTAAGTGGCAAGTAACGTTTTAAAAAATATTGATTTCTTGTGTTTTTTTTTAAATCTCACATACCTCACAACCTTATAAACACACATACCAACTCGTGATGAGAAGTCGCCTTCACAAACTGAAGTCGGAAATTGGTAGGTCAGATCTGATATGTCAAGATCAGGATGTAAGGCTTCATCAAAGAACAGGTTTCTCGTGCCGTCCTGTATCGAAAGCAACTCGACAAAGGTGGTTGTGTCAGGAAGTAGACTGGCTCGCTCATTCTGTTTGACTCCGAGTGCGTACTGTTTCCTGTATAATATGAACATAGAATATACTCAATCTCGGAGGATGGCGAATGAGAAAAAGAGGTCATCCGATGGCAAACGGCCGTTTATAATCTATCTATCGTCGGTTTACCTTACTAGAGATAGATATTTGACACTATTTGTACGGACGTTATGTCACATTTCTATCGGTAGTAAGGAAAACTGTGGATAGATAGAATATTGAAAACGACCATTAGTCAGCAGTAAAGCGGTTAGCTAAATGCTGAAAAATTTTGTTTTTCATTTCGTTTGGTAAGCTAAAACATTTACTTACGCTGACTCATCGCATAACATTGTGTTAAAAAATATTTATTTTAAACAATATCCAAATAAAAAAACACACCAAATTTTATATACGTTTCTTGTTTCCACAAAATATTTTGACATAAATGTATAGCCACAGATTTGATATTTGGTAGGTACCTACCTAATCATTTTACAACCCAAAGAAGTTGCGCTTTTTTCTATGGAAAACCATAGAAAAAAGTATACATCCTAGCGTTAAGAAGTTTAAAGAATTCTATTGAAAGACTGTCACTTAGAATCACAGATAATGGCGGCCATACACGCAATGCATATAGGTACCACGAGATTTGTTGACTAAATTACCTTATATGTATTTGAAAATATAATGTATGTTCGTAAAAATTTACATAAATATAAATTAAATAGTGATCACCACACTTTTAATACTAGAAATACAAATAGGATAGCTGTACCTATAGTTTTAGACTTGCGAAGACTAATAAGTCATTCCTAGGAAATTGTGTGCGTTTTTACAATAAACTCCCAAAACACATAACTAAGCTCACAGATGGCAAATTCAAGTTGACTGTAAAAAACGTTTTAATAAAAAAAGCTTACTATAAAGTTCGACATTATATAGAAGATAAAGATGCTTGGAATACTCCACTTCTGGCAAGCTGTCACTCTGCCACCCATAAAATGTAATATTTGTAGTACCTAAGTAGAAACATCGTAAACATCTATATAAAAAGAATGGCCCCGAGTTTCTTGCCGCTTCTTCTCGGTGGGCTCTATATATTTTGGAACGCGGCGGTAGAGTCTTTAAAGTACATTATAATGAAAAGTTGACGTTCATAAGTACGCATTTGATGCCTAAATAGAATAAATGATTTTGACTTTGACTTTACCAAAGCGTGTAATCTATAGTAATGTTAGAAGAGGAAAGATTTGTATCTTCGTATGTAATGAATATACTTAAAAAGTACTGAACCCATAAAAAAATTATTTTGCCTTTAGAAAGCTACATTATTACTAAGTAACATAGGCTATTTTGATTCATCATCATCATAATCCGTCACCACGCGGGTGAAAACTTTGGAGCTGCTAGATATTGATAAAGATGTACAATATTGTGTCGATCTTTATAGAGACTGAACCCATTTAATAAGTTGACTGATACATTCATATATTTTAAAATAGTATTGTAAAGGTAACCGAATATTCATAATTTGAGTAGGTGAGAAGTACAAGTAAACATGAGCATGTGTGGCCATAGAAGAAGAAATACTCCATGGAGTGTATGGGTTTCTGCGCGGTAGCTATCAGTCTAGCAAATCCGATTCCAGTATCCTGCTCAAGTAAAGTGAAATGTGTGTAGACTAATTTATCTAAAGAAGTATCGTAAGTATTTCGTAATGTTTTCGTTGTAATAAGTATTTCGACTAGCAGGGCTATTATGTATATCAGTTGCTAACAAATGTTTATTGGAATCTTGAAAAATAGCTGCTCTATGTCAGTTTTGACAACTCCAGTAAGCAACAATGTAAGTAAGTTGATGACTGGCGCTGACAAAAGTGACATAGAGCCGTTATTTTTTTGATTTCAATCAATATTTGTTAGCAACTGAGATACATAAAGTCGTACAGTTTTCATGAGATTGGGTCATACAGACTCACGCCGAAACAGACTCATGCCTGTGTTCATGCTGAGAAGCCAGTTGTTCTCCGTTTGGTGTCGGTATTGTTGCCGCTTCAAAAAGTATTCTCGGACGAAAAAAGAGAATGCTATCACATTATTTTCGGTCTCAGTGCGAACTAGGAATCGAAATCAAATGCATACGTTTTTATACGTTAATAAAATGTGGAGCAGCTAATTAGAATTGAAGTTCTGTGTCTTTTTTTCTTTGCTCTTTGTTTAGTTTTAATAAGGTTATTCAATGCTAATGCACCTATAACCAAGGCTGCTGCACAGTCGTCCATCGCGGGTGGGAGCGAGAACAGTATGTGAGAAACATTATGAGTGGACAGTTTTGAATTCTCGCGAGAAGTCTCGGTGAGACTTCTTTCCGATACTTCTCGGCGTGTAGGGCCTAAAACTTTAATATAAAATTTAAATAATAATGAATAATTTCAAGATTTTTCTGTTATCCTAACGTTTGCGCCAGACGATCCTTCAGACATGCTGTCAAGCCGATCAATAGATGTCGCTCCATTACCATACGTATTATTTTTATTTCTGACGTTTAAATGACATTTATTTTGTGTTCTGACATTTTGTAATGAATTATATTAATTAAGTATATTTTTTATCATTAGTGTAAGTGGTGTATGTAACCGTTCTAGTTAAATAAGTAAATAAATAAATACGACGTTTATAATCAAATAGAGTTAAAAGTCGATGCTTGGACCTAGTGCCTGGGTGGCCTAGTGGTCAGGCGTCTGACACGGATAGTCGGAAGACGCACGTTATGATCCCATCCAAGGATGTGAAATTTTATCCCTAAAATTGCAATAGTTGGTATTGCTTAACAGGCGTTAGCGCTTTAAAAATCATATAATAAAAACACTTACGATTCTGAATATTACATACTTACCAACGACTGACGGAAACAAACTACAAAAGCTCTTACAGTATTCTATAGATCTCTACAAATACAAAATACTTATGTAAAATATAAATCCGTATATTCATTCCAAGATTTCTTTTTTGTCAATTATTATATTTATAGTTTAGGTATTTCAACTAAAAAATGATCCTTGATGCATCAATGCGCGTCTAATCGTATATCAGGTTTGTTGATCTAAATAAATGTTATCAAACAAAGCCTTATTGATTGTAAGCAACATAAACAAAGGTGCAATGACAACAACGATGCGTCATGCTTATCTATTAAAAGTGGCAGTTTATTAAATTAGATATCGCGTTTCCATTACCGTATATATCTATTTTCATTATTTTTCTTAGTTATACATGAGTAAAAGACGTTCAGAAGTGATAAAGAAATCATCACTAACTCGCTTCCGTTATTAAGTTCACATGTATTGGTAGCGATTCACTTGTTCAAAAAAACTAAACTAAACTACCGAACTCAAAATGTATTATAGTGGTCCTTAATCTGTTTACAATAAAATCCAAAATCATTTAACACTTAGACTGGCACTTCTAAAAATATGATTATTCTATTCAATTTTGGGTTATTTTAGGTTAGTTAAGCGAGCACCAAGTTACGTGACGGCTAAAATATGCCCACAATTGAAGAGAACTGTCTAATATTAGTGCTGTCATTCGGAAGTGTTGTACTTATTTGGATTTTAACCTAAACAAAATAAGAACTGACATAATTTAGAGATGATTTAGTTAAGACTATGCCTGAATTACTATGGGCTAATTAAGTCACAGAATTAGCTTATTTTTCTTATAGGTAGCTTTGCAGAGTAGCACAGTGCATGGGCCTAGCACGAATAACTGCGTAAGTGTAACGTTACGTGTCGTTCACGTGTAGCAGTACAAACTGTCATGTATCTAGGGCACACTGTGACACAGATAACTCATAGTATGAACGACGAAGCGTGATGCGTTGTGGTTTACGATACGAACACTTTTCCCAACTTTTATATTATATAACGGCGATATGCCCTTTAACACTTCGAACCTTGAAGCTTTTTGTTACTTGCTCTTGCGTCTCCATCCCCAGTCGGCCAATTAAGGCAAGTCAGGGGTCTCGTTTAGTCCCAGGGAGAATCAGGGCCACGGTGTCGCTACTCACCGACGGCTTGCCATAAAGCTGCCCTTGGGTTTTATTAATTATATTTATTATTAAATCTAGAGCCCCCGTTACACTCAGGGTCCAATATGCCACCCGTGACATAAGACACTGCTTTACTCCCTCGGTGTATAATCTACTATTAACGTATCAGTATGAGTTATCTAACGATATATTAAACTTTCACGGTTGTTTTTAACCAACATGTTGTTAGTTACGGGATGAAATCTGTAGTAATTATTTATAATGAGCTCCCGATATTTCGACGCTGTTGCAAACACCATGATCGTGGGACGACAGTCAGTCAGTCAGTCAGTTTTTATCCCGTAAGTAACAATATTGCTTATACCATTCCCTCTCTAAAAAGCTTATTGTATTCACTGAAAACAGTAAATAAAAAGATCTTTTAATCACTATTTTCGAGTTTGAATTTGGAACATACCAAAACAATCGATCACCATCTCAATGCAACTTGCTTGCTTGCTTGAATACTCGATACAAATTCCTTGCGCAAAGAATATTTGACATACAAACTCTTTGTGCAAATACTGAACACCCCTTAAGGTTTGATTGGTTGATATTTGTGACAAGGAGTTTAGCAATAGAATTAAAACTGTATTGTGTTCTTTGCTGCCATTACAGAAAAAAAAATATAATAATAATATTCAGAAAATACTTTTATGTTTAAATTATTCCAATTTTAATGTGCATATTAATTAATTTAACCTTCCCCATTTTCGTTTTTAAATGTCTATTTTCGCATAAGTTATTTCTTTTTCTCGTAGTCATGGTATAAAGTATAGTATGCAACTCTTGAATAAAACGGGTTTATATCGAGGGCCATGAATCACTCGCATCGCTCAGGATTCTAACACTTGAATAACTCGCTACGTTCGTGATTCAATCATCACGAATCACTCCCTCCGGTTGTGATTCAGTCGTTAGAATCCTTCGCTTACTCATGATTCATCTATAGCCCTCGCATTGAATCCGTTCTTTATTCACTAGGGCCTTTATTAATAAACGTTGCGTAAACATAGATTAGGCGTAACATGCTTTGTCTTGCTTTCACGCGTGACATTTACTGCAAGCGAAAAATTGACAGATAGATGTTTTAACTACTCCGGGTTTACTACAAGTTTATTTATAAGGCCGTAGTTGCATAATATACTAAATAACTAACGATTATAATTATTGTTGACTTGTTCCTATGATATTTCTCTTTTGCATTATGTTGATAAATAATGATAAAAATAAAATAATAACAAAAAAGAATAATGATCAAAACCACTTTAAGGCAATACGTCACTGTACATTCTTATTATTCACATAGTTATGTATCACGGTAAAATGATAATCGGGAAATCTTTTTTAATCGAGAATGATAAAATAATCACATGACCGTATGATAATATAATGATAAAACGTTTATTACATTAATTTAGACGTGAACGCGTACATACTGAGAAGCGCAACTTTACGCATATATACGCTAAGAATATAATACGAAATTGTACATGATTGTATAAAATTGTTTAAAACAATCTGTGCCTCCCAGTTTCACACCCGTGGTGCTGGTGATCGATGATGATGAAAAGTATTTTATGTCTCCCCAGGACATAATTTATCTCCTTGCCAAATTTCAAGCAAATCGATAAAGTCGTTCTCAATTTATGGTGTGACCAATTAATTGTATATTTGTATGTTTGTAACGAATAAACTCTAAAACTACTAGAACTAATTTCAAAAACTATTTCACCTTTAGAATGCTACTAGGATTTGGGTCCCGGGATGTCTCGTGTCTTGAAGTCCCGAGACTTAAGCCATTTTTTTTTTTTTTTTTTTTAATTTTTTTATTTAGGCATACCAACAAGTGTTACATTGTTTCTTACAATTAAATTATCATACAATACCTACTTATAACTAAGTTACAGTATGTACATACATGCTAAATGCACACCCAATTAAAGGTACACACGGCTTCTATTGAAAAAACATCGAGAGAATAACAAAACTCGTAACATTATTAGCAGTAAATTTGTATGCAGTGAAAGTGAGTATTATATATAGTGACAATTTGAAATTCAGTTAGAAAGTGTTGTGAGCAAATGCCCACGCAACTGATGAAGTTTGATTGCAAACATGTCTAAAGATCCTGCACCACAGCAATCGTTAAAGGCTCGGCATAGCCTAGGAATCGGAGAATTACGACCATAAACAGTTTTGCGATATGGAGGGTTTAGTAGTGAAATGGGGTAACGTGGAACTCTAGGGGGCACTCTAAAACTAAAACTATTCAGTAACCTAGGGCAATCAATACTGTTAGTGAGTATTTTATACAAGAATGTCAGATCTAGTAATGTCCGTCGTTTTTCTAGGGATGAAATCTTGAACCAATCCAGCTTTTTTGCGTATGATAGTTTTTTCTTAGAAATTTTTGCAGCATATGACAAATGCCACAGAAATCGTTTTTGTATACGTTCTATTCTGAGAATGTGGGTTGCATAATGTGGTCTCCATACTACCGGACAATATTCTAGAATACTTCTTACCAAACAGTTGTACAAAACGAGTTTAGCATGATAATTTTTAAAATTCTTACTATTTCTAATTATGAAGCCTAACATGTTAGACGCTCGCTTTATAGTGTGCTCTATGTGAGGTATAAATGTAATTTTTTTATCAAGGATGATCCCTAGGTCTCTTACTGAGTCAACCTCGCGTACACCTATCCCTCCAATATGATACATTGATTTAACAATGTTGTGTTTTCGTGTAAACTTAATAAAAAAACATTTCTCAATGTTTAAATGCATGCCATTGGTGGTACACCATTGATGTAATCTATTTAAATCCCCCTGTAATGAATGAACATCTAACTCCGATTTGATTACACGTGACACCTTTAAGTCATCTGCAAACAAATACGGAGTAGACGAAAGAAAGCAATTATGTATGTCATTTATGAATATATTAAAAAGGATGGGCCCTAAATGGGAACCTTGTGGTACTCCTGAGGTGGATTTAAATAAACCAGACTGGTAACCATTGACTACCACAAAAAACAGACGATCTGACAGATATGACTGAATCCACTTACTAAAATTGCCAGTGAATCCGTAAACTGTAAGCTTATCTACAAGTAACTTATGCGGGACCTTGTCGAAGGCTTTGCTGAAGTCAGTATAAATAACATCTACTTCTTCAAGCTTGTCCATCGATTCAGCTAGTTCTTCGACAAAGGTCACCAAATTCGTGTACGTTGATCTGTTCTTTACAAAACCATGCTGATTATCTGTTATATATTGTTGAAAGTGACTTTGGATAAACGGAAAAACAATAGCTTCAAAAATCTTTGCCATTGTTGATAGAATTGAAATGGGCCTGTAATTTTTCACGGATTTTTTATCACCTGATTTATAAATGGGGACATCTTTTGCGGTTTTCCATTCGTTAGGGAATGTTCCGGAACTTATAGATTTGTTAAAAATGTAATAAAATGGTATTACCAAATTGTCCGCACAGTTCTTTACAAATATAGGTGGAATCCCGTCAGGGCCTGCGCCTTTGGTGTCATCCAGTGATTTGAGTCTTTTTAATATTGAGTCGGGAGATATATAAAAAATTCCAAAACTAGAGCTATTGCTCGATATACCCTGTAAATAACTAAATGCCGGACTACGTGTCGATTCACCACCAGAGCCCGTAACTTCATATGATTTGCAGAAGGAGTTCGCGAATAAATTGCAAATATCAGATGTAAAAATATCGCCATTATAATGTTAGGATAAGAATTGGTGCCAACCCTTTTAGCTTTGATAAAACTCCAAAAATATTTAGGATTTACCTTGATTCTCTGTTCAACTAATGCAATGTAACTATTATATAGTGTCTTTGCAAATTTATCGCAACGACCACTTAAAAGTTTAAATTCAATTTCATCTAAAGGATTATTATATTTTTTTACTTTACATCGTAATTTATTCTTCTCCCGCAGTAACTTCAATAATGCTTTGTTAAACCAATTTGCTCTTTTATGGGTAGAAAACGGTATAAACTTGCTAATTAAGTGCCTGAGCGTTTTGTAAAATTCACTTAACATTTCATTAACATCAGCGCACTTAGAAAACAGAATATCCCAATCAATTACTGCAAGGTGTTTGTTAATCAAACCATAATCAGCTTTATAGTAATTAATTTTTTGATGGTTAACCTTGCTTGTGAGAGAGCTATGAGTATCTTTGTTAAGCTTAATCTCAATATCTAAAGGAGGGTGTTGACTATCTATTTTAGAGATTTGCCTTTGAGACATCACAATCTGGTAAGTCAGACAATACAAGATCCAGAATCCTATTCTTACTGTTTAATACTGAATTGTATTGCTTTAGATTGAACATATAGCTAAAATCTATTAAAATTGAATTAATTGATGAAAGTTGATATGCAGAATTGCTCTCACCGTTAACTAAGTTCCAGTTAATTTTACCTAAATTAAAGTCACCAATTAAACAAGTATAAAAATCTGTCTTTTCTAAAATACAATTACAGTTTTTGATAAAGTGTTCTAATATATGTTGTTTTGGTGGTGGAGGAAGGTAGAAAGCGCAGAGAGCTATTTGTTTCTTTGAACCAGAATTTGGGACTTTTATAATAATCCATAAATCTTCACACATACTTTCCCAATCTAACATGCGCTTTGCAGACATTGTTTTTGAAACAGCTATCAACACTCCACCTCCATCCATATGACCATGAAAACCAGAAGATCGTCGGTCTCTTCTAAATACGACATAACGATCGTCAAAGAGTTCAGTGTCCAAAACACTGTCATTTAACCATGTCTCACATAAAACAATAACATCATAATTGCTAAGAGCCAAACTACGGGAGAATGAGTGTGTTTTAGTTCTTAGACCCCGAGTATTTTGATAATAAATTGAGATGTAATCCATAAAGTGTTGAGATAATGCCAAAACATCTAAGACTTATAATTTACTTTAAATTTTCCAAAGTTTTAACATCTTTTACAAAGATGTAGCCAGACTCCTCGTTTTTACGCATAAAAATGCGGCCGCCTCTAACCCAAACAAATTTATAATCCTTTTCTTTCGCTACATGCCTCGCAGCGGCGTGAAGATCTTTGTTTTGCGGAGACAAATGTTCAACAATGAAAATTCCAGACACAGAACACGTATAGCCAAGGTGGGAGCTGTTTAGCTTTTCATTCGATTTTTTATTCTTATTAAATTTAATAACACCGGCTAGAAAGGCATCACGTGCTAAGGTGCTATTGAACTCCACAACAATGGATCTGGGTCGTTTGTTTTCTGGATTTATTTTGGCCGTTCTTGTAGCGCGAATAATTGATCCTTCTTTTACTTCATGTCCTACAACTTGGCTTATCGCCTTTATGATGCCATTTTAAATCCTCGATTTTTTTTTCTGGCACACACTGTATCTCTAAATTTATGCAACGCGCATTTTGTTCCAACATATTGATGCGGCTCATGAGATTTGAAATGTCTGACTTCATATGGGATTCACGTTCTTGAATTGCTTTAAGAAGATCTTGGCTATCATTATGTTTCTTGACAATATCTTCTACTTGGTTATTTGTAAAGTCAATGAATTTATTAATACTCATAATCTCTTCTTTCACTGCCTTAAGCTCATTTGTAAATTGAGTCCTAAAATCCGCCATTTGCTTCTTAATAACATCCTCCATAGTCTCACGCATTTGCGTCTTTACGACGTTTTCCATGATTACTCGCATTTCTTGACGAGTTATTGGAGAGTCCTCATTAGTAGGTGGAGATGATGGTGCCGGCCGTTTACTAGGGCGCGTAGTCTCTTTTTGAGGTTGTTGAGTTGGTGTGTTGTCAGGGGTAGATTCACGACAGTGAAAGCATATTCAATCCGTAGAAGATAGTTGCTTTTTCTCCTTTTTGTTAAGACATAAATAATGATAAGCCTTTTTACATTCAGAACATATTATATACTTATTGTCATTATTGTATGAAGAACAGCAGCCCCATTCCAAATTAAATTTACTTTGTTTTGAAGTCATTTCGTATCAAAATAGGTATAATCCAAAAGTCACACAGTTATAAATGCCCAGTAACACAGCATTAGCACAGCAACAAAAACCGCTGGATGCGTTATACGTGTGTTGTTGACAAAAAGGTCGTAAGCGCCGCAGGAAATGAATACGCTTACGCGTTCTCGTCGAATACTTGCGAGCCGAATGACAAATTGCAACAAAAAAGGAGGAGAATTCTCAACTTTATTGTGCATATATATTTTTTTATGTGTGTTTGCAGATAACTTCATCGCTTATGAACCATCATTTTGACATCATTTTGATTGTTATTTGTTAATTGGAAAGGAGATATCTGAAGTTTGGTCACATGGGTTTCCTTATCAGTAGTAGTGATGGCATCCCAGAGAAATCGAGGGGAACCTTAAAATATCGTAGTGGCGACTAAAGCGTTTGTTAGTATATTTCATTTAGTATCTTGAAGCACTACTATTTAATGAAGGTCTGGAGCCGATCTGATTATGGAGCCGAAATACTCCGCAACGATTTACAGCAATTACCTGGTGTTTGGGCTTGATTCATTTGTATTGATGACAACTTTACACCTAGATGGGTATTGACTGTCATCAAGCCGAAGAACAGTCAAGAGCACTCCTCAACGTTTTACAGTAGCTACTTTGTGTTTGTACTTATTTCATTTCCGTTGATAAGAACTTTGCACCCATATGGGTTAGAAAGTCCAGCAGTTTTTGAGTTGCACTCCAATAGTTGAAAAGTATTTCGCCACTTTGGATGATCTATTCATTGACGGTGAATGACAATCGATCACGTAATTAGCAAGGGGCATTAAAATTAGCATTTTTTTTTTTGCGAGAAATGGAACCGACCTCAACACCAAAAAGTGTGAAATAACAAATAACACACAATATTGTGATTTGTGACACTTTTGAACTCACATGGCACCGACTTCAACAAGTTATTTCACTCTTTTGGTGATGAAGTCGGTTCCATTTTTCGGTAATATTTTTTTTCTTGATCCGTTACATGAATCACAGAAGGCAGCTTGAGCTTGAGCAGCTTGATCTCTCTATGCTACACAGCCTCTTATAAAACTAGGGTCCCGATTAACTGGTCAGCGCGCATGAACTGCAATTACAGCAATTACCTGGTACGGCTAAAATCTACGCTATAACAATAAATTAAATCCTCCACACCGGACTTTAACTAAATAACTGCTTTTTTAAAGCTCTGAGTTTTTATTGTCTCGCAGTAGGTATGAAAAGTAGAGTATGCATCTCGAGGATAAAGCCTGTCTTCGTTTTGGGCGTATTTAACCCCTCGCTTCACTCAGGACTCTACATAACTCCCTCATTTCGCTCGGAAATATAATTTGAATAGCCTCGCTGCGCTCAGTTATCAGATTAACTCAAGAGTCCCCGTTGAACTCAAGGGTGAATATACCGCCCGTGACGTAAGACACTGCTTTACGAAGCATTGTTCCAGACTCCAGACTGCTATTGAGAATTTCTGTGTCAGAAAACACCTAATAACGGTCCGACCCGAGTATTGAACCCAGGACCTCGAAATCCCAAAGCGGTACCAAGACCATGCGTGTGAAGCTGCTGGCGGGTCAGCTCAATCGTCGCACCTATATATCTTCGAAGGGGTAAGCAGCGATGTTAAACACCTGCGTTTCGCCGGATATATTTTCGGTCCCATGTAATAGGCGAGCGAGCCTATTGTCTTCTATGGGACACTGTTCCACGCTCTGGACTCCTATTGATAATTTCTTTGTCAGAAAATCCCAATATCTGTCCAACCTGGGTATCGAACCCAGGACCCCGAGATTCCAAAACAGCGCTTCCACTACTTGACCGAGATCAAGCGAGCGAAGCCGTGGGCAGGTCAGCTAGTTAAACTATGAATGGCATTGATAGCACTAAAAGACTGTTCGACAGCATCGCTTTGACAGTTGCCGCGTGTTAGCAACTACGAGTATGTATTAGTTTTTCAAGTTTTGCAATTAATTAAGTTTGATATAGCATTTTATTTCGCATTTAAAAGCATTGCAACAGTAAAATAATCACATATATACCAAGTATTTTTAAACAGCATGAATTTAAAACCATCAATCGCAACTTTATAGGTCAGGTATCGGTAGACAACTGGAGCAGCAACATGAATAGCGCAGAATACATATACATGTGTGATATTGATGTGCGCTTATTATTGAAATAATTATTATTAATACTTAATCCCAGTTAATAACGTAATAAACACGAAAGTCGACTTTAATCTTAGTTAAATGTAGTAATAAGTATTAAAATTGATATGTGTGAACTTAAAAAGGAGTTCTCCCCACTTCCATTTCCTTTTCTTACCGTCCTACGAAAGCGACTAATTTTCTCTAAGAGCAACCATCGTTTCATGTTTTAAAATATCCGTGAAACAAATGGCGAGATGACAATAACCTTTCCGGGTGGTTAGGTCTCTCCCATGGGACCTTGAGGCGGATGTCCTGGCCTCGGTCTATCAGCGCAGAGCGCAAGCGCGGGAGCGGGACGAGCGACCGGCACCGCGGGAGGTGGCGCATTGGCGTGATCGGGCCAGGGCATCAGCTCTTGCCACATGGAGGGATAGGCTTCTTGCAGGGCCCACACAGAGGGGGGCCGGCGCTCAACGACTCCTTGAAGCGATCCGGCCTGTACTTGAAGAGTGGGTGCGAAGAAGGCATGGTGGCCTCTCTTTCCGGCTGACACAGGTTCTCTCAGGACATGGTTGTTTTGGGAGATACCTCTGCAACGTCGCACGGAGAGAGCCCACCCCGGCATGCCACCAGTGCGGCTGCGTCGAGGACACCGCCCAGCATGCGCTGGAGTCATGCCCAGGAGGAGCGGGACCGCGGCGATCCCTGATCGCGGTTGTAGGATCCGATCTCTCCTTGTCGGCCATTATTACGAAGATGGTCGGTGACGAGAGGTCGTGGGAAGCAGTGGCCTCATTCTGCGAAATTATTGTTTCGCAGAGGGAGGCGGAGGAGCGGGAGAGGGAGAGAAACCCTCTCTCTCATCCGCTCCGGAGGGCGCGGACACGGAGGCGAGTCAATCGAGCTCGCACTCCGTCTCCGCTCCGAGGACCTGGGGCATCGGCTGCGGGGACGGCCGGTGCCTGCGAAAAAATCTTTTGCTGCTTTAGGATTCGTCATCCGTAACTCCAAATCATTAAATAAAATGAAAACATAAAAATATTATATTCTGCCTACGCCCGTGGCCATCTTGAATATGCTAGCCAAGTTTGGAATCCCTGTTATGTAGTACATTCAGATAGATTAGAAGATACCTAGGAGGATACGTCTTCAGAGAAGGTTTACAAGATACCTAGGTTTTAAATTTAAAATAACTAATTTAAGTTACGATGAACACTGTTCCCGTTTTCACTTACTTCCACTAAAATCTCGATGATCCATCTCTGACATACGCTACCTAATGCAATTAGCTCAGTCTAAAGTTAACTGTCCGGAACGAGTGTCTAAAATTACTCTAAATGTTCCGCTTAGACCCCAGAGTCGAGTACTCAAAGGTATACTTCATACTCCACGCGCTCGCACCAACTACCGCACTAACTCCTTCCTAATACGTTCGGCTATTGCTTTCAATAAAATACTTGACACGAACCCCAACATTGATCTATTTACGAGTAGTTTGGCGTCAATAAATCCAATGTTATATCCGACTTACACCGGCACCATGAATCGTTAAGTGTATATTGGTTCTAGTTGTATTATCATGTTACTATATCTATTATTTTTATATTCTTTTACATAGTTGTTACTTGTGGAGGCTTGTAAATGGCTTTTTATTGTTACGATTACCATGTACCATTGTAATTATAGCTGTAAGCTCCCCGAAGAAAATAAAATAAAAATAAAATAATCGTTTAGTTCATTAATCAGCACCATCTGGCCAGCACTACTCGAACTAAATCTAACCTGATGTCACTTCGCATTAATTGTACCAAGGATTCATATTGTACGAAGCAGTAACTTCAAGTGGTGACACATCCCATCGCTAGATGGCTATACCGTAAAAAGTTACGGTTGAAAAGGTTTAATTAAGCTTCGTACTTCCCCACCACCTTTCAATATTTACGCTTCGGGTATTTCTCATTATCGTGAGCCCGACTCATGTTATGACCAATTTTGCTATTGATTTTTATATTTCTTTAGTTGCACTATAATCACTCGTTTGAATTTTGTGTGTTTTATATTTATAATAGAGTTAGTAAGTGTTTTAATCTATAGTTTTTTGTACACTTTTTGTAAGCTAGTGTGAGCGTATCGACGAACGTTTAATGTAAGTAATAATCATCACCGCAAGTTAAAACATATACTTATAAAAGTATTTATTTTATGAAACCTCTATAAATCTAAAAAAGCAAACTCAAAAACATCTCTCTCTCTCTCTCTCTCTCTCTCTCTCTCTCTCTCTCTCTCTCTCTCTCTCTCTCTCTCTCTCTAACATTTTCTATAAAGCATACAAAATTGTAATGTTATCCCATTGGTTTGATAGATTTAAAACTATTTATTTGTATTTTATAGTAAAATATAAAAGAGAAAAACATAGGATAGGAACAATATAACATATAGTTATATTATATTAACGGGGCTTAATCGCGTTAGTAATAGTATTTATTTACTTCGACGTTTCCATCAAGTTGCATTGATCGTGGTCACGAGTTGACGACTAACGCGATTAAGCCCCGTTAATATAATATAACTATGTGTTCAAATCGTTCAAAAAAAGTTTCAAAATTACAATATAACATAGTTGTACAAAAGGCGGTCTTATCGCTTAAAGCGATTTCTTCCAGACAACCTTTGGGTAGAAAGAATAGTATTTTCAGGGACAGTGGTGGACAGTAGTATCAGTGTAGACAATATTGAATAGGTACATGTACCTAAACTGATAAAAAAATATATAATACATATTTTACATAAATACCTACATAATATTATATTATACATACTGCCTTATTAAAATAAAATACACACAATACACATTTATATATACTAATACAATATAAACTACAAGCCTAATATAATACAATATAAGAACATATATAATTATTATTATTATAATAAGCGTCAAAAATAGACTTGAAACTTTGACAATCACCAAGTTTGAAGAACTTATGCATGATGAAGGGGCTCAAAATGTAACTACCTAACTAGCAATCACATCTAATATGTTTACTAGTCGATCCGCCAGCGGGTTTACTCGCTTCGTCTATGGGACACGAAGCCACAAATTAATCGAATTCAACACAACTCACAATAAGCAGTCTTCTTATCATTTATAGCAAAGTCGTCCAGACAACTTTAGGAAGTCCATTATAGTCATCATCATCATCTCAGCCGTAAGACGTCCACTGCTGAACATAAGCCTCCCCCACAAATGTTCAAAAGGACCGATTGGAAGCGGCCTGCATCCAACGTAGTCCTGCTACCTTTATCAGGTCGTCAGTTCACCTTGGTCGGTGGACGACCTACGCTGCGCTTGCTGGTCCGTGGTCTCCACTCTAGACCTTTCGGCCCCAGCGGCCATCTGTTCTGCGTGCTATGTGGCCTGCCCACTGCCACTTCAACTGGCTTATCTTCTGGGTCTGTGACTTTAGTTCGTCTACTCATTTCCTCATTTCTGATTCGATCACG
Source organism: Selenia dentaria (assembly GCA_917880725.1). NCBI lineage: Eukaryota > Metazoa > Arthropoda > Insecta > Lepidoptera > Geometridae > Selenia > Selenia dentaria. The sequence goes on from OU862876.1 coordinate 43,613,171, forward strand.
TAGAGAAACCCCGAGCATATCCCTCTCCATAGCTCGTTGTGCGACTTTGAGCTTGCTTATGAGGCCCATAGTAAGAGACCACGTTTCAGTGCCATATGTAATCACTGGTAACACACATTGGTCAAAGACTCTTGTCTTGAGGCAAAAAATATTAGAGACATAATTTAACCTTATTTGGTTATTCTATTGGTACAAACAGAGGCATTTTTTTCCAATTGAAGAGTGATATTTCAGCAATCTGAGAAAAATGACTGCAATCCAAATTGAGAAATCTAACTAATCAAATTACAGAACCTTTCATTCCATAGTAAATGTTTGAAAATCACACCGAACTAAATTTCAATATATAAAATAACGTATGAAAATAATTTTGGTTTTAGCACAAATAGTTTAAGTACGGATGCTTGTGTAGTTACTCGCGTATGTAAAGGCTCGAGGAGCTCACATGATCCTATTGGTGTTTCGTGTCCACTCTAATGGCGCCTGTATACGCTCGTCGAGACACCACGAGACAGGCCGTGTATTATAGGCGGCACGTTACTTGAACTATGATCTTGATTGGGCAGAACACGTTTTTTGGGTTCAATCGAGATGAGATGTGAGATGCGACGCACGGTGCTGTGCGTAACCGTAGCAACGCAGCGACGCTTGCTTCCAAACAATTACACTCCGCCCCGCACTGCCCGCGCACGCACTCTTAAAAACTCGAGTCTGAAAATAAAAAGACTACCTGAACACGTTACTATTAATGTCAAAACTACCGTCATTACACTAAGATGCGTGTGACTTTACTCCTTATGAGCAGACTCTCAAAAACTCGAGTCTGAAGAAAAAAAAGACCACCTAAACACGTTACTATAATGGACTAAGTCTGATTTCAAATGAATTGAATTGTTACTATAGACATGCCTAAGGCCATAAAAGATCACCAGAACTCGTTTCTAATGCGGTCTATATGTATCAACATAGGCACACCACAAAGTGCGCTACTAATATTACGACAGCTTTAGATAAATGATGTACCTTTTTTTTATTATCGTATGAGGAACGCACTTACACATCCCCGCTAAATTCGGGGGGATTCATCGGGGTCTGTCGGACTTGTCTTTTAACGCCAACTGCACCCATAGCAGCAAGCAGACCATACCGACTAAACCACCACACGGTGTTTTTCCGGGCGCCTTAATGTCGAGACTTCGGGCAAGCTTTTGCATTCGTCCGCGGTCCCGGCGACGTGGGTTTCTCATGAGGACCTCATCCCGGTGGGATGGAGCAGGAGTCACTCCACCCCAGCATCAATGAGGGGCACGCGGAAACACCGCGCGCGCCACCTCGAGGTCTATAAATAGCGACGGACACCACCGTGTCCATCACCGGGACCTCTGTTGCGGGGGATGGAGGTGATTTCCCTCACCTTTTCCGCAGCCTCCTTCTGTGACACGACCCGTTCGCAGAAGTCTAGCCCCGAAGCCCGGACAGCCTCAACAGTCCAGTGGCCAGCCCAAGGTTGTCCAGCCACTCCCTCCACCAATAAGGGACTGTCAAGCGCGGTTTTGCCACGCTTGCACTTTTCTTGAAGGGAGAATCTCGGATTCAGTTCTGCGAGCGCCACACGTACATATTTGCTTCGACCTCGTTCGCGACCTGAAGCCCCAATAAAGCCCATCACACACGACTAAGATAATATATATTATAGCGTCGAATGTTAAAGTTATGTTAACTTAACCCACCACACACGGCGCAGATACATATCTGCAGTAGTCTTAGCGTATGTCAACATGCCTTTCGAATATCGGTGGCATCTTAAGCTACTCTAAGGTAAAATATTATAGTATATTCACCGTTTGTGGTCGCTCATTGAATTATAAGGTGAGCAATATGTCCGAATCTGCTCTAAGATAATATATATTTTATAATATCTTCATCGTGTGTGATGGGCTTAACTCTATCCTGCCGACAACCAGTGCCACCATTTCGTTAGCCAGACGGGCAGCCACCTCAAAAGTCTCGCCCCGGGCAGTCACCAACTACTACTACTACTACTACTACTATATACTATTATAATGATCGTCTAGCAGTTTCTGACTCCTTTGGAGAGGTCTGACTTTGGCAATAGGCATATCCATTAAGTCAATACGATAAAAGACCACTTAAAATGAACATGAAACTTGGAATGACACATTTGTTTATTACACATACACAAATAGCCACGTTAATTGGACCATATTACGAGGGTTTTGATGTCTGTGTTTTAAGAACTACAAATACGAGCTCAGTACTTTCAGCGTGGCCCAGATACAGACAGACAACCTAATTAAAAAAAAGGGTACAGTGTCAAATATAGACTGACCCACATTTTTAAATATATTTAATGTACAGAATTTGACTCGTTACAGTTTTATTATAAGTATGGGTATAGATATCGCTACGGCATATCACGTAGCAGTGGCTAAATGTACTCCTATAACTTTATAATTCTTCTTAATAGATGCTACGCCGCGGCTATACCTTCATCGTTCTCGTCAACAGACGAGAAATTATCCCCTTAGACCAACACGGAAACATACACTTTTAATACCTACTTCTAGACTGAAAATGCACAGTTCCGGTACCAAAGCAATGGCAGTTAAAGTTTATAATACACTACCTAACAAAATAAAAGACGAAAATGAAATGAACGTATTCAAATTCACACTTAAAAAATTACTTTTGCAGAAGTGTTATTATAGTATTGACGAATTTTTCAATGATAATACATTAAAATAGACTGGTCCTCTTGCACAATTGCAACACCCTCAGAAGGTAACGTGTGACATGTACTTACTGTAAACCTTATGCAACAACACCTGCATTGTATGTTAACTTGGCACATAAGCAATAAATCATTTGAGTTTAAGTGCAAAACTTCAAAAAATGTAACACAGAACACAACGTAAGCTTACTAATACGAATGATTTAACAACGAATGCACGAAACACTTAACGCCGTAGCCATGCGATCTCGAATAACTAAAACTCTAATTATTATAATAGTCACCAATACGAATCACTTAACCACAAATGAAAAGTGAAATTGTATCGCCGAAGCCACGCTACCTCACGTAACAAAACGGTCTTGATGATCTCAAAGGCAGAGTTGTCTGTAAATAGGGTTACTGTAGGGTATTGTAAATTTATTGTGTTAGCATACGGGAGGTACTTGTGTTCTATTTAGGTTAACTCGCAGGCCAAATTGTTGACTCTGAAAAATGATTTGATTTGATTTGAAATTATCATTGGTTGTTCTAGTGTGCTATTAAGAATAGTGCCTACACTAAATAAGAGAAATATAAAGGAACTTTAGAAATAAACCTTTAAATAAAACTTAAGCCCTATTTTTTCTGGTCAGGTTATAACTTGAGAACGGATGGGACAATCTCGCTAATTATTTTTTTGTTGTGTTAATTATATTTATCTTTCATAAGAAAGTTCTTATGAAAGATAAACAAGAAAAGAAGGGAGGTTAGAGCGAGCCCGAAGGCCGTGCCTACTACGTGAACAAAGTCGTGTTCAGTCGCTATTATAGATAAAATAAACCAAAGACATGACCTGGCAAAATCTTAAAGTTCACTCCAGCGGATGTGGGTCCGTATAATAAACAGCTTCTTTAAGTTTATCTCTTTCCTTGATTTCACTGTTTATTGCCTCGATGTTCCACACGTTGGACCTAAACAGGGCGACATCGGATTACTTCTCCTTATAGGCACTCCACGCATCGTATTGACAATTGTATATTATTCCTCAATCGCTCATTGTTTCAACATTGGGGTTACAAATTGGAACGGCTCTCGATACCCCAATCTTACCATTTACATGGCCTCTGCTTATGGATCTTGGATGACAATTATCTACAATTTTTTTCATTTCTACTATAATTATACCCTACTATATTTATACTATGTACCTAGTATTGATTCTAAATGAAGTTCTAAACAATGTTAACGGTTGTATAAAGAACTAATATGTACCTACGTAGAAGTGTTGTATTCTGTTTCATAGATGTAGTATAAATTAAATTACTATCTGACAGAAAAAATCTTGTGACTTCTTAATATGTATTGTACTTTTTCTTATGATATTTCAACAATTTCCCCTACAACATATATAAAATGATAATATTTTAATTTGTTATCATTAACTTCACAATGATTTGCATACTTACCTCATTGGTTAATGTTCTATAATTAATACTTTTCCATCTGTATATTTTCTTGTGTACCCATATGAGCAATTAATAAATGAATTTGAATTAACAATAGCGAGCTATGCACACGCGAACCGCAAATTGTTACCTCGTGGACTACGGTGTCGGTCTAACATTTATTACTCGAGGCATAAACATGTTTTGTGTATTTACTTACTATGTTAAAATTTTTGTGTTAGTACTATTTGTAGTTCCAAATAATAAATATATCACCTCTATTAATATTATTAACAGAATCCTCGTCTCCTAAGCTAAGAGATGTTTTTCTTATTCTCAACAAATTCGAAAACTTAGCTTTTTGTTTTTTTCGTTGACTCAATCTAAATTATTATATTATTATTCATTTTTAAAATTAAACTTGTATCTTACTAGATGCGCTCCGCGCTAGTAGTTAGTAATTGCTAGTGTATGATGATGATGCTGAATCAAAATATAGTCAGTTACTCAGGAATAATGTAAAGTAAATCAATCACCCGGAATGCAAAACTCCTGGATACCCACACTCTCCGCCCAATCCAATCTCCAAAGTCCAGTCTTTCTCCGACAAATCACGTCACGTAAGATAACACGTATGTATAGCCAAAGAGAATATACAGTAAAAGCTCCTTATTCGCGGGGTATATGTTCCATAAACATGCCGCTAATACAGAAACCGTTAATACGGAATGGTTATTTACATGGGATTATAGGGGATACGTTCCTACGTGACAAAATAAAACAAAAACAAATATATCAACAAAACAATTTAATTGAAGTTTTTGATTAATTATATTAAGGCTTAGGCAATGGTTTGAAGAATTTAGTAATTTTCTCTTGCTAGGCAGTTCTTAAAAGCTCCTTCAATTTTGACTGATACTCAGCAGTGGGATACAATCTGCCTTTTAAAAATAAGGCAAGATAAATTTTTGATCACAATTTTTGTAACAAATGTGAAAGACGAAACAATAAAACATGCAAAGCGGCTTTTACCATAGAACGGAACAGCAACATTTAAATATATACTTTCTCCTTTGAGCAATAAGGTTGCTTTCATTCAGTTTGTTTACGTTCTCAAAAACATCGATCGCGGAGAGGCAGCTTATGTCAAAGTACTCGGCGATATCATTTAACAACATAATTTAGGAAAAGTTGTAATAAGATCTATTTTACTCATTTTATTAGTCCATTTGACGCCATTTACAAAGGATATTGGGTTGGATACCTATTCGAATCCTTTTAATATTATGTATGTACTTATTAGATCCGCGAATAAAAAAATTTTAGCCACGAATATAGGAATTCACGCAGTCGCATTTTTTTAATCCGCTAATAATTAAAACGCGATTAAGGAGCTTTTACTGTATATTAACCAAACCTTCACACAAATAAATGGTGCAAGGCTTGTAAAAAATTAATGTACCATCAGGTGATTTCATCATCATCATCATCTCAGCCGTAGGACGTCCACTGCTGAACATATGCCTCCCCCATGATTTTCCAAAAGGACCGGTTGGAAGCGGCCTGCATCCAACGTCGTCCTGCGACCTTCCTCAGGTCGTCTGTCCACCGTGTCGGTGGACGACCTACGCTGCGCTTGCCGGTCCGTGGTCTCCACTCCAGAACCTTTCGGCCCCATCGGCCATCTGTTCTGCGTGCTATGTGCCCTGCCCACTGCCACTTCAACTGGCTAATCTTCTGGGCTATGTCGGTGACTTTCGTTCTTCTACGGATCTCCTCATTTCTGATTCGATCACGTAGAGAAACCCCGAGCATAGCCCTCTCCATAGCTCGTTGTGCGACTTTGAGCTTATCTATGAGGCCCATAGTAAGAGACCACGTTTCAGTGCCATAAGTCATCACTGGTAACACACATTGGTCGAAGACTCTTGTCTTGAGGCACTGAGGTATTTTTGACGAGAAGACTTCGCGAAGTTTCCGGAACGCTGCCCAGCCGAGTTGGATTCGACGATTGACCTCTTTCTCGAAGTTGGACCTGCCTAGTTTGACTGTCTGTCCCAGGTAGATGTACTCGTCAACAACTTCAAGAACTGAGTTCCCAACTGATATTGGGGTAGGTACAACATGGGCATTAGACATAATTTTCGTCTTGTCCATGTTCATCTTAAGACCTACCCGTTGGGAAACTCGATGGAGGCCTTCGAGCATTGTACTGAGGTCTTCCATGGATTCTGCCATGACTACAATACCGTCGGCAAATCGAAGGTTAGTGATGTATTCGCCGTTAATATTAATGCCAAGTCCTTGCCATTCCAGAAGCTTGAAGGCGTCTTCCAATGTAGCGGTGAACAGTTTCGGAGATATAACGTCTCCCTGTCTCACGCCTCTTTGCAATGGAATTGCCTTCGAACTCTGCTCCTGTACTCGGACTGACATGTAAGCGTTTTTGTACAAACACTTCAGCACTTCAATATACCGATAGTCAACACGGCACCGCTGGAGAGACTCAAGCACTGCCCACGTCTCGATCGAATCAAAGGCTTTCTCATAGTCCACAAACGCTAAACAAAGAGGCAAGTTATACTCTTCGGTCTTCTGTATAACTTGCCGTAGCGTGTGGATGTGGTCTATGGTACTATAGCCTTTTCGGAAACCGGCTTGTTCCGGAGGCTGGAATTCATCAAACCTGCGACTGAGACGGTTCGTTATGACCTTCGAAAACAGCTTATAAACATGGCTCAAAAGCGAGATGGGTCTGTAATTTTTAAGTAAAGTGTTGTCACCTTTCTTGAAGAACAGCACCACCACGCTTTTGTTCCATGCTTCTGGCGTTTAACCTTCGAGTAAGACGGTATTAAAGAGCTTCTGAAGGACTTTAAGTACCGGTGTTCCACCCGCTTTCAGAAGCTCAGATGTGATACCGTCGTCACCAGGCGCCTTGTTGTTCTTAAGCTGTTTCAAGGCCATTCTAATCTCGTACAGGCTGATGTCCGGGATATCTTCGGTATAATGTCGGGTCAGCTTGGCTCTTGGGTCTTTGGCCGAGCTAACAGGTTTAGCGACCGAGGTGTATAGCTGTCCGTAGAAACTCTCTACCTCTCCTAATACTTCTGCTTTGGTCGACGCTACACTGCCGTCTTCTCTATTCAGCTTCGTCAACTGGCTTTGCCCAATAGACATGTCTCTTGCAAACACTTTGGAGCCTTTTTTCCGCTCTATCGTCTCTTTAATACGGTTTGTATTAAAGATCCGGATGTCGTGTCGCAAGGACTTCCATATTCGTCTATTGAGCAGCCTATATGCTTCAGCATCATGCGAAGACTGCATTTTCAGTGAGCGTCGTTCAGCCATGAGGTTGAGGGTATCGTTGGAGAGTTTCTGTGGCCTATCTGTACGGTGGGGTTTAAAGTATTTGGAACCCACTGTATGGACAGTTTCTACTAACCTGTTATTGATCTCGTCCACTGAAGCGATGTTCTCAAGGCAATCGAAGCGATTGGATAGCTCAAGTTGAAAGCTCTCGGGGTCTTGTATATGGGCACGAGTGGGTCGGAGCGTAGACTTCATCAGACGAGACCTCTACAGTTTGACATTAATATTCACCGTGCCTCTTACCATTCGGTGATCACTACCGGTTTTAACCCTGTTGATCACGGAGACATCAGTGAATTTTTGCCTTTTGGTGGTCTTAATGAACTCAATCTCATTTCTCGTGGAACCATCGAGACTCAGCCAGGTCCATTTCTTGTGAGGTGGCTTCTGAAAGAAAGAATTCATCATAAAGAGTCCCTATCTCTACGGTTCCGTAGTCCATATCCAAATTGCCCCACTTTCAACTCATCCTCGCTTCTCTTACCCAACTTCGCCTTGAAGTCCCCTATAACAACTAGAAAGTGCGTTTCAGAGGTATGTATACCCCGACTAATGTCCTCATACATATCCTCCACCTCATCATCCGGGTGCGACTTCGTCGGTGCGTATACCTGGATGACCTTCAGCGAATATCGTTTGGATACTCTGAGTATTAGGTATACGACCCTATTGGAAACGCTATCGATCGTAACTATGTTGTTAGTAAGGGACTTGTGGACGAGAAAACCGACACCACCTTGGGACTGTTGGTTGCCCTCCCGGTAGTAGAGTAGGTTACCTGATTTTAGGGTTATCGTGTCCTCACCCGCTCTACGGACTTCAGATAACCCCACAATGTCCCAGTGTAACTTACTCATTTCTTCTTCCAGCTCATATATCTTCTCGTCTGTCCTCATCGTGCGTATGTTGTGTGTCACCAGGGCCAGTCGTCTTCGTTGGGGGTGGTAGCCGGGCGTCTGCCGGGGATTCTTAGCACCCCCTGCCCCACCGTTACCGTGGCCGCTACCGTAGCCAGGAATAGTGGGGCTGCCGGGGACTGGGGGCCTGGTTCCTAATGTGTCTGTCATTTGGGGGGATTTTGCCAATACTCGCCACGCTTGGCAGGCGGGTTGACGAGCGCAGTTTTGAGGTTTTAATACTGGGAAGGTGCTGCTGCCCACCTTCCGATTGTTATCCCTTAGCAGATTTTTACGCACCCACGGGTAGAGTTGGGGGGGTACTATTCTAAGCCGGTACCCCACGACAGAGTGTCAGGTGATTTACATACGAAAAATTTAAATCAAGCCAATACTAAGAGTGGCGTGCGACAAACACTTGCACGGTTTAAGGAACAACTAACTCCATCTATTAATAATTATATGCACAGTAAACACATCTTTAACTGTACCATAGATTAATAAATAATTATTAATCTATGACTATACACAGTAAACACATCATTGACTATAATTTATTCTGTGATATTATATTTTAGTAGACTTAGCAGAAAAAAAACACATTAAAATAATACTCCTACATTCTAATACATGTATTAAGTAAATACAAACTAACTTTTATTCTAGTAACATTATATCTAAAGAAGTAAAATTTGTTTAAGGAAATGTAATTAAGGTTCAGAGACCTATTATAAAAGGTAGGTAACGTTCATTTCAATAATTTAGAGAAATATTTGTTTATAACTATGTATTTTCGTATTAAACCTAATCTTAAAATTGCCAAGCAATTCAAACAAGCCAAACACATCCGTGTTTAATAAATTATGAAATGTCGTAAACTGAAGGAGTATTTTTACTGCATTTGTATGGGTTTTCAACCTACCCACAGTTGAGGTCTTGTAGACCAGACTTCTACCTATTCACGTGTTCACAGTTTAGTACTATAAAAATAAATTACTGTCTGTGTGTAGTTTGGGTTTCTATTTTATATATCTTTTCCACGTATATGCTTATATAAGTTCCTTATTTTCGAACGACAAAGTGCAGTGTATTGTATGATGATAGTCACGAAACCCTTAAAAATAAGAGACTAGCTGCTCTCCGCGGTTTCACCCGCGCGGTGATGGATGATGATAATGATAATGAATCTTATATAGCTTATGCTACTCAGGGTGAATGAAGCGTTCCAATGGTGAAAGAGTTTTTGAAATCGGTCCAGTACTTTTTGAGCCAATTCGTTACAAACATACATACAAAACTTTCCTTTCTATAATATTAATAGTATAGAGTACAGAAGTATAGAAGTAAGTGCCATAACATATATATAATTTTAAGAATCCATATTTTTTGTAGCGGTAGGCTTTTTTGAGAGTATCTGAGGATGTACCACACCTCTGCTAGGTATTCAACCGTTAAGCAGTAGAGGGTAAGCCTTATTGTGTTTCATTGAAGGACAATGATTCTAGAGAAATCCCGGGGGAAGAGACCTAATCCCACTAATATTATAAATGTGAAAGTTTGGATGGTTGGATGGATGGATAAATGTATGTTACTCAAAAACGGCAGATCGGCTGAACGGATCTGGATGAAAAGCACAGAAATAGATTATAGCTTGGAACAGCACATAGGCTACTTTCAATCATCATCATTCATCACCACGCGGGTGAAAAAGCGAAATATTCTTTGGCACAGCATAGACAAAATAACAAGATGTCGGCCTACGTTAAGACCGTAATGATGACATGGTAAAAGTTTGTCTCAGTTTCTGATAGTTTAGTCAAAAGCACGCTATCATTTTGACAGCTCGACACTAGACGTGCTGATCGTCAATGGTGATGAAATGTAATGATAGTTTTTCCATTGTGATTAATTTTATTTATTCATGTACGTATTTTATTGAGTTTATTGCGTTTGACCATGTAAATATTTTATGACATTTTGGTATAAAGATAGATATGGTCTTGGAGAAGATAATAAGCTACACGAAGTACTAATCCTGCGCAGACCTATCTGGTATCTTATATGTCATTGCAGCGTTTTCAACTGTTGTTTAAAATTCAGAATGGCACCGAAATGTTTTGGACAAGCGTGATGCTTCACATCTATGCGAGAGACATGCTCGTATCATAAAAAAATTAAGCTCACAACTATTATCATTATCACTTATGTAATGAATTTCTCACTAAAGCGACACTTCTTAGTTCTTCTTCTTAGTATCAATTAGCATACAATTTGAAAAACTGTAACTGCTTGGATTATTTAACTATTCTCTACTGGCAAAACGTAGATAGAAACATAGAAACATGAGGGTTAGGTAACACAAGGATCGAATACGTATTCGAGACTCAGAGTCTTCTAAATATACACGTGTAATTCTAAACATGCTCTATCTATTTACGTCAAAGTTACTGAAAATGTAACTAGTGCGAACAGTTCCGACGTGTAATAAAGGAAAGCTAAAAAAGTGTTTCTAAGTTTTTTGCTAGGTCAGGAGAGCGTTGTCTGCTTGTGACCTCGATGTGGCCCGGTTAGGGCGGCGCGGCTTCCCTGCGGCGGCGTCACAGCGGCGGCGCCGGCCGGTAGCCCCTTGGGCGGCGCCCGCCCTGGAACACTGTGCGGCAGTCGGCATTCTCCCTGCCGAAGCCGCGACCGTACGGACACATTACGAGTGCGCGCTCATACATTGTTTTATATTTACGTGCGCGTCGTATATTTCAGTCTCGTGATCGGTTTGGCATTGGACTATTTTGAAAGTTGATCAGTATGTTACAGTCGCGGTTAACCTGCCGTTGTTGCGGCTTTCTTATCAGTGCCTGCATTACGTAATTGTTAAACTTGTTTCGTAATCTCGCTTGTGGAAGAGGCTGATAGAAGAGGTTGGTTAAGTTCTGTTCTTCATGTTATATTATAATTGCATTAGTTTATTATTAGTATTAGTTTCATTTAATTATTTTTGTGTTTAGATGTGCCTACTCTAGATACATGTATGTAAAATATTATCTAATATCAAGAGGGCTAGTGTGGTTATATTAGAGTATGCCACAGTAGCCTGACAGTTCCTGGTGTATACGTAATCAGTCTTTATAAACCGTATATACGTACAGGTTATTGGTAATTCGGCATATTCCTGTTAGGAGGTAATAGGAGTGACTATTTGCGATAATTTTAACCCCCATACACAATATGCAAAATAAACCATTTTGAGTTATGTTTTTTTCTAAATAAGCCGAAATGCAACATCAAAAATTTATTTTAAAAAAGTATTCATTTTCGCCTTATTTTTCTTCTGATTTATAAAATCGATTAAACGCTGGTTATTTATCAATATTAAAATAACAATTATCGGTCCAATTTATAAATGCGAGACAAAAACGATATTAAATTAATATATTTTTAAGATTTTCTTTCCACTAAAATGCAATAAAAACAAAAAAAAACCTTTAATTAATTGGTTTTCTGATTATTTTAAAAACATAAACGTTTTCTTAGCTCTCCAACTAGGAACGTATTTCAAAGAAACTGAATCGAAAAAATTAAGGAAGCAGGCGGAAGTTCGTATTCGAACTAAACTAAGGTCGTATTTAAAAAATGAATTAAAAATTAATCTACCCAATGTAAATAAAACCAAAAACCAAATTTAAAATTAATTTTAGAACTAACAGTAATAGTATTAATAAGAAATAATAAAAGATATTATGTATCAATTAAGACATATTGTAATTAAGCCGTTAAGAGGATCGCATAGATACTTTCCTTACTAAAAGAAATAACTCTTTTCTACCTCATATCATTGTCCGATTTCAGTGAATTTTTTTTCATGTTATCATCGCATTGTTTACTATGACTTTACGTATGATTTTTTCAGTATTTATAAGTACTATAAATTTAATTATTTTTAACTTATAAATACTGAAAAAATCAAAACATATAGGCATAGTAAACAATGTGTTGATTACAAAAAAAAAATCACTGAAATCGCACAATGTTAAGAGGTGGAAAAGAGTTATTTCTTTTAGTATGGAAAGTACTAGCTATGCAATCCTCTTAAAGTTCTTGTTCGAAGTGACTTTCCTTATTGCATCCTTCGCATTCTGTTTCTGAGTTGTGATTTAACAACCGAAGTACTTCCGCATCGCATTGGCTGCGGTTATAATTCTTGTTTTTAGTTCTTTCGCAGATTATACAGGCGAGACGTCGTAAACTAGGGATTTCATGTGACCCACATAGAAATCAACCGGCGTTAAGTCCGGACTCCTCGCAGGCCACGGAATGGGTCCTCTTCGTCCTATCCAACGACTAGGAAAATGGCTATCGAGCCATCGCCTAACATTGACAACCAAATGCGCAGAACATCCGTCTGGCTGGTATATCATGTTTGTCCTTGTATCCAAAGGTCAAAACTTTAATTTGCCAAAATGTTTTTGTAAGTTTAGGCTACTCGATAAAAAATGTCCGAATAAATTGTCGTCAATTATTCCCATCCACACATTTACCGAAAAACAGCATTGCGATCCTTCAAATTCAAAGTCAAATTCTTTATTGATCCTGTGGTCTAGGGTTACAGAGTTAATAAGTATACAGGTATTGGTTCTCCAGGTCCCGCCATGTTAGCGTACAAGCTGATACTTAAAAACTAATCCCTTATTATTGAAAAACATTAATTTCATTTACTAATTTGTTCATGTCTTTTTTATTCCCTGTAAACAAAATAGTGCTGTCATCCGCGTAAAGCGTTATTGAGTGTGGTGAGATGTTAGGCAGATCATTAATATACTTCATAAATAGAAATGGTCCCACGACACTGCCCTGTGAAAAACCCCACTATTAACTTTGCTGAATTCTGACGAATGGACTTTTTAGTTTTTGTTCTAGTACACATTCGATTCAGTTACTTGTAATCTATCACTGAGCTATGACCTTATTAATTCATTAGCAATAGCTCTGACTCCATACACATCCTTTTGGCACGGTAATAATAATACCGTAGTTTTGGCTTCTTTTAATTAAGGTTTTGTGCACTTTTTCACTCCAATAATGTTAATTGTGGTAGTTAGTAATCCCATCTTGATCGAATCTGGATTCGACGGTACATAGGACTTTCTTTTTAAATACGCGTCTTCTAAATTCGCATTTATCATGAAAGTACAGATAGCAACTCACCTATCAGGGTCCTCTTCGTAAATTACTTGCACAGGAATACAAATTTCTTTTTTTTTATACAAATTTAAAAAAATTAATATAAGATTATATATTTAATATTTTTGTATTTAAAGATTATGGCCATACATCTACATATGCACTAATTGTAATTTTATATTAACGCGCCATTGTTATGGTAGGATGTGACAGGACTTCTATTTGTTGGACATCACTACGAGTATGTAACTATATTCTTGTAAATAAATAATTAGTATTTGTATTTGTATTCATCTGAGTGAAGAGGGCAATGAATTGCTGCACAGAACTTAATAGTTGATGTATTGTTACCTGCTAAATTTCACATCTTAAAACATGCAAACTCTGCGCGTCGCCGTTTAGACAACTATATTTGAGTTCTTCTCGTAATGTAAATGTAATGAAAATTTCTTAATATATATATCTAACTATAAATATGTAACTTGTGCGTACAAAATGCCTATGTCCGTCTGTCAGTCTGTCAGACTGCTCGCCGACGGGTCGCATTTTACAACCGATAATTAATAACCGGAAATTGGCACAATGTTTCATTTTTTTTTATTTATCGTTATTACTTACCACAAGTTACTAAAGCTTTATATATCAACAAATTTCAATCAAACGTGAGAAATAAGATAAGATAATCATTTATTTGCATAAACATAAACCTATTATAAATATACTGGACATGCACATGGATGTTGTAATATAACATAATATAAAATAATAATTGTTACATTTTAAAAGCTCTTCATGGTTGTCTGGAAGAGATCACTCTGATAAGACCACCCATTGTGACAAGTTAAGTTAAGTTAAGATAAGACAAGTTAAGACAATATTAAGTTTTTCATTTGTTTGTTGTACTTTATAATGTGGTGTTGCAATAAAGAGTTCATCTATCTATCATGTTTTGCCTTTGTAGGGGTATACATACATATTCGAGAGATGGCTAGTAGAACATAAAAGATTAAAAGTTATATGATTATTAACGGGATATTTACCGTGGTAAGGTTGTGGAATGAGCTCCCGATATTGAATTCCATAACGCTAAAATCTTGTCCACCGAACGCCATTACATACCAAGGCTAGTAAAGGAAACTATTGAGATCTCGAATTGCCAGAATTTCAATCGAGGTGATGGATTTCAACTCGCCAGTGCGTGGAATCCAGTATTAGGTTGTTTTAAAAATAAAATTCCGCGTTCAAAATGTGTTCAAAATACTATACGCAGTGATACAGTGAGTATGTTTTGTCGGGACTTAGGATCGAGTTCGAGTTCCAGTGATAACCGTAGCAAAAGACTAAGAAAAAGGGTAGATCGTTATGTCTGCACCTAACTTTTAAACTTTTTGACCAACCACCCGCATTCTTCAGTCTTCCCGTGAACATGGTGCATGTAACTGCGCCGAAATATCGGGAGCTCATTCCACAACCTTACCACGGTAAATATCCCGTTAATAATCATATAACTTTAGAGAACAACCGTGATAGTTTAAAACAGTATA
Organism: Selenia dentaria; assembly: GCA_917880725.1. Taxonomy (NCBI): domain Eukaryota; kingdom Metazoa; phylum Arthropoda; class Insecta; order Lepidoptera; family Geometridae; genus Selenia; species Selenia dentaria. Next base: position 43,628,337 of record OU862876.1, read on the forward strand.
AAAGATTAAATTATAACAAAAACCATAGTACATGGAACAACTCTACTACATGCAATATAGAAAAGTCACTGAGCAGGCTAGTGAAAATGACGATTTCAAACTCTATTTCCCTTGATCATCGCATCACGCGTGAACGGACGGAACAATTTCGCTAATTCCTATTTGTTGTATTAATTGTTATCCGGAGAAGGTTATTATGAAAGAAAAATAAAGAAAAAACGAGATCCCAGCCTACTACGCGGACAAAGTCGCGGGCATTCGCTAGTTATCAATATAATTAGTATATGCGCAGACAGGATGCAGAGCTTAACTCAGATCTCAATCAAACATTCGCTCACGTTGTAACAACATTTTGAGAGTAATATTTTGGTTTGTAGTAAATGTGTGCGTATTTAGTTTTTAGAGGTACATTAAGAACTTCAGTCCATACAAATGCGCTTATTATCTTCTTCAAGGCCATAACTATATTTATACCAAAATGTATACATGGTCAAACGCAATTGCTATAATAGTATTAGTAAATCAATCTGTAAACACGAATAATAAAATACAGTACCTACGTACATACAAACACAAAATTAATCACAATGAAAAAAACTGTCACATTTCATCACCCTTGACGGTCGCCGAGCACGTCTAGTGTATCGAGCTGTCAAATAGACTTGGCATAAGACTAAGCTATCAGAAACTAACACAAACTTTGACAGAACTGTCATGATTACGATCTTGACGTAGGCGGAGATCTTATTATTTAGTCTATGCTGTGCCCAAGCATATTACGCTTTTTTACTCGCTTTGTGATGGATAATGATGATGATGAAAGTAACTTATATGTTAAACCAGTGCCTCATCTACCTCCATACCGAATTTCATCAGAATTGCCCCAGCAGTTTATGCGTTAATAAGTAACAAATATCCACACATCCACACATCCATACTCACAAAAGTTTTATACAGCCGTAGGACGTCCACTGCTGAACATATGCCTCCCCCATACATAGGCCTCCCCCAGTAGGATAGGATAGTAGGATACTAACCAGACAGAAGAAAGTGTCAGTTATTGCATGAACATAAGGGATTTCGATGTCTACTGTTCTCACAGAACTTGTAGTAGTGTAGCAGTTTTGTAATAATAGACAGCGTCAGAGAGAGAGAGAGTGATGACGTAGGATGACGTGCCAAAAGTTTTCATAACAAAAGTTTGAATCACTTAGGAAAACCATTCCGAACGCAATTTTATAGGATAGTAAAACCCATTTTAATCGACTTCTGAAAAGAAGGAGGCTTCTCAATTCGACACTATATTTTTTTATGTGTGTTCGTGGATAACTTCGGCGTTTATGAATCAATTTTGAAGATTCTTATTTTGTTTGATAGAGTATTCTTCTGTGGTATGTGTATGCGTCTATATAAATTTCATCATATTCAGTCAATAACTAAAAAGTATTTCGCCTATCTTGACGATATCATCATTGACGGTGTATCCCGTAAGTAGGTCACTAAAACAGGTGAAAACAATTTTGTTTATCAAAAAATAGAACCGCTTCTACACTAAAAAGTGAGAAATAACTTGTCGAAGTCGGTGCCATGCACGCAATATTGTGATAAAAGGTACTTTCGAACTATCATGGTATGACTTCAACAATTTATTTCACACTTTGTAGTGTAGAAGTCGGTTCTATTTATTGATAAAATTTGTTTATTATTAGAAATACGGGATAACTTACGTAAAATTTATCGAATAGGTCCGACTATAGTTTAGATTATAGTGCAAAGCGAGACGTCATCGCACAGGCATCGCAGCGGTGTCCCAAACACTCCTTGAAAAGGACCACCGAATGTAGTCGAAACTATAGTCGGACCTATCCGATAAATATTACGTGAGTAATCCAATATTTCTAATTAGAAATGAGTGAAGACCACGTTAGTTTTTATAATCAATAGTAAATCTGCTTTTTACAATACCAATTTGACTCCTAAAATTAATTTTAAAAAGTTCGCCCTTATTTGTGTTTGCTCCCGAATTCCTCCAACAGTTTGTAATGAATAGGCAAAAGTACGATTATGAATGAAGTACCCTTATTGAAATTAATGACCGTAGGCGAGGAGGCGAGGAGTGAGGAGTGAGGAGCCCGTACGAAGCACCGGGCATCCTTTGTCGGCAGCTACGGCAGTACGTTAGAGCCCGCCGCACTCGCGCTACGCCATCTGTAGCTCGAGCCCTTTCACCCGTTGCACCCTCGCCGTGCCCGACCCCCAATCACTGCATACCGGTTACCACAAGTACGTAAAACCTGTATAATACACTCAAGCGATTCACTTTTTTGCGATAGATTTAATTAAGTTTTTCCTCAGGATCTATATGTACGTGATATCCAGAACTCCTTGGTAACAGTTGAGAGTTTCACATTTTTTTATGAATAGTTGATATTTTCTTTAGTTGAAATATTAATATAATAGCTTGCGTGTAATTTTGTTAAATTTTTTTTATAGATTTTTTTTTATATTCTGTACATATTTGTATCTCTAATTTACCTGTTTTTATTTTTATTCGGTAATTGTGTCGTCGCATGATTAGTGATACTGAAAGCAGTAGGTATGTAGGTATTTATTTTAAGGGAGGATAAAAAAGTAATTTCAAATAATCTGCTTTACCTATCTCCCTTAAACATCCCATCTTAAGGGTCCGCCCTAAAATGGTTCGCGGTTATCTCTTAAAGCTGCGAGGACTAGCACCCACAGTTTAATTCATAAATTCTTTTTTTATCGACGTAAACAATTCCTCTCGGGCTTAAGGTCAAGTTCATTTGACAAGAGCTCTTTATCTTTATAATAAATTATTAGTTATACTAATAATATTATATGGAGGCAAGATTTGTTTGTTTGAATTAAATAGGCTCCGAAACTACAAGATCAAATTAAAAATATTTTACTATTAGAATCCTACATTATCCCTGATTATATAAAATAATAAATAATTTAAAATATATTATATTATATAATGATTATTATATTATTCAAAAAATTTCACGGATTTCTTCCAGTCTTAACAAAGGCATAAGTGGGGCTGTAGCCAACAGTTAGAGGCTTGTTTGGTATAAAAATACAAAGTAGTATAAAAACAGAAACTTTTGGATGGTTGGTAACATGGTATATTTATTATTAAAATGGGTAAAAGTGCAAGGCTATTGATATGATTTTATTAGTGATTAGAAGATAGTGGGCTATGGAAGAGACTACGGCACCTGCCAATTTCAGTCTCATTTAAAAATTTTTGGGCAGGTGGTGACTTGCCACCCACTAAACGGGCCCCTCATAAAGGTCACTTTGAATGGTGACAGAAGGGGCGACGTTGGTGAGGATTGCTAACGGGTGTCGAGAGGTGTGCTTGTTGTCAGGGGTCTCATTTAGCCACCGGGAGCATCAAGGTCCACGTTTAATTATTAATATTTTATTATTAAATCTCTTGCCCCGTAATTTCGCTGGAAACATTGCTTTGAAACGCGGTAATGTTACCACATTACTGCTTCACGGTTGAATGACTGGAAAAGGTGATGATGATGAAAGTATCCTATGTCCTTCCCCAGGATATTATCAGACTGAGAGAGTGACAAATGTTTGTTTAATGTTATTTTTTATTTACAGTCTAAAATTATTACAAAAATACAAATTGTACTTAACATTAAAGACTGCGAAAGCCTGAAGGACTTATGAGCAGTCAATGAGTTCGGTAACATATAATATTATGTATCTATATATAAATTATAGTATAACAAATTTACTTACATGAGTAATAGCTATTGAAAGTACATAATCAGAGTTATTTAATAACATAAGTTTCTTTTTAAGTATGTTGAAAGGGCGTGGAGTGTGCAGGTACGAGTATAAGTCCTGTATGTCTTTAGGTAAAGTGTTAATTAATTTAGGCAGAAGGTAATTGTAGGTTCTCTTTCCATATGTGTTATTATATCTAGGTAGCTGAAATGGTTTAGAGTTATGTAAGTAAAGATATATATTATTTTGATCATTTTAGTAATAATTTAAATGATTAACGAAGAACGAGAATGATGAGTCAATGAAGAGTGCGAGTGCACTCTTCATTAAATTATGTTTAACAAATGTAGAATATGAGTGTGTGTAAATGTGATTCCATTTTATTAACAATAAACATTTATAATAACTATTGTAATTATGCATTACTTTTACTATTGCAAAAAGTCTTTAATTATTTTTCTAAAGCTTAGTTAAAATATCGTTTTTTGCGACATAAAGGGCAGCGTTGATGACACTCTTCTCATTTTCTTGGAAACTTTTATATTATACAAGCGACCCGCCAAAGCTTCGTACGTATGTAATTCAGTAAGGACAACTCCTTATGTATCAACATATATGCATACCTAAAGTATTTACATGGATTTATTATATTTAACCATCCGTTAAAAAATATCTAACTAAAGGCGAAAACCGCACATTTATTCCGGGGCTGAGTAAGAGAGGATATACGGATATATCTGTTATTTTATACTATTTTAGCTGCACTCCACGGTTTCACCGCGTGATGATGGATGATGATGATGATGATGATGATGAATCAAAATATACGAGTATATCCTATGTTCATCAGCAATAATGTAGGCTTCTAATGGTAAAAGATTTTTCATACCGCCGCCTTATTGTGTAATGAAATGTCACTTCGTTCTCATTCCCATTGCTGGTTTCAGCACGGCATTGCACGGTTTTGCCCAGAATGAGATTCAAATGTCAAAATGACGCCCATTCTCATTCTCCGTAAAGATAGACAATAAGGCCGGTCTAGTATTTTCTTCCGGAGCCCATTGAATTAAAAAAAAAAGACATATGTAAGTATTTCTGTGAATGCACCATTTTATATTGACCCGTTTGTATCAGTTTACGCAATATCATCACCAGCATAATCATAAATGTTACGTGTTTCATCATACAATAAAGAGGATCGATTTGATTTGTAACGAATAATTTCTAAAACTATTGGACCGCTTTCAAATACACTTTCACCATTAGAATACTACATGATCCCTTAGTAACATACGCTATAAATTTGATTTGATTCATGATCATCATCATCCGTCGCCACGTTGGTGAAACCGCTGATCGTAGCTAGTAATATTATAAAGTGGAATGATTGTTTGCAAAAAATTTTGCAATGGATAATCTCAAAAACTATTACCTATACGAAAACTCTTTCTCCTATGGAAAACTGCGTTATTCCAGAGTAGCACGAGCTATTTTTTATTTTTACTTACCGTGGTACAGACGGACCAGAACAAAGACATTTTTATGACGAAACGAAGTTCGAGGAGACATCAGCTATTCTACGAGTATGTTACAAAGAAAGTTGATCTGTTTTAGTGTTTAATTTAAGCAGTTTTAGAGATAAATGATCTTTTTTACTATGATAATTTTACAATATAGTTAATGTCGATACCACGTTAGTTCAATAATACCTATCATCACAATATACACATACGTACACGTACAATATTGTGTATTTCACACTTTTTTGTGTTGAAGTCGGTTCTAATTTTTGGTAAAATATTTTTACCCATTTTTAGAGACCCTTGCTACTTACGTGATCGATTGTCATTCACCGTCAATGATAATATCATCAAGGTAGGCGTAATACTTTTCAGTTATTAAAGTGTAACTCAAAAACTGCTGGATCTAGTTTGTAAAATTTAAATGGAACCACCTCGATCAAACAAAAAAAAATTAGAGAATCGGTCCACAAGCGGATGAGAAATCGGTGCGGTCATGCGTAAAAAAATATACAATCGAACATATAACCTCCTCCTTTTTGAAGTCGACTAATAAAACTAAAACGTCTTTTCCTATCCTATAAATAGAAGAAACTAATTTGTTGACCTCTTTAGTAAAGTATCGAGTTCCTGTTACCAGCTCTATGACGAAGCCGGGAGTGCGTTCCCGGCGCTCATAATGTCATAATATACAGAGCAAAGTTTACATGTTTGTCTGTTAGACTAGCTGATTGGCGCAGTTGGCAACAAGCCTATCTTTTGTGCCGCTTTTCCCGGGTTCGATCCTCGGACAGATCGGTTATTTTTGCGTATGAACATGTCCGTATGACTTGTGTCTGTATATGTATATCAGTCATCAGGTCACATTAAATGCTCTGCCTTGTTTGGGACCTGAAGAACTTGTTTGGATGTTGTCCCAAATTATAATTATTATACTAATTTATTGATTCAGGCGTTACTTTGGGAAAGGCCATTATCAAAAAACGATATTATAAAATATTTAGTGACACTTCCGCTGGCTTTTCAGCGGAAGTGTCACTAAATATTTTTCAATATCGTTTTTTGATTATTATACTAGTTGACCCGCCACCGGCTTCACTCACTTAGTCTTGGTGTAGTGGCAAGAGAGTTATTATAAGAAAAACTATTCTTTAAATTTCAATAACATTTTATTTATGAACCGATTGAAATGAAACAAACACATAATGTTAAGTGGAGTTACCACGATATATTATATAGTGAAATCCACATCTAAATCGGATAAGCCGTTTCTGAGATTACCGTGCACAAACGCACAGACAAAAGATAATATTCTTTTCATTCTATTTTCTATTATAAAAGTCCCAATAATATTATTTCCGATATTATTATGTCTTCCATGTATAGACAGCTATCCGTAACATTTTTATTATATCTATAGATTATGGTTAACACCGTCTATGGTCTACAGTACTATGTTCTCTAAAAGCAAACACGACTAGATTAAGTGAGACTAGCAAGGTCTTTTAAATTCTTTAAGTAAGTTTTAGACACATCAATTATTATTTCGACGGCTTAACTTACGCTGTACAGTATTGTATCTCGACCCGGGTTCAAGAAAAGGGTGGACTATTCCTGGTGCGTGAGTGCCCTATATAGAAGTGACCCGAAGATCCCGAAACCGGTCAAGATAAACTTATTATTTTCTACCGACTTCTAAAAAAGCAGGAGGTACTCAATTTGACTGTATGTTTTTTTTTATGTTTGTTACCTCATAATTTTCGACTGTGAGAACCGATTCTCAAAATTCTTTTTTGTTTGAAAGCTGGTGTTTCCCGTGTGGTCCCATTTAAATTTCATCAAATTCGATTCAGTAGTTTTTGAGTTACACTCCAATAACTGATTTTTACCAAAGTAATGGAATGGAAGTCGGTATTGAATTTTTCAAATTGCACTTGTGTTGTTTAATATAGTATATTTTTTTGTAACATCTGTTTTATTGGGGAACGCACTCTGGGTAAATAGCGGGTGTCACTCACCGCCCGCGTCGTCGCCCACCGGCGCGCCGCTGGTGTGGTGATCGTGGGCGTGGGTGACCTTAATTATCGCAAAACGATTTTTTGAAAAAAAAATTACATATTGAACCTAATACAGTGAAATAATACATTAGAATTATAGGGCAACTCGATTTCATCCCTAGCAAACTAATGACAATATTTCATTGAGATAACGTTTATGTCTGTCTGTCTATTAGCGCAAGACGCTAGTTGTGCTCCGTGGTTTCACCCGCGTAGTGATGAATGATGATGATAAGGAAGAATATAGCGTATGTTGTCCTTATATATGGTAAATGTAGCTTTCCACTGGTGAAATAATTTCTTGAATCGGTTAATTAGTTTTCGCGTTTATCGATTACAAACAAACAATCAAATTTTTGCTCATTATTATTGGAGTAGATAAGGATGCCAAGATTTCAATAACGTGGCCCAGTTAGCACCAGTAATATTGCATATTTTAATATGGAAAAGTAGTTGTTTAGATATAACTGTAAAAGTTAGACATAAGGGTATCATATACGTACTTTATTGTAGATTTTGATAACTTCTTTAAAACTTTAGTATATTACTATACTTTTTATACCTGGGTCGAACAGTTATTGGGGTTTTCTGGCAAATAAATTCGCTATAGTAGTCTGGAGTCTAACCTAGTTTTTAAGCCGTAGGTACCATAGAAGTTCATGACCGGTCAATTAAGACCACAGTTTTATATGAGACCGTGTAATATAGAGAGATCTAGCTGTCATCTTTGATTATCGTTACGAATCAAGATAAAAAGTCTATAGTTGGGAGCTCCGAGTTCTATTCTATCCACATACCATTTTTTTTTCGAAATCTCTGCCGTAGTTTTTTAATTATGTGTGAACATACAGACCGACAGACAGAATTTTTTTTCAAAAACGTCATATTCTTGTTCAGTAGATAATTTTACGTCTTCTGACTCAATTTTTGTTTCCCCAAGGTCACACTTTATACACTTCAACTCTTTTAATATAAGAATAGATGGGTTTTTGTCAATACAAACTCTGGCACAAAACATGGTAATACCAATATTTTTAGAATATTTCATAACTATGTATTTTAAAAATATTTTGCGTATTAGGTCAAAACGGAATTTAAAAAAGTGAGACATCAATGCTTCACTTTTTTAAATTCTATTTTTTTGGGCTACTACCAACAATAAGGTTCCAAGCTTCAGTACTTTATACATGACATTGAATCTTAGCATAGCAGAAATCGCCCTTATTTTTATTCTTAAACAAATGCACATTTTAGATTTGGATAGATCACGTGGTATACATGATAGCCGCCAACGTCAAAATTTGAAGATTAATTACAATTTGATTCAAAGAGTATAGCATCTATATAGTTTGTGACCTTATATTAAAAACGATAAAATTGCGTACAACGTATATTCGTTTCAGTACTTGATGTTACTATAGTATGTTCCAATGCTGGGTAAAATACCATAAAAACAAGTAGTCAATCATAGTACTACAACGTAGTCTTATTGGGGTAACTACTAACACATACAATCTCAATGATTAAAAATATCTCTTAAATTTGGACGTACCTACACGACGTAAACCATGGCCTTATCAGATACGTACCACTTTGGCTGCATACATTGTTTACGCCACACAAACTGACACCACAGTAATCAACGTCCATTGTTTTTACGGGCAGGTGTATGAGAGCGCATTATACGTCAATGAGCTTCTGAGTAACGAAATCAAACTCAACACGACACTTGCAATTGCTCGATTACTACATTTTAAGCCAGAGATTCCTAAAGGCCTTATTTATTTGCTATGTTAATAAAGGCAAGTTAAGTATTGCAGTCCTTCCAAGAAAACAAATATCAACATAATGTCCCTAGAAGCTAGAAGCGGCCACAATATCCTAATGTTCTACTGGACAGTATTGTAGATAGATAGATAGATATATAACGGTGTATTAGCTTAACTTATTAAAACGACTGTATTATTATTTGTTTTATGAAATAGTTACTTTTGTATATGGATAATGCTCGTGCCAACAACAACTCGCCAGAAGTCACACAAATTGCGAACTGTGATGTGGTCCAATCATACATCTACTTAGGCGCGTTGATAACGAATAATGGAGGTTGCGCTGACGAAATCAAAAGGCGAATGGCCATTACTAGTTCAGCCATGGATAGACTCAGAAAGATATGGAGGAGCCGCGACATAACAAAAGCCACAAAAATCCGGCTCGTAAAAGCTTTAGTGGTCCCATATTTCTATATGGTGCTGAAACGTGGACCTTACGAGAGAGTGAGAAGAAGAATATTGATGCCCTCGAGATGTGGTGCTACAGGAAAATGTTGGGAGTGTCATGGACCGAGTTCCGCACTAATGTATCCATATTACAAGAACTGGGCATCAAGCAGCGTCTTTCTTCCATCGTACAGGCTCGTATTCTTACTTTCTTTGGGCACGTGGCACGGCGCGGTGACGAGTCGATTGAACGACTAGTTGTCCAGGGCAGAGTAGAAGGCACTAGATCGCGAGGGAGATCACCGATGCGATGGACCGACCAGATACGAGCAGCCATAGACGGTCCTCTACACGAGTGCACGAGAAAGGCTGCAGCCAGGGAGGAATGGCGAAGCATTGTAAGGCGCGTTACACAACCTGAAGTGACGACCACGACCGCTCTGTCAAGAGCGTAGCGATGAAGAAGAATGCTCGGGGTTTCTCTACGTGATCGAATCAGAAATGAGGAGATCTATACAAAAACGAAAGCCACTGACATACCGAGCCAAGAAGATTAACCAGTTAAAGTGGCAGTGGGCAGGGCACATAGCGCGCAGAACAGATGGCCGATGGGGCCGGAAGGTTCTGGAGTGGAGACCACGGACCAGCAAGTAGTAGGTCTTCCGGCGACACGGTGGATAGGCGTCCTGATAAAGGTCGTCATCCTGCGAATGACGTTGGATGCAGGCAGCTTCTAACCGGCCCTTTTGGAAAATAATGGTAAAGACATATGTTCAACGGTGGACGTCCTAAGGCTGAGTTCAGAACGATCTCTTCCAGACAACCACAAATAGCCATAGTCATAGCACAAGTATCCCTAAACGATTTAGGTTCAGGTGTTATGGTTCTTCAACCAAAGTCATTCTTGGTGGATCGTTCGAGCATTAACTTTCGTCATTATAATTATGATTATTATCATAATAAATTATGATTAAATTATACAGTAATATTTAATTATTAAATTTGTAAAGACTCATCTTATCATATTGAATATTACATTTATGATATTGAATATGCATTTCCTTAGAAGGCGCAGTGTGTTATCGCGGACCCTGAGTCACAGGATGCCAGAGCATTGTCCGATATGTACCATGCAGCTCTCAAAGAAAGAACGTCACAAGTTTAAGATCTACGAGCGTATACCTACTTGTCTAGTTATAAGGGTGGGATTAGATTAAAATCCTAGATAAAACGTGAAGGAGAAAAAGACGTTTCATCCCATTGCGATGGTGAAAATATCGTAATAAATTCTATCATCGCTCTTGTTGGCGTAGCGGTCATGGTGTTCGACACGGTTAGTCAGAAGCCGAGGGTTCGAATCCCGTACGAGGATAACCTTGTATCTCTTAAATCGTAACGTTTGATGTATATACCACATGAATTGCATTGCGACTTTATTCCCCAAATTGCGAAATGTAACGCAAATATAAAGTTTTTAGCAGTTAACTCAAAAGAGACTGACTAACTCAAAAGAGTCCGTCCGCTGTGCACCTCTCTAAAAGCCCCTGTTACCTGAAGAAAAACAGGATGTACATGAATATTTTGAATGTTTAGGAATAGGTACAGTTATTTGGTCACTAAATAATACCAGTTATCAAACATTAGGTACCCTAAACATCAGTTTTTACAGAAAACTAAACCCCGCTGATTCAATCGCGTGGTGATGGATGATAATGATGATGATGATGATAAACAAAAGTAGCCTAAGTAACTCCTTATAGCATCAGCATAGTAGTGGAAGTCCGTTAAAATCCTTCCAGCCATTTCAGATATTAGCTGAAAAAACAGACAGACGCACAGACAAAAATTTTATTTTTATTTTATATAAGTACCGCTTATACTTTCATATGCATTTAATTAAAAGCTGTTAATTTGAATTACAACTACTCTGTACAAGTTCTACGTCATCATAAAAAATATAGAACCTCGTTAACTTGGAAGTCGGTTGGAAAGACACATCAGTTTTATTTATCTGTATCGATGTATAGATTTAGAGTAGCACTGGTAGCACTGCTTATTGCCAAAAACACGAGTATGATCTGTAAATCTGACTGAAAATCTGTAAGGCGCTGTAGCGTATGATATTGCATAGCGAATATTGTACTAAATTTTCATGTCTTATATTCATGTTTCGTGCCCGATCTGATATCCGATAACCATTACGTGCAAACACTACTTTATATAGTTTTTGACTTCGTGGAGAAAAAGTTGTATTTCTAAGACTATTTATAGCTGTGACGATTCTGATTGATGACCACAAAATATATTGATAAGTTTCCTACTAGTAAGCAACGAGAACAGCCACCTGAACCTGATGGTCAGGATCGCTCTGGACCATGAAAGTTACTGTGTGACCTAAATATATTGAACGTTTTTATTAATAAAATTGTATTTTTCCAATTTCGTACGTTTTTACGACTAATTATGACCCTGGGACTTTCAAGCGGGGCGTGAAAAATCATCTCTCATAAGGGAGGCGATTAACGCAGATTACGGCTGCATTGATAGTCATCGCTTCCTGATTCCATCTCCGCTTTCCATCAGAAGAAAGGGAGTCACTTTGATGAACTAATATACTAATATAAAAAACTAAGCTTAAGCAGCAAAGTTTAGCGGTAATGCATTTTGCTCCAAGCTTTTGAGTTCCAATGATTCCACTTGCTACAGAGCCCTGAAACCCACAGCACAGCTTTGAGGCAGAGTATCAGCCACTTCAATGCCACTAACGGCCTTTGCCAACAATGTATCTACCCACAGTTTTCCTCACTACAGATACAAATGTGACGTAACACCCATACAAATAGTATCAAATGCCTATCTCTAGTAGGGGAAACCGGCGATAGATACGTTATTGGCACCGGCCGTAAGACAATGTAGTTGCGAAAATCATGTGATAAACAAACTCTAATTGTCACTATTCAGAAACCGTACATAGAGTTTATCTTTGAGGTACCCTAATATAACCAAATTATAGTAATTTGTCCAAACCATCATCACCCATTTCTTAAAGAGGGTACTTCATAGCATGAGCTATACTATAAGTTGCACTTAAACTGTACAGCTCATTAAGGTTTACAAACGAGGAACAAGTTCTCTATGTATAGGGAAATCCCCGAAACAGAGGTTATTGACAATAGGGCTACCATAATTGATATTTTAAAATTGCTACCGTATTTATTCCTCGATACTGCAACCTGAGTGATGCCCCATTAGTGCGACGCGTCGCGTTGCGTTGCGTCATTGCAACGCAAGAGGATACGCACGTCGTCCGTACGCGATCCGTCGATCTATTCACGTGTAACGACGCAACGCACTAATGGGGCATGTTACAAAATTATATGTAAAACGTCGTCAACCGTCAACCGCCGCCGTCGTCGGCTTCAACGCTGCGACGTTATACATATAATTTTGTGACATGCCCCGACGCAACGCAACGTAATGTACCAGCGCCTCACTCTTAGGCTGACGGACCTTTCTTTACACCCATAACTGCGCAATTTTACGTATAACAATATTTGTGGGTACCAGAGATAATGATGTAAAGGTGTTTGTGCCCTTTGTGCAGATGGCGAACTCTCACGAGACAGTGCAGCTGCAGGAGGTGACCGCGTCACCAGCACGACACTCTACCGACGGCGACGCTGAGCACCCAGCTGATCACCTACCACTCAAGTAACTAATACATACTTACTGCATACAAAAAATTTAATGAAGTGAAACAAAATAGTTTTCACGTAATGCAATTCATGTGCAAACGCAGTTCCTAAAAAGGAGAAGGTTGTCAAGTGAATATCAGCAGCATTCGTTTTACGTAGTTTTATAGGTTAGATCGCATTATTGGGGGCGAGATGCGACACATTCTATCACCCTCGTGTCGGAGGCAGCATTTCAGCCCATCGTAAAAATAGTTGTCTTATTGTAATGTGTATTTCTATATTGTCTTACAGTGGGAGTCATACTCATGTTTTTTTTTAATATCAATATCAACAATACTCGATAAATTTGCAAATGTAACTTAAGCATGTCTTGGGCTCTACGATTTTTTAAATTCCTTTAAAATAATAACGTTACAGATGTATTTCATATGTTTTTTCGATTAAATGGTATACTACTGTAACATTTTCTAAAAATAAGCCAGTTAACAAGGGAGATATCGAAACAAACCTCAGTAAAAGCTAAAGAAAGCGGAGTGACAAATCCAAAATATAAAAACACACAATTATCTAATAATTAATAATGATACAACGATATTATCTAATGTCATTATGTCATTATGTAGGCAAAACCGCGTATAATTAAACATTTCAAAAAAATATGTGCATATTTCTTTTGACAGAATCATATTTGAATGAAAACTCAGGCACACCTATGTAGTAACTTCAAAATGTGTTCACATTTAAAGCCAAATGTACCATTTCGGCTCACTTGAGTACTTGGAGAACAGTATAAAAGTTACCTACTTATGTCTTAATTATGTAAAGTTAAAACATAATAATATAATAATTAATGTGTTAGATCATCAATACAACAGCCTAGTGCAAATTAAGCCATTTGCAAATTAAAGATAATGAAGCACTGTCTTACTATAGTAATAAAATGTATGTATATACATGGGCTCGTACGTGTGTATATTTATTGTGCCTCAAGTTATTCAGATTATTAATGCTGCTTATATATTTTTATTCAGGGTTTCACACGCCAATGGATGATGTTATGGTGAAAAATATCCTATGTCCTTCCCCAATTTGCCAAATTTCATTACGACCCATTCAACCGTTTAGTACCTCTTAGGTAGTCTCGCATCTGTATTTTTTTGTGTAAAAGAGTAAAATAATGTGCATGAAATGCCTTATTTATAATAATAATAATTTATTTTATTCTTCAGATAACAAAGATCCAAGTTACACTTAATACTGTATTACTTAACTAACTATAATATATACAATTCAATATAAAATAATAAAATAAATGGAATGACATAATAATAACAATAATAATTATATACAATACACAGATATAATTTCATAGACTGAAGCTCAAAATCATTGTCTGAGCATCAGACGCAAAAAGTTGTTCAACATCTGTGAATCCAATGCCTCTGCAACTATTCTTGCAACATTCATGCAACTATTCATTTATGTAAACAGCTTTCCAGTTACCTCTTTATAATTGCTCATTTTTATTTAATATTTAAATAGATATATGTAGTACGTTATCCTTCAGACATAGACGTATGCCATCGTAAACTTTTGCCGTAGACTTATATAAGATACACAGTTCCACCATTCACCATTTTGTTGTATATAAAAGGGTTTAGGCAGCGTTTTCGTTGAAAGCTCCCAGACGGTTTATTTTTTTCCTGCAGTCCAACAAATATCAATATATTTAGACAGTGTATATACAAAAACTTGATGAATTTAATACAAAAACCGTCCTCGAGAACAGCTCTATCCGTTTGTGAAAACAGCATGAAAAACGGTGCAATAGTTTTTGAGTTTATCTCGAACAGACAGACAGACGCGGTTAAGGACTTTGTTTTATAATATGTAGTGATTTATTAATGAGTCAGGTGACATTTTTATGCAATTAGTCAGACTCAAGTTACAGTTACAAAATTAAGACTGTCAGCAGTAGCTCCCTGAAGTGCTAAATTCAGAATGAGAGCACACAACAAGAAGACAAGAAGATATATTCGGAGGACCATACGAAGTATGCCGCGTCGTTGTCAAGCTGTGATTAGGGCTCATACTAAGACGAATATTTAATCGATATGAAAATAATTCTTTGCCTCTTTGATCAAAAGTTACTTTTTCGCCACCTATGTATTGTAAATTTTTAATTTATTTATTGTAATAATTATAAAATTAAAAAGGAAAAAAGTAACACAAAGGTAATTTTAATCCTCATTGTATTCTTTACAATATAAACTACGAATCTACACTAATGTTATAAAGAGGAAAGATTTGGTTATTTGTTTGAATGGAATAGGCTCCGGAAACTACGGGACCGATTTGATACGTTCTTTCACCGTTAGTCTTCTACATTATCCCTGATGAACACGGGCTATAGAATATTTTCCATCCGTCTAATCCGTATGAACACTTCGATACTGTAACCCACGGGGTGAAAAAACTAAAATCCTCATCATTATCCTGTTATTTTCAGAGATGATCTGGAAGAGGACTACGATCCTCACTTGCACCGACAGCTCCCCAAGCCCACCAAGTAAGTGACATTCATCTATCTATATATTATTTATATATATCTAACTTGAGAACGACTTTACAGATTTCATTCGATTTTTTCTACTTTTTCTATATGTAAATTCAAAATTGATGTGCTTAGAAATTTGGGAGTAGCTTTGACAAGCTTCTATAGATGTATCCCCCTATTTCCGTTAGGTATTTCTATTAATAGAAATACTGAAACTGTTTCTCCCACTTTTTCTATTGCTAACAAACTAACTACTCTAACACTCTTCCTCTGGTATATCGTCGACCCCTGCCGCGGCACGCTCGATTTGCTCGCTCGGCTCGCGCGTTGTGGTCACAAGAAACCAACACTCCTCTTCACTTCGCTCGTCGTCGTACCTATATATGACTTTGGCCTTTGCAGAAATAAAAATAATGCCTATATATGGTATAATTTAGATAAAACGCTAGTCCCACTTTTTCTATTTTGAATTTCCATGGAATAAGTGGGATACATTTCATATCTTATAGTTTCAGTTGTCAATTCACAAATCAATTTACGGTGACAATAATTTAGTAGCACAAACATGATCATGTTGATTTTGTGCTACGTTTCACAGAATCTCCCAATTTTTCGGGCAATCTACTGATTCTCCCAAAATCCTAATGTTATACTGAATTGAATTAGTTCGACATTTTCGTTGTAAAACATGATAAATGAAAGAACATCTGATGTTCTTTCATTTATCATGTTTTACAACGAAAAGGTGGTATTTAATATATTTAGTAGAATTTTAATTCAATTCAGTATAACATTAGGATTTTGGGAGAATCAGTAGTAGAATACTTTAGTTGAATTCTTTATGTTTAAGAAATCAGATTTCTTCGGTATAGGCTTGCCTACTAAGAAAACCAAAACGCAAGAAAATATTCTGCAATCATAAGTAACAATATTATCAATTGAAAATTATAATTTATTTTATGATATTTTTAAGTGTGCTACATTTCACTAATTCAGTTTGATTATAGCAACATATTCGCGTTAGATTATACTGCAGTAACAGTGTGTTTGACAGCAACTGGGAGACGTTGGTGCACCTGCTGAAGTGTAGCCTGGGCACCGGCATCTTGGCGATGCCACAAGCATTCGCGCGTTCCGGCTTGGTGATTGGCGTGGTGGGAACAGTGTTGGTGGGCATACTGATAACGCACTGCCTTCACGTGCTAGTCCGTGCGCAGTACGCGGCGTGCAAGCGACGCCGGGTGCCACTGCTCTCGTACCCCGAAGCCATGACAATAGCGCTAGAGGCAGGCCCTGCTCCGTTACGTCGTCTGGCACGCCCCGCTGCTGTAGCTGTCGACATCTTCCTTGTCGTCTACCAGCTTGGCATATGCTGTGTTTACATCGTTTTCATCGCTAACAACATCAAGAAGGTACGTACCTCATAAGACTGACTGGTTACTTACGCATCTATGAATTGATCCGTGTACAGACGTGTATCAATGTTCTATCGCAATCGGGTGTCAGAGCTCATTTATGAATGCGCACAGATAAGAGGTAGAATTTATTGCCTGAGTCTATTTGTTGCTCAAAAGATAGATGGAATTGAGGTTATTAAATTGCACTTGAATCAGCTCCAGAAGTTATTTGATTCCCTTACAAACTGTAGCTCCGAGACGTCGACGTGGAATGTGCTCATTTTATTACTTCAAACACACGCCAGTATTTCACTCCCGAATTGACTCCTAAGTACGTATGTTTTAGTATCATTTCGAAGTTTATTAAATTACTAGGCCAGAAAACTTGATAATTTTCACTTTACTGAATGGGTGAGGTGTCAAAATTGATTGACACCCACGTATACAGAATTATGCAGAACATTAACGATATTGTTGTAGTCGGATCAAGAATAACCCGAGAAAACGCATTCGTATCGTCAACTGAAACAATATCTAACCGCACTGCGTTCCCTCGTACTATTAAGTATATTAAATATTAAGTATTATATATTATATATTATATATTATACATTATATATTATATATAATATATTATATATAATATATTATATATTATTATATATATTATATATTAAGTATTTTGTGGCACAATTTTACTAGCTAAATTGTTATTATTCAAAACTTATTGCTTTTAAAATATCTTTCCCTTACTCGAATGTGCTAACTTAAAGCCAGAATGAGACTGAACGGGCTCATTCTGGCTTTCAATAAATACGTTAATGTTTATCTAATATGACATGTCGTCACAGTGACAAACTTTTGCTTCTTGATTGTAATTTTTTCCTGCAAATTTTAACTTTTTGCAAACTACATTTGCTGATTAATTATTTGTTGTGTCAATTGTTGTCAGGAGAAGGTTCGTATAAAATAAAAACCAAAAACAGATCATGGCGAGGCCGAAGGCCGAGCCTACTACGCGAACGAAGTCGTGGGCATTCGCTAGTATGATATAAATATCAATAAACCTAAGCGCATTATAACATTGTTCAAATGGCTATTACATGGTTGCCGTTAAAAATAAAATCTCGGAATTATTTGCATACCCATGTTCTGTCACGTTGCCGGCACGGTCAGCAGCAATGAAAGGCAGGGGGCCCGGCGCACGTGCCCTACATGTATAATAGGATCACAGAATAAGTAAGAGTATGCAAGGGGTTCTCACAATTGATTGTAAGTGGGCCGACCCCACGGAGAGTTAGGGTCGCGGCTCTCACGGCGCGGCGCGGATGCGTTGCGGCTGCCGTGCGGCACTCGGCGGCATGCCTAGCCGCGGTACTATACCCGTATTATTCAATGAACGTAACCTTGCGCAATTGCACGGTGCGTCTCTGATTCTTCTGATTTAAAATAGAGTTATAAGTACTTTATTACCATCCACATCTTGGTATAAATCATTGAAGTTAATTCTATAACCATACAATATATACTCCGGCTGGTTGGCGCCTGCCTGGACTGCTGGTCCCGAGTTCGATCTCCAGACAGATCAAACATGTGTGTGCATGAACATGTTTGTTTAACTTGTGTCAGGATGTGTATACTGACTAATTTTACAAACGCGAAAGTAAGTTAGTTTCTTTGTTTGTTATGCCTAAACTGATGAACGGATTGTAATAAAATTTGACAATATATCCCGGAAAAGGACATAGCATACTTTTCACCATCATCTATCACCATATTCAGCTTACACATAGTTCCCTGGATCATAATAATCTAGAATTATATATATTTATACGTGGTACATAAATAAAAATGTAAGTACCTACCTATAATAGACGCAAAATAAAATTTATAAAGTAGCGACCACGTTACGTGGGCAGTAACCGCTGGTAGCACGGAGTGTGGACGGCAGGCATGTGTCCACACCTTTTTTTGGCACTTCTCAAATGAATTTCGTTGTTTTCCCGGACTGTCTCCTTTTTATAGCAAGTTTACATGAAAGCGGGAAAATACAGATATTACAGTATTACTCGTATTAATGACAGACGGCTGCTTTACCTTGTTTATGAAAAGACAATAAACTAATTAAACCACTAATTAAAGAGTAATTTAGAAAAAAAAATATATTTCATTAAACTAAATCTATTAAATAATAAAATGTTGATTATCAAAGGATTTATAAGAGATTAAGTATAGCTTACCTGACTTTGTAAATGTTTTTATGATAAGCTTATTTTGACTCTTCACGAAGTTCGATTGATATCAAATTTCACATATCAGAGGCCGTTAAACCGTTGGCATCCAACATTTTTTATCACACATGCTCGTAAAGTGGCTCTTGTTACATAGTTAGTGTAGGCTCGGAATCCAAGATTTTAAACACATGTACATCGTATTTTACCATTACCGCACAAGTACGTTAAAGATCCCGAATAAATTAGTTTGTATCTCGTTGCAAGATATATGCATGTAAATGTAGCAAACTTAATTAACCTGGGTTATGATGACTTGCTAATACGTATTAATAAAGAGTTTTTTATGTGCTATGTACACATTTCAATAATAAATAAAACTACATAAATGATGAATAAAAATATCGTACTTTATCAAATTATTAATCAATAAATTACGCAATAAATATAAAAAAATAATAGCTTTATTGTATTTTTTATATCGGCTGAATGACAAGGATTATTATTCTGTCTGTTATTGCCTCGCACATGTGATAGAAAAATCGTATGACACGCGTGTGGGATGTTGATCATTACACACGAGGCAATATAGCGCGCCAGTCGTAGGCGAGCCTGATAAGGGAGCTGAATCAACAACCCACACTTGTATCATGATGTAGGTAGGTACTATTATATTCAAACTATCATTCTATTTGGGCAACAATAAAAAACCCACGATATTCAGTACAACGAAATATATGAATGGTGCCAAAACCCCCCAATCCCTGCGCATACGAAATAGCTGGAGTGGCATCAGTCATGTAAAAATTGATATTAAACTTTTTGTACTGTCTTAAAAATGGCGCGACACTCCGGTGGTTTCACAAGCATAATGATGATGATGCTGATGATGACAAGAGATTCTACGTTTTTCCCTGAGATCTTCTTGCCAATGTTTTAACGATCCGTTCAGCTGTTTAAGCAGATAAGGTAATTTAAGAGGTATTCAAATTGTCAACGGGATAGTTACCATGTATATTTTCTATGAGTTTCCATCCGTGACCATGGCAAGCGCCATGGTCACGGATGAACTGAGGAATTGCGGGTGAGTGAATGTATAGTGGGATAATGTAATTAACAGACAGAAAGGCAGAGAGTTACAAACCTAATATGGAAATAATAACTACATAAAATTATACTAACTTTTGCCCACGACTTCGTCAGCATAGGGGATTTTTTCTAGACATAAAATATTGTCGCATAGTATATAGATAATTTCATGATTATTAATATTTGACAAAAGTTCAAATCAACTCCAACAAATTTCAGAGTTTGTTGTTGTGACTTATTAATTGTCATAGTGAAAAACCCTAAACTGGTACTTTTTTAATTGGGCCATCTTAAAACAAAACGGAAGATAATTTTGAATCAATTGTACTCGTGCCGCGAAGATGGTTTCTCCTTAGTTAATTACAACATGGTTCCAATAACATGAAATGTGTAAATATACAAATTTTCACAACTAACAAAAGGTAAGTATAACATTAAAAGAAATTTCATGCAAAGATTCATCCCCCATTTGACCCTTTTAAGTCATATCTATCAAAAATAAAGGAAAACCATTTTATAATTTAAATTAAATAACTAAATACAACCTATAACTTCAAAAAAAAGAATTTTCCATACCAAGTTTCATTCTCTTTTCACCCCACTGGTCATTCCCGTCAAAAATATTACAGAACAGCATGTTTTATTAATAAACTATCATACTTCAAACTTTCACACCTATAAGTAAAAACCCAAGGACTTTTATACAAACGTTTTCACCTATTTTTACCGTCTTAGGCGTTTAATTTCGAATAATCCTTCCTTTGTCCACCTCTAGTCACCAAGACAAAAGCACCCTCCAAATTTCAAGTCTCTACGACCAGCGGTTGAAGCTGTGCGTTGTCTCTCAGGACTTTGATTCATTATATTGAATGATATGGTTACATAATTGAAATGGAAAAATATAGAGATGCACTTCAATTAAATTCTCGCATACAAACACGAGTACCAACACAATAACTCGTGCAACAAGGGCAATATCATTGTTTCCAGCGCATAGACTTTCAAATGTAGGGCAACATTCCTCGAGGTTTGATATAACGCAAATTGCTATTTGTAAGATGATGATAGACTTTCAATGAATCATTATTACTTTATGGATACTACAGTTTTATTATTGAATCTGGAACTGTTTTGGTTATAAAGTTATATAGCTGCTACAAACCTAACGAACTACTACAGCTGGTGAGTTTCAGGTATATAAATAAACAATTAGTCAACGAACGAAATAGATGATATAACAAGTGCAATTTGAAAATTTAATACCGACTTCCATTCCATTACTTTTGTAAAATTCAGGAGTTTAACTCAGGAGGAGGAGATTGGAATGTAACTCAAAAAACACTGGACCGATATTGATGAAATTTAAATGGGGCCACACGGGAAGCACCAGCTTTCAAAGAAAAAAATTGAGAATCGGTCCACCCAAACGAAAGTTATGAGGTACTAAACATTAAAAAAAAATCAGTCTAACTGAGTACCTCCTCCTCCTTTTTTGGAAGTCGGTAGAATTAAGGAAGCTTCTGAACATTAAAATATTCCATGTTATATTTTACTAGCTGCAATCCGCGGTTTCACCCGCGTGTTGTTGGATGATGATGACGATGAAAAATATCCTATGTATCAATCCAAAGCCTCATCTACCTCCAAATTAACTTTCATTAAAATTGGCCTAGCCGTTTAAGCGTGAAAAAGCGACAAACATGAATGCATCCATCCATCCGTCCATCCATCTAAACTTTCACATTTATAATAAAGATAAAGATGCTTGGAATACTCCACTTCTGGCAAGCTGTCACTCTGCCACCCATAAAATGTAATATTTGTAGTACCTAAGTAGAAACATTGTAAACATCTATATAAAAAGAATGGCCCCGAGTTTCTTGCCGCTTGTTCTCGGTGGGCTCTATATATTTTGGAACGCGGCGGTAGAGTCTTTAAAGTACATTATAATGAAAAATTGACGTTCATAAGTGCGTCTTTGATGCCTAAATTGAATAAATGATTTTAACTTTTGACTTTTTTAGTAATAGTAGGAAGTAGGATAATATCGCTTTAGCGAAAGTCAGCTTTGAGCTTGAAAATCCTAGTTCTCGAAAGTCACGAAATAGAAAATTATCTGGTAACGTAATTGTTGCACTACTACTACCTACAACACTATTCTAAAATATGCTTATAATGTACAAATGCGCCATATTTATAATGGTTAGGCATTGAGTTAATAATGTTTGCACGTATGTTGGAGGTTATAAACTCGATATTTTTATATATATTATATATTTTATATATATTCGATATTACAGGGTTTTTGCATAGCTTATTTTGGTATTCTCCTAAACATAACATTGCAATTTTGTATACTTGCAAAATAAGTAATTTAAAAAAAGTATTGAACAAATTGTTGCCATATATATGTAGTGTAATCATCGTCATCATCTCAGCGTTAGGACGGCCACTGCTGAACATACAAGCGGCCTGCATCCAACGTCGTCCTGCGACCCTTATCAGATCGTCTGTCCACCGTGTCGGTGGCCGACCTAACGCAGTGCTTGCCAGTCCGTGGTCTCCACTACAGAACATTCCCAATCCATCGGCAATCTGTTCTGCGTAGCTTGTGATCTACCCACTGCCAATTCAACTGGCTTTTCTTCTGAGTTATGTCGGTGACGTTCGTTCTTAGTTCGTAGTGTAATTAATATATATTCAAAAGATTCGTTAGTAACTAGGTTAGTAACAAAGTAACTAGGTTAATGCACTGCATATAAACCCTGTCTAGCAGAATTTTAGAATACAATTGCTTGTATTAATGGTATAGTTCAACCATGGATCTTCTTGAGTCTTCTCCGGACGCCGACATTGAAGCTCTTTTTAATGCCGTTATACATATCATTTACATAGATACAAAGCTCATGAAATTAACTTAAAATATAAAAAATACGTTGTATACTCGTATTATTATAACTACTGTATTTTCACAAGACGAATGCGATGGTTTTAGATAATTTACTTAATTATGATAAATTTGAAGACTAGTGATTCCGCTTCTAAGGGAACAAAAATTTAAGAACAAAGAGATATTCGTTGAACACAAATGAGCACATGCTTATTACCTGTTTTGCCAACGCACATATATGTGTATATTTTTTTTTATAAATCACAACTAACTATCGGAATGGTTAGTAGTGATTTATAAAAACACTCTCTTAAGTAGGTTTATGATTGTTTAAGTTTGAAACAATTTAAGACTGAACACAAAATAAAAAACATAATGGATTATTGCAACTTATACATGTATTGTTTTATCTTATATTTTGACAGATATATATCTGTCTTTATCTGTATCTATGGAAAAGTGGAATAATAGGCGGAGATTTTTTCAGTTGCCACTTCTGCAACAAAGCGCATTCATAAGCTCATGTGTAATATATAATTATTTCATTCCAGATTTGCGACCCGTACTATCCAATGTTGACCGAGGTGCACATGTTGATAATCCTGGGCCCACTGGTGGCGTTCAACCTCATTCCCAGCCTGAAACTGCTGGCGCCATTCTCTGCCTTAGCTAACTTGCTGACATTCGTGGGGCTGGGCATTATCGTGTACTACCTGGCTTCAGGCCTCAAATCCAACGAGCCTCTTGACCTATGGGGATCTGCAGCTACCTTCCCGCTCTTTTTTGGCACTGTGCTCTTCGCGCTCACTGCAGTCGGCGTCGTAAGTATTCACTTACTTATACACCATGTCTTTTAGAAACAAAACACATTATATCCTTCTTCAGCCTATGCCTTCCTGTCTTGCTTCTTGAGGGCCAGCTTTTGTGTGTGCTTGAGCCTGGACGTGGAATGCTGCGGCCGTCTATGGCAGCACGGCGTTGTTCATGCAGCTCCGCCATACGAGTGCTGCGAGAGTATTCTTCTTCATACATAATAAACGCTAACGGGCAGGAGAGAATAAGTGCTGTGCCTGCAATAAAGTACAATAAAATAAAACTTATTACTTAGAAAAGAGATAGTGAGTGACTGAGTGAGTAATTATGTAAGTAAGTATGAGTATGTGAGTGAGTGTATTTTAGTTCTTCACACTAAAACAGCTCCAAATTTGGAACGTAGATAGCGTGTACCTACCCAGGATTAACCCGTATGCTTCCAATCCGGATTGGACGAGTAATTATTGGCAGGTCGCGATATCCTTTATTCGTATAAAACCATAGTGTTAAAGTACAATGAGAAACTTTCAAAATTAACTATTACGTATTTTCAATATTACCTATATGGCTAATGGAATTAAAGACGTTCTTTCTGCTTATCTTCTTCACATGAGTGAAACTTTCGGCACCAAGGTTTCTTGTAACGGGATCAAAGATATCTTCCGAATTCCGGGTAAGCCCGAGGCAAACAAACCTGTACTGGCTGAGCTGACATCATCTATGCAAAAAATGAAGCTAATCAAAGCCGTAAAGAGTTTTGATATTGTGAACAGAACGAACAAATTGAATGCCTCACATTTAGTCATGCGTTGAAGATCTCACCAGTCTTCCTAACTGAACACCTCACTAGCAAGGCAAACCGCCTCCACTTTCTCGCCAGACCGCTTACAAAAACAGGACAGTTTAATACTGATGTACCTCAAACGGGAAGGTATTCCAAAGAAAAGCTGAAGGCCGATTATTCTAATAAAAAGCGAGGAGTAAGTAACGCCATTAAAACCACATAAGGACTGACTAGTCGTTGTAAAAAGTGTATAATTTTAATGAATACTTAATTGTTCTTGTAATGCACACATTTTGTTACTTTCATACATTATTATTATTACAATAACACACAACACACACAGATTCTTTAACGTACAGTACCTAAGGCATAACAATAATTATCACAAAATTATGTGTAAAAGTTTCCTCATAAAATTATCAAGAACTGAACTGAACTGACCTTGTCTGATATCGACCTGAATACGCCACTGCTCTACCATAACTGTAGTTAATTATGGATAGAAGTTTGTGCAAGGAAGTTGATCAAATCAAGGTTGCAGAAGCATCTTGTTGTTCACTAGAGACTTGTCCAGACACTGCAGTCTGATATAATATACAAGTACCATAACATAGAATATCACAAGCATTTTTAAATACTTGGACAAGCTCATTACACTATGCTATCAACACTGAAGTTTGAATGTGATGTACAATATCACACGTAAAGTCGTGATTAATGTTTGCTAACGACAAATAAAACTTTCCCGCAAATTCATAATTATAATGTCACTATCTCTACTCAATTAGAACGATGCTCTTATCATTTATACTAAAAGCTCTCTTTACTGTATTGCTGATGAGCCGCAATTTTCTGGTGCCAACTGCATTTTCAAGAACAATTTCTTAAAATCCGCCAATCCGCACTGGGCCCTTGGTGGATTTTGGGCCAACTCCTCTCTGAGAGGATGGCTCGAGTCCCAGCAGTGAGAACAAAATGGGCTGATTATGATAAGTATGATGATGACTGCATTGTTCTTAAAATAGGAAGACATACTGCAATAATTGCGATTTACAAATACATTGATTCTTTTATCATATTCCTTTAGTGCATATTTCAGTCAGTAAGCATGTTCAATAATATAATTATCATCGGCGACATCAACATTGTTATTAAGCCAAACAACTCTGACCCTAACCGCAGAATATGACCTTCTGCCAGCACATACATTTCCAACAAGAGAAGGTATTTTTTTAGACCACGCCCTACTCAAGTCGAAGTCTCCGGCTATGTCTATTGTTCTGGAAGCAACACTGGCAGATCATATTTATGGTTATGCCCAGGTTGTGTTATTAGTGCATTCCGGAAGGACAATACCGATACGCCGGTCAAAGAAGTGGAAGATTATAGACATGAGGAATCTCCCCTACAGTCTGATGATTGTAGTGAGCAGAAGATAATACTCGATGAGATACGAGCTCTCAAGACAGAGATGCACCGCTTCCGGAAGGAGTTTAGGTGCTTCAGGGAACAAATTCACGACGAAATGAAAGACCTGCGAGAGTTCGGTGAACGGTTTAATTTATATGACGCGAGAATACTAAAGCTTGAGGCCAGCTTTAAAGAATAATAAGATCTTAAATTGCAAGTTTTTCTTTTAAAACAGGAATTAAATAGTAAGGAGCAGCTCGCGTTGGAGAACGTCGTTGCGATCAGTGGAGTGACCGAGAATAGTGGCGAGAATATCTCGCACGTTACAGGCCTCATAATGAACAAAATAAGCGTAAAGTTAGACGAGCTGGATCTAGTAGACATTTGCCGAGTCGGCCCAGTTCGCTCAGTCACACAGGACAGCAAACAGCGGCCGCGGCCTATCGTACTGCAACTGACGCGGCGAGCGGGGCGCGAGCAAGTATTGCGCTCTGCTCGCGCTCGACGTACTATCACAACGGGCGATATCGAGTTGGCGGGAACAGCTCACCGCATTTATGTAAACGAAAGACTGACGAGGGAAAATCGATTGCTCTTTACGAAGGCCCGCTTACTATCCAAGCAACATAGCTGGAAGTACGCGTGGACCCGTGACGGAAGGATTCTAATCAGAGAAGTAGATGGAAAAATGGCGTTTCGCGTGCGCAACGAGACTGACCTGGAGACTATATTTAAAAAGAGACAAAATTGATTACTGGATTGATATTCACATCATCTTTACCTTAGTTTTAAGAAAAATATATAGAGGAGTAGTAATAATATTTCACTCAGATTTATTTCCCGTGTTATTAGTCATGTTTATGGAAAGTTTGAGAAAGGGTAATAGTTTAAGATTCGTTTGGATATTTATCCGGATTGCTAAAACGATGAATTTATTATATTCATTTTCTATTACAAAGTTTTTCGTAAAAAGTATTTTTTATGGATTTATGATCATTATTATTAGTAATACACATGCCATATATTGCATAACTTGTATTTATATTACAAAGGAATATTTAAGTAGCACATTAATGGTAATAAACATAAGATGCTCAATTATGTTTTATCAACTGGATGCAAACATCGGTTTTATTTTATATGATGACATGAATACAATTATTTGTGATTTGTATCACATACATGTGCAGAATCCGACTGCAGCTTGTTGTTGAAATGAAAGCATGGTCTAATATAATTTATATTTACCTGTAATACAAAGTATTCTATATGTACGTACTATGGAACAGCTATTATGATTAAATATCGTATATGTAACCCGCAACTCTAATAGCACTCGAACAACATCTTACTTCGAGAAAAGGTGTATACATGCTGAAAATCAGCTTTGCATAGACTTAACCCTAGAAAGATAATCTTATTGTAGTGTACGTAAAAGATAATCATGCGTAAAATCGACGCACGATTTTTAAGTGACTTAAGTGTCTACGCAGCTATGCGCTGAGCATACCCCTTATTACCCTATTGTTTCAAATATTAGGTATATTGTTTGTCATTATTGTATCATTTGTGGCAACAAAAAAAAAATCTTTCTTTCTTTCAATTTCCGTCCTTATTTGTCTTTAAAGTAAAACCTAAAATTAAAAAAGAAACCTGACTCAGTTTTATTAAGAAGACTGATTTAAGTAACGCAGTCATCTTCCTTAAAAATGCTTATTACTGTCAATTTAACAAATGACTGATGCTTATTCCGCTGCGCTACTTTTTGTAGAAATTTTGATGAATGCTCTAAAACTTATTGACAAACTAACCATATATTATTTATTGGCATGGTTTAAAATAATGTCGATTTACCAATTCAATTTATTCTTCACCAATTCTATAATGTTTAAAATTTACTAATCTATATAATTATTTACTCCTAGGATATTTAAGATATATAATATCCTGTCTCACCTGCGTATCAAATATAAATAATTTGAATTTGAATTTGGTTTTGAATGATTTATTGTTTTGGGTTACAGGTGATAGCGCTAGAGAACAATATGAAGACGCCCAAGTCGTTCGGGACCCCCTTTGGGGTGCTCAACGTGGGCATGGCGATCATCGTGATCCTGTACGTGTCAATAGGTGCGCTTGGCTACGTCTACTGCGTCTCCGATTGCAGAGACTCCATCACTCTGAACCTGCCGGGTGGCCCGTTAGTACAAATTTAACTGAATACTACTAATTCACACGCGCGTGAGACTGCGCCCGCTAAACATTCGCTTTATCAACAGTTAGTAATACTTAATTAACAACAAGTACAATTTGAACAAGTACAGTTAGAAAAATTTTATACCGACTTCCATTCTATTCAGTTAATGGAGTGTATCTCAAAAACTACTTATAAACCGAAGTTGATGAAATTCAAATGGAACCACAAGGAAAGCACCAGCTTTCAAACAAAATAAGAATTTTAAGAATCGTTTCATCCTATCGAAAGTTATGAGGTAACAAACATAAAAAACATACAGTCGAATTGAGCACCTCTTCCTTTTTTGGAAGTCGGTAGAAATACCATCTGGACTACTCCATCCGCCCTGAATTGCAGCGTTATTGGAAGAGAAAATAATAACTAGTTCACACTTCAATGTAGTTCATGCAACCTTGTATCACTTATAACTTGCTTCCAAAATCGTTTTGTACAGTTCCCTATATAAGAATACAGGGCTATTCCCGGAACCACATTCCCATGATTGTAAAAAGCTAATACGAGAAAAACCACATTATGCATTAGCAAAGAAGACAATCGATCCAACATGCCGATTGTAGGGCTAACAAATCGATTATCGAAATCTCCATTTCCATATGTCAAAAAGTTTAAAGACCAAAACGACGTTTTTGTGTTTGTTCAGTTAAATTAAAAAGATACTGCTTGTGCCTTCTGATTGTTGTCATCATGGATTTTATTTAGAACATACAAAAATTTGTAGAACTTCGTACAGACTAGCGGTTCACTAGAACATCAGGGTGGCGCCGAGCGAAGTCCGCGGTCGCGACCCTGAGCCCTATCGGAGCCAAGCCACTTGCATTGTGACTAGTCGCCGTAATGGCAATTGCCAAGTCTTATCTTTGTTTACGTTAAAACATGCTCTTCTATATTTATACTTTAATATAATAAAGGGGAAAGCTTTATTTATTTGTTTCAATTGAGTAGGCTTCAAAACTACTAGACCAATTTATCCATCACCACGCGGATGAAACCTCAGAGTGCAGCTAGTATATATACCTACGTTGATTTACGATATCTATCGTCCATTAGAAACATTTTCTCCCGCTTAAGAAGTATTTCTCGCTGGGTTCTTTAAGAATCGTCTTATGGCGCGGTCCAATCCTAATTTTAAAACAATTTACGGTGCTTTACATAAGGTTGAGAATTGCCTACCAGAATGGACGATTTAATGCGAAAATTCAATTGAATACGTGCTAATACTTTTTATATTTATTTCGTACAATCAAATGATACAATTTTAATGATAAAGGAGTCCATAGTTCACTAGTAAATTTCATTAGGAATTCGAATATGATACATTAATTGAAATATATTTGCCCATAACTGAATAAAAATCATTTTCCCACGAAGTACGTAAAAAAAATTGCAAAATTTAGGGAATGTTGCCGATTTTTTTCTATCGAGCCAAGTTTGCTCAATCGTGTACTGGCTTCCATACTTCATAAGGACGTATATTCAATTTACATGAGGTTTTTTTTTCAACTTCGGTTATTAAGTTTAAGCGTCGAAAAACTAAGTTTTCGCGAAGTCGAATCATGAAATTTGGAACTCATTTCGCCTTAAGTTGTTTTCATTGTACTTACACATTATTAAAATACTCTTTTCGTGACGAAATACATCCGTTCGGACCTGGAATAAGACAATAAATATAAACCAACGTAAAACTATGTCTATAGATTGTTAACATTTTGACCTCAAGAGTAGACAGAGCGATTGTCGGTAGTTGAAATCACAATGCGCATGTCATGTTTTCATTGAGACAACTAGAAACACTGTATCTGTATGTGTAATTATTTTATATTAACTGAACGTTTGGTGTTAAGTGCAGTATTCAAAGTCAAAGTGTATTTATTGCAGAATTACGAGTACATGTGTAAAAAGATGTTATAACTGTTATCAGTTATTAAAGATCCAATGCAATGTACCTTTTAAGGGCGTGCAATACTTATCTTACAGAAACATATAATAAAATAAGATAATTATACAATAAAATAAAATAAAATCGAAATGTCAAATTAAAGATAAAATTAGAATTACAATACAATTAAATTACGTAGTACATATTATTATAAAAATAGGTCATTGTGAGTAAATTAAATTTAACATTACCTATCTAATTGTAACCCATGACATTGGAAAATAATAATGTACCTTGCAGTTTTGACGAGAAAATAAAAAAATATTTTTCTTAAAAATGGTATGTAATGTTGCCATAACATCTCTAAAGAGTATCCAGAAAGTGAACTCTACCGGAGACTTATTCACAACTGTCCAGTAAGCAGCGAGATTTTAAATTTGGAAACTCCAACTGTCCAGTAAGTAAGTATGATATTTACTTACTGGACAGTAGGTCATCCTCTTTAGATCTGCTTAGAAAAAATACATAGCACCAGACACAGATTAGAGTTTGCCATTATAACATGGTTATAGGAGAGAGGCTCCAAAAATATATCTCATAAATTATGAAATAGATATAATATTTGGAGCCTTAAACAGCCATTTTATAATCTGTGACACTTAACGCGACGCAGAAAAAGTGTGCACGATGCGTTTTGTTTTGTACTTAGTAATGTTGTAGAAGTATAGAATGGGACTTTATGTTTTTATTAATAATTTCAGTTTATAAATCATGTTGTATTAAAGCTCTCCGTCCTAAAATTAACATGAAGATTCAAAAACAATAATTTAATTTTTTTTAATAAAACATTCATGTAATTAAAATGAAAATAAACTTTTATCCACCACCTTCGCAGAGGATGATAACCTTTCTCCGTGTTATCTCAATCGGAGAGAATTGTATCCACGTTTCGACGAGTCCGTGTTCCATAGCGATGATATACTGTCTACGAGAAACGTTAAAAGGAAAAATGTTATCTCTTTCCCCGGTTGCAGTGGTCTGTAAGGTTGAGAAGACAATTATTTCCCCTGACAGGTGGATAAAAAAAGTGGAAAGACTATTTCTCTGCGCCCGTGCTAGACCTACAGATAATTATTTTTAATAGTTCCGCGATTACTCCTTCTAGATGACATAACTGTTAGGAATAGATCTTTGTTAAAACACAGCCCTCTTAATATGTCACAGTATATTAAAAATAAACAATAAGATTATAATTCAATGCTTTTATTAAAAAAATGCTGGTGTGAACCGTACAGGCAAATATATTTTTTTACTTGTTTTGTTGTTAGGCCTTAGCCAACACTTAGAGGCCTGTTTAGTATGAAATATACAATGTTGTATAAATAACAGAATAATTTTGGATGAAATGTAACATTCCTCATTCACAAAACCTTCAATCAGTCTATATCAGAGAAGGTAAGACTAACTCGTAATACAATTTTGATACTTTTGTACGCGTTATTGACTATTACGTCGATATGCTCAGAAAACCTTAGTTTGGAATCTATCTGGCCCCCAAGGCCTTTAACAGAATTATGTTTGCTTAATTTTGCATTGTTGATTCGGTAAAATTAGTAAGTTGGATGACTCTTTCGTGTAAATGTAACAAAGAAACTTTAACTTATATCGATTCGGATACAATTGTTAGTATAGTACTGCCCTAACCTGTCAAAATCCTCTTGAAGTTTCATAATGTCAGAATTATTTCTTATTATCATATAGACTTTAGAGTCATCGGCATATTATAGGATACGTACTTGAAATATCCTCCCACATCATACAAATAAGAAGTATATAGAAGAGGCCCAAAAACTTAGCCCTGTGGTACCCCAGAGATGTGTTCTGTGAAGTTTGAGCAGAAGCGTTCAACAGCAACAGCTTGAGAGCGTTTTCGCAAATAAGATTATATGGTTTTATACAAGGACGAAGAATTTTGTAAGGAACAAGACATCCACCAAAAATGGTTAAGTTTTCTTTAATTTCTGCTTAGTTGAGGTCCTGAACACCTCGTGTGAATGTTGTCCCATGTTGTGTTGTGTTATGTCCATCTCATCTAGTTACTTTACTACTAACTTTGGTAACGTGTTCATTTACATATATTTTGTGAAGTTTACCTCCAATCACTTGGAGTTCAACCATTCAGATTGCGTCACATACGCGCGGGCGATATTATTCGGTTTTGCCTCAGTAAGATCCCTCCCCTCACACAAACCGATAAAGAAGGCATATTGTCCCTTGAATTTTTGATCTCGGCTTTGAGGCTTTTTAATTCGAAAGTCTCAAGATTTGAGTTTTGTTTTCTGAGATTTTCATATTGTGCGATAGGGAGGGTCGATTTAAAAAATGTCGAAAACTTAATACGGGTAGGTCTCAAAAGTTGCATTGGATGATATTAATTAAAAAATAATTCAGAAACATATTATTTCATATAACTTTTAACCCTCTACCGGTACCTAAAATATATATATATATACATATAAGTATAAAAATAAAAAAGCAAATTTTCTAATCTACTTACTATTTGATTTACTTGTACGATTTTACCGCGTTAAATGCCTAAATTTTTCTTTTGTGTAACATGGTATAATCTATTAAATGATATTATGCGAGGTTACCACATCGTATAAAAATTAGGCAGTGGGATAGATACAATTTCATATCACCAAAATTTACCTAGTATTTCGCAGTGCACTCGTGACTTTGACACGAGAAGATCACTCTTATTTTTGTATTATTTTTATAGAGTTTGCATAATTGATATTTTCTCGCGTTAAAAAAGGCTCATTTGCACTGTATTTCCAGTTATATAGAAGTGAAATTGGCCTTATGTTATTTGCCTTTGCTTATTACCCTTTGAGCTCAAAAGTGTTAAAAACTCAAAGTGACGTGAATTTTCCTATCGTTGGAACACCCATTGTATGGTGTGTGATTTCTTACCTACTGTTAGTGACTTGATAAAGTTTATTCTGTATGTGCAACACGATTTGCTAGAAAAAAAAACAAAAAAAAAAGCCATCTGTAACCAACGTTCTTCCCTCTTTCTGCCGTGAGGTCGCAAGGGTCTAGTCTTCTGCTTTGATCATGACTACGAGCACTAAGCGCATTCAGAACTAGCTCAAGAGGTATTATGGACGGAAAAAGAACCTAGTGCATTCTCTGGTCTCAACGGCAAAGCAAACTGGAATCTTGTGAAAATATCTCTGTAAAGAGTACCTGAGTCTGAAATTTTCTTGTCCAGGATAAAGAAACCACAAAAAAATTAAGCACAGACCATAAATATCTATTCGAGATATGTTGCATTTAGTGAAGAGCTTTCAGACAGCCAGCCAATATGTCTATTTGTTGATTACAAAATGAAAGTATACGCTCCCATATAATTTCAGATCAAACGTCATTCTTTCTTGTGAAATGGGGCTCAAACATATATTTACCCTGATGAAATACTCGAGGTGGTTATCAGAGAATGTTAGGTCAACCGTAAATCCCGTAATCCAACGAAATGCATACTCCGAAAATCTTTTGTTAGCCATGGTAACAGATAACAGAGAATTTCTTAAGGAATTGGCTCTGAGGCTTATAATTGAAGCTCGAAAAGAATCGCCCGTAAAATAAAAATATGTAAAATACCGCAATTAACCTTCCTGGCGAGCGATTACCTACACTGAAACGATTCATTGGAACGATTATTGTTATTTAGTGACCTCACCTCTTATGTTTCACAGGGTTTCAGATTTAACTTAGCTGCAAATATTGCGTCATGAAACTACTATAAGCTTAGAGTTTTCCAGATTTTCCTGTCACACCCAAATTGTTGTGTGAATCTAGTCACTGAAGCTTCTATCACAGTAGCAGGAGAAAAGGGGCACGCGGTCTTATCCGTACGAAAATTCAGTCTAAATGTCTAATGCCATCCTTTGGTTGTAAAGCCGAATTCAGATGCTAAAAATGAAAATTTTTCTCTGATTGACATACATGTTTTACCACAATATGTCAGTTAAATTGTTACTGTATGTTCTAAATATTGATAAATAATGTTTTATTGATAATACAACATATTGTAATTGGAATTATCTTGTTTTGTTTTCATTTTTTTATTCACATAACTTTGGTCACAAAATATAAAGATTTCCAAAATTTCAAACGCAGGTAGAGGGCTATAAGTTATGTTAGTTAAAAAAACGAATTACTAAATTTTGTTGTTTTGCAACTTTTCAGACCTACCCATCAGCAAAAAACAAAAAAAATTTTCGTACAAATTGACCCACCCTATTGTGCGCTAACGTACGAAATAGACTCCTGATATATAGTTGATATGATAATCAGAATATAAAACACTTAGTTTTCAACGCTTTTCCGTGATGAGCTACGAATAACCAGTAATTCTAACCGTCACTCAAATAAATGGTGACAGGTTTGTAAAAAATATCCATTTAACAATAGGTGATTTCAATTCTTACGAAAACAAGAGACCCAAACGAGGGTGTGACATGCGACAAACACTTGCGTGTTTTAAGGACCTACAACGCCATCTATTGAGAATAATATGCAACAGTAACACAGTATTAGCTGTAAGTAGTTCTGGGGTATAAGACACGACACGAGCGTTTAAATTGCCCGCCAGAACCGCTCTCTGGTGCGCTCGCAAGCGCCCTCTGCCAGAGACTTCATATGAAAATGTTGAGAACGCCGGTGGCTGTTACACGTACTATAGAAAATTGAAGTTATTCTGATCTTGATAAAGTAAGCCTGGAAATATTTTGACTACGCGGTCAACGTGATGTTGAACCTACATTAATTACTAAACAGTCTTTCCACAATTTATTCATATAAAAGTTTTAAAGTGCTTAGTTATATAATTATATAGCTGGTAAATTATATAAGTTGATATGTATATATGTATAATGTACGGCATGTAGCGTGAAACCTGATGATGAGGTGTGAGTGAGTAAACCTAAGGATGAACCTAAGCTTAAATTTGTAGCAACGTAATTATAGGTTGGCCGTTTAACATAGTCCTCGCCTGCGCGGTACAGGGGCGCGTGTATACACACTTGCGCATTGTGTGATTTAACTATAATTACTATTTTATTTACTCCCATATTACGTCACAAGTAAGTACAACTTAGCGCAAGATTTATCCTGGCACACTTCTCTTCGTGTGTAGCCGTGTGCTAGAATGACGCGTTACCCCGTCCCCGCCACCGTCTGTCACCCCGCAGGACGGTCGCGCATGAGATTGCCGGGCTATAGCGGATTTTTGGCACTCTAGGTATTTGTCATAGTGTGCGTGCGTATAGGCAATAACACACACGCCGGGACTCGTACCGCTCTTTAAAGCTAACACTTTTCTCGAAACTTGATTGACATAACCATCGTACCTGGTGCAAAGACTGACTATAGCAGCATATTGAGGAAACGATGCAAGCGTCGCATCGTCATTTGCTCCATGTACGAAGCGAGATGGGTTATTTTATTGATTATTGAAGTAAGACGTATATTCTTTGATTAAGTATAAATGTGTTTTAATCTATCTATAACTATTATTATTGTAAGCACAAACGAGGCAGTACATGTATGATATTGTCGTGTTTGTGCAGACTGGCGACGAGCGTGATCGTGATGTTCGCGGTGGCCATCTTCATCAGCTACGGACTCCATTGTTACGTGCCTGTGGAGGTGGTGTGGCGCGGCTACCTGCTTCCGCGGCTGCAAGCTGCCTCGGCGCCCCCGCGCAAGCTGGTGATCGCTGAGTATACGCTAAGAGTTGTACTCTGTCTGCTCACCTGTAAGTATATGCTGTAAATTTTATCCGTTCGCGACTTATTTCGCATAGAATAAGGTTATCGTGATTCCTCGGGAGCCACTCGTAGAATTGGGATTAAAAGTTGACGATGTGTTGATTCCGGGTACAAACCCTTTCCACTCCGAATTTCATCTGACTCTGCTAAGCACTTTTTGCGTGATTGAGTAATAAATATCCATACATCATCAACAACTTTCACATTTATAATTTTGTCTAGATTTCATCAGCGTGGTGATGAATGATAATGATGAAAAGTATGATATATCTATCTGTCACAAATTATAACAGATAGTACAATCCGTTCTGCCCTACGAAGAAATAATAAGTGCGTAGGTTCTGCCGTTCAGCCGTCAAAAAGTAATAAGAAGAGTTACTTTCGTATTTATAATTAATCTAGCTGCACACCGTGATTTAACTAGCGTGGTGATGGATGAAGATGATGATGATAAGTATCTATCCTAAGTAAATCCTTTTATGGAATATATTCTATCTCATTGTCAACTGAGTTACATTCGCATTTATTATTATTACCCGGTCCTTTACAGAGGCATAAGTGGGGTTGTAGCCAACACTTAGAGGCCCGTTTGGTATAAAAAATACAAAGTAGTATAAAAACAGAAACTTTAAAAATACAAAGTTGTATAAAAAACAGAAACTTTTGGATGGATGGTGACATGGTATATCTATTATTAAATGGGTAAAATGGCAAGGCTATTGATATGATTTTATTAGTGATAAGAGATAAGCCAGATATTGGGCTATGGAAGAGACTACGGCACCTGCCAATTTCAGTCTCATTTAATATTTTTATTATTATTTCTTTTATTTAATTTTTATCACGGATTTAATCCGGTCCTTTACAAAGGCATAAGTGGGGCTGTAACCAACACTTAGAGGCCTGTTTGGTATAAAAATATTGCAAAAATTGTTAACATAGTAGGGCTATTGACATTTACTCTTAATTGATAAAGGAAATGGCTATTGACGAGACTACGGCACCTGTCAATTTTAGTCTCATCTTATTAATTATTATTAAGTACATAGATATATTATATGTGTGATGTTACTTGTTAGAATAATTGGAAGGTTCAAGCTATCGATCAGAGCCTAGAACATTGCAACAAAGTTACTGGCCTATGGGATTTCTATCGGATCCATTTCGGAGAGTGTGCGTTGGAATCACATAACTTATCCATCCCTTTTTTATCATCAGTTACCTACAGCCATGTGCAATTGCCATTGCCTAATGCGTACTGTAGAGGGTACAACTCACTAACTTTTTTTACCGATGGATATCATTTTGGAGGTTTCAAATTGCAGGTCTTTTATTCTTGTGTTTTCTATTTAAGATCGCATCAATGATTTTATCTGTTTGCTTAGAATAAATAAAATTGTACCTATGCCTGTATTTCATTAGGACGCTAAGTATCTAAAATTACCTAGGATTACGTTAGGTACGTATGTAAGGTTTACGTAATACGTAAATGTAAGATAAGGTTCCCAGTGGAAGTACTTGTTTTAATCCTGTCGATGGGCCTTATAGTAGTACATGTTTGAGGGAATGTTTAATGAAGTTAAAAGCAAAGCAACAGAAGCACACTTTCACTTTCTCTTTCATGTCACATCTCACCAAAGCGCTGACCAAGGAAACCTTAGGTCATAGACCGCGAGTGCATAGATGTTAATATGCGTGGTTTTTAACTAAATGCAATGAATCTTTTATAAATAATACATTTAGTCCTCGATAAGCTGCTATACAAATAAAAACACACTAATCAATTAATCAAACTCAAAAGTCTAAATTAAAATAATAATGTCATAAATCAGTAAAAACATCGTCAAAACCAAATAAGATGTCACATTTTTGGGATCTGTTCCACTGATCAGTCAAATTTTCACAGTAAGTCAAAAAGTGTGCTAAAAGAGGAGATTGTCAAAAAATAAATCTATATCAGTGTTAGCGGAAAGAAGCGCATTGAAATTACAGCAATTCAGTTGTTCAGCGACAAACAGGCAGTGAAAGTTGTAGAAGCACTCTAGGGCCTCGAAGAACATATCAGTAAACTGCTTCGACGTCCGAAACTTACTGAGCTTAGCTTTAGGATTTTCCTCAGTGGCTATTCCGCAGTTGAAGAAGGCGCACTCTGTCATAGTGATAACGGTGAACCAGGAACTCATGATAATTTCGTTAAGATATCTACCAGTATGAATTTAGTTGATAGACGACCTACTAAGTGCATATAATATTAGATCCACGCATATCCAGAGTCCGCAGACGCATAAACGAAAATGGTAGGTAATCGTGTTATCTCCCTTACAAGTTATTTTTCAACCTCAAATCTTATATTTTAATATACCTATATATAATTAATCTAAAGTAAACACAATAGGACACGTAACCAGGATATAATACCCATACTTTTATACTTATATGATATTATATATGCTGGGGTAAGACATATGATACTTTTCATCACCATCATCATCCATTACCACAAAGGTGAAACCGCAGGGCGCAGCTAGTTCACAATAAATATTCATGAATCTATCGTTGTTAAAATTCATTTTATTCATAAATTTTAGTTAAATATACCGCTACCACTTTAACTATGATTGTAACAGGGTAACTAATACATACGAATTCAATTCAATTTGTTGATCAATATAAATGATATGATATGAATGATAAATATGATGTTTTCATTCATCTTTTCTTAAAATGTTGGTATTAGAAAACATTTAAAAAGATAAATGTGATTGGTCAAGCTGTTCTCACGTTATAGCGTGACCAGGAAAAATAGGAGTTTATTTTTATATTATAGATAGATGTAGCTATAACATTCTAAATCTCATTTAGCTTGTCTTGTAACACACATAAACTAGTAAATAAGTAAGTTAAAACAAAGGTGGAGGCTTGTTATTGGCTTATCTGCAACTTCTTAACCTTATACTGTAATTACAGCTGTAAAGCCCCCAAAAAAAAAAAAAAAAAAAATTAAAAAAATTAAAATAATTAAAATAAAATAAAATAAATTAAAATAAAATAAAATAAAATAAAATAAATGTTATTGTTACACTAAAACTTCGTAGTAATGCAATATTGGTTCAATGACAACTTCTTTCCTTTTTGGAAAAGAACATGGAAGCTATATGTATCAGTTGTGATAACCGTGATTAGCAAGTAAAATGAATTTGTTTCTTTGAGGGAATCGGATCCCGGTATCAATGGATACAACGCTCCGGGATCCGTAGCTAATTCAATCTGATACTGGGATCCGTGTAGACAAACCCATATGTTGGGGTGACGAGAACATTGCGGTGCACGCAAAACGTTCTACGCTCTGGGAGGCATCTGTCGTAGGCATAGAGAGCCTGTTTTCTTCTATGGTCATATACACGTAATTTTAAACATTATGCGATTAATTGACCGTCTCATCACTTATGTGCATAAAAAAACATTATAATTGTAAAGTCATTTCTTGTAGCGGTGTCGGACGCACCATGTTTAATAATATTCTATAAACACGCACTTAATGACATCGCATATAATGTGTTACAGTTATATTGGCGGCAGCTGTGCCACGGCTGGGTCTGTTCATCTCCCTATTCGGCGCACTGTGCTTATCAGCTCTGGGCATCTGCTTCCCGGCGGTGATGGAAGTGTGCCTTGCGTTCCCTGACAAGTTTGGTCCGGCGCGCATCCGGCTGATAAAGAACGCGCTGCTGTTCGTGATTGGCGTAGTGGGGCTGGTGGCTGGCACGTATACCGCACTACTTGCCATCTTCGTCTCGTTCCAACATAAGGAAGTAACGACGCCCGCCCCTACCCTAGTCCCCGCCCTCGACGTAGCCTCGTAGACCACCGCCAGCTACCTGCTACGAACCGCTACGGCACGCTTTGCCCAGCGCACATTATCAGATAGTGCCTAAGTCACAAAACTGTACAAAATTATATTGTAAAAGATATATTTTACACTTCAAAACTTGTTTGAGAACAATCTCATATTGACACGTAGATGGACTTCTTACATATACTTTAATTTCCCAACGTTTTTACGTTAAAGTGCGCCTACAGTACAAAATATACCAGTTTCTTAATATCTAGACTAGGCAAGAATCTTACTGATAATGTATGCTATATATATGTATATAGATAAATAAATTGAAGTGTTCACAATCTTCTGTGATACATCTCGTTCATTTTTAAGTCGGTTTTTTTTTTATTAGTGTGTATTGTAGATTGTACCATAATATATATGCAGTATTATAAATAATATTAAATATAAGTCGAGCTTGAATGAGAGTGCGCGTCAAGTGATGTTGAAATAAATAGTTTTCTTTTAATAGTCTACTACAATTATTATTTTGTTCTTGTGCCTTCATTTAGTTACATTAGATGAACTGATTTATTGACTTTATGTTATTTAAAAAACGGTTGTCTGTGAATTCGGATTACGGACGACAATTTAACGTGATTTACAGCCAGTTGCAGAAACGATCTTTAACTTTTAAAGACGTCATTAAATCTTAATCCGACATTAAATCGTTCCATAAACGAAGATACTGTCTAACTTTAAAGTTCCTTTAAATTTATCTAAAGAAACGTCAAAAGATTAAGAAACATTAATGGGGGATCCCAATAATCTATCTATCCACAGTTTTGTTTACTACCGATAGAAATTTGACATAACGTCCATAAAAATAGTGTCAAATATCTAACTCTAGTAAGGTAAACCGGCGATAGATAGATTATTGGGACGGGCCGTAAGACTAAAGGATCATTAAGATGTCAACATTGTCACAGTATAAAGATACAACTGTATGGAAACTAAGCCTAGTTGATCAAATAATTATCTATGCCCCATTGAAGCCATAGGGTTGTCACTTTTAAGGTATTGTTTTTTTTATTAAAACATTTGTTGTTCTGCTGTAGACATTAAATCTAGTTAATTCTAGCTTACATATAAAATGTATGTAGGTGTATAAATGGCGTCAGTTAATCTTGATGGTTTAAAATACGGAAAACAGTTTAGTATTGAAACACAACCACTCGTAGATCTTAGGATTTTTTGTAGGTTTACTACGCTAACTTATCATTATGGCATAACCTTATACAAGTTTTGGCGGGAGCGTACGTGAGCCGCGGTTGGGCGCGTGGTAGGCGCCACTGGTAGCGCGGGTGCAATGCTCATGAGCTCTGTTTTCGGGTGTTTGTCACGTATTTTCGGGCTGAACCGTACTGCGTTTCAACCTCATAAATGCGTTTGATACCTAGTAATTAAAAAAACATTATATAAAAAATAATTTTATTCTTCATAAATTACAAATTACTGACTCAAAAAAGTTGATAGTTTCGCACAGCTGCCATCTTCGAATTTTTGTTAGCACTATCGGCTTCAACGCTTTCGAAAACTATAAAAACGACACCCAAGATGAAATAATTTCGGGCAGATACCAACTTGCATTTCTATTTTGACAGGACTATCTGCTATCTTCAATGCCCTCGAAAACCATGAAAACTAGACCCATGGTGATAAAGTTTATAATTACGTGCAAACGCCTAATTGGATTTCTATTTTGACAGCACTATCGACTTCGACACCCTCGAAAACCATGAAAACGAGACCCATGACGATAACGTTGATAATTTCGCGCAGACGCCTAATTGGATTTCTATTTTGACAGCACTATCGACTTCGACACCCTCGAAAACCATGAAAACGAGACCCATGACGATAACGTTGATAATTTCGCGCAGACGCCTGATTGGATTTCTATTTTGACAGCACTATCTACTTCGACACCCTCGAAGACCATGAAAACGAGACCCATGACGATAACGTTGATAATTTCGCGCAGACGCCTAATTGGATTTCTATTTTGACAGCACTATCGACATCGACATCCTCGAAAACTATAAATACGACACCCATGACGAAAAAAATTGATAATTTCGAGCAGACGCTATCTTAAATGTCTATTTTGACAGCACTATCGACTTCGGCACCCTCGAAAACCTTAAAAACAACACCCATGACGAAAAAATTGATAATTTCGCTCAGACGCCATCTTAGATTTCGATTTTGTCAGCACTATCGGGTTTGACACCCTCGAAAACCATAAAAACGACACCTAGTCTAGTATAGTTCATAATATTATAATCTATTGCAGCCGCCATCTAAGATTTGTATTTTGTGTTATATTACGAATTTATTATGATTTATGATCGATCATAAAATAGTTAACTAATTAATAGTGTTAACTATTACAATTTTAAAACACATAGCAGTCAGTCAAGTGTGACATTTCATATTTTAGATTATATAAAAAATGTTATGATGTAAAAACAGTTTGTAACACTCGCTACTGACGGCACCGCGAGAACCGCTTAGGGGTCTAGTGGATGCGCATGTTTATGTCAGTGGGCCGTTCCGAACGATTGAAGCTATTTTCCGTACTGTTCTCTATATATCTATTGTGACATTGTCTTTTGTGCAACTCCATTAAAATAATGGTTTCATTAGCACTAAATCTAGCTGGATTAACTAATGAAGAGCTTTCAGATGCCGTAGCACAAACAATTTGCGAAAAAGTATTCGTATCGCAAACGTCAACGCGTCACGCTTCGGCGTTCAAAGTATGAGTTATATGTGCCACAGTTGCCCCATATAAATGTCAGTTTGTACTGTTTTACGTGAACTACACGTTACGTTACACTTACGCAGTTATTCGTGCTAGGCCCACTGCAACTGGCTGCTAACGTCATTAAACAAGCCGAACGCTTAGGCCGCTTTCAGTGCTCGACCGACCGTCGGTCCGTACGTCGGTCGCGCTTGACATTTGTATAAAAACTCACAAGTAGTTACACAGTGCTCGACCGACTGTACGCACGCGTATATTGCTACGCAATGCGCACGAGGACTGTAGGTCAAGCGCGTCCGCATGCGTACCGTCGGTCGACCGACGCGTTATAGAAACATATCAACGCGTTCAGTGCTACACTGATCGGTGGACCGACCGTACGGAAGCGTATATCATCATACTAATATTATAAAGAGGAAAGATTTGTATGTATGTTTGTAACGAATTGGCTCAAAAAGTACTATACCGATTTTAAAAATTCTTTCACCATTGGAAAGCTACTAATATTATCTTATAATATTATTAATATCATCATCATCATCATCATCATCCGTCAACGCGCGCGTGAAACCGCGGAGAGCAGCTAGTTGTCAATAAAAATCGAATCGGCTAGTTCAAAACTTCAATAAATTTGTTTGATTTTATAGGTACCTATGTATATATATATACGATACCTATAAATCAAACAGTTGGTAGAGGAGAGCACTGAACGTTACAAACTGACGATCGGTTATGCGTACCGCCAGGACCGACGGTACGCGCGGACGGTCGGTCGAGCAATAAAACCGCCGCCGGCGCACCGGCCGATCGTGCCTTTCTATTGCTTGTTTCGCGCGCTCGCTTGCAAACTCAACTC
Source organism: Selenia dentaria (assembly GCA_917880725.1). Classification (NCBI taxonomy): domain Eukaryota; kingdom Metazoa; phylum Arthropoda; class Insecta; order Lepidoptera; family Geometridae; genus Selenia; species Selenia dentaria. Next base: position 43,672,246 of record OU862876.1, read on the forward strand.
AGGCGCAACGTGACAATGAGTGCGTGCAACTGGCGTTCATCGATTTATAAGATGTTATCACGTCAAAACAACTATGTCACCGGATATTATACCCATAAATGTTAAACTAAATGAGACCAAAATTATTATTTTTTAATGCCCCTTCATGTCAAGAAATATAATGAGCTACAAACAAGATTGGAACCTGCAACCAATGAGTTTTCATTTTGTCTAGCCGATGCACGAGCCAACCAGATACCTAGAGATAAAGGTTCTGACGTGTGTATTCTCTCATTTTATTATTACGTGTATTATATTTACAAATAAAAATTATATAATAATTTTTTATTTATAAATAATATTTACAAATAAAAATTATGGGGGAGGCATATGTTCAACAGTGGACGTTCTACGGCTGAGTAAATATCAGACGATAATGATATTTACAAGCTATAAATGGCCATAGCAAACCGATAAGCAGGATATCGGTAGCCTGGGTGGGTACAGGGATATTTATATGTATGTAGATATTGCGATCCTTCAAGACTATAATATATCAAGACTATAACTGTATGAAACCATAAGGTTAATCCTGGATATAAGCTTTACAGTTTATAATATGTAACAATTCTTCCGCGGGAAGAAGTAGCAAACATACAAACTCACTCACAAACGTACGCGTTTTTAATATATACTCGCATTCGCATTTATATAAAGTATTAGGTGACCTGCAAGCGGCTTCACTCGCTTGGTCTTCGTGTAGCGGTGGAAGTACAATTTTGGAACCTCAAGGTCCTAGGTTCGATCCCCGCTGTGGACAGGTATTGGGTGTTTCTGACAAAGATATTCTCAAGAACAGTCCGGAGTCTGAAACAGTGCCCCGTAGATAGCAAAAGGCTCGCCCTCTATGCAATGTCCGCGAGACAAAAAATATATCTGGCGATATGTCCACTGCTTACCCCATCGAGGATATGTAAGGGAAAGTATCTATTCACTCAAGACCACTAGACTGATGTTACCACCCCGTGGTTTCACCTCCGTGGTGATGGATGATGATGATGATGAAAGTATCCTATTAAAACACCGCTACTTAGGTACCCCTTTCGAGGACATATAGACGAAACTAATTATCTCGTGTTTAAAAACAACATGTAAGTATTGTAGGCGATTCACTAAAGACCGCTAGACTGATGTTTCACCTCCGTGGTGATGGATGGTGATGATGATGATGATAAGTATCCTATGTCCTTCACCGGGATACATTCTATCTTCTTGACTAACTTCATTGAAATCGGTAAAGCGATTCTTGAGTTATAAATGGTATAACTAACTAACTCGGCTTTCTTGTATTTATTACTAGAATGTATATAGAATCAGAAATGTTTTCACCATTATAACAATTATTGTTTCTTTAGGTTAGTCACATCTACATTTACATCTACACTAATATTATAATGAGAAGTTCGTTTTTTAGGCTATAGGTAATATAATCATTCTTATCTGATTCATTTTTATATAGACTCACGACTGCCCGTGACTTTGTTCGCGTAGTAGAATAGCACAATGCGAAAGTACTGTTCGAATAGCATGCAGTTGCAGTTGGTAGAACCAACGCCTTTGCCGCACAGATGAGCACGCAGAGCAAACGAAGGAGATGGTAGAACGACTGTGCTGACAGCAAAAGCACTAAATTTCGTTTTGGAAATATTGAGTAAAATAATATACTGCAGGTCATTTAAATAAAACATAGATCAGTTTTAGAGAAATCACCGAAAATCGACGTATGATTCAAAAGACAAATCACTTCTGACGTTAAAAATAGACCCAGTATACATACTTTAATCTATGAAAAATAGACATGCGAAGTGATTAGTCTAAATTCAGAAGGAAAGCAGGGATTGGTTCAAGCGCGTGCTGAAATGTCCACGCCGCTATGACATCGGTGTCATAGCGGCGTGGACGATTTTATGCAATAGTAGATCGAACCAAGTCAATAATAAAATTCCGCATGATGAGAACCTCGTGTAGGTCGAGGAAGACAAGCTCAATTATTATTACTTAGCGCATACACTTTAGATTTACTTGAGTATTTTAAATCTGCTAGTTGATCCTTAAAATGTACCTTAAAAAAAGCTTCTTTCTTCGCAATGTAATGAAGACAGAATCTAAAAAAATCAACGATTTTACATTTTACAACAATAATACGGAATGTAGGTATTTACAAATGTAACCGTTTTCTATTGTTAATTTTCTCAAGTATCTTCATGAGATGTTGACGTTTTTTTAGGACGGGTCATCTGCATACACTGAAAAAATAATAATTTAGCATAGGACTTTTATGGCTCGGTTAAGTTTAAATCGGCGTTTATTGACCAATGCTTGGCTAAAACTCTGTAAGTAAACTTGGCAGTTAGTAAACATGCACATATTGCTAAATTTTATTGGTTATTAATAACAAATAACTTAATATATTTTAAATGACTTGATTGTTTACTTCAAACAATAAAGAACTTGTTCAAAAACTAATAAGTAGATATGTTAATTCATACGAGCCATTTGTGTGTATTTAAACGATTTTATGTAGTTAGATATACATAACGATACTTGGTTGTAACTAACCTTGTAGCTTTGTTAAATGTAACAGAGTTGTTGTCAAGAAGTAAATAACTGTATTTGGTTATTGATTAACGTGAGTAATATTGCTGTTTATAAATGAACAGACTTATTTATATTTAGCAGAACACTTATTTATATTTAAACATGTAACTTTATAGCAGATTTTAGCAACCATGTTATCTATTTTCAAATAAGATTACTCGTATACATCTAACCGAGTAAACTACTAATTTACCAATAATCGCTCGCACTCGCACATTGCTTTGTTACAAGTGTTCGATAGAGCACGTCGCGTTACATGTGCACTCTTAAACTTATTAAATCGGATTCCTGTTTTATTTTGGTATATAATTTTTACTAGCTGGTGTAAAATCTTCAAAACTTTTAATACTATTTAAATTCTTTTTGAAGAAGAAAATGAATGAGGAGGTTCAAAACCTTCTCGTGGTTTGGAAGCTTGAAGAGTATATAGTGAGGTGAGTGCTTATCTTTATCTTTATATACTTTCATACTCGTAAATTTTGTAAAATGAACCCACAACATAGTGTTTAACATTAGCACAACATAATATATTATCTCTGAATTCATAAGTTCATAAGGTTGTAAGTGCCTGTCTATTATTCGTTTTGATCCTTGATTTTATTTTTATTATATGCTGTGACAGAGTTACGCCTGCCCATTACAGTTGCAGTGTCACATCACTGTCTTCGTCACTTGGAAACATTTATAAAATCTCGTTCGCCTAGATATTTCACCTTTTTACTGTTACCTCCAAACACGTAGTAAGTATATTGCACGATTTAACTTTTTTGGAACAGGATATATATGAAACTGCAGTAATAGGGCTGATTAAGACGGACTCATAGGTACTAAGAGGCCTACCACGAAAGAGTTTCAATATGCAAACTATAGACCACGTCTGTTAGGTACGTATGGGCCTGAGCGCTGAGCATAAGAAACAATATTAGTTCTCCATAAATATTTAAAACATATATATATTATATATTTGCGTTTCTGGTTGTACTACATGTTTTCATGTTTTCACACTCGGTAAAGGTGATAACTTTATGTTCTGTAAGCCATGTATAGATTATAAAAGGATGTATAGTTTGCACCCTTTTATATGAGTTTTGATGCTAGTTCAACCTCGTATCAAAACTCAGGAAGTACTTAGTTAGACTTGATCTATGCATTGCATATTCAATCACGCCGAGCAACTTCAAAATCTAAGGTACGATCCATATCCTCTGATAATGTATCGTACACGTGTGTTTTTAAATATACATATTATATTTTTATTATAAAAAATAGTTTATATATATACGTATAATAATGTATTTTTTGCAGAATCCGAAGAAACCGCCAATATAACCTACATGTCAGTTAAACCATCACATTTGTCTGAAACTACGATGCGGCTGAAAACTTCCCAAAACAGTCTGGCGACCAACGAAACTGGATAAAGTGAGGGAAGGATTATGTATACAGATTAGATAAATACATTTTATTAAGTTTAACTAAGAAACATTATTATCAATTGATTATTTGTGTTTTAACTGACGTTGCTGAAAGTACCGAGGAATCAGGTTGACTGCAGCCTGCAAAGTCAGCAATGTTAGTTTGTATTATTAACAATGTATACGGTACAGTTACCGTATACATTGGTTAAAACAATACAAACTAACGTTGCTGAAAGTACCAAGTAAACAGTCAGCAGTTACCCAATGCATTGGTAAAGAATACCAACTAACGTGGCTGAAACTACCGAGTAAATAGGCTGCAGTTACCCAATGCATTGGTAAAGAATACCAACTAACGTGACTGAAACTACCGAGTAAACTGGCTGTATTTACCGTATACATTAGTTAAGAATACCAACTAACGTTGCTTAAACTACCGAGTAAATAGGCTGCAGTTACCCTTTACATTGTTTAAGAATACCAACTAACGTTGCTAAAAGTACTAAGTAAACTGGCTGCATTTGTCGTATACATCAGTTAGGAATACCAACTAACGTTGCTGAAACTACCGTTTAAACTTGGTTGTAGGTACAAAAAGAAAACTAGCTAAGATAGCCAACTTTACCGGTTATTGATAATGAAGTAATTTTAATCAACTTATATAGTTAATTTTAAATAGTAGTAAAGTAATTATTGAAAAGTTGGCTTATTTATTTTTAAATGTCACCTTTGCTGGTGATATATTAACAAACACGCTTAGTTATTTTTAGCAGTATTTTATTTATTTTTAACCGATACGTTTTTTCAGTGTAAAAACAGCTGCATATTATTATCATATTTCAAATAATACCATCATTTTAAAAACAGTAGGTACTAAGTGTACAAACTGATAGGTGCTGCAATTTTGTATAACATGGTACATAGACCTGTATTTATTAATTTATGAAAAAAAAATTCGTCATATTGAACAGGGCATATTTTGTTGATATTCACAGGCATCTCGTCATACTCGTGTATATTTAAGTAAAGTGCAGCTAGCTACTTATTTTGGATATTGGAATTGGATAGGCAGTGAAACTAAAATAAAGCAAAACAAGTAAACACATAGCAACTGCATTGGAATATTTGATTAAGAATAAAAAACAATACCTTCTAAACTTTGATTATTTACTTGACAAGTAAACAATCAAAGCTTCTAAAGTAGGTTACAAATAGACTGACTTTATTTTGCATAGTATTGACCATCTCAGTTTGATGTCATATTCATAGACCAATAGATTACCATTTCTAGCATAGAGTAGCTTTTTATACCAGAAAGTTTCTAGAGTATTAAGCTGTCAAAATCATAGCGTTCCTAATGTATAGTATTTATCTCTGGCATTTTTTTTTCTATGACAATGCCATAGCGTGATCTTTTTTAAATAGTTTTGAATTTAATTATAATTTTGCTACTATTTACTTTTATTCTGTGTTCTGAGCTATTTACAAGTGAAAAGTGATACTTGGATCTTTTAATCTTGCATGGCTCCTGGACCGCCCCACAAGAAATGTTGGGGTAATGATTCACAGCTGTAGTTCACAATGATAACGAAACGAACGAAAACGTTCGTAGTTAAAGTAACTAGTACTCGTTTACGAGAAAAAATACCGACCAATTCAATTTTTAGGTGGCCGTTAGGTAAAAAAGCAGTGAAAGGAAGGTGAAAGAGATCAACGGCGGACCATGTCACTGCTCAAAAAAAAACATTTCAACATCAGCTAAATGTCTTTGTTTTTAAGCTTTTATGCGTTAAATGTTTACTATGTCTATCAATTTTACTTTATTAGAATAAATATCAGTGGAACATCGATTTATAGCTAGTGGTTCCTCGAGAACAGTAGAGCTCGCAAGCCCTTATAACCATGCAATAACCGACATCTTCCCCTGGCCTAGCAAAACTATTTCAGAGTTTGGAAACCAGTGCTTCAATTTTCCAATTGGTTAATCTAAACAAATCTTTGATAAATAGGGGCTAGAGTTTTAGTTTCAGCTTGAGTTATTTTAGTTTTAGCGATTACCCGAAGAACATCCGTGGTCCTAAAAAAGTCGAAACCGGCGTCTCTGGGTTTGTTTAGTGAAGGCGGAGAGGACTGCGTAGGTTAATTTACTGCCACCTATAAATTCTAAAGTATTAGGTAGATACACGTTTTCCCAAAAATGAAAAAAAATAAGACCGTTTATATATAATGCTACAACAACTTTCCTGCGACCTGCAGGTGAGAACATACATAAACTAGATACCTATTTTTCCAGAATATCTATTTAGTTTCTAGTTTTTTTAAATACATCTGCTAAATAATAGAATTACTTTGTTTCTGAGTTGATATATAAGTATTTAAGGTAGACCAGTATCCGCAGGCAGCACCCGTTCACGAGTTGACGCATGTGACAGCTCTCAACCATATTTGAGGGAAGATGGCGACCCGCCACACACGCCAGCGCCTGCCGACACCATTTCGTGAGCATGACTGCTCTGAATGCTCTGATTGGCCAACCTTAAAGCTAAGACGCTTCGCTCGAAAAAGCCGTAGAATTTTCTACAGCCACTGGGTTCCAACTGTAGGCCGTGGATTTTCTTGTTTTTAGCCAGAAAGCCGCAAAACACGGTAATTGCCGTAGCATTGGCTACAGTGCTTATATATAGATATTTATGTATTTCGGATAGTTGGTAAACTATGATCATGACTTTTGTTACGTCATTTTTTAACGCAGATAAATTTCCTGGCTTATCATTTATTCGTAGAATCTTGTTACCCTGATTGTTTGAGCAGTATATTATATTATTTACAGAAACAATCCGCAAAATAACTACGATCCTCACTTGCACCGACAGCTCCCAAAGCCCACCAAGTAAGTCACCATCTGCTTTGCGTATCTCTACACTAATGTAATAAAAAGGAAAGATTTGTTTGTGCTGAATAGGCTCCAAACCACTGAACCGATTAGAAAAAACCTTTCACCATTAGAACCCTACGTTTTCCCTAACGAACATAGGCTATATATAATATTGCAAAAAAAGTTAGGGATCCGTATAAAAACTTCGATAGTGCAACCCAAGGTGTGGAAAAAATGCCAAAAAATCCTTATATTGCGTTACGCTCCGGAAACTATTGACCATATATTATTTGTCTATGTTATTGACATTAGAGGAAAGTGATCCACACTACAGCGGGCTGATTCCACTAACTAATCGATTCGTAGCAGATTTAACGCATTCTTATTCTGTTATTGAAAAACAGTGCAGCTGCAGTTACGTTGCTATTGACGCCAACGATCGATTAACATTTTATTCTACCAGATCCGGCTGCATAACCAGTGCACTCATCGAGTATTTGTTAAAAGCCTAATTTGTACGCATATTTATGTGGCCGCTAGTATTTTTAATTAAACAATTTGTAATTGATTTTTCGGAAGAAAATACTCATTAACTTGTTTTTTAAATAAAATATCGTCCAATTCACGGCAATTTAAAAAGTCGGAAAAATCACGGTTGTCGTTGTGCACTTGGCCGCACCTCTTCGCAGCCAGTTGTAAACGTTTATACATTAATAGCATACATTTATTGTATATGAAATATATCAATATACGATAAAAGCATTTTTTCTGTTTATTTTGACAGTTGCTTAATTAAATCTGGCCGCAAATAAGGGTCTTTTCAAGTTTAAAATAAGCTATTAAAGGTGGTTAATATTAAAGGTAGAGTGAAAAAGAGTTACCGCGTAATATCACAAGTCAGACGAGGATAGTGATTTTCAACTGTACGACGCCTTAAAGCAATTGCGCATGCTTCGATTGCTAGTGTCCTCAAACACTAGCAATCGACGCATGCGCAAACAGTTGAAACAGTAGTAGACGACTTAATAAATACTCCAAAAGAAATGTCTTCTATTTCAACATGACAAATTTAAAAATGACAACGACTATTGATGAAAAATAAAACCAAGGTTATGTGCGTGTTCTTTTTGCAAAAAAATTTAAAAAGACGTGCTATATTCATAATTATTACGGTTTTAGGCCGCACCATAGAAGTTCATGTGCCGACCAGTCAATCGAGACCCCAGTTTTATATGAGAACGTGTCGCATAGAGAGATCAAGCTGTCATCTTGGATTTATGTGACAGATTAAGATAAAAGCTTATAGTTGGAGGCTCCGGGTTCTATTCTATTCATATACCAAATTTCATCAAAATTTGTGCGGTAGATATTAAATTATGCGTGAGCATACAGACAGACAGACAGATTTGCTTTTTTTTTCAAAAATCTTATTCTGGCCACCACATGTTTACACCCAATTTTTTTTTAATTCTTCCAAGTACAGACTTAATAGCCTTTACTCCTTTATAAACTCAAAGTCGGACGAGGGCTATGTTTGGGGTGATCGAATCAGAAATGAGGAGATCCGTAAACGAACTAAAGTCGCCGACATAGCCCAGAAGATAAGCCAGTTAAAGTGGCAGTGGGCAGGCCACATTGCACGCAGAACAAATGGCCGATGGGGCCGGAAGGTTTCGGAGTGGACACCACGGACAGGCAAGCGCAGCGTAGGTCGTCCAGTGACAAGGTGGTCAGGTCATCACTGAAAAAGGTAGCTAAGTAAGAACCTTCTAAATAGTATTAGAAAAAAATTATTAGATCGGTAAAGGTAGTGAAGTCGTTCTCAAGTCGTTTACTATATCTTCTATCTATACTCTATACTTATAAATAATAAATAAGTCATCATCATCATCTCAGCCGTAGGACGTCCACTGCTGAACATATGCCTCTCGCAGAAATTTCCAAAAGATTTGGTTGGAAGCGGCCTGCATCCAACGTCGTCCTGCGACCTTCCTCAGGTCGTCTGTCCACCGTGTCGGTGGACGACCTACGCTGCGCTTGCCGATCCGTGGTCTCCACTCCAGAACTTTTCGGCCCCATCGGCCATCTGTTCTGCGTGCTATGTGCCCTGCCCACTGCCACTTCAACTGGCTAATCTTTTGAGCTATGTCGGTGACTTTCGTTCTTCTACGGATCTCCTCATTTCTGATTCGATCACGTAGAGAAACCCCGAGCATAGCCCTCTCCATAGCTCGTTGTGCGACTTTGAGCTTATCTATGAGGCCCATAGTAAGAGACCACGTTTCAGTGCCATAAGTCATCACTGGTAACACACATTGGTCGAAGACTCTTGTCTTGAGGCACTGAGGTATTTTTGACGAGAAGACTTCGCGAAGTTTCCGGAACGCTGCCCAGCCGAGTTGGATTCGATGATTGACCTCTTTCTCGAAGTTGGACCTGCCTAGTTTGACTGTCTGTCCCAGGTAGATGTACTCGTCAACAACTTCGAGAACTGAGTTCCCAACTGATATTGGGGTAGGTACAACATGGGCATTAGACATAATTTTCGTCTTATCCATGTTCATCTTAAGACCTACCCGTTGGGAAACTCGATGGAGGCCTTCGAGCATTGTACTGAGGTCTTCCATGGATTCTGCCATGACTACAATATCGTCGGCAAATCGAAGGTGAGTGATGTATTCGCCGTTAATATTGATGCCAAGTCCTTGCCATTCCAGAAGCTTGAAGGCGTCTCCCAATGTAGCGGTGAACGGTTTCGGAGATATAACGTCTCCCTGTCTCACGCCTCTTTGCAATGGAATTGCCTTCAAACTCTGCTCCTGTACTTGGACTGACATGTAGGCGTTTTTGTACAAACATTTCAGCACTTCAATATACCGATAGTCAATACGGCACCGCTGGAGAGACTCAAGCACTGCCCACGTCTCGATCGAATCAAAGGCTTTCTCATAGTCCACAAATGCTAAACAAAGAGGCAAGTTATACTCTTCGGTCTTCTGTATAACTTGCCGTAGCGTGTGGATGTGGTCTATGGTACTTTAGCCTTTTCGGAAACCGGCTTGTTCCGGAGGCTGGAATTCATCAAACCTGCGTCTGTCACCTTTCTTGAAGAACAGCACCACCACGCTTTTGTTCCATGCTTCTGGCGTTAAACCTTCAAGTAAGGCGGTATTAAAGAGCTTCTGAAGGACTTTATGTACCGGTGTTCCACCCGCTTTCAGAAGCTCAGATGTGATACCGTCGTCACCAGGCGCCTTGTTGTTCTTAAGCTGTTTCAAGGCCATTCTAATCTCGTACAGGCTGATGTCCGGGATATCTTCGGTATAATGTCGGGTCAGCTTGGCTCTTGGGTCTTTGGCCGAGCTGCTAACAGGTTTAGCGACCGAGGTGTATAACTGTCCGTAGAAACTCTCGACCTCTCCTAACACTTCCGCTTTGGTCGACGCTACACTGCCGTCTCCTCTCTTCAGCTTCGTCAACTGGCTTTGCCCAATAGACATGTCTCTTGCAAACACTTTGGAGCCTTTTTTCCGCTCTATCGTCTCTTTAATACGGTTTGTATTAAAGATCCGAATGTCGTGTCGCAAGGACTTCCATATTCGTCTATTGAGCAGCCTATATGCTTCAGCATCATCCGAAGACTGCAGTTTCAATGAGCGTCGTTCAGCCATGAGGTTGAGGGTATCGTTGGAGAGTTTCTGTGGCCTATCTGTTAGGTGGGGTTTAAAGTATTTGGAACCCACTGTATGGACAGTTTCTACTAACCTGTTATACATGTACATGCTTACCTGATGAGAAAACTAAGATATGATATATAAGATACTAAATACAGAATATGTTCTGCAAAATATGATAACTTACATTATTATAAGATATATTTTTTGACATTGTTAAGTATGCACTTATGCTGATACTGCAGTAACAGTGTGTTTGACAGCAACTGGGAGTCGTTGGTGCACCTGCTGAAGTGTAGCCTGGGCACCGGCATCTTGGCGATGCCGCAAGCATTCGCGCGCTCCGGCTTGGTGATTGGCGTGGTGGGAACAGTGTTGGCGGGCATACTAATAACGCACTGCCTCCACGTGTTAATCCGTGCGCAATACCAGGTGTGCAAGCGACGCCAGGTGCCGCTGCTCTCGTACCAAGAGGCCATAGGATTGGCAGTGGAGGCAGGTCCTCCTTCGTTACGTTGTCTGGCGCGCCCCTCTGCGGTAGCTGTCGACCTCTTCCTCTGCGTCTACGAGCTTGGCGTATGCTGTTGTTACATCGTCTTCATCGCTGACAACATCAAGAAGGTATGTACCTCATAAGACTGACTGACTTACGCATCTATGAATAGATCCGTGTACAGGCGTGTATCAATGTTCTATCGCAATCGGGTGTCAGAGCACATTTCTGAATGCGCACAGATAAGGGGTAGAACTTATTGCCTGAGACTATTTGTTGCTTAAAAGATAGATGGCATAGAGGTTATAAAATGGCGCGTGAATTAGCTCCAGTAGTCATTCGATTCCGTCATAAACTGTAGCGTGACGTGGACGTGGGTTGCGCTTATTTTATTCCTTTAAAGGGCGCTGAAAATACACGCCGGTATTTCACTCCTGAACTGACCTAAGCTCCTAACCTAAACCTGAACTCCTAAGTAAGTATGCTTAAGTATCATTTTAAAGTTTATTAAATCACTTGGCGAGAAATCTTAACAATTTTGACTTTGCTGAAGGTGAAGTGTCTTAATCGATAGACACCCACGTATACACAATTATATATACGTAGTATGTAAGTGTATCATATTAGTCGGATCAAGAATAATCTTAGAAAACGCATTCGTATCGTGAATTTAAACAATAGCAAAATGCGCTGTATTTCTTTTATTTATTTATTTATTTAGGTTCACAAAAACTACATTTCTCTTCATACTAACAATAAATATTCTGTGTTAAATGTTCTGTGTTACAATTTTACCAGCAAAATTGGCTACGGTATTGTGTTCCTCTAAGCTCCAAACCTAAGTTCTCCACCAGGGTTGAGCACGGGTTCTCCGCATGGATCCGATAATCATATTTTGCACTGAATTTATTGTGTAACGTTAACGGTGCGATCACGTTACAATTACTGAATCTATTTTTCACGGTAGGTCTATTGACATACAGATATATATATATTCAATATATATCACAAATATATAACATATTCATTCATTCAGCAAGGTGAAAAGAGACAGCGATCACCGCATCGTAAGAGGCGCATTGAATATCAATGTCAAGCTTGCGAGGTCACGTCTGGTGAAGTCTATGCTCCGTCCAAATCCTGCCCAAATCCAAAGCCCCCAAACTTTCAACTGGAACTTCAAAACCGTTTCCAATGCCTAGATGAAATGCGAAACAGTGGATGAGTTGAACAACGTGTTGGTGGAAATTGTCCAAGCGGTTGAGTCTGAATTCTGGGAGACCAAACGCCGCATAAAAGCTCAAAAACTCTCAAAACAAACTCTGAAACTAATGGCAGAACGGAGCGAAATGAGACTGCAGTCTGCAGTTAATATGTTGGACTAGGGCTAACTCAATCCCCCCCGAAGGGTTACCGCATTGACGTGGTGGGGGGGGGCTCAGTAGCCGTGGCTTGGATCACCACGGTGAAGCCAAGAGGAACCCAGGGGCCGCGCCGGCGTTGGGGTGCGCTGGCCGGCTCAGGCGGGGCCGTTCCTATGGGCTTTGGCCGCCAAGTCCACATAGGAGTGGCGGGGTCCGGGCGCTTTGGCGCAGACTCGAGGAGGTGGGGCCCAGGCACTTCGGTGCAGGCTCGAGGAGGTGGGTTCCGGGCGCCCGGCGCAGACTCGAGGAGGTGGGGTCGCAGGGAGGTTATCCCCTGTGGCTGACGTAGCAGGCGGTGGGGCTACGTATCCGACCCACCGCAGGGAGATCACGGGCGTCCAGACACGGGAAAGTCTGGCACCCATTGTTGGCGGGTTTGGTCTCCGAGGCAGTTGCGGCGCGCCATGTGTTCTGCGTGCCGCGAAGAGAAGGGTCCGGCAACGGACAGCCGGGGCGGGTTCGCGGTCATCCAAGCCTGAGATTCTGAGAGAGATTGAGAGCTTCTATCGACAGTTATATACCTCGACGCGCGAACCCACTACTGACACAGCTCAGGACACCAGAGCAAAGTTAGACTGACACTATATCAAAGACATTCCGGATATCGAGATTAGAATGGCTCTCAAACTGTTTAAGAACAAAAAGGCGCCAGGAGAGAGAACGTCTGAGAGCAGGTGGTAGATCGATTTAGTTCTCCAGAAGTTATTCAATTCTATCATCTTCGAATGCAAAACGCCGGAAATGTGGTTCAAGAGCATGGTGGGGTTTTTCAAAAAAGATGATAAAACCTTCTTGAAGAATTATAGGCCCATATCGCTCGGGAGCCACGTGTACAAGCTGTATTCGAGAGTCATCACGAACCGTCTCACACGCAGGTTTGATGAGTTCCAGCCTCCTGAACAAGCCAGTTTCCGAAGAGGCTTTAGCACCGTAGACCACATTCATCCACTACGGCAGATTATACAGAAGACCAAAGAGTATAATCAACCACTATGTCTAGCGTTTGTCGACTACGAGAAAGCTTTTGATTATATCGAGAAGTGGGCTATGCTGGAGTCATTGCAGCGATGCCAAACTGACTATACATATATCGAAGCGTTGAAGTGTTTATACAGCAAAGCCTACTATGTCAGTCCGATTACAGGACCAGAGTACAAATACCATTGCAGAAAAGTGTGAGACAGGGAGACGTCATCTCTCCGAAACTGTTCACTAATACATTGAAGGATGTTTTCAAACTCTTGGACTGGAAAGGATCTGGCATTAACATTAATGGCGAATACATCACTAACATTCGATAAGACGAAAATCACGTCCAATGTCCATGTTCCACCTATACCGGTAATTGTTAGAAACGATACACTCGAAGTTGTAGATGAGTACGTCTACCTGAAACAGACTGTCCTTTTAGGTAGGTCCAACTCCAACAAAGAGATCTCACGAAGAATCCAGCTTCGGATGGGCAGCGTTCGGAAAGTTTCGATCCATGTTTTCGTCCTTAATACCTCAGAGCCTGAAAACCAAGGTTTTCAACCAGTGTGTGTTGCTTGTGATGACTTATGGTACTGAGACGTGGTCCCTTACTGTGGGCCTCATTAACAAGCTTAAAGTCGCTCTACGAGCAATGGAGAGGTCTATGCTTGGGGTTTCTCTGCGTGATAAGATCCGAAATGAGGAGGTCCAAAGGAGAACCAAGGTCCGACGACCTCTTCAAAACTGCGGGGAATCGCTGGATGCAGGAAGCGAGTATCCGGTCCAAGTGGCGTTCTATGGGGGAGGCAGTGGACGACTTTCGGCTGATAATGATGATGGTTTTCGGAGAGCAGGAGTCGTTGAGCTCGTTGGGTGGGCGCATTATTATCGACCGGTACAAATTGATGCCCATGCTTTACTCGGAATTGTCTAACAATTCCATCAATAGTACTCGTACTATCGTATAAAATCGTATGGATATCTCGTATCCAAAAATGTTCTTCTTTGGTTTCGGGCCTATACGGCACCTTTTTTAACTTTTAACAGGCCTGTTCGATCTCAAAACTCTTCGTGCGTGGGTGGAGCGTTCAATGGGTGGAACGTCTCCGGATCGTTAATAGTGCCCAGTGCTGATTTAGAGTCAGTTATGATGTTGGAGTTTCCATATCTTTTTGCGCGTCTCATCCAGCGCCTTGTCAATTGTACAGAGGTCAGCGTGGTCGTCTGCAAGAGTCCTCCAGCTGGAAAGTAGTCTTGATAGATTCTGCGAAGTCTTCCCATAGAGTGAGTTCACCGCTAATTCTTCCCTTAATCTTAATGCCGTCAGTGTATAAGGTATGTAAAGTGTTGCATTGCAAAATTGCATTGGCGATGCAGTTTAACTCATCTTCGTCCTGAACTACTCCATAGAGCATTAATAGCATTTCCCTCCTATGTGCCGGATGTGGGATGTGTGTGTAATAGGGGCTCAGTCTGCCCTGAAGTGTTCTCCCTGGTAGGCTAGCTAATGACTTCACTCTCTTGACTTCGTATAACATCTGTTCAAGGACTCTCAGGGCCAAAGGTAAAATTCTTGAGAGTGTGACGCTGGCAGTTAATGAGGTAGTTTTTTGCGCCTTGGAGATTCTGTCGCTCCTCGCCTGTCCAGACTTTCGCAGCGTACAGGACAGTGGGCTCCACAACTGCGAGATATATGCATCGCACAATCTCGGAGTCGAGACCCCATAGCGCTTGCGCTGCTCGAGACACATTCTTGTATATATTGTACGCCTTAAGAGTTACTTCCTCGAGATGTCTGTGGAAATTAAGCCTGTTGTCTATTGTGAGGCCAAGCAGTCTGAGGTCCTTTCCGTAGCCGATTTCCTGATTATTTATGAATAGCTTAGGCTTGTCGAAGTTTTAACTTATTCGTAACAAGTATCACCTATGTTTTTTTAAGTACCAAACGTCCTTTTGTTTACACTGCCCCACTTAGTGATAGTATCGAGCGCCGGGTTTATCATGGCTTATATGTCTTCTGCTGTGTGTGCGGCAGCGATAAGCAGGATGTCTTATGCATATGCCTGGGCGTAGACTTCCATTCCCGTCAAGTCTTGAATGAGTGGGTCTAATATCACTAACCACTAATCACTAATACCAAAGAATAGGTCCCTGGGGGCCTACTCCCACCTTTAACGAAACTATCATAAATCAGGAGCGTCTTGTAATAAGCTTAAATAATCATACTTACTATCGTTCTCCCACCGACACAAAATGGTCGAACAATATTATTTACGGCGTTTTCCTTTTTAAGCCGAAAACGACCCTTATGGTGCGTTCCAGTAAACACCGCTAATACATACGACTGTCGCGCCCCGGTTTCGCGTTTCCTTTAGGATGAATATCTATATGAATATAGGTCTGAGCTATGTGACAATTTAAGTCGCATTTTATGATGTTTTATCAAATTTAGACTACATCCGAATCTGAAATACAAGTCCCTACAATCTATGCTGCTAATGCATTTCGTAAAATCAATTCACAGTTTGTGAATAGTCTGAGCATGCTTCCATTTCTTCACCATTAATTGTTTCAGCAGAAAGAAGTTACAGTTCCAGCGAAACCCACACCTTGAGTATACTCTGCATTACGAGTATATGGTTTCCAGCCGTTTTAAAAGCACGTATAGCACCTTGTACGCTACGCTGTGGGTAGTATAGCTATATGGCGGTGATTGATGCATTTTTTGAGGTACCTATTCATGGACAAGACAGATTACGCCTATATTCCATTATACTGTTCTACATTATGTTAACTAGAAGTCGTCCATGTAACCGTTACTGTACCGCACCTTCACTTGCCGTCAATGCCTTATGCTTTGTTGCTATTCAGTCTCATAATCTCTCCAAACTTCTTCGAAAGTAGGCGGTGCTACCTCAACATTTTGTCTCCCTGTGTTTGAGATTTACTCTCTTGAGGGGGTGAACAGTTCACCATGATTTAAAAGTAATCTCGCTATATGGTCTTGATTTCATGCGTATCTGTTACAAGCTTTCCAGTTACATCCTCCAATATTTGAGCCGTTGGGTAGTATCCCTTTTTAATGAGTCCAACCTTCTTGTAGCTTCCTTGATTCATTTGATCACATCAGTGTCTCCATGCTTCTAACCGATTCATCAAAGTGTTGTCTTCGTGCTCTCTTTATTACTTTCTTAATATCTAATTTTCGCTTACAGTATTAGGAACTCCAACGATCGCATTGCTCTGTCAAAATCTTATATCGACAGAAGTCGAAATAAGATCTTGGCAGAGGCTTCTATGGCTATTTCACAGTATTCGTCCGATTTCATTCAACTTTTTTTTAATATTCATTCATAGAACATTTTTTCCAGCACTTTCACAAAGACCAGCAGGAGTCCGATCGGTCGATATGACCTGGGCAGAGTTGGCTCCTTGCCGGGTTTGGGGATCACCTTGATAACAGCATGCTTCCACCACTTTGGAAAGTGACAAAGACATGGTATGCTTCCTAGCAAATATCCGAAGTCAGTCCGTCTAGTCTTGGGGCCTTGCTGAGATCCATATGTTTGAGCACGAAGAAGAGTTAGACAGGGAGGACTCATATCACTAAAGCATGTTAACCGCCATATTATGCCATGTTCACATTATTCCAGTATACGTCCAGTTATCCAGCGAGTTATCCAGTCCAGTTCTGGACTGGATCATATCGTCCATATTATTCCTGTCATTCAAAAGCTGTTAGATCGGTTACACTATAATCACACAATGTTTTCAAGAAAGGAGTTAAGAAATTGTTATACAACTGTTCAATTATTACTGTAAGAAGAAGTAACTGATGTAGGGGAAGAATATTAAATAGAAAGAAACGAATTTGGGTGAGAAATTGGATAAGCGAAAGAAATGAAAAAGGAAGCTCAACAAAGGCTTTTGCAACAGCTGAAATCAGAATATGTCTTTGAATGCAGATTGGCAAGTATAATGACAGCAGAAAGTTTTGAAAAAACTTGTAATGATAAACTTTTGAAAAAAAATACAATAACAATGATAAACATCTTTCAATAATTAAAGAAGTAGTTGCCTAGTAACAGCCGTATAGACTATAAATACAAACTATTTTTACAAATTGCACAATCAAACAACAATGCGTGTTCACTTTTCAACGTGTAATCAAGCACTGGATTAGTTATCATTATTCCAGTGGCGCTGGAATCGGCGAGCAGAAATTAAAAATAGACCGCCATTCCAGTCAACTGGACCGGATTGGTCACTGGACTGTATAACTCGCTGGATTACTGGACTGGTATAATGTGAGCCGGGCATGATACATTGATGTCTGAATGAACATAATAAAAAAATTAGTTAATTGTGGTATACCACTCTGCGTTAACCATTCTACGATCTTCAAGTGAAATAGTCGCAACATGGCCTTTTTTCCAACGAACGTGGCCACCATCTTCTTTGAAGTGCTTCGAGAACGAACAACTTTAATCGGCTTTGGCTCGTCTTGGAAGATCCAGATTGTAGATTGTTGTTTGAAATCAGCATCGTAGGCATAGATCCAAGATTCGTCACCACTGATGATGTCGTAGACGTGATTTGACTCTCCTCGGTTAAACCTTCGCAGAGTTTTCTTACACCATCTGACGCGGGCTGCCTTGTGATCTTCGGAAAGCAGATGCGGTATAGAACGGCAAACTAACTTTCTCACACCAAGCGCTTCATGCAAGATCTTCTGAATGGTTGTCCCTGAGATGCCTAATAGAGCCTCTATCTCTCGATACGTCACATGACGATCTTTGAGAATTAGTTGTCTCACAGCAATGATGTTATCTTCAGTGAAGGCGGATTTTGGGCGTCCTTCGAGATTTGTCACTAACACTAGTATGCCCACGCTGGAATTCTAAATACCAGCGTTCGACAGTCCGCAGACATGGGGCTATATCACCGAACACAATTGTTAGCTCTTCAAAACACTGAAGCCGTGTCAGGCCTCTTCTAAAGTTGTAAATAATTATTGCACGAACATTTTCCTTAGAAATATTCATTTTTGTACGAAACCTGACAGATTCCAATCGACGCTGTTACTAAGCAATAGCATTAATCCTAATACTTTCAACTGTTTTGAGATTCAAAATTTAAAGACATTCAAATATAGAAAAGTTCCAAATTCAAAATTGCCGGGAAATATGGAAACGACAGAACTTAAAAGGCATGCCTAGTATGTACACCGATTACTCTCCCATTTGTGGACTGATTCTCAAAATAACTTTTTTGCTTGGTAGAGTATACTTCTGACGTGGTTCTGAATTTCATCAAATTCGGTCAAGCAATGTTTGTGTTGCACTCCAATTACTGAAAAGAGTTCTATATGTCATATCTATATATCACCGTTGAAGGTGAATGATCATCGATCCCGTAAATAGCAAGGGTCACTAAAAATGGCGAAAAAAATTTTATTACCGAAAAATGTGATCGATTTCAACACGAAAAAGTGTGAAATATCTTGTCGAAGTTATTTCACAATAGGTACTTAGAACTATCATGGTATCGAATTCAACAAGCTTTTTTATACTATTTCGTGTTCAAGTAGGTTCCATTATTAGGGGGGTATTCGCGCGAGAGTAACGCTTGCAGCTAGTAAGTTCGTTCTGTGCGATTTCGAAATCCTTATTGCGAATTGCTGAGTTACGCGGTCGAGCCTAGATTGACCACCACTTTTCTCCGCCTTCCGAGCAGCCCAACTGCCTGCTGCGTACAAGACAGTGGACTCGACAACCGCTAAATAGACAGACGGGCTGTTCAGAAACTTTGTCCCCACTGTGCACGGGCCGCTCTGAATACTATTTTTTAAATAATCATTTATTCATGCATAAAAATGGTTACACATAACTATATTACAATAATTGATAACATTGAATTTCAATATTACAATATTGGAGAATATTGTATTAAACATATTGTGCAATATAATAAATGTTGTAAGGCTTGAGAGTGTTTTCTTCCACGTGCTTAAGGAAGTTTAGTTTGTTATCTAAAGTGAGGCCTAGGAGTCTGAGTTTACTCCGAAGTCAATGGGATCGCCATTCATCACGATTCTGGGCTTCTCAACTCTCTTTCTTACGCTTTCTTGTGACGAAGATAGCTTGCATCTTGTTCACGGCGAACGTCATTCTGTTCGCGCGGCCCCATTTGAGCGTGTGTGGCCTCACAATCATCGCCTACAAGTCGGCTGCCGTGTGAGCGGTAGCGATGAGCTGGATGTCGTCCGCATATGCCTGCAGGTGGACTCCCATTTCCTTAGAGCTCTGAAGAAGTGGCTCCAATAGCAAGTTTCAGAATATTCGCCCGTGGAACCCTCTATGTAGCCTCTATTCGTTTGTTTCTTTTAACTCAGCACCCGCATATCGAAGGAGTATGCTCCTGTCCTCCAGATAAATATAAATAACGATCTGTCTACTAATTTCAGTATGAGATAATTGAGCATCGCCGGCCACTACGCCTCTTCAAATTCCCCCTGGATGTCAAAGGATACAGCAGCCCCCAACTTCCTCTCGCTCACCCCTGACCTCACGATAGACAGCACGTCAAAACGGGCGTCCTCTGTGCTTCGTTGCGGTGAAAGCCATATTACTCAGTTTGCGCTAACTAGTAGCAAACTAATAACTTGTATAAGTTTTTAAACTATCATGGTCATAAACATAAGAGGTATTCAAATTATCAACGGGATAATTACCATGTACATTTTCTAAGAGTTTTCGATATTTCGGCACTGTTGCAAGCGCCATGATCACGGATGAACTGAGGAATTGCGGGTGGGTGAATGTTTTACGAGCAGACGAAACGGTCTACCCTCTTCCGTACTCGTTTGCTATGCGAGGGAACACTGCACGGCCACTGCAGTCTTCTGGTGGACATCTTATCCTGAACCTTAGCAAACACAACACCCAAAGCATATACAGGTCACAAAGCACCACCCGATCGGACTTAAGTCCGATCGGGTGGTGCTTTGTGACCTGTATAGTGTAGGGTCCTTTTCGGGCTTGGGTGTCACCTTAATAAAGGCCTGCTTCCATTTTTATCGGAAGCAACCGAGACGCTGGCAACGGTTAAAAAGCTCGAGCAGGGCATCCGGAGCCATGTGGTATGCTTCAAGACAGATATCTGATGAGAACCCGTTAAGTCTAGGGGCCTTGCCGGGGTCCATGTCCTGGAGCACATATGCAACTTTTCCATGTGTGAAAAATAGCATCTCATCCGGCCTGTCCGGCAGTTCGTTCCTGTACTTCTCCACCTCCCTTCTGAGTGATTGTTGTCCATAGTGACCCAGACGCCCTCTTCCTTCTGATTAGTGCAGCTGTTTTTCCAACTCGAGTAAAAAAAGGAAATGCAGGAGTATCTCCTTTTTTTACTCTAACTTGGCCAAGAGGTAGTCTTGTATGACTATATCTCTTCCTGCGATTCTGGCGTTCTGGATTCTGTTAGCTGCCTCTTTAACTTGTCTCTCCGGTGTTCACGTCGGGGGGATCAGTTGAGTTCCCGGAGACAGCAAATGCCACTAGGTATCTGAACTGTCTCCACTTAGGCTTCTTTACGTTGAAAATTCATTTGGTGGTTCTATGGTTTCTCTCGCTATTGTTGGTATCCACAGCTAACCTAATCGCCCTGTTGTCTGAGTGTAATACAAAAATAGTGTCAACCCGCCAGTTTCGTGCGGCACTATATTACTCGATTTTGATTTCGATCCCCGGACAGATCAAACGTTTAGTGTGCATGAACGTATCTGCTTGATCTGTATCTGGTTATGTATACGTGTAAGTATGTATATCAGTCATCTGGCTACCATGGTACAGGGTCAGCTTATATAATTTGGGACCTGAAGACTTAGTGTGGATATTGTCCGATATAATTATTATAATATAAAATTTGTGTATAATAATCACATGAAAACAGGATAATACAGATCTTACAGTCTTTATTAACAGCAGCGGGCTGCCTTACTTTGCTTAAACGCAAACGCAAGACAATAAAATCACTAATTTAAAAGTAATTTAGAAATATGAATATAATTTATTGAATTAAATCTATTAAATAATTGAAAATCAAGGGTTTCAACCAGTGTGTGTTGCCAGTGATGACTTATGGCACTGAGACGTGGTCCCTTATTGTTGGCCCCATTAACATGCTCAAAGTAGCTCAATGAGAAATGGAGAGGTATATAGAGGCTACGCTTGGGGTTTCCCTGCGTGTGAAGACCCGAACAGAGGAGATTCATAAAAGAACCAAGGTCACTGACATAGCTATCAAAATTAGTAAGTTGAAGTAGCAATGGGAAGGTCACATCGCTCGCAGAACTGATAACCGATAGGGAAGAAAGGGTCTAAGTGGCGACCACGCACGGAACCGGAACCGGAAGACGTAGTGGACCGACGACTTCGTCCAAATCGCGGGGAATAGCTGGATGCAGGAAGCAAGTAGCCGTTCTAAGTGGCATTTTATGGGCGAGGCGTATGTTCAGCAGTGAACGTCTTCCGGCTGATAAATATGATGATTAAATAATCTAATGTAGACTACCTAAAGATTTATGAGAGATATTTTATGAGAAGTGAACAATATACGAGTATATGAATTAACTGGAGTTATATGCGCGGGGTTTAGTTGTCATATACACACATCAACATGCTCTAGGGATATTTAAATTAAACCTAAATAACTAAAATTCTATTAACTTTTTGTTAAGACACCTACACACAACAGCATGATATCCAAGCTTTACACTGGCCTGCACAATCTTCTAACTTAAATCCTATTGAGCATGCCTGGGATATGCTTCAGAGAAGAGCTCTTAGGAATTTCCCTGAAGATATTGTGCATGAAAACCAGCTTTTTTTTTGAAATTTTGTCTGAGTTTTTCCTCTTCTTCTAAGTTTTTTTAAAATTTAACCTTATCTAAAAGTTTATTGATAATAAACATTTAGATAAAGTAAAATTTTAGATTTAAATTTAGATTGGATAGGCTATTTATTTATTTATTTCGGTAATTCAACAGCGTTTACAATTAACATGTACACTTAATATAAAAACTTAAAATATGGCCAAAACGGAATTACTCAAATTAAAAACAATTTACAGAAAAGTAATAATAATACGACAAAATATGTATAAAGGACAAAGATAAGATACAGGCACAGGTCCTATTACAATTACAATGAGAATAGCAAGAATAGCAGGTATGTTTGTGAGTTGTGTGTGTGTGTGTGTGTGTGTGTGTGTGTGTGTGTGTGTGTGTGTGTGTGTGTGTGTGTGTGTGTGTGTGTGTGCGTGAGAGAGGGTGTGTGTAAAAATATTAATCGCAACGAAGCAGTCTTATTTGTTTTTCTAATGATGATTTTGAGGAAAAAAATAAATCCAGGCTAGAAAAATAAAATTTATTAAAATTATTTATTAAAATTACTATTAAACAAGGTTTAATTAAAATTTTAATTAGTAAAATTTTAATGTGTAGGTGTCATTCAAAAAGTTAATAGAATTTTAGTTATTTAGGTTTAATTGAAATATCCCTAGACCATGTTGATGTGTGTATATGCTCATGCGTAATACTATGAAATTGTTACATTTCAGCTTATCGACCCGTACTATCCAATGTCGATCGAGGTACACATGTTGATCATCCTGGCCCCTCTGGTGGCGTTCAACCTCATTCCCAGTCTGAAAATGCTAGCGCCATTCTCGGCTTTGGCTAACTTGCTGACATTCGTGGGGCTGGGCATTATCGTGTACTACCTGACTTCGGACCGTGTATCCTACGAGCCACTCGACCTGTGGGGATCTGTAAATACCTTCCCGCTCTTTTTTGGCACTGTGCTCTTCGCGCTCACTGCAGTCGGTGTCGTAAGTATACATTTAATGGATAAATCACGCCTTTTATAAAATCAATTAACCTTTATCGCTTTGCAGCTAAAGCCGGGTATCCACTAGAGGCAGCCTCGGGTCGAGCGGCTGCTTCGCTCCGAGGCCGCACAGGTGGAGACGCTACCTCAATTTGAGGCACGCCGCGATACGAGGCAAATTCGTTGCCGCGAGCTGAGCCATATTATGTCGGTTTTTTTGCCGTGCTCGAAGGAGCCTTGCCTCAGTCCCAGCCGTGCATTTGATGAAGACAGGCGTGTCGACTCGGATGGACAACGAAACTGCTATCAAACTAATAAAATTATATGAGCGTCACTGTGTTCTCGGGGATCCGTTAAATAAAAAAAAAATACCATAAAAATGTGAATCAGGATGCGTGGAACGATATTAGTTCCGAATTGGGGACTGCAGTGGGTGCTATCAAAAAGAAAATTACCAGTCTCATAGGGTCATACCGACGAGATAAATCACGTCACAAAAACAGCCTACCGAGATCAGGTAATTTTATTTGTGCATTCTATAACTTAAATTTTTAAGTTTTTAGTAATTAGCATCTAAAACAACGCGCTGACATATGTCACATATCTTTTATGTACAGGGGCCAGGAATGAATGTCGAATAATAATAAAAAATACAATACGCGGCATATAAGTTGAACCAAAATGGCGGCTGTCTGTGCTTATATAATTAGGAACAAACTTTTAATAGTGATTTTAAGGGATTACTATTAAATTTATATTTAGGTCCACTTACGAGCCGCGCATTGTACATGTGTTTATTAATAAAAAAAATTACAGGACGAGACGACGTATTTATTTGCCTACGCAAACCATTTTGAATTACGTATACCATCGATTTTTATCTGACTAATTTACTCTACGTCCTACATCAGAGACAACGTTGGTGAGTATTTTTCAGTACTCATTTTGCCATGGTAATAATCCATTTGTAATAAAATGGTGAGCTAAATGTGAGCGAATAGATTTTGGTTGGTCAGCTGCTATTCAGGGAACGGCGCAGATTGGCGTTAACGATGATATTTTTTCATTTCTCCACGATCCTGGTTCAAAATGTCCATCCATTTCTTTATCAATAGATCCGGGTGGCAAATATATTTGTGAAGATGTATTTGATCTCCGCAGGAAATTATGCAGGTGTACAATTGATAGAATAACTTTTGTAGCGATTTCTGGTTCCAACAACATTGGCTTTCGCAATACTCTGAATACCGAAGACCAAAAACATATTCTACTACTCTTCTGGTCCTTGATAGTCTGTAGTTAACATATTTTTTACAAGACCCACATGGTGGATTTCCATCAAATGGTTTCGTATAATTATTTAACGCAAACGCTTTGTCGGCTAATATCATGTAAGGAAATTTAATTGCATAAGGTATTTGTATATAATGCGAGGCTCTGGTAAATTCAGTTCTTTATTTTCTAGCTTTTTGAATGAAGTGGTATTTTTGAATACTCTGCCATCGGAGATTCGACCTTGGCAGCCTACTTTAACATAAATAAAATTGTAATTTGCTTCAACTAAGACTAGCAAAACTATGCTATACAAATCTTATATATATATATATGAGAAAGAACATACCCAAGAAGATACACTACAAAGCCAGACTATGAAACTACTGCAAAAAAGCACTACAAACAAAAAACCTATCGATACTACTGCTAATAATACTAATTACCAGCCAAAGAAAACGTCGATAGTTGCAGAATGCAGAAGAAGAGCATTGAAAAAGGGTAGTATCATCTTATTATCTGATAACCAAGGAGAAGGTGTTGTCCAATCATTGTTTAAAAAGAAACACAGTTTAATTATAAAAGATTACGATAGAATTATCTCATTTACGAAACCTGACGCTATCACGTGTGATGTGTTGAGTTATTGTAAAGAAATATCTAAGTCTCTGACGAACGATGACAATGTAATAATTATGACTGGATGTAATGATCCTAATGCACATATTTTCTTGACAGAATTGAAAAAAGCTATTGGTTTACTGAGAGGTTGTAATGTTTTTGTGGTAAATGTATTGTACAATGATTTTTTGAAAGAGCAACAACTTAACCATCACATAAAACTTCTTGTAAAGGATTTCAATAACTGCATTTTTATAGAAACTGAGTTTGACCTAAACAACATTTCTAATAAAATTATACACCATGTAAATGCGGTTCAGTACAAAAACACGTTTTTAACTTTCTCTACTCAGACCATTTCAAAATCAGCTCCACTAAAAAAGGGGACAATACCTTATTACTTTCAGGTTAAATCTAGGTACAACAAAACGGAAATACACAAAGCATCGACCTCCCAAACGGGTAAACATTTAATTACAGATTATTTCCCGGTCACGACAAATAAGAATGACAATATTAAAACTAAATCAAAACCTCGCAAACACATGTTTTTTCGATCCTAAATTTAATACAGTTACAGTCCTCCACCAGAACATTGCAGGAGTTCTGGGTAAAATTCATGACCTAGAAGTTGCTATAGACGACCTTATGCAATTGAACAGGCATATATCCTTTATTTGTCTTACGGAACACTTTATATTAAAGGGAGAGGAGAGCTACCTTAACATTAATGGCTATACATTAAAAGCCAGTTATGCTCGTAAAGACAAGAGACGCGGTGGTTGTCTAATACTATGTAAAAATAATTTAGATTGTAAAGAAATTCATTTTAATATAGGAGTGGACAAGGATTATGAAATCTGCGGGATAGAAATTAAAAGTTTAAAAATGTGTGCCTTATGTGTCTACCGAATACCGACAGGTCACTTAAATGTATTTTTCAATAAACTCAATATTACACTATCTGATATGCAAAACAAATATGATAATATAATATTATGTGGAGATCTCAATATTAATACCATGGTTGAGACTACAACCAGTTTAAAGTTGAAACGTCTTTTGTCAAATTTCGGAATGGTACTACATATCGTAGATCCAACCCGTAAAAATAGTTGTATCGATAACATTATTAGTAACATACCTCACGTAACTGCAGGAATTCACAATCTTCATCTTTCAGATCACAATACTGCTCAAGTGGCCACTTTCCATAATTTAAAATATAAAAAACCTACAGATTATAGCTTTAGATATATTCATGACGTTAATCCAGATAATTTGAGAAAGTTTTCGGATGCCATTGGTGGTTTATCCTTTTCCGACGTCTATGAGCAGCCTCTGGTAAACGATGCATTCAACGTTCTTTATGATGATCTTACATTGTTTTACAAACTGTGTTTCCCAGTCACAAAAATCAAAATGAGCAATACAGGTAGGAGACGTAATAAAATTACAAAAGGTATCCGGTCCAGTTGCAAAACGAAACGAAAGTTAAGGTTTAAATATTACAAAAATAAAACCCCTATAACAAAAACAGTTTTCAAAACGTATTCCAACATACTAAAAAAATGCATAAATAAACACAATCTATTAAATAACGTAAAGTATATAGTGAATTCTAAGAATCATTGTAAAGCTACATGGAATATAGTTAATAAAGAGATGGGAAAATGTAGACCTACAAACTATATAGACACAGTAATTGATAATGGGGTACTTCTGTCGTCTGGAACCGATATTGCAAACTCATTCAATAATTATTTTATAGACATCACTAGTAAGTCAGCAAACAACCAAAATGGCTCACAAATTTTACACAATGCCATTTTAACAGTGAAATCTTCAATGCAAAGTATATATTTAAAACCGACTACGTCTGACGAAATATCTAAAATGATTAAGAACTTAAATAACACAAAAACTGCAGGTTACGACAACATCACTACTAGTATGCTTAGGGCTATATGCCCATGTATAAATGAGCCACTAGCATATATTGTAAACCTTTCGTTAGAGCAAGGTTGTATGCCAGAAAAACTAAAAACTTCAATAGTTAAGGCAGTATTCAAAAAAGGTCTGAAAATAGATAGAGATAACTATAGACCAATATCCTTAGTACCTGTTCTTTCAAAAGTTTTTGAAAAGATTCTATATACAAGAATAATCTCTTATTTAGATAAATATGAAATATTAGCCCAAGAACAGTATGGTTTTAGGAAAGGTAGATCAACCACATTAGCACTGTATAATCTTCTTAAACAGATTTTAAATAGTATTAATAATAAGACGCCGTCGTGTGGACTGTTTCTTGATCTAAGTAAAGCATTTGATTTTGTCAATCATGACATATTGCTAAATAAGCTTGATAAATATGGTATCAGAGGTCCAGCCCAGGAATGGTTCAAGTCTTATTTAAAAGACAGAAAACAAGTAACCCGAATCACCCAGTATGACAAAGCTTCAAATTGCGTAATAGATTATGATTCGTATGAACGAGTTATTTGCAATGGTGTACCTCAGGGAAGTATCTTGGGTCCTCTATTGTTCCTTCTTTATATTAATGACCTACCAAGTGTTATTGCACACACCAGCATACTTTTTGCTGACGACACCACTATTTTATTAGCATGCAAAAATGTAACCAATTTAATTAATGACACAGAAAATTGCCTTATCAAAATTATTGACTGGTTAGATTCAAATAAACTTAAAATAAATATTAAGAAAACTAAGCTAATAAATTTTAAAACTATACAGAGTAAAAAGAATAATTTTATGATAAAAAATGGAAATGACATTATTGAGCAAGTAACTAATACACAATTTTTAGGCATCCATATTGATGCTCACTTATCGTGGGGTAACCACATTGACATGATTACCAACAAACTTCATAGTTTTGCTTTTGCACTTAGAAGATTACGACGTTGTGCTCCCTTGAATACGGTACTATCGGTGTATCATGCTTATGTTGTTTCGGTTATTCGTTACGGGATAATTGCTTGGGGTAATGGCAAAGATATCAACAAAGTTTTTAAAGCGCAAAAGAAATGTGTTCGAGCTGTATTTCTCATGGACTGGGCCGAGTCGTGTAAACCAGTTTTTAAATCTCGTAATCTTTTAACAGTTACAGGTTTATACATATATGAAGCGGCAAAGTTTGTCAGGAGCAATCTCTCATTGTTTCCGATTCATAATAGTTTAAGTAAACGGACTGTTACGCAGGAGCAGCTCAAGATGCCGGTACCCTCGTTAGAACTGTTTAGGAATAACTGCACTTACATGGTAACTCTCATTTATAATTCCATTCCGAAGTATTTGCATGAATTACCCGGTCGCAGATTTTACACGGAGTTAGAAAAGTGGTTGGTGGGCGAGTGCTTTTATTCGGTCAAAGACTTTTTGAAAGAAACATCATGTAGGTATTACATTTACCATGACAAATAGTAAACCTTATTGACATTACATTATATAACTTCAGTGACGACTTTAGTTATTCTAAATTGACATTTGCATACCTCATACGAGGTTGTTATGGCGAACTTAAATTATTGTTATAGATCTTATTTGTACCCATATTCATGCAAATAAAGTATTTGAATTTGAATTTGAATTTGAATAATCTGCACTGCTTTTTATTGGAGCTTGAAGAGATATATGTTCACCATCCATCGATGAATGGAGTGGGGAAAATTCCCTTTGTTTTCCCAATCGTGCGCCTGTTGTGGCCATTCCTCTTCGTATAATGGTAACTGTAAATATAAGGTGTTAATTTAATTACTTGATCAAAGAAAATATCAATGATGGGGTACTCGGCGGCGACAGAAACTAATGAACATAATGAATCTAATGAAAATAATGAAACTAACGAAAATAATGAACCTAATGACTTAAATGCGACATCAACAAGTCATCTATCTGCAAAAACTGATCTGCCTACTGCCAGCTTTGCCAATAGCAAAAGGAAGGCAGAAGCTTCATCCGTTTTAGATACAACCAACGATGACATATTACTACAGAATGCTTTTGATGTACTTAATACAAAGAATGATGCGTATGATACCTTCGGAAAACTCGTAGCATCTGAATTAAGAAAATACGACACCCGCACGTAAACATACGTAAAGAAATCAATAATGCACATCACATTCGATGTAGACATGGGACGAATTCAGAGCAATTATGGATATTCCCACGCCAGGCCCGCAAACACCCATAATTTGCCCGCAACCACCCATACCTAGCCCGCAAGCACCCACGCCCAGCCCGCAAGCACCTATACCAAACCCGCAAGCCCCAACACGAAGCCAGTTTGAGGCACTAGATGTAATCCTTAACAATATGACAAACTGTTTATCCTTAATAGTCCTTTCAGTACTCGGTCATTTCATTCAATTTAAATTTGATAACATAGCGTTTGACTTACCTTAGCATAGTCCTTTTGCACTTCGATTATCGCGTCTGTACTTTGTGGTATTTTAGATATAGACTGATTTGATATTCTAAACAGATATTGTAGACTAGTATATGAGTCACCAGCCGCTTAATATCTGTGTTAGTCCTTCCCTTGCTGAAATAGCACATGGAAAATTCTTACCTTTTTTTTCTATCAAAGGTGTAACCGTTGTTAGTAGCAATTCAAAGTCATCGGTATTCATGCGTGTAAAATGATGTTAATGCTATCGCCACCTTCAAATGTCAAGTCCAATACCAAATGATCACATCCATATGGAGTTCTTTTGCGGTATAATTCTTTTATCCACCATCGACGCTTCCTCTTTTGTATAGCTTTTTCTTGGTTCCCTATTTTTTTATTTATTTTGATTGCTATGTATTTAAGCAGCAGCTAATTGACTCGCGTCTGCTGCCATCGCGTATTGGCTGTAAACTGCCGGATCAAGCTGAGGCGACTTTTTATATGCCACTTGAATCCACAAACGAAGGGATCCAAAAATAATAATATTTTCACAATCCGATATCAAGGCCATTTCAGGACTTTGCTTCTTTTTCTCCGAAATATTATTCTGAATACCGCTTTCTGAAAGACATTTTTTTCTTATTACCCAGTGTACAAGCATGACAATGACGGGATCTCCATTTGAGATAGGTACATATGTAGCAATTGTATAAAAGTTCATATTATTTAAACGATAGATTTAATCAATTATTTATTATGTTAAAAAAGGTGACAAATCGAAATAGGAAGCTGAAGCGCTCGTAGCGGAGCTTGACTTGGCGATCTTAACCTATCAACAAGTTAATCAACGCTTGCTGCGGTCAGGACTTGGATGGGTGACCGCTAGTGCCATTATTCAACTGACTGGCCTCTGAAGCACGGAAGCGTCAGTGCTTCGGAAGGCATGTTAAGCCGTCTGTCCCGGTTTTTTGTCTTAGGACAACCGTCGTTAGGCTATGTCGAAGGCCTTCGGGTGGCCTGAAAACTTCGACATGGGTTGGCCACTAACCTATCCACCAAGTCACACTGGGCCAGCGTGGTGGATTATAGCCTAACTCCTCTCTCTGAGAGAAAGGCTAGATTCCCAGCAGTGGGAAGAAAATGGGCTGATTAAGATGATGATGATTCGGTCCGAATCATCATCCTCAAGCCTCCGCTTCAATCATAAATCTTTTGTTATAGCGTAAACGTGATTAAGTCGGTAGGTTGAAAAGGAATCAAAATATTCACAGATCCGTCTGTGGATTTAAGAGGAAAAAGTAGTATCCACGGATCCACCTGTGGATTAAAGAGGAGATAAAGGTATCCGCGGATCCACATGTGGAGCCGAGCTGTGGATCTAAATGGGCGGAGGGGCCTCGGGCCTATCCATCCAAAGAGCCTCAGTTTGAGGCCGTTTGCTTCAAGTCGAGGTAGCTTTGACGCGAGTTTGCCTCTACTGGATAATAAATCAAATATAGCGTATGTTACTGAGGCGTAATATAGCTTTCTAAGTTATGTAGTTTTTGCGTTTATCCGTTTCAAACAAACTATCAAAACTCTCCGCTTTATTGTTAAAGTAGATAAGGATTAACACCAAGGCACGAATAATGTGGCCTAGTTTGAACAGGTGTTAATATTGCATATTTTAACACGGAAAAGTCGTGATTGTAACATATCCTTTGAAAGTAACTATAACGGATTATTTAATTAGTACTACAAAATGATATATATGTTAAAACTGATCTAGATATATTTTAAGGCATATGTTATATTGGAAGCAAAGAAGTATGGTAATACTCTCAAAATGAATATAAGTTCTACAAGGTAGTAACGGTATTATGCGTACCTAATACAAGAGCAGTACTCTTTGAGAATGTACGGCGAATTACTGCCACCATGCCTTCTTCTAGCGTGAAGCTGTAATATTTGCAATACTGTGTTCTACTTACCCACCGTAACCACTTAACACCAAGTGGGGCTCGTGTTTGTAATTAAATTTAACACATAGCTTCTACTCTCAAACTAATAGTAGTGCGAAAAATACGTACAGGGCGTATTGTGTGGGGTTTCAGGTGGTAGCGGTAGAGAACAATATGAAGACGCCGAAGTCATTCGGGACCCCCTTTGGGGTGCTCAACGTGGCCATGGCGATCATCGTGATCCTGTACGTGTCAATAGGTGCGCTTGGCTACGTCTACTGCGTCTCCAATTGCAGAGACTCCATCACGCTGAACCTGCCAGGTGGCCCGTTAGTAACAAGTTTAATTCTTCACAACGTATAACTAGTAGTTCTGCAAACAGTAGGCTTCGCGAGCACAGTCATACCAGCGGCAATTTTTCGCAGTCTGAGGTAACTTCAAACGGTACCTAATGTTCATGCGAAATACTACCAAAATCGTCCAGTTTTTATTCCCTTTACATCTCGGCAACCACTTGACCAATTATGATTGTATTCGAAATCCCTTATTTAAGTCAAAATTATTAAGTAAATATTGCCGCAACAAAGTTCCCCCCCTATTTAGGAAAAGTACTTACGCATCAAAAATTACTAAAGAATAAAAAATACATATTGAATATTAGAATATGCATGCCAAGTTTCGTGAAGATTGGTTGAAAATGCGACCTGTACCGAAAGACGAACACACAACCTCACAAATATAGGAACAGATGAAGGTCAATTTGCCCAGTTAAAGCAGAGACGCTTCGCTCGCTTTGATCGCTCGATCAATTCTATTCTAGTTGGCACGCGCTTGTGATAACGCCCGTTAAGCATTTAATTTATTTACTAGCTATTAAAAGCTGTTCTGTGTAAACGTATCTTATGAAACGTAAATTATGAATAACTCAAATTCATCTGGCCTACTCCAACTACCCCTAATGTGAGGGGGGCTCACATTCGATAAATGCCGCCTGCTCTGATTAAAATACAAATGCCGGCTTCATTGGTGCGAGTATGTATATAGGTAAAAACAGCTTATCACTAACAAAACTTTAAATGTTGCATAATTATGGTTTGTCAATATAAAACTCGATGTCTAATAAACTATTACAATACAATTAAAATAGAATTATTAAAATATCAATTACAACTGATTAATGTCATAAATTATTATCATTTATATACATGTTCACATTATAATATGCTTTCTTAATTAACACGTTATTGGGCCACTTGGAACGACGTTTGATTGAACGGCGTGTTTCGAATTAATAATTATTAATTAACTAATAACTATCAAAGATGTTGGCGTGACTTTCGATTGGGGTCTTATTTTCAATAATCATGTTGAGCCACGGCAAGGGTGCCCCGCAGGCGGCTAGGCTTCACATTGCGTAATGCCAAATATATACGTGACCCTGCGGTCCTGAGAGTGCTGTTCACTGCCCTGGTCAGGAGTAAGCTGGAGTCGAGTGAGTCTATTTAGAACCCTCATTATGACACTCACGTCTTATCTCTTGAGAAAATACAAAAAGCCTTCCTGAAAATGTATGGATATTATCCATTTCTTTATCCCACAGCCCTTCTTCTTGGTCACCTTGGTTCTAATGCCTCAGAAACCAGGAGATTACTCGACCAGCACTGGCTGGCTGTAAAATATTAAGAGGGGACATAGATTCTCTAGAGTTGCACAATCGTATGTGTGCTACGAACGTGGCAGATAAGTATATCCGCCATAGACCAAATCACAGGCACAAGTTATTCTCCCCTGGGGGTGTCGTACGGTACATCGGTGTCATACCCTGATACACCGCGCCATGTGCGACCTCGACGCGTTGCTCAGCACGTTGCCGGATTGCGACATCTTTATATTGACAGTTGGACAAGGATTGTTATTTAAATGCTGACATTTTGTGAATGATATTTAATTAGACATTTTTGTTGTTATTTATTTTGACTTTTTAATAATAGTACTGCATTGATTAAGACTTTGTTTTACGGATTGATAATGTGTATAATTGTAAATGTGTTCATATTAATAAATAAATACATTATCGCAAAAAAAAAAATCGAGGAAAAAAAGTATTTAGACTTATTCGCTATTAAAGCTTGTAAAGCGGTGCAATACGATAGGGTTAAGGAATCATCGTGACATCAATACAATAGTTGAAAAGGAACCAGATTACTCCTAAAACGAAGCTAACGGACTAAACCCTACCAAAGGGGGTTTGTACGGACGGTGTTCCAACCAACTGTTTACTTATAGTAACTGACATATGCCGCCTCTGGTCGCGCGATAAAAGAAACTAAAGCAGTACCGAGTAGTAAACCGAGAGATCAACAAGAACGTACGACACGACCTCCAGTGCTTCAATACTCTTTCGATCGAAAGAGCGATCGAGCAGAATCGGGGGTCAAAGGTGTTCGTACAATCTCTTGGAAGAAGCCACCTGACGAAGCTGAACACAGCTAGTGGAGAAGTCGTTGCTGCGAAGCCGGCAGTCCTTTCGGAAGTGGAGGACTTTTATGGCCGATTATACGCATCGCATGCATCTCGACCTGATCCCGAAAATGAGGATCCTAGAGCCACGTTAACACGCCATTTCACCGAAGACCTGCCAGAAGTCAGTATAAGCGAAATCGAGATCGCTCTTGGACAGCTAAAAAATGGAAAAACCCCTGGAGAGGATGGCGTTACAACAGAGCTACTAAATGCAAGAGGTAAACCCATACTGAGGGAGCTCCAGAAGCTTTTTAACGCTGTCCTGTTCGAAGGGAGATCTCCAAAGGCGTGGGAGTGTGGTTGTCCTGTTCTTCAAAAAGGGAGATAAGACCCTGCTGAAGAACTATCGACCCATATCCCTTCTAAGCCACGTCTGTAAGCTGTTTTCAAGAGTGATCACGAACCGTCTTGCGCGTAGACTCGACGAATTCCAACCACCGGAACAGGCTGGGTTTCGGAGCGGATACGGCACCATAGACCACATTCACACAGTGCGGCAGGTTATACAGAAGACCGAAGAGTATAATCAGCCCCTGTGTCTAGCATTCGTGGACTATGAGAAGGCCTTTAACTCGGTTGAAATCTGGTCTGTTCTGGAGTACCTGCAGCGTTGCCAGATAAATTGGCGATACATCCAAGTGATGAGATGTCTTTACAAAACCGCTACCATGTCCTTCCAAGTACAGAATCAGCAAACTAGTCCCATACCGTTGCATCGAGGAGTGAGACAAGGGGACGTTATTTCTCCGAAATAGTTTTCAAATGCAATGGAGGATATGTTGAGGACGCTAAACTGGATAGGACGTGGCATTAATATCAACGGCGAATACATCTCTCACTTGCGATTTGCTGACGATATCGTCATCGTGGCAGAGACGCTGCAGGACCTGCAACAGATGCTGAATGACCTGGCTGACTCTTTTATACGCATCGGCCTACGGATTAACTTTGAAAAACCAAGGTCATGTTCAACGAACATGTTCTACCGGAACCGATTGCGATACACGGCGCCGTTCCCGAAGTTGTTCAAAAATATGTGTACCTCGGGCAGACATTGCAGTTGGGAAAAACAACTTTGAGAACGAGGTGAATAGGAAAATTCGGCTGAGCTGGGCAGCGTTTGGGAAGCTACGTCGAGTCTTTACTTCGCCGATTCCACAGTGCCTGAAGACGAAAGTCTTCAATCAGTGCGTCCTACCCGTCATGACATACGGAGCCGAAACGTGGACACTGACGGCTCGAATGGTCCACAAGCTTAAAGTCGCTCAGCAGGCTATGGAAAGGGCAGTGCTCGGTGTTTCTCTGAGGGATCACATCAGAAATGAAGTGATCCGTCAGAGAACCAAGGTCATCGACATAGCCCACCGGATTAGCAAGCTGAAGTGGCAGTGGGCTGGCCATATTAGCCGTAGAACCGACAACCGTTGGGGTAAACGAGTTCTAGAGTGGAGACCGCGTCTCGTCAAACGTAGTGTAGGACGTCCTGAGGCACGGTGGAGTGACGATCTGTGCAAGGCGGCTGGCAAAAACTGGATGCGAGAAGCCCAAGATAGACCTAAGTGGCGTGCAATTGGAGAGGCATATGTCCAGCAGTGGACTGCTACAGGCTGATGATGATGAGTCAATTAAATTACAGTATGTTAAAAAGTAGCAATAATACGAGTAATTTTTAACATTCACAGACGCACTATTCATATTCAAATCACCAAGAATGAAACAATACTATTTGATTCTGTCAGAAATGTTTCAACTTTACCAAAAATATTCAAGTAAACAGCATTGGTAGTTTTCGGTTTGATATATAAAACGCATACAACAAAAGAGATACCGCAATATGTCACAGAGACCCATAGATCTTCTCCGAGTTCTGACTCAAGCTCTCGTCAACGTCGCAGGACCCCGGGCCTTGCAGCGGGTAGAGTACCTCCACAGGGAGTAGCGCGATCACGTCGTAACAGCGTCCAGCCATCCGGTGCCACCTCAGTGTCTTCTACTGAACTGTCGAGGAAAATATCCGTCGCGCAGACAAGTAGGTGGTCAGAGACTAACATGCTAGCATGCCAGATCAACAGCTTTGTCTTCAAGCCTCTAACATTCTGGTAGAAGATGTTAATCCGCATAGGTAGTTTGACGCTCTCCCGTTGTTGTTGCCCTGTCCGAGTGCCCCTTACGAAAGGGCCGCGGGCTTGTGGAAGGCCCATCTTTTGAATGAATGCTTGCCTGCTTGACTGGTCGTCTGTAGTTCACCCAAGTTTTGATTCTGGCGTTAATCGGCCCCACATTAATCGAGTAGCATGTGTCGTAATAAGTAGATGGCACACCTGATTTGTACGATTTATAGTCCCCCTTTGCAGTTAACATTAAACATGAAATCGCCGACTTGGACGTTAATGGCGGAGTGTTTTTTTGATTTCGTGATATTTTTTAAGAATTTAGTTAGAAGTTACTATGTGGAATATTTGTATCGTGGAGGCTTGCGGAAGCGAGTATGATCCTGTTTGTGGCTTATCTTTTCACGGGTAATAGTCTTAAATATAATTTGTTAGTGAAGAATTACGGTGACCATGCATGACTATCCAATCCCAGTTCAAGAACAAAAAACTTAAATACCTAGGTATGCATTTTTTATTCCTTTCTCTACAATACAATACAATTCTTAACAATAACTTTGTTTCAATTTGTGATTTCCTAAAGAGCCTAATGTGAGGAAAATATGGATAAATATTATACCCATGAGCTCTACCCGAAAACTGACCGATGCATCAGTTGTATGTAGCAAACATTTTAAAGCTCAAGATTTTGGTTTTTGTTTATCACGACCAGTATTAAAATGTGATGCAGTGCCCTCCGTTTTTTGCTGGTAAGTAATTTTGTAGGAGTTTATAT
Source organism: Selenia dentaria (assembly GCA_917880725.1). Lineage (NCBI taxonomy): Eukaryota > Metazoa > Arthropoda > Insecta > Lepidoptera > Geometridae > Selenia > Selenia dentaria. The sequence continues at coordinate 43,709,288 of OU862876.1, forward strand.
CTGATTGTAGGTAAAAAGATGCCCTAATGTGAGAATTCGGTGTTCGTTCGTCCGTGAGCCTGTATGTTATTACAATAACATGTCGTTTCAGCCTTTAAAAGTGGGTTAGGGGGCTACTGGGCCTCAAACTGGGACCAGGACCCAAAAGTTTCATACTTGGTTCCCTAATCATTTCGTCATCCTGTCAATTTGAGTCTTAATTTCGTCGTACATTTTAACCCGTTTTACTCGATCTTTACATCAGTCAGTCGCCCTTTGCAAATTATTTGGGTCGTTTGAATTCGGCCTTAAGATTTTCATGTTACTAAAGAATTTAATCGATAGATATTAATGAATTATAACCTATTTCAAAGGAAATTTCGGGCGTAATTTTTTTTTAACTTTACATTCCAAATTTTGATGTTATTTTGGTACTAAAAACACAATTTTCGGGGTTTTTGGGTTAAGTACTCCTGAGGCCAATTTCTTCTAGGATAAGACCCTCGCTCCGCTTGGGAAAAAAATGTAACTTGACCTAAACAACTTAAACAGTAAGGATTTGTGTGTTTTAAATTGCTGAGGCCCCCCAGGTTGGGGGCTTCGCCCCGTCCCCCCTTTCCGTTGGTGTGTGAAACCAGAATAGAAACGGTTAGATTTTTTATTTTGTATGGAAAAATAAAATGTAAATTTGTCAAAAACTAATAATTTGCTCACACAATACCTTTTGAAATTGGTTACTATTCGTCAATATCTATCGATTAATCGTTAGTAGCTTAAAAATCTTAAGGCCGCATTGAAAATGAAAATGAGATCGTTTATTCTTTATAGGCCTACGGGGGCACTTACAAATTGTCGTATTACATTTAGTATTTCTTAAATCAACAACCGGATCGGAACGCGACCACGACTGAAACGATCCGGCATGAAACTTGCGGGCTTGTCTTTTTGAATTTTTCTGTATCGTCAATTTCTTAATGTATATAACAAATGCTCAATTATTTTTAGCTCCAGTGTATTGCCTTACAAAAGAGACCATAACAATGGTATCACAAGGGCAAGACATGGTAATACACAAGTAGGTAGATCCTTTTTTTTACGCAGAGTAATCCTTTATAAATACCACCGGCCCGGGAGGGAGCACAGTGCTTATGTGGGAGTCTCTGCCGGAAGAGCAGCATACCTACCAAACCTCTGCGGTGTTCCGTTGCTGCCGCTTTTGGAGGGAACGCGGGACAGTTTTGCACACGACTGCGAACCCGCCGCAGATGTCCGTTGCCGGACCCTTCTCTCTTGCAGCACGCCAGAACACTTGGCGTGCCACAACTGTCTCAGGGAACCAAACCCGCAAATGGACGGCGGACTCCCCCGAGCTTGGGCGCCCTAAGTCCCCCTACGATGGGTTAGGTGAGTAGCCCCACCGCCTGCTACTTCGGCTACAGAGGATAGGGATAGCAGCGCCTCTCAATAACGAGAGTCCTCTTCCCCTGCGACCCCACCGCGTCCGCTATCTAACCGTGGCAGCCCCGTCAAGGCCACGGAAGGCAGGGAGAGCGGCTCAACCTTATACCGGCACTCCTCTCCCGCCGCGGCCTCTAACTCTCAGCCGCGGTGCCGCCCAAACGAAACTGCAGCCCGCCTCAGTTGCAAGTACGCCATAAGCCATAACGCTTTGGAAATAACTAAAATAAACTATTCTAGCTGTGTCTACATCAGTCAATAGTCTAATTTTTTTTAAGCCGCTGAACTGAGTATTCTAGACGATTTTAGTAAGTGCGGACCCCATTGCAATTTAGCGTCTATAGTGATTCCTAAAAAGACCGTTGACTCCACAAAGTCCAACCCTGTTCCATTCAATTGAATATTGGTTTCTACTTGTCTCACATTTGGTATCGAGAACTTTATACAATTAGTTTTCTTCACATTGAGGAGAAGATTATTTGTATAGAACCAATTCACAACTTTAGCTAATGCTTTGTTAACATCGTCATAGTTTAATAACTGCCTTTTAATTTTAAATAACTGTAAAGTGTCATCTGCAAACAATACATTTAAAAGATGAGCCAATTATTTTGTGTACTAAGATACCTACCTCAGTATTCATCGTGCTCATAGAAGTGAGTATACATATCTGACTTGATGATCTCTATTACAGCCAGCAACAAAGAAGATAGGAGTATTATCTGATATTCAGATACCCTATAGTAGCAAATCTGACGAGCTTGTGCTATCACTAGAACCTCCGTCCAAGAAACCTTGTATTCAGCTGGAATTTATAAACGTAACGGCATAGCCTCTGGCTGAAAAAAGTGCAACCTAAGAGCAACTTGAAATTGAAAGATGCCAATGTACAAATTGAAAAAAAATAAGATCTGCAGAGTGAACTGCTAAAGCAAAACATGAGAATTCTGATGCAAACATTACGTAACCGTGATTTTAAAAGTCCAAAATCTACTAGATATCATAAAAAGAAAATGTAGTAATTTCGATGAAGTACAAGTGTTAAAAATAATTCTATAGACATAAATAAACATATTAGCACGGACAAGAGTAATAAAGGCATCAGATATAGTGCTGAAATGAAACAGTTCTCTCTCTCTTTGTATTACTACTCAGCAGAAGCTTATGTATTTTTAAGGAATCATATTACCTTACCTCATCCAGCAACTCTCCGAAAAATATTAGCCACCAACGAATGCAATGTTCGTTTCATGCCACATGTGTGTGAAGTATTAGAATTAATTAAATGTGCCGCTGAAAATGATGATTCACTTCGGAATATAGCGCCAATATTTGATCCAAAAGGCAATTCGCTTTGCCTTTTGGATTCTCCATACATGTTAACATGTGTTTGCTGAAACAGAACTAACTTCTGATAATGGCCCAATACAATTCAAATACGTAAAAGAATGAAACAAGTACAATTTGAAAAAAATAATTTCAACTTCCATTCTATTCAGTTATTAGAGTGTATCTAAAAAACTACTGGAACGAATTTGATGAGATTTAAATGAAAAGGAGAACCACACGGAAAGCACCAGCTTTCAAAAAAAGAATTTTGAGAATCAGTTCACCCAGTCGAAAGTTAATAGGTAACAAACACAAAAAAAACATACAGTCGAATTTTTTTGGAAGTCTAAGTGAAATACAAGAAGAAGAGGGAATAAACAGTCTGGCGAATAAACTGTATGGCACATACGTAATTTTTTTTAATAAAAAATGAGCGTTATTTTAGCCGCTCAGGTGCTCAGCAATTCAGAGGCGGATCCCATAGATTTTACGAGACAAAGTGGCAAATCCGTATTTGCTGGTAGTGAAGCCACAGTTGAGTATATTAGGATATCCGATAGAATATTCGACCTCATTAACTGTAATAACCCAATTTGGAATAGGGTTTAAATCGCCTCTTCGACTTCAAAACAAAGATGTTTGGATGAATGTTTTAAAAGTAACAAAAGCGTATTTGTTAACGTTAAAAGTAAATGGTAAAAATATTTTAGAACATCGACGTAAGACGCCGGTACTGGGATTTATTGTGAATATTCTTAGTTTCTAAAATTTGGCTATGGGTTTATTACAGTCTGATGAGTTCAAATATTTCTTAACCTATAAATGTTCCCAGGACCTAGAGATGTACTTTTCTTGCGTGAGAGCTCGCGGCGGAGCAAATGATAACCCCAGTGCAATGCAATTTAGATATGTTTTGCGAAAGTTATTGTACAAAAATAGTATTAAGCCCAGAATAAATGCCAACTGCACCACTGATGATTATGAATTGACTCCTGTTCTCGAATTATGGAACAAAAAGAGGGCTATTGTGGAATAATGTAATAAAGATCAGTCGACATCAGTAGATGATTTGTTGGATCTCGTAGATAACGCTTGTGTTTCAGATTTTGAACGGAACATTATTTATTATATTGCTGGATATATTGTGAATGGGATGATTGACAAAAGTTCTTGTTCAAATTGTCGTGTGGTGTTATTGGATCACAAGACCATAGATCACAACTACTGTGTCAACATATCACAATTTTCTGCATTTACTGCTTTAATTGATCGAGGAAAACTTAAGCATGTTTCCAGATTTGTATTTGAAATTCTGAAATACACTGAAAAACTGTTTATTACATTATCAAATCAATCATTAAAATACGTACACAAAAATAAAACTATCATGTTTGTTGTCCAAGAATTTTATAGCAAACTACATACATTGTTAGATACACCACCATTTGAATATTGATATTCAATTGGCGAAAGCGTTAGCAAATTCATATCTCAATTTACGTTTAACTCATAATGCAGAATTAGAATCAATGAAACATATACGTAATAGGCTGGGTTTGCGGCAGAAACTTCACAAAACTGTTTTATTTAGCAATGTCTAATTTAGAATTAAACTTAAATGTAAACTTAACTGTTTTTTCCTACCTAGTTAATTAAATATACCACAATAGGTAGCTTAACGTAATTTTATCTCAGTCCAGCTGCATGTCGTGTCCCACAAGGACCAGTTAAGTACCTACCTGTATGACGCATGTGTGAAAAGCAAGCAAAAACAGGAAATGTATAGTGCCGCAAAGGGCAAGTTTATCTTTAGCATCTTCGATTAAAATCCATCTGAAGCAATGGTCTGCTGACGTCAGATCACAAATCATTTTTATATTTATTGTCCTCAAATCATACTTCAATATAGTCACCATCGCCAGAGTGGTACATTTACTGAGCTCTCGTTCGGCTTCAATTTTGCGACAACAGCTCATTCCTGTTGTAGGTAGTACTTATTACTTCCATGATGATAACGGAACAGTATTCCTATCTGTCTCTTTTACCGCTTAATTTTTCTGTAAGGTCTAATTGAACAGTATGCCGAGGAACTACCTGTTTTTGGGATTAGATGTAGACGTAGTTGTTGAGCACCTGATGGGCCGATTGACGATTAACTTTTTTACATATCGAACCAATAGAGATCGTACAATTTGTCAATATAATTTTTTCGTACCCTAGATGTTTTATTTCAGCATGTACGTGGCTCCACACCAGGGATTGAGGTAGCATAGGTAACTATTTCGTAGTATTACTTAGTGGTATTTTTCGGTATAATGTCGTACGTGTTTAAAATTACAGAAGACAACTCGTCAGATTGAAATTTAGCAATTAGGTTTCTCACGTAAAGCCTTCTCAAATCCTGCAAAATTCACGATTTTATCTGTTGGGGGTTTTATAACTGAATCGAAGGCCAAACCAACCTATTTTTCACCATTAGACAATGGGGCTTGCAAAAGAGGAGGCATCTTTTCATACATCACACAGATCCTTAATTTTCTCGTTAACTATGTTCAGTTCGGTAGAAGACAAACTATATGGACGTTATGCACAGTCTTAGTAAATAAAAGAGTTATGTCAATCATTTTCCGACAAATTCTTCCGACTTAGAACAATAGTAGAAAACGTTTTAGTCTTGGCAAAAGTTATCTTGTCGTTATCAATTTCAACAGATATGCCGGTCTTAAAAATGTCACGCCCTAATAAGACAAATCTTAAATTTTGTACACTGAACAACTGACAATTAATCTGTAGCACAGATGTAATGTTACAGTATTAAAGTAGGTAACCTACGTTTTTTTTTAAGAAACTGTGGTCGAGTTCAAAAGGACACGTTCATGAAACTGCGCACCATGTAGTGACATACTATGATCAACGTAAGTAATAAGAGCGCTCTAAGTACTTTGTTATGAGTCTGACATGCTACATTCAGTCAGATACTGACGTCTATCAGCCAAGTTTGACAGTTTGAAATAAAATAATTTAACTTATCCTTGTAATGGGGCAGCTCGCTTCTTTTGCCAAGTGACCTAGTTAAAAGATATAGAAACTTTTTGTACCCGCTCAATACTTTGTATGTGGCAGTCGTAATGGGGAGTCCAAATGCTGGGGCAATATTCTAAATGACGTCGTACCAGAGACTGAAATAATGTTGTCCTAACAGTAAGATTTAGAATCTTTCTACTGTTACGCCAAATGAATCCATGTACTCTACTAGCTTTCTTTATTATATGGTTATATAATAAAGAAATCTAGTTCAACTGCATCTAGTATGTGTTGTAAACAATACTTTCATGAGTATGAGCTACATTATGTCTGAGTAACATACGCTATAATTTGATTCATCCTCATCACCATCCATCACCACGCGGGTGAAACCGCGGAGCGCAGCTGGTATTATAATAAGCAAACGGAGCAGGCGGTACCGGCAGCTGCGATGAGCGGATGAAAGATATGGTGTGGCGCGGTAAGCGGAGTTTTGGCCGTCTGTCTGTATAACTGTATATATTTTAATCTAAATATAATTATTAATAATGTGCACATGAGTAAGTACATGTCATATATTGTTGTATTTGTACAGAGCTGCGACGACCGTAATCGTGATGATGGTGGTGGCCATCTTCATCAGCTACGGACTCCATTGTTACGTGCCTGTGGATGTGTTGTGGCGCGGCTACCTGCGTCCGCGGCTGCAAGCTGGCTCGGCGCCGCCGCGCAAGTTGATGATCGCTGAGTATGTGCTAAGAATCGGACTCTGTCTGCTCACTTGTAAGTATATGTTCTTAATTTGTATCCGTTTGCTACTCAGTTCGCATAGAAAAAGGTTATCGTAATACTTCGGAAACTACGCGTCGTATCGGGATAAAATATTGTCGATATATAAGGTCGTTATCGATGGAGCATGTTCAGGCCTAAAACCAATTAAAGCTGGTGTTCCGCAAGGCTGTGCGTTATCTCCGGCCCATTCTCAATTCAGCGTCATTCATTGCTATGCAATTGACAGCACCGTGGATGCGTCATACGCCGGCCGTACTAAAACTTCTCGGCGCAAGCGTAGACGAGAGTCGAAACAAACTTGTGTTTGAAGTCGAGTCCTTTGTCTCGAAGTGGGGCCGCCTGTACTTAGTTCAATTCAACCCCAAGAAGGCACAAGTTTGCGTGTTTACTGCAAAATTATCTCCCTTTGTTGTACCCCTCTGTTTTCAGGTTATACTTCCCAAACTGCTTCAGCCAGTATCGGAATTTTTGGCGTTGACATTTCGAGCGTCGTTCGGTTTCGACGTCAATTGGAAGGGAAGGCCTCTAAATCAGCCTCTAAAAAGCTTGGTGTGCTTGGAAAGTGAGACGGTACTTCAGGTCGACCCATCGCCTGCAACTCTATGAGGCTCAAGGTTGGCCTCACATGGAGTACTGTTCTCAACTCTGGGCGGGGGCTACCCAGTACCAGATCCTTCCATTTGACTGCATTCAACGCAGATCGGCTCGAATCGTCGACGACTAAGCTCTCTCCGATCGGATCGACTCTTTGGCACTTGTTGGATCACTTTGCATCTTCGCGCATCAAACGCATATATCATTGGGGGCGTCCCGAGGAACTGTAATGTCTAATACCTGTGAATTTCGCCTTTGGACGTCTCGACGAAAATTTTCTATAGAGGTCATGTTGACGTCTGGGAGTCTACAATCGTGCGATTCCGACGATACTTTATGCTTCATACTACCACTATGTGGAATCAGCTGCTGTTTAAGGTATTTCCGAACAGATACGACTTGGGAGCCTTCAAGAAAAGAGCATATTCTTTCCGCAAAGGCCGGCAACACATCCTCGAGACCTCTGGTATTGCGGATGTCCGTGGGCGACGGTGATCACTTACCATCAGGTGAGCCTGCACGTTTGCCAGCCTACTTTATATTTTCACTAACTGCGCCCTCCGGTTTCATTAACGCTGTAATGGATGATGATAGAATATATGATAAATAGATGAAATTATCATAATCCTTATCTGGATTAAAAAAAATATCTCAATGCAAAATTTTATTACAATCCATTCTGCCGTTTAGAGGTGAAAAAGTATTTAACAGAGTTACTTTATCATTTATGATTATTATTAGTATGTATACATTATTATACATAGTCTGATATTAATACTATACATCAGAGCCTGGAACATAGCAACAGGTGCTGGCCTATGGGTGTTCTATCGGATCGGATCCATTTTGGAGAGTGTGCGTTGAAATCACATAATTTTCTCCATCCCCTTTTTATCTTCAGTTAACGGCATACAGCAATGTGGAGTTGCTAATTCTATTTAAATTAGCACCAACTCTACATACTCCCAACTTCCTAATGCGTGCTGTGAAGGGTTGGTATTCGTTGCCATGTTCCGTGTTAGATATCATTCCGGAGTTTTAAATTTGCGAGTGAACAGGTTTCTATATTTCAGAATGCATCATTACTTAAAATCAAGCGTGCAAGGGACAACATATTTTCATGCCTCTATGTATTTGTCTCCGTGTCATATTTCGCCTCTCTACATACATAGACATTATATACAGAGGCGTATATGACCCTATATATAATGAAGACGCTCAATACTTTTTTATTTTGCTTTTTGCACACACTACAATGGGTCCAAAAACTATTTTGTATACTATTTTACCTTTATGTAGCATATTTTTTTAATATTTACAATAGGAATACAGGAGGACAGATTTTTATTTTACTTAGAGACTATACATTGTTAAAGGCCTGAAGGGCACAAAACAATTTTTATATGTTAGCCCGAGGGGCACAGTTTGTAAACTGTATATACCGAAAGTAGACCAGATCTCGGTCAATACAGATAATATCAATGTTGGTTACGTAAAGAGAAAATAGGAAGGAGTTTTGTCCGAGAGAGTCGGAAGTTGGTCATGAAAGTAATAAGTATGCCCTGTGGAAATGCTCACTTTAATTCCATTTATAGGTATTCTAATAGTAAGTGTATGATTTGAATAGAGTTTTAACAGACTTTAAGCAAAATTTCAGTCAATTTGTTTTTCATGTCGAATTTTATCCAGGCGCTGACTAAGTACCTTGAGTAATAGACCGCGAGTGCATTGATGTTCCTAAAAGTGTTGTTTTTAATTACTAGCAATAGAAATATTATAGTTTTATAACAATCATTAGTCTTCGACAAGCTGCTGTACTGTCACATTTTCAATTCTTTAAACATATCATACGACTATCACCTAGTTACGAATAATGTCAAGTAAACTTAAAATAGAATCCTAAAATTGTCTTGCACGAGATGTACTTGATAAAAATAACGTTACACGTATTTAGGACCTCATTCTATTTCTATCAACACACGAATAAAGACATACATATAATTAAAATGTTTAGTTACATAGGTTAGATTGTCAACCCCCTTTTTATCATCAGTTGAATAGACATACAATGTGCAATTGCCATTTCCATTAAAATTACCACTGTAAACAGCACTAACTCTAGACTACCTTTATATAATCCAACTTCCTAATGCGTACTGTAAAGCATTGCAATTCATTACGTTAGATATCATTATTGAGTGCGAATTGCGAGTGAACAGGACTTTTTTCTATATCTTCTATTTCATCAAACAGAGCAAACAGTTCAAAAACTATTTGCTGTGGAATAAAATTTTGTTCGTACCAGCTCAGTACATACATATACCTAAGTTTGGAACCTAAAGAGAAGATAGGGTTACCAGTAGAAGTATTTATATTAATTCCCTTGATGGGCTATACAAGTACATGATTTGAGTAAAATTTTAACTGACCTAAAAGCAAAGCAAAAAACCAAAATTTTACTCATATTGTCGTTCATGTCGCATCTCACCAAAGCGCTGACCAAAGAAACCTTGAATCGTGTGTATAGTTTTCAGTAGTTATGTTTTAATTTTGACTAGCGAGTGCCAACTTCGTTCGCGTAGTAGGCTCGGCCTTCGGTTGTACCTCCATGTTGTTTTCATTTTAATTTCGTCTACATCGTTTTGTTTTTGGAAATATATCATCATCATCATCTCAACCGTAGAACGTCAACTGCTAAACATATACATATGCCTCCCCCATAGGAAATATATACAATTATATAAATACAATGTTTGTATACTTATACAGTGTATTCCACGGCTATGCCACACGGAGTGGAAGTAGGTACTTTAAGGAAGGACACTTTTCTGAAAGAAAACTTAGTTTGATTTTCAAAACCATGTTAGACCGCATTCGCATACTTAAAAATTTCCTGCTTTAAACGTCAATCAAACCCGCTGGAAATGTGAAAAAAAATATCTTAGCGATCAAAAGGAATATTCATAGGGATTACATTTTCAACATAAAGGTGCAAGTCCGAGACGAACTGCAGGCTGCGACCGCAGGCGACACTGGGACTTGCAGCTGTAGTCAGCTGCAGTGCTGCCTGCGGTCGCTATTCCCAGCACGTCGACATGTCGCGGCATGCATTATTTAAGTCCACACTGTGCCTTTTTATATTAAATTTTCGTCTTCATCTTTCTATTCAAATTTTGTTTGGCGCTTTCAATAATTAAATGCGTCAACGAACGCAAACTTAAATGAGCTCACACTGTGCTTTTTTGTTCATCAAAGTTATGCATCATAGTGCAGTCAACAGCGCACATGAGGCATGCCCTTAACGAATGCGCGATGACAGTTGAAACTTTCAACTGTCATCGCGCATTCGTTAATCGTCATCAAAATCAAGTTGAAAGCGAAGCGCGCGCTATGATACACGTTGTCCCGCGTCGCCGCGTCGGGTGGATTTCTGTGCCACATAGCATTCAACAACTAGATGGAGTCTAGGTATAGTTTCATGTAACTGGGTTTAATGCTATGTAATTATTAGTTCAACTTATTTCAAAAGTCGATCGAAATTACTTCTGTACATGCGTGTTAAATTTAAAAAATATTATATATGATTATGATTGAATATCTTTATCTTCTTGTAGTTCACTCATAATCACGTTAGTAGATACTTGGATTATTATAATATTCTCATATCCAACACATTTTATTGTCTCTATTTATTCTGGAATTTCTAATGACCAAGTAACCCACACATATTCCACCAAGTAAAATATTCTCAACGCACATGTTTCTAGAAGCTTTCAATTATTGAAGAAAGATATTATATTATAGCACATTAAGCACTAAAAATATAATTTATAATAATTATAATATCACTAATTTTATTTTAGTAATAATATATTTATTAATATTACTTATTTTAATATTTATTATTTAAGACAATGAACACGTTAATAAAATAATTATTCATATATTTATTCATCACATTCAGAAGAAGTCAATATTTTTACCGTGTGAACTCTGTGCGGTCGCCACACCCCCTAGTGCTGCAGTCTGGAGTCGCCGCGCGGCTGCAGACTGCAATGTGGCCCGCTCACGGAATCACTTTCATTGAGATTCATACAAACCGGTAGTGTCGCCTGTAGTCTGCGGCTGCAGTTTGCAGTCTGCGGTCGCTCTCGGATTTGTACCTTAACAAAACCATGAAATTAAACACTTTACTTGAGTTGCAGTAACTTACAAATTATTGAATTTATCAAATGTTCTAAATATGTCCCATTCTGTAGTATATACAAATTGTCACTAATAATCAGTGTAGTTTTTTTATTGGATAGGTTGGCAAATGAGCAAGCGGCTCACCTGATGGTAAGTGATACCGTCACCCACGGACATCCGCAATACCAGAGGTCTCGAGGATGCGTTGCCGACCGTCGACGTCGTTTTGAGGAAGGATGATAGGAAGCAAGAGATAAAAGGGGTGAGGATGGAGGGGGAGGGGGAAGAAGAAGGAGAACGGAGAAGGGGAGAATCGGGCCTCCAAAACCTCCCATAAACCGACGAAACGCAAAAGCAAGCAATGTTACTTCACGTCGGTGTTATGTGTAGGGCCATTCGGCTGTGGGGTTACAGCGTGGCACTATCACCGAAGTATATTTAGCGTTGGGTCAGTTTCCCATCTTATACGGCTTAACCAGGTGGGGCAGTGCCGCAAAGAGTTTCCTTATTGACATTGAGCAAGCACAACGTTCAGTATTGAAAATTTTGATATCCAACACTAGAACTATATGAAGAAATTGGAGTACTAAACATGAGACAACTTTTGTTTCGGTACCCGGTACTCGAACACAAAACAAAATTGACCAATTTTGAGTCGGTCTAGAAAATGGCGTATATGCAAATCGGGCGTCCGCTTAGTCAAGCGGTACCGCACCGGTTGCGAGGTTGTCGATCAACTGCGCTGCCGCGCGCTCGACTCCCGCGCCGATCGCGATATTTACTTTACTAAACATTTATTATCATCTTTTGTTACAGTTATATTGGCGGTGACCGTGCCACGGCTGGGTCTGTTCATCTCCTTATTCGGCGCACTGTGCTTGTCAGCTCTGGGCATCTGCTTCCCGGCGATGATGGATTTGTGCCTTGATTTCCCTGACAGGTTTGGGCCGGCGCGCGTCTGGCTGATTAAGAACGCGGTAGTGTTCGTGATTGGCATAGTGGGGCTGGTGGCTGGCACGTATACCGCACTACAATCCATCATCGTCTCGTTCTATCCTGAGGACGCACCGACGACGCCCGCCACACCCTAGTCCGCGCCGCCCTCGACGTAGCCTCGTAGACCAGCGCCAGCTACCTGCTACGGCACCCTTTGCCCAGCACACATTATCAGATACTGCCTACACCACAAAACTGTACAAAATTATACAATAGCTTTAATTTGCACCTCTAAACTTATGTTGAGAACAATCTCATAGATATATTATCATTGACATGTCCTTCTTACATCTACTTTAAGTTCCCAACGTTTTTACGTTAAACTGCGCCTACTATACAAAACATACCGGTTTATTAATATTTAGACTAGGCAAGAATCTTTCTGATAATGTATGCTATAGATAAGTAAATTGAAATGTTCACAATCTTCTGTGATACATCTCGTTCATTGTTTAGTCGATTGTTTTTTTATTTGTGTGTATACGTCGAGCTTGAATGCGAGTGCACGTCACGTGATGTTGAAATAAAATGTTTTCTTTTAATAGTTTACTTTAATTATTATTGTGTTCTTATACCTTCATCGGTTACATTAAATGAACTGATTTATTGACATTTTTGTAAATAGAAAACCAACGGGTATCCAAAATATCCGTACAAAATGTTCTAAATTAATTGAGACCAAATTTATGATTTTTATATACTCCTTAATGTCAAGAAATATAATGAGCTACAAACAAGATTGGAACCTGCAACCAGTGCGTTTTTATTTTGTCGAGCCGATGCACGAGCCAATAAGATACCGGGATCAATTTCCTGACGTGTATATTCTCTAATTTTATTGTTATGTAGAAGATTTACTATCACAAGATCTGCCGTTGATAAGCTCAAAAGAGTGTGGTGCAACCGAAATATCACCAAAGCCACGATAATCCGCCTAGAAGGAACTTAAAAATGAAAGAGACATTAGTGTTGACTGTGCAAATACGAATCTTAAATACTTCGGACACATTATTCGAAATGAAAGCTCCATGGAACGACTCGGATTCCAGGGGCAAGTAGAAGGCAAGCGGTCACGCGGTCGATCACCTACGCGTTGGACAGTCATAAAAGCTGCAACACAAACGTCCATTGTTCAAAGCACCCGGACACGCAGAAGACCGCAAAGAATGGAGAAGCATCGCGAGGGCTGCATTATTTAAAGAAAAGGCATTATCTTCAAACACGACCACTCTGTCAAGAGTGAACGACTAAGGAGAGAGGTTTCTCCTAGTCACCCTATAACTTGAGAACGGCTTTCTCGGGCGCCCGATAGGTCTTCGGCCACTTGGACACTCGCTCCCCTGACCGCACGTTCCTCACCCATTTGGACTACATGCCCGAGCCATCGGAGTCTTACAGGTTAAGTTTCTCCTAAGATGTTCGGCTCAGACACTAGGTCTTCTATCTCTTGGTTCTCCAGCTTCAATCAATCATTTGGGTGGGGCCAATATTTGTTCGGTAGACCTTTCTTCCGCTACCAACAGCTCATGCTCTTACTTCTGTGTTAGTGTCATATATAGTGTCCATAAGTTAATATAGGTCGTATTACAGTTTTGTAAATACGAAGCTTTGTCTTTCTAGCCATAAGCTTGGACACTAACGCTTTATGCAAGGCTGCTGTGCATCTGAGCGCGTTCTGAATACGGATCTGTATTTCGTCTTAGCTTTTGATAATATCGGTAACAATGCATCCAAGATATTTAAATTTGTCCGCGCCTTTGTACAAGATTTCTCCCACCTTGAGTTCTGTCCTACAAGTTCGGACGTTTTTAAAGCGCTTCATGTATAGGTACTCTGATTTTTCGGTGTTGACTCGTAGTCCAACTCTGATTCGTCTTCCAGGCTTTGGGTTATCTCCCGCACGACTCTTTCAGTTTCTCGCCGAAGGGCTAAATCGTCCGCAGATCCAATAATCTGGTGTTTTCCGTTCAATTGAACTCCGCCATGTGGTATTGAGATTTTCCTAATGACATATTCGAGCACCAAGTTGAACAGAATGGGTGAGAGCGGATCTCTCTCTTACAAATATTAACAATTATATTAATCAGTTTTTAAGTCTTTACTCACTCAAGGTAGGGATGTTTTTTTTTTTTTTGTTTTTGATGACATACTGGCTGGTTGTAAAAAAAAACTTTTCGATTCTGTTTTGTTTTTTCGTAAAATTGAAACGCATGCGAATTTGTTTGAATTTAAGTGCGTTTTTATTGCTACGTTCTACGAATAATAATAAGTCAGGAACAGTAACTGCGTTAAAAAAATGACCCAACAAAAGTCGTGTTCAAGTAGGCGGGGCTTAAAAGTCGTGTTCAGTACGTCATCAGTCGGACATTTTTCTTGCAAGCGAGCACACGTGAAATCTTCGCATACATTTTAATTTTTATCATTATGAACTACAGCTGTGAATCATCATGCCAGCATGTGTTGTGAAGTGGTGCAGGATCCATACACGATTAAAATGTCCAGGAATCACTTTTATTAGTACGTAGTAGCAAAATTATATTTATATTCAAAGATGTTCAAATACGTATACAAACCGAGATGGTCAATACTATGCAAAATAAAGTTAGTCTATTTTTGTTTAATGTATATTTTTTTACAGAACTGAATATTGAAATGTAACAGCAATGTATTTTGCTTATTTTGTTTTAATTCCATTTCCTTGCCGATCCAATGCAGTAAAATAAATGCCTCTCTGCACTTAAGCTAGAAAGGCAAGATTATGACTAGATGCCTGTGAAAACCAGCATTATATACTTACTCCGTTCATTTTGAAGAAAAAAAAATAAAAAAAGACGTGTGGCACTCGGAGACTGCCGCGGTAAAGCTATTGCATAACTGTTTTTATAAACTTATGCAATTATAATTATTTAACCAATGCCATCTAGAGGCGAGTTGCTGAACTAAAGAGATAAGCGTGATATTTCAAAAAGTCATTAAATGTTCTGCTATTCATCGATAGATGCCAAATCAACTTATGCAATTATAATTATTTAACCAATGCCATCTAGAGGTAGTCTTGAGTGATTAATGGTGATTAATTTTATATATGTATGTACTCGTAATTCTTGTCTTTTATTATTAGTGTTTACTGATTGATACACTTAGTATATTTTTTCTTGGATTTCTATTATAACAATGGCGTTTGACCATGTACATATTTTATGATATTTTGGTATTTTTAGATGGATGTCTGGTCAGGGTGAGGCCTTGGAGAAGATAATAAGCTACTCGAAGTACTAACCCTGCGCAGACGTAGTCGCGGGCACCAGCTAGTTAAATATATCTTTGGTTATTTAATCTCACTTTACTACATTGCGGAAAAATATCTCTTCTAATTACTTCTAGACGAAAACTTAATATTTTGCGGGACATAAATTTCCTGAATTTTAAAAAGTAACCGATATAAAAAAAACAAATAAAAAACATTGTGTATATTATTGACTTGGTCCAATCCACTTGTTGCATTACATCGTCCACGCCGATACGACTCAGTTGTCATAGTAGACGTTGCAGCACGCGCGTGAGCAATCCCTGCTTTCCTTCTGAATTTAAACCCATCACCGAACATGTCTATTTGTAACCTCGGAAGTAATTTGTATTTGGAATCATACGTCGTTTTGGTTTGAAGGGCCACTTTTTGTGTGGAATTTGTTCTGAATTATGCTTCCTGACATATTATTATTCGTAGGCTACGTTACAATAGTCTTGATTTTATAATTTTACCAATAATTTGAATAAAGTTAGCAACAAAATTGGATTGTGAGACATTCATTACATCATGGAGGGACATCATTTGACGGCAGATTAAATGCAAAGAGCTGTAGGGATGTTGCAAGCGAGAAGAAACCAATCTCAGATATCTCGGAATTTTGGTATTCATAAAAGCGTTATTTGTCGTCTTTGGCAACGCTACAATAATACAGGAGACCTCGCTGAACAGCATTCAGGCCGTGGAAGGAGTACAACCACTCGGCAAGACCGGTACATACAACTGACTGCAACACGCCAGCCGATGTTAACCGCTCGAGAGATAAGTTTGAGGCACAGAATTCAAGTGGTGTTGTTGTAAGTCCCCAAACTGAGCAAAATCAACTGCATGAGTATGGCCTTCAAGCTCAACGCCCAATCAGATGCCCGCCGATACGTCACGGGAATCGCGCTCGTCGAATTGAATGGTGTAGAGAACGCAGAACATGGACCCAGGAGCAATGGGATATGGGCTATTCGGGTTTAGGCCTGATACAAGAAGGGTGATAGTGTACCGTCGGCCCGGAATTACTGAAAGGCTCAGGTGCCTTCAGGAAGTTCATCCATACAGCGGCTCAACAGTTATGGTATGGGCGGGTATTATGAAGAACAGGCGAACTGAACTCGTTTTTGTAAACATGAACATGAACGCTGAACATTGCGTTGAGGATATTCTTAGACTTTATGTCCATCCATTTGCACAAACCTTTGGCTCTGATTTTACGTAAATGCATGACAATGCGCGTTCGCATACAACTTGGCAAACCAGTGAATACTTGGCAATGGAGAACATCCGGGTATCTCCAGACCTCAACCCCATCGAGCACGCATGGCACATGCTCCAGAGACGTGTTTTGAAGGACTTGGACGGAGTGACAACAACCCAGCAGCTGAAGGATTTGCTACAATTCCATTGGGAGCGATTGCTGCAAGATGACATAAACAGTCTCATTAATTCTATGAATAATCGTTGCCGACAAGTTCTGAATAGCAGAGGAGGCCATGTACCTTGTTTTAAATTATCCAATTCTTTCACAATACATTCATTTTCTTTAAACCTTAGTTTGTACAGTAGGTACATTATAATATTATTAATTAATATTATTAAAATAACTATTGAAGACAAGAACTGTGATTTTTACATCATTAAGGCACCAAAAAAAAATTAATAATAAAATACAAACTATATATATATATATATATGGTATTATTATGTGTTTACACAACTCTAAAACTTGATTTGATATTGCGTCGTATCCCAATGCGCAATTAGGTTTTAGGTTCATTATGTTAATCTCAACACGGCTAGCCAGTATGTGATTTGCTAAATTACTTCACACCTTGACAAAGTGCTATATAGTATATATAGTATGTGATAAAATTTTACGAATCTGTGGCGTTGAATTTCAAATTTAAAAGAATGTTGTTTTCATTTAAATTTGCTTTTATGGTGTCCTATTTGGCAACTTTTTTAGTAACTTGCCAGGACTTTTATCTGTTTTTTTCCTCCTTTTTTACTTTACATTCATAACCAGTTTTAGCTTTCCTCAATATTTCTCTGCAGAATTTTTTATATTTCTTGTAAGTAATGGAAAGAGTTTTATTGCTAAGGGTAGCAGCCAAATCGAGATGGAGCTTATCACGATGCTTAATGCATCGCAACGAATTTGGAGCTAGCCATGGCTCAATAATTATTTAACGGCGTGGTACATATTTCATCACCTAAGTTAAAATATTATATAAAAATATTAATAATAATATTATAAATTAAAATATTATATTTGTAACACACAAAAATAAAAACGTTTCCTCTATAAAGTATAAGTATGAAAAATCGGATTGAATATTCAAACATGTTTCAAAATAACATGTAATTGATCTATGCATTAAGGAATATTGTTATCAATTTCAATGCAAATCACCTCCAAAATAACTTTCTATCCCTTTTTAACCCCGTTAGGCGATGAGATATGATGATATGATCAATAAAATACGAAACTCATCTTGCATCAATTATGTTAAAGTATGTTTATGCAAAATTTGAAGTAGATTGGACTATGAAATCAAGTTGTCCCATACAAACTTTGCCCCCGTTTTTCTAAGGGGATGACTCCTTAGAGGTAAAGTTTCGGAAAATACTTTCGTATCGGATGCCTACGTCATGCAAAGAACACACCCTTCAAGTTTCAGGTCTCTGCAATCAGCGGCTAAGGCTGTTCGTTGATCCCTCAGTCAGTCATTCAGGACAAAGCATTTTACATGTGTGAGAAAATCATTTCTTGCCGAATATGTTTAGAGTGAATTTAGAGGTCATAAAAGCTATTAACATAAAAAATAAACTAGTAGTTCTGCGAACAGTAGACCTCGCAAGCAGAGTCTTATCAGCGGTAATTTTTCGCAGTCACTGCCATCAAATCGTCCAGTTTTTAAACTTCACAACCACTTGACCATTATGCTCATTCGAATTTCCTTGATAAAGTACCTAATGTAATAATAATAATAATAATTTATTGACATAACATAATGACAATATTTAAACTCAATTAATGTACTTAACTTATACATCTGCTCTTAGTTTACATGGAACATTTGACGCCTGAGCTAGTAATTAAACTGTGTTTCGGGCGCCAAAGCCCTCCCTTTTCTGGAAAATTAGTACATTACACATTTAGAAGTATAAAACTTATAAATCTTATTAAGTACCTAAGTCCTATTAAATTTATTTAATATGTAGTGCATGCCGAGTATGTGTGTGTGTGAGTGTGTGTGTGTACGTGAGCGTGTGTGTGTGTGTGTGTGTTAGTGTGTGTGTACTATTAAAATCGGTCGGTAAATAGCGCCGATCAAACTTCCTCCTTTTTTACCGACTTACAAAAAGGAGGAGGTACTCAATTCGACTGTGTATGTTTTTGTTTATGTTTGTTACCTCATAAATTAGGACTGGGTGAACCGATTCTCAAAATTCTTTTTGTTTGAAAGGTGGTGCTTCCTGTGTGGTCCCATTTAAATTTCATCAAATTCAGTTCAGTTTTTGAGTTACACTCCAATAACTGAATAGAATGGAAGTGGGTATAAAATTTTTCAAATTGCACTTGTTAGGTAAAGTACCTACTCCACTCCCTCATTCAAAGATCGCCGATGGCCAAAACTATATGAAATAATAGCACATGTTACCAAATTTCGTCAAGATTGATTGAGAAATTGTACAGAAAGTAGAACCGGCTGGAGAGAAGAACATACGTAGTCTGGTTGATCAGGCTATGCGGACTGACCACGTGGCTTCTGGCACTTCATTGTTTATTGTATCAGCAGTGCGAGTACCGAACTCACCGATCGATAAATTTGAATCTTGAACTCGTCATACTTAAAAAAATGGCTATATCGATATTTTAGTCAATCATTGCAAGTAAGTAAGTAAGTAACAAAATTAAGCGATCGGTAGACGAGTTCGATAAGTTTTTACGATTATAACGGTAACCCTAGCATGGAACTGTAAAATTACGTTTGAAACCGACGATAAGATCGATATTTAATCGATTTTAACGATGTTTTGTCAGCTTCTAAACGATCTCGATATAGATTATCGACAAGCGACGAGAATGGAGATATTGTTTAGTTGCGTTTGATCTTACTAATATTATAAACGCGAAAGTTTGTATTTTGTAGGTTGTGGTTGTATTTTGATGTTTGTTATTCTCTTACGCTCAAACGGCTGGCCCAATTTTGATGAAATTCGGCATGAAGGTCGCTGAATTCACACATAGGAATTTTCATCAACATCGTCATCATCCATCACCATGCGGGTATAACCGCGGGGCGCAACTAGTATTCAATAAAAAATAGACATCGGACATTTTTTTGATCGTAGAAGAGCGAAATATTCGTAGAAATCCTTCAAATGATAGGACGCATTGGATTCCTTACATCTATCATATTATCAGCAAATTTCTTATAAAAAATAATCTTAACTAACTTATCTAAATCGGAGAGTCGTTGAACGTTAAACGTTAAATCTTATTTTAAGGGGTTAATATCCAACACTTTTGCGATTGTCCATTTGTCTGTACTATTTAGAGATTGGTTATGTTATTTATCTATAACTAAGTGTTTAAGATTATCATACCCTTAATTGGTTTCCGTAGTGTTGGGGCGTTTTATACTCTAATATTGTATAACCTCCATTGTATAACTATTTTTTCTAAATGTGAAAACTGTTTTTTGCTTAAGTTTTTCAAATGTTTGTGTATTACTGTTTAATTCTAAGCTGTTTGTTTTCCTGAAAATTAAAATAAAATTAAAATAAAAATAAATAAAATTAGAGAACCACACTAAAATGTAAAAGTCTGTTTGTATGGAGGTTTGCTACTCAATCACGCAAAAACGGCAGAACAGATTATTATAAAATTTGGTAGGTAAATAGACGAGCCATTGTATTAACATATGGGATACATTTCATCATCATCATCACCCAAGCAAGCTTCGGACAGCTAATATTTGAATATATTTCAAAAAGTTAATATAAGTTTACAAGGAAACGTAAAGTTTTATTATTTGTAAGTTTAGTTAAATTTAGTCATATACTATTTTTTAGAGCTGTCGCTAACCGTATGTATTCGTTACTGAGTAACGGGTGCACCATCTAGTACCGAGTAACGAAACGTTACTCTCGAATGCATTTCGTTACTCGTACTTCTCGTATAGTATGGGTACCTACACTATTTCTTTCACGCAAGTAACGTACGTCGATGCGTGTATTGAAACGTTTGGTAATCGTATGTTTTACGCATGCGAGCTTTTTTGTTTAATAAGTAAAGTACGTATAAGTTATATTTTTTTCGTACTGGTTTTTACTGTTAAAATGTGAGAAAATGCATCTTACGCAGTTTGGTATGTAATGCTAGTAAGTTTTCTACAAATTAGGAATGTTGCGACGCCACGACGTCATACGCGTACGCAATACGACTCAATACGTTAGTTTAACATATCATGTCATGTTATGAGGTATCAGAAGTAACGAATAACGTAACGAGTACTAACGGGCACGCTTTTTTCTTTACTTTTACACCTCTACTATTTTTATTACTACTACTTATAATGAAATTTATGATATTACTAAATATAATAGTTTCTTCTGATTCTATTTCTGGAATCAACCCGTTAATAGTGGATTTACCCTTCAAAAACTAGGTATGGATGTTTCTGTTAATATTAACTTTATTTGAATTACACCACTCCAACCATCAACAGTTAACAAACGTTACCGTGTTATAAGGAGGAACAGCGCCATCTAGTGATGTGATATTGAAGCTTTGGCTGAAGTGAACATTTTAGCTTTCAGAAGTTTCTAACAAATTTCGGCATGACAAAATGCTAACAACGCCATCCTATTAATTTAGTGTAAGTCATGATTGAAATGTAATGTGGAAATATTTATGAAAAGAGGGTTCTGCTTTACAGAATAAAAAAACTTGTTATCGCCCTCCGTTAGACCCACTGTTAGACAATGTAAGTGTGTTATGATGGACATAGTACATGCTCTTGATGTTAAGCGCTACAACTGCCATGTAGCACAGCACATGAAAATAGATGTGTTTTAACGGATACATAAAATGTAGGTTTATAGATATTTAGTTTTATGAAATAGTAGAATGTGTATGGTTGAGGCGGTTATCATCTATCAATCAATATATATATAAAAATAATCCTCTATTTCTGCTGGTCAGGCTAAAACTTCAGAACGGCTTTACCGATTTGATTCATCTTTTCTCAAATGTTTTCTATGTCGTCGTAGAAGGTTCTAACATTAAAAAAAATAGGAAATATGGGGGTTTATGACTAAGCTGAAGGCCGAGCCTACTACGTGAACGGAGTCACGGGCAGGCGCTAGTATTTAATGTAGTAGTAGGATTTTGTGTTTCTGCTGGGTTAATAAGTAAGAAGTATGTACCTACTCTTAGCTAAAACCTAACGATAGTAAAGTTCACCAGGATTGGAAAAGGTAATAAAAACTCATATTATGTGCAAGGTATTTTAACCACGATTTATTACATAAAACACCGATCGAAATAACCTATCAGCAATGTAACCCACTAGAGGCCGTGAGGTCGCTAGCCGCTACTTTCAGCGTCACAGACGCGGCGAGGGGCCCTACTCTCCCTCCAGCGCGAGCCCTCGCGCATCTCAATAAAACAAAACTAAACATAAATACATCAATTAACATTTATTTTCAATCCATAGTACCATTTAAATTAATTTCAAATTAAAATACTACTCGTACATGTACATGTGAATGGTTGAAGGTTGTTGCAACATTAGGTGTGCCCCCGAGCCGGGGCCGGGCTACGGCGGGCGGGGGAGTGAAACTATATGTACGTATGGAACGTAGGCAGGGTTGCAGACGTGGCGGGACGGCGGGACGGCGGGATGCGGGACTATGCGGGAGGATGCGGGACGGGGGTCGGTGGTGCGAGCGGTACCGGGCGGCCGCGCGCTGCCCGGCTTCCTTGCGGCAAGTTACAAACACCTTACCAAAGTTCTTACATACGACTCCATCGTAACGCGATATCTTAACATACATAATAATTTAATAACCATATATCCATTTTACAATTTCTGGCAAACAATTTATAATACAATGAACGTATAACATATTTTATACATAATAATATTGCATCAATGTATACTTTTTTATTTTAACAAAGAAGATGGATCATCAAATGCCGAGCGGCCATGTAACATTAGTTATATTACATATTATATAATATATCATATTTGATATGAAATAGTGCATTGAAAGATCGACCGTCGCACCTTATCGCATCCCTCATTATGTAAACCTTTATAGAAAAACGTTTTATTGTTCTCGCTTTGTATTCATAAAATACTTTCAAATGCAACAACTTCTTAGTCTTAGTTTATAAACATTATTTTTCTTCAATTTCAATAAACATTCAATTGACTCAATATCAACGACAAAACCCTACAAAAATATAATTATTATAACATTAGCACGAGTCAAGTTTAGTGCAGAGGAAACGTCCGAAACGCGTTCCATGCGAGGGACAACGCATGCGGCGCGGCGGCGTACACGATCCGCTCCGGCCCGAGCCGGCTGCTCCCGGACCGGGCCGGTCGCATGCTCCGGAGCCGCGCGGCGCGCGCACGCTCCTCTCGTCCAGTGGGTCCTACCCATATACACAGTATCGCAAGTATCTAACTAAAAAAAATAATATAAACTTTCAAAAACGTTAACAACTACAGCCATAACAAAAATAGACTAATAACAACTACTCTACGGAATCTACATACTACTTACACTATCCACTAAGTAAACTCGAAACGAAACTAGTGTTCGCTCACTACGGAAACGTTAGTCCGGCTCTAGTCTCATAGGGAGAGAGGACCTACGACGGCTACGATATAAGCGAGTTAGCGCGGAGTCCGGAGTGTCGAGTGTGGGCTATTACAATACAACTACCTATATACAGACGCAGCCACTACACTTGCGCATGCGTACGCGAGCCACTTGAGCAATCTTGCGTGCGGCGCGGCGCGGAGCGGTGCGGCACGGACACGGAGCGGTCCGTCGTCGCCGCGGCCCGGCCGGTGCCAACTTTCATATAAATATTTAACAACATTTAACTTATCCATTACATTAGATCCGCGCTGAGTCTGAAGACGCGCGGGCGCGACGCACGCTCGGGACGGGACACGACATACATTTTCAAAAACAACAATTTTCCTCAATATTTTGGTCCGTGCGTCGTTTGCTAACCCTGTTGAATGACGAACCGAGTCCGAGGGGATCGAACGCGACGATAGATCTGAACTCGAACGGAACTTTGGTTACGATTCACCTAATAAACTAAGTAGGTAGTTAAAGTTACGGTAACTGCAACAACAATTATTCATATCATATTTTTAACTTAACATAAAAGTCTAACAGCGGGAACGTTTCGATTTGCTTTTCTTACTTAATTATGTCATCGAGCTATCACCACTCTTAGATCTATGTACTTATATTAGGTCTCGTTACTGTAGTCTTTTGGGTAAACTTTCAGCAAATCGAAGCGCTCAGAACGGGTAGAAACAAAGAAGTAGTAGGGCGATAGAGAACAAGTGTGTAGAGAGAAGCCTCCCCGCCGAATCGCCGCTGTGGCTGCGACTGCGACTCGGTGCGGACGGCAACGCTCGCCACGAGGACGGTTTCGAAGTTGACGAGTTGTTAAGAAGAACGCAAGTCGTGAAGAATATTTTCCCGGCGGCGCGGCGGCGGCGCGGCTTCGCAGCGGCCGGCTGCGTGCGCCGGCGAGCGCCCGCGACATCTGCAAGAACACACCCTACTCGTTATTATGTTGTTATATATACTTTGTAAAGGTACTAGCACTCGGATTGAATACGACCGTATCACTAAGTTAAGGTTTACTCGTTACTCGTACACAAACGAGATTTAATCGAGTCAAAATTGGATGCTACAAGATATATATTTTTTTCCTATGGATATATGACTTCTTCGCTGTAATCAGAACCAGGGTGGCTTCATTCTGGCTATGCCTGCGTCGTTCCGCTAACAGGATACTCGAGGCTGTCTCTGACGATTTAAGGAGCCCAATGTTTAAACATTGGGTCTCGGTTCACATGGATGGCAACAAAAAATGACCCAGCACTATTGTGCTTCTTAGACTTTAGATTTACGCTTAGGGTTAAGTAGATGATCGCCTCTTTACAGCGTGATATCATTTTATTTTATTTGTAGTGTTAGTTTGTATTTTATTTTATGGGTCATTGGAGTGCCTGAAATAAATGATTTTATTTATTTATTTATATAATTTTGCGAAATTTTGACCCTACGAATAGACTTGAAATGTTGCTCGGTATTCATTACGTTACGCGGTTGTTTGTTTTCATGGTGGAATTTATATGTAAATTCCACCATGAAAACAATCGAAGGTCTGTGGAAGTCTAACAGTATGTCTACCATGAGTTTACAAAATTGACATAAATCGATGCTTGATATCGAATGCCTCAAAAAAATGCATGAAAAAAGAACAGTGCCATCTTGCGGTCAATTGTAGAACTAAAATTGACAGCGAGAACGCCAATCACAAGCATAATATGTAGACGAGATCGAGTATCGACTATAGATGACATTTATGTTGCCAACTCATGGTAGAGCTACAGCAATAATTAACGTCAGCTTTTTCGGATTATCCGAAACCTCCTAACATGTTTCGAAACAACTCACGCCTTATATACGCTTATATATAGCTTTAAATGGCACATAAGCCAACCTAAACTAGGTTTCCCTGTGTAGCGGAAGGCATGGGTCTTAGATCTTTTATGCAACATCTAAGACCCAAAAAGAAAAAAAAATAGTTCATCACACAGATATTCGCTTTAGAGATACGAGTAGAACATGGGATCCCGTGAAGACAGCGTCGCTAAAAACTAGGTACTAAGCAAACTGCGCCATCTTGATTTGCCACTAGCGATCACAGGAGGTATATTTTCTAACTATTTTGTTTAGTTCTGCTACAAGCTTCTATCTCCAGCTAGTTGCTCAAACTCGTGTATAATTAAATGTGTAGTATTTTTTCTAAGAAAAGCACCCTCTCTACTGTTTGTCTTACGAATTTATCGCAAATTAAATTCGCTTAGAAAATATATTTTAAAAACTTCATCAAACTCCTTTAGGCCTTTACAATAGGAATATTTTTAGTTTTATGAAGTAATCATCTATACTTAATATTCGATGAAATGGATTATTTATCATAATAAAGACGAAGTTAATGACGGCAACATACTATAAACACAACATCGCTGACCATCACACACCACCACCGAGCTCACCAGCTGATTACGAAAATATCAGCTGCGTTGTGTGGCTCTTGCCGGCCTGGAAGTTGCTATCGTTTTCTAATCTTTATGATAAGTTTATGAAAAATCCTAACGCATAACCTCTATTTTGAAATTTCACTGAAACATGTTGAACCTTTGCGGTGTATTTTATTATTTTCTTAACAACCACACTCAATCATACACAATGAGGTATTTCTAAGTACGTCGAGTGCTAAAAAACGGTAGCATCGTTCTATTTTCGTTTTTTGATGGAATACTGTTATAGACATTATGAACTTTTAAATCTACTTGTTTTCGTCATAAAATACGTCTATTAGACTTGTCTATGAATTTTGCAATGGCGACCAGAATGTAGAACTGCTGTTTTGCGTATCACTGCACTACGCTTAGCACCCTAAGACGTTAGTCATTGAGTCTCTTTTGCAGAGTAATTTTACTTTCTATAGTACCTTTAACGGCCTAACAACATACTTAGGCCTTACTAAAGAGACAAGCACAGTGTGTGAAAGGCACCGTAGTGAGTACAATTGTACTTGGTAAAGAATCTAATCTCTGGGTGCCAAGCTCAGTGCTTCGCGCCATAATAGCTGGCTCAGCGGTTGCACCGAAAACTACCACATGATAAATCGTTTCCTAGTCTCTTACGCTTCGCATCCCGATGGCTGAGGGAATATCCTTTAACTTTGTCTCCTCGCGGAGTGGCTACATAACTAATAATCTAATTTAATAAAAATGTGATAAAAAAAAACATAGATACTCACTAGTCGTGCGGCGTGTTTGTGCTATGGTTGGAACTCGCGCCGCCTAAACGTCCGCAAACTTGGACAGCTTCTCGCGCAGGATGTGGTTCTCTTTCTTAAGCAGCTCGACTTCTTGCCGCAGACCCATGTTCTGGAAATTACAAGTCTAAAGTTACTAAACAGTTTTTGAAATATAAATCACATCACACACGTTCGTAGGAGAGTAGTGTAGAACCTTTAAAGAATCTTGTTCATCACGTGCTTCTCGTATTGCGCCAATCACGTGATTTACTAAGGTGGTAGAGTTAGGGCACAACTACAAGTGTTCCTCCTGGTATGTCGAAGCTCTATTATGAAAGCATTATTGTGTTCAGGTTAATGTTATTAAAAATCACGTTTATAACACATTGTGTATATTTAGTCAAGATCCTGAAGAAAACTTCCACCCGTGCGATTCTGTAATGATTCGTCGACGAGCTCACCGATGTCAAATACTTTATGAGATATCGCCCTTGTACATAAGGTTGTTTTTCCAACGTTTCTATTTATCTCTTCATAGGATGTTGTCAAAGATGCAACGATGTTTGCTCTTAGAGAATCGCACGGCTGACGAAGTCAAAACAATTGCCGATCGTGAAATAACCAAGCCTCACGTTAATTCCGTTTTATTATGTGCAAAGGTTGAATTAAGGGTATGGTTCAGAGATAGTAATTTAGTCTCATATCAGTCAGTGACTTCGCCTACTTTAAAATACATCCAAACAGTACCGCTTATAACAAAGTTCGTTTATAGCCTTCTTGCTGCTAACTTGAATAAATAATACGAATTTTAATTTTACTTTGATATACTACAACTGACACAATCAATTTGCATTTCGAATCAACTGATCTATTCCAATTCTATTTTGTTTTCTTTCATCATGACTTTACTGAGCATAATTATTGTGTAACAAATTGAATAATATTTTATGTATATATAAATTGTGGAAACATTATATACTAAACTGGGATGAAACATATTTTTTTCGAATTTGCTTAGTTTTGCTTTTCAAGCTCTTACATGTAAAAACATAGTCCAATTATGTAGATTTCTTGTAATTAAGTTTATTTCCATCGTGATATTATATATATTTGTAGTCACACAAATAGGACAATGCTATATACTCATAAACAAAGATTTACTATATATTTTATAAACAACTTACAGCCAGTTGCAAAAATGATCTTTAACTTTTAAAGACGTCATTAAATCTTAATCCGACATTACATCGTTCCACAAACGAAAATTCTGTCTAATTTTAAAGTTCCTTTTGATTTATCTAAAGAAACTTCAATTTGTCCTTTATCGTGTATTTTGAGTTGCTCAAACCATTAGAGCCCGTTAGTGCTTTAAGGATCTTTAAATTCAGGGGATTAAAACAGACTTTTTAAAGTTTTTTCCATGATACAAGTTTTGTCACCACAAACAAAACTCTAGTCCAGTCGACGAATCCACATACAAAGATAATAAAACATTCATTATTTGACACCTGCTTGATAATGACAAGCATGTAGTTTGCGTTTTGTTACTGCAACATACGTAGTGTCTTATAGTCTGTGACTGCAATGATATTTTAAAATGTGAATACAAATTTTGTAGAGTAGTTAAATCAAAACGCTAATGTTCACTCTCAAGAAGGTCGTATCTGTTTGTTGTTCATACCTTTTTTAGATATTTATGGCAACATTATTTAAAGCCTTTAGCTAAAGGATCATTAAAATGTCATCTTTGTCTTTTGTGCAGCTTCATTAAAATAATGGGGTCATCAGCACTAAAGCTGGATTAACTAATGGACTGCTAATGAAGAGCTTTCTGCAACTGGCTGTAAGTATGGTAAGCTGAATAGAATTCATAAAGGTGTTTAAAAATACAAAATAACAAGTAAACAACTATGAATAGTATGTGTCCTCGGTATGTACAAATTACAACCTTACTACAGTCCGACCGTTGACTCCAGGCCAATGAAATACTACTACTTTATTTATGATTTTATGGATTAAAATTATTTTTTAACTATATACTCGTATAAGTCTACCTAGAATTAGTAATCAGTAAAGTACAACTTACTAGATAAAACACAACATAAGTAGTCTTGTATAACACTAAACTAAAATATCACATACTACATCCTAACACAGTAATACTGGCGCGCTTCGCGGCTGAATAAGTGGCACTGCGGTGGTACCTAACAAGACGGTATCTTGCATAAGCGACCAAAGTCAAAGTCAAAATCATTTATTCAATTTAGGCATCAATGACGCACTTATGAACGTCAATTTTTCATTATAATGTACTTTAAAGACTACCGCCGCGTTCCAAAATATATAGAGGCCTCCGAGAAAAAGAGGCAAGAAACTCGGGGCCATTCTTATTATATAGATGTTTTTACAATGTTTTTACTTAGGTACTACAAATATTAGCTCCAGTGTGTTGCCTTACAAAAAAAGAACATAATAATGGTATCAGTAGGGCAAGACACGCTACACTTTGACATCTTAGTACACGAATAGATAGATCCTGGAGTGATCAGTCCCAAGCTGTTTAATCCTCCAAGTAATCCGAAATTTTGTAACCTACCTACCTAGTAAGTCGGTTTGCCTTATGAGGCAACCCGACTTACTAGCCGTCGTTCACATCCTGATACTACTGGCCTACTACTCACATCCCGATGACGGCGGAGATAAATTTCTTAACGTCTTCAAGTGACTAGCATGTATCAAGAAAAATATTGAGGAACTTAAACAAAAATGTTCATATCTTTGCCTACTACACGTCTAGCAAAGGACACTTGCTCGTACACAAAGAAAAATGGTCATGGATGAATTCAATTAGAGGCAGTGCCCTATAAAGGTGTTGCGTGTGCGCTTATACATATTTACGCTGCATAAAAGCTTTAGGAATAAAAGTCTTTTCATCTGATTTTTTCTCTTCGATCATTTTTCTTTGTAAAAAATACCTGTATAGGTATTACAATTGATATAGCTATTACAGTATCAAAACTTACTATTAATAAAAACACCCTAGATACTTTGATTTTTCGTATCAGTGATTATATATCTCGTGTACTATTTTATTATTTTTACTTAGTTTACTTTTACAGGTTTACCAGTAACGTGTTCTATATATTATATCCTATACATAACTACTGAACTTTTTATTAACTGCTTGGCTGTCAAATGTTTCGAATTAGTTCCGTTGCGGTTCTAGTGCCTGAATTGATATCTACTTCTTTCTTAACCAGTTACATAACAAAAATGATACCACTTTTGGTTAATAAATAAATAAATTTATATTGAATTCACATGATACACAGAATTCTGTAAGAGTCATATTAATAGATACAAGTAGATACAAAATAATTAATTACCAGCTTTGCTTTGCAGATCAGTGGCTACTAGCCTTCATACTGAGATTATCTGTGTCATAAGGACTGAAGCCACAGGATTCTCTTCCTAAATAAACTCTACGTTTTGTATTGAACAAAGAACCTGGACCTCTATTCAATCTAAGGAAAGATCATCTACAAACCTATACCAACTACTCTCACTATAGAATAGGTTGTTAACACTGGTTGATAGGAAGCATACCCTTTATCCAATAATTCATTGCCTCTGGAAGGTAGGTACATAAATTAAGTTTAATATTCATAAGTGAATCATTGTCGTCTGAATTGAATAAATGGCTGCCTTGAGTTCGATCGGTGAATGCCACCGACTATCTTCAGATGACTGCAGATATATATGTGTTATGTACTAACCTCTTTCTCGAGGTATCCGGCGCGCAGTGCGATCTGGTTCTCCTTCATGCGGCGCGCGTCACGGGACCGCTTGGCTGCCATGTTGTTCTTCCGTCGGCGGGCCCAGTACTTGTCGTCCTTCAGGTCATCGGGAACGAACTGCAGACCACGTCGATATGTTAGGACGCTGCACCACACACTCTAACCACCCTCCACCCGTCGCCGCCATCGAACACAACACCGATACAGTATCCGTGTCTCGAAGTCCACCACATCGATGACGAGAGATCATCGACTCTCCAAGTGCAATAAAGCTTGGGACACATGCTTTTATGTATGCCATAAAATGCAGGATAATGTGCGTATGTCACAGTCAGAATTTTAACTTAGATATTGTTGATATTGAACTGAAAAGTACTTTCGAGGCTGAATTGCATCGCATTATAAAGCCGTCTTGCACGAGATTTAAAAAAAATAATATGTTTAATGTATTTAATTATAAATATTATACTCCATTTCTATCAAAAGGCAAACAAAAGACAAATAATAAAAATAAGTATTACTTTTGTATATTTTTTATTTGTTATTAATGCAACGTCGTGCAAGGGGCTATATTGTTCAGTAAACCAACAAAACAGTATTTTTATATTTGGGCTGTTAATAGAAGGCAGCGTCAAAAAAAATTTATCTATTAAAATTTACTGCAAAATCTGTAGGTTTTTCGTTAGTATTTTTTTTTATTAGAATATTGGTAACATTGCCTTTTTTGATTGTTATCTATCACCAAAGGTTCAATATTACAGGTATAAAGTACTACAGCCGACAAATGACATACGCACATATAGGAGATAAAGTTACCAGTGTTAAAAGTTCAAACAACAAACGGTATGCAATATGGCCAGCTAAGAAGTGTCAGCAATATATTGAAATTTGCAAATGAGATATTTGGAAATTGCTTTGTTAATTTGGCTTTATTCGATCATTTGGAAATTTGGAACTGTGTTTGGAATCGTTTATTGTTTTGTTTCTCGTTCTTCTATTTTGTGACTGAAATAACTGGATTTAAACAACAATTTTATTAAAAAGTATAGTCCTTAAGGTTCCGAAAAAGGGTACTGTAACAGCTTAACTCCACTACTAAGTCTAACACGGTCTATTTGGTTTTCCAGCTATCACTGCATCTCAACAGTCATACAAAATGTAATAATTTATAATATTCGTAACGATATTCAATATTTATTTGTTGTAACAAAATAATTTACTATCTCTAAAAATAAATAGTTTACGTATTTTTGTTTTGGCTATTACCTGTAATTATCATACATTTTAATTATATTATTTATTATACTTTATATTTAAATCACAAATAAACAACAATGACTTCTGGAACACAGTCTGATCAGACACACTTTTTTATTGTAGTTTGTGACATACCACATTGTTTAGTACAAACTTATAATTGCTTTGCGTCATATATTATTGCTCTATAGTACACTACTACTCTACGTAAGATTTATACGCAAAGTTTTATCTTATCTTGAATCCAACAAGAACTTTAAAACTCGTCTATACTTCGCTGTGGATCCCTATGTGATTACGCTAACACAATTGTTGTATCATTGATATTGCGCTTTATAAAAACTGTTCCAGTGAAAAAGGCTTCTAGTCATGAACAGTTAAAAATAATTATCTTAAGATCTGTTTATAAACTTTGAGAATTTTGTGTTCACCATCGGATGTTCTATCAGAACAATTCGGGTTGAATTAAATGCCAGCAATTCGAGGCAACAAAAGGCAGATCAACGGAAGACGTAGTCACTTTACTTGCAGATCTAGTTTCGTCATTTGTTGACAAAGGCGAAAGTTTTATTGGCGTGTTTCTTGATTTATCGAAAGGCTGTTTTGAAGGAAACTGGAATCTTTTGGCGTTAGAGGTATTTCTTTGGAGCTGTTTTCTTGTTATCTATGCAATCGAAAACAGTACGTCAAAGTGGGTAATATGCGATCCAAGGATCAGTCCGTCATTCCATAAATGTTGATCACTAAGCAAATTGATTCGAGTGAGAATAAATCTGGTCACTTTCTTATCAATGTATTCAAAATGTCTGACATAGGGTTGCGCTCAGCTGCGAAGGACTTTAGCCTCTAGGCCATAAGGTTGCAAATATTTCAATTTGATCGTGTTATGGTCTGTATCATGCATCATGGATCATGTATGATTCTAGGAAGGTGGTCGGTGAGGCCTGGAGCAAACATGAAATATTAATAATGCAAAGACTTTTATAGCAGGTCGATGTTATGTTTTGTTTTATATGCGCTAAGTGTAGTTTCTCGTTCATCCGAGGAACATACTCGCCGATTTTTGAGTTGTACTGCATTATCATAGCATCCATAATACTTTTTTTATTATACTTAACTAGGCTTCACAAACTCCAAATTCCGTGCCATTTTATAGTTATTTGCGATTGCATTTCATTCATAATTCTTGCGTAAGAAAGGATATTATAAATTGTCCTTCTATTTATTTAAAAATCTATGGAGACGTTATTCTTTCTTACCAATTTTAATAACGTATATAGACACGAGTTCTGCTAATTGTAAAATTCATTAAACTGTTCAAAACAATATTTATCACGTTACTTTTAAAGTTTAGTTTGTTGATTGCGTTACGACTGAAAGAATAATATTGATTGCGTTTCCTTAACTTATATTGTTATACACGGCTTATATTGCTGTCACAAATGTTTAATAGCTGGCCATTAAATTATTATTATGTTATAAATACACTGATCCATTAAGAAAGCGGATCGGATAACTGCGATAATTTTTAGAATTTATGAACGATCATTTTTAAATTAAAACATACATTTAGTTTATCTCATTAAAATACAGGAACAAATAAAATCAATTTGAATTTGTAGACTCACAATTTTTCACTAGATTTTGTAAAATGTGCTACACTACATATGTACAATCGTTTCACATTTTAGTATTACGTAATTTTCAGACATTTTTAGAACTTTAGTGAAAAGTTGTGAGATATATAAACGTTTATTCGTTTCAATATCTAGAAATAAAACTTTAATTTAGGTTTTTTATTTTAATCGCATTTTGTAACCAGTCCGCTTTGTAGATCACAGTGCATTTTGCAACCCTACTGTATCGTTTTTATTTTTTACTGAAACATCGGTAAATGGTAAAGTAATTGTAGTATCATGCACATGTACTTGGTTCAATTATATCCAACAAAGTGTTTACTCCCATATAATATCATACTTACTTGAATTAAAAACACATACAACAATAATTGATTTAACAGCCCTACCATGAAGTTGCAACCTACTACTGCCTTGTAGCTTGTACCATATACGAAATTGCGTAGTATTTATGTACCTAAAAATTGACTAAACATACTAAATCGTCAGTAAATAATATCAACACATCTGATCATTACAGTTTTCGCCTAACTCTTTAATGGCCTATCTGTGCTACCTACATACGTTACACCTTAAGACTGCACGAAAAACACTGGCTATCATCAGACCGCGGACTTGAATTACTCCTATTTACCTACACATCACATCGTGCCTAATCAGACTCTTGAAGCTACTTGCGAGCAGATTATTGTGAGTCTTAAGCATTTTGCCAGAATGGTTAAAGATGTGGCGCTACTGACCGGTGGGTAGCGTACTCTGCCTCTTCCAATACAGCTTCGAGGACAAGACGTCACGTGGATAATAACGGTGTAGTACCTGGGCATCCATATCGACCGGACGTTGTGCATACGCCCCCAGGTTGACCGCGCCGTCAACCAGGCGAAGGGCGCCCGAGGCCTCCTTCGGTTGATCCTTTACTCGAAGCTGCCATTGAAGACAAATATCACCATTTCATTTCATCATCATAAAAGATCAAAAGAGTAACTTACGCTGATATGGTTCGCTCTAGACTCGGAAGAAGCGACTATACAAGTCGTTCAAAATGTCACACGGGTGATATGTATTCATTCAGACTTGACTGTCTAAGATGTCAATATCGAGATGGTGCGGGAACTCTTAGTTCAACAGGTGCACAGTATTTATGAGAACGCGGAGATAAGCCACTTTGAGAACTTTGTGCTTTGTACACACATCTACCAAACTCCATGTTCTCGTCTAGTAAAAAAGTGGTGACAAATAGGGACAGGATTCTCAAATCCAGAGGCGCCTATTGTGTCTGAATTAATGAAACACTCACAACTCACGCTCCATATAACTCCTGATGGTAGTTACCCAAGATGTTTTAACTATAGCATAGGATAATTTTGAAGGCCACTATCCACATCATTTAAAAGGAAAGTTGAAGAATTGTGTCTATTGATTCTGTACTGTAACCTTTTTTGGTACTGAGTGGCTTAGTATTAGCTTGGACATAGCAGAAAATGAGTAGAGAAGCTAAAACGCTCCCTCGTGTCGTAGCGTTACTAAGAATAGTGTTTCAAATATTGTTAATAAAGCTTGCTATTGGTTTTCAAGTGGGATAATTTTGACAATGTGCAATAAAATTGCATAATAAAAGACGCACTTCTTTTTATAAAAAATAAAGTAACCAGAATTTGCACATAGGTTACGTTAATCTCTTCTACACTAAGCATTCCAATTCTACATATGTACATTATAATATACACACACCAATGAAATATTATGGAACTTCCTTATCAAAGTGTATTTCTAATAAAAGAGTCTTCAAGTCTAGAGTAAACTGATATCTTATATGCAAGTGTGTTCCATCGTTCACCGCATTATTAGGTTACCTAACGCG
The DNA here is from genome assembly GCA_917880725.1 of Selenia dentaria. Lineage (NCBI taxonomy): Eukaryota > Metazoa > Arthropoda > Insecta > Lepidoptera > Geometridae > Selenia > Selenia dentaria. Next base: position 43,744,605 of record OU862876.1, read on the forward strand.
TGCCTACCTGCCTTAAACTTAGTAAAAATTACTTAAACGAGGAGGACAATATACTATTTACTTTCATCCGTTGGTCTTAGATAGGTATAATACATAATCTGTAAGTAAGCCGACAATCTAAAATTAACGCTAATCTTTTTTTTAGATTCCAATTCATTTCATACATTTTCTTTAGTGGGAAAGAACTGATATCAAAATCAAATTTTTATGGTAATTGTCATATATTTTTCCCTAGTAAAATCTAATTGTTTCCACTGTGTTGATTAGTTGATACTACAGCTACTATATCATTTACCGATTTTCGAATATGAAGAAGCGTGCACAGTACTTTAGCACTGTGCACGCATGCGCCAGTACTGAATGAGTTTAAACCAACACCACCTCACAGGTTCGGTTATGGTCAAGTTAGTTTGTTAGTAATTTTTTAAAGCGTTAATAAAGCTGTGTTCGTGTAACGTCAGGAGGGTGGAAGGGGTTGTTTTTTTTATTTTTAGAAATAGAATTAGAGAATTAGCCAGAAAGAGATCCAGATGCCGCCAAGCCTCGACTGGAAAGCGTCGAGGCTGACGATAAAGGATCCGCCTGACCAATTTTTTTCACTATCTAAGTACTTTTACAACATCAATATTGCACCACATGCCGCTGGGGGGAGCGGCTGACTCTATGGTCGATAATGTAGTGACAGATCACTCGTAGCATTACTGTTGATGGTTTCACACTAGGAGTAATGGAAGCAGCATTAGGAGTCATGCGGATAAATTAAAAATAATTCGATTCATATAAAATAAGTATGAGAATTGACGGTCAGCCTTTAATCTTATCCACCAAAATTGTTTTAGGTTGTGGGATTGGAAAAAAACAATATATGGGTTTTATATTAACTCAATCAATGATTGTAGTATAAATTATGTATAAATAAACGAATTGTTAAAATAAACTATATATAAACTGAACTAAATGAAGTTACACAAACAAATAACTTTGTCCATCCGGCAAGGTGCCAACAACATTGGCCGCAAGAATGCAGACAGCTCTGCATTCGTGCGATGGATTATGAAAGAAATGAACTGTATAAGGAATGACCGAGCTATGTGGTCATAATAACATATTACATACATTAATAACTTAAACGTTGCGGTCTATATGAAATCTAAATTAAAGAGTTGTATTAAAATTTTCAATTTGACGTTTCATTTAAAAGTTATCGAGTTTTCAATACGACATTAGAACAAAGAACTTAGTTGATAATGGACGTTGTTAACTTTCCTGTTACGTCCAATAAATAACAAGCAAGCAGTGCAAGATTTCCTTGTTTACTTATTTACTGATCTTTTATAATGTTTGTCAAAATGAATAGAGAATTAACAATTCGTAAGAGAACAACCTCGGCTAATGTAAACATTAAAAACAATTACAAACAAGAAAGTAATGCGAATAGTTATAAAAGATTGCTGGCCGAGATTGAATAACAAGAAATATCAGCCAAAAGACATTAAACGTCTTAGCTGAGGGCAACAAGATGTAGAAATTGGAATAGGAAAAGGCAGTAGGTCCGGTTCCCTGGATATTTCATTATCGATTTGTCGAAAGTTGTTATGCATAATATTTACAGAGTTAATAAAGCGGGAGAGTAGGTGCGCGGAATGGAGTTGGTCGTGAGGGCGTAGGGTAGGGGTGAGTGTCGCCGCTCCCCGCAGGCCGGCACATGCCGCTAGGAATGATCAGCGCACTAACTTCATTTACCTGTTTCCGGGACTTCTTGATCATGGGCTGCGGCTTCAGCTCCTCGTCGGAGAAGGCGCGCGTCCGGGGGTCGAAGTCGCGCCCGGACGACGCCATCGAGAACGCTGAAGCAGAACGCGAACGCACGTTATACCGAGTGTCACGCAAACTGCACAAATCGAACGCATCAAGGTAGTGGCGGTACTCACTGGAGTCTGCGGGCGACAGCGGCGGGTTGATGGTGTCGGGGCTCATGCAGTCGGAGGGCGAAGGCGAGCGCTCGCGCTTGGTGACGGGCGCTTGCAGGCCCAGCGCGGGCCCGAACGCCGAGCCACCGAGGTGGGCGCCACCCAGGCCCTCGCCCGGCATGCCATTCTCCGACAGGAACTCGTCGAGGTCCACATACTGCAACCAGAAGAGCGCACCCGTCACGCGCCGCCCGCACGCACTCGTGCGCATGCATTCGCACCAGCACGGTCCGTGCTAGACCGAATAAATGCGTGCATGCCTCGGATTCCGAGCGACGAAGATAGGGCGAAGACGCGGTCATAATAACAGAACATATACCATCGCAGTGCTAAATCGCTCGGCAACTGACGATTTAAATGTATCGCTAAGCCATCATGTAGGTAACGACTATAAACAATGGAGTTATAGCACAGCGTGATAAAGTAGGCAGCGGATAGAAGCGGGATAGGAAAAGGGGATTCATGCGGGAATGGCACACGAGCCACGTATTACCTAGTGCGGGCGGGTGGTAGCGGAGGGACGCACACGACACGCAACACGCAATAGGTAATAAGTTGCGATTACTGACTTCTTGTACCTTGAGATCGGGGTCATAGGGCAGCGTCTTGTCCCAGAGGTTTGGACCAAGGAAGGCGGCTTGCGTCTCCCAGAGGTCATTGTCGTCCTTCTTGTCTTCGAGTGCATCCTTATTGTTCACCGACTTGCCTGTAACAAGGAAAACGGGCGTCAGCCGCGCACCGCAGCAGCGTCGCGAAACGCGTGCGCTCGCGCAGCCGCCGCGGTTCGTCTCACTCGGGGACTACCACCCTTGCTCGAGATTATCTCACTGTTGTAAGTGTTCCATAGATCACATTATAAAGCAAATGTGAGTTAAACAAAACGGAAATCCGTTACGTGTTAGTCCGAGTGAGTGTAAGTTATGTTATAATTATATAAATAACGTGAAACATTTTAAGGGAGATCATTCGCAATGCCTTCGCTCACTGAAATAATAACATTTAATCGCAGATGCAAAAATATTACGATGATTTGTATATCATACCGTCCTTTAAAAGTCATGAGGTGCACGATCACAAAAAGCTGGCGGAACTAGCGGTATTGGGTACATACGTATGGTGACTTTAGATAGTGTGAAATAACGGAATTAAACACCACGGAACAAAAGTGTTAAGTACATCGCAACTATTCGGGGAATAGCACCTTCCAACTTCACGCCGTAAGCAGACTTAGAACAACTCAGAGCGACTGGACCGAAGTGTACTCTTTAGAGGCTAGAAGCTACACGCCTAACCACCCAAACCCCGTTATAAATGGGTCACCCGGAAGCACAAAGATCAGTAGATCAACGGGGGATATTTGGTAGATATAGAAACGGTACATTTACTTTTTCCACTTTTTCCCTTTCATTCAAGTTTTCTAAACAAACATTTATGCATTGGTAACGATAAGTTTTATATCGTTCGCCAGAGTTTTGTTGAAGTATAATTAATATGAAGGCCTTGATTCGACCTGTACAATGTTAAACATCGTCGTTTTGTTTATCCTTGAAAAGTGTTGGTGCTATAGCAACACGTACTGCTAACTATATTAGAGGTCGAACCGTCAGAAAGTTGGATAGTTGTTTCTAACAAGGGAAGAAGGTAGGTAAGTAAGAGAGACCGCGGAGGGCGGCGGGCGGAGGGCGTTGGAGTCACGTGGCACGCCGCAGGCCTCGCGACCAAACACGTGCAACACACACGAGATTAGCGTTAAGAAGCCTCTCAAAAATCTGATTTAACATTGCCGACAAACTAACTGCACACTAGTTACTGTACAATATCACTAACCTCCCGATTATTGTTAACAGGCAAATTATAGGGAGTTGAAGCCAATTCACACTTCGTGCATTGTCATCCGATGTTCGCCTTAACCATCGTCTTAATTAAATATTTGCTATGACACGTGAACATGCAATTTTCATTCAAATTGGGTTATCAGAGATGATTATAAAGTTTAAATTGATGAGAATATAATGTTCTTTAGCTCGTAAGTACTACTAGTATAAGACAAAGAAAAAAAAACATAATTAGTGACGCAACCGAAGTATCGTGCGTGTTCGTGTAGTTTAGACGACACCGTTCATGCATTATGATTTATGAACGTGGGAAAATGAATAGCGATCGAACGTTTTCCTCGTGAAAAAATTGAAAGTGGGTAGGAGGTACATCAGCATCAGGAAGAAGGAAGTAACCTAGTTGTCGGCGTAACATGCGCGGGCCGCTACGCTTTCCTAGCGCATTTCCGCGCGTGCTTCGTTGCCGCGCTCTAACGCACATACCCGCGCCTCCTATAACCACAACGTCACCGATGCTGATGCACCGCTCATGTAGGCTAGATTGCGCCATGAGAGACGATGACGTCACCGATTACCATCACCGCGCTCCTCTCCGCGCGGTCACCGACCACTCTCACTTTTCATAGGCGAGTCTGGCCTATGGAGAAAGTGCCTATTCGCTGACCGTTTTCGGTGACGACATCGCATTACACCATTGCAGTCCGCCGAGCGAATACAAATTACCATGAATATGCTTTTCCATAATATTATCTACGTCTAAAGCAACGTAATGTTTGGAGGTATTGTTCCTCGAGAAAGTCAGGTGGTCGCCGCCAGCGAGTGCACAGACCACTCTCACTTTCTAACGCTAGCAAGCCTTGTGACAATAACTATAAGTAATCCGGTATACCTACACGTTGTTAAACTGCCTATACGAGGTATTATAGCAGCGTATGGTATAGTGCCTTTATAAATAACTTTGATTTGAAGCCAACAATATTGTTAAGACCGTCAAAGTTCAAGGCCACGTGAACAATACCACACGGCGAAGGCTTCAGAAATGTTTCAAAATACAACTTGAAGGTTGTCCGTATGTTTCCAAAAGACGATAAATTTACTATTGCATTGGTAATTTTGTCATTTCACCCTTTCGTTATGAACCAATGGTATGTTCAAACTTAGTATAAAAGTGGCGTGTAAAATCACGACATCTGTAGCGGAAACAGGGCCTGGAAGGTATCGCAACGACGAAAAGAGCCGCAATAGGAATGCAGCGCTAATACTCAATGGAAAGCTAACTTGCGTAATACATTTGCTTCCTCTTCAGTAAAAAAATATGGGCGAGGAGCGTCGAGCGTGGTGGGTGGGAGAAGTGTAGGGGAGGGGTGCGGCAGGCTCGAAGCGGGAAGTGGCTGCGACTCTTGCGCAACGGAGAAAGCAGTCGTTTTCCGGCGGCGTGCGATCATTTTCGTAAACGTGTGAATTGAGCGAAAGTGAACGAGAAAGTCTGACTTGCCGAAGTCTCAAGTCGTAGCGCGCCTCTTGTCCTTTGTTTATTGCATTGATAGATTACGAATGGCATATTTTATCGTCTGACGCAGGTTATATGGCGCCGTTTATTTAAATCCAGATTATACATTTCTTAACGGCCGGCTCAGGTGACAACAGACTGGCTAACGGGATATTTTTATTTAAAAATCCATCTAGAAGTTCTAAGAGATCTAATTCGATTAAATCACTTCAAACTAGGTTGACCATTTGCCATTTTATCCACGTATTGTTAGCTAAACATGCAACCTCGTGAATCTATTTGTATATATATCCCTATTTCTCCTGGTCACGCTATAACTTAAGAACGGATGGAATAATTTTGATAATTCTTTTTTATTGTGTTAATTATTGTTAGGAAAAGGTTCTTATGAAATTATAACCAAAAAAGACAGGAGTCTATGGCCAGGTCAAAGCCGAGCCTACTACGCGAACTAAGTCGCGGGCAGTCGTTAGCATATCTATCATCTATATATATAAAATGAACCGCTATTTTTCCTGGTCACGCTATAAGTTGAGAACGGCTTTACCCATTTCATAAATTTTTTTTTAAATGATTTCTAATGCTTCGAAGAGGGTCCTTACATTAAAAAAAATTTAAGAGATGGGATGTTATGGCGAGTCCGAAGACCGAGCCGACCACGCGAACGAAGTCGCAGGCACTCGCTAGTCTAATATGTAAAAATAAACCCCTATTTTTTCTGATCACGCTATAAGTAAAGAACGGCTTTATTGATTTCACTAAATCTTTTTTATTGTGTTAAGTGTTGTCAGAAGGTTCTTATGAAACCAAGATACTACCAATATACTTATATACTTCCAATGTCCACATTTCAAATTCAAATCACATTTAGTCCATTGAGATTAAAAAGCTATTTAGCTCCCTGTTTACGAGGAACAAACTAGCCCTTTTCGAATAGATGTGATGAAAATATATACATTGATGTGCTTAGCAATTTTGAACCATGTAAATAAGTATTAAAGTATATGATTAGCTAGCTCAGTGACGTTACTCACAGGTGTTCTCGGTATTCTCAACAATGCTCTAGAATACTCAGAACCACCCTTTGAATCTCATATCCAATTTGTGCGTTACATATTGTAATCTACGGTAATGCCTTTCTTCGCTTCTCTTTGATATGCACCACTTTTCAGTGTTCAGTCCCCTTTGTTACACTCTAGTTAGAAATGAGTTTACTACGAGGCTTCTCTTATCCTTTATCAAAAATTGCAATATGCCATTTTTCTTCCACACGGGAAACTCTGCTCTTTGTCATTAGTTTTCAATTTCCTGGGACAGCCAACAACGAACATCAGGTACTACAAAATGTTACGTACGCTAGAGTTGATGGAAAATTACATTCTTTTCAATTACGGCAGAAATAAGTCGTGAAAGGAAATTATTTATTTATAGACAATATCTAATTAATCAAACGAGAAGGGGGAACTCATAATAAAACAATTAGGACCGTATCACTGCCAAGTTTAGCCACCGGTGGCCAAATGACTATCAACTCCTGGCTGAAAGTCAATTATGAAAATTATATTTTTTTTACTCCGTGTGGAGACGGATTTAAATAATATTCTTCGTAATAGACAAGAGAACCCGACTTACTAGATGATAGGCCTCCTGTGCAAGAGGCCGTCTTGGTTAATACCACCTCAGTGCCTGATATATTATCGTGAAGCAATAGCGCGCAAGCATTACAGTATGAAATGCACCGTAACAAGTGAAATTATGAGTGAAAGAGACTCTCAGGGTGACGAGCACAGTGCTACGCAAAATTACAGTTCTAAACTCTGGGTAGCACTGCAACTGTGGAAATCCGTAGGGGTATTAAGTATCTCAGTTGCAATTGTTGATTGAAATGTATAAAACATAGCTGCTTTATGTCACTTTTGTCAGCTCCAGTCAACTACTAACATTTCAAGCCGTGCGATTTGTCTGAGCAAACATCGTTGTATCTTTGACAACATCTGTGAAACAAATGACGAGATGACAAGAAACGTTGGAAAACAACCTTTTGTACAAGGGCGATGTCTCATAAAGTATTTGACATCGGTGAGCTCGTCGACGAATCATTAGATAATAGCACGGCAGGTTTGCTAGAGTTCTCAAAACTGACCCGCAGGGCTATTATGTATCTCAGTTGCTAACAAAAGTTGATTGAAATCGTGAAAAATGGCGGCTCTATGCCAGTATTGACAACTCCCGAAAGCAAAAATGATAGTATGATGATGATGGAGCTGACAATTGTGACATAGAGCCGCCATTTTTTTTATATCAATCAACATTTGTTAGCAACTGACATACATAATAGTCCTACATAGCAGTTTTCCAAGATGTCAATGGACATTTGATTGTAACTGAGACACGTAATTGCACGTAAGTAGTAAAGTAAATATTCAACGACTTCTAGAAGTAGTGTTTATATTCTCTTTAGTAGACTATACGAGTATCCTTTCTTTAAATTTCAATTTCGACACGGTTAAAACATTTTATTGGAAGTGACTATTCAGTTATTTGGATCAATAAATAAATACAAAATAAAAATAACTAAACTCGGCATAAACTGTAACTAAGAACTTCGATCGGGTGATTAATACTGCACCCGTGTATAAGTAGCACATCGTTCAGAACAGCACTACGTACCGTATGAAACCCTATAATTTAATAAAGTAAAAGGCTTATGACACCTACAATTTGTTTACAGTATTATTACGGTAGAACGACAGCACCTTTAGTAGTAACTTACTTTATAAATTCACTTATTGACACACGGGTGTGTATCACTCATTATCAGGTGGGATTGGTATTGGTAGATTGGTAGATTATCGATTGCGGATCGGAGGCGATGCTCTATCGGATAACTATACAGTTGTCTGGGTAGTCACCAGGGTGGTTTAGTTGGGTGATTTTAGTCTACTGCTTTGTTAACTGAAGACTTTTTTTTTTATTAATAATAATAATAATATTTATTTCACAAAAAAAGTAGGTACAGAATATAAGCCTTATAATTATACATACAGCAATAAAATAATTTAATAATTAAGTACCTTATGTTTATTTAAATGGCTTGTAAATTTTAGTTTTGACATGCAGAACCTACACTAAGAAATATTCTTGTGTCGTAGATTCTGCATACCCTTCAAATGTACAATGTAGTTGAGCCAGTTCTAGATACAATGGAGATTGAATACAGTTCAAAAGTAGTATGTATTGTATATATTTCAGTGGTACATTACATAGAAGACAAAGATGCTTTGAATACTCCACTTCTGGCAAGTGTTCTTCTGCCACCCATAAAATGTAATAATAGCAGTACTACCTAAGTAGAAACATTGTGAAAATCTATATGAAAAGAATGGCCCCGAGTTTCGTGCCGCTTCTTCTCGGTAGGTTATAAATATTTTGGAGGGAGCGGTAGAGTCTTTAAAGTATATTGACTAATTGACATTTTTGCGTGTTTGATGCCTAAATGGATAATTTTATTTGACTTTGAAGAGTAAATATTATAAAAAATACGTGTATTTATATGGCTAGTGGCAAGTTTTTTTTGCATTTGGTCTAGCTATTCCTGTCTATATTCTATTGTTGAGCACAAAATCATTAAATCAATCTTCAGATTGTAACATCTGTAAAATGACGGACAAAATAATTAAAACATAATATACCAACCCCATAAGGATGATCTGAATTCGCATACTAGTTAATATAAATTCAAGATGATAAAAATAAAGAACAATAATGATTACTAACAAACAAAGTAATTAAATGTATTACATAAGTATGTAAAGTCCACATAAATTTATTTAAACGTGATAAACATAAAAGCTATAAATAGAGCTACTGAAGCTGTTAACATAATGATAGTAAGCTACAAAACATTGTACAATTAACCAGATTAAAAGCTTTATAGTTGCCAAATGAGAACCTCAATGCTAGTCAGTAATAACGTCGAACAATAATATATATAGAAATTGATCTCTATTTCCTGTGGTCATTGCATAACGCGTGAATGGATGAAACAATCTCGCTACCTACTTATTTTTTGTTATGTTAATTATAGTCGGGAGAAGGCTCTTATGAATTAAAAACCAAGAAAAGATGCGAAGTTATGACAAGGCCAAGGGCCGAGCCTACTACGCGAACGAAGTCGCTGGCAGGCGCTAGTACATTATAAAGATTATATTTAGAGATAATAGCTTTAAGGCGAAGTGAGTGTAGATTACGATCAAATTTCATAATTCGACTTCGCAAAAACTTAGTTTTTCGAACCTTAAACCTAATAACCGAAGTTCGAAAAAAACGAAGTGTAAATAGAATATACGTCCTTATGAAGTATGGGAGCCAATACACGATTGAGCAAACTTGGCTCGATGGAAAAAAAATCGGCAACATTCCCTAAATTTTGCAATTTTTCTTACGTGCTTTGTGGGAAAAGGCATTTTTATTCGATTATGGGAAAACCTTATGTAAAGTATCTTAAATTGTTTTAAAATTAGAATTGGACCGCGCTTTAACTGCTAGCGTGCTGATCATGTCCACATCCTACTTCAAACTTAAGGCGGATGACATCGCTAACTGAGTTGTTTTATGCGGGCCGATGCAAATATAGAAGAAAGTTTAATTGTTGTTTATACTCGCGTGCGAATTATCGTGGCAATGATACTCAGCCCCTCACGAAATGCTATAAATTAGGCACATGACAAATTTATAACTAATAATTTGTGGTTTAGTATGAAAAAGTAAAAAAAAACTCATACATAGATATTTAATATTATTATGATTACCAATCATAGAATAGTGTTTTTTATATATTGGTAGAGTAGGATCGTAAAGAAACGCCAGCAAGTTTTTTACGTTGTACATTTCTATATATTAAGTATATGCAGGTTATACGAAATGTTTATGACGTTTTATATTGATAAATAAGATAATTTACATTGACTTATCACATTAAAATAAGGTTAGAATATCGTAAACATAAACTGCACACAAACTAGGATTGTCGATAGGATCAAATCTGACAGTAATCATCGATGAAACAAAGCCTACGATATTGCTATCGCGGTTAAATCCAGGCTAGAGACAAGGTACGACAGACAGGTAAAATCAGTCAATCAACGTGACAAGTTTACCGAACCGACGATCCATGCTCGCCTACAGTTTCCATGAACGAGTCGAACACCCGTGCGATTCTCTAAGTGCAAACATCGTTGCATCTTTACAACATCCATGAAACAAATGACGAGATGTCAAGAAACGTTGGAAAACAACCTTGGGTACAAAAGCGATATCTCATAAAGTATTTGACATCGGTGAGCTCGTCGACGAATCATTAGAGAATCGCACGGCAGTATGGAAAGTCTGTCGTCGACTGAGTCAGTCGGAGTTATTAGCTAGTCATACTACAATAGTCACTTCCTACTATCCTATCGTACTTCCTATATGAAAGTATGCATATAGAGTAGAGTTAGGGGTTCTACATTATGCTACCACAACCTAGTTCACTAGTCTATGGCTTTAATTCGACTGTCTATATCTTACGTTGATGCCGTAAATGCTGACTAAGGAATAGAATAGTACTCGATTTACTTTTTTACATTTGATACTCGTACTGTGACCCCTATAGAGATGAATAGGTGTGGTCGTGTGTATGTGGATTAGAACAGTGTAATATTTTATTTTTTATTTTATTTATTTGGTCTGCCAACAGTAGTTACATGTTTACTGGTCTAGAATCTTATGGTAGGAAAACTTAAGTTACATGTAACACCTCTTACAGGCAAACACAGCTTGCACCTAATATACATAAACTAACGCGTTAAATAGCAAGGTGGAATATAATTCCTATAAAAAGTAATAACATTTAAAGGAGTTATAATACAAAAATAAGAATGGCAATAGTGAAAAATGACAAGAAACAATATCAAATCAGTAGTACAATGTTAATCATGGCTTTACGGACATTGAAAGTTATTAACACAGCGGAACGTATTTGTGCTAAGCTTTCAAAATAAAAGTCTATGTCAAATGAATTTGCTAATTTGACTAACCGAGCTATAGGTGAATTACTACCGAGGGTAGGCCTTCCAAAAAGGCACTGAAAATACTTTATTTTTTTGACGAGGATAGTGTAGATTCCAGGAGCTAATTTCCCCAAAGGTACAGCACTGAGCCAATTGAAGTCAAAAATGTTTATAAACTGATAAGGATTGTGTTTGCAACAATCTCATGTATAATACGACAATGATATACTTTAACCTAATATAAGTGACATAATCAAATCAGACAGAATTTTTAGAATTTTAAAATGGATAATACGTCGATTATACAATGTCGGGAAAGAATGCAAAGTATTGCATAGAGATTGCATGAAATATACCAACAACTGGTAACAATGTGTAGGCGCAATGCGGGCGGCGGCGCGGCGGTAGCTCAGCGTGTGGTAACCACAGTTTAGATCACAGTAACTAAACACTTGCGTCAGAAAAGTAAAAGTCGGAAGGGCGTGTGTGGGGCGCGGTACGGGGTAAGACGCGGGGTGCAGGGGCGAGAGGCTAGATGCGGAAACTCCAGCGGAAGAGTACTTTTACTCTCACTGCGCGGAACCAGCGCCAGCGCCGTTTCGCCCCACTGCACCACTGCACACTCACTGTGGCACGTAGAGCAACGCGTGAAGCATACTTTTTGACAACTGACGTCATTCATTAAGTTGCATCATTAAATCATTGCACCGAGGAATTTTCTTTTCAAACCTCATTTTCTTCAATCAAGACATACCTATGTGTATGTTGCTGTTGTGTATAAGACCAGCAGTTAGGATTATGGCTTTAAGTAAAATAGCAACCAATTCATACAGAACCTACAGTAGCATGTTGTGTTAACGATATCAATTGAAACGGAATTGTGCTGAAAAGTTTGTGAGTTTCTCGTCAGAGTCAGCTCAAGATTTGTTCGATTATTTCAGCCCTAATTATTAAGTTCCAAGAAGTATGTAGCATGATTTCGTGAAGGAAATGCGTTATAGGGAAAACGTTAGATATGCTATATACTAAAACTTTAAAAATAGATAAATATGTGACAAGAAAAGAGTTATAGTTGGATTGTTTAGATGTTAGAACAAACGGAAGAAAGATATGCAGGTACAACCGAGATAAAAGATAAAAAAGGAAATCAATTTTAAACTATAGATGTGGATAAGACTAAGATGACTATGTAGACTGCGGTGAAAAGAAAAACGCTTTTCTAAAATTTATTAGTTTAAAAATAATGCTTATTATTTTACGGCCTGAAGACGCTTAAAGACGACTTAGAGCTGACTTTGATAAGAGATCAGATCGTCTGAATTCGCTGTCTTCATGTTTATCTCCGAGTATTCCTAAGACATTGAAAACATATTTTGAAAGTAAGTTATAAAGAGAACAAATATGGTAACTAATTTAGACGATTTTGAAAGTAGTATTAGTATGAAGGAAATAGTGGTTTGTAAAGTATTAAAACCTAGAAGGGTTCGTGTATGAGGCAGCAACATCTATATTGGTAATCTAGATGTTTGAAGGATTGACGGCACGGCTTGCAGTAGTCAGCTGAAATACTGATTCACTAACCAAGACTTTGTTTAGCCCATCGTCCTGCTATACAAACGAAAAACTTTCACTAAAAATATTCTGATCAAAATGGAGACATTATGAAGAAAGTTATGAATGAGTAATCAAGTACTTAATACGAGTACATGACTAGTAACAAAACATAGCAAATTATTTTTCTAATCATGGGCAAATATAATCTAGGCCTGAAGATAATATATGAGTATATTCAATTAATTATAGTTATTCAAAACTGCAACTAACGAGGGAATGATATCTGTGTTTAATAATAATAGGTATGTTTATAAAAACAAAGCAATAAATTTACTTAATGCAATTTAATTTTGTAGTTATTTACGAAAACTAAATGTAAATAAATGCAATCACGTAAATAACACCATAAATAATTTGTTATCTTATGTTATTTCTTTGTTGTCTCGCGGGCATTACAGACCGTAAGCAAATTATATTTACCATAATGTACGCTATTAAATTATGTTATTAATATATAAGTGTATTCTCCAATCTAGTGACCTGTGAGCTTTGTATCTCCTTTGCGTCAACACATAAATCACAATTAAAGCTGTCTAAAAGCTCATAACTATTCACATTATAATTTGTCTCTATTCTAAGTTAAAAAAGCCTATCAAATGTGGATATAAACCCAAAAACATAAACGAAAGTATATTGAAACTGACAGTTTTTATAAATTCTTCGACTAATAGAAGTTGGAATATGTAAACGGAGCAATTAATATAACAATAGGCACTTACAACGTTCCAACAATAACTTTTATGATTGCCACTCTATAAAAAATACCAATTGCTAGTTTTACGCAGTTTCCATACTATGGAGCAGTCAAATAATAAAACAATTTTTACTCTTCTACTCATTCAATTATATAGAACAAACTACGAAGAAATAATATCAGGAAGAGTAACTGCCTTAAAAATGACCCAATAAAAGTCGTGCTAAATCAATAACATCGTTCACGCCGCTATGACTCAGCTGTCATAGTAGACGTTGCAGCACGCGCGTGAACCAATCCCTGCTTTCCTTCTGAAATTTAAATCAATTACCGAACATGTCTATTTGTAACCTCGGAAGTAATTCGTATTTGGAATCGTACGTCGTTTTGGTTTGAAGGACCACTTTTTGTGTGGAATTTGTTCTGAGTTATGCTTCCTGACATTATTTCTTCGTAGGATACAAACAATAATTTAGTGTTTGTTTAGTCACTTTTATTGTCACTACACTGCAATGTAGTGCACGATTACAGACCGATTTGTTAAATGTTTGGCTTAGCTTATCTTATCTGTATATGAAATGAATCTCTATTTCCCTTGGTCATCGCATCACGCGTGAACGGATGGAACAATTTCGCTAATTCTTTTTTTGTTGTGTTATTTATTGTCAGGAGAAGGTTCTTATGCAAGAAACTTCTTCGCGAACGAAGTCGTAATAACATTTTCTTGTGCGTAAACCACCAGAAAATTCTTATTATGTTTAACAAAGTCACTAAGAGAGTTACTACTAATTAGCAACCATATCTTGTGAAACAACAAGTAAGGCGTAGACAAAACGCTAGAATCATCCTTAACATAACACCTGTACCTATACGAAATGCGTTTTATATGCACATTTCGCCAGTTTTATACTATTCTTGGTAGATTTAGTGCCATAAAACTTGGCAATGTGGCGTGGCGATCGACAGCCGGCTCAGGTCTAGTCATGTCTAGCAGAGGCTGCGCATTGTCAAGTTAGAAAGTAAAAGTGGGCGAGAGCACGCGGAAGCCAGCACGTGCTTCCCCCCTCCCCCCACCCCTGCTCCCGCGTGGTGCGCGGAGGAGAAAGTTGCGAAAAGGTCGCCACTTTTTCCCAAATATTCGGAGTGAAAGTGTATGCGACCATGCTCGAATTGATCAAAATTGCAAGGCTTTCGCAAATCGCATCGCAAAATCTTTACGTTCCATTTCGATAACGCACATTAAAATGTACAAAAACAAAACCTGCCTGTAGTCGCTGTGAAGAATACTTCTCAACCTCGCACAGGAAATGAGCATTTTTACCTGACATAATTGCACTAGTCATTTTACGACGCGATTTATGACTCGATACGCACTCTGCCTTCACAACACTAAACCCAAATCAATGCTTTATCTACACTCGTATGGTATTTTGTACTTAATATTTTGTTCTAAAATGTATGTTGCGCTAATATTTCTGTTTTCGTATATCATGGTACATGGTATGCAGTGAGCTAGTTCACGACAGGATGACGCAACATGCAATGCGGGCATAGAACATTATTTATTGCAATGAATCTGCTACAAGTAGGTAGGTGATACACACACGTACACAAACTCCCGCCTATTTTCTGGAGCACCAAGTATCCTGTCGCTATGCTCCATGTTTAAATCTTTCGTTTTTATAACTTTAATAACTCTTTTAACTCTTGAATTGAAAATCAAGTTGCCGAGTTACCGACATTTGCAAATACACCATCTGCAGTATGTTTACAACTTGGTCAAAATTCACACACCAAGTTCGTTTGGAATAATCATCTATAAGTATAATGTTTTGTCAATCATGGAAGCTTGTGGTGAAAATAAGAATGTCTTTATTTCTTTACGTCTTCTTAGCACACTGCACACTGTTCCCTACTATCACTGACATTCACACCACACGATCTTCAAATGCTACAAGTTCTTATCTCAACTGTTGATTGGCTTCGGCGTGTCTGCAATTCCACTTTTGCCTTCTTTACTTTTGCTTTCAAAACTCAACTACTTAATTATCGCTAAAGTTCCTCAATGCACGCCTGACAGACAAAAAGTCCCTTTACCTTCTCGCAATGTAAAGTCCAATATTTCCCCTTTACATTACTTGTTTACTAAACAATTTCCCCGTCTAATAATTATTCTATGCGCTAAGTATTTCCTTAATTTCCACAACTTTTCGAAAGGCCGTAATCTAATGATCTCCTTTCACCATCTCCTATAAGTCATTAAGCAAGAACGCAAGTAGGTATTGCCTGATCATCGCCGTAATGAAGGCAATGTACTATAATATCTCAAACCTTACAGACAACTCTCCATTCATACACTATAATGATATGAAAAAACCTACATTATTTCACGCTTCATTTCGTTTACCGACTAACTACTAAAATAGTTGTTTAGCTAGGATTACAACATTAAGATAATATTTATTTTGAAACAGGAATAAATGTAAATTTGGTATATCATAGCCAAATATGCATCAGTAATATTCTCATTTTAGGCATACCTAAAGTTTATGTGTTATTGTGTATTTTTATTATAATGACTATCAAATAGATAATGTTCCATCGAAGCCTTTTAAAACTTCTATATAAAAGTATTATTAGCAATCTGTAGAGCTGATAGGCCATATTTTTAATGTTAGTTCCCAAAATGTAAATGCATCGGTGCAACGGTGTCCCAAGGTTATGAAGTTTGTAATTAACAGTACTATGATAATTAAACTTTGACTTGGTTAACATAATCATAATTATAAACTAATAACATACGTGCGGCATTATATTTGTAACAGTAAGTTTGTTGCTGCTAAATGCCTATACAGCGTAACGCAATGTTTGGTTCTTGTTCTTTTCTTTTGGATTCTTTATTATATTATGTATCTTGATCGCTGTAAACCTATTAAACCTCGTTTGTTACACGTGCAAACACAAGCGTTTTGTAGATATGATAGGTATTGTTATAGAGGGTCCTATTTGTTAGATTCTCGTTCAATTACATGATTATATGGAAAAGAATATTTCTACACATTCGTAAAACTATACGCCTTACAAAACAATAAATTGAGTAAACTGTAATAAAACCTATGTTTATTATAACCTTTTTGTATTAACCCTTTGCGTATTAGAGACGTATATATACGTCAGTTTCATTCATAAATCTTTTGTTTTAACTATCACGGTATAGTAAGGGTTAAACCGCGGATATGACACTGGGAAAATAATGTACTCGTAGATACAACGCCCAAGGATTTTTTTGAAAACAATTTATATGATCACTCCAGGATCTATCTACTCGTGTACTGTATGCCAAAGTGTAGCGTGTCTTGCTCTACTGATACCATTATTATGTTCTCTTTTGTAAGGCAACACACTGGAGCTAATATTTGTAGTACCTACGTAAAAACATTGTAAAAACATCTATATAAAAAGAATGGCCCCGAGTTTCTTTCCGCTTCTTCTCGGTAGGCTCTATATATTTTGGAACGCGGCGGTAGTCTTTAAAGTACATTATAATGAAAAATTGACGTTCATAAGTGCGTCATTGATGCCTAAATTGAATAAATGATTTTGACTTTGACTTTGACTTTAACTTATGCTATTTATAATAGATATATGACAACTTAAGTAAGTTTATGCATAATATGTGAGCAAAGGTCGTGACATATATAATGTGTAGACTTATGTTTTTTAAATAATTTACTTATGAAATGAGACTATGTTAACTTGGAACATTATACTGTGTTGACTGACAATACACATTAAGATCACTGTGCACAAAGCAGGTTGACGAAAATACTTTGCACGACTGAGTTTGCGACGCCAAGGAAACTTTAGTGGTCTGGAGGTAGTTGAGTGTAAATTTGGCCTGAACATGATAGCCAATCTAAAGTGAAGCTAATTGACAAGATGATAATGTGCTCGCCCGTATCACATGTGTACAATAATCTGCCTGGCGGAATGTAGGTACTACTTCATCGAGTGACTGTGTTAAATGAAGTATTTTATTTTATTGAAAAATATGATAAAGAAGTAATTCGTTAGTATACTAGTAAATTTGATGCAGTTGTGGTAAGTGTGTCACTTCCAACGAATACCGTTTGGTGGCACCCAAACTGCCGTGCGATTCTCTAATGATTCGTCGACGAGCTCACGGTGATCAAATACTACATGAGATATCTCCCTTGTACATAAGGTTGTTTTTCCAACATTTCTTGTCATCTCGTCATTTGTTTCACGGATTTTGTCAAAGATGTAATGATGTTTGCTTTTAAAGAATCCGCACGGCTGTGTCGAGTTGGAATGACAGTACCGCATGCTTGTCAAATTAACTTTTTAATATAAAATATGGTCAATATGTATGTTACAAAATATAAATCTGATACTTATGATTGGTATAGATATATACTAAGTAAATACAAAGATATTTCCGGGTAGAGGGTCAAAATCCGCTTTAAAAAATCTCTCATCATCTAACATTTTACCAAAGACTTCTAGGGCTTCAACTAATGAATCTTTCTAATGTCAAAAAATCAAAGTCAAAATCTTATTAAACATTGCATAAACATAATATCTGTCGGTAAACAACGGATATTTTTCATTGCAGCTGAAGGTATTACGACTTCACTGGTCTGATCAGTGTGGTACACTCAACAAGCGGTTCCGTAGGAAAAAGGAAATCCTTGTATGCCCGCGATAGTTAACCCTGTAGGTTCCCGAGACATATGTGCACTTCCCGGCTCTGTATAATCGGCCCGGGCTGTGCGGATCAGCTCGTAGTACTTAATAAGCTGTGGTTCACTAACAATAACCCGTAGACAGTTGCACGCCTTTCCGATCCACGACGCCATGTCACTACCCTACCTAACAATCATAACATGTGTAGATGATAAGCAGCTCAATAAATATAAACACACTTTCTTTTCAGAGAAAGATAAGGTGTTAAAATGGAACATTTTCAAGAGCTTAAGAGCGTACACCATGTGTACGTACAAAAAAGTGCTAAGCCATGTCGCGCGTACACCAAATGTATACACATTTTTATACCTCTAATATAATCTAATAATAAATAATAATAACAATTTTTATCAGATCAAATACACTCCACCGGTATAAACTTGCTTTTAGTTGGTCAAACTATTCAAGTGTAGTATTTGTTATCTGAACTTTTATGCGTAGTTCGGAAAGACACCGAAACAAGTAGACAATGGACGGGTTAAGGAGCCCTAACCTCTTTATCTGGAATCATATTCGTATTTACCCATCAATTGAAACAATGGGCAATCACCCCAATCCAGTGCGTGTTGGTTGATATACTGGTGGCTAACCCTAACCGTCGGCGCTTTCAGGCTACTCAAAACCTCGGACATGGGTCACGGTGTCGATAAATAAGTTACTCAGAAAGACTCAGCACAAAATTAAAGTATCGGTCACCAATCCAATTAATTGGATTAGGAATTCGATGTTAGTTAATAAACGTCAAGCGGAATACACTCGAAAAATCAATCGGTTTCATAGTGTGTGTTGAAAAGTGGAAGTCACGGGATTCGCTCGGACCGAATATAATTTAAAAAAAAACTAGTTTAAGGACGCGGCAGCACGATTCGAAAATGTTATGTATTTTTTACAAATCTATATATATAATAAAAATGTAACGGATCGCTGTCTGTACATGGAAGATATATAACAAAAATATTATTTGAACATGTATAAAGGAAAATAGAATGAAAACTATGATTGCTACATTTTTTTCTGTTTGTCTGTTTATCTGTTTGTGCACTAATCTCAGAAAGGGTTATCCGATAGTTTTCAGCGGGCGGGTAAACTAGTATAAAGTATGTCTCAGCCATAGATTTATGAGACAGGATTAATATCCTTATATGCATACATATACATTTGTGAGCCTTTTTATTTAAATTAGCTAATAGTAGCTCGGCAGTCCGTACAATTGAACGGATTCTTATTGTATTGACGTTCTGAACCCGCTGCATTGTGCGAGTTACTTGCACCTCCAGGTTTAATTCTATAGCTGGTTGAGTAGCTATTGCTCTTATATTCATATTTAACACAGATATGATTAAAAATAGAACCTTGTTGGTATTAATTTCAGCTACGTACTCAGTCATATAATCTAATTTAAATTATTCACGAAACCTTTGCTTTCATTTTTATCAAGCGGAAAATGTTATCGTGTTAAACAAGTAGTACTTAGTGGACATCCCGCACCTTAGAGACGAACCTGTGCAGCTGATGGTTAGCGCCACGCCTGCCCATGCCTGTTGCAGTGGTACCCCGGCTATATAACCAAAGTTTTGCGTGGGGATTGTACTGTGTATATCACCTAGACATTAGTTTTTAGTCTCTTAAAATCAATTTAAAAAAATGGTTGATAAATGTTACTATAATATCCAGGACTTTTTTATGATACATTTTTATTTAATTAGATTACATAAGTTTAATTTTATAATCCAAATGTTTAATCATAATTATAATTTTACTATTCACAAATAAAATGACTGCTCCATCTCAAAAACTTGTACGCCTGCAAAGGCAAAACATGGTGGAACTGATTTTTTAACTCAGCAACTATGTGCATCTTTACCTTTATTAATCACCGATAGTTTGATGTTTGTTGATTCAAATATTATTATTATAAATTAAATTAATTAAAATTAAAATTTCCTACAGTTAATTAATAATTAATTCCTACCCTTCAAATCCTTACAATATAATTGAACATTGCCTCGCGTTGAAATGACTGGCACAGTGTATTGTTAGTGCACTCAGTATTGTTCATATAACAGAGGACCATCTGAAGTAATATGGGGGAGTACAGAACTTTAATTCGAATTAGGTGCGTGTGTGAGAAACTTCCGGAAAATTACCTAAATAAAAATAGTGTAAAAGTTCATTCAGAGCATACACTTTCACATTCTTTTACAGAATTTTGTGAATCATGTTTTAGTTTTGTGTATACTTAAGGTATTATTTAAAGTCAAGACGACCATCAGAAGCAATTTCGGGTAAAACAGAACTTTAGTATTTATATAAAGTGCATGCGTGATAAACTTCCGGAAAATTACTTAAAGAAAAATAGTGCAAAAATTAGTTCAGAACACCATGTTCGCAGGTTATTTCACAGGATTTCATGAATCATATTTTAGTTTTGTCCTAATGAATACTAAAGGCAGCATTTTGAATCTAGTCACCAATTTGGCAATACTAGAAACCTCCTTGCAGCTGGCCTCATGCAAATAACCCATTTATAGCAGGTGCAATAATGAATTGCTTTTTGCACACTGTACCATTTAGGTAGCATTAGCGACATATATGTATACGTATATTGATAGGTTAACTAATGCGGCAGATGCAATCGAGTATTCCAACCGAGTACATTACTTCCCGGGTCACTTCTGCATAGAACAGTCGCGCACCCGGCTGCGTCCGTGCTTGCACTGGCAAGCGGGACGCAGCTGATCACTAAACTGGTCGAAATAAACTACTGTACTGCATATGTTAACCCGACAAAATAACATAAAATATCTAATAACAACTTTATATATAATATTAGCTGCAGCCTGTGGCTTCACCCACGTGTTGCTGGATGATGATAATGATAATAAAATATACTTTACGCCCTATACTAAATATACACACAACATTTCATAAGAAACGGTCAAGCTTTTTAGGAGGAGTTTTGTTGCAAACACTGTAACAGGAGAATTATACGTATTAGACATTATATATTGCTGATCAGCATGTCTTAATTTTTTAATGTTTTTTAATGTTGTTTTGTAATGGGCAGGCCACATAGCATGCAGAACACATGGCCGATGGGGTCAAAAGGTTCTAGAGTGGAGACCACGGACCGGCAAGCGCAGCGTAGGTCATCCACCGACACGGTGGACAGACGACCTGATAAAGGTAGCAGGACGACGATGGATACAGGCCGCTTCCAACCGGTCCTTTTGGAAATTTGTGGAGGAGGCATATGTTCAGCATTCAGCAGCAGCTAAGATGATGATGATGATGATGTCTTAATTTAAAGTTGTAGATAGTCTTATAAAAATCCAGTAGCATAATAAGTGGATTAGGTTAAAAATTAAGTGTTTAGTGTCTGTAACAGTAGGGAATGAAGGTAAAGTATACAAAATCGTGAAACGATGTTTTTTGCGTTACGATAGTCATTCCCTAGAAAGTTTAAGTATTAGATCCACCGATTTAATAGAACGTGACTTAGACAGGACAGAGACTTATTGCGAGACTTATTTATGTGACAACTTGAAAAATAGTACAATTTCAAAAATTTAATACCGACTTCCATTCTATTCAGCTATTGGAGTGTAACTCAAAAACTACTGGACCGTATTTGATGAAATTTAAATGGGACCACACGGGAAACACCAGGTATCAAACATAAAAATAATTTTGAGAATCGGTTCCCTACCCTAGCGAAAGGTATGAGGTAACAATCATAAAAAAAACCATACAGTCGAAATGCGTGCCTCCTCCTTTTTGGAAGTCGGTAGATAATGCAATCAAAACATATTTATCAAAATAACTGGATGGACTGGCAAATGTACAAACCTACGACTCTAAATATATTTAATAAATTTTAAGAATCAGGAACATATTTGAAAATTAACAAATATCAGTGTAAGTACTTCATAATTTAAATTTGGTACACGCACAACCCACTAAGATAGTAACTAATCCTATATAATATTGTAAATGGGAAAGTAAGTTTGTTTGTTACGCTTTCACGCCTAAACTGCTGAACGGATCTCGATGAAATTTGGAAAATAACATGGTACTTTCATCATCACCATCATCATCCATCACGGAGCTCAGCTAGTCCAATATACAAAAATATAAACAAGAACTTCATAATGAAACAAGGCAATGATAGCAAAAATGTCTATAAGCTCTTATCATAATTTTAACATAGTTTATGAAGCTGAGTGAAACCTCCTGCGCATCGACTATAAGTTTTCCAGTTAAAACCAGTTTTTCACTTGAATATTCGACCAATTTAAAACTTATACAAGTCTATACTATATACTATAATATTATAAAGAGGAAAGATTTGTATATATGTTTGTAACGAACTGGCTCAAAAGGTCGGGACCGACTTTAAAAATTCTTTCACCATTCAAAAGGTACATTCACCCTGAGTAAAATAGGCTATATAAGATTCATCATCATCATCATCATCATCATCCATCACCGCGAGGGTGAAACCGCGGAGAGCAGCTAGTATTATATAAAGTACATATTTGTATTAAGTGATTTTTTATTTACAATTACCATACAGCATAATAATAAATAAAAAATGGTAAAGTTGTAAGATTTGGCTTTTTTGCGAGTAGTACTCGACTTATCAACGATGTGGCACACGCATATATAGACGTTATTTAATGATACCAAGATACTTCGATATTGGCGTGATCGCGTATATAGTTGTACGGTTGGCAATGCTGTTTGATCCGTGCAAGGCTGACTGGATCTACGGTTTCTATTTCTTATAATGTAGGAATCTATACTTTAATAAACAGGTATCACTGTCATCAGATGAAATTGCGGACAAACGTAATAATTACGTTTGTCCGCAATTTCATCTGATGACAGTAATTATTACGAATAAACAAGAGCAGGTACAATTAATCTGTCCGCATCAATAGTGCGATTCTCTAATGATTAGTCGATGCGCTCGTCGACGAGCTCATGTCAAACACTTTATGAAATATCGCTCTTGTACACAAGGTTGCTTTTCCATCGTTTCTTGTCATCTTGTCATTTGTTTCATGGATGTTGTCAAAGATACAACGATGTTAAGAATCGCACGGCTGGTTTACGCTATAACAAAATATTTATGAATGGACTGGAGGCTTGCTGATTTGGACGGGTTTATAACAAGCACCGTAGTAAGTACCCAGTGAAAGAGTACACGTCATCTACAAATCTTTTGCGCCGAAACTTGTTAATGAATGAGTAGAACATGATATCAGAATGGTCGTAGTAAGTAAAATAACCTAAATTACACGCTCATTTTTAATGAAAGAGTCCATTCATTAGTAGTTTCAATGAAAGAGTAAATCTCAATGAGAAGTATTGTCTCAATGAATAGGAACAGCAAAAAGTTTGAGATTGTCGGGAGAAGACCTAAGGCAGTAGTCGTTTTGATTTAATTATATTTTTTTTATAAATTATTATTTTTATTTGTGTTTCCTCTAGTTTGGACGGGTAAAGTGGTGGATAACTATCCTATAAGCGTTTGTGACGAGAAAGTATTTCAGGTCTACTTAGAACTGTTTGTTTACGGGTCAAAGTCAAAGTCAAAGTAAAAAATCATTTATTCAATTTAGGCATCAAAGACGCACTTATGAACGTCAACTTTTCATTATAATGTACTTTAAAGACTCTACCGCCGCCTTCCAAAATATATAGAACCCACCGAGAAGAAGCGGCAAGAAACTCGGGGCCATTCTTTTTATATGGATGTTTACAATGTTTCTACTTAGGTACTACAAATATTACATTTTATGGGTTGCAGAGAGACAGCTTGCCAGAAGTGGAGTATTCCAAGCATCTTTATCTTCTATATAATGTCGAACTTTATAGTAAGCTTTTTTTATTAAAACGTTTTTTACAGTCAACTTGAATTTGCCCTGTGAGCTCAGTTTTTGCTTTGGGATTTTATTGTAAAAACGCACACAATTTCCTAGGAATGACTTATTAGTCTTCGCAAGTGTAAAACTAGGTACAGCTATCCTATTTGTATTTCTGGTATTAAAAGTGTGGTGATCACTATTTAACTTATATATATGTAAATTTTTACGAACATACATTATGTTTTCAAATACATATAAGGAAGGCAACGTTAATATATTGATTTCTTTAAATAAATCTCTCAAAGATTCACGGGGACCCATTTCGTATATAGCTCTAATAGCACGTTTCTGAAGGATAAATATGGTCTCTATATCAGCCGCTGAACCCCATAGCAATATCCCATATGACATTACGCTGTGGAAATATGCAAAATATACTAACCGCGCCGGGTGTCGTTGGTATATGTTTAAGCCTCGATTGGAGACGTTTTAGCGAATATTATTATTTCCTCATAGATTAAATCAACAGTGAGCCAAATAAACCCAGACTACTTTTCCTTTTTTTAATTTTGACGTAATGAAAAGACCGCCTCATCTGGGAACGCACTGAACTTCCGGACAAAAATGCAGAGGCTTATTAAATTTCCCATTCTTGTTTTCAATTCTTACATCTAACCAAATCCAAAAGGTTCTATGTTCGACTGTATGCCTATGTCTTTTTATGTGTGTTCGCTGATTTCTCCCTCATTTGTGGACCGATTCCCAACATTATTTTCTTTTTCAAAAAAAGTATTTTTTAATTTGAAATCTTCGGAGTTGCTCACATTTCAATTTCATCAAATTCGTTCAAGCGGTGTTTTACACTCCAAAAAGTGAACAGTACACTTTTTATAAGTGTTGAAGTCTGTTCCATTTGTCCATATTATTTTAAGTTCCTTTTTATATCAGCTACACGACAAATAATCAATTTTGATTCTAAATCAAAGACGAGTATAGGGTCAACTTGATGTTACTCAATATTATTAGGTTTGGAATATTTGTCCAATGCTAACGAGATCTTGGAGTAGGTACCTATATCAACTCGTAAACGAACCTTAATGGATTTAACCCAAATTATAATACAGTTTAATTAACTGGTTATTATATCATATTATGAGCTTAACATGTCTACGAATGATATTTGAAGTTAAATATTATATAAACTTATTGTATCGACGATGAACCAGTCTGAAACTATTGTATTCTTATGTAAAAATACAATAGAAACGAGAAGGATAGAAATATTTTGAATTTGAATTTGAAATTTTATATCCTTTTACAGGCTGTCAGCCAACTATTCTGTACTAGAAATTAATACTAGTACAGAACAGAAAACAAACACTCTTCTTAAAATTATTTTATCTAGTGAATCGAGGCAGTGCGGCGGCACTAATGCTATGAGGAAGTTTATTATGTTCAATGAATACCACCAGTAGTAGAATATTGATAAGAGATATAGAATAGAGAAATGAGAAAGTAATGTGATTATTTTTTAACGAACTTCATTAAAGAAGAGGTTTTCAAATAAAGTTTAGTTGTATACATGTATATGTTCTTAAATAATTATTTGAATCATCCAATTTTGATGATAACTTTATTCAGAAACTTTCAGTTATGCTATATACATAATATATAAATATAAAAATGCTAGATTTTGTATTATGAGTAGCGTAGGACGTGTTGGTGAGCAGAGCTATAAATTATATATACGGACCAAATAGTATTATAAGATTTTCAGTTGCATTTACATAATTCATGATTTTGTAGTTGTGTGATATTTTGTATTTAGCATATTATCTGTTGTAATAGAGTGCAATTGCTTCACAGCAATTATGAGACGTATAAACGAAGAGGAAGTGCTAAAGAAGTAGTTTAAGGTATTGATATCAATTATTTAGGATACATTCAAAGATTATTGTACATAGAGTATCTATGAAATATGAACCTGGAAACGTAGTATCATTCAGATTTATTTATACAAATATTGTAGAGTACTGAAAGGTGGTAGAGCGACGAGGGTCTGCGGGGGGTGGCGGATAAGGCTTCCTTTCTTCCGAACTAATTGGTTTGCGGTGTGACTCGCTTCCGCCGAGCTGCTAATGTATCGATTGGTCACTTTATTGGCTTTATCCAATATTTGGGCTAATCATAATACATTCAAGCCAATTTGAAACGTGAAAACATGGTCTCGTTTTATCGTCAATACTTTGTCACTGGAGACGAGTTGGCACATAATAATAGTATTTTTATTTAGTTTCTATAATTATAGAACTTGATAAATTACAGCGTAAGAGCCCGGATATAATTACTAAGCCTTTTTTTTTATTTCATGTAAATAAATACGTGTAATATATCTGTAACATTATAGGATAAATATGCAATTTTTTCAATGACATGTGGCAATGTGACAAGTGCACCAAATCGACTTACATCCTCAAATTATGTGCACATTAAATTAAGTCGTGATCTGCCACATTGCATATAAAGACAAACTTACAAACAAATAATAATATATACACACAAGAACTGTCTTGTGTGATAGAAAGCAGGAACAGGAAGTTAGCGACTACGAGAAGAATGACGCTATTTTCGACGAGATCTAGCCGCACTAACGATTACTCTACTGGAATTCAACTTTTGTAAGTTGAATTCGAGTACTATACAATTATTTTTAAGAATAATAATATTTTGAGGGTATTCAAATTTAATGAAACTGTAGCAAAGATTAGCTAATAGTTCCTTAAGAACTGCACTTAAAAAAATCCCAATTACCTACTTATGTGCATTGATATAGGACCAGGAAGGATTAACTAGTTCATAATGAGTAACAATGAGTTACCAACCTTACACATATGTAGTAATAGTAAAGCTAATGCTTTATGCAGTTAGAATAGCTTAGAAATAATATGAAGTACGGTAACAGTTGTTGTTTACGTACTCGAAGTGCTCACGTCCGCGTGCCGAGGCCTTGAAATTTTAGATCTCCGGCTTATCGGAACACAATATCGCCCAACAGTGACCCGACGCTAATAAAACACTGTAACCTATTATCGTCCGCTCTTATCGCTTCCAGATTTAGCGAGAATTAAAGATGTTTTAGTTCGGTAGAAATATTTTCAGGGGAACACGTTTCAGTTTTGTAACTTTCGTCGGAGAACGGTTACAACGCCGAAAGTGCGCCAGGTGAAAGGCTAAAATCGAAACAAAGAGCTCTCGATCGACCGAAAAGTTTCGTCCGTTTATCGCTCGCACACTTTCTCTTTTTCGCGGATCTCTCGCGGGTGCGCGGGCGCGGGCGGGTCGCATCAGGCACGGAACGGACGGAGAAAGTGCGCGGGCGCTTCCCGGTTCCGGATCGGGTTTCGTGCGCACTGACCGTTCACGAAGACGTGCTGTCTCCAGATGTGGTACTGGCTCCAGCGGTCATCGTCTTGCACGTGCGCGTGCGCGTGGCCGTGCTGCAGCTGCGGGAGCGAGGGTAGAGGCGGCGGAGGCGCGGGCGGCAGCAGCTGAGGCGGCGGCGCCGGCGGCCCGAGCGGTTGAATTGGGTGCTGGAACTCCATGGGGTCGAGTCGAGGCGCTCGCGACGCGCTCGCTCAGCGATCACTCATCGCGTGCGCGGACAGTACGCGAGCACAGTGCTTGTAGCGACTGGCGTGCGCGGCGACATGCGACGCGCGACTGGCGGCTGCGCCACGACGCTGCCTCGCCGCCCTCCCGCTAACACCCCCCACTACCGCCACCCCACCGCTACACCGGCACTGAGCACCTAGCACCCCGATCAAGGCTCGGAAGCCGCAGTTTTTAATTGCAATGACATAATATCCGCGATGTACGTTCAGGGCGGCCCGGTGGGGCACGGGACGCGGGGCGGGCGGTGCACGCCGTCGTATGTACATAAAATGCACGTGTCGCATGTAAACAAAGCTAACAACTGGGCTACTCGAGCACGGCGATCCATCACGTAATCATACAACGAGAGTCTAGGTGCGAGATTCTCCGTTCATTTGTCGTTGTCCATCTTAATTCTTCACTAGTTACCCTTCACAACGCTTTCCTTTATCGCTATACCTCAACCGTTACCTCGAGGTTAACATTGCGCAATATTTACAATACAGATTTTCATATGAAAACTTAATAATTACATGATAATTATTTGAATTTAGACTTATACCGATGAACTAAGCGTATTCAATCAGATTTCATAAGTACTTCTTACTACCAAGAAGAAGGCAGTGTTTTAATAGCAAAACACAATTAAACATTACTAAATCAAAGACAACTTAAGTATAAATGAATGCATAAAACTTTGAAGCAATCACAATACGGATACATTTTAAAATTTATTAAAAGAATGAATATTCATATAGAGTTATACGTTCCAAGATACGAGTATATGGTTGACACAGCCCTAGCTATGAGTAATAAAGGCCAAATATTATAGCAAACGTATTTTAATTAATCATAATGACAACTATGACCAGCACTTTATTACGTGGCCGTACGAAATAATTCGTTTTACGAGTATATATCTAACTGGTGAAACGTGGGCGGGCAAAGATAAAAATGTAGGGCGGGCGGCGGTAGAGCGCGGTATGGTTGGGCGGCGAACAAGAGCGCTCGTTGAACTCTTTTGTATGGGGCTTTTTAGCCCCATACAAAAGAGATTTGATTTGTTCTAAGTCTGTGATGCTGATATTTAAAAAGTACTTTGATTGTCTTTTGTTTTACATCGTACCTGCCGTGCGATTCTCTAATGTTTCGTCGTTGCGTGCGTCAACGAGCTCACCGATGTCAAATACTTTTTGAGATATCGCCCTTGTACATAAGGTTGTTTTTCCAACGTTTCTTGTCATTGTGTCATTTGTTTCACGGATGTTGTCAAAGACGCAACGATGTTTGGTCTTAGAGAATCGCACGGCAGACTAGTACGAAATGTATGGTATTATATATTATTAAAGTAACATGTCCTGTACGTCTGTCTTATGGTGACTCTCTCACGCAAACTATTGTGCAGACCGATTTGATTAAAAAAAGAAAACCAAAGTATAAACTGAGGCCTGAATAATGATAAGTGGCTTTAAACGCATAATCTTCGAGAGGTGTTATTGCCGGTTTTGTTTTATGGATAAAACAAAAAACGACACGCTCCTCACCTGAAGAATAGTTGTTTTATTCATATTCGTTTGTTATTTCACTCGCTACAATTTATTTAAACCACTAGCTGGTGCCCGCGACTACACTTGCGCAGGATTAATAATTCGAGTAGCTTATTATGTTCTCCAAGGCCATATATCTATCATTATACCAAAATGTTCTAAAATATGTACATGGTCACACGCAATTGCTTTATTAGTATTACATGAGTAAAACACCTACATACAAATATAAAATTTATCACAATTGAAAAAACTGTCATTACATTTCATCACCCTTGACGGTATTATTTTTACATTTCATTGATGTTCGCCGAGCACGTCTAGTGTATCGAGCAGTCAAAATGATAGCGAGCGACACAAACTGACAGAACTGTCATCATTACGATCTTGACGTAGGCGGAGAACTTAATATATTGTCTATGCTGTGATCAAGCATGTGATGAATGATGATGATAATGAAAAGTACATGTGTTAATCCAGCGCCTCATCTACCTCCATACCAAATGTCATCAAAATTACACCCGCCGTTCGAGCGTGAAAGAGTAATTAAGATCCACACATCCATACTCACAAACATTCACGTTAATAATATTAGTAGGAAGTAGGATAAAGCAACCATCTGCACAATATGCTTGAAAGCAGAATATCTGTTAATGTTCTATCAAAACAATTCACCATCACGTATTCTACCGAAGACTGCTACAGAGCTCTTCGTTTGTGGTCCTAAGTAACGAATTGTGACAATATATAGTTTAACTAAGTTTCGTCTACAATTGCGCGAACTTATATATATATATATTCAGTTTTATGTAGAGCGCATTATCACCTTCAGTTTCTATGTTTTATGTATTTCTTGGGATTATTTCTAAGAACTGAACGCAATGCTTGGCCTTCAGATACCGTTAAATGTATATAAACATATTTCAGACCTAGTTTTAGATTGCTTGAATATGCTTAGTACGTCGGTATCGGGATCGTAAGTCGTTAGAGAACGTCTCTGGTGACCTTCCGTATGTATTATATGTACGTTTTATTGTGAGCCTTATTGCATTGGACTGCAGCTTCGTTCAGCGACTAGGATTGCGTGCAGCTTGCAATTAGTCGGCTGCTTAGATAAGTGGGCGAGTAGAACAGGGTCTCAATTCTGTTAGTTCGACTTTTTTGTGACATGAACTCAGTGATACTACTTCACCACAGCCGATGATTCGGGGTATGTGGTGGTCGACAAAATTTTAGTTAAAAACATGGTTTTAATTTAGCTAGCCTCACTTAAATTATTGATTTCTTTTATAAGTGTTGGTATAATTAAGGAAGTTTTTAAGTTGTAATGATCATTAGTAAAGAAAACCATAAACAATATTTATTTGTATGATATTCCATATCGTTTGTTAGAATGTGTAAAATTCAGGCCAGATATTTAAAAATAAACCAGCCAAGTACGGGTCGACACACACACCAAGATACTTTCTTACCACCTCACAATATATTTGACTTATGACTTTATCTTTGCTGCTGTGAATTTTTCCACCTAAGACATTTAATCAAATTTATTTCCAAGGTTTCGTATCCCGTAAACCAAGCGAACGAAGCTGGCGGGTTAGTATGTTATAAAGGTAGGACAATTCAATAATAGATATGGGATGATAGGTGCTACAACTGTAATGGACAGGGTAGTGCCGCCAGGCGCACGATGTGCTGTTCTCATCACTTGATGCATAATAAAAAGGATCAAACAAAACAGTAACCTAAGACTATTTAAATAGCAAAATTGCTTTTAATAGCGGACGCGTGGAGGAGACGTACACGAGCGCTATCGACCACAATAACAGAATAGTTAATAGTGCTATAGTCAATTCTGTTAGTTCGACTTTTTTGTGACATGAACTCAGTGATACTACTTCACCACAGCCGATGATTCGGGGTATGTGGTGGTCGACAAAATTTTAGTTAAAAACATGGTTTTAATTTAGCTAGCCTCACTTAAATTATTGATTTCTTTTATAAGTGTTGGTATAATTAAGGAAGTTTTTAAGTTGTAATGATCATTAGTAAAGAAAACCATAAACAATATTTATTTGTATGATATTCCATATCGTTTGTTAGAATGTGTAAAATTCAGGCCAGATATTTAAAAATAAACCAGCCAAGTACGGGTCGACACACACACCAAGATACTTTCTTACCACCTCACAATATATTTGACTTATGACTTTATCTTTGCTGCTGTGAATTTTTCCACCTAAGACATTTAATCAAATTTATTTCCAAGGTTTCGTATCCCGTAAACCAAGCGAACGAAGCTGGCGGGTTAGTATGTTATAAAGGTAGGACAATTCAATAATAGATATGGGATGATAGGTGCTACAACTGTAATGGACAGGGTAGTGCCGCCAGGCGCACGATGTGCTGTTCTCATCACTTGATGCATAATAAAAAGGATCAAACAAAACAGTAACCTAAGACTATTTAAATAGCAAAATTGCTTTTAATAGCGGACGCGTGGAGGAGACGTACACGAGCGCTATCGACCACAATAACAGAATAGTTAATAGTGCTATAGTGCCACAATGGTGTTTATCCCATGGCGCGGCCAGGTGCGCCCGCGCACTCATAACAAATGACGTATTTCAGGAATTTCATAACAACTCTCATTGTACAGCGCGAGATATCGCAGGCGGTGCTCAATAACCAAACCACCGAAGCACATAAAGTAAAAAAAAAACTTAACCATTATGTTCTAGCAATAGAGTGTTTTTTTTTTGTTTCAACCTCCTTAGAGTTACGCTTGGCGATTTTAAAAATGATAGCTTCTGTGCTTGTGTGAAGGCACGATATTCCGTATTGTAAAAGAGTTTGGGTGATCTGAGATATTAAATACTAGAACCAATAACCTACTTTACTTGAACCGAGACCTCTGATAAGCTGTTTTATAAACCTCAGCATGATCACTCCGTAAACTTAACCCTCTGTGCGATTTTTTACAATGTTATGACGTATCGAAATTATCTGCATATTTTCATCAAATAACTATTTATTTTTGAAACAGATAATCAAAACTACAAATAGTAGCCGTGTGTCAATAGTGATAGTCGTGACCACAAGTAGTACTCGTTTGTCAAATCTCATAGTCGTAACCTCATATAGTAAATGTGTCAGTATTAGTGATCGTAACCACTAATAGTTTGCATCATTGGTTGATAGACGAAACCTATAATAGTAGCCGTGTGTCAGTAGTGGTGAATGTAACCACTAATTGTAGTGTGTCAATAGTTGATAGTCGAAAGGTCAAATAGTAGTCGTGTGTCAGTAGTGGTGATCGTAACCACTAATAGTTTGCATCATTGGTTGATAGACGAAACCTAAAATAGTAGCCGTGTGTCAGTAGTGGTGAATGTAACCACTAATTGTAGTGTGTCAATAGTTGATAGTCGAAAGGTCAAATAGTAGTCGTGTGTCAGTAGTGGTGATCGTAACCACTAATAGTTTGCATCATTGGTTGATAGACGAAACCTATAATAGTAGCCGTGTGTCAGTAGTGGTGAATGTAACCACTAATTGTAGTGTGTCAATAGTTGATAGTCGAAAGGTCAAATAGTAGTCGTGTGTCAGTAGTGGTGATCGTAACCACTAATAGTTTGCATCATTGGTTGATAGACGAAACCTATAATAGTAGCCGTGTGTCAGTAGTGGTGAATGTAACCACTAATTGTAGTGTGTCAATAGTTGATAGTCGAAAGGTCAAATAGTAGTCGTGTGTCAGTAGTGGTGATCGTAACCACTAATAGTTTGCATCATTGGTTGATAGACGAAACCTAAAATAGTAGCCGTGTGTCAGTAGTGGTGAATGTAACCACTAATTGTAGTGTGTCAATAGTTGATAGTCGAAAGGTCAAATAGTAGTCGTGTGTCAGTAGTGGTGATCGTAACCACTAATAGTTTGTATCATTGGTTGATAGTCGTAACCTCAAATAGTAGCCGTGTGTCAGTAGTGGTGATCGTAACCACTAATAGTTTGTATCATTGGTTGATAGTCGTAACCTCAAATAGTAGCCGTGTGTCAGTAGTGGTGAATGTAACCACTAATTGTAGTGTGTCAATAGTTGATAGTCGAAAGGTCAAATAGTAGTCGTGTGTCAGTAGTGGTGATCGTAACCACTAATAGTTTGTATCATTGGTTGATAGACGAAACCTCAAATAGTAGCCGTGTGTCAGTAGTGGTGAATGTAACCACTAATTGTAGTGTGTCAATAGTTGATAGTCGAAAGGTCAAATAGTAGTCGTGTGTCAGTAGTGGTGATCGTAACCACTAATAGTTTGTATCATTGGTTGATAGTCGTAACCTCAAATAGTAGCCGTGTGTCAGTAGTGGTGATTGTAACCACTAATAGTTTGTATTATTGGTTGATAGTCGAAACCTCAAATAGTAGCCGTGTGTCAGTAGAGGTGAATGTAACCACTAATTGTAGTGTGTCAATAGTTGATAGTCGAAAGGTCAAATAGTAGTCGTGTGTCAGTAGTGGTGATCGTAACCACTAATAGTTTGTATCATTGGTTGATAGACGAAACCTCAAATAGTAGCCGTGTGTCAGTAGTGGTGAATGTAACCACTAATTGTAGTGTGTCAATAGTTGATAGTCGAAAGGTCAAATAGTAGTCGTGTGTCAGTAGTGGTGATCGTAACCACTAATAGTTTGTATCATTGGTTGATAGTCGTAACCTCAAATAGTAGCCGTGTGTCAGTAGTGGTGATTGTAACCACTAATAGTTTGTATTATTGGTTGATAGTCGAAACCTCAAATAGTAGCCGTGTGTCAGTAGAGGTGAATGTAACCACTAATTGTAGTGTGTCAATAGATAATAGTCGAAAGGTCAAATAGTAGTCGTGTGTCAGTAGTGGTGATCGTAACCACTAATAGTTTGTATCATTGGTTGATAGTCGTAACCTCAAATAGTAGCCGTGTGTCAGTAGAGGTGAATTTATTTATTTATTTTTTATTTTATTTATTTATTTATTGTGATAAAAACGATTTATAACCAATTACAATTATCACATACAGTTTAAACTACTTCTAGATATTAGACAGAATACAATGTCAAAGTAAAATAAAATATATATAAAATCATTAGTCAGTGAGGTAAATTACACAGAAATACAAAAACATAATAAAAATAACAATAACAATAAATAATCAAAATAGTAATAATATTCATTCAATCACTTAAACTACTATCGAGATTACCCGTATTACACCACTGGTCTGTTAAGCTTTCACAATATTTGATCACTGCAGGTACAATGGTAGACCAGTTGTCAAAAGAAATGTCAAAATCAGTGTTGGCATTACGGAGTGCATTGAGGTGGCGCAGAGGTCGGACTAGAGGAGA
Organism: Selenia dentaria; assembly: GCA_917880725.1. Classification (NCBI taxonomy): domain Eukaryota; kingdom Metazoa; phylum Arthropoda; class Insecta; order Lepidoptera; family Geometridae; genus Selenia; species Selenia dentaria. Next base: position 43,779,501 of record OU862876.1, read on the forward strand.
CATTGATCGCGCTACTGTATGACCCCCATCAACATGAAAAAGCTTATGTTGCCTGACATGACCACGCCTACTTACTGGGATCTCGAGTTCATCTGGGACGAATAGTACACACAATAGATTGTGCAAGAGTAAACAGTCAACCGATCCCTTCAACACTTTGAGGCAGATGGTGAGCTGGTCGACCATCCTTCTCACTTCTAAGGAGTAAAAACCTAAGTGCCCGAGCAAAAACTTGGTCGGGTACCGGAATGGATAATAACCATAGATTTTTTTGTAAAGGCATCTTAAGAAGGCCTTTTGGACCTTCTCCAGCATCCGTGTATAGGTAACATGATAAGGATTCCAGAGACATGCACCCGTTTCAAGCTTACTTCTGACTAAGGCCTTATACAAGGCTGTAATAACTTGTGGATTTTGAAAATCTTTGGCATTTCGTAAGACAAAGCCTAACCGTCGGTAGGATTCCTTGGCGAGACTAGCTATATGATCATGGAAAGTCAAGGTGCGATCAAATGTTACTCCCAGGTCTGTTATACAATTTACTCTATTAATGCATATAGTGCTCATATAATAATTGAAATTAATTGGATTTCTTTATCGGTCAAAGGTCATAACATTACATTTATTGTAATTAAATAGCAATTTATTTGTCAAACTCCACGCAAAAATCTGGTTAATGTCAGTTTGTAGGCTGAGGCAGTCACTAGGAGATTTTATTTCATAGAAAAGATTTAGGTCATCTGCATACAGTAGACATTTAGCAGCGGTCAAGACTTTCGGTAAATCATGGATCATAATCAGAAAAAGGAGAGGGCCAAGGACCGACCCTTGGTTCACGCCGGATCGAGTGTGATATGGTCCAGATACATATGTGCCATGCCTCACATATTGGCGGCGACCTGTCATATAATCTGAGAAAAAGTCAAGGAGTCTGGGAGTGAAACCGATAGCTGAAAGCTTATGAAGCAACAAATCATTGTCGATTTTATCAAATGCTTTTTGAAAGTCGAAATATATCACGTCCACTTGCAACCCGCGATCCATGGCATTGGATATATAGTCAACCAAGCATAACAGGTTTGTATTCACCGAACGCCCCGGTCTAAAACCATGTTGCTCGTCACCTATTAGCTGTCTTACCTGTCTATATATTTCCTTGTGGATAATATATTCAAAAACCTTAGCAGGTGCACACAAGATTGCTATGGGCCGGTATTCATCTACCATAGTCTTATTGCTACTCTTAGGGATCGGTGTCACCCTTGATAACTTCCACTGGGTGGGGTACATGCCATTTCTTAAAGATAGATTAAAGATATGGCAAAGAGGTAAAATCATCTGTCTCTTACATACTTTAAGAACAAAACCAGGCACATTGTCAGGTCCTAAAGAGCAGCCTACCTTTAATTTGTTAACACCGCATTCAATATCTTGTGGTACCAAGGTAGGCAAAGTAACATAACCACCTTGCAAACCCTGATCACAACATGCATTAGCGTTAAGAAGTGGCACTTCATCTAGAAAGACGCTTGAGAAATAGCTAGCAAATAGCTAGTGAATGTAACCACTAATTGTAGTGTGTCAATAGTTGATAGTCGAAAGGTGAAATAGTAGTCGTGTGTCAGTAGTGGTGATCGTAACCACTAATAGTTTGTATCATTGGTTGATAGTCGTAACCTCAAATAGTAGCCGTGTGTCAGTAGTGGTGATTGTAACCACTAACTTTAGTGTCTCAGTAGTTGATAGTCGAAAGCTCAAATAGTTGCCGTGTGTCAGTGATGGTACTAGTAACCACTAATTGTAGTGTGTCAGTAGTTGATAGTCGAAAGCTCAAATAGTTGCCGTGTGTAAGTGATGGTAGTAGTTACCACTAATTGTAGTGTGTCAGTAGTTGATAGTTGAAAGCTCAAATAGTAGGCGTGTTTCAGTAGTGGTGATTGTAACCAGTATTAGTAGTGTGTCAGTAGTTGACAGTCGTAACCTCAAATAGTTGCCGTCTGTAAGTGATGGTAGTAGTTACCACTAATTGTAGTGTGTCAGTAGTTGATAGTTGAAAGCTCAAATAGTAGGCGTGTTTCAGTAGTGGTGATTGTAACCAGTATTAGTAGTGTGTCAGTAGTTGATAGTCGTAACCTCAAATAGTTGCCGTTTGTCAGTGATGGTAGTAGTTACCACTAATTGTAGTGTGTCAGTAGTTGATAGTCGAAAGCTCAAATAGTTGCCGTGTGTCAGTGATGGTAGTAGTTACCACTAATTGTAGTGTGTCAGTAGTTGATAGTCGAAAGCTCAAATAGTTGCCGTGTGTAAGTGATGGTAGTAGTTACCACTAATTGTAGTGTGTCAGTAGTTGATAGTTGAAAGCTCAAATAGTAGGCGTGTTTCAGTAGTGGTGATTGTAACCAGTATTAGTAGTGTGTCAGTAGTTGATAGTCGTAACCTCAAATAGTTGCCGTCTGTAAGTGATGGTAGTAGTTACCACTAATTGTAGTGTGTCAGTAGTTTAAAGTCGTAACCTCAAATGGTAGTAATGTATCAGTTGTGATAATTAATATTTGTAATGCTTTGAAAATTGAAACACTCTTTAACACTATAAAAGCAATTATTTAATAGCCAGTTAGTAAGCCTCTTACTAAAGATATGTCCAGCTAACTGCTTCAAACCATCCGGTACCTTAATATTTACTGTTATACACATATTATACACATTTCTTTTATAAATGTCCTTATAGCACCGAGGTTGATATTATAAGTTCGTATTGTAACTTCAATTCGTGCTTTGAAATATGAAGGAAAACATTTACAAATATTACTAGTTCTCTTCTAAGGTTTACATGTATCTGAGTACCAGGATTTGTTGATCACACGAATCCACCGTATTTGCAACTTAAAAGCCAATATATAAAGGTTGTTTTACCTCAGTACATAATATATGTATTGAAAAAGTCAATTCCTTAGCCTGGCATGAAGCACCACGCCTGTAGTACTGTCGTGACATGCGGAGCTATAATGTATGATAATTAAATTACACATGTCATCTAATTATGAATAAAGACAGCCGCGTGATGGAAGCTGAGATGAGGAGGCTGAGGTTAGCTTAGCGCGGGGGGAACAGCTAACACGTTTTCTGTTTGCTATGTCAGGGCCTCTGACGACGACGCCAGCTGACTCCTCATTAATATAATGTTTAATACATTTAATGACGTCCATTTCACCTCATCGTTTCCACTACAAAAACTGCATCCTTTAACGTAGATCAATTAAACTCATTTGGGACTAATGTGTGGCTTGAAGCTTACTTTGACAATGAAAATATGTGAAATTGTGTGATGATTTATTTAGAACAATAATCAATTCTGTCTCTATATATGATTCTACTGGTGAAGCGAAATTGAACAATTTATTAGAAATAAACCCTTGGCATCGAATAAGTGACCTTAATGAATTTTATGGCGTAAATACCAAGTGACATCAGTCTATGAAAGTTCGTTACAAATCATTTGGTCATGGTTGTCTGGAAGAGATCGCTCTGAGCGATCATTAGGACACTTAATTATCTTGTATCTTTTTTGTATTGTGGTGTTGCAATACAGAGTTTTCTATCTATCCTTCATATAGGTACAATAAGGAGATGGTCGGTCGGAAAACTCAACAATGTTTGATTTTCTGGATTAATGTCTTTTTTAGTTTTGAAGTGTAATAGTAGTGGATTATTAACCCCTAAGTGTTCGTGACAGTGCACGAGTGTAGGCAAAGTGTATAGTTAATGTATGCATTGTGAGTGTGAGTGTAAAATCATGAAACGTATTTTGGTTGTTTGAAAGTTTTAGTAATGCATTCACTACTTTACGTGACTTAGACATGAAAATGATTTTATAACACAATTAGTTTGATGCAACTACATATATATATTTACCTAAATAACATGAAAAATAGCAAATTTTCAAACTCACGGGTTCAGAATGAGTAATGAATGAAACGTAATGAATGGAATGTTGATGCAACTACATATAAATATTTACCTAAATAACATGAGAAATAGCAAATTTTCAAACTCACGGGTTCAGAATGAGTAATGAATGAAACGTAATGAATGGAATGTTGATGCAACTACATATAAATATTTACCTAAATAACATGAGAAATAGCAAATTTTCAAACTCACGGGGAATCAGAATGAGTAATGAATGAAACGTAATGAATGGAATGTTGATGCAACTACATATAACTATTTACCTAAATAACATGAGAAATAGCAAATTTTCAAACTCACGGGTTTAGAATGAGTAATGAATGAAACGTAATGAATGGAATGTTGATGCAGCTACATATAAATATTTACCTAAAACATGAAAAATAGCAAATTTTCAAACTCACGGGTTTAGAATGAGTAATGAATGAAACGTAATGAATGGAATGTTGATGCAACTACATATAAATATTTACCTAAATAACATGAGAAATAGCAAATTTTCAAACTCACGGGTTTAGAATGAGTAATGAATGAAACGTAATGAATGGAATGTTGATGCAGCTACATATAAATATTTACCTAAATAACATGAGAAATAGCAAATTTTCAAACTCACGGGTTCAGAATGAGTAATGAATGGAACATGATGAATGGAATAAGGTGATAGAAGGATAATTAGCAAACACACGAATATTAACATAATACGAATAACGAGTCTATTGATCTGTCAGATACTAATATACTTATGGAACCGTGTAGGATAAAGAAACGAACAGAACTAAAAAGGAAATTTAAATGTAAAGAAATGGTCGAATGAAAAAAGCTAATGAAGCGTGTCAAACATTTTATACTCACTCATAATATATTCAAAAAAATATTGTAATAAATATATTATTAGCTAAGCGAAAAACTTTGGTGTTTCCTGCTTGTTCTCGATAGTGAGGTTATTAATTTTAAAACTAAGCACTAAAGACTTAGAAAATTGATAAATTAATAGTCCACATATGTAACAGCGTTCTTGATGTCAATGTACCAATTGAATGTCAATCAATGATACACTAGCTGCACCACGCAGTTTCACCCGCGTTGTTATGGATCATGATGATGAAAAAGTATCCTATATGTTATCTTAGCGTCTCATCTATCTATATACCAAATTTCATTAAAATCCATTTAGTAGTTTTTGCGTGAAAGAGTAACAAACATACTATATAATTATCCATCCATCCATCCATCCATCCATCCATCCATCCATCCATCCATCCATCCATCCATCCATCCATCCATCGATCTAAACTTTCACATTTATAATATTAGTGGGATAAATGAAAATCTGAACTTGAATTTGAATATAAGCGTTAGTTAAACAAACTCATCTGTTAGTGAAATGTAATATAATAATAACGTTTATTGAAATAGAGAACATTTTACGGAGCATGATTTCATTGGTCCCTAAACTAGGCTTGCTGTTACCTGTATCTTAGGATTCCAATTAATTACATATATTTCTGAAGGAAACTTAAATAGAAATGTTATATATATCAATAAGCTGACAATGGAAATCTCTAGGGGATATTGACTCGATGTAGCGAACACACACATCTATTAACACGCGAGTGTAGTATATGGACCGCACACAGCGGTCGCTCGACCAGTTCCCCCCCGCGCGCCGCCGAATTCAAGCCAAGTTTCACTTTCATGAGAGGCCACAGCGGCGGCGTACAGACGAGGTGGGGTCCGCCTCTTACCACAAAAAATGAGCAACTTTTCCTTTCTCAAAATAACGAACACTTTCACCTGAGCCAAAATCTGCGAGAAAACATTGACTGTGGTCCGCGGAGCTAGCGCTCATTATCATACGACATCAGATAGTTTCACTATCGTTGGCAGCTATGTGTAACACCTGAGATCGCGGGCACCGTCTGCTCTGGGCTAACTACTCATTAGGCATACCCTTAACAACTATATAGTCGACCTTTGCAACGAATTCATACTGAAAACGTAGCAGAAGCATCAAACATAATTAAGACATTTATATTTTTAAATTAGTAGATATATCTGCTAAAGCAACTATCGAAACGCTAGATTTGAGGTTATGCTTTAATAAATTCTTGTAATTTCTAAGGATTATGCACATTTTACTGCAGCCACTATTTTGATATGGGTGATCGGTACCAGTATTATCAACTAAATTGTAGTTCAGTGCACACTAGATAAGTGTTATACGAGTGTACTTTACACTTGGATGATTTAGCGTAATGTTTTTCATAATGATTCTGAAGATCAAGGCGATTTAACAAGCTGTTGGAAACCGAGCACTAATTAAAACTGCATTTCAATAAAAAGGAAGTAATTTATCAAAAGGAATAATCATTTCAAGCAAGACGACCAACGAACGAACCATTATACGCTCGAACTAAGTTGCTATGCAAGAAAAAACTATTCAAGATTTCCGTGAAAAAAGACAAACGTATACATATTCATATTCCACACACGCGTCTGTGTGGAAATCGATCCAAATTTGTTATTATTTCCTATGTTGATAATGAAATATCAACATCGGAAATAATAAGAATGAAAACGAATTTATAGTCTAGTTTAATAACAGTTCACTGCACGGGCGGCTGCTTCTATAGTTTGCAAACGTTTCAAAGCCAGACTTCGCTTAGTAAATAATAGTTATAAGTTACTTTGGAGATCTCTACATCAAGCTGGGTGACCAGCCATACGAAAACAAGTTCACGGCTCTAGAGGTACCTACGGTCGAAATATAACAGTACGTACGTTTGCAAAGGATAGCATTTCATCGCCATGCCTTGGCTCGCCTGTCGCGACTTCATTGGAAAGGCTTGAATGCCATTTGCAACAATGAACACGTTTATAGCTGGCAGAATGGGAGGGGCACGGGGGGAGGGTGAGTGGAGACCGCCTCGTCATCACTTTCTAAACGGACACAAACAGCGCACAGTTCCTACCCAAAAACGATGGACAGCTCTGCCGATACAGTTTGACTCTCTTTGCCGTTGTATAGTGAAATATCGTCCTCAGAACCGTCTCGTACTTGCTTGATCGCATAGTTTCTGATCGGTTATTAAAACAGGATATCATTTTTAATCGACTTCAAAAAAGGACGAGGTTTTTGAGGTACATTCCAATAACTGAAAAGTGTTACGCCTATCTTGAGGTTATCATCATTGACGATAGATGACAATCGATCACATAAGTAGCAAGGGTCACAATGGTAAAAAAATGGTATTCCTCAGCACAAAGAAGATATTAGCCAAAAGTTTAAATATTGATTGTATTTATTGCTATACCTACTGTGAAAAAATCAATCATATAATTATTGCCTGCCAGATTACACTCCCGGTCATATCTTACATGGTACATTGGTCCGTTTATTTTTATCTACTTTGGCTAATAGGGGTTCTCCACATTGAATTGAAAGTATGGACATGCAGATGTTGTGTGTTAACGTATTTCAACACCAGGTGTGTGATCCGGTTAAGCTAGATTGTATGTAAACCAATGTATGAAGAGCTTACACATATGAACGTACAGCATGGTAATGCGGCCTCACTCGGAGTCCAGCCGGCTTGGTTCGCGATAGTGCGCGATTGTGTCGTATAATAACATGCCCGTTTTCATCTGGCGCCCTCACCTGCGCTCAGATGCCTTTAATAGAAATTGAATCACAAAATAATAACAATCGTAATCTTAGCTAGTCGTGGCACACTTTAACACACGTGTTTTTATGGTTTGTATTTTTACTAATAAAATGAAATGGTCTCACATATCGATGCTGAGGTTAACCCTACAATATACGTGCTATTCAAGCTATATACGGAATGAGTCCCCGTGAATCTTTGGAAATTTATTTAAAGAAATCGATATATTTACTTTGCCTTCCTTATATGTATTTGAAAATATAATGCATGTTCGTAAAAATTTACATAAATAATAATAAGTTAAATAGTGATCACCACACTTTTAATACTAGAAATACAAATAGTATAGCTGTACCTAGTTTTAGACTTGCGAAGACTATATAATAATATAAGAATATATAAGTCATTCCTAGGAAATTGTGTGCGTTTTTACAATAAAATCCAAAAACACATAACTGAGCTCACCAATTCAAGTTGACTGTAAAAAAAGTTTGTAAAAAAAAAGCTGATTATAAAGTCCGACATTATATAGAAGATAAAGATACTTGGAATACTCCTCTTTTGGCAAGCTGTCACTCTGCCACCCATAAAATGTAATATTTGTAGTAAAAAAAAAAACGATATTAAAAAATATTTAGTGACACTTCAATTTTTGAACAAATGAACGTCAATTTTTCATTATAATGTACTTTAAAGACTCTACCACCGCGTTCCGAAATATATAGAACCTACCGAGAAGAAGCGGCAAGAAACTCGGGGCCATTCTTTTATATAGATGTTTACAATGTTTCTACTTAGGTACTACAAATATTTTATTAATTTATTGATTCAGGCATTACTTTGCGGAAATCCATTATCAAAAAAGAAACGATATTAAAAAATATTTAGTGACACTTCCGCTGAAAAGCTTTTTCAACGGAAGTGTCACTAAAGTAATGCCTGAATCAATAAATTAATAAAATATTTGTAGTACCTAAGTAGAAACATTGTAAACATCTATATAAAAGAATGGCCCCGAGTTTCTTGCCGCTTCTTCTCGGTAGGTTCTATATATTTCGGAACGCGGTGGTAGTCTTTAAAGTACATTATAATGAAAAGTTGACGTTCATAAGTGCGTCTTTGATGCCTAAATTTTATAAATGATTTTGACTTTGACTTTGAATACACAGTCAGTGTCAGCAAGTTCATTGTCATCGATATGAGCCGAAGATGCAAGTAGGTGCTTGTTCGTTACAGTTGCAGCCACCAGCATGCCACCCATGGCTTAGCCCTTCCTATACCAAACAAAAGATTTATGAACGAAATGCACGTAAATTAACATAATTACGCAAAGCGTTTATACTGTAAATTTGATAAGAGACTTTAATGGTTTTTCGCCCATCAATGTTGAAATATTTTGTCTTTAGTCATGAATAGTTACAATATTATATTAACACTTTCAGTGTTTTTGGGACCACGATCGATGTAAAGTGTATGAAATATCCAGGTTAAAACATAGGCAATTCATTCCTTTTATATAATCCTATGTTTCAAATTTGTTTCGTATTGACTGAGAAGGAAGATTAATTTATGTTGCAAGATAACTAAATCACTTGCCTAAAGGATATTTCCCTTATTAATTAAAATTTTAATTTACGACAACGAATTAAAAAAGGTTATTACGTATTCTTTCATATTCTCTTGCAAGTTCTCCTTAAGTTTGTTCTATTTTATTATCAAATTTTTTGGTCTGAAAAGAGTTGAAAGTATAGAAAGTGTTTTGTGAGTAAAAAGTACATCCTAGTATAAAGTATTTAACTTCTTTAAAAATAATGAATTATTTTATATTTCTGTAAAATAAAGGTTAGCCACCAATGCAACAAGAAACCAAAAGTTTAATAACCTGACTGCGAAAATAATATTTTGATTTTTGTATTTCAAATTGAGAGTGACACTCACGCCATCAAGAAGAATCTAATGACATATAATTTATCAAAATCGGTTGAGCCATTGGGTAGCTACGAGTGGACATAGGATCGAGCATACATCCAGGTCAAACAAAGCCCCCTTTCTGACTTCGTCGCATTTGGGTAGAAAAGCCATTTCTGTAATGTGAGGTGGCTTACTGAGGAATGCAAAAGCTTACGCACGCTTTACAGCTATGTAAATGACCGCTTTAAAAATAATGACCTCGAACCAAATATACTTATGTATAATACAAGTGACATAATTTTTTTATGTCAATCAAAAGATGTTAAGCATCACGTTTACCCATATCAGTTCCGTGCATTTCATGTTTTCGAACTAGAAGAGGTCAAATCATAGCATTGCGATTCAGTGCGCTCGTCATCCTGAGATTTATAGTGTTAAATATTCATTGCCCTTCAACGAAACACAGTCAAGTTTGCACACTACTACTTCACGGTTGAATAACTGGTAAATATGTCGTACGGGAAGCAGAAGTCAAAATCATTTATTCAATTTAGGCATCAAAGACGCACTTATGAACGTAAATTATTTATTATAATGTACTTAAAAAAAACTCTACCGCCGCGTTCCTAAATATATAGAGCCTACCGGACTCCGGAAACTCGGGGCTATTCTTTTTATATAGATGTTTACAATGTTTCTACTTAGGTACTACAAATATTACATTTTATGGGTGGCAGAGTGACAGCTTGCCAAAAGTGGAGTATTCCAAGCATCTTTATCTTCTATATAATGTCGGACTTTATAATCAGCTTTTTTTATTAAAACGTTTTTTACAGTCAACTTGAATTGGTGAGCTCAGTTATGTGTTTTGGGATTTTATTGTAAAAGCGCACACAATTTCCTAGGAATGACTTATATTAGTCTTCGCAAGTCTAAAACTAGGTACAGCTATCCTATTTGTATGTCTAGTATTAAAAGTGTGGTGATCATTATTTAATATATTTTCAAATACATGTAAGGAAGGCAAAGTAAATATATCGATTTCTTTAAATAAATCTCTTAAAGATTCAGACAGACTCTGCAAAAGTCTTTACTACAAATCCTGTTGGTCTGGATGGTGGAAAAAGAGAGGTTTTAAGTATAACCTACAGCGGGCAGAATCGCGTACATTATGAAAGCGAACGGCGACCTTGACAGTCACTCTGTAAACATGAGCCGCTATCGCGAGGTGCAAATACTTTCTCTCGCGATGCCGTTTCAACTGCTTTGTATTTGGAAGGCGAGAGGTGACCACCGACGCTACAACTAGGTCGCGGATTGCGGATTCGCGCCTGCTACTCGTTCGGTGATCAGGGGGCCCATTCCACTAACTCAATTGCAATCAAACTGTAGTTGAACGGTGATTTTATACGTTTTCTTATTCTGCTATTGAAAAACAGTCGTCCAGCTGCAGTTGTTTCTGTAGACGCCAGCAATCGGTTTGTAGTCATTCTGCTAACTCGATAGATCATGAACACGACGTTAACTCATATTCATATATAGTAGCGTTTAATGTATATTTATACTAATATTTCCGTTTTTGTATGTTTGTAACAAGTACATTTTGAAAAAAATAATACCGACTTCCATTCTATTCAGTTATTGGAGTTTAACTCAAAAACTACTCGACCGAATTGGATGAATGATATTAAATGGGACCCACACGGGAAGCACCAGCTTTCAAACATAAAATAATTTTGTGAATCGGTTTACCCTGTCGAAAGTTATGAGGTTATAAAACATTAAAAAAAATTCAGTTGAATTGAGTACCTCTATCCTCCTCCTTTTTGGAAGACGGTAGAAAAACTACTGGACCGATTTCAAATATATATGTACAGTCCCACCATCTTATCTGTTCCGATGACAGCGTCGCTAGTAGAGAATTTGGTATTGCAACCTAAGAAATTCACCAAGAGAAAAGAGAGATTCAAAACATAGGGCAGTCTTTCAAGAACCACTCTTTAATCTGTAAACTCTGCAATAATCCTACTAATATTATAAACATGAAAGTAAGTAGGTATGTATGGATGGATGTATACTATAGTTCCAATTTTACCTACCTGAACAGATCATTTGGTGACACTATAAAGATATGTTCATGACTTTAGCCTGCCACTCCATGTGATTTTTGACAAAAGTTAAAATCAACTCCGGAAATTTTAGAGTTTGTCCATGTGATTTATATTACAGTGGCACGAAGACGGATTCTCCTCAGTCAATATATTGGCTTCAATAACATGTCTGAATACAAATTTTCACAACTATAACATATAAAACCATATAAATTTCATCCCCTATTTTACCCCTTTAGGTCATCTCTATCAAAAACTATTAAGAAACACTATTTTATAATTTAAATGAAATATCTATATACCAATTGTAACACTTATAAGTTCAAAAGAAAATATTTTTCTATACAAAGTTTCGTCCCACTTTTCGCCCCCCAGTCATTCCCGTTAAAAAATATTATGGTACACTATTTTTCATTTTAAATGAACTATCTAAATACAAACTTTCACACCTCAAAAACAAACGACTTTCATACAAACGTTTTTACCCATTTTTACCCCCTTAGGTGATGAATTTCGAAAAACCCTATCTTAGTAAACAGAGGTGTACCGCCACCACCTAAGGGGGTATCATACCCGCCACCAAGTGACCCCTAATCACTGTGACCAAGTTTCTACGACTAGCGGTTAAGGCTGTGAGTTGTGTGTCAGTCAGGACTTTGATTCTTATATGTATTGATTGATTATAAAATCAGTTTATAAATAAGTTTGTTAGGCATAAGCCTATGCTATAGCGGACAGCCTGGAGACGAGGATACATTAGGAATCGAATCATTTTCGGCGAAATTTTTCCCTGTAAAATATTCATATTCTGAAAATGATGGCAATAAAAGTTAATCTGAGTATGGTGGATGATGGAAAGTTTCCAGTCGTAACTCCAGTAGCTTGGAGATGGCTCGTTGTGCGCACGAGCGCTGTACTGATGAAGCGACGAGAATAATTGACAAGTGTCGTTTGTCAACGAGCTTGTCCATCATCATTTGCAATACAGTATACCTCTACAGTAATTTTTGTGTCAGATCTCAATATGCTATGATGAATAACGCAGGCACAATACATTCACAAGCGGTTTTTTTCTCCATTTGAGTTTCAAACATGATCTAGTTTGGACATGAAGGCAACTTTCAAAGCCATTTCGTTGTTATTAAGTTCATACGGTATCCACTATTCGAACTTTTTTATTTTCTCAATAAGACGTAAATGAATCAGTAAACTAGTTTCGTTTTCTCACAAGTCTGCTGCTAATGAAAATATGCGACGTACTTTGAGATGGATCTGTCACCATTACGGCTTTCAATTTCGTATCTTGTCGGCCACGTGGCTCATTCTTGAGATCAAAGTTTCTAGAATAGAAGCGATGGCATGTCCACAATACACTCACAAGCAGCGTCTTTTGTTACATTTTGCGTTTGGGATATGGTTTGCATGTCTCCCCTGTGTCCCACCAGTGCAACGGACGTTTCAATTCATCACAAGTGACAATCCGGTTCAGGATCCCCTCATTTGTGTGTCTGTTCAACAAGTTAAGGCAAGCGTTCGTTGCGATTTTGTTTTTGTGTCGATTGAGTTCATACGGTACCTAGTTCTCGATGATTTTATCTTTCCAGTTAGAAGTACATGAATGAGCATCGTTTTGTCACGTACGTTGAAAGCTGCTGTTACTCGTAATTCCCATATGGTTTGAGATGAATCTGCTACACTATGGTGTTTCATCGTAATGGACAATAGCAAATGGCAATTCATTGTTATCTTTCGTCTCTAATCAGCCACGAGGCTCATTGTTAAGATAAAAAGTCAGTCATTGGGGCTTGCCGGTAAAAGTGAAAACTAAGTAACTTGCTAACTAACTATGCGTTCGGTGATGATGACGCGAGTTCCGTGATTTTTATTCACCCAAATAGTGCTCAACGCGCCTTAAGAAGTTTTCACTTCAAAAAATGCAGGACGGAAGTGATGAAACCATAATCGCATCGTGCGTTTACTTACAGTACCCGGTTTATAACCTCGATATTATGATATGAGTCATAAAACCCCCCACTGATTCCAGTTGCTACATTGTCCTTACCACCCTAACATACTTGCGCATTATTGCATCGTGGCAGAATATCTAGCACTGCGGTGGTACCAACCAAGACGTCTTCTGGTACAAGAGGCCTACCAACTAGTAAGTCAGGTTTTCCCTGCCACTTACGCACTTACGATGGCTAAGCGAAGATTCTTTAAGCTTAAGAATCTTCGTTTAAAGCCCTTCAAGGAAAAAATGTGTTCAGCTATATAAGAAGTAATGGCTAGCTTGGAGTGCTTTTAAACGATAGATATTTTAATATAACGAATCAAAAACCTTTGGCGATATTATTATAATATACGATATTGCAATAAGCTATTGTATATCATCAAATTTGATTTTTATAGTGTTAGTAACTATGAAACATACATATCAGTTAACATTTATCAATGTTTAGGAGTAACATTAAAGCCCTATAATTTTATTTGCGAACATACAAACCTAACTGCTGAAGGGTTTGCACAAGAAACCTTGCATTGTTTAATTAAAACAAATTCTTTGTAGGTTAACAAGTACATAATATAGTGATGTTAAGCATAATTCATATCTCCGCATTTATTAATAACAAGCGACTGCCCGCGACTTCGTTTGCGTAGTAGGCTCGGCGTTCGGCCTCGCCATAACTTCTCCCAACTTTTCATGGTTTTTATTTCCTAAGAACCTTCTCCTGACAATAATTAACACAACAAAAAATGGATTAGCAAAATTGTTCATTCCGTTCTCAAGTTATAGTGTAACCAGGAGAAATAGGGGTTCATTTTATATAAATAGATAGATAGAAGGATATAATAGGTATTTTAATAAGATTTTCTTTATTCTAATAGTCGGTTTAGATATTAAATAAAACCACTTATAAATATTCGTATCATCATACTACCATTTATAAATGTGAAAATTTGGATGTATATATTTGGATTAAATCCGGAGTGGATATAGATTGCATCAGGGAACACTGACTCGACTAGCAGTTCCCGAGGTGTCGCGACAACGTTATTCGCGAACGAAGTCGCGAGCGAGTACAAGTGCTTCATACATGAAAAATTTGGACAAATTACTCGTGATATCACAAAACAATAATTCACACATTTTATATACAATATATTTTTATTACTATCATGGTCAATTTCACAAGTGTAAGAGTCAGGATGACAATAAAATAAAATAAACTAATTAACGTAGGTTAACTTTTGTCGTATATTTTAAAAATATCTCACAAATATTTAAGCTATATTCTTTACAACTGAAAAACGGCGGGCTAAATGTACTGCTTTCTCAACCTGTTGTCAGTTGTATACCAAGAGTCGTTTTCTTACTTATTTGCAGGCACACATTTCTAACATACAGTTTATACTTTTAAATAGCATCATAGTATATTATATTTAAGTACATTTATTAGTACTAATATTGTAAATATACAAAGATTAAAAAGAGACACAAAATGTAGTAAACCATTAATTGAGGTAAAAGTGCCCAGAATGTTGGCTGCATTTCCACGTTGAATAGCTAAGCTATTTTTTGTGCAAAATATGAGCCAGCATTCTTCTCACCTGACGCTTCAAACGTTTGGCCAAGTCCCTGAATATTTCTTATGCGCCTAGACCCCTTGGACCTAAAGTTTCTACCTCTTCTTTTTCGTTTTATTGTACTTAAATACTTAATTTAGTATTTCTACAATAAATATTTTGCTACATTTCCGGAACGATTAGCTAGTCACAAAATATAGTCTTATGTTAAATTCAGAAAGAAAGTCAAGAATTTGCTACTTAAGAATAGAAACGGCATAGACTATTTTTGTTTATAAATTGAAATCTTATGATTTCTAACACAAGAGTTAACTTTAAAACGGGATGTGTACCGTGTATCAAAGACATATTAAAGCATATGCCATTGAAAAGCAATTACAATCGCAACTGCACGCGGTCATCACTGGAGTGGTAATAAATGTGTACCCGGAAGCAGCGCGTGAGACGGAGCACTGGGCCACGTGTAATATAAGTGTAGTTGGATTGCACTCCCGGTCGTTGTCGTGTCGCTTCGTCTCGGCTACGGCGCAATAAAACTCTGCACCACGATGTCAAACCTCTTCACCTTGCTACCTCACAATTGTTCTATCTCAAGCCCAGAGCACCACTTCCACTGAGTGGATCCAAGTGGATGATTCTACCGAGGAAGCAGTTCTTTGTCGTGATGATTAGTGAACAATTTTAAATTGTAATGATTATCAGCCAGTTGCAGAAACGATATTTAACTTTTAAAGACGTCATTAAATCTTAATCCGACATTAAATCGTTCCACAAACGGAAATTCTGTCAAATTTTTTACTTAAAATTTATCTACAGAATCGTCAAATTGTCCTTTATCGTGTTGCACAAAAAATTAGAGCCTATTAGTGCTTAAATGAACTTTAAATTGACAGATCAGGGATTAAAACTTAATTGGTCAACAATCATCCATTATACCGACTTTAGTATATTTTCGAATACAATTTTGCAATAATATAGCTTTATCAAGACTTTTATCAGTGTCCCATGCAGAAGTGTACGTTCCCCGCCTCCAAATCTCAGCCAGAATAACATAAATATTTATAAAACAGTAGTGAACAGTTCGTATCACTTACCAAATTTGCAAAGATGCAATTCTGCAAATCAAATATATTACTGATTTGGAACCAATAACCAAAAAATATAATATAAGCCATGAATGATTGATAAAGTGTAATTTGATACTCGTTTTTAACAGTTTTTTTTAAGTTTTTCCCATATCACAAGTTTATCACCACAAACAAAACTCTAGTCCAGTCAACGAATCCATACGAAAGATAAAAATCATTCATTATTTGACACCTGCTTGATAATGACAAGCCAAACATGTAGTTTGTGTTTTGTTACTGCAACATTACGTATGTTGCAGTAACAAAGTGTCTTATAGTCTGTGACTGCAATGATATTTTAAAAGTTTTATACACATTTTGGATAATAGCTTAATCAAAACGCTAATGTTCACTCCTAAGAAGGTTGTATCTGTTCGTTGTTTATTAAAATATTAATTTTAAAAAATATTTTGGCAACATTGTGTTAAGCCGAAAGGATCATTATGTTACCTTTGTCTTTTGTTCAACTCCATTAAAATAATGGTTTAATTAGCACTAAAACTGGATTAACTAACGGACTGCTAATGAAGAGCTTCTGCAACTGGCTGATAACTTTATTTAAACATAATTCTAAGAGCCACATACTCGACGTCTCGTAACAATACGTTTAGCGCGAAACTAAATTAAAAAACGCTGACAGAATAATTGTCAAATTAAAACTCAAATGATTTATTTGTGATACACAGGTAAGACAGGATCTTAAATAGATTATTGTAGATTATTGTTTCAAATACTTTAACGCTAATAGAAACTACTGAATCTCTTGCAAGAAGTAAATTAAAGGGTTGAACTTATTATCTACCCAGAGATTTAAATTTGAATGTTATTTTATTATCAATTAATACTGATTGGGATTATCTTAATGAAATGAATAATTATACAATATTTGTCTTACTTTATTGTAATCCCTGCAGAATTAATTAGTTTTTATGTAGCGTATCTTAATTGCCGGAGCACTTAATAACTTACAATCGATGATAATAATAATATTAATTAAGTTTATAACTTCAGTTAGTAGTTTATAACTACTTTCAGTTTTAAAGCTAATTTAGAGAGCTTTCAAAGATTTTTGACACTTAGATATTATGTGACCGTAACAGCGCTTAGTCGATAATTTTGAACTTAATCATATGCTAATCATATGTTTCAGTAATGGAGCAATGAACGAGGGAGAGGGCTATGCTTGGGGTTTCCCTGTGTGTGTCCCTGTGGGTGTGATAAGATCATAAATGATGAGATCCGTAGGAGTACTAAGGTCAACGACATAGCTCTCAAAATTAGCAAGTTGAAGTGGCAAAGGCCAGGCCACATCGCTCGCAGAACCGATAACTGATGGGGAAGAAAGTTGTCGAGTGGCGACCACGCACCGGAAGACGAAGGTAGTGTAGGCCGCCCACCACTAGGTGGACCGACGACCTCGTCAAAACCGCGGGGAATCGCTGGATGCAGGAACCGAGTAGCCGGTCCTGTGGCGTTCTATGGGGGAGACCTATGTTCAGTAGTGGACGTCTTGAGGCTGATGATGATGATGATGATGATATTTTTTTGTTTAATAACTTTATCAATTGCAATGATTGTATGTAGATTAGATTAGGTGTTACATATGCTTACAAGTGAATAGAAACGAAGCGTATCTTGCGGAACTAACTTAGTCATTGTAAACTGTTAAACTAGATTAGAAAGGTATGCGGCATTTTCATATTCCCTGTAGGGTAATATTTAATGGAAAATATATCCGTATGCAAGACCGACTACCGCCATCTTACGGGATAGCGCCAAACTACTACGGTTGGAGACTAACTTATCTAGTAAGAGGCGACGCCGCAATATGCACTGGCGCTGTTATTAAGACCGAAAAATTACTTTAAAAACAAAGAGACGCCACATAATACATAAAAAGTATTCGCTCACAACTTCGTTCGCGTGAAATAAGGTTATCGGTTTCCCTAGGGAACTATACGTTGAATTTACAACTTAACTCTAATAATAAAAAAATATTATATTGTCATGTTCTATTACACTATTACATTTATTTTAGTTGGCCGGCACTTTAAAAATTAGCTCAAAAATGTATGGCGGCTGGGGTATCTCTTTTATTTTAATATATCTAGTGTCTATGGTAGTAAGTTCTGTCTTTGCCCTTTGGTATTGTCGCTGCCTACTTCCTCTTCCTGAAATACATGGCGTTTTACTTGTGTGCCCGGTGTGGCGAAAAAGCTAATAAAATAGAAGTCAAGGCTCAAACTCTTGTTCCTTCTTCTCTTGCTTTCTCCAAAACAACGCGCGTTGCACGCCTTGTGCCACAAAACACGTAATATTTACTTAAAAGAAGCAATCTTTAATTATATCACTGATATGTTTTGAGTATGTATGCAGTAACCTAGTGACCCGAATAGATGTGAATAGTCAAGTCTATACTGGTCTATTCAGTAAACAATAATTCGCTAATTTGTTTGTACCAATTCTATCACGCGCTAGTCTTCATAAAGTATATCGTCACAACTGCAGCTACCTGAAGCACAATTAGATAGATGGAGGATCTCTTTTACTCTCCAGCATCCCATTCAGAGCACTATTAAGTAGAAATATCCCATTTGTATAATAATTGGAAGACAAGGATGCTTGGAATACTCCACTTCTGTCAAGTGGTCATCTACCACTTGTAAAATGTAATATTAATAGTACCTAAGTAGAAACATTGTAAAAATCTATATGAAAAGAATGACCCCGAGTTCCTTGACGCTTCTTCTCGGTAGGCTCTATATATTTTGGAACGCGGCCGTAGAGTCTTTAAAGTACATTATAATGAATTTGAAGTTCATAAGTCTTTGATACCTAAATTGAATAAATGACTTTGACTTTGGTTTTTGATATAAAGTTATTTAATCAAACGAAACGCACTGAAGATGCGCGTAAAAAAAAACTGGCTTAATATGATAGTTATTATAAATGCTATTCGTTTATATTTTTGTTTAACTCAATTAAGTAACGAAACAGCCAGGCTGCACGCTTGATGGTAAGAATAACAATCGCAGTGACACCCAGTGCTTAGAACTGCAGTTTTGCGTAGCACTGCACTGTGCCCGTCACCCCGATCACTCATGGACTTCAAATACTAGTCCCCATCGCGTATCGAGGCGGTAATTCTCGGTCCGGCTGTTGTTAAAGTCAGCCGTTATCGTCTGGTTCTGCAATAATTACCTACAACACAAAGTTATTGGCTACGAAGAAATAATGTCGTTAGTGGAATATTTTTTCGCCCAATAATGTCCCTTGTTACAGTGCTCTTCACATTGTAACACAGTAGTGCATATGCAGTATTGCTTTGCGATAGAGTATCCGTGTGTATTTTTTATGTGATTAATCCTTCCTATACCGTGATAAATAAAACAAGATGTATGAATGAAACTGACGTATATGATCGTCTCTGGAACGCAAAGGGTTAAGATAAGGTATAGGCACGAGGCCCACTTGGTGCTAAGTGGTAGCTTCTGCCTATAACAGATGCATTTAGACACATATGACGAACTGCACTGCGCCCGTAACCCTGCGACATTAAGTCGTTAAGTCTCATGTGCCTGTAATCGCCCGCAACCTTCGAACCAGAACACAGTATTAAGAACATTACAGCTTGTCGGTAAGAACAGGTTTAATGACAAACTCGATCACTACAAAATGTTTGTTACCACCAAAGCGCTGATATAGTACGATGGATGGGGATGACATTTAGAATAAAGATGGACATTGACTGAACCGGTAGTTCCCAAAAATTTGTATATACTATATACCACTCCTTATTAACTCGTTGCTGCAACTATTAATTAAATACGTTGATGACTTTAATTATAATGTGTTCATGACTCCCGTGACAAGGCGGCTGTGTAAATACGTAAATATTTTTATTAAAGGTCTTTTATTAAATACTTTTTATTTTGTGCTCTAATGCGAACTCCAAGCATTGCACTCGAGCATGACAGGATATTATTTTGACATTATTGTAAATTGGTATAGTAGGTCCTAGTAGGACTATACGAGACATAGTAAATGAGGCGGGACTTCCGCGTTTTGAAAAATAAGCGGCTAGATGGCAAATTACCCAAGATATAAGTAATATTAGTAAGCATTGCGACAATGATGTTATAACATCAATTAAATTTCAACGTATACGTTAGCAGAAAATAAAATATACTGAATATATACAAATCAATTCAAAATCATTTATTATGTATAGGTTTGTGGGAGCACTTACAAAGTGCCATTTTACATTAATTTTTTTCTTAAATCTACAAACGGATCGGAACGCGACCACGACTGAGAAGATCCGGCAAGAAACTGAGACACTTGCTGATGCGTTTATCCCAAAGAGCATATTTAGTAAAGAGTGCAGTGACTCGTTCGTTCGCGTTGATGATCAATAAACATTGTAGCATTCATGACGTATTTGAACCTTTGTGGGTTGAAGAGCCGTGGGGAACAGATGACACCGAATTTAACAAAGACCGTTACAATCTATAGAACCAATTTTAATATTTACACTTATCATATATTCTAATAATTGAAAATATTTTTAACCTTGCCACCCACGCAGCGATGAACCTTCCGGTCACAAAATCATTTTGTGTAGGACGCAATTCATATTTTCAAAATCAAAATACCTTCTGGCAAAAATGAATGTAATAGAGACAAGGAACACGAATCGTCATTTATATTCTAATAGAGACGGGGCTTGACTTGACAAGATAACGAGAACAATCCGAATATTGCCTATTGAGGAAGACACGCGAGTTGCGGGTCACGTGTACTTCGGACTCCCCTCCCCCTTCTTTTGGTACGTACTTGTATCAAGTGGGGTCAGAACAATATTATATATCTGTACGCTAAAATATTACCAAGTACAAATAAAAAGAGAAAAAGCGAACAATCTCAACTTTGGTACAGCAGAGTTGTATGTAATAAGGTTAGTAGTTTCTCTGTCCCACCCGTTGTTTTGTTGAAATCTGTGCGGTGATTTCATACAAGACTTTGAGAAAGAATATCTTAACTGGTGGTGATGACATATTATATATAACGATGTTAATGAATACATTAACAAAACCTTTTTATATGTGATGATGATATACCTTTTTAATGAATTGATTATTTAAATGTATCGTAATGGTTATGATTTTGATTAATTATTTTGTTATTATTCTATATTATATTATTAATTTTGTTATTATTTTAAAATGTATTATTTTGATCTAATTTAAATGTAATTTTTGACTTGTAAATTGTATTTACTAATAAATTGATTATACTGATTATACTGATTATGATTATACTGATTATACTGGTACTTATCAAGATGAATATTTACTACTTAAGTATTTTTAAGAAGTTAATAAGGAGTCGTCCATTAATGAAAATAAAATCACTTGGAAATCTATTTGGAATAGTAAAACCTTGTCTAACATTTAAATAAATTTAAAAAGTTTATTTTTTTTAAATAATGTTGAAAAATTATTAAAATCTTGTATTAATAAAGGCACGGACCTTATGTCTGTGGACCTAGCACCTACTAAAAAAGATGAATATTTGTAGAAGGATATTAACACCAAGAGTATCACCAGATTGGCACCACCTAAAGATGTATCACACGCAGGACTCGCTTCACGGTATCCGCCTTAAAATGTAGATAGTGATTCTTCAAAATATCGTGTTTTAATGTACCTAACAGCGTGTTAATCCTTTGCGTCCTTATACGTACTTATACGTCAGTTTCATTCATAAATATTTTGTTTTAGTTATCATGATAAGTATTCATATACACCCAAATTTTACATAAATAGTATACTAGTTGCACCCGGTGGATTCACCCGGGTGATCAATGATGTTAATGAAAAGTGTCCTTTGTGCTATTCCAGCGCTTCATATATGTACATGCCACCAAAATTAATGTTATGAAAGCGCTGCTGTATACATACGTAGTTTAATTTAAATTGGCTCAGCCGTTTGAACTTGCCGAAGTAACATACATTCAAACACACTCTCAATCTTTCGTTTTTTCATTAGTGTGAATGCACTTATGTGTAGCTCTATGCATCATAATCTTTTACAGAAGTACAATATTTGAAATGTTCAGCTGAATTTCTACATTTCTTTTTTTTATGAATATGTTTCCAAAAATATGTTAGTCGACCGACGGGCGCATAAGGATATGAAATTTTTGATGATGGCACAGCATTTCTCATTGCTGAACGGGTGATAATACTGTGTTACTGAACATTATACCCTCAGCTGTTGTTAACCAGGATAGATTTTTTAGTATCCCTGTTTCTTGAAGGCTAAGGAATGTTTTTTATTGCTAAAGAAAGAATCTAGTTTATTTTCCGATATTTTAATTTGTTTGATAACATATTTTTCTTTCTATAACGAGTTTCCTTTGAGAAATATATAACCTATACATTTAAACACCTAAGGTTAAATTTTATCACAAGTACCTACTATATTATTGATTGAAGTATGAATAACACAAATAAATCAATTATGGTAAAAAATCGAATCCTACAAATATATTGCAACTAGTTTAGTCAAAAGCAAAGGAAATCTAACTTTTAGCTCTAAATTTTAGTGCGATTCCTGAGGCTTATTTTTCTGTTTGAATTAAATTTGTTACATTTTTGCAATAAAGATTACCGATTACGCTAAAATATTGTAGACTAGCGACTGCCCGCGACTTCGTTTGCGTAGTAGGCTCGGCCTTTGGCCTCGCCATAACCTCCCATCTTTTCTTGGTTTTTCTTTCATAAAAGCTTTCTTCTGACAATTATTAAGAAAACAAAATAGAATTATCGAGATTATTTCATCCGTTCTTAAGTTATAGCGTGTCCAGAATAGGGGTTCATTATATATATATATATATATAGATATATTATTAATTTATACTGTTTATATACCAAATACACAATAATGTATTTTATTATCCTTATTAAATATTACTGTGGGGCAGCCTTATTGCGTGCAAGCGATCCAGCGGACCGCGCCTAGTTGCTACGTAATGTCGGACCCCCGAAAATATTATCTTTAGCAATAATACGCAAACATATGTAAAACAAAAATCTATAACAATAAGAGTTACTTATTCCTGTATAGACTGTACAATTTTTAGATGTCTAGACCAGATAACTCTTGAAATACAATAACAATTCTTTCAGATCCTTTCATATGTGTAGGTATAGTCTCAGAAGAGTTTTACTTTCAACAAGTGTTTCTTATTTATTCAAACCTATTTATATTTAAGGAAAAACATAAATATGAAATGAGAGCCAAGTTCAATATATGCCTCGGTGGTTAATTTCAACGACAAAAAAAGTGAGATCTAAATAAGTTCCAAGTTCAATGGACCGTCCTGATATTTATGTTTAACAACATAAAATATTTATAACACCTTAAACTATCATTTCTTCACATAACTTAGGATAATATATTGAAACCAAAGATCGGACTTGTCTACTAGCTACTATTTTGACAGATTCCCGTTATTTAACTTTCTCTACTCGAGTTCTACGAAGTGCTACGAAAGTAAAAAAACAAAAGACATCGATGGCTACGAAGAGTGTTATCCACATATGTTATGGCACTTTACATGGCTTTTCATGTTCGCTATTGGGTGTTTGTTGTATTGGGCAAAATAAATGCCGTTTATGCAAACGTGCAAAAATAGGCAAATACGACACAACACAAATATTTGCCCCAGGTAGGAATACTTTACCGGCACCGGCCTTATTGTCAACTTGAATGAGAATGAACTGTCACTTCATTCTCATTCCCATTGCTGGTTCCAGCACGGCATTGCACGGTTTCGCCTAGAATGGGATTCAAATGTCAAAATGAAGCCCCTTTCCATTCTCCATAAAGATACCCCGCGTTTTGAAGGCAGAGTGAATACCAACTGATCTGATAGAGCCTCTTTTAATATATTAGATACATTAGGCATTATACAATAAAGTAGTAGGTAAACCTTTGGAAATCTCCGACTACTGACTCTGACTAACTAGTTAAAAAAACTGCTTTACGTTTTAAATGTGATTTTATTAACAAGCTAATGGGAAACAACTTGATTGTATTGAAGTTTTCAAAGTAATAACTTGTTTTGTTACGAAGTGATGGAACGTGCAAGCTTGGTGGATGGAACTTGCCAGTCTTCGCCTATTATTATGACGATATTGTAAGCAGTTTCTTATTAATAAATATAAAATAAACAATTTTGCAATCACGATATCACGCTGTATGTATATAGCAAAGTTTCAGTCCATTACGTTTCCTTTGCTGAGACTTGTGACTTCTTCCCAAAGAAGCCCCAGTGTAGAAAGTTGCAAGATGAAAACGTGCCAACACTGAATGGAAAGAAGCATACTCAACATAAAATTAAAAGACAAAATTAGGTTAAAAACAATCAGAAAACAAACCAAGATTATAGATATATAATACCAAATCAAACAACTGAAATGGAAAAGGGCAGCCGTGCAATTTTCTAAGAGCAAACATCGTTGCATTTTTGACAACATCCGTGAAACAAATGACGAGATGACAAGAAACGTTAGAAAAACTACCTTGTGTACAAGGGCGATATCTCAAAGTATATGATATCAGTGAGCTAGTCGACGAGCGCATCGACGAATCATTAGAGAATATCACGGCTGGACACCTAACAAGAAGTAAGACAGAAAAGTGGATGAACGAAGTGACGGAATGGTGCCCTTGATATAAAAAGAGAAATAAAGGCAGGCAGCATCGAATATGGGAGGACGATATCAAGGAGTGTAGGTGACTTACATCCTTTTACGTACATTACATTAATTAACCTATTGAATAAATATGTATGTGTAATGTGTGTTGGTGTAATGTAGGTAAATAGATATAAAATATAATATTGTGTCTTATGTTATATAAAATATGTATAGTTAGTTCACTAGGTTAATTAATATAATGTAGGTAAAAGTATGTAAGTCACCTACAAGGAGGTAGCAGGACCATGCTGGATGAGGATAGCAAGGGATAGATCGTTATGATAGATCGACCATAGAGCAAGACAATCACGAAGCCGGTGTCTAATACAAATAATAACATTTAATTACATTGATTTCATATTAGTAGTACATAAATAGGTAGTTATAAAATGAAATGAAATATATAAGATTGTTAATAAAGGCTTTTATTATTATTTAATATTATAATTATTACAGTGGTCAATCCCAGTGTAGGAAGGCCTAATATCTCCGAAAGAGCCTATTATAACTACTGTAGTCCTAAGTGGTAGTATTAGTTATCAGTAGTCTTTCTCTCTGTAAACTATTTTATTGGCATATTGTACATGTATGACGTAAGGAATACTCTCTGGTCGCTTCCTCATGACTGAGGATCGTGGTCATCGGTGGATGTGATGGTTACACCGAGATCGTATGATCTGCTTCTGTCGGTGTATTTGCATCGCGTCTCTGCCATGCCATACTCTAACGATTCGTCGACGAGCTCACCGATGTCAAATACTTTATGAGATATCGCCCTTGTACACAAGGTTGGTTTTCTAACATTTCTTGTCATCTCGTCATTTGTTTCACGGATGTTGTCAAAGACGCAACGATGTTTGCTCTTAGAGAATCACACGGCTGACAACTGAGCAAAGCTCGATTGAGGAAGGATCTTTCAATTGGTCGCTCCATCTGGTTGGAGTCCCTCGCGGGCTCTTTTGCCCTCCGTATTCCCCACCACGTAAGTCTTTCACGGCTCTCGTTACCTCTTCTAACTATTTGAGTCATTAGTAGTATTGAAAATGTAAACGAACCTTTATTAATGCTCGTCCTTATACGTGATGATTGAATATGGATATGTTTTGTTTATAAGGAGTCTCGTGCGTTTCTTAATTTGCTTTTTCTCCAGTTAACTATGTTAGTTAGTATAGTTATAGTTGCATCAAGTGAAATTGCTGTTCACAAATAATGAATCGAATTACTAACGTAGTCAGCTATTGGCACGGAAACTAAGTTACCTTACGGGTACGGTTCCGACCCATAGAGGTTGGAATCTGGGCTCCCTCCATTTTCAAGGTATACATTGATAAACTAATTAAGGCACTCAGCGGGCAGCTAATTTCAATAATAATCATTTACGCTACGCGGAAGAACTCAATGACGATCTTTTTGAAAAGGAGACACACGGGAAGCACCAGCTTTCAACCAAAAAAATAATTTTGAGAATCGGTTCATCCAGTCGAAAGTTGTGAGTAACAAACATAAAAAATACAGTCGAATTTAGTACCTCTTCCTTTTTTGAAGTCGTTAGAAAAGGGTTCTCTTTCTTAACATTTTAACCAGCAACTTTATCTGGCTGCAACATATAACATAAAGGTTATCAATACGTTATGTAAGGAAACTTAAACACACTTATTTAATTATTGTTATTATATTTACGAGTACATATTGTATTGTGTTGTTATTTAGTTTATAGATGCGACGCGACTCGAAAATTCTTTATAGAATTAGGTTTGCCGACTTTAGTTTTGGAAAATCTGTTGTGTTAAAATCACAAGCAAAATCGGTGTCATTGTTATTTAAATTACAATTTTCTTGATTGTTTTTTTTTTATTTTTATTTATATTTATCTATTTCTTTCAATGAAAACGTTCCCATTGTGTGTGCTATATTCAAAGCTATGTCAATTAAAAAAAAAAATTATCTATTAGTTCATATAACTACCATTTTATTATAAAATAGCAGTATTTAATAAGCACAAATGCGAAGTTCGGACGAAAAAAATGTGTGTGTGCTTTGTACCAACTTAGAGAGGCATGGCAACAGATGCCGTGTTCAGAAAGTCAACTATTATACGTACAATGACATCGAGCCCTAAGGCGGTATTATTCCGTTCGACTATTAATTTCAGAGTCCTTTACATTGTACAAATGACTATCATATTCTATTTGTAGATCACCTTTTGACCACAGCTCATTTGAAGACAGAATTGTTTCGCTCATTAGTTTGACAGATAATTTCAAATGGTGTTCACTATTGCTACGAAGTGTATTCTAATTTAATAGGAGAACTATCTGGTAGTAACTAACTAACGTAACTAAATGGTAGGTACTAAAAATAGACATTAATTTTGCACTAAATTTCCGATCCAATTTTTTAAAGTTTAAATCACCATAAAATCACAAAATGCTGAAAGACGAATTATGGCCAATATAATGAACCTTTATCTAATACCTATAACTTAATCGTAATTTAATCGGTAAATTTACAAAAAAAAACTACAGGTAATAAAAAATGCAAAAAATTTAATTTCTACGATTATAATAGGCTCAATAACTTTGGCTTTAAGGTGCATAGTTTCCGAGATATTGGCCAAAACCTTCTCTCAAAATGGCGCTTTTTTTTTTGGCCACCAGGAACTGTCAGCATTTTGAGATTTTATTTTCAGTCAGTAACCATAACCCTTATTAAAAAAAATTACTCAAATTTAGTGCGAGGTGAGAAAAAAAGGCTACTGACTTATTGGTCCGATAAAAAAATATACTTTTTTGAGGGATGAGGACGCCTGTCTACTGAGTGGATAGTCTAGTCTATATATAGTAAATAATATGATACATGAAATGTAATAAATAAAAGCTTTTTGTAGAACGCATAATCTATTTAAGAATAGATAAAAGTAAATCTGCTATATTAAAAAAACTATTATTCCTTTATTTGCATATTAACATAGAATTATTTAATTACAACATTTTTTTAAAACAATTAAAGTAAAGTAAACTCTGGATTGCCGCCGGCATTGAAGCAAGGCAAGGAAGGTTCTGGCGGTAGTAGAGTATTTTAAAGTACGATTTGTTCACAATTGACGTTATTCATACGTCTTTGATGCGTGAATTGAACAAATGATTCGGTTTGTTTTGAAGTTGCAAGCCGTGTCAAGAAGCTGCCTTTTGTATCTAACCGTCTAGCAACATATATTTTTAAAGTGTTAGTCGAGGCTGTTCTATATAATACCGTTTGCCGAAACGAATAGCGGGACAAATAGACGTAGCGACAATATTTAAGTAGATTACCTTACTACCTGGTGAGCTAAGTCCTTCTCAACTTGGACGTAGTTTTTATCACGAGAGCAGGTGACGTCCATTCTTATTATTTTACATTATCTGACGTTGGGATCAATGTATAACCACCGTGATAATATAAATTTGTGACTGTCTTTATAAGAATAATTGATAATATTAACTTATAAAGAATAATAGGTAACAAATAAACACTATTAAACAACAACAAAGTAATAAAGCCTCAAGACAACTCAAGGCAAGAAGCTCAGCGTAGATCGTCCACCGACAAGAGGGACTGACGACCTGATAAAGGTAACAGGACGAAGTTGGATGCAGGCCGCTTCCAATCTGTCTTTTTGGAAATTCGTGGGGGAGACCTATGTTCAGCAGTGGACGTTTTACGGTTGAAATGATGATGATGAAAGTAAAAAAAAGTTTGCAATAAGCGCATTAATATCAGCCTGCGTACCCGACTAGCGCGCTGCTACATGTTCTCCATTGTTATGTACGACATTAATCGTGGACACTTACAGATGCCTTGTGCACTAAACTGGAAGCGTTTGAGATGTGGGTGTACAAAAGAATGTTAAGGATATCCTGGAGATAAATATTAGAAAAAGCTGCAAAGAAAGTAGAGGTACTGCAGACAGTCAAAACCAGAAAGTTGGAATATTTCTGACACATATTGAGAAATTCCAAGTATGAGTTGTTACAGTTAATCATTCAAGGCAAGATGTAAAGGCAAACGCAGTGCTGGTAGGAGAAGAACATCTTGGCTCAAGAACTTATGCCAGTGGTACAATAAAAGCACTCGTTCCTTGTTCAGAGCTGCTGTGTCGAGGGTTCAAATGGCACTGATGATCGCCGACCTTTATTAGAAGATGGTACGTGAGGGTGTTTACTCTGATTGCTCACACTTACTCTTTGTATATAAATACAGCTTAACTTAAGACTAATAATAAGAACCAATGTTTATTTATACCCTACCGTATTGCACTGAAACAGGGCCTCCATTACCACTTCGTTTCGATCCCTGATGGCCATTTGAGGTTACAGTCTAATGTGGTTTTGGTGTTTGCAACCATTACTCTCCTCACGAATCGATTAATGGCATCGTCATCAGCATCGGGGTAGTAAGTGAAGGTCCCGGTGTGCCGGAAAACTGAAACGACTGCGTGCGGGACGCTCTCGTGCAGCTTCATTTTGCTCTTGGTTTTTATGACTAGTCATAACAAAATGAAGCGCTGAGCTGGCCAACCATGATACCCAAACGAGTCAGTCCTAGGACAGTCTGTCAGTCTCTGTGCCTCGTTCATGGTATGGTTGCGTGATCCGTCTCCCTTTCCGTAGTCCTGGCCAGTCTGGGTATCCTTTTCTTCCTGGGTGTGAACCAGGAACTTTCCTGTTTGGAAGAAATTTAGGGATCTTCGCACTGTATACCTCTCAAGGTGCAGGGACCTTATACAAGTAGAGTGTTTAGTGTATAAAAATATTATGCAAAATAAATTATAACAAATAAATACATCCAATACGAAAGACACCCTGTGGAACCGTCAATGTATTTCATATCAGCAGTTGGTCGTAAAGTTTTCAAATCAAACATTGTAGAACATATAAATCACTCCATCAGTCTATACAATCAATAATTATGAACCTGTTCAGAGCCAGTTCGAGGGTGAGTAACTGAAGTAACTGGGACGTAGACCTATGTAATCTCACGCGTTTGTTGGAAGCAAAGCTTTCATTGTTACTATATCACTCGACTCAGTAGCATCTCGTATCAATAAAATAACATATAAAGATACTTTAGAGTTTTGCATAAATATTTTACTAGGCCAGTTTCTAACCAGTGAAGGAGCAACGTGCACCTGATTCGGCCGGACAACCACCAACCAATAAACACCAAGATGAAGGCTTCAACGGCCACACAGGTATTTTTACTGATTAGCACTATAACATTCTCATCAGAAAGTCCTAGACACTACTGTGGACGACAATTGCCTGAGATGATAATCAGGGTGTGCAGTAGTGAAGTGAGCGCCGAAAAAAGCAATGAGCTCGTGGCAGTCTCGCATGTGAATAACCAACAATATTCCCTCGAGGATGAAACTGAACCAGCTGTGAAGCTGCAGAAGACAAGGAGGCAGATAGCTGACCAATGTTGCCTCAACCCGTGCACCATCGAGACCCTCAAGCTCTACTGCCCTTACCAATGACGTTCTAAATAGAAGGTCATTTGTAGGGGTTGGTCCCTACTGAAGCCGTGTGTGTTAACCGTGTGTTTCCTTAATCAAAATTATAATGTAATTGTGTAATGTAAAATGTAATGGATTCTCTCTCGCTTGATTTTTGTACTTATTTGCCTATTTTAAAATAAAATATTGATTTTTAAATAGTTTGTTTTATTGAAAATTATATGTAAAAGCATAATTAGCAAATTTAGTTCCAATAATTTCCTAGTCAGGTCTTTCTAGCTACTGTGGCAATCCTTTCAAAAAGGAATATGGGTAATAATCTAGCACGTGAACCCTTATGATTGAGTGGTTAAGTTAGTATGGCTAACCATCATAATATCTGAGCGAATATATTAGCGAGAACTTCTTTGACATAACTAAACCTTTCTTGTTAAGGACCGACAGTGTGTTCCATAACAGTCGTTTTTATATGTTTATTAGTCAATTGTATACTTCTACATTCTAATTAGTACTCACGGGAACTAGAACAGTGTGTATACTTCAGGTTAAGTAAACGAGCATAGGTTTATACATTAGAACTCCTTGTGAACATTTTTCTCCGGGAAAGTGCTGTTACCATACATATTTCTACCGCAAAGCATTAATGTTCGCAATACTGTGTTATTGTTTGAAGTGTAACATGACAGGCACATGGGACTTAACAACTTCATGTCTCATGGTTACATGTGTAGAGCAGAAATGCATCTCATCAGAGGTTACCACTTAACAGCAGGTGGGTCTCGAGCTTGTACCGTCTTCTAATAATACATAAAAATATATTTTATTTTCCAATAGGTGTCTTAACGAAATAAGTAGAAACGTAATTTAATCTTAATTTGAATATACACGGTTTCCACATAAATAAATTTGGGGAAATTTTTTTAGACACTAGAGATTGCCTGCGACTTCGTTCGGGTGGAAGGCTCAGCCTTCGGCCTCGCCATAACCTTCTTGTTTTTATTTCGTTGATTTTTTTAATGTAAGAGCCTTTCACGAAGTTTTAGAAAACATTTAAAAAAATATGAACGAAATCGGTAAAGCCGTTGTCAAGTTTGCGTGACCAGAAGAAATAGGGGTTCAATTTTTTATATATATAGATTGATATCTTGGCTCGTATTTATTTCAAATATGGTTTGACGTAGTCGCTAGCACAGATATACGAGTATATATACAATATTGTACATATATATTTATCCGTGGTCGCTACTTTCGGTCAAAAATGCCAATCTTTATGCACTGTATCGGAAACAATAAAATCCATTTGAATATTTAAGACAAAGAACATGTCTCGTACAATTTAAGGATATTTTAAAGAAAAGCTACATGCTTATTAATATAGGCCAGTTTGTTAATGATCATCAATTAACGAAGCATCAATACTATCCATGGATATACCGCGCAGCGTTTAGGTCAATAATAACTGTGTGATTTTGGACGGATAAAAATATAAAAATAATATCTATTATCGGCTGGTAAATAGCATTCCATTAGGATCCGAAGCAAAAAAATTCAATGAACTCTAAAAACGGCTACAATTTC
This sequence comes from Selenia dentaria, assembly GCA_917880725.1. NCBI lineage: Eukaryota > Metazoa > Arthropoda > Insecta > Lepidoptera > Geometridae > Selenia > Selenia dentaria. The sequence goes on from OU862876.1 coordinate 43,811,712, forward strand.
CAAAGTACCCTTGGCTGTTACGAAGCCCGTTAACAAGGTGGACATATTATATGGCCTAGTGTTATTTTATGAAAAGAATTGAGTCAAAACAACAATAGTATTAAAAGGACTCGTAGTGTAGTTGGGCTGTCATTCTAAACTGTTCATTTTGGTTAAGTTAATCTTATTGCGATTATTAATTGGATATTTACATCTTTTTTAATACGTTTTTACTTAGTAATTGTACTTCCCGTCGGTTGCCTACCTCTTCCTAAGCTAATATAGTGTCGATAATAGCGCTGGTTGCTGGCGTATCCACCAACCAGGAGGGCAATTCTACTGTTTTACAACGTTCAACAATCTATCCCGCTGCAACTGCAGTTCGACTCCGGTTGTCGTTCGATCTATATGGTAATGATTCTATGTATATACACAAATTGTAACGTAACGTCATACTCGTATCACTACTATATATTAGTCGCTCTATCAAGTAAGCCAAAAATATTTTTGATCGATTACTGTCGTCAACGAAAACGTAATTGCAGCTGGACTGTTTTCAATAGGCGAACCGTATCACAGTCACCAATTAGCTGCAGTTCAATAGCAATTTAGTTAGTAGAATTGGCGCAGGGCCGGTGATAGATTGCAATTCATACGCACTAATGAGTCAAACTAGGCAGATCCAACTTCGAGAAAGAGGTCAATTGTCGAATCCAACTCGCCTGGGCAGCGTTCCGGAAACTTCGCGTAGTCTTCTCGTCAAAAATTCCTCGACCAATGTGTGTTAACAGTGATGACTTATGGCACTGAAACGTGGTCTCTTACTATGGGCCTCATAAGTAGGCTCAAAGTCGCCCATTGAGTTATGGAGAGGGATATGCTCGGCTTTCGATCTACGTGATCGAATCAGAAATGAAGAGATCCGTAGAAGAACGAAAGTCACCCAGAAGATTAGCCACTTAAAGTGGCAGTGGGCAGGGCACATAGCACGCAGAACAGATGGCCGATGGGGCCGTAAGGTTCTGGAATGGAGACCACGTACTGGCAAGCGCAGCGTAGGTCGTCCACCGACACGGTGGACAGACGAACTGATAAAGGTCGCAGGACGCCGTTAGATGCAGGCCGCTTCCGATTGGTTCCTATTGGAAAATTATGGGGAGACGTATGTTCAGCTAAGGACGTCCTACGGCTGAGATGATGATGACTAATGAGTAGAATCTCACCCGAAAGAACTGAACTATTGTTTACGTTTCAGCAGCAAGTACCTACTGTTCAAGTTTTAAAGAGTTTCTTGAACAATTTTCTTGCCAATCGGGAATAAGCGTGGTCATTTTCCTTCCAAGTTTTTCCTGATTAAAAATGCCTATTACCGATAAAGCCCTCATTGTAACCACTTATTTTATTTGTTTCTCTTTAACTAAACTAGGTGTCCCCACTAACTCCGTTTCGCCTTAAAATGTCTTTATCCCGATCTGTCTATCCCGTGTTAAATTTTTGTTGAATAATAATAAAGTATTGCTCATGCTACTCGCGAATAATGTAGCTTTCCTTAGGATTTTTTAATCAGTTAGTTAGTTTTTGAGTTTATCGATTAGGTATAAACAATTTTACAAACATTAAAATCTTCAATCTTTGTAATATTAGTATAGACTAGTATCCGCTTGCAACTTCGTTCACGTAGAATAAGGTTATTGTGATTGCTAGGAAAGGGGTAGTTTCCTAGGAATAATGAATCGGTATATGTGGCATAACGTCATATCAAAAACAAACATGTATACATCTAAACTTTTACATTTATAATATAAGTGAGATATAGCTTGAAAATTATTTGTACTGTAACGTGTGAAAATATATGGCAGAGGCTTATGTTCAGCCACATGGACGTGTTACGGCTGAGAGAACGATATGTATGTACCTGCTTACATATAATTGTTGTTACTGGTAGAATGTTTATAGAGTTATAACTAACTATATAATATCTGGCTAACTATAGTTAGTAAGTAAGGCTATGTCACCGGGGAATCAGATTCTTGCTAACAATCGGATACTATTCGATGAATTAGGATATAAGTGTTCTGAGTGTTAATTATATATCTGTCCTTATTCATCTTCATACATTTACATCCAAAACAGGCAGACAGCTGTTTCAGCCCTGAGTGGTCACGAACTTAAATATACTATCGCATTTATATTAGTACCATACGTTTTTTATCAATAAGTATATATGAAAATATTATAGGGAGAGTTTGTACCTTATGCGTCGACTATCAAGCTACAGAGTAATAAAGCTAAGACACGACACCATCTCGAGTCCAGAGTATCTCTCGGCTACTCAGGATGAAAGCCGGAAGCCCAAAAACCAATCTTGAGTCAGCTTCTTATGTTACTCTCAGCCCTTTGGACCCAAATATCAGTTACACCGATATGTATCTACGCCAGGACTCTATTAGAACTATTCCATTCCCGTTATTCATTATGTTAACTTTATTGATAATATTTAATTATAAGAATTTGGAGTATGTGATAATAATTTGTGCCCGGAAATTGCTGACTCGCATTTTCGCCACATCATTTAAAATTGTCGGCTATAACGTTAATATACCTCCTAAGAATAGAATAAATTCATAAGCAGTTAATTAGCAGATCGCATTATATCAACTTTGATTACTATCACCAATTCCATTGCGTGAATGAAACATCTGTTTATTATATGTGAATCAACGAATGAGGAAAAGCCGCGAACTCCGCACGTTACGGCGCCTCGGCCGACTAAGCGCGCAACACGGCACGCGCGTGCCCTTGAACTTGGCGGGTACTCCGTCCGCGCTACCTGACATCCTGACACAGATAACCACAGGGCCTACCTGCCGGTCTGAGCGGCGACGACGGCGGCTTCAGCGGTTGCGGTAGCGGAAGCGTGGACTGTGCTTGGGCGCGCGAGCACTGCAGAGTCTGCGGAGGAGGCGGAGGTAGCAAGAAGCCAGATCCACCCGTCCAGGGGTTCTTGGCCATGGACCCCGAATCCGTGCCCATATCTATGTAACCATGACGATCGTAGCGGGGCGCTGGCCAACATCGTGACCACGCGTCGCCCCTGTCAGCCCTGACACACTCAATCGTTGCTGCGTACCGGCAAAGCGGAAGAGTCGTGAGTAGGACACAACCGTTCCCGGAGAGGTTCGCGACAGGATTGAAGGAATCAGCGGAGTTTAGCTGACCGCACGCTCAGCGCCACGTGCGAGCGGCACGCTAGTTCGCAACGTGCACGGCTCGCGCTCACGTGCCGCCGCCCCTCGCACCCCGCTCGCGCCCCGCCCTCTGCGAGCCTACACCCCCCACCTCACCCGAGGCTTGCTCGCTCTTCAGGATTAATAAACCTATACCGCTAATGCTTTGCATGCAGGGTTTCAATCCAGAAGAGAGATATTGAATCCTACAGGTAATATAGTTTAATAATATAGTAGCTTTATACTTAATAGCACTTGTGAAGGCATTGGTGATACGGTACCGACAGCTAAAAAGTACTATTTCATTCTTATAACACCTTATCAGATCTCTGTTTTAAGAGTATAAAATAATATAAAATAAAAAGTACTAAGCAACATTTTAAGCATAAATTATAATAATTTATTGTAATTGAGGTATTTGTTGACAATACATGAAATAATCGACTAATGTCTACGATAGAAACTATTTGACGCGTACTTACATTCCCTAATCTGAAATAATATCTACATAAAAATAAATCTTAGAGATCTCAATAAGAGCATCAACCATATCACCGGAATTATTTGCACGATATTGACGTACTAAATAAAATATCGTAAATAAGGCAATAAGACGCATGCGGTAGGGATGGAAATAACTGTAACAAAACAGTAAGCAATTGAACTTGAACTCTCCTTGCCCACACTAAAATTATAAAAGTTAGGTATACCTACCTAAAGGTTGTGAGTTTTTAGGAAGTAGTTTCGTGAACTAATGAACTGATTATAAAAATACCTTTACCAGTAGGTACCTACAGTTATATTTTATTATATTTCATGATAATTTTGAAATAATCCACACTAATATCATAAAATGTTTTTCTTACTCTGTTACTCTGTCTCTCTCTCTGTTTTCTTGTTTTTATCTCGCGTAAACGGCGAAACGGATCGTAGTCAAGTTTGGCAAGAATATCGATTATATACCGTGGAAGGACACTATTCATCATCATCATCCATCACCACGCAGATGATACTGCGGGGCACAGCTAGTTAATTTATGGAACATACAATCTGTTTAATAAGTAACTTGAGACCGTCGGTCGGCTGTAATGTATCTACATCGTTAATATTATTATATTATTAATATAATTAATATTATTATATTGTAATATAATTAATATTATTACATTAATATTTAATAATATTTTCTATATCTAATATATCTATACTGTATCTGTCGACTGTCACTGTACCTACATACTTTCAATTATCTTTGATGCAGCGTCGTACAGACTTATTTATAACAATCAAGTACAAACAGATTTAGTGAGTTTCATCACGATGTCACATTCGTCTGGAAGATGGGCGTCTTCCAGCTGGTAATGATGATGATGCTGAACATATGCCTCTCCCATAGAACGCCACTTGGACCAGCTACTCGCTTCCTGCATCCAGCGATTCCCCGTGGTTTGGACGAGGTCGTCCGTCCATCCAGCGGGGGGCCATTCGTCACACACTTTACACGATTAATACAATATTAATATGATTTTTGCAGTTTTGTGCGAATAGGTGACCTGCTTGAAAAATTGAGAAATTTCTCGTTCATACTGATATTTACGAGAAGCAATTCGTTAGTAGATGCATATATTGACAGATATAGATCTCGAAGAAGTCTCTAATACGATAATATGGTAGATATATAGCGAAACATGTACCTATTTGACAAAGGAACTACTGCGTTTTGAAACATTTTATGACATATTTTATGGATTTTAAATGACGCACTTCTATAACGGAATTCGTGCACTTGCAACATTCCACTTTATTATTTGATAGTTCCGTTAGAGTAGTGAGTAGTGATGCATTCCTAAGTAAAGAGGGACCTCTCGCTCCTGGCACATGGTATGGAATAGTATCAATCATCTAAAATAAGCGGCAAAGAGAATGCGGGGAATTAAAATGTCTCAAAGAAAGCTTATATGTTAAAACTCTTATAATCGAGTTCAACCAGACAAAATGCATGTCGGGTGCACCCTATTCTGCCAGTTAATTGCTCTTGATCAACCACACAAGGTAAAAGAGTGCTTGGCGTTTAACGAGGAAACTGAAATACGATCTCCTACTCATCTACATGTCGGGCATGATTATAGACCCAAATCTTAATTTATTTCTGCACGTTGGTTCGACCTTTGCTACCTACCGACCTACCAGTTGCCTGTATATTCCAAGAGCAGTTTTGCAGGTTAATATTAGTTTGAAATCAGTACAGAGGGAGGACACGTTCGGGTTTTCTGGCTGAGAGATCATGTCGTACCGCAGGATATAAACGACCTGACGAACTAGCCTAGTCCGCGGCCCTCTACCCCGGACCTCAGCAAGGCATAACGAATAGGTCGAAATGCAAAGCTGACACCAAAACAAGTGCAAGTCTTGACTAGACACGGAGGCATTGCTGAATATATGCAAAGATTTAAAATATTAGACAACCCAATATGCGAGTGCGAATCAGTGATTCGGTGTGGCATATAGTGTTTGAGTGTCCCCGCATTCTGGCAGCTTGACTGAATCTGGAAACCCTGATTAACATCGAAGTCACTAGAGGTAATCTGCCAAACGCCATGTCAGATCCGGATAGAGGGCCCATTTTCCTCAAAAAGGTACGCCGAAAACACATACAAGATAGCAGCAAAAAGAAACAAGCTGGTCGAATCCACCCAGTCTCTCGTAATTAAGACTCTACTCGTAGAGGAGGTCGCCACCTGCGGGTCATACTTCAAACAACTCCGCCCACATGTCATCAACATAGATACATCTTTTGGAATCTGAAGAGCCAGGAGAGTCAAGGATCAGGATGATTCGCGGAATGGCATTCTTAACGGTCAATAACAGCGAGAGACTTGGTACCGTATATATTTACCTGCACTGGCAAACCTACTAAACGTGAGGACTTTCAAACCATCCTAAGAAGCAAAAAATACGTTTCGATTCGATTCGATACCTGTGATGAGTGTGCGGCACAAAGACTCCTTTTTCGCAGATATGCAAAGTTCTCTCAAAACTCGGAGAGCAAGGCGAAGCCAACCAAGCACCGCACATAATATGGGTGGATGGTGTAAAAATACGATTGAATACCTTAGAGACGAGAGATTGTCACAAAGTCATTATGTATGAGCAAGACTAGAGCTTCCTCAAAACCTCACCTGCAACCAACGACTCCAAAAATATAGACTCATCATAAGGTACTGGTTTCAAGCGCCTCCAACAAAGAAAAGCCACCGAGAAATCCACAGCAAAGCAAACATCCAGCTTAGGTGATGGGAGAAAACGATCGAAAAGAAGAAAAATCCCAGAATCAACTTTCTTGACAAAAAAAAACTACTTTTATGAGCAAAATTAGCCACATGCATAATGAGAAGTCCTGATGATGAGTCCATGCCCGAACAGGGATATGCTGAAAAACAGAGCAGCGCAAGTCTGATGTGCGCACGCGCTGCTTATGCTGAGCATAACCTTTTTGCCTGCTGGTTAAGCTAGTTGTGTTTAGTTTATTTTTTATATAATTGTGTACTAATAAGGCAATAAATGGTTTATTTATTTATTTACTCTGCGAGTGGTCTTAGAATCACAAGGTTTCAGACGACCTTGATTGCATCCACCAGCCGCTCATCAGACAGAAACTACATCCATCCTGTAAGCTGACTCTATTCACCCAGAAAAAAGAAACAATGGAACAACTCGACGAAAAATACTACACCGTGAGAGTTCCAAATAAGAACAATATCAAGCCATCGAACCCAAGCGAAGAGATTGGCAGTAGGCAAAGAAAACTTCAAACATTTTGTCTTTTTTGAATTCAGAAGTAAATTATTAGTTGAGAACCATTTAGAGATACTAGATAGAGTGTTTTGTTTGTTACCTCTTAACTTTCGATAGGATTAACCGATTCTCAAAATTCTTTTTGAAATCTGGTGCTTCCCGTGTGGTCCCATCCAATTTCATCAAATTCGGTCCAGTAGTTTTTGAGGTACACTCCAATAACTGAATAGAATGGAAGTCAGTATACAATTTTTCAAATTGTACTTATGTTTTGTTCGTTCAAATACAGAGGTGGTACTAAACCACACCATAAAAAAACTTTATCAATTTCATCCATCACTATGTAGGTGAAACTAGGTAGTAGTTATAAAATTATTAAAGTGCATGTATGCAATACTTGGGCAAAAATGCTTCCTATGTCCGAATGTCCGGCTGTTGTCCTCTACGTCACATTTGTGAACCGATTCTTGCATGACCTAAGACCTAATGTACCTGTATTCAAGCAAATAAAACTTTCATTCATTCATTCATTCATTCATTCATTCATGTAAAAAACTAATCTATCGGAAACAACAACTAATTGAAGCATTCAAAAAACATGTAAGTGGCAACTCCATTCATTCATTTGTTTGCAGGTAGTTGCAACATCGATAACGTAAATGTTTCGCAAGTGAGTAATAGTAGCGATGACGAACGTAAAACTTGATGCTTGTAAAACATTCTTCTTTCCAAGTTTATAAACACGCAAAAGTTTGAAGCAAAACCATAAAAGTATATAGAAAGCGGCATGAACGTCATAGGCTTCGGATTTGAATTTAATTATTAACTAGTATTCGTCCGGATGTGCTTTCCTTCTTAGAACATTTAATATTGGATATAAAAAAACAGGGGGATCTCTTCTTTTTGTCTTTCCCTTATGCTACTATTAGGGGTTGGTTCTCCGCACTTTTCTGCGGCTAGATCTTGAGAGTTTGAGTTGTCGGTTCTGTTAATTGGGCTTGCAAAAGGTCTCTTGTAATAATATATATGACCAACAAGTTGTAATAGGCGGCCTCTATCTAATCTCTCTATCCTCTATCTCTCTAATACAATCAGGTTACAGGCAAAAGGGAACAAAATACTAGGATCCCAATTGCACTCCTTAGAACGAAAACTTTTCGTCTCTAACCTATAATAATTTACATTCTACTTGTCCCAATTTAAAAAAAGGAACGAAAACTTATTCTAGAATTTACTACTCTAGACTCTGTTACCCGTAGGTATATTATAGAATAAGCTATAATATAGTATAGACGTCTGGTATATACTTCTATTGATTAACAATCAGATATTCTGCATTCAGATATTCAGTATAATATATTACACTGTTACACAGTAGAAAAAATGTTTTTGCTCAATGACTCTTTTGTTCCTATTAAGTTCTATAACAATTACGTTTACCGAAATAATGATTCGACAAATGCCATACATGCATCCTATCTCTCATAAATTCAATTATGAGTGGCATAAGCTCATCATTGTACTACTACTATTATTGGTCAGGAAAGAAGCTTAATTCCATGCCAGAGGGCCTACTATAATTTGTGAGCATCAAAAGCAGCAAGAAACTATGAAACATGATACGAGTGCTCTTTAAGTCTACAACTTGCATTATCCAGTTCAACTGTTCATTCTTATGTATGTTATTACTAATATGATGCCAAATTATGTATTATCTAATAACACAAAATGTTATAGAAATTTTGCCTGCAATAATATTTAGATGCTTTTATTATGAACATGTATTAATTTTACACCTGATTAATTACTATTTAATTCATGTAATTGTAACAGTATATTTTTTTTCTTTTTCACTTTACTTGGATTTTATGATTAATTATGTAGTAGCGTTTGTTGTTTTACGGTTAGTGAGTTGTCGTTGTGCTGTTATGACGTCACCCACTGGGTCCATCGGAAGGCCAGCGTTGGTTAGTAACCAGCATATGCTGAGATGGGTCCATTTTAAGACAGGTACCATTTAGTTAGCGTGTACCTTAATATTTTACACACAGCAACACGTACTCGTAGGTACGTGTTTTTATTTACCTTTTTGTTTATTGTTTGTCTTATCACTAGTTTTTATAATTCCGTGCTTACCTTGTCTTGCACATGTTAATTTAGTGTCACTTAGTCTTAAATAAATATAATTTCATTTCATTTCATTTCTTTTAAGAAACTATCATAAAGCAGGACTGAGCGGTTTGTAATAAGCTTAGAATAATCATACTTACAATCATACAGTGGGTAAAACAAATATTAATTATAGGAGTATTATAAATAAATGAAATCTACAATAATACATTATCATTTCAAGCAAATTCATGTAGCTAAGATGTCATAAAACATATCATACTTCCATCAACACATAATACAGACGAGCGATATTATTTTTATACTATTTAACATTGAAACCGTTTAATTATGCCAAGAGACACATCGGAGTGAGCGAGTTGAGTGAATTACTATATTATTATATGATTATTAACGGGATATTTACCGTGGTAAGGTTGTGGAATGAGCTCCCGATATTTCGGCGCAGTTACATGCACCATGTTCACGGGAAGACTGAAGAATGCGGGTGGTTGGTCAAAAAGTTTAAAAGTTAGGTACTGACATAACGATCTACCCTCTTTCTTAGTCTTTTGCTACGGTTATCACTGGAACTCGAACTCGATCCTAAGTCCCGACAAAACACGCTCACTGTATCACTGCGTATAGTATTTTGAACACATTTTGAAAGCGGACTTTTATTTTTAAAACAACCTAATACTAGATTCCAATGGTTAGTAAAAAACAATGAAAGACACATCTGCCATAGCTGAGCATCTGCTGGACGCGGGTCCTAACCACTGGATTGAATTCCATAACCCTGAAATCTTGTCCGCCGAACGCCATTACATACCAAGGCTAGTAAAGGAAACTATTGAGATCTCGATATGCCAGAATTTCAATCGAGGTGATGGTTTTCAACTCGCCAGTGCGTGGAATCCAGTATTAGGTTGTTTTAAAAATAAAAGTCCGCGTTCAAAATGTGTTCAAAATACTATACGCAGTGATACAGTGAGTGTGTTTTGTCGGGACTTAGGATCGAGTTCGAGTTCCAGTGATAACCGTAGCAAAAGACTAAGAAAGAGGGTAGATCGTTATGTCTGCACCTAACTTTTAAACTTTTTGACCAACCACCCGCATTCTTCAGTCTTCCCGTGAACATGGTGCATGTAACTGCGCAGAAATATCGGGAGCTCATTCCACAACCTTACCACGGTAAATATCCCGTTAATAATCATATAACTTTAGAGAACAACCGTGATAGTTTAAAACAGTGTTTTACTATATTATTATTAAAACGTCACTAAAATTGTGACAACTTTGCTTACGGTAACTATAAAAAATGGAAACAGTAAAAGTTCAAACGTTTTGATGTAAAACAATATGTGGGAATGAAAAATTCTCTAGCTATTGAGGCAACTTTATTCATTGTAAGTAGAAGTTCCTGTAAGAAACAAGCTTTTGCGGAGGTATTTATACACAGGTCATTCACATCAGACGACCGATCATTAATTTGATGGTAACTCGCCTTTTTATTTGCTTCCGGATCAAAAATGTCTATTTGATATAGAAAAATAATCAAATAGTTTTCATAAAAACATCAAGTTAAAGCGTCACAAGATGAACTTACCTATTGTTCAGACGTTCTAACAACAAATATCTTATAGAAAAACAAACATCTTGAAACAAATTTACTAAAATGAAAATGTAATGCGATGTTCGTATCGTCCGTTCCTGAGCTTAATAATAATATAAACTATAATAGTAAACATTTCAATAACAAAAATGTAAAGCCAAGGTAGATTTTAGATGCACATACTCGTACAATAATAATTAAAATAAAATCTAACCGAGAGTATTATGTAAAAAAGCGTGCGTGCCAATTTAGTTTTACGAATATTGCTCCTTTGATATTTTGGTAAAAAGGTAGATACTCATCGAATTTACAAAAATAAGTTCAAATAATTGTATATCCCATTAGCAAGGTACATAAACAAAACTCTAAATAATATCTATCATTTGTACATAGACACAATTATCTTATCTACCTCTTTGTCAAAATCAAATCAAAGATTAAAGAGAGCATTTGCCTCGAATACTGACCGTATTTTTTGTTGAAACTAGCCCCGTGGCACAGGAAATCTGAAAAGAAAAAAAATGCGAACTTAGAAAATAAAATAAATTTAATGCGAACTATAAGCGGCCATTTTGGGCTTTCATGCAGTTCCGAACTTAATAATTTGATTGCTGCATATGTTTCCGGATGACATAAAAGCCGATTAAGAAATAAAATGACAATATGCTCCTTGCCTTACTAAATTATACTAAACTTAACTCAAAGAGGTACTCAAAACGTGGTGTAGCATTTTGATGATTTTCTAAGCCAGTTCTCATGGCAGCCACGGTATAAAATATGAAAGGGTTAGGACGGATGACACACAATATGAAAAAAATATACCAACCTACATTAATAATTAAAAACATGGAAATCTTTATCAAATGTTGGTAAAATGCGTACTTGGTTACTTTTTTCTTGTTGTATTTGTCATGTTGTTCAATTTTAAACGTTTGTTATTGTATTCCTTTTACTTTTAAAGAAAAATTTACGTGTGACTTTTCCTTATGGATGACGCCATTGCTATTAAAAACCTCTTTAAAAGTTTAATAAACTCACATATTTTAATAAACTCAAAATAGATCGTTTTTTTTAAACTCGTTTGAAAAATTTTAAAGGTCAATGAAAGTTTTATAAAAGTTCGGGTAAACAACCCTGTGTAATCACTCTGACGACGTACGGACTTTAGAAAGTTATATAACATTATGTTTTTTTTGCTAGCATTTGACACACTATATGGTCAGTGATGATTAATGAAAATAGTTTAAGGGACAACATCCACACAAAGGTCTTCAGGACCCAAACTAGGCAGAGCCTGTACTATGGTAACCTGATGACTGATTTATAGATACTTATATACATACACACCTATACACATCTCAAACAGACGTGTTCTACACACACATGTTTGAACTGTCCGGTGATCAAACCCGGGACCTGCGGCTCAGAAGGCAGGGGTGCTACCAACTGCGCCAACCGGCCTGTCAAATAGTATCTTCTAGACCTAGTATAGCGACTGGGTATAATATACCTACTTTTTTCAGAGAACACCCTTGGCTACAGATTTTCAAACTTGATAATTGTAGTTAGCTCTTGGTGTCAATAAAAAATACATTTTATTTTATTTTAAACGGTTGCTCAAATAATTGAAAAATTCTCGAATTTTTATAACCGACCCCTTTACTGCGGCCCTGTGTGAATGCTGAAGATTTTCTCGTCGTCATTCTAAGAAAACTCAATCCAAAGGTAATGTTCGAACTGACAACCACTATACTATCGGTGGTACCTTACTATCCCCAAAATAATAAAGCTTCAATCATCTTAATAAAAGCCAACTAATAAACTAATAAAATCAAAAGAGCAATTATTGTTTATATGTATATACCTACCTATATAATCTGCAGTATGTAATAGTATGCAAGTGGTACTCGGCGGCGATACATCGATCTAGTTAGTTTTTAGAAAACGTGGTTTTATCCGTTTTCTCAGGCAATGAAAAACTGCTACAATAAACTGTTTTACCTACACAGTAACACTAAAGCTACTTAACAATTGATGGCGTTGATAAGCAACACTGACGACCGTTTTCAATAATCTATATATCCTCAGTTTTCCTTACTACCGATACAAATTCGACATAACGTCCGTGCAAGTAATAACTCTCTAGTAAGGTAAACCGGCGATAGATAGGTTATTGAAAATGGCCGTAAGACAAAAACAGGTCAGGTTTTTAAAAAAAAGGTCGTCTAGGTACTAATATTCAATTAAAACAAAATCACTGGGCACTCATAGAAATAAATATTTATTTATTAGAACGACATAGCCCAGAAGATTAGCCAGTTAAAGTGGCAGTGGGCAGGGCACATAGCAAGCAGAACAGATGGCCGATGGGGCCGGAAGGTTCTGGAATGGAGAACACGGACCGGCAAGTGCAGCGTAGGTCGTCCACCGACACGGTGGACAGACGACCTGATAAAGGTCGCAGAACGACGTTCGATGCAGGCCGCTTCCAACCGGTCCTTTTGGAAATTATGGGAAGGCATATGTTCAGCAGTGGACGTCCTACGGCTGAGATGATGATGATGATGATGATGATTTATTAGAACGCAGATGCGAACGTCGAAGTTGAACCGAAGTTGAGTCGTAATACAATCTAGAGATGCATTCGCAGCCTATCCTGCTACTCTAATGGCTAAGGGTCAGTTTTGGTACTTTCTATACATTATCTGCTCTCCGCGGTTTCGCACGCATAATATAGCTTTCTACTGGTGAAAGATTGTTTTGAATTGGTTATTTAGTTTTTGCGTTAATTCGTTATAAACAAACTATCAAATCTTTCCTCTTTCTTATTAGAGTTGAGAAGGATTAACACCGACGTTTTCTATAAAACTGTAGTACATCACTTTACTCTATTGTCAATAGTTTCCGCAGTGCACGCGATATAAGGATGTTTTTTTGTATTGTGTCGTGTACCTCTCATTATTAATGAATCAAATGCAACGATGTCTAGTTTATGACAATTATGACATATATAAAACTCGAGGCACCTAATAGTTTTTGTTGCCTTGTACATACAAACGAATAAACAAATAAAATAATATTGATTTAACGTTTTGTTTGTAAACGAGGTTTTGAGGCTCATAATTATTCATACTGCCAAGGGGCAAGCGCCCCAAATTTCGTTTATAAGTAGTCACTATTGCTTGTTTGATAATGTTTATTTTTCAAAAGACTTAATTTATACATAGTATACTTAAATGTAGTTCTTAGACATTAATTTCAGTCATACTGATTCTTAGCGGACCCCAAACTAAGCACAAGGCCTGTATCTTGGCATCCGAGTGCGATTTTATCTTAACTAAGTATACGACTACAACATCACGTTACAACGTAAAATAATAACAAAGTTAGTAAGACTTGAATAAAGTTTTAGTTTTTTACAATTTAAGATTATTACATATAAATGCATATATTTTAAAATGGATTTAATGTACGTGGTTGTTCGCAGATTATAACTTGTCGTATAAAGGTATATAAATATAATACTTAAATTATATTTCCCAATACGAACATACTACTTCTATAACTAATCATTGCAAATCAATTATATATCTGGTTTTAATTCAAAATGAAATAATTATGTTTCATTTTATTGGTACAGATCTTTTAAAGTGCTCACTCTAAATTAACATATACCTTCCTATGTTAACTCTCTTCATTATAGCGAAGCGTGAAACTCGAAATGAATTAGTAGCAAAACGCTCAAGATAACCATGCGAAAAAGCACTAAATAGATCGTAAAGACTCGGAACTAAAAAGTTAAATTATATATTATACCGTGGTGACTTTAGACTTGGAAGCTGCTTATCCGTTCATATATAGACGCCACGCCCTCTAGTAAGAGTAGAGAGCACTAACAGACTCTACATCGTGCCGCATATTAAACCTATGTATGCAGTGTATAGGTAAACCCTGGTAAAAATGAAACAAAATTTCATTCGAAAGGATCCTCTGGGGGACTATCCTCTGAAGTATCCATTATAAAAATTAGCACCAACTTATTAATCATCTAAAGAGTTGTAGAGTTCATACTGTGCCAGCTACATTTAATTTTACAAAACAGTTGTCAAGCGCCATCTGTGACTTTCACGCTATACTTTCTCGTGAATAAGACACGAGGCATGCCGGCGTACAGTTTAGTGATGAATAATTTCACGGATGGCGCTAGTAGTACGTGATTAAATAAGGAAAATTACAAAACTTCAGCAATAACATCGCTCGACGAGAGCGGACTCACCGTTCCGTTTCATTATACTACAATTGAACTTAAAGTAATATCACAGAATTAAAATCGCAAAAATACACAACATTCACAAAAACAATAAAAGTTCTAAAGAAGGTAAAAGTAAACAGCAAAGATATAGTAGAGTTGGTCACATCACATGTGCGCACTGTGACCGAAGTGTAGTAGCGCGCGATTGGCGGTCAGTCCGATGTCGATGCAGCAGCACACGCTGCTATTGGTTGTGAAGTAGCACGTCGGTAAGGCAGCGCGTAATAGGCACGTGACAACCACGCCGGATCCCACGCGACTTCAACAATACACACTTCGAACAGAGGGCGCCTCAGACCTTGTTTACAAAGTTTACTTTCATGATTACGAGTGTGACATAATTTAACGTAACACTAACAGCGATTCTGCAATTTGTGAGTAGTCAGTCGCGCGTGCACACGTCTGACGATAGCCTTATGAGACGCTCGCATTGGTGAATTTTAGAAACGAAACGACGCGTGTCGCGACTTGGCCTTGACTTCATACATAGGTCTAAGGTATACCTAGCTGCATTGGTTTGGTACTATACTCTTAACCTAGTATGAGCATTTAAATTAGATATGTTTCGTTATTGAGTCGGGTACAATTACAATACAATATGCGGAATTTATACCAGCTTACCATTACCGGTCCGCTACCGCTTGCTACTCTACAGCGTAGCGGGTAGAGTCGGCAACGTACGATAATATCGAAGACTCTCCTTCAATTTGTGTTTTATATATAGGTTGGAATGTTACTTACGTATCTAGGTGAACACAATACATCTGGCGGTTTTCTCTATACACTCGTACTTATGTATGGTACTATATGTTAGTAGAACCCCAAAGTCTTATCTTTGATGAAACTTATCGAAATTCGGATCATAAAGAAACATTTACCTACTCACTAACTCAAGATAGATAAGTATTATTTTTATTAGTAGGTATATTGTCTGTTATATTCTTATTTGAGTAGTAGTAAGTAATTAAGTATAATAATATGGATCATTTAATAAAATGAGAATTCAAGTAGAACAAGAATTTTACAAAGTGAATTTTGACTGCATAAAATGAAAAGAAAAACAAATCATAGGTATTTATATCGTCTAAAATTGGCACGACTGGCTGGACGGGTAATCATGAGAAAATACGAATTCAGATAGTTTTATATTGAATTATATTGAATTCAAACGGATAAAGAGCGAATCTTCAGTATTTTCCTGGCATATGAGTGAGTTTGTCTGTGCACAGTGCTCTTGTTCTCTCGATAATAACTTCCTTACAGATCCGCCCCTTAGGAAACTTCCGGGCATAAGAATCAGTCCCAAACTGATGAATGACTTTGAGATGGAGAATTATCCATTTACCATGAGTCTCGCCGTGATTACAAGTCCATGACCACAATACAAGCAAGGAGGTGACGTACCTATTATATGCTACTCATCTACGACTTTTAAATTTCACCCTTTAAGGTAAATTATTTTTTTCTGTTCGTATTCCATATAGACCAAGCGAGTAAAGCCGCCGGCGTTACGTATATTTTGTCTAAGAAAGGTAAATATAGTTTTTCTAA
The DNA here is from genome assembly GCA_917880725.1 of Selenia dentaria. Classification (NCBI taxonomy): domain Eukaryota; kingdom Metazoa; phylum Arthropoda; class Insecta; order Lepidoptera; family Geometridae; genus Selenia; species Selenia dentaria. Next base: position 43,828,300 of record OU862876.1, read on the forward strand.
TTTTAGCTGACATCGCTACCATATTACCGTTTCCGTATTCGGGGTTCCATATAACTCTGTCATCATCATCATCATCTCAGCCGTAGGACGTCCACTGCTGAACATAGGCCTCCCCCATGATTTTCCAAAAGGACCGGTTGGAAGCGGCCCGCATCCAACGTCGTCCTGCGACCTTCCTCAGGTCGTCTGTCCACCGTGTCGGTGGACGACCCACGCTGCGCTTGCCGGTCCGTGGTCTCCACTCCAGAACCTTTCGGCCCCATCGGCCATCTGTTCTGCGTGCTATGTGCCCTGCCCACTGCCACTTCAACTGGCTAATCTTCTGGGCTATGTCGGTGACTTTCGTTCTTCTACGGATCTCCTCATTTCTGATTCGATCACGTAGAGAAACCCCGAGCATAGCCCTCTCCATAGCTCGTTGTGCGACTTTGAGCTTTTCTATGAGGCCCATAGTAAGAGACCACGTTTCAGTGCCATAAGTCATCACTGGTAACACACATTGGTCGAAGACTCTTGTCTTGAGGCACTGAGGTATTTTTTGACGAGAAGACTTCGCGAAGTTTCCGGAACGCTGCCCAGCCGAGTTGGATTCTACGATTGACCTCTTTCTCGAAGTTGGACCTGCCTAGTTTGACTGTCTGTCCCAGGTAGATGTACTCGTCAACAACTTCGAGAACTGAGTTCCCAACTGATATTGGGGTAGGTACAACATGGGCATTAGACATAATTTTCGTCTTGTCCATGTTCATCTTAAGACCTACCCGTTGGGAAACTCGATGGAGGCCTTCGAGCATTGTACTGAGGTCTTCCATGGATTCTGCCATGACTACAATATCGTCGGCAAATCGAAGGTGAGTGATGTATTCGCCGTTAATATTAATGCCAAGTCCTTGCCATTCCAGAAGCTTGAAGGCGTCTTCCAATGTAGCGGTGAACAGTTTCGGAGATATAACGTCTCCCTGTCTCACGCCTCTTTGCAATGGAATTGCCTTCGAACTCTGCTCCTGTACTCGGACTGACATGTAGGCGTTTTTGTACAAACACTTCAGCACTTCAATATACCGATAGTCAATACGGCACCGCTGGAGAGACTCAAGCACTGCCCACGTCTCGATCGAATCAAAGGCTTTCTCATAGTCCACAAACGCTAGACAAAGAGGCAAGTTATACTCTTCGGTCTTCTGTATAACTTGGCGTAGCGTGTGGATGTGGTCTATGGTACTATAGCCTTTTCGGAAACCGGCTTGTTCCGGAGGCTGGAATTCATCAAACCTGCGACTGAGACGGTTCGTTATGACCTTCGAAAACAGCTTATAAACATGGCTCAAAAGCGAGATGGGTCTGTAATTTTTAAGTAAAGTGTTGTCACCTTTCTTGAAGAACAGCACCACCACGCTTTTGTTCCATGCTTCTGGCGTTGAACCTTCGAGTAAGACGGTATTAAAAAGCTTCTGAAGGACTTTAAGTACCGGTGTTCCACCCGCTCTCAGAAGCTCAGATGTGATACCGTCGTCACCAGGCGCCTTGTTGTTCTTAAGCTGTTTCAAGGCCATTCTAATCTCGTACAGGCTGATGTCCGGGATATCTTCGGTATAATTCTGTAGCTAATTAGAACTATTGGTACATGGTAAAACCTTTGCAACAGAGGTGGAGAGGCATTACTCTATGTTGATTTGGACGAATATGAAGCAAGAAAATCTGTTATCCCGATATAGACGCAGACATGCCACTGAACATCTTACGAATGAGTTGCCCATCTCACAAGTTCCTACACATTAATTTCCAAGACCCCGATGCATAGTATTGTTTAGCGGCTGCGTTCTCTGCTGAGTCTGGTTGCAACCCAAGGTATTTGAAAGACAACTTTATTATATCTACAAACTCCTACAGCTCCTACTCGCAAGTACTCCAAGTATTTCCTGGCCATTGAGTAATTATTATGAACCTTTTCATTATTAGATCACAAAACAAAACTCTGCGAAAAGCTCAAGTTCTCAGAACCGATTACACCAGACGTAACGCCGGTACTTCCTTATTTAAAAAACATTATTTATAATTACGTCTACAAACGGTTGTATAGCGATGCAAGGCCGTTCTATAGAAGAGTTCGGGAAACCCTCTCTTCACCCCCGACCCGGTGGAAGGGGGAGCGGGTGGTGTGAGAGTGTGGGGAAGAGTGCGGCACCGCATTGCGAAGGTCGAGGCCGCCGCCGAATCAATGGCAGATTAGTGAACCGGCACCGGGATGCGGAACGCGGGATGTCTGACGTGAAGGAAGTAGGACTTAAAGGAACCGGTAGAGGACGTCCACCATCAAGAGTAATTTGAAATGCCGGTGCACACTGACTGACGGCCGCGACCGCTATCGGTGCATATCATTCGATATGCATTCAGCACTCCTAACTCAATTCTGGATACTCGTATATTCTCTTAAAAGCAGGAAACGAAATAAACTAAAATGTATGGCAATAATATCTAATTACACAACACACAGACCCAGAAACTATGGGTAGGTACTAAACAGAGAGATTATTATGAAAACTCCGAACTTATATTATCGAAATACCGGCAGGTGAATGGAATTACTATGAGGATAATAACTCTACGGAACCCCTAAACACATGAAATCTATCTTCTTTATACATATTAAAATGAAAATGTAACGCATCGTTGTGTGAACATAAAAGATGTATGAGAAAAATATTATTGTGACTTTTATAAACGAAAATATAATAAAAACAAAGATTTGTTAGAATGTTTGTCTGTTTATCTGTTTGTCTGTGCGTTTGTGTACGCTAATATCAGAAACGGCTTATCCGATTTAGATGTGGTTTTCACTGATATATTGTGTTACGCTTAGCTTAATATTTTGTTGTTTTATAAATAAAAAAGACGTGTGGCACTCGGCGACTGCCGCGGTAAAGCTATTGCATAGCTGTTTTTATCAACTTATGCAATTATAATTATTTAACCAATGCCATCTAGAGGCGAGTTGCTGAACCAAAGAGACAAGCGTGATATTTCAAAAAGTCATTAAAAGTTCTGCTATTCATCGATAGATGGAGTCGGAGTGGGTGTTAGGTTATTTTCGTTACGGAATTTCAGGATTCGGTCTCCACGCTCAAGGCCCGCGATAGAAGCTATGCAATAGCTTAAAAGTTATTATAATTTAAAGAATAACTCGCCACTGTAAGACCAAGCCAGTGAATCCGCTGGCGGGTTACCTACGAGTAGTATGAAATAAGGATTTGAATTGTGCAGTGTTTATAAATGCAGTTGAGTCCAGTCGATTCCAGATGGCTAAATTTCAAAGAACCTATGATAACGATATGGGTTAAATAAATAATGTATCAATATAAGTTAGCATTATCCTATGTAATTATTCAGAATGTGATCCTTTTGACCGACACTATAATAATGTAATGGCGTCTGGTTGAAATGTTTCCTTAGATACAACGGATTCGATTGCCGCTAGGAATCAGGCGCGGAAGTCTAGATACGTTAGCATGAGCTAGCTACCTTAACGACAGTCGTTATATCGCCGCAGTTTAGGATTTTACATTAACGCGGCTCGTTACGAGGATGGCCGCAGCTAAGGCAAATTTCCACTCTGTTGCGATTAGCCGACCTACATCGGTCGGTATCAGACGTAGGTTGTAAAGTAATTGCTACTTATGTCGAGCTACCGGCCAAGGTAGGTGAGATGGTTAAAACTGATGCGTTATGTTTGTATAGTAAGTACTTAGCATATGACTAGGTAGAACTGTTTTGCTTGTCATTTAAAAGCTATGCGCTTTTTGAGATTGCTGATTGAACCACATTACAATTAATATTTAATAATTTGTAAAAAATTAGTTTCAAAATATTTTTAACCAGAATGGACACATTGTAAATTGCTACTTGAAAATAAATAGGCGAAACTTGATTTTTCTAAATACACCATCATAACCCTTGAATTGTTGTACCTAAGAAAGTGCATGAAGCTCTTGAAGGTACGTGCAGGCCTAGACAAAATTCAAACAGGCGTGTTTCCGCGCACGCTACAGACAAAAATGTGTCCACGAACTTAGCGCGACGTCACGTGACTTTTCCACAGGTCTACGCCATACATTTTGAAGTTGTCGTTTGGCGTTAACGATAACAGAAACGTACTTTGTCTAGGCCTGCTGTTGAGAAACATGTAGAAAAATGGTTTTCAAATATAATAATTAAAATAAATCAGTTTCTCCGTTTTGGTGTGCTATGATGATTCCAGAGACCGAGACGGATGCGGGACAAAGCCAGAAGCCAGAGACACACAGATACACATCGACATTACCAACACCTATTTTCATCAAGAGTTACTACAATGCACCACCTGCACGGGCTTTACATTATTAGCAGAGTAAAATACTGTGTTAGACATAATATATTCAACGCGAAGAGACGGGTGATAAATCAATCAATCAAGCTGCGTTCGTGCTAATACTAGTAGTACTAGTACTAGCGCGATCGCAGCCGGGTGCTCCATGAAGAAGTGGCCCGGACGGTCACGAAACCGGTCGAGATATTCGACTAGACCTACCGCGTAAGTTACACCGTCAAATAACATTAAAATGTGTAATACTTACGAAAGTTTCAATCAAGTAATAAATATAGTGTTATTTTCATAAATTGTATTTAGTTTTTAATGGAATTGGTTCTAACTTCTTATGGTCGTAAATAATTCTCAAATTGATAGAAATGTTATAAGTTATAACATCACACAGATGCTACACCATATATATATTAAAATTATATGCACACAATTAGCAACTAGCTGAACCACGCCCGACTTCGTTCACTTGGTCTTTAAATCAAAAAGCCACAGAATTACGTTGGAAAAAAAATATGATAAAATAACAGTAATTTCTTGTATTTCATTCCGTTCTCAATCCAATTTTTTTTAGAGATTAGTCGGACCAAACCGTTTGTACTTTCATATGTAGGTACTTTTCTACCGACTTCCAAAAAAAGGAGGAGGTACTCAATTCGACTGTATTTTTTTTAATGTTTGTTACCTCATCACTTTTGACTGGGTGAACCGATTCTCAAAATTCTTTTTTTATTTGAAAGATGGTGCTTCCCGTGTGGTCCATTTAAATTTCATCAAATTAGGTCCAGTACGAGTAGTTTTTGAGTTAAACTCCAATAATTGAATAGAATGGAAGTCGGTATTAAATTCTTCAAATTGTACTTGTATAACAGATAGATAGATAGATAGATATATAAACTCTTTATTGAACACCTTAAACTAAAACAAAATTTAAAAATATTTAGCTTATATTAGTGAACAATAGGCGGCCTTATCGCTCAAAGCGATCTCTTCCAGACAACCTTTGGATGGAGAGGAGCAAGTTTTGACAAGGGATGGCGGTGTACAATATAGTTCATAGTAATTATATTTATAAATATCTACAATATTATATACAATATAGATAATAAATATGTTCTTACACAATATATACATACAAAAATACATACATATATACTTATATATATAAATATATATAAACATATAAATACGATGTTTACACGTATGGAGCTTATACTAGCACGACAGGTAATGATCCTTAACTTTGTCTTTAAAAACATTTAAGGACGGAGCTCGCTTGGTATCAAGTGGCAATGCATTCCAGAGTCTAACGGCTTCGACCGAAAACGATCGGTCATAAAACGAGGTGGTGTGTGGAGGGAATTTAAGCATAAGATTCTCTGATGACCGTAAGCAAAGAGAATTAGAGGCATTAAGGTATTCGAAACGCTCTTTAAGGTACTGGGGTGAAGAAGGGTTGAATAAAATATTGTAAAGAAGAGATAGGATGTGAGCATTCCGGCGATGTCGTATAGGAAGCCACTTGAGCTTAGTGCGAAATTCAGAAACGTGGTCGTATTTGCGCAAGCCAAATATGAACCTTATTGAAAAGTTTTGAAGACGCTCAAGTTTGTTAAGCTGGTCCTCCGTAAGGTCTAAATAGCAGGCGTCTGCGTAATCAAGAATCGGTAACAGAAGAAACTGTGCAAGCGCAACTTTAGTGCATTTAGAACAATGCATTTAGAAAAAATAGACGTTAAACAGACACTTCAGTATTACTTGTTTGTGTAGATAAAGTCATACTTTTCATAATAACTGTGCCCGACCCCTGAGAAGGGCTATATTTCCGGGATAAATGTATCCGTTGTCACTTTACAGCCCTTCGTCAGTATCTCTGCGAAAAATCGCGTTGCCTATTTCTCCGCTGCGCGAAAAATACTACTTATGTCCTATTCTGGAACCTCAGGTTAAGACATTCATGACATTTGGCAAATACCCACCAAGTTCCATGAATATCCGCTCAGACGTTTATCCATGAAAATGTAGGAAACAAACAGAGTTAATATAGCATTACCGTATTGTAATTAATGAGCTAAAAGGACTTAAAAAACAAACTTTCAGGTAAACAAGCACAGTACAGCGCCTGGCAAAACTTCAGGTTAAAGATCTGAGTGGAATAGTTGTCTTAAAAAGAGTGGTGATTACCATCGGGGTTTTCACGTGTTCTCAATTAAGAGTCATTATCAGCAGGAAGACTTCCACTTCTTAACATAGGCCTCCCCCATAGAACGCCACTTGGACCGGCTACTCGCTTCCTCCATCTAGCGATTCCCCGTGGTTGTGATGACCTCGGTCCATCTAGCGGGGGCCGGCCTACACTTCCTACGTCTTCTGGTGCGTGGTCGTCATTCGAGAACCTTTCTTCCCCATCGGTTGCTTCCCCATTGGCCTGCGCATTGCCACTTCAACGTGCTAATTTTGAGAGCTATATCGGTAACCATAGTTCTCTAACGGATGTCCTAATTTCGGATCTAATGACGCAGGGAAACCCCAAGCACAGCCAATTAAGAATTTACTTTCCAATTAAGTATGATAATGTTACTAAGCGCGCTGAAATCCTCTGTAAACTGAAACACAACATCCTTTATATGAATTGACCATATACTCAATAGTACATAGGTACGTCCTTGGGTTTGTAATAGCTCGAAAAGCAGAAGCTGGCTTTCGCAGGCATATATTGGTATGTACCTTGTCTAGCCGCTAGGGGCGGCGTGAAACGGCGATCAATTGTTGACTCGATGCCAACAGGAGCCAGATAAAAATCGTGCCCCGGAATCTAGGGACCGAGGCATTCACGTTTGTAAAAACATTTCGTCCAGTAAACGATATTTGGTATTCGTGTTACACCATTGGTGTGGCATACAAGGACAGTAAGTTTCTTCAGTGAAAGTCCATCTTCGAGATATTTCGCCTCCAAGCGACACCTAACGTTGAAGCATTCTAGCAATCTATTTTATTTTCGAAGACGTTAAGACATATGAAAGTTCTTACACTTTCGTAGCAGAACTTCTCTATTACCACTTAGCCACTAACTTTACTTGGTCGCTACTGACGTTTCCATCTAATGGAGATAATGAGTTTATTAACACGTTACTAAGATTATGAGGCACACCTATTTTTCCAAACAAGGAAACAAACCAAAAGTTTCATGAACCGACTACTAAATAACTCATCCGCACATTAAAGCGAAATTAAATCCACCATATTTTTGGCCTTTTTTTGAGAAAATGATCAGTATAGAAAATAAGTTTAAAAAACTTAACAATGAGAGCACATGAGTAAACAAAGGCTTATGTTTTTTTTTAAATGTTGGCATTAAAAACATTACTTAAGTCACAAAATAAGAAGATAATAAAGAAATTGTTAATGTCAAAGTCAAAGTAAAAATCATTTATTCAATTTATATATAGAAGACGCACTTATGAACTTCAATTTTTCATTATAATGTACTGTAGAGACTCTACCGCCACGTTCCAAAATAAATAGAGCCTACCGTGAAGAAGCGGCAAGAAACTCCGAGCCATTATTTTTTATAGATGTTCACAATGTTTCTACTTATGTACTACTATTATTACATTTTATGGGTGGCAGAGTTACAGCTTGCCAGAAGTGGAGTATTCCAAGCATCTTTGTCTTCTGTATAATGTCGGACTTTATAATAAGTTTTTTTATTAAAACGTTTTTTACACTCAACTTGAATTTGCCCTCTGTGAGCTCAGTTATGTGTTTTGGGATTTTATTGTAAAAACGCACACAATTTCCTAGGAATGACTTATTCAATAGTCACTACCTACATACCTTATAGGGGATCCCAATAATCCACAGTTTTCCTTACTACCCATAGGAGTTTGACATAACGTCCATACAAATAGTGTCAAATATGTATCTCTATATAGTAAGGTAAACCAGCGATAGATAGGTTATTGGCACCGGCTGTTAGTACGCACCTACCTATTAAGCGCTGACGCAGAGTGTCATTACTATCTTATCTGAACGATCAGCTGTTATCATAAATCTGACGTATCTCGCGAGATTTGATGTATTCGCCTTAAATACACAAGTTAAAACTATAACGATAAACATATTATGAACTGATATGGAATGTAGGTGAGTGGGAAATGATAACACGTTGCGATACGACCAGACGCAGTCGGTCTAATCAATTTTACACAATGAAAACTATAGACAGTGATTATCATGTTTTAATATAATATGATATATTTAACATACCTAATAAGTTACATTTTGAACATTTGCTAAATTCAATAGTTTAATATCCAACGTAAAAGAAATAAAATGTTAAGTTTTACGGTTTTCTTTTTATTTCAGGTGATATGTGATTCAGAAAAATATAATATATAACATAAATGTTTTATTTTTTCTAATTTAGGTCGGATTTGATTGCTGTTTGGGGCAAACAAAATATCCAAAATCTGTGAAAGCAGTCTTACATACTTGTTATTCAATATTCAAAGTACTTTCCCTCCGTGTAGCATAGAAATTGCCGAGCGACGCCCTATGTACATAGTTACTTGCCAAAACTAACTAAATACCACAGTAGGATTTTTTTCCCTCCTAAGGGGTGAAGCGAGCGAGTTCGCTGGCGAGTCAGCAAGAAGAGTATTCAGTGCCAGTTTTACTTCGCAGTGGTTGTTGACGCTCATTTTGATTCCTTTGAAAGTATTGTACAACTTTCCAGCTATAGTTTGAACCACGTCCAGAGGTAATTCTCAAGGAGAATGCGAAACGGTCACGGTTGCGTCTCGCCTCACACTGATTTTGTCAAGAAAAGGGCGAAACCCTGCTTCAGTGCGAGGCGAGACAATACCCCGAGTGTTCTGCACTTTCCTTCAAAATATATATTTAAATCCGATCCGTATTTTTTGCATACCACCATGTGCTCGCAAAAGTTTAGTGGGCAATTAGGGTGTAATGTGACCGCGCGTGCGCACAACAGCCCCCTTTCCCGAACAATCACAGCTGAGTCATCTAAAACTCCACTCCCCAACTCTTGCGGAGTGGAGGTGTTGGCAACACCTACAGCATAGTCACATTTATATTATATTCTGTTATATTATATCCGGCGCGGTCTTTAAATACAATGTAAAATCCTGGCTATTATACAGAAATACAGAAATGTTTATTTGTTGCAAAATACATGAATGAATAAAATCAGGACAGACAGTATTAGATAATTTGTTTTATGAAGTATATAATACTTATTTTATTAAGACTACATTAATATTTAATGACCATATATTGATTTTCTTTGTATACACACTATTTGACATATAAAATCGGTGGCAGTAATAAATGATTTGTATTTGTAAATTAAATTTTAGTTATTTTCATAATGGTTAAAGAATTAAATGTAATACGCTTGAAAATTTAGGTATTTTCTACACGAAATATTGTGTTTTCTAATAATTATTATAATTACTCTTGTAATATACTTAAAATAAAGTATAATTATATAGTGCAGTAATTATATAAGTAGTAGTTTCAAGATGTACCCTAAATATATATTATTGTCGAAATATATATTTTCTAGTATCTATGTGTGTGGTATTGTAACTGCCACGAGCAAAGTTTGAATCGCACGTAGTTCATAGGAACTATTTGTAAATCCCGCACATTTGTTAGTCTTCACTACACACCATCTTGTGCGGCTGTGGAGAATATTTAATTATATAAAGTTGGCTTAGCTGAGACCGTTAGCAGATGGCCTTCCTCGTTCATATCACTACTTTGATAACATTGCGATAGTTAGGGAAAGTATACACACACATCCATCCGCCTCGATTCATCATTGCATAGAATAAAAAATATAAACTATACCTACTACATAAAGTATTTTAGGAAAAAGATTGAATTCGAGTATGTATGTATGAATATGCGACAACCTCCTCAACTGCAAATGTTATCAAGAAATGTATTTCGTTACGTAGATGTAGTAGAAACAATTATAGGTTTTCTCATAATTAGATAGAAGATAATATTATAAAGACACCCAGATCAATTTGCCGTGGCGGTGCCGGCTTAGAATAGCACCCCCCCAACTCTACCCGTGGGTGCCGTAGAAAGCGGCTAAGGGATAACAAATCAGAAGGTGGGCAGCAGCACCTTCCCAGTCAAACACACACAAACTGCGCTCGCCAACCCGCCTGCCAAGCGTGGCGAGTATTGGCAAAAACCCCTTATGGATTGGACAAAAAGAACCAGGCCCCCAGTCCCCGGCAGCCCCGCTATTCCTGGCTACGGTAGCGGCCACGGTAACGGTGGGGCAGGGGGTGCTAAGAATCCCCGGCAGACGCCCGGCTACCACCCCCAACGACGACGACTGGCCCTGGTAACACACAACATACGCACGATGAGGACAGACGAGAAGATATATGAGCTGGAAGAAGAAATGAGTAAGCTACACTGGGACATTGTGGGGTTATCTGAAGTCCGTAGAGCGGGTGAGGACACGATAACCCTAAAATCAGGTAACCTACTCTATCACCGGGAGGGCGACCAACAGTCCCAAGGTGGTGTCGGGTTTCTCGTCCACAAGTCCCTTACTAACAACATAGTTAAGATCGATAGCGTTTCCAATAGGGTCGTATACCTAATACTCAGAGTATCCAAACGATATTCGCTGAAGGTCATTCAGGTATACGCACCGACGAAGTCGCACCCGGATGATGAGGTGGAGGATATGTATGAGGACATTAGTCGGGCCATACATACCTCTGAAACGCACTTTCTAGTTGTTATGGGGGACTTCAACGCGAAGTTGGGTAAGAGAAGCGAGGATGAGTCGAAAATGGGGCAATTTGGCTATGGACAACGGAACCGTAGGGGACAGAGGTTGGCCGACTTCCTGGAGAAAGAGGGACTCTTTATGATGAACTCTTTCTTTCAGAAGCCACCTCACAGGAAATGGACCTGGCTGAGTCCCGATGGTTCCACGAGAAATGAGATTGACTTCATTATGACAACCAAAAGGCAAATATTCACTGATGTCTCCGTGATCAACAGGGTTAAAACCGGTAGTGATCACCGAATGGTAAGAGGCACGGTGAATATTAATGTCAAACTGGAGAGGTCTCGTCTGATGAAGTCTACGCTCCGACCCACTCGTGCCCGTATTCAAGACCCCGAGAGCTTTCAACTTGAGCTATCCAATCGCTTCGATTGCCTTGAGAACATCGCTTCAGTGGACGAGATCAATAACAGGTTAGTAGAAACTGTCCATACAGTGGGTTCCAAGTACTTTAAACCCCACCGTACAGATAGGCCACAGAAACTCTCCAACGATACCCTCAACCTCATGGCTGAACGACGCTCATTGAAATTGCAGTCTTCGAATGATGCTGAAGCATATAGGCTGCTCAATAGACGAATATGGAAGTCCTTGCGACACGACATCCGGATCTTTAATACAAACCGTATTAAAGAGACGATAGAGCGGAAAAAAGGCTCCAAAGTGTTTGCAAGAGACATGTCTATTGGGCAAAGCCAGTTGACGAAGCTGAAGAGAGGAGACGGCAGTGTAGCGTCGACCAAAGCGGAAGTGTTAGGAGAGGTCGAGAGTTTCTATGGACAGTTATACACCTCGGTCGCTAAACCTGTTAGCAGCTCGGTCAAAGACCCAAGAGCCAAGCTGACCCGACATTATACCGAAGATATCCCGGACATCAGCCTGTACGAGATTAGAATGGCCTTGAAACAGCTTAAGAACAACAAGGCGCCTGGTGACGACGGTATCACATCTGAGCTTCTGAGAGCGGGTGGAACACCGGTACTTAAAGTCCTTCAGAAGCTCTTTAATACCGTCTTACTCGAAGGCTCAACGCCAGAAGCATGGAACAAAAGCGTGGTGGTGCTGTTCTTTAAGAAAGGTGACAACACTTTACTTAAAAATTACAGACCCATCTCGCTTTTGAGCCATGTTTATAAGCTGTTTTCGAAGGTCATAACGAACCGTCTCAGTCGCAGGTTTGATGAATTCCAGCCTCCGGAACAAGCCGGTTTCCGAAAAGGCTATAGTACCATAGACCACATCCACACGCTACGGCAAGTTATACAGAAGACCGAAGAGTATAACTTGCCTCTTTGTCTAGCGTTTGTGGACTATGAGAAAGCCTTTGATTCGATCGAGACGTGGGCAGTGCTTGAGTCTCTCCAGCGGTGCCGTATTGACTATCGGTATATTGAAGTGCTGAAGTGTTTGTACAAAAACGCCTACATGTCAGTCCGAGTACAGGAGCAGAGTTCGAAGGCAATTCCATTGCAAAGAGGCGTGAGACAGGGAGACGTTATATCTCCGAAACTGTTCACCGCTACATTGGAAGACGCCTTCAAGCTTCTGGAATGGCAAGGACTTGGCATCAATATTAACGGCGAATACATCACTCACCTTCGATTTGCCGACGATATTGTAGTCATGGCAGAATCCATGGAAGACCTCAGTACAATGCTCGAATGCCTCCATCGAGTTTCCCAACGGGTAGGTCTTAAGATGAACATGGACAAGACGAAAATTATGTCTAATGCCCATGTTGTACCTACCCCAATATCAGTTGGGAACTCAGTTCTTGAAGTTGTTGACGAGTACATCTACCTGGGACAGACAGTCAAACTAGGCAGGTCCAACTTCGAGAAAGAGGTCAATCGTCGAATCCAACTCGGCTGGGCAGCGTTCCGGAAACTTCGCGAAGTCTTCTCGTCAAAAATACCTCAGTGCCTCAAGACAAGAGTCTTCGACCAATGTGTGTTACCAGTGATGACTTATGGCACTGAAACGTGGTCTCTTACGATGGGCCTCATAGAAAAGCTCAAAGTCGCACAACGAGCTATGGAGAGGGCTATGCTCGGGGTTTCTCTACGTGATCGAATCAGAAATGAGGAGATCCGTAGAAGAACGAAAGTCACCGACATAGCCCAGAAGATTAGCCAGTTGAAGTGGCAGTGGGCAGGGCACATAGCACGCAGAACAGATGGCCGATGGGGCCGAAAGGTTCTGGAGTGGAGACCACGGACCGGCAAGCGCAGCGTAGGTCGTCCACCGACACGGTGGACAGACGACCTGAGGAAGGTCGCAGGACGACGTTGGATGCAGGCCGCTTCCAACCGGTCCTTTTGGAAAATCATGGGGGAGGCCTATGTTCAGCAGTGGACGTCCTACGGCTGAGATGATGATGATGACCCAGATCAAAATGGTATCCGTCTTAACAGATCAAAAAGCGCGCGCATACTTCGGCCAGAAGTTCAGTCTCGTAATCGAATAAGGCAATTCTACAAAGGTTTTTGTATTAACATAAGTTACTTATACGTATATGTAAGTTCATTATTTCTTTAGTAATTTTTTATAGATATACTGAGAAGTGAGCCTTTTGCTAATGAATCAGGTTAGAAGATAGATGCAGGTAGGTTGTACTGAGGTTGTTATTGTAGGCTGAATGTTCCGGGCTTGAGCAATGACAGTCGTCAGCTCAAAAAACTTGGCCCAAACCCGGTACAAAGCGTGCTGACGTATAATCACGGAAACCTCTAAAATGTCGAGGCCGGCCTATTTCTGACTCGACCTAGATCTACTCATATGCTTATAACTCCTTCAGAGCGGCTATGCCTTTTCACATTCATGAGGGAGGCTGCGAGAGCCGAGTCCGACAATAGGAAATTAAACCCATTTTCGTAGGGAGTTTGTTGAAGTTTTGTTTGTAAAACAGTTACTAAGTGAGAGTGCTCAAGTCACACCTACTACCTAGTAATAAAGTCGCAACATATTAATAGAGTTTTGATAAAACCACCCATAGTAAAAATTACCAAAAAAGGAACCGACTTCAACACTAAAATAAAATGTGTGAAATAACTTGTTGAAGCCGGTACAACGATAATAGAAAAGTACATATTATCACAATATTTTACTCATGGTGCCGACTTCGACAAGTTATTTCACACATTTTAGTGTTCGATTCGGTTCCAATTCTTGTAAAAAAAAAACACCATTTAAGTGACCCTTGCTAACTACGGGATCGATTGTTATTCACCGTCAATGAAGATATAAAGATAGGCGTAATACTTTTCAGTTATTGGAGTGTAACTCAAAATCTCTTAGACAGAATTTGATGAAATTTAAAGGACACCATCTCAGAAGTATACTCTACCAAACAAAGGAATAATTTTGAGAATCCAATTTGGGGAGAAATCGGTGAATGACACAAAAATACATACAACCGAACATATAACTTCCTCCGAATATGAAGTAGTTTTAAAATGAGCTATTATATTGTGGTGGCAGTGACATGGATTTGTATGCATGCCCTCTGCGGGAACTTAGTCCTAAGTAAAGCAGACATATCGGGAAAAGTTCTACGTGGGTAATCTCCTTCGAGAAATTGCTTATTGTAACACTGTACGGAACGATACCAACGAATTACCTTTTCTTTGTACTAGAAATGTTTACAACAAAAACAAAATAATATTATGTTCTAAGACAATAATAAGACATTATTTACAAAGAGAAAAGAACTGGGACATTGACAAAATCAAGCAGAAAGATTTTCAAACTTATTACTGTTGTGGGGTAAAGATGCTAATATATATATATATATATTATCTTTATTTTACACAAATGTGCTATTTGAGCCGTATAAAGAATGGCTCCCCACGGATCATAGATATAAAGATGTAAACAAACTTATATGCTTTATTCCTTGTACGTAGAAAATATAATGTATCTTCTTAAAAACTTATATAAATTTTAGTTTAACAGTGATGTTATTACGTGTTTACTACTAGAAATAAAGCTAGGATACCAGGGCCTAGTTTCACACTAGTGTTGCCTAGTAATTATTTCGTAGATAATTGTATGCATTTTCACAATACAATTCTCAAAGACGAAGCGTACGGAAAGAAAATACAAGTTGGGTGTTTGCCTTCTCAGCCGTAGGACGTCCACTGCTGAACATAGGCCTCCCCCATGATTTTCCAAAAGGACCGGTTGGAAGTGGCCTGCATCCAACGTCGTCCTGCGACCTTCATCAGGTCGTCTGTCCACCGTGTCGGTGGACGAACTACGCTGCGCTTGCCGGTCCGTGGTCTCCACTCCAGAACCTTTCGGCCCCATCGGCCATCTGTTCTGCGTGCTATGTGCCCTGCCCACTGCCACTTCAACTGGCTAATCTTCTGAGCTATGTCGGTGACATTCGTTCTTCTACGGATCTCCTCATTTCTGATTCGATCACGTAGAGAAACCCCGAGCATAGCCCTCTCCATAGCTCGTTGTGCGACTTTGAGCTTGTCTATGAGGCCCATAGTAAGAGACCACGTTATATATAATATAATATAATAATCTTTATTTTAGGCAATAGTACAATTACACAACATAAAAATACCAGCGGCCCATACACAAAACATATAGGTACCTTATAGACTAGCATATATTATACATATAATAAAGGATTGCTTAACTAGCGTACAGTTAGTTCAGGATTTATATTCGGTCTAGGCTCCCTGTACCGTCGAAAAACGATCCCTTCAGGCCAGAAGTCCGGTGCCAGGAACGTCATGTATTATGATATTCGTTATCTACAAACATTACTTTATCATACTGCAAAGTCTTTAAAGTATATTATAATAAATAATAGACGTTCATAAGTGAGTCTTTAATGCTTACCATGAATAAATTAATAAATTTACGACTTTTTAGACTTTTTCTAGATAAAATTATTTAGAAAACCTGCTCGGAATATTTGAATAGTCCTTTACCAATTCCCCATCTGCCACTCAAGTACATATTTAAGAGTGTAACAAAATTAATACATTGTGAAAACTTAATCGAGAATAATTGTCCCAAATTCGTGGCCTGTTTTTCTCGTTAGTAGTTTTTCTCTATTTAATTTTGAACGCAGCTGTAGAGTTTTTTAAAGTTATTTATTAATAGTCGACGTTCATTATTGTAAGTATTTGATGCCTTAATCCTTTGGGTCCCAGAGACGTAAAAATACGTCAGTTTCATTCATAAATCTTTTGTTTTAATTATTACGGTATAGGAAGGATTTCTTAATTAGAATATTATGATTTTGAGTTTAAGGCGCGGTTCAATTCTAATTTTAAAACAATTTACGGTGCTTTACATAAGGTTGAGAATTGCCTACCAGAATGGACGATTTAATGCGAAAATTCAATTAAATACGTGCTAATACTTTTTATATATATTTCGTACAATCAAATGATACAATTTTAATGATAAAGGAGTCCATAGTTCACTAGTAATTTTCATTAGGGATTCGAATATGATACATTAATTGAAATATATTTGCCCATAATTGAATAAAAATGCTTTTTCCCACGAAGCACGTAAAGAAAATTGCAAAATTTAGGGAATGTTGCCGATTTTTTTCGAGCCAAGTTTGCTCAATCGTGTATTGGCTTCCATACTTCATAAGGACGTATATTCAATTTACACTAGGTTTTTTTCCAACTTCGGTTATTAGGTTTAAGCGTCGAAAAACTAAGTTTTCGCGAATTTGAATCATGCAATTTGGAACTCATTTCGCCGGCGAAAACGTGGAACAGGGAAACGCTCCATAACTCTTGCTAAGCTGAGTTCAGCCAAAAATAGCAGTTTACCTTATCTTGACCAGCCTTGCCTTATCTTTACTAAACTCGTTGTGTTACAGAGGAGAATAGGAACACATACATACGATCTAAACTGCATGAGGAAGATAAAGACACACGTAAAAAGAACTAATAATAGCCACGGATGGAGCTAGGTAGTATTTGTGGAACACTAGAAATTTGTGGACCAGTGCCAAAGTTTAGTATAAAGCCGTATATAGACACACAAAACCTTTGGGACTTTCATACCTAATCTGTTTTTAACCGACTAAAAAAAGGAGGAGGTTATATATATAGATAGATAGATAACACTTTATTGAGACACCACATTTATGACTTAATATTAGACAATGAAATAAAAAACAATGCTTAAAACTAGGTGCAACAATGGGCGGTCTTATCGCACAGAGAGATCTCTTCCAGACAACCCATTATATGTTACACGAAAATGTATATGTTCTATTGTATGTTTTTTTTTGGGCATGGTCACCGATTTCTCCCCATTTTGTGGATAGATTCGCAAAATTCTTCTTTTTTTTTTGGTAGTGTATACTTCCGAGGTGGTCACATTTAAATTTCATCAAATTCGATCAAGCAGTTTTTGAGTTTTACTCCGATAACTAATAAGTGTGTCGCTTATCTTGATGATATCATCATTGACGGTGAATGACGGTGAATGACAATAGATCCCATAAATAGCTAGGGGAAAGCACTAAAACCGGTGAAAAAATTCAACACTAAAATCTGTGAAATAACTTATTGAAGTCGGTACCATGTGCACATTATAATAGGTACTCATGAACTATCATGGCACCGACTTTAAGTAATATCACATGGTGTTGTAGTCGGTTCCATTTTTTGTTATAAAATAATTTTAATTCGGTGTCAATAAAGTGCTATTGTGTATATATGTTTGGCCTAATGATATCGTCTGCATAACCATTAGTTAGCGAGGAATGTGTAATTATTGAATGACAACTTGTAGGAATGTTCAATATCAAAACACTTATCTTTAGTTATCGTTACTAATACACGGGTCACTCGATGATTACCGTCGTTTATACCAACTGCTGTGATGTACCACGCCTGTGAATACTTTTGTGTTAATAGGCGTGTGGATTACAAGTATATTACTTATGTATTGAAATAAAAGGTGCTGCAATACATTATATAGGGTGTTTGGTAGAGGGACCGACAAACCAAATGAGCGTGTTCGGGGGACCACTTGGAGAATACAAGTTGGCCAAAAAAAAATCCCCGACCCCCCAATATGTTTAACTTTTTTTGTGATTTTTTCCTTTTTCTCCGAAATTGTACCTATTTACCACAATAACATTTGTAAAATCTGTTTTAGACCGGATGTTTTTAGTTGAATTTGGTCTCTAATACACCTTCAGGCCACGCAAAGCAAAATTGGATACAAAACAGAGCTAACTAACTGATATAGTTAAAAAAAATTGGGGTGTCGGGGATTTTTTTTGGCCAACTTGGATTCTCCAAGTGAGCCCCCGAACACGCTCATTTGGTTTGTCGGTCCCTCTACCAAACACCCTGTATAGGAAGAACAATAATTGTGTACCTAATTCTTCCAAATTGAGCAAGTCGACGCGAGTTGGTGCAAAGTTCAAAGAAAGTTTACAGTTAAAATAATAAACTACTTAAGGTGCTGTCAGTTTATGACGACGAATCTCATAAGCAGCGATTTACTCAAAATTACAATAAATAATATGACATATATATAAATAATATGAATATAATATGATGAAGTACATTAAAAAAAATTCTATCATACCACTTAATTACGCCTTTATAATAGTTTTGCTCCTTATTCATAATTGTATTTGTCATGAAACACGTATCATAAAATAGCAATTTTAATACATTTAATACACATACACTGACGGATACTGTTTTTTTTTAATAATGAACATTAAATATTTGTACGTTTTTACGAGATGCGCTTGCATGATTTCAAATGAAAGAAATTGAATGAATTCAAGCTCTGAGCTGACAGCGCCTTAAGTTATATTCTGTATCTATAAAGTACTACCAGTAATACATTTTTCACCTGCCTGAGAAAGGCTTCGTCTATCCTTTGAAATCTGCACCCAAAAGTCCATTTTGTCCGCTGGCTTGGAAGATTATTAGATATGCGAACTTGACGAACTGTGTAGTATCAAATATTTTTCTATCATTATTCGGAAACGAGGTTCGTCCTTACAGTCCTTTATGTATGTACAGTAATAAGATAGATCATATACGCTCTTATTCTCTTACACCTAGCATTTTCCTTATAGTGAAGTGTAAAGTTGGTTTTCGCTCGGCAGCGAAGTTATTTTGCGTCTCGTACCTTTGAAACCATCACTATGCTCAAGACAATGTATTTTATATTGTAATCAAAGGTTTCTTAGCTTGCTGTGATATCAATATTAATAATACTATAATATCAATAGTCATGCCAAAAAAACAAATCTGCAGCCTTGTAGGTATAACCTTTAAGCTTTTTTCCATTTTAACAAAACGCTCAGACAAAATTAAAAAGTCAAGACCTAAAGTTGTGAACAGAGAATTAAGGCTGGTTGATGATGGCCATGATAATTTAAATTAAATTGAAATGAATACAAAATAATTATAATTATTACATTTAAATTAAATGATAATTCAAATGTTAGGTACGTGTTGCTTCCACGTGCCGGGATAATTCGACTGACGAGTCAAGGCGTAGTTTCGTTGTACGTGTTGTATGTAATTAATATTAAACGGCGAGGCATAGTTTTACCGGCCTCACTTCTCTGTTATCAACATGCAGTCTTGATTTTTTTATTCTGTCTGAGCTCTTCAGTAAACAATCCAGTTCTAATCAATTAGATGATACCTATCCTGCGAATAATTTAAATTATTACACTAATATGCTACATACAAAGTGTAGGTACATAGTATGTAATACACAGTGTGTAGTGTAGTAGTGTATACAGTGTATACATATAAGTATACACACACTGTGTATCTTTTATTTCTTCACACAGACACAGCTGAATGCTAAATACAATTTTAATCTCATGTAATATAATAGTAGCCACTACATAAACTTTTCGTTTTTGACGGCCCCAGTGGCTATATTGTTAGTAACCTAGGTAAGGAAACTTGGAATGGGTATATTCCTGGCCGAGGTAATTATTTGTGCGATGAGCAGACATGTTTGTTCTTGGTTATTAGATGCTGTGGCGTGATTTGGCAACAACACACCCAACAACTTGTTGGGTGTTCATGTCTGCTGCGACACAGGGATTGCGGGGTATGAGTCGGTTATCATCCATCATTATCATCTCAGCCGTAGGACGTCCGCTGCTGAACATAAACCTCTACGAATTTCCAATAGGACCAGTTGGAAGCGGCCTGCATCCAACGTCGTCCTGCTACCATTATCAGGTCGTCAGTCCACCTTGTCGCTGGACAATCTACGCTGCGCTTGCCGGTCCGTGGTATCCACATGAGTGGGTAAAGTTTTTTAAATAATATTATTAAGGATAGGTATCATTAAGACTGTGCAATCTAGATGAGTATAGTATGGAAGCCACCGGGTTATCGTGCAAGTGTCGGCAACGCGTCACTAACCGCACCTTGACTTACTAAAACAGTGCCCGTTGCCATATTTCGTAATATATTTTCATAATGTTTTGCCGTCCTTAGTGACACAGTTATATAGCATAAACATCAATTGACTCTCATTTTGTTATGTGGACGTGGTAACGAGTATATTTTCTGTTAAATATAATATTTTTGTGTTAATTTTTTGCAGCTAATCGTGATAAAATCAGGCAGTCTACTCGTACAGCCGACGCGGCCCGGCCCCAGGCGCTACGTTCGCTATGACCTTGTATGACCTTTCTACTTAACCGATTTTCTTATTAGCACTTGAAAAGTTTCTCAAGGCCCGAGTTCGATAGCAATCAATATTTTGCATTACTAACCATATCAGCTACCCTTATTTCTTGTTTCTAATCTGCATAAACATGACTTTGTGAGTATGATGTTCACTGTTCAAATGTTCACAATATCTAGTTTATAAAAGGTGGGTGTGCGACGCGATCTCCAAGCGTGAACACTCCCTGAAGAAGAATGTCTTCAAAACGTCGTCGGACTTAAACCGATATTATACCAAGTGAGTGAAGCCGGTATCTTTTTATTTTAGTATAGTTTATAAAATATTATATAAATCATCTCATCTTATTTAGTATTATTAATATAATGTGTTCTTCCATTAATTTATCAATGCTAGAGTTTACAAGTACATATTGTTTCATTTTCATTTATTAGATTCGATTTTTATTCATTAAATATTGATAAAGGCAACGACGATTATTCTCAGAATCATTGTTAGAATCTTATTAAGAAACGTAGTTCAGAAAGACATGTCGTATATAAGAATCCGTTATGCATTTAGCTTTCGGCTCGATAATACCATAGCAGTTTATTAAATTAACTAATTACCAATAACATTTCCTCAGCTACGATTCAAGCCTTCCACGCAGAACGTAACATGCGCCATAATCTACGTGGGCTTAAGGCGCGCTCGTATCCTGATAATAGTAAAAAGCAGAATCTTTAAACATCTAGTGTAACGAAACAGATCAATAATATTGTATGAAAAAAATACTTGGATTAGAAAAGGAACAGGCAAAGAGTAATAACCGAACAGAATTCATAAATATTACTCGTTCTCTGCAGAAAAAAACCCTGAATAGGTCCATAAAAATAAACTTTCACGTCCAAACTCTCAGAATTTTCAGCGATAACACTATATATTTTTTTAGGTAATACATAGCCAACATATAGTACAAAATTAGTAACCAGCAGTTTTTTCAATTGTGTTAGTATATATCGAGAAATATAAAGAAAACGTACAAAATTAAAGCATTTTCGCATTACATCGTCCAATCTAACAAGCGATTTTCAACCTTACGTAAAGCATCGTAAATTATTTTAAAATTGGGGTTGGACCGCGTCTTAATAGATATGCTAGAGGGTAGCCCTATAGTCGAGTTTTTCCAGCTGTCCAGATGCCTCCGAGATAGCCAAATCACTAACCGGGAGCGCTGGCTTAACTTGTCATTAGAAGCAAGGAAGATCTACGTAAAAAAAGTGTTCTTTCATTATTTTTAGTAACCCTCGTTAATAACGGGATCGATTGTCATTCACCGTCAATGATGATATCATCAAATCATTAAAATTGGCGATACACTTTCCAGTTATTTGAGTGTAACTCTAAAACTGCTGAACCCAATTTGATGAAATGTATATGGGACCACCTCGGAAGTATACTCTACCAAACAAAAACAATATTATGAGAATCAGTTTACAAATGTGGGAGAAATCGGTGAACATACACAAAAAAATACATACAGCCGTACATATAACCTCCTTCTTTTTTGAAGTCAGTCAAAAATGCAACTAGCGTTCACCCATCCCATTTGTGACCGCCGTAAGAGTCCCTGCATATACAAATACAAACATGTAATATATATATACAACTTTGTTAATCACTGCGCGTAGAACACTATGAGCAAAATGTTCATGGTTCAACATTATTAAAGCAATGATAGAGACCAGAGACAATAAGGGTCGGCCGTATATTCATTGGCCACCAGCTTTACGTGATCGCAATATCTTGATGAGATCCACATTAAGGTGGCACTTCTGGTGTCCGCCAGGCTACCTACCACCCTCAAGTTTGATAATATGTCGCTTAGCCCTAACAGTGTGTTCCGGCAGTTGTCATGAAAAGCCAGTGGCTATTCCAGGTCTAGTATGATACCACCTTCGACCGCATCACCGCTGAGCATCAAGGGAAAAGTGGTCAAACATCAATCTTCTATCAAGTGTAAAAAACAGTTTTTCCACGTCATAATTTTCTCAAAAATGGTATGTAATGTTGCCATAACATCTCTAAAAAGTATCCAGAAAGTGAACTCTACCGGATACTTATTCACAAATGTCCAGTAAGAAGCGAGATTTTAAATTTGGAAACTCCTACTGTCCAGTAAATAAGTATGTAATTTACTTACTCATCCTCTTTAGATCTGTTTAGAAAAAACATAGTACCAGACACAGATTAGAGTTTAGCCATTATAACATGGTTAATAGGAGGGAGGCTTCAAATATATATCTAATCTCTCTTTTTGGTACGACATTTTATGAGATAGATATATTTTTGGAGTCTTTGCAGTCTGTGACGCAGAAAAAGTATGCACGATGTGTTTTGTACTCAGTAATGTTGTAGAAGTATAGTGTGGGATTTTATGTTTGTATTTAGTGACTTCAGTTTATAAATCATGTTGGATTAAAACTTTCCATTCTAAAATTAACATTGAGATTAAAAAACAATAATTTACATTGAAATAGATAAAAATAGAACAATGTTCAAAACTAAAGCAAACTTTTAGAAAAAAAAACGATTGGCAGGATTCTTCTTAATAATCTTAATAATGGACATCTTTATGTATCATATTTAGATTATATCTAGACAAATAACTATTCATTGAAATTTATAGAGAGAAAAACTCCATCCTCGGACGGGATTTGAACCCGCGTCTTCTGACTCTCCGAGTCAGACGCCATTGACCAACAAGGCCACCGAGGTTCTGTTCCGAGCATCAAATTTTAACTCTCTATTTGACTAACCATCTTGCGGGGACGGAGCGACATCTATTGGACAGTTTAACAGTACCATCCAACCGAAAGTAGCATTATTTAGAAATACTTAAGCTTTCGTATTGATATCGCAGCCCTTGTAATTTTTATAGTATTACTGTTTAAAGCACTAACGCCTGCTTTAGCGATCTCAAACATTAAAATTTACAGAGAGAAAAAGAAGAGATCGCCAAAGCAGGCGTTATTGCTTTAAAAAGTAATACTATAAAAATAACTATTCCTGCCCTAATCTACTTTTATGAAATTCTCGCGTTCGCACAAAAGCAGTTGCTAAGAGGTGCGCTACGACGAACACATCACTCAAGATCCTGAATAAACATCCGGACGAAACAGATATATTTTGTCGCCGGGATATCGACAACGATTAACTACTTCGCGTAAATCCGGTTTGATTAATACGAAAAGGCATTTTCTATTGCCTATCTGCCTATATAGCTTCCACACACGACATTGAAAATGTCGCTATGTACTTACAGCGTGTTCCAGTAGCTGTCCTAAAAACTAATCGCAGTTACAGATCTAATTGATACCACCTTGGACCGCAACATCACTGATCATCACGTGAGACAAAAGTCAAACACTATTTCAATCATCACATATAACAAAACTGTAGAGATCGAATTTCTGTATAATGAAAAAAATGCTAAAAACCGAGTCAGGGGATGTAAGAAGTGAAATCGAACTAATTTAGAATTTTATTTCAAAAGTTTTGTTTTTCTGTTTCTCTGTTCGTCTGTCTGTTTGTACGGGCTAATCTCCGAAACGACTGGACCGATTTAAATGAAACTTTGCATGGTTGTAGCTTATATCCCTGGTCAACATATAGCAGGCTTTTGATCCCGGTTAATTAAAGAGCTCTCGTGGAATAGTGAAAAAACTGTAATCAACAGTATCCCGCGAGGCCCGCGAAGCCGCTGGCGGGTCAGCTAGTAAATAATAATAGTGCATACAAAATAGTAACTAATTAATTATTATTGATATATGAGCTTTTAACTTTATTACCTCTTCCATTATTTCGGCCTTTATGCATTACGAGCAAAATTAACATCCATTACTTTGTCAAAATATTGAACAACTTTTATAATATTATTCGGAAATACTGAAGCAATCATTACTGCATGAAATGTTACGTGTGTCATTTGTGGAACCAATACCTACATGTATTTCATTCAATTCAAATATTAATTTGGTATTTCAATTTTCAATTTCTGTGTAATTCATATTCCGTTGGCATTATTTGATCACTAACAAATTGATGGTTTGGTCTAGGTATATTCAGCAAACATATAGTACGCGTTTCACTTAACTTAATTGGAGCATTGCAGCTGCATTGCAGTACAATTTAGAGAACATTGCGATACCACTCTTGATATTTTGTTTTAGGTACCTGTCTAAAACACAGTAGTGCCTATCGAAATGTCTTCAGAAACGTACACTTTTGGCATGAGTTTAATCATGTTAGCTGTCTTCACACATTAATTTCAGTTGTTTTATAGGGGTTAGAGATGAACTGGCTGCTTGACAGACCAGATTAACATAAAAGGCACTATCACTACATCACTTTTTTGCTAACTTCAACTAGTGTATAGCACCTACACACTACAATGATGCGTGCAAGGCACCTGGCACGCATCATTGTATTCAACCTACAGCGGCTAAATTACCAACTAGTTTGTAACGCCGTGCTTGCTCTTCTTGAAGAGTCATCAACGAGAATGTGGAGGTTTGATAGAGTTTTCTAAGTCTTATGCGTAAGACCACGAAGGGCGAGGAGTTGTTTTATTCATACTATAGTTCTCAAAGAAAGTATGCAAGCCTCATGTTGAAGGATGTGAAGGTACACAAGCAAGTGAAAATACTGGGCAAAACAGAGTGAAACACCGAGACTCTGGGTGAAGAGCGTACACTACAGTCCTGAGCTAAGCGTAGCTGTCTCATGGACTAGCGTAGTGTATACCAAAAGGAGCACGAATTGCCTGTCTCGCCTCGTATTACACCCACAACCCACTGTCTCCGCAGGCATTAGTATTTACTAGTAATGAGTACCTATTTAGAAAATTAATGCTGTCTTATGAAACCGTTGCACTTTACATAATCGGGCAACGATCCGATTGACATGAACCGTTGACAAGGCATTACTCACGCGTTGCCGACTCCGACACCCCATCACACCCCCGCGCCCTGCACCCGCCTCGCTTCGCCTAACAAACAAACATGCTACGGTGCATGCTGCTCATTCCTACTAATTTGTTTGACAAACAAAAGCAATAGAATTGATTACTCGTTTTCTACACAAGCAAGTATTCTTACGTACCTAAGGATGCTTTATTGTAGAGGCACTGTGTACAGTGATTAAGGGTAAAAAGCAAGTACTCCTACTCACAGGTCCACTCGCCTGAGGCCATACAGCCAGCGTTACAGCCGAACTTTTGTGCGGTACGTTCAAAAATCGCATATTTGACTGGCCGGTTAGCGCAGTTGGTAGCACCCCTGCCTTCTGAGCCGCTGGCCCCGGGTTCGATCCCCGGACAGGTCAAACATTTGTGTGCATGAACATGTCTGGTTGAGCTGTGTCTGGGTGTGTATATGTATTTAAGTATGTATATCAGTCATCAGGTTACCGTAGTACCATGCCATAGTAGTACCTGAATACCTTGTATAGATGTTGTCCTATATTTATATGTGTATATTATTTAACCCTTAACCCGTCCGAATCAGCAACTCTCATTCCAGGCAAGTTTCATTCATAAATCTATTGTTATTTTTTGTCCTGATGCGGACGGGTTAAGTGACCCTTGGTACTTAGGGATGCCTGTCATTAACGGACAATTAAGAAATCATCAATATAGGCGAAACACTTTCCACTAATTCGAATGTAACTGAAAAACAGCTTGATCGAATTTGATGAAATATAAATGGGACCACCTCGGAAGTGTACTCTACCAAACAAAATATCAAAATCGGAGTAATCCGTAAAAAGTTACGCGTAAAAAAATATAAGGGGTCAACTTGAGAACGTTCTCTTTTTATGGAATTCACTTGAAAATATTATAGTCGGATTATTCATTAATTTTATTTAATTAATTATTTATTAATTGTTCATTAAACTCAATATGATAGTACATTTCTGATTTTGCGGAGCTCGTCCAAACCCGAAAATATTTTGAAGGACTTCTCGTTATTCGTAGGGGCACTACGCTGAGTGACGCTCTCGTAGGCAACTCGTTAATTAAAAATGTACTTTAGACTAATTAATAGTGGCGCGCTAACGTAAAAAAAAAATTCGTGTTTTATCTACATTTATGTTTCCGTCAACTTTCAGTAGGTTATGATAGTTTACCAAATACAGTTTATTTTGATATTAATGCCAGGTATTCGTAGATATAGAGTATATATTCAAGAAACATATTTTATTTGTTTATCTCTACTATCGCTCCACACTGGTGATCCATCTACTTCTTTACTAAACCGTTACTTAGGACTGTGACTTGTTAGATGTAAATACTACTGTGACTTCATATTTCAAATCTTTGACTCGATGCATATTACTCGACCCGAGGCAAATTTACAAACATAAAACATTCTAATGAACCGTTACTTCTCAGCATTTCAAAGACTGCCGACTGAAACTATGTAGTTGTTTATATTGTTCCAAAACATGTATTTACTATATGCTACTAGATCTTGTGGGCCCAGTACGAATAACTGCGAAAGTGTACCGTAACGTGTCGTGCACGTGAAACAGTACAAACTGTCATTTATCTAGGCAACTACGACATAGATAACTCACAGTTTGTGCGCCGAAGCGTGACATCTTGACGCTTAATATACGAATATTTTTACGCAAATTGTTTGTGTTGCGGTCTCAGATCTTATCTAGTGTTATAATTATATCACACTAGGGTTACAGTTGGTAACTGTAGATTATTTATATAAATGTTATTATAATAAATGTGTTTATAATATGTGGTTTTTTTTTATTTGAGCAATGCTTTTAAATATAAATTAAATCTATAATTATGTTATTTTCATACAGGAATATGTGTGGTTTTTGTTACTTTTGTAAATGTGTATTTTTCAATAAATTTGGAATAATGTATTATATTTTCGAAACTGTATTGTCACCAGGAGCTGCTAAACATACCAAAAAGCTGTATCAAAAGCTAGGTGTATAACATACTAGCTGGTGCCCGCCACTTCGTTTGCGCAGGATTATTATCTTCTCCAAGGCGATATCTATCAAACAGATTCTGAAGAAATAAATAAAATAATTGGGAAAACATAATTAAATTTATTGTAAGTAGTTGTTTTTTTAGATACAAGATAACAAAAAGACAGAATTTTTTAATTCGATAGTGATTTAAACTATTTTCCTCCTGTTGGTGCTTCCCGTGTTGTGCCATTTAAATTACATCAAATTTGGTCTAGTAGTTTTTGAGATAAACTCCAATAACTAAACAGGCTGGAAGTCCGTATTAAATTTTACAAATTGTACTTGTTTTCTATCATCTCTTTATGCTTTTATGAAAGTACTTCCCATGTCAAAATTTGATGTCTGAAGAATCTTATAGGATAGATAGAAAGATAGACTAATATACAAAAATAATATCGCATTCGTTATTATTTCACGAGCCTATGGAAGCCACATGTTGGGTATTGTAGAGGGGGTGCGGTGGGTTGTGGGGAGAATTGGGAGGGGAACCGGCGCCGTTGAGACGCGCGAGACGCTGAGGCGCCTCCATACCACCTATTGCCTTCCGTGACTGAATAAAATAACTTAGCCGCCAAGCGTCCTAGAAACCTAAAATAGTAATTAACTTAGAAACCGGTTTTCATACAAACTTCGCATGCAGCTTCATGTAATAAAATATATGTTTTAAATCATGTCATAAATAATAATATACTTTTTATTTAAAGTTTTTAGTTAGATACTTAAAAATGTATATTCTAATCTGATCTTAATTCCATATTTTACAATTATGTTATAATAATATTGTTGTAATAAATTGGTTCAAATAGTTCGTTTCAAATCAATTTATCATAACATCGTCTTCTATATAGTTCAAAATATATCTTATTTGTGCTCATCTTCTTTTTATATTTAATTCAAATATAGTATACTTATTATAATTTGTTTGCGTGTGGCCGTGCCGCAAGGAAAGTCTAACCCTCGTTTGCACCATATTTTTAGGAAACACCTAAGCCTGTTCATCGTCATAATCAGCCCATTTTGTTCCCATCGCTGAAACTCGAGCCTTCCTCTCAAAGAGAGGAGTTGGGCCATACCATCCACCACGCGGGCCCAGTGCTACTTGGTAGATAGGTTAGTGGCCAACCCATGTTGAAGTTTTCAGGCCATCTGATGGCCTTCCACATAGCCTTACGACTGTCATCCTAAGCCAAACAACCGGGACCGACGGCTTAACGTGCCCTTCGAAGCACGGAAGCGCTCAGTTGAATAATGCCACTAGCGGTCACCCATACAAATCCTGACCGTAGCAAGTGTTGCTTAACTTGTTGATCGGTTAAGATAGCTGAGTCAAGCTCCGCTACGACCGCTTCTACCTAACCTAAGCCAAAAAAAGTGTCACCTAACTCGGCTTACATGATACCTAACATGTTTATGAAAACGGGCGTTAGCCTCTGCTACTAAGAGCTATATCTTCTCTCTGAATCCTGAACAATATGTAGGAGCCACTGGTCAACTTTAAGCTCTTGACAATCCCTCCTGTGTTGCTCCAGATGCACTTTCTTCTTACTATCAGTCGGCGTCCATTTTACCATCTCAATTACTCTAGTTTTTCACCCGTCCTCTTCTTTCATCCTAATTGGGAGACCAAGCTAGAGCAACTCAAAAATATTAATGTATTCAGATCGATAATATCGGACAAAGCCAAATTGTTCTGAGCGTTAATAATATAAAGATTAGATAAGTACCTGAAATACCCAGCATTAATTAATAAATATTGCTAAAAATACAATTCAATTGCACGTTCCTTCTCCACCCTCTATATTTCACTCACACACCTTCTTTCCCACAGTCACTCACATATACACCCACATTGATGCACAAACGCACACATACACACCCTTACGTACATATGTAGCCACATTTTAGCTTGAGTGCGTTACTATATTATATTATATTTTGATTTTTAGTTTACTTATTTATAGGCTATCGGCTGAATAGACATATAATTTACTCTATGGAATAGACACAAG
Source organism: Selenia dentaria (assembly GCA_917880725.1). Lineage (NCBI taxonomy): Eukaryota > Metazoa > Arthropoda > Insecta > Lepidoptera > Geometridae > Selenia > Selenia dentaria. Next base: position 43,858,235 of record OU862876.1, read on the forward strand.
AATTCCACATAGAAAGATCACACCTATGTCAAACCCTATGTCAGCTTCTACCGGAACTCATAATACTTAGTATTTATTTCCTATTTCAAGCTAGCAGACATAGACCAAAACTCCTTTCAGCTACCCGACATAGACAAAATTACTACGACACTAAATGAAGGTTACATTTGTCTCCAATTCGTAGAATTCGGAGCTAACCAGATTTAGTTAAAAGCTACCTACGTATTCTGTCTATTCTAGATCCGAGTTGGATAACACCAAATTATAGTAGATCCAACCGTTTATCCTCTTTTTGACAGCACCAATAGAACGTAACATGACGATGTTACGCAAAAGTTAACTTATAAATGCGAGGTTTTAAAAATATGACAACTGCTTAAATTTGCTCCTTGATCCCGTATAATAATCATCTTTCACAAAATGAGTCCATAAGTGCAGTAGTTTTTTTATAAATTCCATAAAATAACAAACGTTTTTAAAAAATTACGTTCTATGGCTATCAACATAGTGATGTTACGAAGTTACGATTGAGATATCGATATTGTTTATGAACTATTTTTACACGGGTGTTTTCCGTTCTCGGCACATAATATCGGATTTATTTTTATGTAAAACCGTTATATTGATGCGCCTCAGGAAAACATACAGCATTATTTGAAGACGTGTTTATCTCCTGGTGTATATCCAAAAAAGAACAAGGTTATGATGACTATGATGATTACAAGTACAAGTCATACTTGACGAAGCTGTTACCGGTTAAATCTGGGATGGCCAGCGAGCAACACGGAAGGGAGTAGGCATACACAGCGTTTCCCCTCTGTCAAAGTACAAGTCCGCATGGACCATGGAGTTTGATAATATACTGTGGGGTGAGGGCGGGGCTAGATTTGTGAATGGTGCTTTATTTTTTATGTGTTAGTGATTTGGTTGTGTGAGTATGATCGGCAATGGATCGGTACAGGTATGTTTTGTATGTAATAGTGCGGCTTTGCGCTAGTGTGCAACTTCCCCTCCCGCAAGAAATGACAGAAAGATTTGAACAATATTTTTTAGCTAAGGCTACTCCCTTCCGTGTTGCTCGCTGGGGATGGCAGACATTAAAGTCTGCCGTTTGGTACCAGAAAATAGTAAAGTTTGAGCAACCCCAATTCCAATTTAAGCAAACGAAATCTAATCTTTTATTTTTATTTATTTATTAATCAAAATCAGATTCATCGTTGCTGTCACTCGAGCTATTGCCGACATTTATAATTAATTGTTGACTCATATAATCTATCGCCACGTGTTTATCCCAATCTGCCATTATAGTTTCTTGTGTTTTTTGAATTACATTTTGCCAGCTTTCCGCAGTTACTTTCACACATGCATTTTTTAATAAATTTACCATTTTGTTTGCCGTGAATGGGGGTTTTGTGTTATTTCTAGCAGCGTGTCCTTTAACTTGAGCCCATATTAATTCAATGGCATTGTATTGACAATGATAGGGTGGAAGTCTAAGAACCCAATGACCATGTTCTGCAGCTATTTCGTCGATCACATATCGTTTTGGGAAGTGTTTTTTTGTTCGTAATATATTTAGTAATTGTACTTTTAGTAAGGAGTTATCAACATTTTCACCATGTCGTTGAAGCCAGTCAATGATTACTTGTTTTTTGTCGGCCTGGGTCGGCATTTTATCAATTTGGCGTGAGTGATAGGATGCGTTATCCATAATAATAACTGACGGTTCTTCCAATGATTGTACCATTTCCTTAAACCAACTTTCGTAAACCTCAGAATTCATTTCTTCGTGGTACTCAACTGTTTTTTTGGATTTAAAGGCCAACAAAGCATCTGGCATGAATCCTTTCACAGACCCTGCATGGCAAATGATTAGACGTTCTCCTTTTCCCATCGGTACTGAGGTAGTGGAAGCAGCGGTGTCATCAGTCCAGCTCTTAGACACTGTGTGGTTCGCATTCAGCCAAGTTTCGTCAGTGAAAACAACATTTGACCAATCTGTAATTTTTTTGGCTTCGCTCAAAAATTCGCAACGAGCAAAAGCTACGTCGCGACGCTCCATCAATATTTTGCGTTTGTCCGATTTTTTATAAGTAAATCCAATTTCATTCAAGACCTTTACCAATGACGATTTTTGACCTCGGAACAAATCACATTCACGCAAAGAAGCAACAAGTTTTTTAAGTGTTGGAACTTCTTTACGTAAGTAATAGTTATATATATGACGGCGTATAGCGTCTGCGTCAAAGTTGTCAACCGAAGTCACACGACGTGGTTGGCGTTTTTTCTTCGGCGTACGAAGCTTATTCTCCTGCATGCCGCTTGTTCCGTAGGCTTCGGTAGTAATTTTTGTAATCGTAGATGCACTAATACCTAACGCGGCCGCAACGCGCTCTCTCACTTGCGACAATGGTAAAAGCGGGCCGCCATTTTGATACTCTGCTTCAAAGTAATTACGAAGCTTGATCACCATTTCTCTCGTCTGTCCTTTCAGCACTGATCCTTTCGGCATTTTATAGTTCCAATATAAAACTCAGCAAATAATTACTAGCACGGGCGTCTTGTTGCGAGTGACAGTGACAAATACAAAACGGCGGTGGACCATTGAGTTTTACTACCTTGATAAAATACTACTGCTTACCCATAGACAAAAAAATTGGCAGTCATAGGAATTGCCGATAGAAGTGAAAACTTATAACTCAGAATTTGATAGCTTACCTTGGAAACTACACGGGTGTAACCGGACGGCGTGGCCTCGCCATCTGGGCATGGCCATCTAGAAATGCGTCAGCATTTCCCATTGGCTGATGCGTTTCTAGATGGCCATGCCATGACGGCCTGTCCACGCCCTTTCAACATTCCCCATTGGCTGACGTATTTCTAGATGGCCAATAGCCATGGTCATGGCGCCATTCCTAGGACTATTCTCTTTCCGCACAGACTCGATAGAAAAATGAATCGAAATCGTGTCCACTATAATCACTTGGTCACAACACTTTAACTGACAAATTAGATCTGTCAAAAAGAGGATAAACGGTTGGATCTACTATAGTGTTACGAAACTCGGATAGCACCAGTTAGCCGTATCAAAGTAACTAAGTAGACATTGGCATCACATATAACGTGTTTATACAAGTACAATTTGAAAAAATTAATACTAACTTCCATTCTATTCAGTTATTGGAGTGTAACTCAAAAAAGCACTGGACCTAATTTGATGATTTTTTTATGGGACCACACGGGAAGCACCAGCTTTCAAACTAAAGAATTTTGAGAATTGGTTCACCCAGTTTAAAGTTATGAGGTAACAAACATAAAAAAATACAGTTGAATTGAGTACCTCCTCCCTTTTGAAAGACCGTAGAAAAGAAAGCGACGAGACGTGCTTTATGTCAATAAACTATTTGTATTTGTATTTGTGCTAGTTGTTCACCTGATGGTGAGCCTTACGCCCGCCTATGACAGTGGCAGTGTGAAATCTACGCTCGTCACACTCGAGACCTTCAGACTCATTCATCCAGTAATTTCTTCGTCTACTTTATCCTTCAACCTTAGCATAGTAGAGCTTTCACTTCAGCGTCGAGGAAAAATATCTGGCACTTAGGTGGTACTCACCAAGATAGACAATAACAGAATTGTCTAACCACCTAGTTAAAGTTAGTGAGTTAGTGGACTTAGCTCTGATGTTAAGTCCAGTTGTTCCAAGCTCTGAGTTACGTACTCAAAGTATTATTTTACCAATTGTTAATTACTTAATTGAAGTTTATGGTGATATTTATATGATAATTAAAATCAAGCAGATTTCACATGATAAAATGTCAAGTGCGCACTTTAATTTTAATTTATTTTAATTCCGAAGTCATTCTATAGTTAATTAGGTAGACATACAAGAGGAGTAGGTGTCTTCTTGTATGTCTAATTGTATTATAATTCTTTAGTCATACATACTCACTTTTTTGTGTTCATAAGAACCACATTCGAGACCTGTTTGTGTTTGTAAGCTTAAGTCTAAATACGAGTAAGTTTCTATATGTACGCATGCTTTGAGTTACAATCCAGGTCAGATTAAAAAAATATTCTGTGCTCCTTCTAGATCATTTATGTATCTCTCTATGATTGTAATTTGTTTAGTGCACTCAATAAACTAAAAAAACACACTTTGACACTACATATGACAGTTGGATTGACAATCCAACTGTCGCGTGATCAATGCAGCGCGCTACGACAATTACTGGAAGTGCAGTCCAGGGGATTGATAAATCAAATAGAGTTGTGAAAGCTAGTCACAGTCGTTTCACTACGTTACACGATTCACAATTTTCGAACGTACCAATGTCTACTTGCCATTAAATGGCAAGATTTTACAGTGCAAGCGATTAGCTTTCCAGCTCTATACATATGCATTCTAGTAGGTACAAGTATTAGGAAAATGAATTATTTCAATCTGGGACTTCTAGTATAAAGTGAATAGGTGTTCACCTAAGCAATAATCATCAATATCATCCATCACCACGCAGATGAAACCGTGGGGTGCAGGTAATAGGTAATTAAAGATATCTCTGTAATATTGAAATTTATAGAAAAATTCACATCCTCGGACGGGATTCGAACCCGCGTCTTCTGACTATCCGTGTCAGACGCCATGACTATCTAGGCCACCGAGGCTCGAGGTCCGAGAATCGAATTTTAACTCTCTATCAGATTTTAATCGTCGTATGGGGACGGAGCGACATCTATTGAACAGCTTTGATAGCACTATCCAACCGAAAGAAGTATTTTTATGGCCGTTTTCAATATCCTATCTATCCACAGTTTTCCTTACTACCGATAAAAGTTTGACATAACGCCTATACAAATAGTGTCTAATATCTATCTCTAGTAAGGTAAACCGGCGATAGATATGTTATTGAAAACGGCCGTTAGAAATACTTAAACTTTCGTATTGACGTCGCAACCCTTTATATTTTTTTTAAATTAAATTTCAATGTTTGAGATCGCTTAGCAGGCGTTAATGCTTTAAAAAAGTAATACTTAATATAAAAAAAATATTTCAGTATATTATATAATATAAAAATATACGTAGACTTATTAATTTAAATAATTGCATTATCTGCAAACATTACACATAAATTATTAGCGATCAATGTTTGCTCATTTATATAAATTATAAATAGTAAAGGTCTACGAATGCTTCCTTTGGGTAAACTTGGTTGAAAATTTGATGATGATCTAACCTAAGTAACATACACTAGCTTATACTTTATGAACAGCTGCATTTTTGTATACTCAAGCATAATTTTCAAAACACCCGTACTAATTCCAATAATACTCGTACCTATCGCAGTGACCGACAACAATATAGAAATAAATTTTCTTACGAGACCGATGTTGACATCCAATAATTGCTACATCATGTGTATTAAAATATTCATAAATTCCTTGTTATCTTCAAGGAATATTCATATTTACGATTAAGATCACCAATGGTTGTCTGAAAAAAGTGTTTATAAAATACTTCAATTAAAAAACAATATAAAAAAATATTTAGCGACACTTCCGCAGAAAAACAACAATGATTTTGGCCTATTTGGGGGTGTGCACCCTCCCTCCCGGACAAACTGCTTAATAGGAAGAATACAAAATAAAAAACACACAAGAAAACCCAAATAAACCAAAAACGATTCGACACGTGTTTCGCCTCTACACGAGGCATCCTCAGATGTTGACTCGTCGAGCGCTAGACCACATCCCCAATTAGGCCAAAATTTTTTTTTCAGCGGAAGCGTCGCTAAATATTTTTTAATATCGTTTTATGATAATGGATTTCCGCAAAGTAACGGCTGAATCAATAAATTAATACTTAAATTATTTTCAAATACAATATGTGACAATCGTATATTTAATACTTCAACATTTACTTTTTTCTATTTTCTATATTAATAGCCGATTCATAAAAGGCAGACCACCTCCTTGTTGTCCATATTCAGAGTATTGCTTAGTATTTACAGAAAAATAAAACACTGGTCAGCACTTACTATTACTTATTCTGTACTTATAGCGAGCTTATAGTACCAGGATCGGGGCAGATATAGCGTTTGATAGTTAATTTATGTCGACACTATCCCGACTTCGACTTATTCCGCATTTGTTAGTATTACAATTGACTATTCAAACGTTATAGTAAGTATACATATTTTATCGAATTTATTAGTAGCACGGAGATTTTCTCTTGATTTAAAAAGAGTAAAAAGTATTGACGATATTGCCCATAAACGATCAAGTCCACTTATCATATCCTATATACCTGCAAAGCTATATTTCTGTATATTACTTGCTAACATGATATTTTGTAATCAAAACAATTGAAGTAAATATGAATACAAGGATGTTTCGTTAAATGTATCGTGAACCTTACGATGCTTGGGTTATGTGTAAAATCGCCTTGTAGTTGGAGCATCAGTAAATCAGGATATGTGAGTGTGTACAGGAATACCGTTCACACAGCCGCCGCACGCACCGATGCCAACACATAGGCCTATTCACAAAAAACAAACCGAGTGTTTATTGTTGCCAAGCGTACACAAGCTGCGTCAGAAATAACTGGTTAACGTTGACGTACCTACTATTGAGGCAAACGCTGGTGCCAAATCACATGATTCACATTTTAGGCAGGTCACGAGCGACACCCACTTGAATGTGAAATTATTGTGGAATATCGATAGAGACGCCGTGGCCGGCACGGCGTCCTCGGATCCGGCATAAGACGCCTTCCATAAATTATTATGCTAATCCCTTATACACAAAGCCCATCGGTTAAATATACCTATGGTACACAGCGTTTTTAGCCTTCACTCTGGGTCTTTTTACAAATGAAAGAATAATTGCCACCATGCGGATTTGTTGCGATTCGACGGAAATGCTACTTGGTGCCGGAGTTATCAAATCCTCTGAATACTACCTACAGTGCCTTACGACTGTTGCTAATGCGTCAGCCGAGACTGAAGGCTTACAGCGTATATCAACAATAAAATACGATTCATTTAAAAAAATGGAGCCCGAAGTAAAGCTTATTTTAGCGAAAAAAACATCATCACGTTTCAGATAGACCTGATACTATCTACGCCTGTATTAGTTTCATGTTAAAAAAATTGGATATAGCCAGAAAGCTTAAATATGAATAATCTCACGACTGAACACAATAGTTTACATATTGTGTTCAGTATAGGTTAAAATAGAATCAAGAGAATATATAAATAACATATAACCTACATATTAAATAGACAAGCTCATTCATCATAATTTTACCGTTCATTCTTGCATCCTAATTTTTTCATGGAGCGTGTAAGCGTTTAAATGTGCCTTGTTTAAATACACCTATAAAATTCTTAATATTTAGTTACGCTTTACATTTATTTTTTTAGATATTAAGTTATTGTGAGTCTAATTTAGCAAATCAGTTTATAGCTTCGCGGCTGAAAAACCTTGATGTGCTCCGTAGCATGTAAACGCTCAGTTTGAGACGCAGCGGTCACCCATCCAATTAGTGAACGGAGCAAATGTTGCTTAACTTAATTACAAACACTTGCAATTGTGTCTTGAGCCGGTGCAGGTGTACTTGAAAATTCTAATCCGAGCAATAGCTTTTCTATTCTTGGTATTAGGAAGAAGCAGTTTGATCACAAGCCACGCGCGCCACGCGACTCTTATTTATTTAATTACAATATACGAGCACAATAATGTACCTGTTTAATTGGCATAATACATATAACGTATCATTAACGTGCGATAAATGTCTATCCGATAGTTGTGGTAGGCACGACACGCGCCATGCGTCGCGTCTCCGCACCGCTACTCGCTGTAGTTGACGCGACTTCAATAAAATTAATAGTTGTCAGGAATTCGCCGCGAATATGTGTCAGACATTTACATTCTATGTTTATGACTGACGCGTCGGCTTTTTTGTCACTTAAGTATAATTTGTGACTATTTTTAATTTACCGTATTATTTTTGAATCTTTCGGCATTCTGTAGCGTAAACGGGCGAACCGAAACGTATTAGTGATGCATTGTGCTACAAATAGTTTATATTGTACTGATAAGAATGGGTAATCACCGATCACGGAGATGCACTGAAGTCGATATGTCAAGAAGTTAATTGCTAAAGTCACACGAAGGTGACATTAAACCGTTGTGATGCGCCCGCAATCCAGGGTTTATTAATAAAATTAAGTAGCAAATATTTCGTATGTGTTTGTTTAGTAGTCTAATTAGGAATTTTAGCAATTCAATCGATGCTCTTTGTTCAGTGTATTGTTTCATACAATACACTGAACAAAGTGACGACAAGTACGAATTTCATACATTCATACATACAAAATTACATTTTAGACTACTGATCACGATATTACTGTTTAATGTTCCTTGCAAAAATGCTTTCAATAACCACCTGCTTATTTATATGTACGAGTATGTTATGTTTGTATAATTAAAGTATTAAATTGAATTTCTACGCTAGTATCCTAATTGAAACGGTTTAAAAGGGGGTCTTTTTTGCCATCCATGCTAAAAACCAAACAAAAATGTACGACGAGTATTTACATGAAACAATATTTTTTTATCACGTCAATCAAACGGCGTGTAACTGTAAATGTCACTTTCTATTATGATGCCGATGCCGGCGAGAACTTTTGTCCTTGAGAGTTACTTATACACAAAGCAGAACTAATGTATAATTAATTACAATTATTATGTAAAATAAATAATCAAACGAAAAGCAAATAGGAAATCTCATTTTCTCATTTTCTGTGGATTTTATAAAACAACTCCATCCGGTCGTGTTTATGACGTCATAACCCTCTTCATAGTTTCAGCTCATTTTCTCTCTAGGACACAATTTAAATCGTTTCAGAACTCACACTACAGAGAAAAAGAGAAATTGTTTTTTCATTTAATGGTGTACTAATTGAGAGTCGTCGTCGACTGAAAAAGTACGGGAGTGTTGCATCATCACAAATAAATAAAAAACAGTGTTTCAGCGAGTAAGTTCAGAAAAATAAAAAGCATACCAATTTATAACAATGCTTTTCACTCTGAATTTTTTTGAGTTTTCACGGTTATTGTTCTGAGTTTACTAGGCAATTTTTCTGAGTTTTGAAGGCTATTTTTTTTGCCGATTCGCGTTAATGAATCATCATCACCTGAATTCATTAACGAAAGCGTCAGCTGCCAATCGGACTGCTGCTGCATCGATCTCAAACTTAGGGTTGAGCTTACTTACTTACATAGGCACTTTGTTGTGCCCGCTTAGCTAGTAACCGCATCACTCAATCAACCGCATCATCACTCACTATCGAGTGAGACAGAACACAAGTCTGTAAAATAAAACATATCAAACTGAACTAATAAATACAACATTTTGCGCCATCTCTAGGCTTTTTTGATAGGGGCGGTAATGGCCAAGTCCGGAACCGAAGAAGTTAGAGAAAAATCTGGAAAGGAGACATGCCCTCGATGTATAAGAAAACAATAACTGCATATTTAGTTGATTTTTAATCTTTTACTTCCGACGGAAATCGACCCGAATGATTTTTCAAGAAATAGACATTCTGTATTAATGAACTAATGGGTCCTGTTGCTGATAAAGATCTTCGCAGAGAAATAAATTATTAAAAATGAATGGAACTAGTAAATTTTTACTATTTTATTATTTTTACACGGTCTTACTCACTTTTTAGCCGTTGTGTGTGAAACTCATTTGTCTTATTAGCGGGATATACTGTGGAGATACTTGCAAAGCTTACTTAGAGCTTACTAAGCTTAGTTACTTACAGCTTACAAACCTCATTGCTTGATATTTTCTCGAGGATAAATCCTGTCATGGTATCAAATGCAGTAAAGTCTTTAGAGAGACGTATAAACTTATGCATTGGAGTCAATGGAACCATTTTGAGCACTTATTAGTTAGGTAAAATTGAGATATAAAACGAAATTTGTAAAAAAAAACACCCTGTATAATGTGACGCATCAAATCCTAGACGATTAACGATATCGAATAACATTTTATTCCACAGATGAACCTACAGATAATTATAATTACTTATCTAAGTTAATTAACACTATATCTTATTTTATTTATTGTTAATTGACTTAAATTAAACGTTAATTATATATATCTACTATATACACCACGTGCCTAGTATTGCAGACACGTCTGGAACGATAGGGAAACTGTTCATAATATTTATTTCCGACTTCCATTAGGCCAGGCGACGCTCATTTCTTTTTCATAGGATAGTGAAGTGTTTTTATGTTAACTTTTAATGGTGATAAACATGTAGATAATACGGATGTAGATATTTATGATATTTATTACGAATATTATAGATCAACCTATTTTTTTCTATATATATGAATAAGATACAATACGTAACATTTTTTATTTACGATAACTAACTTTTTTAGCTATGTGAGCATAGGTAAATACTCAATAATAATCGTTTTAATAATAAAGTGTTCACGGATATATATAAGTTTTAGGTGTGGGTGTAGCACATATTATATGAATTCCGCACTTAAGTAATAGAACTATTCTTGAATATTCTTACTCAATAGGTAAAGAAGCCCATAGTAGCCTGAAGATAAAACAAGGTCTTATAAATAATTATTAAAATTAGTACCTTACTATTCGTTCTGTTACTAAAACTTAAGTATCTGTATCTGTGAACACCTATTATTATTATTATTGAGCATATTTATTAATCCTCACATAACTATAAACATTTGACCTGGTACATAAAAGAAACTACTTATTATCTCATATTATTCAGTATGTTGCAATATAGGAAAATAGGGCTATTCTATAACATTCGGGTCAGCGTGGACTTAAATTAGAGCAATACTGCTCCCCCTCGGGAGGGGAGGGGGGAACCCTCGGGGTTCCCGCCTTGCTGTGGCGGGAGGGCTCAGTACTCGTGGTAACTTCACCACGGTGAAGCTAAGAGGAACCAATGAGCCTGCCAGCAATAAGAGATAGCTGGCAGGCTCGGGGAGGGACCGTTCCTATGGGCTTTGTCCTGCATGTGCACATGGGAGCGGTCACCGTAGGGTGAGGTGGTGTATGAGCCCGGTCGCAACTAAGGCGGGCGGCGGTGTCGTATGGGCGGCACCGCGGCTGAGAGTTGGAGGACGTGGCGGAGAAGAGTGCCGGTATTATCTATTTTTCAAATTAAATTTAACTTTATTTGCAAGTATGGGTTTTTATTTATGTTAATGTTTACAATAATCAAAATCTCCATACTCTACCTTGATTGTGTGAGCAAATGCAATTTACGGTGTTAAGTGTTACTTTTGAATTAGTTGATTATATTTACTTATATATTTTTAGTCTCAATCGATTTGTTGTAATTAAACCCCCAATAAATTTACAATATACTGTTTATTCATTGACCAAGCCTATGATTTACATTAAACATCAATTATATTGTCATCTAAGTACAGTAGTAAGTTTTCCTTCCTAACATATTTTTTAGTTCGCTCTTTTAAGCCCGATTTACACATCAATAAGTACAGTAGCGAGTTAAGTAACCGGTCAGTTAAGTAGCAAGTACTAAGTTGTCAGTAGCGTCCAAACGTACGCGAGTTAAGTAGTCATAAGTTACCCTCAAATATAACACGTGCCTGCGTCCGTGTACAAACTTATGGACTGTACTAAACTCGCCCGTCTGCATGCCGGCCAGTTAAGTTGGCGGGGTGCGGGAGACACGAGAAAGGGGCCTACTTTGCACTGGACTTGCCAAAAAATAGGATCGCGATCTATTTAACTTAATCAACAAATTACTACTTAACTCGCTTGTGTCGTTCAAACGACAATAACAACTTAACTTGCTGATGTCGCACGTTAAGTCGCTACTGTACTTATTAAAGTGTAAATCGCGCTTTAGATATTCTTTTATGACAAGTTTAACAAAATAGTTGAGAATGGAACATACTACAACAAAATTGAAACGTGAAATAAATAACTCTAGTTATATTCTATCTGCAGCAGCATCACGTAAAACAGCTTATCCAACGAAGTAACTCATCGTAGAATAATATGTATAAGATTCTTAAAGTCTCTGATCGTGTCTCTCAAAACAATTGAGTTTAAACCGGGTTCTAAATTGAAACTAAAATTGAATCTTACCGAGTTCGAGTCAAGATTCAATTTGAGTAAACTGATTGTCTACAACAGACATTATGAACTATAGCAGTGTTTCTATCGGAATCGCAAGGTTTTGTTTTACAGGCTATTTCAGACACGGAAGACTGAAGCGTAAATCTAACCGCTTAGTCACATGACGTTTGCACATGCATTTCTGCTGTGCGATTTTTTAAGAGCAAACATCGTTGCATCTTTGACCACATCCGTGAAACAAATAACGGGATGGCAAGAAACGTTGGAAAAACAACCTTGTGTACAAGGGCAAGATCTTATAAAGTATTTGACATCGGTGAGCTCGTCGACGATTAGAGAATCGCACGGCTGGAGCGTAACATGACATTACAATCGATATTAGTAAAAAAGTGATTCCGTCCGCTAAAAGAAGATATAAGTATATAATACGAAAAGTAAATTGCAGTTTTTTTATTATCGTTTCTTAAAATTACTTTTTACTATATTGCTACATTATAAGAGATCTAATCCTGGTCTGTCACAGGGTGTAAGATATGACAAAACTGACAGTGGTTAGGGCTGCAAACTGAGGAACTACCTATAAATATTATTGTTATTTGAGTTTTGTTTTAAATAATATTAAAATCTTTTTAGTACTAAATATCCCGAGCCCGTATCATTCACCTCGCAACGCTTGAATTAGTCTAGTTTTATTGATTCAGGCGTTACTTTGCGGAAATTTATTTTAAAAACGATAATAAATGAAGTATTTAGTGACACTTTCGCTGGCTTCAGCTAGTAGACTTTCAATATCGGTTCAAATATAATTATATTTTATTTGGAAAAGTGTCTATGCCTTATTGGTGTTCCTTAGTTGATTGTACTTTTTATTGCACCTATTGCTTGATATCAGTGTTTGATAAATGCGCTACTGGCTGTAGCGGTGTAGAGACGTTGGTACTCTATGGCAGCTTGGGGCAGGCGGAGGCGTGGGGCGGGCGGTGCGGCGCGTGCTCTAGCATTCTCTAAAATTAACTGCGTTGCCGTCTCTATATAAATGTCAGGATTCTAATTTTGATTGTATTGCTAAATTAAATATACACCACAGACAAACACATTTCACATTTTTATATCCACTCGGTCGGTAAACAGTTGCGTTTTTCCCATTATATTTTGACTTTAATTTTTTATTGTATTGTATGTTATCCGAGATTTGCCTATTAATAAGTTTAAAATTACTATTAAAACTAAACTCTGTCAAAAAGGCTATTACAAAATTTCGGATTACTTGGAGGATAAAACAGGTTGGGACTGATCACTCCAGGATCTATCTACTCGTGTACTAAGATGTCAAAGTGTAGCGTGTCTTGCCCTACTGATACCATTATTATGTTATCTTTTGTAAGGCAACACACTAGAGCTAAAAATAAACGAACATTAGTTATATACATTAAGAAATTGGCGATACAAAAATAAAAAAAAAGACAAGCCCGCTGAGTTTCTTGCCGGATCTTCTCAGACGTGGTCGCTTTCCAATCCGGTTGTCTATTGAAGAAATAATAAATGTAATATGACAATTTAATTAAGTGCCCCCGTAAGCCTATATAGAACAAACGATTTCATTTCAGCAACTTTTATCTTTGAATATGTACATATAACAGCAATATAGTTACAGATTGAATACTACGTCAGAAGTAGTGGTAATTAGGCACTCATGCTAGTCCCATTACTATCTACTTCTAGTTGAGAGTTAGTTATCCACGTGTTATATATTTGGCCCCACTCAGTGCGTTGTCTGTTAGGTTGCGATATACATGCCATCATATCGCCTCCATATCGCTGAAAGAAGCGGCAGATATATAAAATATTCACATGTCACCAGTCATTATTTTGGTATCATTACAAAATAACTTATTCCTTTGTCGCAATAATATGGGATGAGTCTATTGCTATTCCATTACTTAGGCGGTGTACGAAACTCATGGAATTAGAGCGCAAAATTAGTCAATTTTACTTTTTGATTCTTAGTATAAATCTATATGGGTTATTTTTAGTACATTCACATTGCTTAATTTATTGATGTCCTTGTTTTTCTTAAGTTTTGATTTAAATATAGTAAAAACATATTTACTGTTAGCGCTGGGCGACAACCTTTTTGCTATTCTGTCACAAGCTTGATCTATCTGTGAAGGTCATATCGTGAGGGAATCCAAAGGAACCATCAGCTGTGGATTTCCTGAGACAACTGAGATAATAACCAAATGCTACACTACAAAAATTGCAAGATTTTACTCGTACGGTTTGTATACTTGCCATTAAAATATTTAAAACAGTCGACATATCCCTAAAACTTTGTCGATCGTCAAAAAATACTAAAATTGCGTTCACACTTCGCTTACTATTATGCACACCTAAAATATTGCACGTTATCCTGATCCACGAAAATGTAAATATTAGTTATTGAGTATAATATTGGCATTTATCAAATCGTCCTACAATTTTTTTTGTCATGACGTGTTTAACAAAATAGATATATTTTGAGTACCATATCTGAATTAAAATATTAAATAAATATATATCAGTGTTCATAGAAAAATATTCCTTCTAATTAATTGATCATATCTTTTTAAAACTGAACTGTCTCGTGGCGTAGCAACGCGAACTCAGCGGGCTGCCATTGTCGCATTGCGCCAGCGCAGTGTTCATGAAACTAAGAATGAAACAAAACAACGTCGGCATAATTGATGAGTGACATCGGATACTGCGCGATGCCGCATAACGGCGTCGCAGCTACTTTAAGATATATAACAAGGCGCAGTACGTGCTCTTCAGCCAGCCCGTACTCGGCCACTGACATAAGCGATGCATTTATGGCACTCAATCAGATATGGGATGCACTTAGCATATATATACGAGTAATTAGTATAGAGTAGTTATATGCGAAGTACGATACGGTATTTTCCTTCAAATACGCAATGATTTATACCAACTAAACTAGAATCTCGAACGCAGACTAATGAGAACATCAATCTTTGTTTATCTTGTTTTATTTGTGTTATATTTAGCTTGTCGTTAATATTGCATAAGTTTTCCTTTTGATATGACAAGCTTTTGTTGTGTTTTATTTGCCTTATCATATAGTAGGGGTACGATATAATATGGTAAATCAAGTGACTAGATCTCAAAGTCAAAGTCAAAATCATTCATTTAATTTAGGCATCAAAGACGCACTTATGAACGTCAATTTTTCATTATAATGTACTTTAAAGACTACGGCCGCGTTCCAAAACATATAGAACCTACCGAGAAGAAGCGACAAGAAACTAGGGACCATTCTTTTTATATAGTTTTTACAATGTTTTTACTTAGGTACTACAAATATTAGCTCCAGCGTGTTGCCTTACAAAAGAGAACATATTAATGGTATCAGTAGGGCAAGACACGCTACACTTTGACATCTTAGTACACGAGTAGATAGATCCTGGAGTGATCAGTCCCAACCTGTTTTATCCTCCAAGTAATCCGAAATTTTGTAATAGCCTTTTTGACAGAGTTTAGTTTTAATAGTAATTTTAAACTTATTAATAGGCAAATCTCGGATAACATTGGGAACTTTATTATAGAATCGTATACATTGTCCCATAAAAGAATGACTTATTCTGTGGAGACGCGTTACATGTACGGATAGCTTGTGCTTATTTCGCGTGTATATCACGTGTATTAGATCTATCAAGTATATTGGTTCTCCAGGTCGCGCTATGTTAGCTTAGCATATAAGCTGATATTAAAAAATAAATCAGTAATCAGTTATATGAAAAGACATATAATATATTATGAAAATTAAATAATTGTAAATAATTATAAAATTAAGTCAAAATCAAATTATATAGGTCAGATTTTTTTATCATTTAAAACTCGTCAAGGGCATATAATGTGCTTTATTAGAGAGGAACTCAGTAATCCGTTTTTTTTAAACTACTTATATTACTCCAGTCACAAATAAATCAAACAATAATAAAATAATAATAAATAACAATAATAATAATCAACTTATTATAGAGAAGTGCCCTACAGAACACATTGTCATCACGGATATTTTAATATTTCGAGGATATTGCATGATATGTTATGTGTGCAGACGTTCAGGGAGAATTAAACGATATTTTCTATCTCATACAATGACAATTAATACAAATTGGAATTCCCTAGCATTCGCGTGTGTAAATAGATTGAAAGCGAAATATGCGGTGTCTATAGAATGTAGTTGTGTGTCATGAGATTGAGTAACATTTATTTACTAACAATATTATGTAGGTGTACGACAACAGCTCGTATACTTCACAAGAAGCGCGCGCAGGCGGCGGCGTCACGGTCCGGGCAGACGCGAGCGCGGGAAACTATATTTTAAGCAAGGAGGTTACACATCTGAGTTTGTTTGGACGAACACGCCACCAATTATTGTGTAGAAGCAATACCAGTTCGTAAAATCAATCAGCTTTAACATTATTGGCTCCAGTCCAAGGTTATACATAAAAATATGCAAAGAATGAAAACTTCAGGTTAAAATGAGTCAGGCAGAGACGCAGGTGCGATGTGAGCTGGTTTCCGGTGAGTGACGGCTTGCAGACACGCGGTGGAATCGGCGCAGTGCGGGCTCGACAGCACAATCCACGCCTCCATTTCAGCTTTAACTAACTCTTAATGCTACTGTTGATCTGTGTACATGGCCTGTAAGCCGATCATAACATTCACTACCACGCTCGAGCCAATAAACAACGATACATTTGATTAAACTACAGTTCTACTAGAACGTTTAGCGCGACGCGGCGAATGGGTGACGCTGCGAGGGTAATTAGTTTAATGTCCCCTCGCAGCTCATGATAACTATACGTGATCTTCATTGACGTAAAAACGTATATCAATGAATCCTAATTATAGCTGTAAATGTTTGGGAACGTTTTACGAGCATCAATCGCGCGCGTTGCCGTGTGGCGTCATTGGGCTTCAGACCGATCGCTGTGGCCAGGCCAGGAAAACGGTTCTCCTGTGGTACCGATGCCGGTCCGGTCCGGGCCGGGCCGGGTGGCAAACGTCCGCTCGCTATCCGCCGCATGAATGGCTCATGTGGATCATTCAGCGGCCGCTCCAGCTATAAATACTCGGCTGATCTATGTAGAGCACGCGGTATATATCGCAAGTCCCGTGACTACCGCCCGGTACCTTATGACTCTGATCACGAGAGGCAGTGAATCCGAGAAAAGTAACTGTTCCGGTCGTAATATATTCTAAAATATGTTAAATTAAGACGTACATATTGTGTACAACGTCTATATACAACCAAGTTTATTTGACGTCGAACGCTACGAGTTTCGTGGACAATTTATCATTGATTACCAAACAAAGCTTTACAAGACGGTGAAATTAGTTATATTGGTTGCTATTTAGTTGTGTGCGATTGTTCTTAATGGATATTCTGTCAGGTGATCATTCCAGTCAACACAATTGTATGATCATACAATGGAGTAGGGTGTGGTGTGATCGCAGTTTGTTGAGGTGGGATGGGACACACCAATACACATATTACAGAGTTTTAAAGTCTATTCGGTAATTATTCTTACACTGTACTCATATTCTGACACAGGATTTCAGAATTGAAATAATTATTAATGATTAATTATGCTTTCGCGATTCATGTTCATTGAAATTAATCAACCTTTATTTTTTCTCCACGTTTAGATCACTTTTCAGTGAACATGGTAACGGGTAGACTGGATGACAGTTGTCTGTTATTGAAATGGAAATCTGACATATTTTACTTCAAACGTGACCGAGGCACGCAGTAGCCACTTACGGTGTCCAGCAGGCCTAGACAAAATTCAACCTGTACTGGTATTGTACTGTACTTGTACCTGTACTGTGTACTGGTGTTTTTCCGCACACGGCAAAGACAGAACGTTCCCGGGTCCCGTCTACGAACTCAGCGTGACGTCACGTGACTTTTCCACACGTAATGTCAACGCCATACATTTTGGAGTGGTCGTTTGGCGTTAACGATAACAGAAACATCTTTTGTCTAGGCCTGCAGGTCTTGCAGTATTTTGCTCGCCGTGAGATTGATTTGTTGGATCACTGGAATCTAAGCAAAAAGAACTTGCTAAACATAATCTCTATTGAAATTAGGGCATTTTTAAATATTTATGGTTAATATTTATGTCTCACCTAACATTCACATACCGGTTATTCCTAGCTAGAATTTGTAGGTAGTCGAATGTAATGGTTGGGCTTTACCAGAGCATGTTCATATACTGTAGACTTGGTCGAGCGTCTGTTCTCCATGTCAGCGATATGTTCTTGAATATTTTGAGCCCAATTTATGATAAACCACGCTCACAATCAAGCTCGTAAACACTTTCACCTTGTAAGGGAATACTTGTTTAGGTCTTAGTCATTGGCTAATCTTCTTGTGAGGCTTGAAGTATGTTTTTATTGCTCAATCTTCTTAAAATATTGCTTATCTTGTCAATTGCCATTCGTATGGTAAGATAAAAGATTCGAATTAGACGTTGCGGGAATAGGACAGCAACAGTTATGTATATCATCTCCATTCAAACATCAAAGTTTCATCAACATGAGCGTACGTAAAATAACAAGCCATCCATTTAAAGCACCATGAATAACAACATTGTTTTTTCTATGTAATAGCTGTAATGAAGAAGCAATAGTTTGTGTGTGGTCAGAGGTCGTGGCCGTGTGACGTCACTTGCCGCCCGCACCGCGGCACGTGTTCCTCACGCCGACGTCACTGTTCCGTTATCACGGGACCTTGTCGACGGTGGCCACGGCATTATGTACCTTCTATCAAAACGCGCACGCATAATTTATTGAAACGGTTACTCTATGTCTATTCTCTATATTGTGGAAGGCATGAACCCACATAATTATACATCAAAACATCTCAAACACGAGAACATTTAAAAAACACACAAATATTTCCCTCCGGTTTAGGGATTGAAGTTGAGACCCGCGCTTTGAATGGTTCACTACATACAAACTGAACAAACGGAACCGTCTCTCTAATCGCACATGAATGAAAATCTTAAATTAAGTCCATGGTTTCATCCTTACAGGTTGAGAAGAGAGATTATCCCCTTAGACCAACACGGAAACATACACTTTTAGTACCTACTTCTAGACTGAAAATGCACAGTTCCGGTACCAAAGCAATGGCAGTTAAAATGTATAATACACTACCTAACAAAATAAAAGACGAAAATAAAATGAACGTATTCAAATTCACACTTAAAAACTTACTTTTGCAGAAGTGTTATTATAATATTGACGAATTTTTCAATGATAATACATTAAAATAGACTGGTCCTCTCTGCACAATTGCAACACCCCCAGGGGGTAACATGTGACATGTACTTATTGTAAACCTTAGGCAACAACACCTGCATTGTATGTTAACTTGGCACATAAGCAATAAATCATTTGAGTTTGAGTTTGAGAGAAGAAGCAAAAAGAGATATAACTCGAAAATCTGCGTGCAATTAGATTTTAGAACAACGATCGAACAACGAACAAATATCAATTATAATTTTTTTCTCGTATCAGACTGTCGCTGTGCAATTACAATTAAGAATTTAGTTACTTAATTTACATCAAGTATTCAATTACTTTAATTACCTACCTAACAGTCTTAAACAAATTTTATTTTGTACTAGCAAAGGTGAATTACTTAAAAAGCTATTTCAGAAGAACTTGTCAGTATAGGTAAGAGTAAGCTACCGAATCAAAATTAACCTTTGTTTCGTCGGTGACCTGCTTTATGAAGCAATACATGATGAAATGTAAGTAAAGAATATATTTAAACTATTGAATAATAAATCATTGCTAAAGATCAAAATGTAGCCGTTTTTTATGTTGTTACCTCATAACTTTGGACTAGGCGAACCGATTCTAAAAAAAATCTTTTTAGATTAAAGCTGGTACTTCCCGTGTAGTCCCATTTACATTTTATCAAATTCATTCCAGTACATTTTGAGTAACACTCCAATAACAAACTGAATAGAATGGAAGTCGGTATCAAATTTTTCAAATTGTACTTGTTTTATATAAAATATTTCAATGAAATTTAATTTGAATTAAAAAATACTACTTTTAAAATATTGTAAAAGTAAAAGAAACGCAATAAAGAAGCAAAAAATATTAAACAGAACATATTGAACATTATGGCAATCTTGACCTTAGATAATCTTAAATATCTTACGACATGAAATCAGCAAGTACTCGTACCTACGCGGTACAAATGCAAACAAATATTTTTTTTATCAAACGCCCCTTTTTTTGCTTTGATTAAAGTAGAAATATGATAATTACCCAGATATTTCACGGTAGAGGTTCAAGGCAGTACCGCCCAAGACGGATACTTATAAAAAGTATGTCCACCGAGTAGGCACCTCCCTACTTTATTAGTATCACTCGAGCGCGTGAAGTAATTTTATCTATCTGAAGGTCATCCGCATACGGACGCTACAGCTCCAGCTGATGTAATGTACAGTTTGTTTGTTTATATCTAATTTCTCATAATCCAACATGGCTATGTTAACGGTACAGCAGCGCCCATTAATGTATTGATGATACCATAAAAGTAAAACTACTTATGGCCACAGATATATATGTACAGTAGATATCGCAAATGCGTGTCCAAACCCCGACCGCGACGGCCTAGAAAGCTAAATTGCGTGATAACTTTTGGGCTGGAAAAAATGTCGAGCCCAAAAGGTAAGAATATACTTCCTATAAAGGTAAGAATATACTACGAGTATCACAGGTAAGTTAATATAAACTTATATGATGCGTAAATTAACGTAATTCAATTAATTGAAATGTCGGCAGGCTCGGTTTTAATACGGATTGTGATACTTGCGTTATCTACTGAATGTATATATCTGTGTACAACATCATACTTTCCTACCATGGTTCTCATGGTATCTCAGATGAAAGTTCTTTTCGAAGTGTGAGTTTTCGTGATAATCGAAATCGAGCCTTCGAACTCAGTTTTCGAGTTTCGTGAAGTGTAAATATAACTCTAGACGCAGATCAAAGTGAATACGTGAACAAGCTATTCAACGCTCACCATGTGGGGTCAATGTTTGGATTCCGTAAGTTATCAAAATTATCGAAATAAATGACATTCAATAGTTATCTCTATCGTGTGTGTTTGTGAGCACCATAAACGAAGCAGTGCAGTCACATAGAAAATGTTCAACTTGAACTGACGTCTCCCGCCTTGATATAACATTTTTGAGGCACTCTTATACACTCACGTGTATAAGAAATCAAATAATAACAAACGGATCGTGACTTTTCGATACTCACGGATTCTAAAACCTGCATCTTCTAGATTCACAAATCGCTAGGGGCACTTGACACAATGACCGGCTACCACCCTCAACAACGACGACTGGCCCTGGTTACACACAACATACGCACCGGGAGGGCAACCAACAGTCCCAAGGTGGTGTCGGGTTTCTCGTCCACAAGTCAGATAGGACAGAGGTTGGCCGACTTCCTGGAGAAAGAGGAAATCTTTATGATGAACTCTTTCTTTCAGAAGCCACCTCATAGGAAATGGGCCTGGCTGAGTCCCGATGGTTCCACGAGAAATGAGATTGACTTCATTATGACAGACAAATTATGACAGACAAATATTCACTGATATCTCCGTGATCCACAGGGTGGAAACCGGTAGTGATCACCGAATGGTAAGAGGCACATTGAATATTAATGTCATACTTGAGAGGTCTCGTCTGTTAAAGTCTACGCTCCGACCTACTCGTGCCCATATCCAAGACCCCGATATCTTTCAACTTGAGCTGTCCAATCACTTCGATTGCCTTCATTTTGATTGAACATCGCTTCAGAGGACGAGATCAATAACAGGTTAGTTGAAACTGTCCATACAGTGGGTTCCAAGTGTTTTAAACCCCACCGTACAGATAGGCCACAGAAACTCTCCAAAGATACCCTCAACCTCATGGCTGAACGGCGCTCATTAAAACTACAGTCTTCGGATGATGCTGAAGCATATAGGCTGTTCAAAAGACGAATATGGAAGTCCTTGCGACACGACCTCCAGATCTTTAATACAAATCGTATTAAAGAGACGATAGACCAGACAAAAGGCTCCAAAGTGTTTGCAAGAGTCATGTCTATTGGGCAAAGCCAGTTGGCGAAGCTGAAGAGAGAAGACGGCAGTGTAGTGTCGACTAAAGCAGAAGTGGTAGGAGAGGTCGAGAGTTTTTACGGACGTTTATACTCCTCGGTCGCTAAGCCTGTTAGCAGCTCGGCCAAAGACCCAGGAGCCAAGCTGACTCGACATTATACCAAAGATATCTCGGAAATCAGCCTGTATGAGATTAGATGGCCTTGAAACAGCTTAAGAACAACAAGGCGCCGGGTGATGACGGTATCACATATGAGCTTCTGAAAGAGGGTGGAACACGAGTACTTAAAGTCCTTCAGAAGCTCTTTAATACCGTCTTACTCAAAGGATTAACGTCAGAAGCATGGAACAAAAGCGTAGTGATTCTATTCTTTAAAAAAGTGACAGTACTTTACTTAAGAATTACAGACCCATCCCGCTTTAGAACCATGTTTATAAGCTGTTTTCAAAGGTCATCACGAACCATCTCAGTTGCAGGTTCGATAAATTGCAGCCTCCGAAACAAGCCGGTTTCCAAAAAGGGTACAGTACCATAGACCACATCCACACGCTATGGCAAATTATACAGAAGACCGAAGAGTATAACTTGCCTCTTTGTTAAGCGTTTGTGGATTATGAGAAGGTCTTTGATTCGATCGAGACGTGGGCAGTGCTTGACTACTACTATCTGTATATGGAAGTGTTGAAGTGCTTGTGCAATAACGCAAACATGTCAGTCCGAGTACAGGAGCAGAGTTCGAAGGCAATTCCATTGCAAAGAGGCGTGAGACAGGGAGACGTTATATATCCAAAACTGTTCACCTCTGCATTGAAAGTCGCCTTCAAGCTTCTGGAATGGCAAGGATTCACTATCAACATCAACAGCCAATACATCACTCACCTTCGATTGGCGACGATATTGTAGTCATGGCAGAATCCATGGAAGGCTTTAGTACAATGCTCGGAGGCCTTCATCGAGTTTCCCAACGACAAGGCCTTAAGATGAACATGGACAAGACGAAAACTAATAATAGTCTAATGCCCATGTTGTGCCTACCCTAATATCAGTTGGAAACTCATTTCTTGAAGTTGTTGACGAATACATCTACCTGGGACATACAGTCAAACTAGGGAGGTCCAACTTTGAGAAAGAGGTCAATCGTCGAATCCAACTCAGCTGGGCAGCGTTCCGGAAACTTCGCGATGTCTTCTCGTCAATAATACCTCAGTGCCTCAAGACAAGAGTCTTTGACCAATGCGTGTGACCAGTGATGACATATGGCGTTGAAACGTGGTTTCTAACTATGGGCCTCATAAGCAAGCTCAAAGTCGCACAAGGAGCTATGGAAAGGGCTATGCTCGGGGTTTCTCTACGTGATCGAACCAGAAATGAGGAGATCCGTAGACGAACAAAAGTCACCGACATAGCCCAGAAGATAAGCCAGTTGAAGTGGCAGTGGGCAGGCCACATAGCACGCAGAACAGATGGCAGATGGGGCCGGAAGGTTCTAGAGTGGCGACCACGGACCGGCAAGCGCAGCGTAGGTCGTCCACCGACGAGGTGGACTGACGACCTGATAAAGGTAGCAGGACGACGTTGGATGGAGGCCGCTTCCAACCGGTCCTTTTGGAAAATTGTGGGAGAGGCTATGTTCAGCAGTGGACGTCATACAGCTGAGATGATGATGATGACTTGACACAATCTAAAAGCCTGCTTTAGGCCAGTAAAAGTTTAATTTATCCTAGTACTAAATTTCCGATTAAATCTTTTTTCAAAGGTTTAGTATCGCTTATTAATCACAAAATGCTGACAAAACCAGAGAGAGCTTTTAAGTGCCATTTAGAAAAAAACGTTCTTGGCCGATATCTCGGAAACTATGCACCTTAGGGCAAAACTTATCGAGACCATTATTTTAGAGAATAAAATTTCGCATCTTTTATTTCTTGCTAACTTTATTGTGTAACTTACCGTTTACGATTTATGACCTTAATAAATACCCTAATATAAAATAAACTGGAAATTTTATTGGAGTTTCACCAAAAAACCAGCTATTTTTACCGGCTTATTATTTAAATTTCGATAAAGTTACGGCGAACAGTGTAACAAACTCAGACAAAAGCCTTAAATCCAAACTTAGGTTAAGCCGATTATTAATATTCAATCTCGAAGTAACTACCACTGAACACGTCTTATGAAGTAATATTTTGAATCTGTAACTTACAGCGAAAATGTAACAAAGACAAAAGTTTCGCAAAGTTCATAACACTGAGTGTGTTACTAATCTTCCGAGAAACGAATAAAAGTTATAAAATTAAAAGTTACTGCGCCGTAAATATTATGTTTAAGAGAATATCATTTTTTCTTTAAATCAATTCGTTCATTAATAGTCAATTAAATAATAAGTCATTCATATTACATTCCCAATGTTATAACCATTATAAACTGTAATATGAAATTATAATACACCTAAACCATGTTGTTAACTGAGTTTGGAAGGTCTTGAAGTCAATCAATCACAGTATATTCTAACTTCCTATAACTAATATTATAAATGCTAGTATGAATTTATTTGTTTGTGTATTTGTTTGTTTGTTTCGCTTTCATGCCTAAACGGCTGAACGGATCGTAATGAAATTTAGCGAGAAGATAGATTACGTCTTGGAGCAGGACACAGGATACTTTTCATCCTCATCTTCATTTTATTTATTTGAGTTCACGGAATCCACAGGTCCTAAGAATAATTAAATTAACTTATTTTTAAGTCTCACATCAAATTATAGATATGCTTTATATAAAAATAAAAAAGTAATTGAGAGCAGAAGAGTGTAACATCTGCAAATACAATTGTTGAGCAAAAAGTAGGTTCCGGACATGTGTACAGACAACGACCACAGTGTGCGTGCAGTATGTGTGTTTGTTGCATGTGTGCGCGACAAATAGAATACATTATAATAATTAAGTTAATATATTTTTTTTATATTACTTTTTTTTAAAGCACTAACGCCTCCTTAAAATTTATAGAGAGAAAAATCCCATCCTCGGACGGGATTCGAACCCGCGTCTTCTGACTCTCCGTGTCAGACGCCATTGACCAACTAGGCCACCGAGAATCTGGTTCGAGCATCGAATTTTAACTTTCTATTTGACTAACCATCTTGCCTTTGTAATTTTTAAAAATAAAAATTACAAGGGCTGCGATGTCAATACGAAAGTTTCAAGTATTTCTAAATAATGCTGCTTTCGGTTGGATGGTACAGATAACTGTCCAATAGATGTCGCTCCGCCCCCGCAAGACGGTTAGTCAAATAGACAGTTAAAATTCGATGCTCGGACCAGATTCTCGGTGGCCTAGTTGGTCAATGGCGTCTGACACGGAGATTCAGAAGACGCGGGTATAATCACGTCCGAGGATGGATTTTCTCTCTATAAATTTCAAAGTTAATATATATTACAGAATTACTATAAATGTATATATAATTAGATTAAATAAGGGTAACCCCTTATACCCCTTAATTATCTTTGTGTCGACAATCACAAATTAAACAAGGCATTTATACAGCGGTAGGTAGGTTCTTATAGGCGTTAATTATTTAATAATATTTTTAACAGTGCGTCTGATACTTGGTTTTTACAATTAAACAAGTCTATGAGCTAAAATTTTTTGTTGGAGCTCTTTTGCGTTCGACACACAATAGACTCTTTAAAGTAATAAGAGGGAGTGTGCGCGGGAGGTAGAATAGAGACGTGTTCCTTGTGCGGAGTGGGGGGCTCGCAGCTGCATGGACATTTCCGTTAGAGCCGTGCCGTCGATGGCACCATGACACACGTTGCAAAGAAACAGCATAACAAGAAGCTCTGTCTTGAAGTGACAAACAGTTGTGTATTTTGCAGGATTCTTCATTATTAATACATTTATGACTTGAGCGGCAATTTAAACGTTTTATAAATTTGATTTGACATTTCTCTCTTGTATCTTCTGGCTCTTGTATATAAGTTATATATTGTGGATTCCAGACAATGCTGCAGTATTCAAGAATACTTCTAACGAAAGAAAAATATGGTACTTTCATGCTAGTAATATCCTAAAGAGGATTTACTAACGTCTAAATAATAACTAAATACTTACGA
Organism: Selenia dentaria; assembly: GCA_917880725.1. Lineage (NCBI taxonomy): Eukaryota > Metazoa > Arthropoda > Insecta > Lepidoptera > Geometridae > Selenia > Selenia dentaria. The sequence continues at coordinate 43,884,722 of OU862876.1, forward strand.
TGTCCGAGATATGTTCATTAAAAGATAATTTTTGATCTAGCAGAACTCCTAAGTCTCCTACTATCTCCGTGTTTTAAATTATTTGATCACTGATTTTGTAAGAATAACTCATTAGTTTTCTCTTCCTAGAAAATTTCATCAGCATGCATTTGAAACTCTGTTGTTCAAGTAATATTGTATTAGGGTGTTTAGGGCTTTTTGGAGGTTTCATAGTCAGTTACACTTTTGATGTTCCAGTAATTTTTTGTGTCACCTGCTTACTACATTTACAAAATTGAAAACACTTTCCTATGTTATACAAATACACAGTGTAAAACATAGGATTATCATCATCCATCACCACGCGGTTGAAATTGCGGGGATCTGCTAGTAGTATTATAAATGTGAAGGTTTGGGTGTATGGATGTTAGTTACTCAATCACGCAAAAACGGCTGACCAACTTTGCACAAAATTTGGAGAGAGAGAGCACTCGGTATTAACACATAGGTTACTTGTTACTTTTTGTTCATAATCAACGCGTAATTCCCAATAATCGCGATAACGTTATTTCACGCGTACGATGTCGCACGCACAAACTAGTATTTGACCATTACCTACGCCCGACTGTTTCAGGAGCGATACTACGAATTTCATGAATTCAGCCATTTAGTTGGGAAAAGTTGATAAACTAACAGCTAAAACTTTTGCTGTAGAAGTGAACAAGTGTGAATTAGTTTGCATGCGAAACAGGATAAACTCATGTATATGTATAATGCTTGGGCGACTAATATGGTAGGGTTGCAATATTGTTACTGTCGTGGACGTGTGTAACTTACGTTACTAAAGCAGTCCTGCCATGCTATTCTCTAAGGCCTTTATTAATAAACGTTGCGTAAACCTATATTAGGCGTAACATGCTTTGTCTTGCTTTCACGCGTGACATTTACTGCAAGCGAAAAATTTACAGATAGATGTTTTAACTACTCCGGGTGTAAGCCAAGTTTATTAATAAGGCCTAATGAGCAAACATCTTTGACAACATCCGTGAAACAAATGACGAAATGACAAGATGGAAAAACAACCTTGTGTACAAGGGCGACTTCTCATAAAGTATTTGACTTCGGTGAGCTCGTCGACGAGCGCATTAGAGAATTGCATGGCTGCAGGCCTAGACAGGGCACATAGCACGCAGAACAGATAGCCGATGGGGCTGAAAGGTTCTGGAGTGGAGACCACCGACACGGTGGACAGACGACCTGATGAAGGTCGCAGGACGACGTTGGATGCAGGCCGCTTCCAACCGGTCCTCTTGGAAAATCATGGGGGAGGCGTATGTTCAGCAGTGGACGTCCTACGGCTGAGATGATGATGATGATGATGAGGCCTAGACAAAAGTTGTTTATGTTATCGTTAACGCCAAACGACAACTCCAAAATGTATGGCGTTGACATTACGTGTGGAAAAGTCACGTGACGTCGCGCAAGTTCGTAGACACATTTTTGTCTGTAGCGTGTGCGGAAACACGCCTGTATGAATTTTGTCTAGGCCTGCAGCCGCGTATCGATCGTGCATGCGAAGATATAGGTGGGAACTACACCAGTTGCAAATACAATAGCATTTAATCTATTTTTGGTTTCCAGTTCACGGAACACCGTTGAATAGTAGACCGGCAATAGATCACAGAGTTGCCTTGATAGAATTTAAATAGAATTTGTACACTTAACTTGCTGCTTTACAAGCCACTACTGCATCCTCACTCGATAACGTACGTGATAAGTTTGACGATGTACACCCAAGTTTATTAACAAACTGCAGTTTCACGGCTGTAGTTATCGACTCAAAGTTGCATCTGTAAGTTGAGGTTGGATTGCGTAACGTGGTTCTCTAATACTTTTATTAGCATACCTAATTTCTTTATGTGATGACTACCCGTGGTCATGTTCACTGAACAGTTCGAAACGTCGTGATAAGCATTTTTTTACCTGAAATGGTACCTCAACATGACTTCAACACTAAAAAGGTGGGAAATAACTTGTTGAAGTCGGTGCCATGATAGTTGAAATGATATTTTTAATACAGTTGCTCAAAAAGTGGCGTATTGCAGGGACGTATAGCGTTCGGGATGTGGGCTATAACATACTTGTGCTTTTTTTACCTTTCCCGAACTCGTGTGTTTGCTTTCCTAACTGTCAAAATAATGTCTATTAAAAAGAAAAACAACCCATGAAGCTTTTACAAAAAAAAAACATAGAAGTTTTTATGATTCATGCAACGTATACGAGTATTTCTAAAAAGAAGCTACTAATTTGTTTCATTATCAGATTTGATGATTTGATTGAATGAGTTAGGTTAGGTTTCATTTAATTACATTTCATTACATTTCATTTTCATTTCATATCAATAAAAAATTCTACTGAAGACTTGGCTGTATGGGCCCTTTACCTACCATAATGGGTTAAGAAAAAAAAATCTGTGCTTATATTCTACGGTTGGCGCCATTTTCCAGAAATTTTCTTTGCGAGTTTATTTTAGTAAATTGCTTAATTTTTTCGAAACTGTATTAAAAATAGTCGTTCAGTACACGTGCGGAACCGTCATTGCAACTTGTTCCGACTGTCAACCCTCGGCGCCTCGGCTCGGGTAGACATTTGTCGGAACTCTTTGCAATGACAGCCTTTCCCCACTTGTAATGAAATATACAATTGTCATGATAGTTGTCACTCACCGTCAATTAAGATATCATCAAAATACAAAACACTTTTCAGTTATTGGGTTGTAACGCAAAATCCGCTTGACTGAATATAATGAAAATTAAATTGGAACGCCTATGAATTATACTTTAGGAAACAAAAAATTAACAAGATCGGACTACTCTGTAAAAAGTTATGCGTGATCATATATAAAAAATACCCGTCGATTTGTGAACCATTTTTTTTTTGAAAGTCGGTTGAAAATAATATAAACTTATACGCGATTTAATCCGTTTCAAGTTGTTTAATTTCTGTATAAGAATAAATACATTAATGTATAAGTGTCGCGAAAACCTAACAAATCCTTCTTTATAGAATTGCATGGCAAATTTTAAAATATTTGCGACCATGAATAAAAAAATATAGTGGCCTCGTTAGACCAGCTGGTAGTCACCCTACATTTCGAAAGGCAGGGTCCCCTAATTCTCCGGGACAAAAATTTGTGTGATGAATGGAAAAGTTTGTTGGGGGTAGGTGTTCGTGCTGTTTCAATCTGTGTGTATATGCTTTCCATAATACTGAGAATGCTAGAGTGGTGTGATATAAATGACTGCCACTGATATTGACGACTAATTAGGTATATTTTCCGCAAAATCGAAGCTCAAATTCATGTCGGAACATAATTAACTCAGCGTAGGAACAAATTGGTAAATTTTGACAAAGATAATGTTTGTTGTTCATTGATGCTTGATACTCTATTATTAGTTATTGTGCGCGGATACTGACGTTAGCCACGGGTCATGCTTTATATGGATTTATCCTACTAATATTATAAATGCGAAAGTTTGTGAGTATGGATGTGTGGATGTGTGGATCTTTGTTACTCTTTCCCGCTCAAACCGCGGGGGCAATTTTAATGAAATTTGGTATGGAGGTAGATAATACACTAGATTAACACAAAGGATACTTTTCATCATTAACATCATCCACGCGGGTGAAATAGCGTAATATGCTTCGGCACAGCATTGGCAAAATAGTAATATCTCTGCCAACGTCGAGATCGTAATGATGATAGTTCTGTCAAAATTTGTGTCAGTTTCAGATAGCTAAGTTAAAATCCAAGTCGACCGTCAAGGTCGAAGTATATGTAATGACGGTTTTTTTCCATGGTGATTAATGCTTACTGATTATAATAAGTATACGATATAAAATATACTAAGTACTTAAATTTACTTATATATAATTGCAATTTTGTTTGGCCATGTAATTGTTTTAAGACATTTATTTTGTAATTGTTTTCGTAGAAAAGATAGATACGAACTGGGAGAAGACAATAAGCTTATTAATTAGTACTCGAAGTACTAATACTGCGCAGACGTAGTCACGGGCACCAGCTAGTGTTAAATAAATGTTGCAATGCCTACATGCGATACATTTTAGGTAGATAGCAGTATTGTCTCTACTTAAATTATTTGTCTAACTAACATAGGGTACAAGTCGCGCGGAACATTAAGGATTATGAAAAATTTTGTTGTCTTTTTCCAATGAACGTAGTAGAGACCATTTATTTATCTAACTATCAGTTATAATTTATAGAAAGTAGTAGTAGTAGTATTAGAGACAAAATAGAAAAGACATATTGCTTTATATTGCAACAAGATATAATTCCTTTTTCTATTTGTAATTAAATGGTAATTTGACTTTCCTATGAAATAAAATAATATCACTAAAAAGGTTACAAGAACAGTAGAGTAATCCGTCGGCTATCGTCAGCCTGTTACAGCTCACTGATCGTTTGGCAGCAAACCTAGAATGCTAGCCCGTTACTGCGACTGCGTTTATTTGAGCCAAATAGCATTTTGGTCACGCATTATATCGAACAACCGCTCTGATAAGTTTTAAAAATCTCCTACTAATAATATAAAAATAATCCTCTAATCTGTATATCCGCAAACACCCCTCTAACTATATAACTGATTTGATGCGGATTTTATCATCATTTAGATTTTTTATCAAAGAAGGTTTAAACAATGAAAAAACTCATTACATTTTTCTGAAAGTAAAAGGTAAACTCTCGTAGTAGGCTGGGCCTTTGGCCTCGCCATAGCGTCCCGCCTTTCTTTTTTTTAATTTAAGAAGCTTCTACGAAGTATAAGCAAACCTTTCATAAAATGATGAATGAAATCGATAACGCCGTTCTCTAATTATATCGTGACCATGAAAAATAGTGGTTATTTTTGTAATATAGACTAGCGACTGCCCGCGACTTCGTTCGCGTAGTATGGCCTAAGGCATCGTTATAAGCTCTCATCTTTTCTTATTTTTTTAATGTAAGATTCTTCTACGAAACATTAGAAATATTAAAAAAAAGATGAATGAAATCAGTTAAACTGTTCTCAAATTATAGCGTGACCAGCAAAAATATGGGTTCATTTTTATATATATATATATATATATATAGATTAATTATAAGTCGAGACAGCTGTACCTACGCCTGAGGGATCGTTTGTGAAAACTTAACACCACGTATGACTTCACTCTATAGTCGAAATTGTATCCTTACAAACAAAGTTTCAACATTCATGTTGTGTCCGGCTAAAGAGTATAATATAACACTAACAGAAAGTACATATTCAATACACGAATATGTATGTTCTCATAGACAATAACTTGGTGTAATCAAGTTGCTGACTCTGAGCAAACGTAATTCATCGCATGACGCATTATCAGTTAACAGCAAGAGTAAAAAAGAATAAAAGCACATATCATAACAAAAACACATACCTATAGCTAGTGGTTCATCCCGAACTAAAGCCTTGCCATCTTCAGTTTTTTTACTTTCACATATATATTGCAACGTTTATCTAACCCGACGAATGCAATTATTATTCACTAGCTTCCACTCGCGTCTCCGTCCGCGTGGAATAAGTTTAGCGCGTTCCCTCGGGAAATACCAGAATGGTCCTAGTCGAATCGTGCATACATTTGCGTATGTGTTAATCCCGGGTATACAGTTGGAGCAAAAAGAGAACTGGCGTAGCGTTACAGTGGACTAATTTTTAGATTTTATATGGCAGCCAAATCCAGCTTGCTGCGTTATGCAACTGTAAAATGTGAGCTTCAGCTTGATAAATAAAACAGTAAATTAGTAGCAAGTTTATTAACAGTGACCTAAAATTCCTAGGACACTTATCTTTTTGCACAGATTCTAACCAGTCTTAAATCGAATGTTTATGAAACTCCGCTGATCCTTTTTAGTATGAACAAATTACAAATATACACACTCAGTCACTAACTCATTCATAAACATTACTTTATACAGTATAAAATTAGTACCTATAATATATAACATGTACAACAATATATTGTTTGATACCTCACTTGTCATAATTGTACGTACATTGCAACCGCCCTTTTACCGGACCTCGATAAAAAGATAAACGAAAATCTGCCGTAACGCACCCTATTGGTGGAGCGGGATAGGAGCTCTACGAGCGTCTACGCAGAGTACTTTTCGTATCACCTGCCGTAGCACACCCCGCAGCGGGAGGGCTAATTCGTAGCCCGTAGCGTTCCTGTAGCAACGATTTAAACGGATATAGATGCAGCGGCTGCTTCTCATACAAATTGAATGCCGCTTGTCATTTGCTCGTGAGAGGATGTAGGTAACCACAAGATTAATTGGTTGATGAGTATTCTACTAATGAATTCTTATTGATAACAATATAATAACTGTGCATTGATAAACTAATATATCCTCGTGTAGTTATATACTACTGCTAACCAACGAGGTAAGGTACGTAGTTGTGGTAACGCCTGCTAAAGATGGTTGCAGTGCCACCCTGCTTTGCCACAAAGCTTTTAGTTCTGAAGCATTGCGCGACATTACGCTGCGTTCAGCATACAAGCTTCCACAAATGGTTTATAGTTTCAGTTATTAAATGGAAGTACTTATTTACTAGCTAAAAATGTTCTGTCGTTGCGCATATTAAACCGAGTATTCTCGTTCTCATACATAACACTCAATTGATGTTCGCTAGTCTCCCAAAAATGTCGGTGACTTTCGTTCTTCTACTGATCTCCTTATTTCTGATTCGATCACGTAGAGAAAACCCCGAGCATAGCCTTCTCCATAGCTCGTTGTGCGACTGTGAGCTTGCTTATGAGGCTGGGTCATATTTAAATTTTATCCAATTCGGTTGTTGAGTTACAATTCAATAACTGAAAAGTGTTTCGCCTATCTTGGTGATATCGTAGTTGACGGGGTGAATGTTTTTTTACCATAAAATGATCAGACTGTTTATGCAAGGCTGCTTGAGTTAAGGCGCAATGAGTGTGCGTTGTTGGTTAATTGCTTGTATAAGCACTTCCTACACCGTAGCGACTGTTTTCATATCCAAAATACATCTCCTGTGACTCAGACCTTCCCCAGGACATATGTTCCGTTCTCACAATTATATTAATTAGCGAAACTTGAACGGCTTTGTAGCTACACTACTAATACTAATAACTACTACTACTACTAATTGCAAGGTATATTATACCTACATTATTGGCTTGACTTCTAGTTTGGCCTACGTGTAAATACACACGCAGATACAGTCTGGTTTACTGACTCTATGGTCATAATTTATATATATTTATTTAAATCATAGTAAGTAAACAGTGTCTAAAGTACTTAGTAAAATTGTTACATTTGAAAGAGCCAAAAAAGATAAGCTCCATGTAAGACCCCAACAATTATCAAGTTATTTTTCAAATTAGTTGGTGTAAGTAATCTATATTATATATGAAAATGAACCCCTATTTCTCCTGGTCACGCTATAATTTGAGAAGGGAGGGGACAATCCCGCTAATCCTTTTTTGTTGTGTAAATAATTATCTGAAGAAAGTTCTTATATCAGAAAAATCAACAAAAGATGGGAGGTTATGGCGAGGCTAAAGGCCGAGCCTTCTATGCGAACGAGGTCGCGGGCAGTCGCTAGTATATTATAAAAATATTTTTGCTTTATAGAAAAAACACTTCTAGACTTTCCCTATATGTACAAACTTAATTAACTTGTAGCTCTTCTTACATAATTATGTACTAAATTATTTTCTTTGGTCTTCATTAAAACTTGTGCTGAATGGAACCACTAATCAAAACGCCATCTGTATCACAGAACCAACCCTATTTTGATATTTAGATACAGCAATATTATATTATATTTATATATTATAAAGAACATTGCATTGCATTTTTAGTTATTGCTTTAAATTGAAATCCACCTTTCCCTCGCCTATTGCCCCAAAGAAGGCTCAATGACAGTAATCTCAATGTTTTCGATTGATCCCGAAACCGTTGTTCCACGTAAAGGTTTAGGGAGGCTCACGCCAGCTGTGACCTACATACTAGAGCGCGCCCGTGGCGGCTTTCGTCGACGTTTATGTCCCTAAGTGGCGGTCGTTTACCTCTTGAGTCGAGGGCAAACAAGCCTTGAATCAAAATGAAACACACTCCAGTCAATGTCTACATATCCGTTTGATCTTAAAATATTGCATGTGTAGGTATACCAAAAGGAATCTTCAATCCAGTTTCTTTCATATGTATATATTAAAAAAAATACTAAGAAATGGAACCGAGCACAACACTAAAAAGTGTAACTTGTCGAAGTCGGTACAATGATAATTCAAAAGTTGTCACAAAATTGTGCGCATGGTACCGACAAGCTATTTCACAGTTTTTAGTGTTGATGTCGGTTCCATTCTTTGGTAAATAAAAATTTTTCACCCTTTTCAGTGACCCTTGCTACGGGATCGATTGCTATTTTTGTTAAATACGATATCATCATGATAGACGAAAAACTTTTAAGTTATTGGTAATACGTAACTATAACTAAAATAACAATACTCAAAAACCGCTTGACTAAATTTGATTGACTTGAAAACATTGGACCACCTCGGAAGTATAGTCTACTAAACAATAAAAGAATTATCAAAAAATTACGTCGAAAACAAAATTAACGAGTCAACTTGAGAATCTCCTCTTTTTGGAAGTCGGTTGAAAACGGCAGTCTCTTTATTGTTGTCTCAAGTAATCGCCCCATACAGCTGCATGGACCGATTACTGAAAAAAGTCGTTACAAAGTTGTAAGAGACAATCTTTCTATATGGTGTGTGTATCATAATGACTGTGTGAAATGTTCACTTCGATCTTGCATCACCTTGACGCCGCCTATATATATATATATATTCCTCTTGACAACTTTTTCACATTTATTCACAGTAATAACAGAGAACGTTGATGCTCAATCAATTGGAAACAGAACGGGTTGCGATCCGAGTAGATTAACCGCTTCGAGAGGTTAGTGAGATGAGCAGGGGGTGGGGGAGGGTGGCTGGTGTCCGAGATCTCACTGGGTGCAATTAAGCAAGGTGTCGGCGTGGCATTGTTTTTGTCACTTCCAATCAGTTAAGCTCGCTTTATGTGAAAACCAGGCTCAGTTCGTTTTTATCCTTATTGTTAAGATATTTTAATGACGTGCTTTTGAAAAGATTTTTGCATGTTTAAAACTCTGTAGAAGCAAATCAAAGAGATGAGCCGTACTTATTGTAAGACTGGCTTTGGGGGACTGTTAATGATGCTTTGTATAAAAACATCTATAATATCTTCCTCCGATAAGATAAGATTCACTGATGACATGTATGTTTCGAAGAGATAGAATAGATACGAAAATGAACATGTACATGTTCATTTTCGTATCTATTCATATTTTTTTTGATTGTCTGAAACATTTCATATATTTTATTTATTTACAAGGTATTAAAGAAAAATAAAAAATAAATTAAATAAAACTAATCTGTAAGCCCACACGGTGGGGTGAAAAGTGGCCAAAACGCTGGCGTCATTGCCACGCTGGATGGCAATGCTTAGTTTTTGCCCAGAGTAGGCGCCAGCATTTTGGTCACCCGTCGCCCCAACCAAACGTTTCGCCAGATCCCTAAACAAGTTGAGAGCGGACGGCTCCCATGGGCCTAAAGTTTCGACCCCAAACGGCACAAACATGTACATTCTGTCTAAATACACATATTTATGACGTTTGAGGTCTTCCGATTTAGACGCGGCAGCGCCAGCCCGATCAATCGTCCCAGGGAGATGAGACGGCGCCAGTGTGTCCACACATGTAGCATCCCAAACCAGGGGCTGTCCCATCTTCCACGGGACGATAGCCATTCCATTTGGTCTCTTGCCGTCATCCCGCATCAATCCGTTTGGTTCCAAAACTGACGGGACTCCAGCACTGACAAATGCCCGACGGATGATATCATTCAAGCTGGCGTGCCGCGGTATGCGCCCCGCGCTCTTTACGCATGAGAGTGCGTGGTGGCCGAACCGATCCACCATTTCACCGCAGACACAACGGTGAGGGACCTGGCAAGGGGCACCTACTCGAAGGGATACGGCTATTCGGAAAGTATAGTTTTCCAAAAGATTTCCAACATTTTAAGACGGCAAAGCATGTAGCAAAAGCCCCGACTCCCATTGAGTAACAGCTAACAGGCGAGTACGCTCTCCGGAAGAACTAGTTGCATTGATCAGGTTTTCAAGTTCTAGCTCACAGAGCGGCCCGTCCCACTGCCTCTGAGAAGCAGGAGCTTTGAGCAGGGACTGACTTGGACAAGCTATTTTCTAGTTTCCTAAAGCCTCAGTCATATAACTAATTTGGATAGTTTGAATATAAGGCGATAAAATTGACTTTACTAACTTTTGATTACTAAAAATAGATGAAAGGAAAGCGGGTACTGCTATACTAGTAATTTTAACAAAGATTTATAAAAAAATCAAGTCTTAAATTTCATTATTTCTTATATATATATTATGCTCCCGTATGTAGGCCCTTTAAATGTTGCAAGGCTCTGCTATGCAATGTTGAAGAAAATGTTTTCTTCTAGCTGATTTTAATATACTCACATCATCATCATCATCATCTCAGACGTAGGACGTCCACTGCTGAACATAGGCCTCCCCCATGATTTTCCAAAAGGACCGGTTGGAAGCGGCCTGCATCCAACGTCGTCCTGCGACCTTCCTCAGGTCGTCTGTCCACCGTGTCAGTGGACGACCTACGCTGCGCTTGCCGGTACATGGTCTCCACTCCAGAACCTTTCGGCCCCATCGGCCATCTGTTCTGCGTGCTATGTGCCCTGCCCACTGCCACTTCAACTGGCTAATCTTCTGAGCTATGTCGGTGACTTTCGTTCTTCTACGGATCTCCTCATTTCTGATTCGATATATATATATATATATATATATATATACTCACATATCGTGCGCATATAGTATGCGATTATTTAAAGCACTGAGAACATATAACAGTCTCATATTACATACTGTTATAGCATACTCGTATAGTTGCATGAACTATAAGACCACTAGAAGATTAAGTCTTTATTTAAGTACTTATCTGTGATACGAGTATATTTAGTTTACACGTAAATGTTACTTTATTTTTAATGGTATAGATAATCGTAAATGAAAATGTAGTTGATTCATTATTATTAACCATATTAAAACTCAAATTAGCATATAAAAAGAAGACGCGCTCGCTGTGGAGCTTGTCTTGTCATTTTCAACTGAGGACGTCGCACAAACAATTTGCGACAAAGTATTCGTATCGTGCACGTCAACGCGTCACGCTTCGGCGTACAAAATATGAGTTATCTGTCTCACAGTTACCCTAGATACAAGACAGTTTGTACTGTTTCATGTGATACGTTACGGTACACTTACGCAGTTATTCGTGCTAGGCTCAGATCAAACAGTTTAAGCAAACTTTACTGCGGTCACGACTTCAATGGGTGACCACATTCTGTGGCAGTGGCATTTTCAACTGAATACTTTCGCTTCCTACTTAGCAGCACGTTATGCCGTCAGTCTCAGTCGTTTATCTTAGGAAAACAGCCATTAGGCCATATTGGAGGCATTCGGGCGACCTACAAACTTTGACTGGTTGGCTATCCACAAAGCTGTGCTGCAAAGTCTGTGAGAAGAGGATTCGAGTCGTAGCAGTGATAATGTACTGGATTAATGAAGCAGAAGCATATCAAAAACGTCAAGTATCAAAACCCGTTTCAACATTACAACCTATTAAATTCTATCCATATTGCAACAAAAAGCGTGTATGAACTTTCAAATGATAGAGTCTGCGTCTAGATTCTATATAAAAAAATGGTGAAATACATTGTAAATACTTCAAGTATTTCTGTTTTCGTTGCAACTATGATATTGAAGAGTTATAGGAGTAGGTGATGGTAGGAAGAACACACGAAAAATACGCCAATTGGCAGGCTTAATTATAGCACTAATAATACAAATAGACTAAACTAAGAAAAAATAAGAGTGATGGTACTTAACAAAACCATGGTACAGGTACCTGAGATCAGGGTATGACCTGAAAACAAAGAAAAATAAAATGAGATTCTTGTTACATGTAACTTATCAATAAAACATTTTATGCAAGCACAAATAATACGACTAGGAAAGTGCAATAAAGCAGGTTCAGTGCTACAACTCAAGAGAAACTTAAAATCTATAAAATTTCTTCAAATCGCAAGCTTTAATGTATACTTGAGACAAGTATTTGAGTAATGATGAGCAGAAATGAGTCGAGAAATGAAATGAAATGAGAGAGACAAGTTCTCGACTCTCGGTTATTTGTTAATGTATTTGTCCATACGTCCCGCGCTGCTTGGCTACCTTAATGCAAAGGTACGAGTGTTTCATATTGTGTGAACATTACAATTCCATTCAAACTGCCCCGCAGATGCAACAATGATAGCAGGAAATGAAATTAGAGCGGTAATGCTGCATACCAAACCGCTCAATTAGTAATAACTAGGTTATTTTTGCAGCACAGTTACAGTACAGTTGCTTACCCAAACGTGACGCTTTGAGCAACCCATTATATATAGAAGTTAAAAAAACAATAACGGAATCTGTCCTTAGCCTTAGCTGGGTGCCTGCTAGCTGGGTGCAGCTAGCAGTCACCCAGCTGTCCACGCGCCGACTGCTTTCGCATCTCGAGATCGGTTTCCATTGAAGCAACGCGGCGACCGCTAGCAGTCAGCGCGCGGACACTTCACAGACCGCTTAGTAGCAACTAGCAACGCGTAGTAAGCGATGCGTCAACTACCTGAGCAGTCTGACGGCAGCAAACTCGCTGAGAATTGTCGAATCATTTACGTTGCCAATGTAAAGTATAAATGTATAGAAATAAAGAGCAATACTTAAAGCCTATATTCTTTTTGCCGGGTGGGAGCGGAAACGTTTAATGGAGGATCCCAATAATCTATCTATCCACGGTTTTCCTTACTACCGATAGAAATTTGACATATTTTCCATACAAATAGTGTCAAATATCTAACTCTAGTAAGGTAAACCGGCGATAGATAGATTATTGGGACCGGCCGTAAGTGGGCTAAGACCTCAAGTATTAATAAAAAAAAAATCTCAATCTTAGTAGTAACTTCGCAAACTTGGTCTATTCACCTGCAGGTACTGAATTTAAAGACGGCATAATTTATTAATGTGTACCTACTTTTTAAATAAAATAAGTAAGCAGTCTTAACCATTATCCAATTGGTTAAGGTTGTTCTACGCTGACAATTTATACAATATATGTTAATACAATATTATTTTGATATTCGAAGTCGAAGTCGTCAAGAAGTCGTAAGGTTCGAAATAACTTGTAAGTCGGTACCATGATAGTTCAAAGATACGTATTATCACTATACAGTGCGCATGGTACCGCCTTCGACAAGTTATTTCGCACTCATTAGTGTTGAAGTCAGTTCCATTTTTTGGTAAAAAAAATGTTACACCCTTTTTAGTGACCCTTGCTACTTACGGGGTCTCTCACTCGATTGTCATTCACCATCAATTACGATATCATAAAGATAGGCGAAACACTTTTTAGTAATTCGAATGTAACCCAAAAACCGCTAGACCGAATTTGATGAAATTTAAATGGGACCACCTTGGAAGTGTACCTCCACCTCCAAACAAAAAATGAGTTATCGAAATCGGACTACTTTGTAAAAGATATGCGTCTAGATATCTCGACTTGAGAACCCTTTGTTTCGGAAGTCGGTTGAAAAAAAACGTTTATTGATTTATGGAACTATAAATAAATGTGCGTGTGGCGTGCGTTTGTGTGTGTGTCCACTTTCGTGTGATGGGAAGTGATTTTGGTAATATTGAAAAATACCTATATTACTAAATTATATTTTTATTGTCACTTATGGGACTTTAAATTTCTTCTATTTTATCATAGTTCAGAGTCAGCATCCATTAATATATTAAATTTAATTTCTAAACGCATGAGACTGTGAATATTCAATATTTGATTAATTTTAATATAGATAAATGTAGACGTGTATGTCGTTCGCCGTTGTTGATAAACTGTTTTAGTGTGAGTGTTGACGGAAATTTTGTCTTTTCGCATTTTTGTAGTTATATTTCAAGGTATGGTGTAATTTTAGTGTTTCCGTGTATAGCATGTATGTTTTCATTACCGTAATAGTTTCCATTAACTACGTGATTGCTTTGTAAGTAATCATGTAACTAGAAACTTACATCCAACAACATTTTTATTAAAATAGTCAGAGTCAAGATAGAGTAACTTATAGAGTATAGAGTATTAGAGTACTTTCCCGCCAATCGAAATGCACTCAATTCATATTCAAATATATTTATTTCAGGTAAATAAACCAATAAAGCGTGCAAATTATAAAACAATAAAATATTTCATGGGTAAAATTTACAAAATACAAAAATTTTCAATAAATTTTGTGTAATTTTCAAGTCTTTTTCAGATGTCTTGAAGATAATTGAAATTTTGAAATAAACTTAGCGACAGGTCGGCCTTCTACCTTGTTACGATAGACTTCTATTTCCTCGTAGGCTCAAAACTCGGACTCGCTGCGCTTAGAAGCACGCTCGGCCTTCGGCCTCACTTCGCTTAGAAAGACGCTCGGCTTTCGGCCTCGCTTCGCTTAGAAGCATATTCTAATACTTATAAAATAAAAATTAAATGTCAAAAATAAATTAGCAATGTCAAAATTAAATAAAAATATCTCAAAAAAGAAATACAAAATGTCAGATAAATAAGTTTCTACTTTAATCCAATACCCATGCTTCCCTGCACCCTTCGCTTCGGCATCGGTACTGCGACATGACTATCACAGCAATGCCGAAGGAAAGCACAATCGATCCTGCGTGCAATCATCGCCAAGACGGTGTTGGAGCTGGCCCACACTCTGCGCACCAAGGACATTCCTCGCTTGCGCATGGTCGCATAGAAACAGTCTGTTCGCGCCTCTGCGAACATGCCTGAGGCGCTGCACAGGCGGGGCAGCCCCAACACCGCCCTGAACGCGTTGTTGTATTGTACACGGAGCGTACTGTAGCTTTTCTCCGAGTAGCCTACAGGCTGCACGTGTAGAGAGTTTAACAGTAAGCTCTAAAAAGCATGACCTTGACTTATACCTTGACTCAATGGTAGCTTTAATTCTTTATCTCATATTAAAGAGATATAATTTTAATCAATTGATCCTCGTCTACCCGACTGTTTAATAAGAGTTTTTAAAGTTTGGCTGAGATTACTACAATAGTAGGTAACGTATACCTACTACGAGTCAGTAGCGGCTTGTTATATATCTTAGCTTCAGTTTGACGACGGACAATAGAAATGGCTGCAATGTAGTGATTTAATCCCACAGTATGTTTGCCGTGGACCCACTGGCAGGTCTACGCCGTGACATTTCTTTTATAAAAAACTGTAGTTCCACTCGGTGCCGCCACGTTTTGAATTATCCCAAAATCAAGCGTATCTACTGTTCCCTGTGTAAATCCAAGGTAACTACAGTATTTTTTTACTAATAATTAGTTTATTCTGGTTCTAGGTACGTAAGTTGCACTAAGTAGGTATGTTGATACCATAATACCGACGGCAGAGTTCGACGCCCGCGCGTCGCCTCCAGCACGTTACATATGTATGAGCCGCGAATATTTAGTATATGTTTAATGTATATTAGAACATTGGAATGACTCTGTGAACAAATTTCTTTGTGTTTATTCAAAGACTCAAATGTTTTCTATAACTTGTATACAGAGGAGCAATGGGACCAGCATCTTGGGTACGACGGTATATGTGCGAGATAGTTTGAACTGAGCCTGACTACCCTCAAGGAGTGTACGGCACGGTATCAATTTGAACGTAATATTAATAACCAAAAGTAGTTTAAAATTAAATATAAAATTACACAACACAAATTGAAAAGGGGTGAAACCGGTGATCTAAAAAGGGATTTAATGTCAGTAGAATTATTATTTATGTACAAGCCGATCATTCAAAATAGACTTAACTAAGATCAAACTTCATCGTAGACTTATAACAATATTGACGTAAAGCCTAGCGCGTTGTGTTTTTATAACGCATATTCTGTGAAATACGAAGAGTAATAGAAGTGTGCACTGCGGTGAAATAAACGCACGGGCATGTAGTAAAGTCACCGCTGCAAATTTGCGGTGAGCCTACCGCACACAATTTTGTATCGCATAGATGTATGTAGAAGGGATGCACCCAATACCGTTCAAGTACCCTTTTTTACGTAATAATAAATATATTCAGATAGCGACTCTTGTATGGTAGTATATAAAGATGTGGTATAGGCCCCACAGCTGTAACTTGAATGCAAAAACTTGCGTTTTTTTAGCCGCAGTGCGCGGACCGGTGACTCAAGGCAGTGAGCGCTAGTCCTGAGTATGACATATTAATCATTAAGCATAGATTTACTACATATGTTCACAAGTAGAAACGCGTTTTTTATTTTGAATACCGATTTTACCGGACCATCCAGTTGCGGTGATTATTTTTCATTAAATACGAGTAGGTCAAAGTTCTTTCGTTTTAAATTCATCGTCCTGATTGAAAACATTTTTAGTTAGGATCGAAAATATAAAAGAAGTAGATCTCAGTTCTAGCGTAAGCAGACTAATACCCTATTACAGTAAGTTTATATTGAAATAATGTGGTGGAAAAGGTTTCATACTTTTTTATAATATGATTTTTGAAGCACTAACGCCTGCTTAGCGATACAAAACATTGCAATTTTAGAGAGAAAAATTCTATCCTCGGACGGGATTCGAACACGCGTCTCCCGACAATCCGTGTCAGAAGCCATGACCACTAGGCCAACGAGGCACAAGGTCCGAGCATTAAATTTTAGCTCTCTATCTGATATATATATACTCAAAACCCCCAAAAATGATTGCCGTCATTGGTTACTTTACGTTTCCTAGATTTGTGCTTACAAGTTTTAACGTTCAAATATGGTGGATGCCCTGGGCCGGGTGGAGAAAGCCGACTTATATAAAAATTTGTTATAAAAAGAATTAAAAATAGACAAGCTTAGGCTTTTGTTTTATGTATGCGTGTATACCTTGAGCATTCACGCTCACTAAAAGGCTTCTTCTCGCGGCGGCGTCGTGTGGCGGGTCGTCCTCTTCCCTCAAATGTGGTTGAGGAGGGCGATGGCTGGCACACGTGTCAAGCTCGTGAACGGGCGCTGCTTGCGGGAGCCGGTATGCTCTCGGTATGTAAGATATTTAGAAATTAGTTAAAAGTCTATTTGTGTACAAAAAAAATGTATTATGTAAGTTTAGTTAAGAAAAAAATAAATAATAAATAATAATAAATGTCCTCGTGTATTCTGTTAGTAATTATAAAAAAAAATTATATAAGTTTAAAATATAAATGTAAACAATGCCACGGACCCATTGAGACTGTGAACATTTGCAATAATAAAAAAAAAATATGTTGGATTATTAACCGTGTTTGTGACGGTGCAGGAATGTTTAGGTAAAGTGTACAAAAACATACATTGTTTTTTTTTCTGTTGTCCACGTCGCTTACCTTTGAAAGTTTTGATGTATCTACTGCTTTCCTCGAACGCGACTCAGACAGACTGGACTGTTACTTAACGTCTGACTTATAATGACACCACTGGGTGCCCACTTTATGTAATTTCTTTTTACTGTATCTTTAGCAGTGGCAAATGTACATTAATGTGTGTGTGTGTTTAAACAGGAAGTAATTTTTTCGTACGTCGCGGTTCACAGATGATTTGTACGTCAAGCACTGATGTTTTTGCAAAGACTATATAGCAGAAGCTCCCATGCGATAGCTACGCTGTAAGTGCAGCGGCGTCCAACGACACGAGACGTGTGCCGAATGCAGCTCGCCTGATCAACTCCAGGACCGGAATACTGATGAGGATAAATTCTTCAACATATCATGAGTAAATTCTTTTCTCTTTTGTTTCTTGGATCGGGTCACTCCTGGTCGTTACCTCACAACACGAGTGTTGTTGCCTAGCTCTCACCGCGCGTTGCGTAATGGTGACCACACATCAAAAAAGTTTGTGATCACTTTGAAAAAGAAATCTTTTTTGTTACGGTAAATTATATGATTATTTCTTCGTCTTTTTAGTTGCTATTGATGGAGTTGTCAGACAATTCCGAGTAAACCAGGGGAACCAATTTGTACTGGTCGATGATAATGCACCCGCCCATCGAGCTCAGCGAATCAATGCTGCTCTCCGAGAATACGACATCACAAGGTTAGGCTGGCCTACCGGCTGTCCTGACTTAAACCCAATAGAGCATGCGTGGGATGCTCTTAAGCGAGCTGTTTGGAACAGTCAGCCGCGTCCCCAGACAGTGCCAGAGCTCAGGGAAGCCGTCACTCAAGAATGGGACAGGTTACCCGAAGAAATGTTGGATAACTTGATTCTCGGCATGCCCAGGAGTATCACCGCATGTGTTCGAGCCAGGGGAGGAGTTATATTTTAATTAATATTAACCTTTTATTTTAAACTGTTGATCAAGTTCAATTTAAAAAAATATATCAACTTATGCTAGTGATCAATTTTTTTAAATGTGTTTCGTGTGTTTATCTACTCGTTTTTATTATATTTACTTGTTTCACGACTTTACATTAATAGCCATCTGGAGCGAATCGTAAGAGCCGCGAAGAGAATCAAAAACCAATGCATCAGGGTGACAAGCACAGTGCAAGGCCAATCAAAGCATTCTAAGTTCTGTGCGCTAATGCAACTATAGGTAGTTGGTAGGTTTCCAGTGCTTTCCATAACGCGAGGGTAATGAGTCTTTCTCTTGAATATCTCTGCAATTAGTAGCCTTATAATGTTGTAGGAATCTGTTTTTAATCCTACTTCCTAGGAGGATATATATATAATATTATAAACGTGAAAGTTTGTGAGTATAGATGTGTGGATCTTTGTTACTCTTTCACGCTCAAATGGCGCGGCGGGGGACATTTTGATGACATTGGTATGGAGATAGATGAGGCTCTGGATCTACACATAGGATACTTTTCATCATCATCATCCATCACCACGCGGATGAAAAGGCGTAATATGCTAGGGCACAACATAGACAAAATAATAAGATCTCCACCTACGTCAAGATCGTATTAATGACAGTTCTGTCAAAGTTTGTGTCAGTTTCTGATAGCTTAGTCAAAAGCCAAGTTAATTTGACAGCTCGATACACTAGACGTGTTCGGCGACCGCCAAGAGTGATGAAATGAAATGTTTTTTTTTCCATGTTGGTTAATTTTATATTTGTATGATACATATTTTATGACATTTTGGTATAAAGGTAGATATGGCCTTGGAGAAGATAATAAGCTACTCGAAATACTAATCCAGACGTAGTCGCGGGCACCAGCTAGTTTATTATAAGCTGGAAAATAAATATTTGCACGTACGAGTACAATCACCTGCATAATTTCAGTAGAATGCTGAAAAGCGTATCCCTCTGTGTATACGGTTATTGTGTGAGGTCGCGATATGCACGTCTCATCTTATAAATATTCATAGAATTCTAAATGTTCGCATCAAATGAGTTTTCTAACTGAATATTATTTTGACGCCCTTCATCATCATCATCAGCCCTTACGTGATAGCTACTGTCTTGTATCTTAAACGGTTTCGTGATCTTTTGAGTCTTTCTTTAGAACACTACATAACCAGCAGTGTGGTTCTCTAAGCGCATCGTTGCATCTTTGACAATCCTTGAAAATAGTAATTCATCAACATCATCTCAGCCGTAGGACGTCCACTGCTGAACATAGCCCTCCCCCATGATTTTCCAAAAGGACCGGTTGGAAGCGGCCTGCATCCAACGTGTCCTGCGACCTTTCTCAGGTCGTCTGTCCACCGTGTCGGTGGACGACCTACGCTGCGCTTGCCGGTCCGTGGTCTCCACTCTAGAACCTTTCGGCCCCATCGGCCATCTGTTCTGCGTGCTATGTGCCCTGCCCACTGCCACTTCAACTGGCTAATCTTCTGAGCTATGTCGGTGACTTTCGTTCTTCTACGGATCTCCTCATTTCTGATTCGATCACGTAGAGAAACCCCGAGCATAGCCCTCTCCATAGCTCGTTGTGCGACTTTGAGCTTATCTATGAGGCCCATAGTAAGAGACCACGTTTCAGTGCCATAAGTCATCACTGGTAACACACATTGGTCGAAGACTCTTGTCTTGAGGCACTGAGGTATTTTTGACGAGAAGACTTCGCGAAGTTTCCGGAACGCTGCCAATAGTAATTGACAATAGCCTGAAAATAGTAATTGACAACCCAAAAACTACCTTATTAACCTTTTGCGTCCCAGGGTCGTTATAACGTCAGTTTCATTCATAAATCTTCCTTTTTTAATTATCACGGTATAGGAAGGATTAATAAGGGCGATATTCCTTATTTGACAAAAGGTGAGCTCGTCGACGATCGCAACGACAAAGCATTCTTTAGTAGACTCTATAGGGCTTAGAGAATCACACAGCAAGATGAGTCTGTGCATGCACTCAATCTATGAATTCAAATGGGAAGTGTTTACAAAAACATAGAAGATCATAAGTAAAACGAGGGTTAACTCTTATTTTATTGCAACTTCTAGTGGATCTCTGAACGCGACTGTACAGTGTACACATAGCATCACTGTGACGAATAGCTAGTGTGTTTAGAACTAGTACATATTCTGTGCTGTGGTTTTTTACCGCTAATTGTATTAGCGCTGGCAGAGCTCTGCACACCGCAACCGAACAGTCGTGATCTCCGTGTCAATGCCAGGTGCCATTTCAATGGGTTATGAAATTATCAATGCGACTCCGACGCACGCTGTAACGGCGCTGCAATTCAATAGACGCGATGACGTCACGTCAACACCACGTTCATCTGTTGCAACAAATAGCGCAGACAGCATTGCAATATTTTAACAAATTTGTTTATAAAAACTGTAACCTGTGTAATTTAGGTGCTACAATCTTAACCCGAAGATTCAAATAATTTTTTCTATTACTGTATAACTTTAACTATTGTCAACCTATGGTGATGATATATTAATGGGGATAGCGTGAACCAATAACCTAAACCACCAAAAATAAACATCTAAATCGGATGACATATACAAAAAAAACGCGTCATGTCGAACATATATAAGTACTTCATGAAAAATAAACGGCCAGTAGCTGGGTTTCGTTATATTCCTCGCTCTATTGTAATCCGCACATGTAATCAATATTCGGAAAGGTCAATAGTAATAACTTACATGAAATATTAATACTCGTCGAGTTCTAGAGTAGAGACAACCTTGCAAGCAACCGCAGTGATAGATGCCTTTCAGTTAGATAGAGTGACTGGATAAGCAGAGCTGAACGCCGGGCACAGTGACGCGCATTCGGAGAGGCCTATGTCTAGCAATGGACTGGCACAGGCTGTTCATAATGATAATGACATGAAATATCCATATTTTCAGTTAGAAATATTTAGTTTTCGAGATAATGTATAAATCAAGAAATATATTTTTAATATTTTATATGTTGTGTTACCCCTCACCAGGCGATTGTCAATATAACAATGAAATTTCTATTGTGTCTTGGTCGTTCGACTGATGAAGTAATAAATACCTATTGTATTCTTTTTATTTCAAGCTCACTATCTGCTTACTAGCTTACTAGTATTTCGAATCAACGTTTTTAGCATTTGTTCTTCGAACCCAGAATAGCATAGTCTACAATGAACAAGAATTTGGTTAACGTAACCTGTTTAGATTTTGATTTAGACCCCGTAACAATAATGGGAAAAAACGGTCAAGTTAATGCCAAGGCCATTGGCAGACTTAACCAAGGTTTAAGGTGAGGAGCCTAGAAGTGGAATTCCATGCACGACCACTTTAAGCAAAGTTTAGAGCGGGGGTAGGGGTACCTACAAAGTCACGACATACCTAGATAATTTCACATAGTACGTTGCGAGAGATGAATTGTTACTGGCGTACTTGCCGTTACTTTGTGCGGCCTTGTACATGCTAATAATAGATAACACGGGGTAGTCACGACAGGCCGCGTTTTAGTAAAGAGGTGAAACCGGCTCAGCCTTCAGCGGCACTTTCAAGGAAGGTAACTCAGCCTCAATAATCACATCCATCAATATATTGTATATAGTGTTCAAGTAAATATTTGTTTAGGTATCATGAACTTAATAAATACTTTATAGACGGAAGGCAAAGCCCTAGGCATCGTAAATAATGTACTAAGAAGAGTTATATTTTGCTACTCTAGTCACTACCCAGCTAGCAAAAGTAAAATCATCAGTAGCACGTTTCTATTTCAGCTATTGGTGTTGAGAAGGATCTTAAAAAGTCGTATATGCGATATGTGCACGTTTCTCTCAACGCGATTTGGCGCACTTCTCTCTGCTTCAATTGTTGTAATTATCGTGATTATCGTATGAATAGCTAAATGGTCGAAAGAATATAGAGTAATCAGAGCTCTTATGTTACTAGTACTATAATAGACACCAGTATGCCATTATTCAACAAGCTTTTCCCAAGGCGGTAGAACCTGGGCTCTTTCGTTCGTCTTATTTATAGTAATAGAGCAGTGCGGTAGCAGTAACTCGGCTCTTCAATCATATGAATGCAACAAAGCAGCGTTCATAGACAGTTTTGTGTATCGTAGAGCTACAAACCGCCTACCGTTAAAGCACCGCCTTGTTGTGTTTTCTACCGATTCCTAAAAAGGAAGAGGAGCTCAATTCAACTATTTTTTTTTGTTTGTTACCTCATAACTTTCGATAGAGTGAACCGTTTCTGAAAATTCTTTGTTTTTTTGTTTGAAAGCTGGTGCTTCCCGTGTGGTCCCATTAAAATTTTATCAAATACCGTCCAGTAGTTTTTGAGTTACACTCCAATAACTGAATAGAATGGAAGTCAGTATTACATTTTTCGAATTGTACTTGTAATACAAAACCGTTATTAAGATTAGAAAGAAAATGAAAGTATTTTGTAATACGCCATACGGTTACCGCCATAATGAAAATAATGTAATTGGTATGGAAGTTAGCTGTTTGGTGTTACTTTCATTTACATTTTTTGTCTATATTCCTTACATTTCAGTTAATATTTTCATGGGCCGTAGGATTTCATAGTAAATAATATCTATTTATTCGATAAAATTTATTCACTTTTAATGCAACTCAATTATAATCTTAAGCTATGGTCTCTGCTTTTAGCTTTGAAATAGAAATGAAGTTTCCATTTATGCTAGAAGCACCTCTGCAGAAAGTTCATACATCTTCTTTAATTTTCGTCGGTAACCTTTACTTTTTTTTTTCTCCACCGATTATAGTAAATTTTCACAAAATAGAAGCAAATACGGTTGATGTACAGTTTTCCAACAAAATGACGTTTATAGTGCTGTGAAAGATATTTTTGAACTTTCATATCACTACTAAGCAGTATGATGGCTTTCATTAATGTTTATAGCACCTATGGGGCTGTAATAGATAATTTTAAAGCGTTTTATCAAACTCACTAGTTAATTCGAATGAAAGCTTGGCAGAAAGCTATGATATATATTACGAGTATGTATATCATATATATTAAGTGATGTTATTGTAACTGAGATTCTATTAAACGTTGTTAAATGAACAGAGTTTAATCTAAAATAATGCTGTAACCGTCAAATATCGAAAGAAAGTGCTATTTCGCAAACAAATTAGCAATTCAGTTGCTTTTAAAGAGCTGTCATAAAACTAACTGTTGCATAAAGGCGATCGAGAGATATCTTTATACAATTATCGAGCAAGTGCGATACGAATTCGTCGAGTCTACGTTTATTAGACACGTATATAGAGCCAAAAAGCGTAAAAAGCTATATAATCTAGATAGCTTCTTTTATACGACTTTTTGAAATAATAGGACTATTCATACGAGTGTTTTACAATCCCAAGTCGTGAGATCAATTTGCTAAAACGATATTTTTGTTAGTCGGGTAGAGTTAAGCCAAAATAAAACTTTTCTTAGTTGCATTAGACTAGACTAAGCTGGAGTCTAGTCTAACGCAATAATGTATTATACAACATCATTACATTAGTCTACAATATAATGCATGACATTACATAATTATGTACTAATAGATAAATGCTATACTGCAATTCACCATTATAAAGCAATATTTATTAAACTACTGAATAGTATAATCTGATGACTAATGCACGGTAATATGACAATTACAATTGTTCTTAGAAATATAATCGTAATTAAATATCACTATTTCTAAAACTGCATCATTTACTAAAACAATTACTGTCATCATAAACCTGTGTTACCATATTCAATATCCGTATATACCTACCACATTCGTACTTTTATCCAATTCATATTTATTATTATTCTAATGTAATCAAAATTATAACAGGTGGTTTTAATGTTCCACCGCAGTATAAGATAGAGTGCCATACGGGTGCAGAATTATGAATAAAATTAAATTATAAAATAAAATATTGTATTAGGGTATCAGATCACCATAGCCAGTGAACAGATGGGCGATGGGGGCGGAAGGTTCTAGAGTGGAGACCACGGACCGGCAAGCGCAGCGTAGGTCGTCAACCGACAAGGTGACTACCTGATAAAGGTAGCACGTCGCTTCCAACCGGGTCTTTTGAAAACTATGGGGGAGGCTTATGTTCCGCAGTGGACGCCCTACGGCTGAGGTGATGATGATAATATTATAATAGGCACAGTTATGCAGTTTCAATTCAATGTGCTTTGTGCAACGTCATGGCATCCGTCTGGTAAATTACAAATGAACCATCACGGCGCTAATTGATTCATTATTATCTCAGTTTACAGACAATAAACGTTTCCACTAAGCAAACATCAAGCTTATAAGGTCTTAAGACTCGGCTACGATTTACGATATTTTTTGTTTTTTTTTTTACTAAGCCTATCAACATATACGGCAACGTAACAAAGACGACGAAAATGGAGACCGAATTAATGCATTATAAGCCGCTAAAACCAAACTGTACGCTTAGCAAAATATCAACACAGCTCTTACGTAGCAACTAGTGTATTAATCTTATGAGTATAATGATTTATATAAAGTCCAACAGTTTAAAGGCACGATGGATATACGCTACTTTAGATAAGAACAGGGAAAGATACAAATAAAGAGACAAAGCATATGGCGGAAAAAATCCAAGAGATGATGTCGTGGATTTTGTTTACGAGCCTTGATTTACGTTTCTTCTTGTTTTGACATCCATTATTAACCATTATGTGAAATAAAAATAAAAATATTTATAGTCAAAAAATAAAGTAATACAACAAAAATATATTTATATATCAGGATTTGGCGTTTTGACGTGGCAATAGTGATCAGCATGTGGACAAAATGGTGATCACATAATTGCGAGCAGAGCCCCATCCAGTACAGTGTGCATGAGCCGAAAGCCCGCAAGAAGTGCACCGATACCATATTTCGTAATCTCGTCCAATTTGCCACATACAAGGTAATGTGGGTATTACGGGTCACCGTGTAGGTAATTGGAATCACGATGGAGTCACTAGAATCCGATTACCTACACGGGCAAAAAAGACTAAAACTAATTCTCACAAGAAAGTAAAAGATATAATTACAATCTGAGTTGTAAAGCGCAATCTTAAATGTTGCGATTATATTACATCACATTTACAGAAATAAACATTTAGTACTTTAAGCCTTACCTTCGGCTTTAAAAACTCGAAAAATTAGATCAAAATGGCGCGAAACCTTCAGACATCTGTTTCTCTCCAGTGCGTCGTGCAAACTAAGTTAGCCATCGTCCATGCACGGGAATAACGCAAAGCTATTTTATTTTTTATTTTTTTTATATACCGAACTGGGTAGCACTTGACCACTATCTCACCTGATGCTAAGTGATGATGCGATCGATGATGGAGCGCGCTTACCCATAAGATACCTATGCACTCGTGTTTTGAAGACCCCCATATCGTACTTAACCGGAAACACCGACTCAGGGAGACTGTTCCATTCCCTAGCGGTACGTATGATAAACGAAGAAGTAAATCGCTTCGTCCGGGTAAATGGAACATCCACCATAAAGCGGTGGCGCTTCTGAGTATCTCTGGATGTCCGATTATAGAATGGGGATGGCGGAATCAAATTGTGAAGTTCCATTGCACACTCACCGAAATGTATCCGATAAAAAACCGATAAACAAGCGACTTTTCGGCGATGCTCGAGACTCTGGAGTCTCTTGCGTACTAGGTGGTCGTCGTTAATGAGTCTCTTGGCTCTTCTCTCAATAGCTTCCAGTGTCTCCAGCTGGTATTTGGCAGAACCATCCCAAAGGTGAGAACAGTACTCCATACACGACCGGACTTGGGCTTGATAAAGATTAAGCAACTGTCCCGGTGTGAAGTATTGTCTCACCTTAGCCAAAACACCAAGCTTTTTTGAGGCAAGCTGGGCTTTGGACTCAATATAGGAGCCGAAATTGAGAGTTGGTGTTAATGAGATGCCAAGAAGCTCGAAATGGTTACTTATCGGCACGGACACATCCCTGAAAGTAGGAGCCAGCTGGAAAGGGCTCCGTTTGGCTGAGAAAAGACACGCCTGGGTTTTAGCAGCATTGAACTTAACTAGATTGGCATCGCCCCAATCGGAGACTGCCTGCAAAGAAAAGTTCAAGCGCTGAACCATCGCTTCCCTATGAGACTGGATTTGTAATGCACTGGTTCGTGCGTTAGATGTGTAACTCTTCACAACGGTGCTGTCATCTGCGTAACCAAAAATACCGGGTTTCAGCAGGTCATTAATATGCAGCAGACAGAGTGTTGCGGAGAGTACTGATCCTTGGGGGATTCCGGCATTTATAGCCAATTGGGCGGAAGAACAGCCATTGATGACTACTCGAATCGACCGATCCCTCAAGAAATCTGAAATCCAGACACACAAACCAGTGGGAAGGCCGTATGAAGGAAGCTTGCTAATGAGGCTATCGTGCCAGACCCTGTCAAAAGCCTTCGAGATATCGAGAGAGACAGCAAGCGCCTCTCCGTGGTTCGCTATGCGCATATGGGTATCGCATGCTCGCATGTTTTTCTTATTTTGTAGTGATCACCATTGCCAACTGACTCCGATTGCCTACATCTCCCCTACTAATCGTGAAACATTGACGTTGTTTTGTCTTTTCCACGTCAGTCACCTTTGAAAGTTCTTAGATGCATCCGCCGCTATACTATAACGTGATTTAGGCAGCGAATTAACGACAACCTTATTTATATGACTGTGACCTGATTGTAATAAAAACTTTCTTGAGGAAATGTAAGAGCCCACTTATATAGTAAAAAATGGCATTGATGTATACATCTATTACATCGAAGCTCCTTTGACCATCACCCACAAATAAGTGCGATGACGTTATTGCGACTGATTTAGTTTAGTTTGTTTCTTTGCTCAGGTGTTGTTTTGTGTAACATACTCAGATACTATTATACAAATCTGTATTAACGTGTCTGTGGTAACGTATGCAAACAGGGACTGTCGAGCGTTCGAGCGATCGTCACGTTCAGCACGACAGCCTTTGTGTGGCCAAGCTATTGTGTATCTATCTACTTACTAAGTAAAGAGGACTGTTGATGTAGCCGAGCGCGTCTGATCAATGTTGTAATGACACCGGATGCCGGATGAGAGCTGCCGCTACAGCTCTAATCCAATTATAGCTCGGAACAAAAGTGGGTGCTAAGTTAGGAACACGTTTCTGTGGCAAAAATGTTGTGCAGATATAACAAAGGTATTGGTTGCGATCTGAAAATACGATAACTATAATGTCTTATCTCTTTTATAAACTATTCAAGTCAGAATTTACAGGATATACACATTGACATTTACATTTACTCTTAAGTAAATAGATTTAAGAGTAAATGGATTTAGACGAGCGTCGTGGGGACCTATTGGGTTTTGAGGACTAGACGATAGACAGAAAAAAATATATAACATCCTCTATACGACTCTTAATCCACCGGTCAACAGGTTTCTAAAATAAACAAAATGTTTATCCGAAATAAATTAAAATCTGAACTAGTTCAATTATTTAGTTTTCCTGCCCTAACCTGCCTGTTTTTTGTATTGTATTACTCCGTGAGAGGATAGAGTTGAAGAAGCCCATCTGGCGTCGGGATGCAAATCGCAAGAGATGATGAAACCCGGCAGTAGGCCTCTTGTGCAATAATCGGTATTGATTGGTACCACCACAACACATTTTCTGCCGCTAAGCAATAGCGCGCAAGCATTACTGTGTTATGGTGTGCAGGGCACTGTAGCGCGTGAAATTACTGGACGAAAGAGACGCATAAACTAAAGTCTCGAGGGTATGAGCACAGTGCCATGCCACGCAAAACTAAGTTCTTTACATAAAATGAGTGGTAGTAATTTTCTCGTATAGTTTAACACCTATGTTACTGTCCTTCCTGTTGGGTTCTTAAGTGCCCTTATTATAGGTATTATTATAGGGTAGGACCACGGCTGTCCATGATAGTTGCAGTACTAAGAGCTTTAAGCTGAAATTATCCCCGGCATATTAGATTAGGGTGACTATAATGAAAGACGTAATGAACAATTTATGAAGATTAATTAATTGAATCGTTATTTAACGCACGATTGTGTGTGCACGCTTTCTATTGCCGAGTTATATCCAGGCGGAAAGCAGAGTTGTAACTAACTGAACTGTGCCCTTCACACTTAAATATTATATGAAGCTATAAAGGCTGGTATTGTGTAAATACGTAAGAACGAGAAATACTCTCATACTACTTACTAGAGTTGGACGGATTTATTTAGTCATATATATTCCAAAACGGAACTGCTCTGCGTTCCCCGAGACGCTGGTTTATAAGTCTCAATCAAGCAGTTAGGTTCTCAAAGCTTAATACAGTAACGCTGGTTATACACTGTTGCTTAACGGCATAACATATGTCACTGTGGTGGTACCACACAAGACAATATCTAGATCAAAAGATACCACCGAGTTAGCCTCACCGTCTTCGCCCTACGATTCCGATTCCACTAATTATCCATTCACACATAAAGTAAATAATTACTTGTTGTGCGCAATGATAATAAATTTAAGCAGCGTTTATAAACATGGCCGTTGAAGTGTAACTATTTTTAATTTCCTCTAAATTTAGAAGGGATAAAATAATGTAGAGGGCATAAAATTCTCTTTTTTGTCATATCCAACCAGCGTTGTGTGTAATCAACTTCGATATTGAATATACCGAAGCTTTGTACACTGCAAAATGTGGATGTGAATTTCAAAGGCACTGAACTATACGTGACTATGTCAAAGGATTGAATCAAGACCAGTGTTTCCCAGAAATCCAATATACGTTCTAGGTATTTACTGACGAATGTCGGCGACACATTTCCAGCATGAAATAGTTCACACTATTTCACACAGTAGACACTTCACAATATTGAATAACTCTATAGAGTTCAATATTGTGAAGTGTTCACAATAGTATAACTCAATGACTAATTTCGAAATGCAGATAATATTTTCGTAATTAAATGACCAGTATACGCAGTAACAATTGTTGGCTGACTAAATCTTGTATGTGGGTATATGTATACTGGTTCATAAGTTGTCAAATTAAGTCATCACCAGTTTTCCCGCTGCCCTTTTCAGTTAGCAACAATGCTATGCGTAATAATATAAATAATAAATAATAATAAACTGCAGGGGCATTGTGGCGAGCCGTCGGTGAGTGGCGGACACCGTGGACCCCAATTCATACTGGGGTTAAATGAGACCCCTGACTCCCGGCTTGCCTCAATTGACCGTTTGTGTAGAGAGTATAGAGAAAGTACGCGCTGAGACATAAGCAAGAAGCCAGGATTACCCAACAGCAACTTGCTCTTCAATATGGCTTTATTGAGTCTTTATTTTATACGCATCTACGCTGTTCTTGAAAACGGTCGTGCTACGCTCTATTGGAATCGATCTATACCTAATCACGGACAGGACTATTGTTGCCAACAAGCCTGACATCGTGGTGATCGATCGATCTCAGCGCCGGGTAATGCATGTTGAAGTCACCATTCCTCATGATGAAAAGCTCTTCAAATCTGCAGCCTTAACCACCGATACGTTGGGTCATGCCCTACTGTACTGCCGGTGACAGTCTAAGATTAGGATTTTTATAATGCATTTATTTTTCATAGAAAAATTGTGGGTAATTTAATTTTATGAACAGAAAACAAATAATGTGAATAATAATATTAACAACATAGAACATTAAGAAAAACCCTCGTCTAAATTAGAGTGTGAAAAGTGCGCGACGCGATCTCCAAGCGTGAACACTCCCTGAAGAAGAACGTCTTACACGTTCGTAACATCGTCGGACTTAAACCGACATAATACCTAGTGAGTGAAGCCGGTATCTTAATATTAGTTTAACTCGTCTTAATTGTTTAATACAACCAATTAATTTCTTTTTCATATTATACTTTAAACAATATAAAAAATAACTAATATAGATACGCAAACAAATAATTAAAATACCTAAGTTATTTTTATCTTTATATTTCAATTAGTCTGGAATTGCATTTTCGGCTAAAGTGCTGAGCGTGTCAGCCACTTTGTAGTGCCTGCGGAAGTGAACGCTTTTTCAATGAACATTTCTTCGGTCCTTGCGTCGCCCACGAAAAGCTGTGCAGCGCGTGAGGCCACAAATTTCAGCACCGCTCTTCCTTTCATTTAATGTGTTTAGTGATACAAGAACTTTGTAATACATGTATCACTGTGGGCCCTTGTTACAACTTCTTCTATTTAATCACCGTGAAATATAATCTTTCCTGGCATTAAATTCTACACGTTAATATTTGACAGTTTTGTCGTACCTAGTTCAACAAAGCAAAATCAACCACAACGTAAATTGCATAAAGCTTCATTTGTGTAGGTCGACTACCACATAATTTGCTTAATACGACCATGACTGTATTCTGCATGCTTGTTATCGGTGAAGGAATCCGCAAACTTCTTGCATACATTAAGATAATTATGTCAAATGTAGTTTTTCTACACGTTTTAGACTCCTATGCTCAAAGCGTTTCAGTCCTTATTTGCTTGGCATGTAAACTGCCATAACAAACAGTATTATACCAAATGGACTGTGGTTAGAAACAGTAGTAACAATTAATGCAGTAACGATCGGGACTAGACAAGTATAACATTTTTTTCAAATTAATATTTACCGTCAAAATTATGGTCAATGCTTAAAGTGAGTATAATTTCGACATGAAGGTACAACTACTTAACAGTAATGGTGGCTACTGCTACATTCGAAACTCATAAAATAAAAAGTCAATTGTTCAAGTCTGGAATCACGACTTGAGCAAAAACAATGCAATCTCATAAAAAATATCAAAGAAAGAATATTTTTAATTAGAACTAAACCGGGCCATTAAACCTCTCCTTTACTTACACTACCGACCTCTGACCTGATATTTTATTTCAAGCAACACTTACAAACTTTATTTTATACTTAGTTCACGTAAACTTTCCACGAATGATGGAAATAACACAAAAAAATGCTTCATTTCTAACATAAAACTGTTTCCAACTTTTACCTTTGGAAAGGTGTCCATTTCCCCGAAGCGATCCAATATACGATAGTTCATCAGGTTGTAGAGCTTCATTCGAATGCACTGACAAAAATAGGTAGAAACGAATACAGCTTCGTCGTATTGAAATGTAACTCTATTTTCAGTTGTCATGGGTCAAAGGCGCTTCCGAGTACGTCCATTTTGTGAACTGAAGCTATTTCTATGAAGTTGCAAAATGATATTCAATATCATGTTATCCATGTCCACTCGGAATGGTTTGTGTGTGCGCACGACTGACATGGTAGCTCTTATAATCACCGTTATTTGCAATATGGACTAAGAGTAAACTATGATCACATCCCACATTCACATACTCAGTATTCAGCTCAGTAATCGTTAGAACGAAGAATTCTTATAACAACAGATTTAGCTCAATCGACCTTTTTAACAGTACAAAATTATTTTTTAAGAATGCTCTCATTAACACAATAACTAATGAATAATGTATAGGTACACACGTTAAACCCTCGCACACACACATACACATACACACACACACGCACGCACACGCACACACACACTCACACACACACACACCCTTACACCCACACCCTCACACACACACGCACACACACACACAAGCAAATTGACAAAATGCAGTTTTCTCCCATATCCTGTAAGTTTCTAGTACTAGCATTTTTATATTAATATATGTAGGTATATATAAATAATCATAATTATTTAAATTGACAACTTTAGTGTGATATAAAATATGTATCGATATTAAGAAGCTTCCATAAAGTTTAAAAATGTTTATAGGTATAAGTTATCAAAATATAAATGTCTATCTTTCCAGTACACTTTGTTAGTACTATATTCTGCTCTCTTTACAATTGTTATTTATAGAAAATAAATCCGTTATTGGATTTTGCTAATATTATATAATGGTTTTAATTATGATAAGATCCGTGGATTTTATAAATTAAATTTAATAAGAAATGATTTTCTTTTAAAATGCAATAAAGATACCACCCTAGGTAATTAATACATACTCGCCTTATCAACCAACATGCCTATTAACATCATTCATCGACACGTAAGATTAACCCGTCCGCATCAGCGCAAAAAATAACAATAGATTTATGAATGAAACTTAACTCGAATGAGTCTTGCTGATTCGGACAGATTAAAGCCCGCGGTCTCGCGATAGGTTTAGATGCCATGATTTTTTAAATATAGCTACCTAAACATTGCAGTTTTAGACAGGAAAATACGTATCCTTGGACAGAATTCAAATCCGCATCTTCCGGACAATCCGTGCCAGACGCATCGACCACCGAGGCACGCAATGATGTATGTTTTTCTCTGCAAAATTGCAATGTTTGGTTTTGCTAAGCCACGCTAGTGTTAGTTACTTAAAAATAGGCAACCTAAATGGTATTGTAGTAGCATACAATACGTGACAAAATTTTCCGTGTTCCGCGCCGTTCCCATTTCGGAGGAAAGTTTTCTCTTGTTATAAACCTCGAACCGAGCACTTGTGTTTCAAAAGCCGAATGGGAAAACTAGGATTGTGGTCTGTTTTTTTTACAGACAATAACACTGTAGTTATTTAAATGGTGTGACGATTTGTTCGTTACTTTTGGATTCGAAAACTACTGGACAATGACAAACAAAAACATTTTTGATTTCGGAGTCACGTACATAAATAAAGCTTGAATTTTATACGCGTTAACTAAATAAGCGTAAATAATATTTATATTCGGAAATAGTTTTATACATACATTTTTCAATTATATATATATATATATAAATATATTATTATCATTATTAGCCGGAAGACGCCCACTGCTGAACATAGCCTCCCCCATAGCCACTTGCAACTACTACTACTTGCTTCCTGCATCCAGCGATTCCCTGCGGTTTTGATGAGGTCGTCGGTCCACTTTTTTTCCAATATCAAGGACGCGGCGTTTCTATTTAGTGATATTTCTGATACTGATCTGATTCTGTATGTAAAAGTAAGTACATATCTAAGTTATGTTATGTAAAGAAATCAACTTCATTTTTAAAGAAGTAATTTGTGTTGCGAGGATTGCATAGCTAGAACTTGTCCATACTAAAAGAAAAAACTCTTTTCTACCTTTAAACATTGTCCGATTTCAGTGATTTTTTTCATGCAATCAACACATTGTTTGCCCGTACGTTTTGACGATTTGATGATGATTTTTCAGAATTTCAAAGGGATATAAGTTTGTTTATTAAACTTAAAAAAGACTGAAATAAAAAAAAAGACTATGCAATCCCCTTAAGTATCAGTATAGGTAGAGAGTACAAGGTTGGATACATTATTATTTGAGGGCCCCGTCTACTTAGTTGGTGGCGACCCTTCTTAAGAAGCCAGAGGTTCCAGGCTCGATACCTGACTGGATTAAGTTTTGTGTGAGGAGCAGAAATGTTTCTTCTAAATTTGTGATATGTTAATGTGTGTTTTCGTGCCGCCTGCGACACAAACAATCCTAGTGTACGATGTGTTAACGTTTCCACTTTCTCATTTATACTAACAACTGCCTGCGATTTCATTCACGTAGTAGGGACGGCCTTCGGCCTCGCCATAACCTCCCATCTTTTCTTGGTTTTCTTTCATGGGAACCTCTTTTTTCGGTCCCACCTCGGGCCCGCCAGCTATCTCCGATCACTGGCAGGCCCATTGGTTCCTCTTAGCTTCACCGTTGTGACCCAAGCCACGGCTACTGAGCCCCATTAACAACCAATAATTAACACTTAAAATAATTATCGAGATTGGTACATCCGTTTTCAAGAGCGTAACCAGGAGAAATAAAGGTTCATTGATATATTATATATAGATTATGTTATATTTTATTAAGATAAACGTGTATCCTACAGCTAGCGAGGTGTGCTTACCTGCTGCTGACGGGCTGGCTTAACATTTGTTTGAACCGAGTTCAATCATAAATAGATCCTATCTATATGTCGTACGCACGTATATATACGTGAATTAACATCTACGTTACTACTCGCAGTGATCAAAGTTTCAACTGTGGGGCAATACACGGGGCGTCAGTATCGAATCCAAGCACTCGAAACAAATTCATCAGCCTGAAGCAATTTGCCACAGTGAGCACCGTACGTCTAGTTCAGTCTGAGTTTATTTTTTTGTTTTCTCGTGACTCCATTGAAATGCGAATACTTAATAGGTTTTTTTGCCTGTAGCGAAAACAAATAATGTGTAAGCTCAATACTCAATATTATTTATTGCAACATATGTAACTACATGCAGGTCTTATTGTTTTTTTTTGTATAACATATGACCCTATAAGGGTATGGCAACAGTAGGAACGGAACGATATAGGTATTTTAATTTCATTAAATTTATCGCTGAATAATTCGTCTAAGGTATAATCATATTTCGATTCAAGTAAAGATTTTAAGTTTGTAGTAAAACATTCTAAATTTTCTATGTCTTTTAGCGTATTAGGCAGTTCATTATATATATTATATATTTCTATAGCCATTGATTTTCTAGTATTTAGATAGATACTAAGGAAACATTTTTTATTTTAGAAAATATTGTTTATGGAAATTTGGTACGTTGATGTTAGATGTTTTTGTGTTGTTAGCTAGTTTCCGAATGCATTTTTTGAGCGATAAAGAGCTATTTTTTTCATCCGGACTGTAAGGGTAGTAAATATTTTAAGACATGCATATTCCATCCTTCCACGTACTGGTGATTTAGACGGTCTTTTTGTTATATACATTTTAATTTTATATATACATATATATAGGCTAAAGAAAATAAATAAAATAAATAAATAAATATTCCACAACTATCACACAACGCCATCTAGTCCCAAGCTAAGCAGAGCTTGTGTTATGGGTACTAGACAACTGAAAAACATACTTATATATTTCTAAATACATACAAATTATAGATTAATCACACCCATAAATATTGTTAATTAGTTGTTCAGTAAGTATATTTAGGTGTGACCAAATTAATAAGACTATTGTTAATGAAAATATAATATCGTAGCGCTTTTATGTAATTCTGATTGTCATACAATATTTCGTATGTGATTTATTAATTATGAAAAATCTTGATCATTTTTAATTCTTTCTTTTCTAATACTCATCATGATCATCTCAACCAAAGGAACAGTTGGAAGCGGTTTGCATCCAACGTCGTCAGGTCTGTCTTGTCGGCAGAGACCGTGGCCTTCACTCAAACCTTCGGACCCCATCGGTCATCTGTAGTGTGCTATGTGCCCTGCTCAACAACACTTCAACTGGCTGTTTACTGTTATGAATTTATTTGTGCTTTAAATGTGTTAGAAAATAATAATAATTTGATTATACGATCGTAGAGGAGAGGTTAAAGGTTACAACTGACAGCAGTACCAGTCGATATTATCGCTATTTTTAATATAATCAATAACACGCTACGACACCATCACGACATCAAACGAAGGTTTGACAGCCAGCAATCTATGTAGTGATGGAACAAAACCGTATCGCGCACAAAAACAGCGTCACTGTGTGTGTGTAATGGCACACATTCTCACATCCAATGCAATTGGAACATCGCGACATCATAACGAAATCTTAAAAACGTGTACCGGGGCTCAGCCCGCTGTGGATTATATCTCGGCAGGAAGCCGAATTCAGCGAGTTCGAATGAGGGATGAAAACCTGTTTAGCTTTTCCTATATGATGATGATATGTCCTATATGCAAACATCTGCAATTGACTAATAGAAGTACAATTATTTGCGAAATGTTGTGTTAGTGCAGAATTAATTGAACTTCAATCAAACGTTTACGTGTTCATTACTCAGAGCTCGTGGCAATCAACCTGCCATTGGCGGCGCACGTCCGGGTCGGGGGCCGTCCCTGATTACTATCGATTGAACTGTAATTGAAGTTAAACCACAGAATAAATAATAACCTCTCTGTTGACGATCACTATGCTATACTATACACAATATTAAAAGGACGAGTTCCAGGCGTTGGAGCGAGTTGAAGAAGTTGAAGAGATGGTAACCCTTTGGTACCAAGGGTCAGCTATTGATTAGACAGCCACGAGATCGAACACCACCTTGGGCTTGAACTTTCGGAGAAGGTAACATCGTGGTGAAATCCATGGTAAGGACACTTTTGGGTGTCCACCTGGCCAGCTACCAAACTCTGTGTTCTGGCAGCTGTCCTAGAGAGTTAGTAGCTATTATTGGTGGATGTAGTGTGACCTTCGACCGCATCTGCTGATCAAGTGAGATGGTGGTTAAATCAAACACATTAATAAGTAAAACCAAAAATTACAAGTACAATTTGAAAAATTTATTACCGAATTCCATTCTATTCAGTTATTGGAGTGTAACTCAAAAAGTGCTGGACCGAATGAGGGACCACACGGAAAGCACCAGCTTTCAAACAAAAAAAGAATTTTGATGATCAGTTGACCCAGTAGTAAGTTATGAGGTAACAAACATTTAAAAAAAATACAGTAGAATTGAGTACCTCCTCCTTTTGTTGGAAGTCGGTAGAAAAAAACAGAAGTGTAATCACGAAAAGCGTCAATGCGTGGAAACGGTGATTAGAGCTCAATGCTTACACAGCAACAATCCTCGTTCTTAGTTTATAATCAACTAGTAAGTTATTCATAGGGCGCAGAACAACACGCCATAGCTACGATGTCGTCATTCACTGTGAGCAAATCCGCTGATTAAGTTTCGTTTCCGACGGTGCGACATTGATTATTGTCAGGAGATAGATGCGACGGTTTAGAGAGCTTTCCAATCTAATAACAGCACGGCGAGCATGGATTGTGAATAACATTTGACAGAAACACACCAACTTACATTTATCGCACCTTGTCTTTAGCATGGACCTAGCCGCGATAACTAATCGCGGGCTGTCTTTTATCGATACCTACTGGCAAATTGTATCTTATATTATCCTATTGACAATCATTCCTCACAGCAGAGTTACAGTATTGTTGTTGCCTCCTTCAGCACACAGATCAGGATAACTGATGGTCTGCTAGTGTGTGACTAGGTCGTCCGCCGACTATGTGGACAGGCGTCCTGACAATGGTCACTGGATGACGTTAGATGCAGGCAGCTTGCAAGCTTTTGCAAATTGATACGGGAGGCATATGTTCAGTAGTAGACGTCCTACGGCTGTTGTTGATGATGAAGTTACTCCGTATAAAATCTGACCTGACCTGACCTGAAAGTCCCGGCAAATCGGTCTATTGTTGTTGAAGATGAATACAAACAGACAGACACAATAGTTTTTTGTTAAATGTAATTACCGTATTATCTACACTATATATCTATACTAATATTATAAGGCGGAAAGATGTGTATGTATGTATGTATGTATGGAAGTATGTTTGTAACAAATTGGCTCAAAAAGTACTGGACCGATTTCAAAAATATTTCACCATTTGCAAGCTACATTCACTCTGAGTAACATAGGCTATATAAAATTCATCATCATCATCATCATCATCCATCACCGCGCGGGTGAAACCGCGGAGAGCAGCTAGTAGTATTATAAAGAGGAAAGGTTTGTTTGTTTGTTTTGAATATGCTCCAAAACTACTGGACCGATTAGAAACAATCACCATTACCATCCTTCATTTTCCCTTATGAACATAGGCTATAATAATATTTTCAAAAATGTCCGTATGAAAACCTCGAAAATGTAACCCAAAGTGTGGAAAATATACCAAAAAAAGTCCGTATATCGCGTATGCTGCAGAAACTATAGACCATATAATATTATTCTATGCTATTGACATTAGAGCAATGTCATGACAGGTGTCGATTCCACTAACTTAATTTGTTTCAACTACAATCGAACCGTAGCTGATTTACACACATTCTTATTCTGCTGTTAGAAAACAGTCCAGCTACAGTTACGTTTCTATTGACGAATAATATATTATGGTAACTCGATAGATCATGAACACGACATTAATTCATATTAGTGTTGAATATTTAACTATTATAGTATATATACTCTATATATACTATAATAGTTAGAGTATATATATACTCACTACTTAGAAGACAAAGATGCCTGGAAGCTTTCCACTTCTGCCTAGTAGCCAACTATTGAATAAATTTGTTATTTTAATACTAGGTACTCTGGAGGATATGTAACCTCAATGTACAAAGACTTGAAAAAATAATGGCCGACGAGTTTATTGCTGCTTCTTCTCGGCGGTGGTTCTTTTCCGAAGACAGCGGTAGAATCATTTAAAAATTTTGACGTGCATAAGAGTGTCTATGATGCCTAAACTGAATAAATTATTTTTGAATTTTGAATTTATAATAGCCTTTACGATACGTTTATGTGACGTTATGTTTCAATTTGTCTACAGAAATAGTATAATGGCATTTAAGGTAATTATCGAACGACAACCGGAGTCGAACTGCAGTTGCAGCGGGGTGGATTGTTGAAATCTGTGTAATAGTAGAATTGCCCTCAGT
The DNA here is from genome assembly GCA_917880725.1 of Selenia dentaria. Taxonomy (NCBI): domain Eukaryota; kingdom Metazoa; phylum Arthropoda; class Insecta; order Lepidoptera; family Geometridae; genus Selenia; species Selenia dentaria. Next base: position 43,923,922 of record OU862876.1, read on the forward strand.
TTTATAGAAGACGTCAATCTACAAAGAAGTCCACATTACCATATATCTAACTATTACAGTTACATCATATCACAATAAATACTTTTTCATTTTCAAATATGCAATAATGGTGAAACCAGGCCACATTATTCGTACCTTGGTATGAATGAATGGCCGTCCTATGGGAATCCTTACCTACTATAATAATAAAGAGGAAAGATATATGAGAGTTTCTTTATAACGGATACATGTCAAACTACTTAACCGATTAAAACAATTCTTTCACGAGCATAAAGCTATATTATTCCTGAGTAACATACGCTATATTTGATTCATCCTCATCATAACCCACAACCACGCGGGTGAAACCGCGGAGCGCAGCTAGCACTTTCATAAGCATATAGTAAAATGCTGTATTGAAATTACATAGACAATTCATTTGTCGATATCATTATCATTATAACACATCCTTTGTTATTTCAAAATTTAATGAGCTCCAATAAATGTGTAAAAATTAATAAATTTAGGAAATTCAAATTTTAACATAACATCGTAAGCTAGGTCCTCGCGCTTACTATCAACTGAACCGTGGTCGTGAATAATTTTCTTGATAACTTTATCATGCGTCCACATTTATAAGTAAAACTATTGGGTTAAAACGTCCAACTTGAGTTCCAAATTGTGAGTTCATGTCCCAGATCCCTCAGATGTACTCTTCCACTCGAGTGAGGACTTTACAGAACATTGTACACATAAAATTGAACTAGAATTGCAATAAAGCCGAGATCCGTTCACCGGAATACGGACTTACGGACCTTAGAGCTCGACCCGACGATATAAACATGGTACTTATGACCTTTTACATTGTGACTTCACATTTTAGCTACATTTTATTTGTTATCAACGTTTGAGAATTCCAACAGATTTATGATATTGCTCTGAAAATAAGCGAAAAGCGAATAAACGCCAATAAAAATAGCGCTTTATTTATAATATACAACGAATAAATAGCGGCGAATTAAGAAACATGTGCTCATCGAGTGGACAAAGCGTTTGTTTGAAGTTTATTACGATTTTAGAACAAGTAAAAATAGTCTTTCTCTAAGTTTTTGTATTGTTTGCTCTAATTTTGCACGCCAATCACAATTAGACCTAGAAGAAAACTAACGAAGTACGTCACCGTTACTTGGTATTAATTCCACAATGTGTTGGAAGCGCTTTGCTTCTACTATCAGCACACTTAAGTACCGCCAAAGTATGGAACTCCTACCCTCAGTCTGTGTTTCCCGAGAGGTATAATCGGGCATCTTCAAATCAAGAGTGAATAGGTATCTTCAAGGCGAGCCATAACATCGACCGCATCATCACTTAACACCAGGTGAGTGGTCATACGGAAGACTATTATAAAAATGTAATAGATGCATTAACGACGGATTTTATTAAATTGTATAAGAGAGCGTGTGAAGGCCGGATCAGAACCTATTTAAAAGATAATTAGATTAGAAAACTTTGGGCCCGGTGACTAGGCAGGCACAAATGAAAATATAGTCACTACGCAAAGTATCTAGTTTACTCTTATTATGATGGATAACTCTCCAATCTCAAAGTGCTTCCCACCCACCACTGTTTCATTTCCTCGTTCATCAGTTGCGTTCACCTCCACCACCGGCACACCTCGCTGTCACATAGTCATTCCAAACGCAAGTACAATATATAACGCTGGGGAATTCAAAATCTTGGCGTGCCATCTCCTGACTACGCAATTTCATGTGTATAGATAAATAATTCACGGCGGTTTATTCGATAAAGTAGATACATACTGGCGCCGCGGTTTCACCCGCATAGTGATGGATGATGATGGAAAGTATCTTATGTCTAAGTATCCTAGTGTAGATATAATCTATCTCACTGCCAAATTATATCGAGATCCGTTTAGCCATTTAGGCAATAAAGCGTATGAAGCAAATAATACTCGAGTAAAAGGGAGTAAAGTCAATGACCTTATACAGCCTGCCTGCTATCCATTACTATGCCAGCCAGTCTTATCTAGTGCTATTATCAAACAACGTACAGAGTCGGCTCGTGAAATTATTGTTTACATAAAGGAAACAAGAGCCGTTTATGTTCTATCTGACGACATTTCGGGAGCCTCCAGTCCCGGCCAGCACCGCGGAGGGCGACCCTCCGGAGCCGCACCTATAAATAACCCGAAGGAAAAATCCACGCGGAATCATGTCGACATTACTGACTGACACTCACTAATTATAGGTACGACATCTGTCATCAACCGCGACGTTGACGACTATGACCGGGTCTGTGGTCACTGCCGCGTGCGATAGAAGGTATAAAGATCATCAGACCGAGGGCGAGATGCTCGGCGGGAGGCTAGCTAGAGTCTCGTCTTCCTACTAGAATAAACATCGGACGATCAGGAATGCTGAAGGATTGAAACGGACCAGGTTGTTTGCCTGATATTATATAAGCAAGCGTCAAGCATGCCACGCTTTGTAAAAACGATCAGCTAAGTTCTATATACGTTCTAATATGGAACTATTATAGGCAATGTATATATAAAATTAACTGTTGGCACGGCTATACACCAATTACACCAATTAACATTTCAGAGCTTAGTAATTCACAATCTACCCATTCCAGTATTGGCAAGATCATTTAATACAGAAGATAATTTATTATAAATGAAATAAACCACCAATAATCAAATAAACCAACAAATAATTTCACCGGCAACCATACGCGGACCGGAACACAGTAATGCGAACATTAACGATAATGAATAATATTTTAAGATGAGACTGAAATTGGCCAGATGCTGTATAGTCTCGTCCATAGCCAACTATCTTCCTTACATGTATAAGTTCATATCAATAGCCTTGTTATTTAACCCATTTTTGTAATAGATAATCCATGTCACCGTCATCCCAAATTCTGTTTTGTACACTTTTATATATTTTATACCAAACAGGCCTCGAAGTGTTGGCTATAGCCCCACATATGCCTTTGTAAAGGGCCGGATGAAATCCGTGAAATTTTTTGAATATTTCTGTTACATGTTTGCAAATGGCAATATAGAAATATTGTATTTAGTGATAGTTTACACACAGCTAATAGAAGTGCTTGATATATGTTTACATTAGTTTAGTTCGTAAGTTGTTTATAGTTGTAGTAGTATAGTTTAGTTAAGTTGTAAGTATTAATGCTTGCGGTATGGTGGCAGTACCAACTTACGCGGACGAACTCGTTCGGAAAGAATTCTATTGCTACCAGTTTTTTTGTTCAATTCTTGAAGGCTTTCGCGTCCATTGAAAGGTAAACAGGAAAAGTGAGCTGGCACTATAAAATGGCACTTAAGTTTACAACAGAGTTTGTGCGAACAATAACGTTGCAGAGTAGTTTGTAAGCAAATTTAATAAGGCCTCCCATGTGAAAGCACCTGAAAGCACTTTGAAAGTAAAACCAATTTATTGTCCACGCTCCATCCATACACAGCATCAATGTCACGGCGTAGCTAAATAGCACAGCATAGGCATAGCTAAATTTGACCAGATTTCTAATTCTATTTTCTCGTAATTATTACATTTACAATAATACTTGACAGCATATCGCTGTTTATAATAGCTGCAGTGGTGCAAGGGTCTATTCCCGATAAACTTGTCACGTCGATATACTGATTTTATCTATCATATCTCGTCTCTAGTATGGATTTAGCTGAGACAGATATATCGCGGGTTGTTTTTACTCGATATTTACTATTGACTTTTATCATATCATGAACAAACTAGAAAAAAACTGCAAAAGCTTTCGAAGCCTAACCGCCAATTTAAATTACTCTTTTGTAAGTTTCTTAGTACTTGGTACTTACACTTCGTGCTTAGTACGCTTACATTCGATAAGGAGTTAAAACATAAGTTTCAATTCATCAATAATTTGTTTTATGAATGAAACAGGTTATCGAGAATCCTTAATGCTTTTTACTGTGTATTTTTGGAATGCATCTATCAAATCTATCTTATATAAATAAAATGAACCCCTATTTCTCCTGGCCGCGCTATAACTTGAGAACAGATGGCACAATCTCGCTAATTCGTTTGTGTTTTGTTAATTATTGTCAGGAGAAGGTTATATGATAGAACAAATACAATTTGAAAAAAATTAAACCGGCTTCCATTCTATTCAGTTATTGGAGTTTAACTCAAAAACTACTGGACCGAATTTGATAAAATTTAAATGGGACAATTCGGAAAGCACCAGCAGTCAGTTTCAAACAAAAAAAGAGTTTTGGGAATCGGTTCACCCTATCGAAAGTTATGAGGTAACAAACACAAAATAAACAGTCGAATTTAGTACCTCCCCCTTTTTGGAAGTCGGTTGAAAACCAAGTTGCCGAAGGCCGAGCCTACTATGCGAACGAAGTCGCGTACAGTCGCTGTATTAGATAAGAACTATACCTACTATCATATTTATATTAGACTTACAGCCGTATTTATAAACAAGTAATAACTTGAAGAAAGATTCTTGGCTAAGAAGTCTATAGCCTTTGAAAGTTCTAACTTCAGGCAAATTCGATCAAATTCTTCACAATCATTGCTAATTAATTTTCCATAAGTAATTATTTTGCTTGTTTATAAATACGGTTATAAGACAACCTTTAAACTGTAAAAGTCCAGTCACACAACATATTTTAATCGCATTCTTTGTTACGATATATATTACTCGAACCAAACCATCTGCAGGAAGAGAACCTACTCTTCCACTCTAGGGTAGAATAGTATTTATTAGCTGCGAGAATTTCCGCTCGAGCTTCTATTGAATATCCTGCATGTGTATGCTCTCTGGATCCTATATACACATGTACTCGAATGAATTCCGTACGTTCCCGTTACGGGATTGTCATACCCTTGAGATATGAGTATAAACGCTCTTCGACGACTGATTCTGCAACACATATTGATCAACTAAAATCGAACCGTGTGAACCCGCTTTTAGTGCAATGGCAAAAATGAGTATTGTGTCCTTTTATTACAAAGTTTTACTGCTGTAGATCCAGCCCTTCAGATATTTTACTTACTACTACATATATCTACTATGTCATGCGTATGGTATAATATTAATGTTTGATAATTGAAGCACTATGCTATTATATTAAATAAACGTTTAATATACACGCTTATGGTCTGCCGTGCGATTCTCAAACAGCACACATCGTTGCATGTTTGACAACATCCGTGAAACAAATGACGAGATGGCAAGAAACGTTGGAAAAACCACCTTGTGTACAAGGTCGATATCTCACAAAGTATTTGACATCGGTGACCTCCTCGAGAAAAGCATCGACGAATTATTAGAGAATCGCACGGCAGAGCTCAAAAAAAGAAAGATAGGTGGCACTGCGGCCGTACCTATCTAGACTACTGCAATAGAATCCTATCACTTGGTAAGACAATTAACGGCTCAGCCGAGCAGAACATTTTTTTATATATAGGAAACGTAAGCACGTTTCATAGCATTAAAATAGTACGAGATATATATCGATCATAATATAGACAGATACTTGAGTAAGGATGTTTCAATTTGTTGGGAATACCAGCTGGGCGCCAACTTGTCTAGTATTAACTCACTGGTCACTGATTCACACGGTGTTTAGACTATCTGCTTAAACCACTGCGACAATATCTACGTGTTTCCGGAACTGTGTTCCGAGACCTTTAGTTCTTCAACCGACACTTCTAATCTTTGATACTACAAATGGTTCCTTTTAACAGAAAGTACTTTCTGTTCTGAATAAGTCTGAGCCACCTCACTAAAGGTTCAGGATTTTTAATTAAAGTGCCAATTACCCTATACTATTTATTTATGACTCATCTGCTCTACGCGGTTTCACCCGCGCGGTGATGGATGATGATGATGATGAATCTTATATAGCCTATGTTACTCAGGGTAAATGTAGCTTGCTAATGGTGAAAGATTTTTTGAAATCGGTCCAGTATTTTATGAGCCAATTCGATACACATACAAATCTTTCCTCTTTATAATATTAGTATAGACTTTTTTTTTTTTTTTTTTTTAGGGGGGAAATGCTGTGCACTTCCCTTCCGCCACGGGGGTGACGGAAGGGGGCGTGTGGGGCTCAGACCCACTAAAACCCCCCCGTGAGCAGTCCTCCGCCAAGGTGGGGCGAGACAGGGTCGCGCTGGCAGTCACCATCTCGCCCCAGCGGTAGGCCCGGATTGATCTTAACCGGGCCTCAGCGCCTGTGAAGGGATGACCTTGCTCACCAAGGTCACCCCCTAGACGTGTAGGGCCGTGCAAACCGGCGAAGAGTCCCCCGACTATTCGCCAGTAACCCCAAATATTAGTATAGACTAAGTCAAGCGTAACCGAGCCAATTATGCGTTAATTTTTTTTTCTTAATGTAACATTTTTCCTGCACACATTTCTGTAAGTTGTTATTCAGTATCTAATCACCAAATTTTGCTTAATTTAGTAATTGTATACAAACAATTTTGCCAAACATCTAAGGGTGCTATCAGACAGAAAGTGATCACGCGGTAAGTTTTACGTTCGTTGTGTTGTATTGTACTCGTATTACGTTACATAGATACCCAAACTGGAGGCGTTCTAACCGCGAGGCGATCAGAATCAGAAAATTTTATGGAAATAACTGACACAATATCTTATGCTAGGTATTATTACCTGTAGTAAATATTCTAGTCGTAAAGCCCATCACACACGAGTGAGATAATATATATTATAGCGTCGAATATAAAAGTTATGTTAACTTAACCCACCACACACGGCGCAGATACTATAATATATAGCAAGCGTACATTCTATCGGAGTCCGTCTCGGGAGCCGCACGTCTCGATCGTTCACACTGTAATATACAGAGTGTTTATATTTGTTTATATTGCGATGATTCGTATTTTGTTGCTAGACCTGTTGGACAGTTCCTCAGATGATGATTGGGACTGTGAATATGATATAACCGTCATACTAGCTAAAAGTAAAAAACGAAAAATCTGGATAGAAGATCACATAAAACACAGGAAACACCGTAGTGAATTTAAACTTTACAATGATCTTTCAGAAAAAAAAACAGCTTTTTCTTGCACTTTCATATGGTTTTTTGCACGATACCTACCAGCTTTTTAATTGTTTGTCTGTCTGCCTCTATAATCTGGGCATTTTCTGAAAAGGCTGGACTAATTTTGAAAGGGATTTATAGCATTAAATAAAGGGCCACGCGAACGAAGTCGCGGCTGCAGCTAGTCTAATAATATAACATAGCCTTACATCGATTTATTAGTTACCTAGTTTGATTGATCTATACGTAGTACCTACAATCTAGAAAAACCTACGGACGTTAGGCCCATAGAACATTTTTTAAAATTCTACTTAGATAAAATTGTCATACCGCTAGTTCGGTTAGTAGATAAAAAGTCTCACTTTTTTGATGATTTCCTTTGTTTGTCACATTCGCGTTAGTCAGACGTTAGTTTCATTTTTATTTACAAAAAATATTTCTACAGGTGCGAAACAAAATAGGTACATAAGATAATGTGAAGCTTTATTAGATTTTATTGTGAAAATATAAATTTGTTCAGTAAATGAAGACCAGACGTCCATTTACTGCAACGGATTTGTCAACAATCTTAAGATCAGTACCGGACATGATCTTAAGATGTCTTCATGCTCTGCAGTAGTCTTAGCGTATGTTAACATGCCTTTCGAATATCGGTGGCATCTTAAGCTACTCTAAGGTAAAATATTATAGTATATTCACCGTGTGTGGTCGCTCATTGAATTATATGGTGAGCGATATGTCCGAATCTGCTCTAAGATAATATATATTTTATAGTATTATCATCGTGTGTGATGGGCTTAAGGTAGCTATATAACGTAATACCTACAACACAATTAATGCTTACCGCGTGAACGCTTGAACGAGAGAGCGCGTGAACGCTCTCTGCCTGATAGAACCCTAATTCGATATTATGTTAATCCACAGATCTGCTAAAATATGTTTTATTTTTGCTATACACGAATGCTGCTACATATTGTAAATCAGTGAGGAAATAATCCATTTGAAGTACACGAACTACTAGAACTATACTAAATGGTGGTTGTGCCACGCTGTAACCCCACATCCAAATGGTCCGGTACGACCGGGGAAGTACCACACTCCCATAAAACACCGACGTGAAGTAACATAGCTTGCTATTGCGTTTCAGTCGGTTTGTGGGAGTATTCGCTCAGTAGAATAATGCCACTACCGGTCACCCATCCAAGTCCTGACCACAGCAAGTATTGCTTAACTTGTTGATCGATTAAGATCGCCAAGTCAAGCTCCGCTACGAGCGCGTATTGCATATATATATATATAATCGTAATTATAATCGAGGTAAAGTAATTGAAACGGTAGTTCGTATTTTTCCTAAGTACCAGATTTTTATAGTCAAATATCAATTATTACGTACTTACCGAACAAGTTCAAAAGTAATCACATGTATTATGTTCGGCATCTAATATTGCGAAACCACTTGAACTTATACATTTGTGGATACTGGGAATTGGAAATGTGGATTTATTATTAATATAATATAGAGTAAGACGTTTCCCGCGCGGGCGTACCCACTCGCAGTTCGTTACAATCCAAAAATACGATACATTACAGAAATGAATGGATTTATAAGTTATTACCATATTCAGGATGACAACGAAGCGCTCGCAGCGGAGCTTGACTTGGCGGTATTGCCGATCAACAAAGTTACGCAACGCTTACAGCGGTCAGGAGTTGGATGGGTGTGTGCTAGTGGCATTGTTCAACTGAGCGCTTCCGTGCATCGAAAGGCAATAAGAAACTAAAAATAACTACTAAATAAACAGTTGACAAACAACTGTTGCCATATGTCCAAAGGCCTTCGGGCGGCCATTAAAGTTCGACACTACCCTTCCACCAAGCCACACTGGGTTGTGGAGGATTATGATCCAGCTCCTCCTCTGCGACGAAGGTTCATTCCCAGCAGTGGGGCTAATGGACTGATTATCAGAACGAAAACATTTTTTTTCCAAATGGGCATAGAAACACTTGTATTGTGGCGTACATCCATTTTTAGATTACTCGCCCAGCCGCGTTAAAATAGGTTTACGGCGCGTATAAAGATACCAGTAAAGAATTGAGTGTGTCAGAGCAAAAATAAGGGTTCAGATGGACCGATGATGTCCACACAACAAACATAAAACGCATTCCCCTGTCAAACGAGTGCCGCCTAACTTTTTTGCCAAGACGGCGGCGCACTCAAGTTCGGTGCCAAACTGCGACTCAATTCGTGGCTTGTGGGAACACTCTCTGACTCACCTAAAATATATCTACACTAGCTACGCTCCGCGGTTTCACCCACGTCATCACGATAAAGATGAATCAAAATATCCTATATCCATCAGGGGTATTGTAGCATTCTAATGGTGAAAGAATTTTTGAAATCGGTCCATTAGTTTTTGAGTTTATTCGTAATGTTTTTGGATGATGATGATTGATCAAAATATATAGCATATGCTCATGTGGGGTTCTAATGGCGAAATAATATTGCAAATCAATCTAGTAATTTCGGAGGCTATTCAATTCAAACAAACAAATTTGTCCTCTTCATAATATTATGATATGTTATAAGAATATAAATGGAGATATCTGTTTAAATCACTCTTTTATTACAAATGCGAAACTATGTCAGTATGGATGGATGGATAGATGGCTGTTTGTTTCTCCTTCATGTCAAAGCCTATTGAACTGATTTGGCTAGTGTATTTAGGACATGATGATTTCATAGATGGAGCTTTATATCAGAATTATGTTTTATACGGGTCGAAAGATCCGATCACGACAGGAAGACCAATAAGGAACCAGTTCTTATCGATTATAAAGAGCGTAGTAATTAGGGTTTTCTCAACTGAATTTAAATCTGTGCGACGTTCTCGTTATAGTTATTTTTAGATTACATCCACACAAGGTCTTCAGATCCTAAACTATAATAATCTAAATCACAAAATAAGTACTAGTATTTGTACAAACTAGGCAGCTCCTGTACTATGGTAACTTGATGACTGATATACATACTTATAAACCTAAGTTAAAGGGTTTAGTTTAAAAAATACAATAATGTGGAAACTTGGAAAATATATTTTTGAAAATGTCCTGTCATACTAATTGAGTAATGTTTACAGATAGTGTGTCAGTGATTTATTAACCCTTTGCGTCCCAGAGACGTATATATACGTCAGTTTCATTCATAAATCTTTTGTTTTAATTATCACGGTAAAGGAAGGATTAAGCATGTTTTCTACCGACTTCCAAAAAAGGAGAAGGTACTCAATTCGATTTTTTTTTATCTTTGTTGCCTAATATCTTTCGACTGGGTGAACCGATTCTCAAAATTCTTTTTTTGTTTGAAACCTAGTGCTTCCCGTGATCCGTCAATTTAATTTTTATATTTATTTTATTTTATATTTAACATTAAATTTCATCAAATACGGTCCGGTAGTTTTTGAGATACACTCCAATAACTAAATAGAATAGAAGTCGGTATTACATTTTTCAAATTGTACTTGTTAACAATGGCAAGTCGTTGCTAACGGATGATTCGACCCAGAAAGAAGAAATCTCAAAGCTGCATGTAAAACTCCCCATTCACATCTATAGATGTATTATTCCACCACGAAATATATCTAATTAATATATCTATTTTTTTACTGTTTTAGAATCGCGCTCTCTTTGTGTCCCCTTTGCTACGACGGTGATACATGCTTGCCTAGAAGATACCTATTCAGACTCCGAGATTATATGTATCGATAAATATGATGGCGAGTAGGCTGTGCCGTACTTCAGCCGTACACATAGTCTGAGCCAGATACACGACTTTCCGTACCTGCCGAAATACAAATAGCGCAGGTATTTGAATGGTGTCATAAAAATTCACAATTTACCCGGGCGCTTTTCGCATTTAGCACCGTGAAGTTACGTAAGCCCTGAAACAAACTCTGACTAGATCCTAAGTAGTGAGATATAAGCTAGTTTATTTTATAGAAACTCAATCGGACTTCTAGTCTGTGTAGTAAGTTAGTACTAGTGTAAGTTTGATTTTATGTTCAAGTTTATGATTTTCAGCAGTATATTACCACCTTAAGGCACCTTTCAGATTAGTTTGTCGGTGCTTAAATTAATAAGGCTCTTTAAAGTTAGAACGAGGTCGTTTTTGTGAAGTTGTTTAATATTGCGATGTTGTATCCATGTTACAAATTAGGCTATTATTATTACTTTAGCTTGACATTGTTAAACACGCGCGTAATCAGTCATCTTTGAGTTTTATGACATATTATATTACATTATTTGATTTATGCCATATTCGTCCCGAGTTTTTGTCCCAAGACATTAAAAAGTTTTTATTCGTCCCGCATATCAAAATTGTAGTTAGTACAGTTATAGGCAAAAATGTAGTGGTTTTCAATCACCATCACTTAATTTAAGGCTCGTATTAATAGATGCATGTAATATTTAAAATTAAGTAATACGACTGAGAAATATTTATTAAAGTACGAGTAGTTAGTATGGTATTTACATCATAATGAAACACAGAACAGAGAAATAATTCGACGAATTTGTAATATTTTTTATATTATTGAATATATACATGCTATATACACATACAGTTACAGCGTAGGACTTTAAAGTTTAAGGCATTGACACGTTCTATGAAAATATACCTAGATATTATGCCATTATCATCTTTGTAATTCCTAAAATAAAACGAAAAAAGATATTTAAAGTCGCAACAACATTCTTGTTACAAAATGTTAGTTGGGTTTTTGGCTTTGCAGACAATCCGATTAAAACTTTTTAATCCTAACACACATGAACGGAAGTCCATCAGGATAGGAGCAGCGTCCATAGCCGTCGGCCAAAACGAGGGAGCGTCCGCTCCGAACGATCGTTACCATTTGTTGAGGTTGGTTAATGGTGCGCTACATGCTGAGCGCCGGGGCCGCGCCCGTCGCGCCGCTACCGCCCGCCTAGCTTGCTAGCCGCCCGCCCTGCGCTTTACCTCGCCAGCTCACGTTAGCCGGCACTTTACATCCACATTAATTTTAAAGGGCCTTTCAAATCGCCCGTTTACACACGAACATTACAATTGGAGTGCACAAATGTACACCGACCTCGCACTTAAACTCACGTTATGTTATTTATTAGTGTAATGAAACGTGGAGCAAGTCTTGCATACTGTCAGAGTTTACGCCGCGCTGAAATTGGTACGATTATGTTATAGCAACGACCGGTTGGAAGCAGTCCGCTTCCAACCGGTCGTTTTGGCAATTTATTAGGGACTAGTTGACCGCCTGCGGGTCAACTAGCTTATCTCGCTCGGTCTTCGTGTAGTGGCGAGCGAGTTTGACATGAAACAAACACTAAGTTGTGTTAAGTGAACTTTACCACAATATATAAGTGAAAACCACGTAAATCGGATCGATCGGTCTTTGAAGCTAACGGTCGAATAACGGTCTAACGGTTTCTGAGATATTCATGCACAAACGCACAGACAAACAGACAAAAATTATAACAATAACTTTTTTCATTTTTTTTTTCGTTTATATAAAATTAAATATTATGTATATATTATATTAGATATTACATTATACATTTTCTCATTTTCCATGTACAGATAACGATCCTTTACATTGTTATTATATGTATAGACATAGATACATACTCGTAGATGCACACGTTCAGCAGTGGACGTTCTAGGGCTGAGATTCTTCACGAGGGTCGTCATGTTCAGCCGTGCGATTCTCATGCCCGGGTGACACGAGGCCAGTTTTTCAAGCCAGGACAGAAAGCTAGTTTTTTACTAAGCTGTCCTGGCTTGGAACAGGCAAGTTCCGTTTACACGAGCCTTCATTATTTTAAGCTAGTAATATGGCAGTGACTTAGGTGACCAAGCATCCAACATGAATTGCATGCGAAAAAAACACATTACTCGTCTGAAGTAGGTACTTCGAAAACTATACCAAAACGCATAAGATGAATTACAAAAACGGTACAGGACAATAACCACTTTCTTTATTTTGCCACACATTTTTAGTACCTGAATCACGTTTATAATCATCTTTATAACTTGGAAGGGTGGTCTTGGTACAGTTGTACAAACTTTAAATTAATCTCCGTACTTAGTTTGGGCATCTTAAAATCATAAAAACATGTTAGATAAATTAACAAAACGCATGGTTCCTGCTTACTAGCCAACTGAAAACTGACTTCACCGGCCACATGAAGCTAGTACACAAGCCAGGATAGTAAAATCTGTGGTGGGAGTGCGCTACTGGCCTAAAAATAGAACTCCATCCTATTAAAAACTGTCCTGGCTTGTATACCGGCTTACTAGTTTTTTGGCTTAAAAATGAAGCTAGTTCTGTCTACATGAAGCCAGTAGTACTAGCTTACTAGCTTACTGACACTATCTTGCTGTCCTGGCTTGAAAAACTGGCCTCGTGTCATCCGGGCATATGAGCAAACATAGTTACATCTTTGACAACATCCGTGAAACAAATGACGGGATGATAAGAAACGTTGAAAAAGCAACCTTATGTACAAGGGTGATATCTCATAAAGTATTTGACATCGGTGAGCTCGTCGACGAGCGCGTGAAGCGATGGGATACAGTCCTCAGCAAGTAGTACAATCCCATAAAAAACTAGCTTGCTATCCTGGCTTGAAAAACTGGCCTCGTGTCACCCGGGCATTACACGGTCTCACTTGTAATGTAATTAAATTTTAAAACATGATAGATCCAGATCAATTTACATTTAACTTTAACTGTAAATTAAATTAAAAAGTGAATTGATTATTATAATACAATCGATTAAATTGATAATTAATTTAAATTAGTATTGTAAATTAAAATGGAGTGGAAGTCTTTTGATATTACTTTTCATTTTTACATTTGTATTTTTTTTTATGTTTCTTACCTCATACGAGTAACATTCGACTGGGTGGACCGATTCTCAAAATTCCTTTTTTGTTTGAAAGCTGGTGCTTTCCGTGTAGTTTCATTTAAATTTCATCAAATTCGGTTCGTAGTTTTTGTGATCACTCTAATAACTGAATAGAATGGAAGTCGGTATTTAATTTTTCAAATTGTACTTGTTTATATGTGGGTTTCGTATTACTTGATATTAATAGAAACATTTTAATTACTTACTGTCTTATTTGCTTAGGGATTTCCGAGAAATGTGTCTTTATGGCATTTCAAATCTGTTATAATAATCAATATTGTCTCAATACTAATATGAAATTAATTCTTCTGTACAGGCGCCAATACATAATTTTATGGAACGGTTTAGTATAAATACGTTTTAAGAAGACGTTTGATTTCATTTCCTGATGCTCGGGGAAGACTTGTTTCCCCTTCTTTTTGGTGTCATTGGAGATCGACGGAGATGATAGTAATAAACAAGATTTTGATATACCAGTACCACCAATACCAGTTGGCTTATGGTGTTTTTATGAAACTCAGCGAATAAACGATGAAATCGCTCGCCTGATATTAAGCGTCACGCTTGCCCATAATAGTAGTACATTGCCATTCTGAACTTGAACTGTGACAGTCAAAGCCTTCCGTATGGCAATGTATGTACCTCACCTCACGTCAGCCCGAAATATAAGATGTTAAATCTTGCCCTACGCTGGAAAAATTGCTCTTTAAGCCGAAATGCAGTAATGTTTGCAACAACAATAATAATAATAAACATAATAAGCGAGTGGCAACACCGCGGACCCTGATTCTCCCTGGTCTCCGGGTGGAGACGTAGGAGCAAGTAACAAAAAGCTCCAAGGGTGGAAGTGTTAAAGGGCATAACGCCGGTAGTAGCGCTTCAGTGAAACCGCAGCACACCTCTCGACACCCTTTAGTCAGCCACACCAACGTTGCCCTTTCTGTCACCATTCATGGTGGCCTTTATGGGGGGCCCGTTTAGTGGGTGGCAAGTCACCACCTGCCCAAAAATTTTAAAATGAGACTGAATTTTGCAGGTGCCGTAGTCTCTTCCATAGCCCACTATCTTTTTATCACTAATAAAATCATTTCAATAGCCTTGTCATTTTACCCATTTTTATAATAGATATACCATGTGACCATCCATCCAAAAGTTTCTGGTTTTTTTTATACTACTTTGTATTTTTTATACCAAACAGGCCTCTAAGTGTTGGCTACAGCCCCACTTATGCCTTTGTAAAGGGCCGGATGAAATCCGTGATTTATTTTGAATAAAAGGAATAATAATAATAATAATAATAATAAAGAGGAAGCAACCTGACTGCGTAACTGATACTCACTCGATCCTCTATTGTGGGGCAATCGCGGTATGTCGCGTTGCTCGTGTTAAGTTCCCGGACACTGACCGAGCACCGCGAAATGCTTCGGGTGTACCCGAGTGGCAAACGCGGATCGAGAGACGTATCAGTACGTACAGGACTCTCATTGCAAAGCTAATCTGCTTCAGCAGGGGCAACAAACGCCCTCGAGTCATACGCTTCGTGAACCAAGCTTTTGCTGGGACTGGCATCAGACCCCAGGAGTATATGACTTGTGTCACGGAGCGTATAGACTTTTTGAAACAGAAAATCTATGCGTGGGCAAACCGCATTCGCCGTTACAGAGAACGTGTGAATAGATGCCAACAAAATCGCCTTTTCCAAAGTGATCAAAGAAAGGTATATAGAAAATGGGAAGGAACTGACCAACGAGTGAATGATGGACGGCTACCGGATGCCGACACCATGACAAACTTTTGGCGTGGCATCTGGTCGCTGCCCATTGAACACACGGAGGGCGATTGGATGAATATTGTCGAGAGCTCATGTGAATCCATCGAACCCATGGAGGCTGTGAACATCAGCCCCATAGACGTTAGTTGTGCTATTCGTAAGACCCCGAACTGGAAAAGCCCTGGACCAGACGGATTGCACAATTTTTGGCTAAAATGGATTCGATGCTCACACGAGTGCTTGGCAATACAATTCCAAGAGGCCATTGAACGTGGTTCCCTTCCCAATTTCTTGACAACTGGTGTCACCTTCCTGCTCTATAAGTCCGGTAGTACCACGGAAGCGAAGAATTACAGACCCATCACGTGCTTGCCTACGCTATACAAGCTCCTTACATCTATTCTGCGAACAAAAATTTATTCGCACATTGTTGTGAATAACATTTTAGCTCCTGCTCAGAATGGATGTCGGGTTGGGTCCCGTGGTACTAAAGAGCTCCTCCTCACAGACATGACCATTTGTCAACAAGTCCGGCGAAACAGGGGGGTTCTATCCACTGCCTGGATTGACTATAAGAAGGCTTATGATTCAGTGCCTCATTCGTGGCTAGAGAGGATATTAGAGTTATATAAAATCAATATAACTCTGAGATCATTCTTAAGCACATGCGTGAGACATTAGACCACAGTTCTTCGTCAACCAGGAGATCGTGAGAGCGTCTCTGGGTCACAAGACTTCATAAGGATCGAACGAGGTATATTCCAGGGTGACAGTCTCAGTCCTTTGTGGTTTTGTCTAGCGTTGAATCCTCTCAGCACTTTGTTGATGGATTCAAAACTAGGCTACCGACTTCGAAGAGAGGGTGAGATAATTTCTCATCTATTGTATATGGATGATCTCAAGCTGTTTGCAACGAATCGCCAAGACTTGATGGATCTTTTGAAAATTACTGAATCTTTCAGTGATTCTATCAGGATGGAGTTTGGTGTAGATAAGTGTGCGGTCATGCATGTACAACGGGGAAAGGTTGTGAATTCTTCAAATTTACAACTTTCCGAGACAATTACTCTCACATGTCTTTCTGAAGTTGAAACCTATAAGTATCTTGGTATGTCACAGTCATTGGGTATCATGGATAGGGACATTAAGCAGACAGTGAAGGAGCGTTTCTTCTACCGCTTAACAAAAGTTCTTAACAGTCTTTTGTCGGGCGGCAACAAGACGCGCGCCTTCAATGGTTGGGTGATGCCCCTACTCATATACTCCTTTGGCATACTAAGATGGACTCAGACTGAACTTGACGCCCTGGATAGGCGGGTCCGTCAATTGCTTACAACACATCGCATGCTACATCCACGCTCGTCTGTTATGAGGCTATACATCCCACGAAAGTGGGGGGGTCGTGGCTTCCTAAATGCCAAGAACCTCCACAACTGTGAGGTGTCCAGTCTCCGGGAGTATTTCCGTAACACCGAGTGTGGGATACATCGCGATGTCATAGCAGTTGATAGGAGCCTCACACCTCTCTCCTTGGCAAACGAGAACTGGCGTAAACCAGTGGTGCTAAGCATCGAAGACCGTAGAGACGTATGGAAGGGCAAAGAGCTAC
Organism: Selenia dentaria; assembly: GCA_917880725.1. Lineage (NCBI taxonomy): Eukaryota > Metazoa > Arthropoda > Insecta > Lepidoptera > Geometridae > Selenia > Selenia dentaria. The sequence goes on from OU862876.1 coordinate 43,941,339, forward strand.
ACGGACGGTTCTACAAGGCCCTAACAAGGCCTGACGTGGACACGCTCGCCTCAGTGAACTGGCTGCGTTTCGGTGATCTCTTTGGTGAAACTGAGGGTTTTGTTTGTGCTATTGCTGACGAAGTTATCAAGACGAATAACTACCGGAAATATATTCTGAAAGACGGTACGGTCGACATTTGTCGAGCATGCCGCCGTCCCGGAGAGTCACTCAGACATATTATTTCCGGTTGTTCTCATCTTGCTAATGGAGAGTACTTGCACAGACATAACCAAGTAGCCAGGATTATTCACCAACAACTTGCCCTTCAATATGACCTTATTGAGTCTGAGGTGCCGTACTATAAGTACGCACCTACGCCTGTTCTTGAAAACGGTCGTGCTACGCTCTATTGGGATCGATCTATAATCACGGACAGGACTATTGTTGCCAATAAGCCTGACATCGTGGTGATCGATCGATCTCAGCGCCGGGTAATGCTTGTTGACGTCACCATTCCTCATGATGAGAACCTCGTGAAGGCTGAGAAGGACAAGCTTAGCAAGTACCTTGACTTAGCTCATGAGGTGACCGCCATGTGGGATGTTGATTCGACAATAATTGTTCCGATAGTAGTTTCAGCAAACGGCCTTATAGCAAAAAGCCTCGACCGACATCTTAAGAGGCTTTCGCTAGACGGTTGGATCAAGGGACAGATACAGAAGGCAGTACTTCTTGACACGGCACGTATTGTCAGGAGGTTCCTCAGTCTGCAGCCCTAACCACTGGTAGTTTGGGTCATACCCCGCTGCCGATGGCAATCTAGGATTAGGTTTTTTACAATGTTTTTTATTTATTATTTTTATTGTATATAGAAATATTGTAAAAAATTTAATTTTAAGAAAAGGAAATAAATAATGTGAATAATAATAACAATTGACTCTTTCGCAGGCGGACTCTGCAAAAGGCCTACAACCACATAAATCGTAATATTTATAGTAGAATAGATATTTCACACTATTTGCATGGACGTTATGTCAAGTTTCTATCCGTAGTAATATAGTAATATAATAATAATATAATAAGGAAAACTGTGGATAGATAGATTATTGGGATCCCCCATTAGATATCTTTCAATATAAAGTTCACACCACGGAATTGAAAACAAGGTTTATACAAACATTATTTACCCCTGAAAGGAACGGAATTGATATTCTAGTATCTAAGTATATTAAGTAAAATTATAACTTTCAATATTAAACTAAGTACCTATATAATTTTGAAATAGTAAGTTGCCCATTTATAATTACAAGTGCGTGCATATGAAATAATAAAAATACTGAATAATAATCTCGTCAATTAAATGGAGTTTACGATACCTGCTTGAGAGTTAAACAATTTAACAATATGATATATATACATATATATATATATTTAACGATATTCTAAACCAGAACATAAACGCGCAAACAAATTTAGAAAGTTAGAATAAATAAAAACATAGATTTCATATGCTTAACTGACCATTGGTTATCAAAGGGCAAAATAAAAAACGTAAAATAATTTATTATAAACTAAGTGCGTCGTATAGTAGATTTTAGCGAGAAGGCGGAAGTGCCTGTATTTATTTAATTAAAAAAACAGCAAATCACAATGGAAAGACAAGAAATTGCCAACCTGTCAATAGAATCGCATTTTGACGTTTGCGTGACGCGCGAATGTATAGGACTAGATATGATTATAGTATGTCTGTATAGACCACCAAATTCGGAACAGGAAATATTCTTTCCATGGCTAGATGCACTGTTACGCATTGTAACTAATTCACAACACAAGGTAACTATCGCAGGAGACTTGAACGTAAATATTTTTATAAACACAAAACTCTTAAAAGACCTTTAATATATTCTTAAACCGGTAGGAATAATAATAATGTATTGTTAAATTTTCGACACGAATTACATCAAAACACAAACATGCTTAGATCATGTGTACACAAACTTACCTAAAAGCAACTGTTTGCTTGTTGAACCACTGAACTTGACCATATCCGATCATATAGAAGTCTTGTTTTCTATTGTGCTTGATGTAACGATGAAAACAACTGTACACACACGACCATTGTTCTCGGACATGAATATTTATTATTTTGAAGATAGTTTAACTTTATATGACTGGGGTTGTACCCTAAATAAATCACAATGTCCAAGTGAGACTTTATGACTATATTTTTAATATTATAAAGCACTTTTATAACGTTCATTTTCCATTAAAATACCCTGTCTGAAACCATGTAAAGGACTGGATCAGCGAACATGCGATTAAGTTACGTAACGAGATCCGCGGAGCCAAGCTATCTATGACTAATTATGACCACTGTGACGGTTATAACAAAAGACTTCTTCAGCTTGAGGCAAGTCTCAATACTGAATTCAAAGAATCTCGAAAAACATGTAAATAACATTATCACTAAAAACAATAACACATGTCGCGGCGTTAGAAAGGCAGTGGCTACAGAAACTTGCAAAAACCACAAATGTGCTGAGCTGGCCCTTCTCGTGAGCAAGCCGAACGGAGACTGCGTATGCGAGCAAGCGGCTAGTGCAGCATTAGACTTGAACCGGTTCTACATAACCACTAACACATATATTAATGTCGCTCCTTGCATTGATAAGGCGTTGCAATATTTATGGTTATATTTGGGAGTATATTCAGTGCATTGCTATATTCGACTGTGACCTTTTCTCCCGTACGGAAGTTATAGGTATGGCAAACAAGATAAAGCGTAAAACATCGAGTGACAATCAATGACATGTCGACAAATATTCTAGTCTACTTTCCTGGATTTATGTTTTTGTCAAAAACTACGCGTCTCCGCAGGTTGAAACTTGGCGTGTGTGCTTATAATAATGTAACCTTTCTGTAAAAAAAAATATCAACCCCCAACTCTACGGACGTTCAAGGAAAGCTAAGCCGTTTATTTTATAGTTTACTTTTAAGTATATAGATATGGCACTGAAACGTGGTCTCTTACTATGGGCCTCATAGACAAGCTCAAAGTCGCACAACGAGCTATGGAGAGGGCTATGCTCGGGGTTTCTCTACGTGATCGAATCAGAAATGAGGAGATCCGTAGAAGAACGAAAGTCACCGACATAGCCCAGAAGATTAGCCAGTTGAAGTGGCAGTGGGCAGGGCACATAGCACGCAGAACAGATGGCCGATGGGGCCGTAAGGTTCTGGAGTGGAGACCACGGACCGGCAAGCGCAACGTAGGTCGTCCACCGACACTGTGGACAGACGACCTGATGAAGGTCGCAGGACGGCGTTGGATGCAGGCCGCTTCCAACCGGTCCTTTTGGAAAATCATGGGGGAGGCCTATGTTAAGCAGTGGACGTCCTACGGCTGAGATGATGATGATGAGATGATATAGATATGAACTACACTATTGTAATGGTATATGTATAATACCTACAATGAATGTATGACGTATGAGATATATTGATCTTATAAATAATAAATAAATAAATAGTTTAATACGTAACTAGTCTGGGAACTACCGTATTAATAACGGAAATCAATTTGTAAATATTAGCTATGTAAACAGAGATCATATTTACCATTGGTAAATAGCTGAATCAATTGTATATAGGTAACGTTTGAGCCAATTCCATTACGAATATTGACTTAAATAGACACTCACCACATTTAATAATATCCTACTACTTAATATTATAAACGCGAAAGTTTGCGAGCATAGATGTATGTATATGGATGTATGGATGTGTAGATATTTGTTACTCTTTCACTCACAAACGGCGGGGGCAATTTGGTAGATGAGACACTGAATTAACACATAGGATACTTTTCATCATATTCACCATCATCATCCATCACCACGCGGGTGAAATACTTAATATTCTGGGGCACAGCATAGACAAAATAACAAGATCTCGGCCTACGTTAAGATCGTAATGATGACAGTTCTGTAAAAGTTGGTGTCAGTTTCTGATAGCTTAGTCAAAAGCACGCTATCATTTTGACAGCTCGGTACACTAGACGTGCTCGATGACCGTCAAGGGTGATGAAATGTAACATAAATACAGTCATGGATGATAAAATGTAATAACAGTTTTTCCATGGTGATTAGTTTTTTTTTATTTATATGTACTACCTACGTAGTTACACACGTAGACGACTTCGCGGGTACCAGCTAGTACCATATAAATCGTCAAAGCTATTGTAAGATTAGCTAATTAGCATGCCACTATATATACACATAGTATGTATACCGTCTGTCAGTATATCCGTCAGGCTACTTTAACGAAGTCGATGAAGTTACAATTAAAAAGATGGCTTGTTTAGCAAGCAGCATATACATTTGACGATTTATCTAAATAATAAGGCCATATCCGACATATATTTTTACATTATTTTAAATAACAATTAAATCGATTAGTGCGAGTATGACTTTTTGAATGTAGCATTTTTGCAGTGTTGTTTTTTGTACAATAATGTTTGTAACTAATAAGTTACGTGTAATAACAGTTTTACGTAAAATGAATACAGAAAAGTGAAAACTATATTCGTTTAAAATTAGGCATAAAATATGAATTAAAATTTGACTAAAATTATTTAATCATTAAATACACATTTTACAAATGTCGCATAGTATTAAAAATAATTAATACTAAATTTTAAGAGAAAACTAGTTTTAGTAACACTTTAACTGAAATATAGTTACCTGTATTTATGTTATCATTAATTTGCCCTACCTAGGTATAGTTAGTTCCGATCATAATATAAAATATAATGAAGTTATTCATTATATTTTTAACTAGAACGCACAGTAAAATATGAATGTTACGTCACCACTCATTTCAAGCGATTTAAATCTTTTGTCAAATGTAAATAATATATTTTTAAGCATCACGCATAAATGGTTAATTTTATTTAATTTTACCTTAAATAGTAAATTTTTTATCCTTCGTGTTTCTTCGAACTTGACGTGTTATAGTGGTGGATAATTAATCGTCCAGTATTCGTAAAGTTTCATGAATGTAGGCAAAGTGAACAAAACAAATCGTTGTTATTTGTTTACTTAACGTCAAAGAAATGTTAGTAATGCATCCACCGCATTACTAGAACGGACTTAGACAGGACAGTGACATAATAGTGACTTATTTATGTAAGTGTGACTTGACTTTGATTCATTAAAATCTAACTTGATGAAATTATAAATATTTACCTAAAGCACTTGAGGATGGCAAATGTACAAAAGCACGAGACCAAATACAAAGTACCTAAACAAAAATATAGTTATACTTTTTTTAATCGTGGGAGGAGGAAATCCTTTATGGATACCGCAGAGCTGTATCTCCGAGATTATGTCTGATGTCCGAGTCCGCCTGCGGGGATGGAAGTGCCAGCGTGTACGGACTAAAACCTTCTCCCTCTTCCATACACACTACAGACTATAGGTTTGTACCCTTACAATTAAATTTATTATTATAGTTGTACCTTTGATGCTTTATACTAACCTCCAATCTAAATCTTTTTGAAAGAAGAATTAACTCATCATCCGCGCTAGCTTTTCCCTCAACTGTTTATTTTTCGTCGTGTTAAATTTACGAAAAGCGGAAACACCGCTCAAAAGTCTGTTTATGTCCGCGACTGGAATCGAGGCCGCACACGGCACACTAGCCGTCGCACGCGTCGGCGTCTGAACCGCTAATGTGACGTGAACTGTGGACAGCCGTCCTGATTTACTGCCAGCTGGCTATATTTAACTACAATCGTTTCGGTCTAATGCTGTTCACAACGGTTGGCATTTGAACATTATTCTGTATTAAAACGCGAAACAGAATGCACCAGGAACGACATCAGCGCCGGCGGCAGGAACGCTGATACTCGTTACTCCCTCAATGGATGCAGGATACAAACTCTCGAGACCTCTACTATGTCCGTACTTACAAAGGTATGAGTGACCGAATCGTAAGCTCGAGGCGATTACTCAACGACTGAAATTTACACACGACATTAACACACCCACACTCACGCACTTGAAAATACGACTGTAGCTATTGTTAATTACAATTATATTATGTCCACAATATATGTTCACTCGGAGATATGTAACAGACCCTTAAATTGTAAAACCGTTTAGGGAAAACGCTGCCTTTTGTACAACAGTTATTTTAACGAAGTACGAACACCATAATGAACCTAATGTTAGATTGCAATTAGAGATATTTGGGTTTATCTTTACTTTAGGTATCAACGAAGTGAAAAGACATTGTTAAATTAGAATTATTAAATGTCTATATTTCTATTTTGTTACAAGTAGTAGGTAACTTTATGTAGATATTGGTGAATTTTATATTTCAGTGTTTTGCATGCTACGGTAAAATATTTATCAACGTTTTTACCATCTGCAACGAGTGAAATATTTGAATTCTCTAACACTACAAGAATTTGATGAAAATTTCTAGAAAAAATAACGTTTGCATGAAAACTAAATTTCGAACCTTCTCACTTCAGCGGATCAGTGTGGAGCCGCTGAAGCTGAGATAATGTCGTCGATTCGAATGTTACATGCAATTGTATACAAAATCGTTTAACGTCGCGCATCGGTAGAGTGTGCGGCAAGTGAGTATTGTTTAATATATGTCGATGGTCATAAGTAAATCAACGCGGCACGATTGCCGCGAGTGGCCGAGAGCCAACATTCTGTCGCGCGACGTGGACGCTCGCGTCCCTCCCGCCCGTCTGCACGGAACAAATAGAGTAATAAAGTGAACTAACTATTATTATACTGTGTATAAATACAATTGTTTAATGCCCTTTCTACATTGTACACTGTTTCAGGCGAAGACATAATAATCATTGACCTAGGTCATAACACGAGTCGTAATGTAGAATGACTGCTAGACATTCTAATTTCATCTCAAAAACTATTTTAAGCTCTTCGAAGGTTATTTTTACGTATATTTAATTACTTTGCCAATTACATTTTATATATTTCATTACTAGTCATCCGCGGTTTCGCTTGATTGGCCACGCGGGTTACGCGGTCACGGTACCTTTAAAATAACCTGTAACATTAGCCTAAGTTACTCCATATAACATCAGCGATCGCCCACGAAAAGTCCCATCAAAATCGGTCTAGCTGTTTCGGAGATTAGCTGACGCAGACAGACAAACAACATTTTTTTTTATTTATGTTTTAAAAAGATACTTTTCATAACAGCTGTGGGCGTGGCTGAGCACTGCCATGTTTCATAACATTCCGGCTCTTCGTCAATATCTGTGCAACCCCTTTGCCACGTTCTCCGCTGCTGCATTTGAATCTGTAAAAGGAACCTTCAACAAACACAAAAGATGATTACAAATTTAGGAATTTATTTTCATTATGAACTAGCTGACCCGGCGAACTTCGTGCCGCTTAACAGTCGATTCTTAATTTTTTTTAATACTTATTCTGCTATTCGGGACGCCGGATAGCAGAATAAGTATTAGTAAGATAGAAAAGAAACTTAATAAGTCAACAATTACATTACGTCAAAAATAATTTATACGATACTAACGTCACTCAGTTGTCTTGCCTTTCCGGAACCTTGCCACGGAAGTGTTAGTGGGCAGGCCTATAGCACGCAGAACAGATGGCCGATGGGGCCGAAAGATTCTAGAGTGGAGACCGTGGACGGGCAAACGCAGCGTAGGTCGTCCACCGATAAGGTGGACTGACGACTTGATAAAGGTAGCAGGACGACGTTGGATTCAGGCCGCTTCCAACCGGTTCTTTTGGAAATTTGTGGAGGCATATGTTCAGCAGTGGACGTCTTACGGCTCCACTCCACTAATACTTAAACTTTATGGTATGGTTTTAAAGTTCAAATTGACTTTTAAGTATTATTACGAATCGATCATGTGGAAGTATAGAAAAGTGTGGTTTTAGACCTTTTCAGGCAATTTTTTTACTGTTTTTCTCGCCATACGGGCCATCCTTGTACTTTAAGGAATATTCTAAAAAAAGATTCGCAAAATCGGTTCAGCTGCTTTCGAGATTTGCGCTTAGCAACACATTCAGTGATGCATTTTTATATTAAAGAAGATTAAGAAGGAGATAGTTACCCACGCATACCACGCATTGGCATCTTAGCGAGGGAGTGTTTTGTGCTGGCCGCTGATCAGGGTATCGATAGTTCGAATGCTGCTATCAGTGCTCAGTGAAAGTGACATGGTGATGAAATCCACGGCAAAGAATAACTAATAGATAGTAGTAGAGCCCACTGTCTGTCTGTCTAGTTCTGGCCCTCACGATGGAAATATCTAACAGTGTATACAGGTAGCTGGCATTAGCAGCCAGTATAACTAGTCGAAGCCTAGCGTGCTACCACTGCATGGTCACTGTCTATATCTAGTAGGATATGGTAGCTCATCAAATATAAAACTGTATGTATAAAGGTCGTAAAGTATGTGCCTGCGATAAAATGAGTCTGGAACATTTCTCAGTTCAACCCTTGAGAAAAGCAATTCAATTAAAACACGCTTTATTGAACACCAATATAAGAACAACAGAAAAAAAAACCTGTAGTACAAAATATATAAGAATTCGTCATAGTGAAAGTCAAAACATTACCTTAATTTAGACACCAAGAACGTCAATATGTAATTATAAAAGTAAGTACTATAATTGAGGTGTCTAATCCACCGATAAATCAACCTTCTTGGATTTCCTTGTACCAGAATTAGGAGACGTTAAACTCACAGAAAAACGTTAAAATCTACCTATGCAATAATATGTACATAATACCATCTATACGTTGAATATTGGGTCTATATACTAGAATACAACTCTGCATAATCCTAATACACTAAAGTGTCATATTGCAGTGTAGCGTGGATTATAAATGCTAATAGCTAAAGGACAGCTACATTACGAAACGGAATTCGCTTATAATAAAACTAGTTAACGCCGGTTAGTAGATTGCTGTTCCACAGTGCGACGGGCCAAGGGGGCTTAATATCGTATTCCGGCCACGCGGTCTTAGTACAATCCACTGAAATGGCACTGCCCGTGCAAGATAAAGTCTCCAAGAAAGTCGCCGAGCGGTCGAGGTTTCGAACAGCACTACTTAAGATAGCTGCTGGCTCGAATTTAGGTCAACTACTCAATGTATTCCCGAAAAATAGAAGCACCTTACTTCCCGCCGATGCGGACGGGAGTCTTGAGAGGGCCGCGATATCTTTAGGAAGGCTATCGATCGCGCCGCCCTGTCTGCGGTGGTGTCCCAGAACACGCAGTCATCGGCCGTCCCGAGTGCTTTGTAAAGTTTTACACGTTAAGCTTGAAGTGAACGGCTTGTCGCATCCTACTGGCGAAGGTTTTGCTAAGTAACGTGGTGTAGCACGGCGCCGTCACAAAGCGGCGTGGTTTATCGTGCTCTCCGACCGCAGTCAGAAGTTTCGATGCAATTTGTTGATAACGAGGAATAACAAGAAGAGCGTCGCGTTCGCCTTACAAAGCACAAATTGACAGTTGATTTCACGAGACAGGACGGCAGAGATAGGAACGGAACGCGGAAATTGCGCGAGATCGTTCCGCGCTGACACAATTAGATTCGCTTCTCGAGGCATTTATTCGCTCGGAATCGTTTCGAATTGACTTTTTCGTATCACGTCGCGTAGAGTTGGTTGTAATAAACAGAAACTGTCACCATATTGTGATAGTATTTATGTGGGTAGGTTGGATGGCAACGGTTGGTTCTTAGCCCTGTGTGCCTGCTGCCCTGGGAGCGGTGGAGACGGGTGACGGGTGACGGGAACCCCTCGCAATCGCAGTGATTAATGAGCGGCTCGTTAAGCAGACGCTTGCTGGCAGTTACAATACACTGGATAACGTGAGTTAATCAGAGTTCGAGCACCAATTACCGTAAGAACTCAGAATCGAAACGCTTAACGGATGTCACATTACACTTATGCCCGTTTTCAAAAATATTTTAAGTAACACTTAAGCCAGTTAGGTACCACTAAATAGTATGAAAATGTCACCTAACTTGGCTCAGGCGTTACCTAAAATGTTGGTGAAAACCGGTAAACTAAATTACACAGATTCCAAGAGCCTATAAGTATCAGATCCCACATTATTGGAATTGTCGAGCGCTTCGGTCAGAAGACGTCATTCAAGTTAAGTGGTAATTATCAAAATTCGTTCCTCTAGCATTATTTACTACTAACAGATCATTAATAAATCTATTTACTGAATAATTTATTCAGGAATTTGTAGCAGACATGACATTTGATACTTTGTTTATCAGTGACAAGTTTAGAAATTTCTAATTTATTTGTAAAACTAATTGTGTACATATTTAAGGTATGATCAGTTTGTTAAATAGAAGTTTCTTTGACTCTGTGACTGCCGCGTGCGTGCCTGTTACGTGATAGGTTCATAAACTTGGAGAAATAATAAATCTTTATTACAAATAAATTATTTGATTTGACTTAAGTAATGTGGTATGTGTAAGAAGTAAAGAATATGTAGAGGGAGTATAAACCAGACATTTCTGAACCAGACTTTCTAAGAACACAAGTGGTAATAAAGTAAGAAAAAATTTATGTAATATACTCGTATATTAAGTATAATACATAAAGATATATTACTTACTTAGCATACAAGTATTCATTTATTTGTACATATTAAGTAACCTAATACATGTACGTTATTAATTACGGCGGACAAGTAAGAAATAAAAGTATGCTTATTGTTATTATATTAGTAAAGTCATTTAATAGCTTCTAATTTTGTACATAAGTTTGTACAAAGTGGATCGTAAAACTTCAGATGGCGTAACTGAGTCCAATTTAATAATACGGAGCTATATCTATCTCAACTGTATTCTGAGTGTAGTTCAGAAGTCATCAATTGTTGTCACATCTGTTTATTATTGCACTATCCTTTCAAATGTGGTTTCGGACAAATAGGCCAGCAAAAATTGGCGTTTTCTACCGATCAATTCATTTCGGTTCATTAAATGGGCCATAAGTATTAAATTGTAAACGGTATGTTTTACAAAAAAATATGGGACATAAAAGATGCGAAAGTCTCAATAACTTTTGCACTAAAGTGCACAGTTTCCGAGATATCACCAAAAACTTTTTTAAGATGGTACTTGAAGCTACACCTGGCTCTGTCAGCATTTTGTGATTTTATGCTCAGTAAGTGACCCTTAACCTTAAAAAAATTTGATCGGATATTCAGTGCGAGGTTAAATTCAATGTTTACTGGCCTAAAAAGCAATCAACCCGAATTGCGTGGTTAGACGGACGTGCTCTATTGTAACCGGCGCTGGCCAGCTCTGGGCTGCCGTCACCGCCACCGACCCGATCTCAACAGCGCAACATAACCCATGCCAATAACATTAAGCTGCATTTGCAAGAACTTTGCTTCTACACCATTGTTAAACAAACTTTGTTCCACCCACGCGAATGGGGTAGTAGGCGGCATCAGGGTGCGAGAGGGGTGCAACCCGACGAACGAGGGGGCATATTTATTATTCCTGAGGTACGTCACTTCGTACAAGACAAGATAGCAACACTTATTTGCTGTGCATTTTATTTCGTACTCTTTAGTTCTCTGCTTACAACTTTCGTCGTCGTTCATTCGAGTCTTTCAAATTATATTAATTAATACCTAACATTTATAACAGCGTCTTTGTCAAGGTCTATGAGTTTGAATTTGCCCACACTAATTTTGTGGTAATAATTACTTCACAGAATATGGAACATTGCCCCAAAATTTACACTATAGTTAGAAGTAAGTCTTGAGGAACGTGAAAGAACTAAATGGTGTAGAAGGAAAGGGAAATACTGTGCTGTGAAATCCGAAATAATGCTAAAGAGGTTTCGTGAAGATGTGTGTTTTTAGTTTCAGTTAAGTATATCTATACTTCTATACTAATACACTCGAGAGCAATGAATCCGGGTCACTTAAATAATGTTAAAAATCTCGGAAACTAAAAATGATAGGTTAATGGAATAAATTGTATTTAATAGACAATGTAATACTCCTTAAATGAAAGTAAAAAAAATATGAGTCACCATACATTTTATTAACACAAAATTACATAAAGAAAAAAACTGCTGATCTCTCCTTAAAACAAAAATAGGAAACATGAAATTTTTGAACTTTATTACGATTTTCTTGAATTTTAATACTTCGTATTGCCTCCTCATGCTTCCATTACTGCGTTTTCGCGGTTTGGCATGCTGTACACCAAGTTCCTTATACGATTTTGGGGAATATTCTCCCATTCCTCTGTGAGAGCAATTTTGAGCTCACGAAGCGTGATTGGGGGAGGGTTTCGTTGTTTTACGCATCTGCCTAGCTCGTCCCAAGCATGCTCGATCGGGTTGATATCCGGGCTGCGCGCTGGCCACTCCATACGAGTAATGTTCATCTCTTGAAGGTAGTCATTCACAATCCTACCTGTATGAGGTCGGGCATTGTCATGCATAAATATAGCATCCTCACCTAAATTGACCATAAATGGACCAACGTGATCATTGAGGATTTCTTCCACATATCTTTCGCTAGTTAAAGAGCCGTTTTCTATGATCACCAGCTCTGTGCGACTTTCAGAAGAAATTCCGGCCCACACAAGTACAGACCCACCATCGTAGGCTACTTTTTCTTCCATGCATGCTTGCTCGAATCTTTCCCCTGGTCTTCGATACACTCTGTGTCTTCCATCGTGCTTGTAGAGCATAAATTTTGATTCGTCGGAGAACATAACTTTTGACCAATCCTCAATACTCCAATTTACGTGGCTCTGGGCATATCTTAGTCTTGAAATACGATGCCCACGCTCCAGTTTAGGGCCGTTTGCAGGTCTAAGGGGTTTTAAGTTAGATTCAGCAAGCCGACGTCTTACTGTCCATGCACTTGGGTTACTTCCTCCGAGGCGTCGAAACTGATTTGTGAGTTCAGTTCCTGTGAGAAAGCGATTTCGAAGCATGGTGTTCACCAAGTATCGGTCTTCTCGTGCTGTGGTACACCTGGTTCTGCCTGTTCCTGGTCTGCGTAGGTTAGAACCAGTTTCTTCGTAACGTCGGAGAACTCTTTGTACTGTTGACAGCGACACACTGACAGTCCTGGCTGTATCGCGCTGACTCCGGCCGGTTTCCAGCATTGTAAGTATTCTGGTGCATTCTTCAGGCGTAAGCGACATAATTTCAGCTTGAATAATGAATATAGAGCACTATCAACATGGTTTATGTACCCACATACATGACAGATTACAAACAAAAGCAAAACCAAATGCTGTAATTTCGTAGTTCCATCTTCGAATATTTTGTCATGTCCAACGTCAAGTGAAGCTGGAATGATTTATGAACTAGTGACTCCTTGTCTCAGTTCATGAATCATTTCACCCATCATCATAATTATATAGGTAGTTATGTATTTACAGTTTTGTTATCTTATTTTATTTAAATATTTTTGTAATGTATTAATATTGTGTAAAATGTGTATAAATTGTATATAAGGCTATGATGGGACTGTCATAAACACGATGTTTAAAAGTCCCTAAAAAAAATAGATTAAAAAAAAAAAAAAAAAAAGTGGCCCTTTTTCAAATTTGATTTTTTTATGATATAACTTTACAATAACTAAGAAGTTTTAATACCTTCATTTAAGGAGTATTACATTGTCTATTAAATACAATTTATTGCATTAACCTAGCATTTTTAGTTTCCGAGATTTTTAGGATTCTTTAAGTGACCCGGATTCATTGCTCTCGAGTGTATTATAAAGAGGAAAGAATTGTATTTAAGTATGTTGGTAACGAATTGGCTCAAAAAGTACTGGACTGATGTCAAAAAATCTTTCACCATTGGAAAGCTACGTTCACCCTGAGTAACATAGGCTATACAAGATTCATCATCATCCATCAACGCGCGGGTGAAACGCGGAGAGCAGCTAGTTTTTTTATATTATGAAATGAAGAAACGGTTTCAGTGCTAACTAGCGCATAAAATTGAAGTTTTCCGTGCCACTACACTTTAATTTTATCATCAGAAACTACGAGGTCCACCAGTAAATAAACTCCCCCGAGGTATGATTGGATTCGGGATTATTGACATTGCCCAAACTAAAATTTTAGGCAAACGGGCTATTACTCCTGAGGCAAGAGTAAGCTGACCCAAGTACGAAGGTACGAAGTATTATAGCACTGATTAAAAGCCGAAACCATATCCCAACTCAAAACATTTTATTATGTAACTTTGTAAGATTTTTATGAATATTTTTATTTACGTGACCTTTGTTATTTTTTAATGTTGAGAGTAGAAGTAGCGTGCCCTAGTTAAAGTATCGTACTGCTATTGTATGAATTTCCACATGAAGTGACGTACCTTCACGGAAAGCTGAAGCCCGCGGTAACATTCAAAGCGGCGACATCATTGTTAAGATAGCCGTGCGGGTATTCGCTTTTCAGTGCACAATATGTTCCAATGTGGGAATAAAATTCACGAATGTATCGATATCATTTTAATATTATAAATACGAATATTTGGATGTATGAAGGTTTCTTACTCAATCACACCAGAATGGCTGAACGTAGATAGTAGATAGAGGCACTGGAATAACCCATAGGATATTTTTTGTTACCACCATCATCCAGCACCATGCGGTCAAAACCGCGGTAGGGCGCAGCTACTTTTACTATATGAAGTAGGTATTAGTATCGCGATTTTATCCACGTGATAAGGTTTTCGCGAAAAACGAGATAAGAGTAGACCATGGGTTACTCCCTGGTACAAGCCATCTCTACTCCAAATATCATTTAAATCCGTACAGCCGTTTTTGTGTGGTTGAGTAAGAAACGTCCATACTTTGAAACTTTCGCATTAAATATAATATTACCACCGCACCGTGATGCGGCTGTAATATTAATAATAGAGTATTTTGACGAAAGCTTCTTATATACAAGAATTGGGTATAGGACGATACAGTCTTCACTTCTTCATCTCCCATAGTTTTTAGGGAGTAACATGGAAAGAAGCGAGTAACACCATTTAAGCTCCCGACACATTTCAGTCAAAAATGTATATTATGAAGAAAACAGATACTGCACATTGTAACCAATGCTAAATTTTGCCATGTTTAGTGGAATGTACTCGTAACGAGTCCATGCGTCGGTGATTATTTGTTTCTGACTGACCACGTTTTCGCATGGGTGCCACGGGTCATGTTGCAGCCCTCTAATACCAAAGGGCTGTACGACCTGTACCAGGCAATCATAAACACACCAACTGCTAGACAATGATAACGCCTATATATTTTTCGTCTTATTAACTGTTTAGGTATATAATGTCTTGATTAGCAATAAGGGTTACCACCCTTATTATTACCCATACTTATGAAAAATAATTGTAAAAATGAGAGAATCTAAGTGGCTGTTATTTATTGCTCCGGTGTTCATTGATATAACTCATAGATTGCGTCGATAAACATTTATAGAGTCGTTACTCTTTTATAGATAGTAAATGAGTAACTATTTGCAGGGGCATTAAATCGATTGCCGCTGGTGTATTAGTGTATAATATTATACGCGTTGCGACAGATAACGCGACCGATGCTGATGCCGACGGCACTCACTATCGCCTTATCACCTGATTCAACCAAACCGTTTACAAGTGTACGTAAATTCAACGTTTATATTATTTTAGTATGAGAAAAGAAAGGGCCTCATGGTGAGAAAGGTTTTTATACCATCCCCACTCTAAAAAGCTTATTTTATTCACTTTTTTTCAGTGAATAAAATAAGCTTTTAGTAGGCTTTATAATCACGAATTTGAATTTAGAACACACCAATATATTTGACTTCCACCTCAATGCTTATATAACCTCCTTGCGCAAATAATACACGTCATACAAACTCTTTGTGAAAATAACTCCTCGAGATTTAATTGGTCAATATTTCCGACGATGAGTTTAGCATTAGATTAAGAACTGTATTGTGTTCTTTGCTATAACAGCAAAAATAGGAAAATTACTCATATGTTTAGTAATTGTTCCAATTTTTAATGTACATTTTTAAACAAATGTCGCTATTTTCGCTTTAATTATTTCTTTATCTCGTAGTCATGGTATAAAGTATAGTATACAACTCTTGAATAAAACGGGTTTATATCTAGAGCCATGAATCACTCAGGATGCATCGCTCTGGATTCTAACACTAAAATAACTCGCGCTCGTGATTAAATCATCACGAATCCCTTGATACACCCTGCGGTCGTGATTCAGTCGTAAGAATCATTTACTTGCTCGTGATTCATCTATTGTCCTCGCTTTAAATCCGCCCTTTATTCACTAATTGTATAATATACTATTTTATATGTGATTGAAGGGCTTTAATGGTCAGGGATTTGGAGGTAGTAAACTTGACATAGGATGAGGCTTGACTCTCTAGGACAGCTGCCAGAACATATCGTTAAGTGTTTATTAATATTATTAATTAAAATCTGACGCTAATCGTCAGATTTTCAATCTAGACGTTCGTCTGAGCTAGCTAGGCACTAGAACGTGCCAAAGTTCAATCAAAATCAGGCTGTGAATTACTTAACGATTATACTTCACCGCAAGCTTCATTCAACACTGATGATGATTTGAACCGGCAAAGGCATCATCGGCGGCCGGCCTTCAATGTTCTTGGACTTTTATCTTTCCAAAACTCTTTTTAATTATATGGTTGGTTTTAATTTATACTCTTAATTGTATTATTACATATTTGACATTGAATATAATTACATTTCCATTGACATTGAATTAATTATTTAAGTAATGTTGACATAAAATAAATTACAATTATTGTTATATGGAGTTATGTGACAATAAGAATGTATACGATGAAAAATGTAACACAGTTAAACAATAAAAATAAATCTGAATCTGAACCTGAATTTTTTTATTTATAAATTCCTACGACTACAAACTCCGTACTATTTTTACGTACTATTTCTTAATTTAATATGAGCTGTTTACGTTATGCTCCAAAGCTCTAAATATACTACTTTTTCTTCTTCACATAAACCATACCATTTTGCTGGACACACAATCACAATACTATTATTACGACACCGCTCAAGAAATGTCACGGGGATCGATATGTGCATGTTGGGAATGTGGAATAGTGTAGTATCTTTGTTTAGTGATAAGGTCGTTAACCCATGCGAAAATACATTACATCAATACATTCAACTCTATGCAGCGTGGTGTGGGATGTTAAATACACACGAGATATGTTTTGACATGATTAAATGCTCCTTGAGAGTTGGGACAATAGAGACTAAAGTCAAGCAGAGTCATTTAGGTGCTGTCAATTCATGATGTCGATAAAAATGAGGGTTTTGAAACAGTTTATCTCATAAGCAGCGATTTACTTAAAATTATAAAAAATATAGTTTGTATTTTAGTATATAGTTGACATTTCTAAGACTTTTAAGTACACATTGACGGACTTAAAAACATATTTTAATATACTAGAGTACATTAAAAAAATTCAAACATATCATTTAATTTCGACTTTAAAACAGTTTTGCTCTTTATTCTCGTCTGAACTGACAGCGTCAGCATTAACATGGAACAGCGGCCGACGCTTCTATGACTTGACATAATTAGCATATTTGTACACTATGACACAAGCATGATTTAACATAGATTAAAATATGAACCTTTGTCACTTTGTCAATGCAACATTTTAACCATTAAACTTTGTACTTTTTGACACTTATGACTTATATAATGAAACCATTTTGACGTTCAGTCATGTGAACAGCCATGTCCCGGAACCTTGAGAACGCATCTCATTTCCGTGAGTTGATATTGTTAGACTTAGAAGCCTGATATTAGTAATTAGTAATAAGTACATAATCTTACTGATTATTTTCAAAAAGAAATAAAATATGAAATTTTATTTCTTATAAGATGCCAATGAGAAAAAAATACAAGTCGCAGTATTATTAGCATATGATTACTGATACATAATTTTAACTTAAGTGAAAACTAATTTGGCATTTAGTTAATAGGTATTTTCTTTATAGAAACTTGATTAACGTATTGTGAAAAATATAGTATTTGCAGTCTATTACTAGGATAAGAATGTCGTAAATGGACTTCTGAGCTTTCTGCAATGGAGCCTCCACTAATATTTTGAATTTCTACTGACCGCCATTATCTGTTTTTCCTTGTTTTGTTGTGTTGAATTTGACGGCTGGAAAAAACTGGATGCGAGAAGCCCAAGATAGACCTAAGTGGCGTGCAATTGGAGATGCATATGTCTAGCAGTGGACTGCTACAGGCTGATGATGATGATGATGATGAATTTGAATATAATAGCAATATTTCAGGCTTTCACGTATCACGCAGTTACTCAGAGTGTTTTCGTGAAAATATCCAAACATGTTTTTTTTAGTTTAATGAAGTTGACACATTAATTAGTTATGTGCTTCTTGTGCCGATCTGGCAATATATTTGTGATTTGAGCAAATCTCTCATAAGATCATATTTTCTTTGAGATACTAATATATTTTTTTCAGGTATTAACGCTTTTTTGAGATTTTACCAAACCTTAGCTTAATTAACTTGGAAGAACTTAGATAGTACTATTTGTACACGCAAAAGAATAAATATGAATTGAATTTTCTTAAATACATATTGATGATAGTCAAGAGTACTTGACTTTTAGTATGTGCTTCTTATTTATTATTATTTAATTGTTTGTACCTACAGTTATTTAAGATGAATAAAGTGTTGTTATCCTTATAGTTGCATAAGGTGACATTTTATTCAAGTAGTTAACGTCAAGTCACAATCACATAAAAAGTATTTTAGTGACTTGTCATTTGGTCACTTGGACAGGCCAAGTCACGTTCTAGGAAAACGGTGGATGCATTACCAAAACTATCTTGAGCAATTGACGATGAAAACGATAAAAACTATGTTTTAATTATTTGATCAATAACCATCCACCATGATTACAAGTCCAAATTCGAGAAAAACAAAACTACGAAAAGTAAACAAATCCAATCAACCATTGTTGTATTTCTTATCCACCAAACTTTTTTCTTACACTTTAAATCATCATTATCATCAGGACAAATGATAAATGCGCTGATGTGATAATTAATTATTAATAATATTGCAAAATTACTAATTAAAATAATTATAATAACAAAAAAAAACTGATGACACATTATTAGTACCCACGTATAATATATGTATAGTTAAGAGTACTCAAAAATAGTACTCACTTCGGAGCGCTGTAAAACCTTAGCTATTGACTTAATGAAAAAATGTTGCCTATAAAAGTTGCTCCTTAAAAAACGATCTACAAAAATGGTTTGATATCATTTTTTCGTAAAATGATAAAAAAAAAGTTATATCGAAAAATATAAATTTTTTTTCTCGAATTTCTGAACATTTTCACTTATAACTTTTTTATTTATAATTCTACGACAAAAAGTTACAGCACCAAAGTTATAGAGAATTTAATTTGCAACAAAAAATGTTAACAATTTTTTTTTATCAGATGAATAGTTTAAGAGATATCGTAAATACTGTTTCAACCCCTATTTTCAAGATGGAGGCCGTGGGACAAGGGTGGCGACCCCACAAACTTGATTTTAGCTTAACACTTACCCCCCCTACACATAAAAAAAATGAAATTGCGTTCTCTAAGAAACGCAACCCCAAATGTAACTTTTCAATGGACTACTAGAAAAGTGCGAGGAGCAAGTAGTTCGTAGTTCTTGTGAACAAACAAGAGGCCGTAGACGCGCGTTTGTCAGTTTCCGAGCATACGTTTACTTTACGGCCTATTCCCAGTTGTCGTACAAGTAGGACTACTTGGAAAAATAATACCGTCTTGTTCTACACGTTTGTCTTACATATGTTTGTATTAAATGTTACTATTATATCCTTAATAGTAATTTATACGCGTTAATTTTAATGACGTATGGTTCGTTCAAAATAATTCCATTTAGTTCTTATTTACCCTTTGCGCAGCAGACGTAAATTTATGTGAGTTTCATTCATAAATCTTTTGTTTTAACTATCACGGTATAGTAACGGTTTGAGTTATGTGTGTTTATTTTGACGTTATTGAATGTAACAATTTCGTTCCACATTCTCATACTTTGACGTGTTGTGTGACATCTTTTTTCAACTTTCTCATGGTCTATTTAGTCCACACGAGGGACCATCATTTCTCTCGGTCCCACAAATGTAACATTCAATACGGTCAAAATAACCATACATTGAGAACTAGATGAAATTATTTTCCTAACTAGTGAGTGATACATTAACAAAATTACAATAACTTGTATACTACGAACTAAGTGGGATTACAACCAAATAGTATTAAATACATACACATGTAGTACAACATATAATTACATATTATAATTGAATTATACTTCAAAGGAATTATACATAGAGAACTACGCACACGATGTCTTGGATTAGCTGTCTATACCAAGTTCGTGTGCAACTAGCGACGTTATGATATACCTGCGACATGTCGCGTTTCATGAGCGTGCCGCAGCCTTGCCGTTGCTTGCCGTCATGTGACTTCCCGTGACGACAGTGGCGTGTCCGACCTCTTTGTCAGTAACTACCGCGTATGAGCAAACTTATCTCGTTAAACAAGTCAGTTGAAGCACGGCGTCTCGGCGTGGTGTTGCGGCTACGTGTACCAGTTCACTATAATTGTTATGCTGTAGGTAAATGTTTACACGCCTGATGTGAAGTTGAACTATAATCATCAGTATTGGTGTAGTTAACGCTGACAACGTGTATTGGCCGCTTGTCACTCGGAGCGGCTCGGGTCGAGCGTGACCGGTGTAGAAACGCGATGGTTATTTCGAGAGCCGTAATAATAGCCCGGACCGGAGCTTTGTTTCTTTCTGTCGCTGTGAATCTGTTGCGGCATCGCGCCCGATGCTCTAGCGGCCACAAAAGCCGGCACCACCACACCGCTGCGCTGCTGCTTCCACCGCCCATGCATCAACTCAACTAGTCAGCTTTTTGAACAATTCATCCTCAACTGAACTGACTGAACTAAATTCATACTACCCATCCTTATTCCTTCTTTCCTTCGTGTGGAATGTGGTAAGAATATAACAATGAAGAAGTCGTTTTTTTTGGGAAACCTTTCAGTAATAAATGCTGATTAACGTAGTGTTGTATGGAGACCAGTTAAAATGATTATTGTTGGTTCAATCATAATTGCTATTTGCATATATGTATGTACCTACTTACAAAAATATATACAATTTTATGTCGTTAAGCATTCACGCATGAAAGGCGCAAACTTAAAGGTTACATTTTAGGAACGTTACTTTATTTTTGCGGTGGTGATTTTAAATCCCGCTAGTAGGCGTTTAGCTTTTTGCGTGATGTACGAACGACAACCGGAGTCGAACTGCAGTTGAACCAGGATAGATTGTTGAACGTTGT
Source organism: Selenia dentaria (assembly GCA_917880725.1). NCBI lineage: Eukaryota > Metazoa > Arthropoda > Insecta > Lepidoptera > Geometridae > Selenia > Selenia dentaria. Next base: position 43,962,836 of record OU862876.1, read on the forward strand.
GCAATAGTAGAATTGGCCTTCAGACTTATTCCGCAACCAAATAACTCAACATAAAATAGTAATGTGGAAAAATATAACAAAATGGATTAAGAATTGCCCTTCATAGTATTTATTGGTAAAGACAAGTGAGGTCCTGCTACGAGTATGAATGTAAATCCTCTGTTCATCAACGGAACCCATTGTTAATCGATCGGTAGTTAGGTACATTCGAATGAGCGGATTGCCGTGTACTTAGCTTATAAGTTGTATAAGTTGTAGCGAGATAGTGTTAACGATATGAAATTCGCCCGTGAATGTAGTGAAGCCATACAGCGGCGAGAGCCCGTGGATAGCGGAATAGTCAGTATACAATGTCATGCATGTCTAGCAGCGCCCCGTGTTTTCATCCGTGTGGTGATGGATGATGATGAAAAGTATCCTCTGTCCATCCCCGGAATATGATCTATGTCCTTGCCAAATTTCATTACAATCAGTTCAGTTGGTTAGTCGTGAAAAGATAACAGAGTTAATTTCATCTCCGCCCCGTTTTTGCCCCGCGTGGTGAAGGATGATGTTTAGGATGATGAAAAGTATTTTAAGTCCTTCTCCGGGATATAACCTATGTCTTTGCCAAATTTCATTAAGATCCGTTGAGCTGTTTAGTCGTGAAAAGATAACAAACTTAGTTAATTTCATCTCCGCTCCGCATTTTCTCTGCGTGGTGAAGGATGATGATGATAAATGGTAGATTAGTAGCCAAGGGCTGTAAGGCGAGGGCGCCTATAGTTCGAGGGTGCAATTGATGCTTACACCCGAGCTAACTACTCTGCTTTACATCTCGATTGTGAGGTAAGTAGAAAAAAACCGGCATTACAAAAATAAAATTGATGGCTATTATACTCATACGAAGACAAGGCTGAATAGCGAAGCGACCTCTTTTGTCATTGGGCTGAATTCATGATGTCTATTGCCAGAATGATGATTAGATGTACCTTAGGAAGGATCTAAGATTAGGTCACCTACAAGCCCTATTTGGGGGTAATAAGGACCTACTTACCGAATATGAAAGATGTAAAAGTATTTTAAGACGATTATGCTCCGACAACGGTACGAGTAACATATGCCATGCGGCGACTTAACATATTGTGGTCTCCTCCACACCATTTATAATATATACACTGCGGTACTCCTAATAGTGTATATATATATATATATATATATACACAAGGCAAAATGTGTGTCCACGGCCCTCTCAAACTTATTTCTCGTTAACTTCAATGTGGAATAAAAAACGAGCGGTGCTAAATTGGTCGCACTTCACGTGGGACGTGGCTCCGGAATCGTAGCCGCAAAAAATCCCTGAGCTCTACCGTTACTGAGTTGACGACACTCTTTATCATTATCATTAAGTATATCAGTTTGTGTGTACGTACGTCCAAAAACCTCCCATTTGTAGATTACAGCTTATCTACATGAAGCGACGACGCAGTGACTTTTTATAGTTAAGATTGTTTTCGGCGGAATACTACTTACCTACGTCAATGTGTGACGAGCAAGTATTGTAAGAAATACCATAAGAGCAGGGTTACCTATTGCTAAGGAAATACCTCAGTCTAATACGCTGACAGCACCAAAGATTGAGAAGGTGATAGATATATTTGTGTCTTGCCATGAGCAAAAGGGACAAACAAGATTAAGATACCTACCTAGATAAACAAGATTAGAAAGGCGTGATTCCTAAACGGAACAGAACAGTAGGTTTCACCTTTTTCAGGAAAATGGATCAATAATTTCGAGTGTAAGACAAATAACTATTATATTGTCAGATATATTGCAATTTGTATCTGCAGTGCGAGTACTAGACCCATCTGATGTTAAATGGTAACCTCTGCCTATAACAGATGCATTTCGGCACAAGTGACGAACTGCACTACGCCTGTAACCCTGATACATTAAGTTGTTAAGTCTTATGTCCCTGTAATTTCGCCGGCAACCATACCTTCAAACCAAAACACAGTATTGCGAACATTACTGATCACGGTAGAAAAGGGTATATGGAGGCAGTACTACCCCGCGTTCCCCCGAAACACGTACACAAAGATTTCCAATTTTTTTTTAAATAGATATTATATATAGATATTATATATAGTATATTGTCTTTAATACGGATCTAGCCGATGTATTGCCGGATGTCTTTTACTATTATGTGGACCTAATTATAAAATTTTATTCTACCCATACTTGCAGTGCTAGATGGGTGTATAATGTAAGAAAGATTTTCATGCGTTTTAATGCGTACATAAAGCTGTAGGAGCTGCTTGTATTCATATATTAAGTAGAATTTTCTGCTTCTAATGTAGCTATAGGTACTATACCTAGTCAGAGTCGAGGCCGTTTGATTGATGCTTATTGTGTGACCTAGATCCGATTCGGTTAAGCGTAAAATGTACGTAGTAGATACAATATGAAATTCCTCACATACCTACAATTAAATATAGTTATTTTATTATTATGTATTCGTTATTGACTAACTCTGAAGATGAGGCGAGATCTGATTGGGACGCCAGTTGTGTTGATAGCATGTCACATCTACTTACTAAAGAAGATAAGGCGTATGATGCGACTGAATCAGCGGCAGGTTACGAAAGATAAAAATGTCATATTTCGTTTTAGACATTTTACTATTAACAAGTCAAAATTGCTTTTAACAGGAAATGACATCGTTTGCGCAAGTGCTGGTCAAAGCAGTTTTGGCTGAATAATATTAGTTAGTAAGTAGCGCATTGAACTGACACATATTGGATAGAAATGGTCAAAGAAATTGAAAGCAATGTTTTTTTTGGAAGTGGTTTTGAGAATGAGTATTACTGAAATACTATAAACAGAACAGTTGTAACTACATGTGTTGGCGACTCCTGCGACATTGCAGATGGCCCAACTGCTTCGCCCCTGCGGAACACCTAACTGGCACCAGTGCGAAGACTACAAACTATTATTGCGAGCTGAAAGCGTCCAAAAAAGCAAAACTACGCGGTGGCATACAAAGAATAACAATTTTATTTCAACCACCACTAAAACTTGATAATTCTTATAACTACTGAATGTGAATGTAACAATTGCAGTTAGATATTATAGATCCTGTCTAACAAGTTTGGAAGTCAATCGACGACTTATACGATCGTCAAATTGTCGACAGTATATCGATTATTACGTCCTATCATTTGAAGATTTCTACGAGCATTTCGCTCTTCTACGATCAAAAGAAGGCCGAAGTCTATTTTTTCATTGAATACTAGCTGCGCCCCGCGGTTACACCCGCATGTGATGGATGACGACGATGTTGATGAAAATTATCCTATTGGTTAATTCAGCGTCTCCATGCCAAATTTCATCAAATTGGGTCAGACGTTTGAGCGTAAGAGAATAACAAACTTCCACTTATCTATAAATAAAAACTTTCGCGTTTCTAAATATTAGTAAGATCAAACGCAACTACACAATATCCCCATTCCCGTCGCCTGTCAATAAGCTATATCGAGGGCATTTTCAAAACCGACAAAACAATCGTTAAAATTAAATAGACGATCTCAAACGTAGTTTAACAGTTCCATGCTAAGGTTATCGTTATAATCGTAAAAGCTTATCGAATTTGTCCACCGATCGCTTAATTTTGTTACTTGCAATGATCGACACTAGATCGATATATAGACAGTTTTTTCGAAGTATGACGAATTCAAGACTCAAATTTATCGATCGGTAAGTTCGACACTTGCACGCTCCAAACTAAGACTAGACTGTGTCTTGGAGATCAGTTCCTTACAAATTGATATCAAATCTAGTTGCGTTACAAGTATTGCTTTGAATGTTTGCTATGGATACGAACGACAATTACTTAGTTAATTACTCATGTAATACCATTCGTGCATTAGGAGAATGGGAAGAAGTAGAGTTGTGTTCACACATACAAGTATGTATATACTTAGAATTTGCGTTAGTTACATTGCATAGTTTATTTTAATGACATACGTACATTTTATTTTTATTTTTATATATATCTTTATACATTTTAAGTGGGTAGGTATTTAGGCAACGGTATATTCTATGGTTTTAGTTTTATGTTTTTACTAGTGATTGCCCGCGACTTCGTTCGCGTAGTAGGCTCGGCCTTCGAACTCGCTATAACATCCCATTTTTCTTGGTTTTTCATTCATAAGAACCTTCTCCTGACAATAATTAACACAACAAAAAAAGAATTAGCGAGATTGTTCCATCCGTGCTCAAGTTAAAACGTGACCAGGAGCAATAGGGGTTCATTTTTATATAATTCATGTAACTCAACTGTTTCTACCGCGATGCTAGAGAGAGCTTGTGATTCAATTATTATCAATGAATGACCACTGCCGCTTTCGCTGTGTGCTGCAAAGTTTTCATTTTATTATATTTATTTGGTAATTTTTCTACACACATTACATACTAAAAGTATTGATGTCATAACACTATAATTAGGAAGGTAATTAATAATAAAAGTATGACATACTAACTCATTTAATTTATGCATGATAGGTACGTACGTGTAATTGAAATTATTCTCCTCATATTATTTTCATCGAAAGCTGGATTTGTGAGATTTTGTTTTGTTAAATTTATAAATTCATTGCAATTCTTAAATCATGTGTGTAGCAAATGCAGCAGCTTTACGTAAGTACTAAGTTATGAAGTACTAACTTACTAAGTAATGATTAAATTGTAACGTACTACAGAAGACAGAGAGCACAGGAAAGAAAAAGTACGAAAGTCTTTTGAAGCTGAGGAAGCAACATGGTCGGAAGCAAGTATTTAAACAAAATGAGCGCTGTTTTTGTTTTTCCAGCTCTCATACACATATACGATATTCATCAAATTTGGTTAGACCAGCGCTTCAGTACTGACTCTCGGTGTAACTTATGTACTCAACTTTCGAACAGAGTAAGATTAAGTATTGGTAGATATCATTATAAATAATATGATTCGACAGGTTTGCGGCGATTATCAGCACTGTTTCACAGTCCTTTATTTTCCCTGTTGAGTGATGGCATTAATCACAATGAAGTACTGGTTATTTCCGAAACAAGTTCAGGAAAAATATAACGATAGTCGGTTACAAAGTGAAGTGTTGTGTGTAAAGGATAAGCGAATAATATAACTTAGACTAGACTTTTGCTAGTTCCTTACTGGTTTGCTTCATAACTCAATTGTCGTTCTCACTTTGACCGTATTGAGCTGAGTTACGGTTTCCATTTCATTGACTTTTCAATGTTGGAGGATTTACTCTTGCAGTATCATGTTTTTGAATATTGGCGGCAGAAAAAAGGATGTCTCGCCCTCGTACTTTACCTGAAGGTAATATATATATATATATAACGTACCCTAACGTTCCGGTAAGCACCGAAATCACTCGCGGCGTTCGCACACCCATTCTCTTACAAGCCCACGATCATCGTGAGCGAGCTCGATACATCATCGATGGCGTCACCGAAAACGCTCACGTCGCGACCAAAACGCTCGTGGATATGGTGGGTTCTCGCGGTGGTTGCGAGCTGTAATTTTCAAACACTATAGGATTCTATCGATTTATGACAGCAAATTTGGCGCGCATCTCACGACCGCGTTAGTGTTCCATACGGATTGGGCATTCTATGCATTAGAACTAAAGGGAACGGCAAACCGGGGCGCGACAGTTGTGAGCGTTGACGGCGCTTACCGGACTGTAGCCTTAGTTACTACAAATGTCATAGAGTGACGGCTACAGTGTCACGTTAGGTTCATATAACCACAGTAGAAATATTATACTGTGATATAACACTGTTTGTCTAAAGTACAGCCGTGCGATTCTCTAAGAGCAAACATCGTTGCATCTTTGACGACATCCGTGAAACATATGAAGAGATGACAAGAAACATTGGAAAAGCGACCTTATGTACAAGGGCGATATCTCATAAAGTATTTGACATCGGCGAGCTCGTCGATGAGCTCGTCGATGAATCATTACAGAATCTCACGGCAGTACACTCATACCTTTCACAGGCATCAGGCTACCAAGGGTGTGTTTCAGTCACTGTAGTTTTTAATATTTTCGTTTGTTTTATCCAAGTGGCTGTTTCATACACGCTAAGATTGATCATCACATCTCCCCCTCCATCCTCACCCCTTCTATCTCTTCCTTCCTGAAAGGTCAGCAACGCATCCTCGAGACCTCTGGTATTGCGGATGTCCGTGAGCGGCGGTATCACCATCAGGTGAGCCGCTTGCTCGTTTGCCAACCTATCCCATAAAAAAAACCTTATCACGTCTAAACGGCTGAACAGATCGTAATCAAATTATGCAAGTTTATAGATTAATCCCGGGGAAGCACATATGATATTTTAATTTCACCACCATCATCCATCACCACGCGGATTAAACCGCGGCGTGCTGCTAGTATTGAATAAAAAATGAAAACAATCTTAACATACATTACCAAACGAAAACCACGCGTCCGCTTCTACTGAAAGAACTACTTATGTATACCTTGACTATGTGTTTATCGATTTCATAAACTGAAATGTTATTTAGAGACATACGTACAAAGGCACACCCTTAGACATAACTGCAATAAAAGCTATAACTATAAAACTTGGCAGAGATATCAGAAAGCCAACATAGGTAGGAGACATAGTATTACATGCGGATTCCCCCTCGATGCGCCACCAGGCGGACGGTAGGGGCCCCTGCTATGCCCGCAACGTGATTCAGCCACTTAAAACGAGCCGGCTGTCCTCCAGCCCAGCCCATTAGTAATTCAGCGGCACTGTCCGGCTAGAAGCAGTAATCTACTTACTTACTGTGGATTGAGTTGATAGTGACGGATCAGTTCGCACAACCGACGCTCCTCGCGCTAGCCGAGCCACTCGGCGCGCTCTAACAACGTTAGCTGGCTTGAGACCCGTGGCAGACGCGAAACATTTTATACAGCAAATCTTAAACTAGCTCTTTGAAGGGGCAATTTTACCTAAATTCAGTTTCACTCGGAAAGACTCCTTAATTTATTTTAAGCAGCAACTGCTGCAGCTTCTTAATTTATGATTGAGTAAAGTGAAACTGCGAAGTTTGTGTTAAACATTATCTAGACTCCGTAAAATACTAACACTTCGATATAATAAAATTAAGTTATGTGCAAATAAAACAGCTGTAATAAATCCAATATATAAAAATTACCCCCTATTCTCCTGGTCATATAACTTGAAAACGGATGGAACAATCTCGCTAATTCTTTTTAAGTTGTTTTAATTATTGTCAGAAGGTTCTTATGAAAGAAAAACCAAGAAAAGATGGGAGGATATGGCAAGACCGGAGGCTGAGCCTATTACGCGAACGAAGTGGCGGACAGTCGCTAGTTTATATATATAGAAATGAACCCCTATTTCTCCTGGTCACGCTATAACTTGATTTCATTTTATTGATTCACTTTACCGATTTAATTCATCCTTTTTTAAATGTTTTCTAATACTACGTATACGGTTCTTACCGTCAGAGATGTATATGAGATTAATCTATTTTTGTGATTGTGCGACTTGCACGACTTAATTTTGAAAGTAAGCAGAAAAAAGAAGCCTCCGTGTCTTGCTATTACGACGATGAGAACTTCATTGTTAAAATCTGGAGTCTGTGTATAGTTCCCAAGTAGACTAACCTATTTGTAGATCTGTTGAGATGCTTTTATGATGGTACAATAATGATTATTCAGGACAGCATAAACAGTCTAAGCCTATCCGGTTACGGAGATAATTGACATCGGGAGATGTTATATATCTGAAACTGTTATATCCAATAGTATTCCAGATTACCTTGCCCCGGAGATTGTGCAGAGGTGTTTTAAGACGTTTGACTAAAATTTGTGAATATAATATATATTAATTGCGACACACATACATCTACGCTTTTCCTCCAATACCTTCCTTACATCGCAGTAGCTTCAGGACAAGCAACAGATGCTGATTGGCTTAGCTGATTTTTCATATTCATCGGTCTCCGAATGAACAAAGATGAAACTAGATCTTAGTTTTATTTCGTCAAAATAATGTTAAACGATCTTGTAACTAAGAAACGATTGCTGCCATTGGTCCTTTGGCTTGTCTCTTTCAATGTTTTTCAGTAGTACCTACTTCTAGAAAAGCCTACTTGGCCAAAAGCAATTTTGATTAGAAAGTCAACAAAGAACTTGGTTGGACTGGGCATCATTGGAGAACTTTTCTCAATTTTTACGCCGGTCATATACCATAATGTCCAAAGAAGAAAGTCGTCAATTTGTTCATCATTATATATCTATTAAGCCGAAACATGGACTCAAAAACAACGTTGAGTTAGAAAATAGTTGGAAACCGGCCGGTAAATACGCAATAAAGTCCGTTAAATAGATATAATCTGAAAACAATCAATGTTATGTCAATTAACTTTATGGCTGCGTTGTGAAACGAACAACCTTCTATTAGTAGAAAGCGTTACGGTTTGTTATTACATGTTTATCGAACAAGAAATTTAAAGGATTTAAAGGACAAAAAATATCTTAGTAAATTGTGAGGTTAACTCTTCATAGCCTCCAGCTATTTGCTTTGCTATAGTTCTTCAAACAAAGACTTTTCGATAATACCTAGTTTTCTGTGAAACCAGAGAAACGGAGACAGCAAAGTTTGTTGGCGTTCGCGAAGTTAATAATGAGCGTAGTTCGGGATTCAAAGGGACAAAGAACATATTACTTTGCTCTCGTGTGACACATTTGTTTTTAGTTCAAAGCGAGAACAAACATGTAAAATTGAACGGTTTCTTACAAATAATATGAGGTATAGATCAATTTTGCTTAACTGCTTGACGCTACTGGTTTAAACTATTGAGCTGAATTGTTATTGCTCAGTGTCTGTGTTAGACATTTTTTTATAAGCGCTGTTTACACATAAGCCTTATCAAGAAGATGCAATATACCGGATTCAGCCGGACGCCGCCACGTAATCCACGATTGCTTATACCTGAAACAGGTCGCTGCTTAATCAACAGAAGTAGAGTTGGAACGGCTTTATCCCCCAATATCAATATACTTAGAACTAGATTGTAGGTCTTACTCTGTCAACGGATAACTTTCCCACCTCGGAAATAACGTCCTATTTTAATTTTTAATCTGCGACAGTGTTTGATTTGTGTTGAAGGTACACAAATGGCGTGTTATCTTAGTGCGTAAGGCGCGACATCCATCGCGTTGGCGCATAGGCGCTATCTCACGGTGCGGTTGATAACGAAAGATATTATAATTACTGCGCATAACTGAGGCCTTACTCTAATTCTAAACTTCTGGAATTACATTACCCGTGATATACCATTTTAGTTTATCCGCAAACATCATCTGCATACGACAAACTTGATAACGAAACGTACTTATGTACTAAAGACTAAGGATAAAACTGCAATCTTACTTAGTAAAGATCGAGCACGCTAAGCCCCGCTCTACTCCTACACAAAAGAATAATAAGTACCTACGTTCCTTGTGTTGGCAGAGCGAACCATGGACGCAAGCACTGGAAAACTTTCGTGCAAAATCTTGGATAAATATGACGACAGCAAGTATTCTAAAACGGACGTTTGAACGGAGCATCGTAGCAGTTCATCAAAGGCAAAGTGTTTGTATGTGTTAAAATAATAAAAAAATGAATATCAAAAATAGTCCCAGAGTAAGCGGAGGAAACATCGCTACTTACAACTTCCAGTTCTGAGCCGTAATGATTTCCTAACAGACATTTAGACTTGCTCAACGCAGCCCTTGGCTCTCGACGACTTAGCTAGCGTACGGTTTCCTTTGAGGTACTGTGTGGTCCTTTGGATGGAGCAACGTCGCCGCCATACCGCCGCGTCGTCTCCTGTCTCCTACTAATGGGCATCCGAGACACCGAGACAAGTACTCACGTGTAACAATGGACTATCTGACACCGGATCCTATTCAACACACATAATACTTGGTGCTCACATCACAGATGATGGGTGAATATATCGAATCATATTATGATACCTTAATTAATGGTTTCATTATAATAATGTATGGTATTCGTATATGTACTCTTTGCACTTTATGTTGCTGTTTTTACTTGACTTAGGTAGTGTCCTTCAATCTTGGTAATGCTTTTGCACACATAACAACACACTCGTGAATCCCTGGAATAATCTGCCAAGGTCTAAGCCCCAAATGTCACCAAACATTTGTTCAGTCCTAAGAGGGGACAAGGCTATTGCTATCCACCGGGCACAGTTCCATACTTTGGTATGCTACTAAGTTACCCCTTTTGGTGAAAACTACTGTAATAACGTCCAATGTGAAACTGGAGCCCAGCGGCCTTATTGTCTATCTTTACGGAGAATAGGAATGGACTTCATTTTGACATTTGAACCCCATTAATTTCGGCGAAACGCTGCAAGCCTATTGGCTGGAACCATCAATGGGAATGAGAATGAAGTGACATTTCATTCTCATTCAAGTTAGACAATAAGGCGGCAGGTCCTCACGAATCCGACGTGAGGCTTATGTATCTGGACCTGGGACTGGACAAAAAAGTTTTTCACACTACTTTTGAAAACACAATATCTCGAAAGAGTAGTAATCGTGAATGAAAGTAATACCAAGAAGTCTCCCTTCTCTGTTTCGTCAATTTTATCGTCAAGTCTAGATAATAATAATAATAATGTTTATTTCCAAAGATAAGTTACATTTCCATTAACAGTGTTTATGGTAAGCTTAGCTAAATTAACGTAGTCACATGTGAACGTTGAGACCCAAAATCGTAATGCTTCTCTATACATAATTAAATACCTACAAACAAACATAAATATGTTACTGTAAAATACTGTGTAGAGATAACAGTATAGAATGCATAATGTTCTAATAGCCGAAATAGATTTTGGTCAAGGTTAGCTTGTTTTCGATGTACGTTCACTACGCTAATATGTTTAAAATCTTTTTATATTTTCACGTTATTCCTGGTAGCGCCCGAGCTCGGTACGATGAGAAGGTCCATTCTTATCATTATGTAGAGCAATGTAGAGTCACATAAATATTAAATACTTATATTAAAAGTGCGGTAGGAGAGTCATATGCGGACGGCCATGTGGTATCACACTCGCCGTCTAGGGGAAATGATTAATTATACTCTTAATTGTTGATTGTAACGTAACGCGCCGATCTCGTAGTGTACGCTACCGTCATCGAGGGAGCGCAGCTATTTTTAAATGCTTTTTGCTCTAACGGAGATGAATTTGTAGGTATCTAATTAGCTATTAAAAACTTATTTATTAGGAGATTGGTACATAAATGTAGACAGTAAAGTAGAGTCACTAGCATGCTTAAGCTTCTGATAGAAATGCTCAAAAGGGGATCAGAAATGTTTTTAGAGTAATCAAGAGTAAAATACTCGAAGATTTGCAAACAAAATACAGTTTTGTTTGTGTCGATAACATAATCGATAGAGTTTATTGAGTATAATTATTTTCTAGAGTTCGTTTTGGTAGGTTGCGAAACAATTAAACTCAGATTCAGAAAGTTACTAAGAGGTAGTGCTACAGCTCGTGAAACGGTTAAAAGGTCAGCGCACGCTCAAAGAACACAAGAACCAATCTTTTAACATTCAATATAGATTTTCAACATACATTTTTAATGTATTATCAACAGCGGTAACGGTAGATAAGGAATGAAGGAGCTGACGACGGCGATTGATCGGTACCTAACCAAACCAGCAGACTATTGCTATCTGCCAATAAACGCCGAGATATTCTACACAACAAACTGATAAAATACAAGTAAGTTTAAGGTTCAATATTGTTATTCGGTTATTCGAGTCTTCGAAGATCAGCTACAAAAAATTCGGCAAATTATCTCTTGTAGTTACGCATGTATTATTCTGTAAAGAAAAACAATTATGACGAGCAAGGCTACGAGAGTGCAACCCGCGCTACCTCCGCATCTGCGGTGCGAGCTCTGTAGACCTTCTGTAGACGAGACAGCGATTCAGCGGAAGCGCTATTTCTGCGACTCCATCTAACTAAGTATCACCAAAAATCCATCCGGCTTTTGAACTTAAGGTCACCGTGTATCGATCCGCGGCAGCTGGAGACCGCACCGTGCCACCCATCTCGCTTTATCCGCATCGTCATCGGCGCTCGGTCCCCACATCCCCACGCACGCTACCCGTCACCCGACTCGCCGAAACCCCCATTTTTATAAGGCGCATAGTATACCTACGTAGCATGTGTTACCTAGGTACTACAATACGCCAATCAGTGTCCGCAATGATATTTTTTTAAACAGAAAATCTTTTCGATGTACCGACACAGATTCGAAAACCTCTCAGGAAACGACCACTCAGGGAATTCGGGAGTAGGTCGATCGAAACCTCCGCGGAAGTTTCACTGCGGCAAAGTCGAGTCGAGCGGAGCAGTCAGCTGAGCGCGCTGACCCAGTGGCCGAGTGGTCGAGTGCGGCGCAGCTCGCTGTGGTGCGGCCGAGCGCGTGATCTCGCTAACAGCCAGGGTTAACGTTGAGGGTACTTACCGTTTCCGTTTATGAGGGGGTAGTCGTCGTCGTGCCGGCCGATGTACGTCTTCAGCGGGGTGTCCGTGAGGGAGGGTGACGACCTGTCCCTGTCGCTCATAATAGTCACTTAGAACACAGTCCGGATTCGACAACAACACTGGGTCGGACGCGCCGGCCCGCACTCCGCACACACACTCGTCACGAACCACGACCGACCTCCGGCCCGCGGCTCGCGCGGCGATTAAATAACTGAATAGATAGAGTCGGCTCTCGGCGCACGCTGGCCTGCCACCACCCGCTCCGATTGCTGCGAATCAATCGACAGCCCGCGGCGCCGCCTGCCGTCGCTCTCTCGGCTCGGCGTAACTGCTCACCGCGATGCGCCTGCCCTCTGCACCTCGCCGGTCACATTTTTTCACCTGAACCCGCAAACGCGCATAGATGGCGCTTTTGTTAATTCTTACACTCGAAATAATAGAGCAAAGTATAGAGTTTCAGTGTTTGTTTTTAGAAACGATATAAGAATAATCAATCGGTGTTTTAAAATAATCAATTGGATAAGAAACTTCGTTACCAACATTAGCAACAAACTATTATAATTATTTTAACTAGTACCTAAGAGACTGTTTAAATTCCATTAGCGTCACCCGAAATGGAAATTATAAAAAAGGATTCGAATAAGAATTTTTCTATATAACATAAAGTCCTATTGGGAAACTAAATCTTTTGTGTAAGGAATAGGTTCTTATAAATTGAGGGCATCAACAACGTAATTGTTTCAGTTTTTTGGTCACTATTTCTTCAGAGACCTATTCCCTCGAATTCTTAGGTCTACACACATACACCGATGGCGGAGGTGTGCCGGAAACGGTTTTTCTGTATTGTTCTAATTAGTATGTAAGACTGCGCACACAATTCGGAGCGGTGTGAAGTACATACCTGGGTAATTGTGTGTGCAGTCTTTCATACTCTCCTAATATATTACCTCCGGTGTCTGTGTGTTTTCAGCTCTAAGCCCTTGAATCCATTCAGTCATTCCCCGCTGCACTTGTATCTGGGGGCACGGCAGTGCCCCCGCCAAGTCGAGCAATACGGGCGGCACGGGGCCGTACCATCCTTTTCTCGAAGCAGTTCATGCCATTTTCAACCCCCTATAACTTCGTCGTGGAAAAAACTAGAGGCCTGATCTTTTTGTGACCAGGTTGGCATTGTATAAACACGGTATATTTCAAAGTTCATTCAATTTTAACCAGTAGTTTAAGAATTATAACTAGTCAATGGTGCCGATTATGTAAGCATTCTCTTAACTAAAAATCTTTAAATTATGGCAGTACTTATTTTGTAAATGCTAAAATCCAAATTAGTATAACACTTTCGAATGACAGCGCTAAAATTAGACATTTCTCTTCAATTGTGGGCATAATAAATAAAATAAAATAAAATTCATTTATTTCGGGCAACTAGAACCATATCAGGCAATTACATTTTTAAGACAAACATTTCACATTACATAAAAATAATAAAGCAATTCATTTCCTACTAAAAGTCAAAATTCACAATTAAAATAACATGAAATTCAAAATTATAATTTTTTTTTTTGTACAATTTCAATATTTAAGACACATACAAAACACATATACATAAATTAATAGCGCCTGACAAACGGCACCACCTGAACATGTCTGTTGCAGCAATGGGGCAGTCCAGCCTGTCGGCAATCATCGCCAGGATTGCGTTGGAGCTGGACCGTACTCTGCGCACCAAGGAGATGCTCCGCCTGCGCATAGTCGTGTAAAAGCAGGCGGTGCGGGCCTCAAATAATGTTAGACAGTGTAGTTGTCACGTAACTTGGTGCTCGCTAAACTAACCTAAAATAACCCAATATTGAATAGAATAGTTCTATTTTTAGAAGTGTCATTCTAAGTGTTAAATGATTTTGGATTTTATTGTAAACAGATTAAGGACCACTATAATACATTTTTAGTTTGGTAGTTTAGTTTAGTTTATTTGAACAAGTGAATCGCTACCAATGTTTCTTAATTTTGTCACTCACTGACTGACTGAGCGATCATCAAACCTCTAAGGCACCTAGCAGACTAATGGAGGATCCCAATAATCTATCTATCCACGGTTTTCCTTACTACCGATAGAAATTTGACATAACTTCCATACAAATAGTGTCAAATATCTAACTCTAGTAAGGTAAACCGGCGATAGATAAATTATTGGGACCGGCCGATAGAAGCTTCAAATTTAAAATACAATTAGTATTCATAGATTTATACACATCAAGGAAAAACTTAAGTATTTTACAATTTCGGTCCAGTTTTCTAGACACATCAGCTGCATAAATAACTTTGTAATCCCATATAAATATATAGGATTACAAAGATACATTTGCAGTGACTGAACTTTCGAGACTTACAAGTCTGGGCGGCTTAGGGCGCTTAAGATTCGCAAGTTGGTAGCCGGCTACACGTCGCAGCCGCAGACGACGTGTCGTCGCTTCATGTCGCCGTGACACGTCATCGCTTCATGTCGCTGCAGTCATGATTTCGAACCCGACTGCAGAAAGCAACTGCAGATGGCATCAACCATTTGAAAAGCGATACGAAAGGTTTTGTTTAAAAGCTTTACAGTTGTTTTACTACGTAGATTGGTACTCGCGAGTGGCACTATTGATGTGCGGTCGGGCGACAGTCTGATCTGCCGCTAAACGACGTGACGTTAGCTTCGTGTCGCTAACTACGAATGGCGTTTCATAGAAATACATAGAAACCAGTAGTGTCGCTGCGACACGTCGTTTGCCGCGGCTTCATGAAGCCGCCTTCCAACTTGCACCTTAAACACACGAGCGGCATGTTGCCAACGGCAGAGGTAACTGCTGCCGCCGACCTATAGCGACACTTGCAGTTGTGGCGTGCTAACGATGGCCGCCGCTGATCTTCAAAGTTCGATAGTTGACAGCTGCCGCCGAAGCGTAAACAATGCCGTCAACGTAAAAAGTTGTAAGATCCATGTTAAACCAAGTCAGTTAATTTATTCATTCACATCGTGTTTTCATGCGGTTACCAAGTCAATATATTATATTTTGCAAAACCATAAAAGATTTTTAACATTGATATGGTCACTGTAAGATGTTAGGTTAGCTAATTACATAATAACTTAAGACAGAAGGTCCCTTAAGTAGGGACTGAAGAAATTAACTGACTTTGTATTACATGGATCTTACAACATTTTACGGTAGAAGAACTGAGTTCCGAGACTTGTTTTTTTTACTAATTTGTTTTTGAAGGCATTTATTATACCCAATCATCTGTCCCATATCAATCATGCACATAATCGGTGGAATCATCCACGTTCAAAGTTCTTCAGTAATCAGCAGCACCTATATGCAACTGCCTTGCAGACGCTTGCGGCGCTCACTCTCCTTGAAGATGTGCATCTGTTATGCTCGAAGCCCGGATCAACGTATTCGATTCTTGAAGGGATTGCTTTGCTAGTTCATAATAATAAGTGTCAGGGACAAGAACATTTCAATACAATCTGTGCTAAGTACTAAACGGTAATGTAGCATGTGACTTTGTCTTGGGTTCGAAATTAAAACGTCAATAACTTTAAATTTATAGATCTGGATCCCAGTGCAACCGTCATAGACGTGCTGCTTACCGTCAGGCGAAAGGCTTGACCGTCGTTATATCTAACTAGTGCCACTAGAAATACCACTATACCTAGATTGTCTAGTGTATTTTATATTTTAATACCAGCGGTTCCATCATTATCAGAAACTTAAAAACGGTAAGTGCAGACAGAGTCTAAACAGTGGGCCTAGCATGAAAGTTTGGATAAGTGTGACGTTGCCGTATGCAGTACAAACTATTATTTATCTAGTACAACTGTGGCACGGATAACTCATTATATTACTTAGGCAAATATTAGGCGAACTAATACCGTCTCTCGGAATGAGTCTTGAAATACAATACAATACCTACCCTCAGAGGGTGGGAGGTATTTCTAACGGATAGGTTTCGGTATAACGATAGCAGACAATATAAATATCAATGTATATTCTTATGAATGAGTTTATTATAACTAAAAACCCGGCGTATTTCGAGAAAGTGCAGGTGCTCGGATGGGCACCGTTAGCTAAATACACGAATTGTTGCCATTGCGCGGCTAGAGCGGCGTCCACGGAAGCCGGTGGTAAGGTGGGCCGCCGCGAGGAAGGTGGCGTGGGTAGGTTGGGAGGCCCGGGCGGGCCGGGCGGCCCATCCAGGGCAGGCGGCGCGGGCGCTTCCTTTCGGCGACGGTGCGCGCCCAGAGCCGCGTGAAGCTCTCGTTCCGCCAGCGTCTCCGCACCTGCATGCACGACCTCCCCATCAGATACTAATACACAAATAATGTCCATTCCATACACTCAATACCTCTATACTACTCGTATCCCTTAAGTAGCTCCCTTTGGAACGTGAGGCACACGCCCATTAGTACGAGTAGATAACAAGGAACTTACTACAAACGTTACTTCTCATCTAAAAAACATTAACCACGGCCAGCGATTTTAATAGTCCGAACTCCTTTCTACACAGCAAGATGTGCTACCTAGTGAACCATACATGTCGCAATTCCTCCAGAATAGTAGTATGGTTTCGAAGAAAACGATTGTATAATTGGCCAAATATGGCTACTGGTGAGTCTACGGGTAAAAAAAACGGTCTATAGGTGTACGTCAAAACCATGGTGTTGTTAGTTTGATATTTTACAAGGAACCCTCAAATGTTTATTTCTATACCAAAAGCATTAAGTATCAAATGTGTCAAATGTAACATGAGTGAAAAAACATGTTCGTGGCAGATGTGCAAGACGTATCGGAGCTACATGCCTGTAGAATATGCGATCCCAGCCTATTAAAAAACAATATACCAAGAAATCGTGTGGATGCGATAATATCACACCATGAATGACACAAAATTAAATAAATAACTTAATTACTGAAGCTATAAATTGCCTTGAACACATATCCTGTAACGTTAGATGCATTTTATTTTTAACCACTGGTTTATTTTGCATTTTCTTGAAGCTTCCGTTTTGCTTTAAAAAGCATCAACTTTCATTTTTAGGATACTACAGCTATGACCTTCTTGAAAGGTACCACAACAGCGCGATGCCAGATATGCTGCCTCAAGTAGTATTGTGCAGGCGGTGCTGTGTTCCCTGATTACTGGTTTGCAAAGCAGTAAGTAACTGACTGTACTGACTAAGCTAGATAAAAATGCCAATGTCTTGAACTGAATAGAAACTGTGGCTTACCTTTCAACAACTTGCCTGCATTCTAGAAACATGCAATGCACGGCAAATCACGCGAATCACAGTCACAGTTTCTATTAAATTCGAGATATTCTCTCTCTCTCTCTTTCTTATCTTTCACCCTAGACATTGGCACTTCTATCTTAGTCAGTACAGTCAGTCACTTCACAGTCAGTGCCTTGCAAATACAGTTTAAGTCGATAGAAGTAAGTGTTCAGTTATGCCCATCGATTCCCAATAATTTGATCGAAACTCGTCCCATCTGCAACTGCGCCCATTGGCTGAACATCTCGCTAACTCTCAATAGTTCGTTTAAAATTTAAAGTGTATCCTATAAATATGTATTATAAACGCGAAAGTTTGTGCACGTATCACGCTCAAACGGCGGGGCCAATTTTGACAAAATTTGGTATGGAGGTCGATGAGGCGCTAGATTAACACATATGATACTTTTCATCATCATCTTCCATCACCACTCGGATGTAAAAGTGTAATATTCTTGCGCGCAGCCTAGTTCAAAGTTATACAAAACCCTTTAAAAGAATATATTATCGAATGAACTTGTCGACAAACTATGTGTACATCGTGAAACAGACCCATACTATTGTGTAGATCATTGGAAATTTTCTGTTCTAGGAAAATATAAATCAATCCTAATTGTATGATTGCAGTGACGCGACGCTACGCCACTCCAAACGGTTGCTATCACCTGTCAAGTTCCCACATACAAGCACCGCGCGAAACCGCACTATAGTCGCCGCCCGTTTGCCTGACTACTGCCGGCAATTACACCACTTACCTCAGGTTGTTGGCTATGGCACAGCTTACTAGACAAACACTTTGTAAATAATAAACTTTTCAATTGCCGGTGCCTTTCCAATAGACTTCATATACTACCTATAAGTAACTGATAGAGGTCAAATGAAGTGACAACAACCATAATTCAGTACATACAAGAAAATGTAATTTTAAATACAAAACAAAATTGATAAGCTACTATTTAAATTAATACAAAATAAATTAAAATAATTTAAATGAGCATTTGGACCAAATAACACTAGCACGTCTTAGCACCACCAACGCGTATTTAAATATGACAGAATAAGTGGACATAATACGTAGATGGAGGGATGTGAGAGAGAAAGACCAGGCGCATTGTTCTCCAGCATAGAAACGTCGATGTAGTCGCACACGGTGTCGTCCCAATTATCCGTGAGCTCGTGGATGCTCTTGGCTCCAGCTACCAGCTTCTGGCGCATGAGCCGCTTCACCTTGTCCAGCGTCTCAGGGGAGTCACCCGCCACCTCGCGCGCTCGCATCCACGGGTCTGCGCTCGTGGGCGGCTCTACCATCACCACTGTGGGTAGCCGGCTCGTCACCTTTAACAATACCGGCGGCTTCTTCGTACCCGTGTCTTTCACTCTCTCCTTCAAGTTTGCTTTTCTAAGAATCGACAGTCGCGACTTCTCCGCTAATGACAAGTCGGTGGCATTATGAGACGCGACTGTGGTAGTGGTGGCGGTGGTGGTTGTTGACTGGGTGGTGATGACACGGGTAGCAGTGATGGTTGGCGCAGAGGACACAGGGCTGATGTTAGTCGTAGCGGTGAAGTCTGGTAGGATGGGCTCGGCACCGGCGCCGGCTCGCCGCGCTGGCCAGAGCGCTCGAACCAGCTCTTCCGGCGAGGTGCGCGCTGGAGGCCGCCTCCGCGTCGCTGAGCACACATAACACTTCCGTTAATTCTCCATCTTCGTAGTTATTTTGGTGGTGGATGACAACATAGAATTTTTACTTCAACTTTATCGTTTTAGGGCTCTGTACCTCAAAATGAAAAATGAACCCTTGTATGATCACTTTGTTGTCCTTCTGTCTGTCTGTCTTTTCGTCAAGGCCCTTTTGCTCAGGAACGCGTAAAGGTATCAAGTTCATATCAAATACTCGCATCTACGATCTCTTTCAAATGTAAAATAATCAAACTTGTAAGTCAACACTTTATCTAGTTTTATTACCAAAAAATAAAATTTACTAATACCAACAAGTTTGTTATTTGCAGTTGTTGCAATAACCATGTCTAGGGATCAAACGGCAAAGTTTAGTATGTCTTTTAGTTAGAATAATAATGTTAGATACGAGTACTTTCTTAATGTACAGAACCCTCAGTGCGCAAGTCCAACTCGCACTGAACCGATTTTTTTTAATTTGTAATGATTATGCAACAATACCGATACAATACTTAATCGTAAAAATGGGTCAGGCTTCGAGAAACCGCCATATTTTTTTATAATTTTGCCGACGCTTTTAGCATAGATCAGGAAGCGTACCATACCATAGTCTTGTTAATAATACATCATTATCTTAAATGTTCATCTCATACCGTACTATGACATTTATCGAATATATAAGCGGCTACGGCGCATGCTATAAATAGTCACCGTCGGGAATATCTAACTAACAACGTCTGGGTACCTAGTACCTAAGTATATTCAGTTTAAATAGCTCACTCGTCCCGTATATTTTCCAAGTTGCAGTTTCGCGGAACTAAATAAACTTATTGTTATAATTATTCTGAAGGTTTAACGCACGCTGTAGGTTTGAGTATCTCAACTCATTTCGTTTTCTTGCGGCTTCAAATCAATTAGGGGAACAAAACTTGCACGAAGAAATAAACTTTATAATTAACTGGCCACAAAATAATGTAAAGGCGTTGTCGAAAAAAATGCTAAACAAAAGAGCATCAGACTTTTTTTAGTAGTTCTCAGTAAAGTGGCCAAGAGCCTATAAACGTTACTCAATGAAGCGACTGAGTTTTGGCCATAATGCCAGATCTGACTGAATTGCATGTCTCCCGATATGTTATTTTGCTTGAAGAGGACTGAACTATGCGTTATGTAGGAAATTATCTAGGAGTAGTCCTTTCTGCTATCTACAGTCATTGGAATGGATACCATGAGACGGGAGAATATTAACAATACACTAATGACGGCCACTGGTGTAGAAATTTCCGAACAGACGGTAAGAAATAGGTCGATGAAAGCCACTTTGAGATCACGCCGACCAGTTCGGGCTGTGCGCCCTACTATTCAACATAGACAAGCTCGCCGGCAGTTCTCGCAAAATCACACTAATTGGCAACTTCGACATTGGTGGCCAGTGCTTTTTACTGACGAATCACGATACCATCTAAAATGTTGCGTTTGTCGTCTCCGCGTTTACAGACGCCCAGGCAAACGATACAGTGCAGCAGCGGCACATTTGAAACCAAGATTCGCAACAATTATACATAAGACTAATATTACTTCTTTCGAAATTGCTTCGATAAAATAATGTGAAAATGATCTAATATAAGTCCATGTCACAATGAATAGAGTTTTGACAGCTCTATAATAGGGACGTAAGTACCATATGAAAAAAATACATATCCGGCAACACAGTTTATTATAGCGAAAATGAAAATTTGGGATGTAAAGACAACTCTACTATTCATTCTAAGAATGAAATTATAAAACAAAACCAGCACGAGATTCACTGTATAGGGGACAATAAACAAACAATTTTATCTTGAAACATTGGTTTCAATCAAACAAAAAGTCAATACCTATCTTTGTCCAATCCTATCTTGGTAAAAAACAAAATGACGTTATGACGCTTAACATGGAAAATCAAGGAATCAAGTTTGATTCAAAATTCAAAATTCAAAATTCAAAAATTATTTATTCAGTTTAGGCATCATAGACACTCTTATGAACGTCAAAAAATTTTAAATGATTCTACCGCTGTCTTCGGAAAAGAACCACCGCCGAGAAGAAGCAGCAAGAAACTCGTGGGCCATTATTTTTTCAAGTCTTTGTACATTGAGGTTACATATGAGTAGTATTAAAATAACAAATTTATTCAATAGTTGGCTATTAGGCAGAAGTGGAAAGCTTCCAGGCATCTTTGTCTTCTAAGTAGTGACTCAATTTATAATAGGCTTTTTTCATTAGTATATTTTTGACACGTAACTTGAATTTCCCTTCAGTGAGCTCAGTAATGTCTTTCGGGATTTTATTATAGAAACGTACACAATTGCCTAAGAAGGACTTATTTTTAGTTTTCGTGAGTCTAAATTTAGATACAGCTATCCTATCCTTATTTCTAGTATTAATATTATGCATATCACTATTTATTCTAAACTTCTTTATATTTTTACGAACGTACATTATATTTTCTAGGATATACAAAGATGGAAGAGTTAATATATTAATTTCTTTGAACATTTGTCTTAAGGATTCGCGGGGACCCATTTCGTAGATGGCTCGAACTGCCCGCTTTTGCAATATAAAAACTGTCTCTATGTCCGCCGCTGACCCCCACAGCAGGATACCATATGACATTATGCTGTGGAAGTAAGCAAAGTAGACCAGTCGAGCAGTAGCTATATCTGTCAATTGCCTAATTTTATGAACCGCATATGCAGCTGAGCTCAGTCTTCCAGATAGTGCATCAATATGAGGACCCCATTGTAATTTAGAGTCTATGCTAATACCTAGAAAGACTATTGCCTTGTCAATTTTCAATTTATTTCCGTCGAGTAATACGTTTGGCTCTATATGTCTTACATTAGGCATGGAAAATTTTAAACATTTCGTTTTCTTTGCGTTGAGAAGCAGGTTGTTTGCGACGAACCAATTTGAAACAATAGATAACGCGTTGTTGACTTGAACTAGTTCTCTATCTTTCCTATCTACTTTAAAAATCAGAGAAGTATCATCCGCAAAAAGAACTATGTCAGCAAGGCCCTCAACCATATGTGGTAAGTCATTGATATATGCTAAGAATAAGAACGGACCCAAGATCGACCCCTGTGGAACCCCCATTCTAACCAAAGATCCAGAAGATGTCACGCCATTAATGCCAACTTTTTGCTGCCTATCAGATAAGTATGATTCTACAAGATTCAGAGCAGCTCCACGAATTCCATAGTGGTGTAGCTTATAAATTAGAGTGCGGTGCTCTACACAGTCGAAAGCTTTGGAGAGATCACAAAATACGCCAATGGCATCCTGTGAGCTCTCCCAAGCCTCCAGCACATGCTTGACTAACTGGACTCCTGCATCTGTTGTTGATCTGCTTTTCGTGAAACCGAACTGATTTTCGTGTAAAATCCTATGTTCATTAAAATGAGACAAGAGTTGTTGAAGCATTATCTTTTCGAATATTTTGCTCAAAGCCGGAAGCACAGAGACCGGTCTATAATTTGAGGGGTCGGCCTTACTACCTGATTTGAAAATAGGGGTGATTTTACTCATTTTCATTAGGTCAGGAAATGTACCTCTATCAATACATAAATTAAATATGATCATCAAATGTGGCGCTATAACTTCTATTATTGACTCTAGCATTTTTACGGATAATCCCCGGATTTATAAACTACTTGAATTAAGTGTAACAAACCAGAGATTTTCCCTGCGCAGCAAAGTTGTTCATCATAACATCATCATAATTAGCCCATTATGTTCCCACTGCTGGGACTCAAGACTTCCTCTCAGAGAGAGTTGGGCCATAATACACCACACGGGTGGATAGGCCAGTGGCCAACCAATATCGAAGTTTTCAGGCCGCCCGAAGCCCTTCGACATAGCCTAACTACTGTTGTCCTAAGACAAACCACCGGGAACGACGGCTTTACGTGCCCTCCGAAGCATGGAAGCGCTCAGTTGAATAATGCCACTAGCGGTCACCCATCCAAGTCCTGACCGCAGCAAGCGTTGTTTAACGTGTTGATCGGTTACGATCGCCAAGTCGAGCTCCGCTACGAGCGCTTCGCAAAGTAGGTGTTCCGAAGAATTCGAAAACTTAGCCGATTTCGCGCCTGCGATCTATCAAGTAGTTATATTCCATACTTGGGTAGGATACAAACACTCAATAATGAAACCTATTAATTTTTGCCTTTTTTAGAAAAAAATACTTATGCAATATTATTCCGATTAATTAAATCACAGATTCCATCATTATACCTCAGAAGATTACTTTGGAGTTTGAGAAAGCAACAACGCAAGGAATCAGAGAGGTCTTTTCATTGATCAAAATAAAGTTTTGCTACTTCCATTACAACAGTGCAGTACTCCGATAGGCGAAAAACTTGAACTTAAAATCCAGCATCAAAAAGAGACACGTAGGTAGCTCGCTGTGCGGGTTTACCACGCACACCTGTACACTTTATAAATAAAGTATATAAATAGGCTATAAATAAAAACCTACTAGTTATGAGAAAAAAAAATGACCCCGAGTTTCTTGCCGCTTCTTCTCCGTAGGCTCTATATATTTTGGAACGCGGCGGTAGTCTTTAAAGTACATTATAATGAACAATTGACGTTCATCATTGGCGTCTTTGATGCCTAAATTGAATAAATGATTTTGATTTTGATTTTGATTTTGATTTTGATTTTGATTTTGATTTTGATTTTGATTTTGATTTTGACTTTGACTTTGACTTTGCCCTGATGGCATAGAAGTACATAGTAACAAATATTTGAATGTCCGAAGCGGCAGTGACAGTCCAGGAATATGACAAACTTGGATGTGGCTCTTTGATTTTTGGGGCGGAGCTAGTTTCGACGAGCGCACAGATTTCGTCGTTATTCCCGGGCGATTGTATGCTCAAGCTTTAATTGAAAACGTGCTCGAAGCTCATGTTTTGCCCGCTCCGTGTATCAGTATAGGCGCAGATTTTCTTGTAGTGCAAGATAATACCTGGTCACATACTGCAGCCATCACATCAGATTACTTACGGCATCATGAAATCCTTGTAATGCATTGGCCTTCCATGAGCTCTGACTGAATTACACCTCAAACACTGCAGCAGCTCACTGAAGCACGATTAGTGTTTCGCTTCGAAAATAAGTAACAAAAAACCATAGATAGATAGATAACTCTTTATCGTACATAAAAACGTGGATAAATTTAATATATAATTATTAATACTGTAGTACAATGGGTGGTCTTATCGCTTATAAGCGATCTCTTCCAGACAACCTTTGGATGGAGAGAACTTATGATACCCGAATAGACGGCAGTGTATTTGAAATCAACGTCAAAATATATATATATATATATATATATATATATATATATATATATATATATATATATATATATATATATATATATATATATTATAAGAAACGTAATATTATATATTTTTTAAACGCAAGCGACTAACAAGAATAAATTGAATCAGCTTGAGAGGTAAAGCCTCTTTACTTGGTCTTTAAAGGCAGGAAGTGTCTCCGCGCGTCTATTTGAGCTACTCGTAGAATGTGGAGGCACCTTAAGAGAGAGATTTTCTGATGACCTAAGTGTGTGTGTACCCGAAGAGTTAAAAAAGGAAAAGCGTTCTTTAAGGTAGTGCGGGGATGAAGGATTGAATAAAATAGTGTACAAAAGAGAAATAATATGAATATTCCAACGAAGACGTATGGGAAGCCACCTGGGCTTAGTACGAATACTACATAGCATACAACAACAATCAATCCGGAACCCCATAGGCGACTTGAATATGTATGAACTAATATTCAGCAGTACAGTGGGTAACGGCAATGTATGCATGCCATTACCACTAAATTCCCCAAACAATAAAAATTTTTACAAAAAATAAATATTCCCTTCTGTATTTTTCCTCTATCAGAAAGACGTTGGGCGCATACGCTTTTAATATCTGAAGTGCTCGAGTATTTCTTTGTAGCCTTTTTTACATATTTTATAAATATAAAATTAAAAAAGGGCCACCGAATGTGGTCGAAACTATAGTCGGACCTATCCGATAAATATTACGTGAGTTAACCAGTATTTTTAATTAATAATGAGTGAAAACCACGTTAGTTTTTCGTATAACAAAAATATAAAATAGTTATTTTATTAAATAAAACATATTCGAATTATTCAATACGGTTCAAATCCAACGCGAACTCTTCTACGAGTTCCAAGCCAACCGCATGATTTTGCCAACTTCGTTCGTGCTGAATATATGTCGGTCATTTTCATTGTATGTCTTTACAATGTTATAAAGACGCGTTCGTAGTGGAGCGCAACTAGTCGTTTGAAAACGTAATGTTGGTAAGTGACATTTTTCAGACCTAGTTGCTAGTCCACGTTTGGGGCA
Organism: Selenia dentaria; assembly: GCA_917880725.1. Lineage (NCBI taxonomy): Eukaryota > Metazoa > Arthropoda > Insecta > Lepidoptera > Geometridae > Selenia > Selenia dentaria. Next base: position 43,988,839 of record OU862876.1, read on the forward strand.
TTCGAGCAGCTGGAAACTCAGCGAATACAACTGGCCACTAGCCTATCCGCCAACCCGCCCTGGGCTCGTGGTGGATTATGGGCTATGGCCATATTCCATTATATCTAAGAGGCCTATACCATTATATCTAAGAAGAAGGCCCGTGCCCGGCCCAACACTGTGTAATATTAATGATTATCAGTACTACGTCTATTGTCACTCTCCAGTAAGTGTGTCGAGATCTGTTTTTGATAAACTACTGTTAGAAATGTTTCGCATTGTAACTTTAGTGACGAACATTTGGGAGACATGTTTTGCCATATACCTATTATTATTAAAATACTTGAAATACTTTGATGACTATAACCACCTAGAAGATATAATGTCAGAAGCTTCCAAACATTATGGAGACTTAGACTAGAGAAGATGAGAAGGTATATAAATATATAAATATTACAGAATCTCGAGACGGCGACTATTGTGCGGTACCGAGCAGAACTTATGCACTAACATTAAATGTAACTGTTTACTGTGATTCTCCTGGTGTCACTTGATACTATACAAATAACGAGTCACAATCAAATATAACTTACTGGTAGTCCGACGAGGCAAAGGAGAAATTTCACTTTTCACATTAAAATTTCTCATACTATAGTCGGTGTAATCTTGATAATTCATGTGATTAAGTGTTCCTCTCAGTTTGGTTGAATTTCCTCTGGCAATTTCAGGTTCCGACTGAATGGGTCGGACTCTGACATCAAGTTCGTCATTCTCGACACCACTAGAATAGTCCAAGTCATTCGTTTTATCATTATTGCGTCGGTTCGTATCTAATTGTTCGTTGTTATTTATAATTTGTTCCCTGAGTACGTCTTGTTGTAATAATGGCGGCGGAGCAAACAATCTATCCCTCGCTTTTCTTCGAATGATTCTGACAGTTGTTTCTCTTGAAAAGCTACGATCATCTCGTTCAAAATTATCGTTATCGTCCGTATAGTCAATACTATCTAAATAGTTTGCAGCTTCATCATCGTGCTTCGTGCGGCTGAAGCGAGAGGTACGACGGCGTGGAGGTGGCTTCTCATCTCGCCGCGCCCTTTCCCGTCTGCCACGAGGTCTGTGCCTGGAGCGACGGCGGTTCGATATCAGACCCATATCGGGCTCAGGATCCAAAGTCTGCAGTTCAACGTCTTCTTTTGCGTCTGTTTGCACCAACCTCATCTGATTTCTTGGTGGTTTTCGCCAACGCTCCACGTCGTCAACATACTTATGTGGCTTCTCAGTCTCACCTAAAAAAAGGGTGGGTTATTTAGTAATACGGTATTGCATAGGATTCTTGCTCGTTAGAATTATGATTGGATGGAGGTAGGGTACTTTGCGGGTCCTCCTCGTACTTGTAGTCGAGCGGTGCGGGCGCGTCGGGAGAGTGGCCGCGGTACTCCTCGGCTGGCGCCGCGTGCTCGTAGTCCGGTGCTCCACCGTACTGCGGCATGGCGCCCCCGCCGTACTCCTCACTGCGCACGGCACACCACGCCAACGCTACCAGCAGCACGCGCGCCATCCCTCCCACCCCCAACCTGCATTCGCCCCAACCCCTGCACCGAGCACACCCTATCAGTGCTATAATGAAGTTGTTCTACACTGACTGGTATTTACTAATTCAGTAACTTCACGCATATTTTTTATTGCTAAAAACCAATAAAAAACTAAGAATTTGACATCATATGGCGACTGTTGATCGATGAAGCGGTGTTTAAATCAAAACTTTTTTCTTGGTTAAAATTCTCTTTGGATTTTGATGACTTAAAACAGTTTTTTTTTACCCTCATAAAGTCTTCACACAGGTTTTGTTGAATCCCACATTAAGAAGAAAATATATACTTTTTCTATGACTATAGATAAATAGTTTCTATGCCTGATCACAGCTCGCATAGGTATTTTCATAGACTAAAATATATACTAGTACTTCATCAGTCGAACGACCCAGACACAATAGAAATTTCATTGTTATATTGACAATCGACTGGTGAGGGGTATAGGAAAGTTATTTCTAATCAAACAAAATCAAATTAATTCAAACGCTCATATTAGAAGTTTTATATTAATAACTAGGGCGGTGCAGCGGTTTTACCCACCCCATATTTTAAAAGTAATTCTCATCTACACATTTTTAACTTTTTCAGTTTTATTATAGGTAGTACTAGCTGTGCCCTGCGGTTACACCTGCATAATGATAGATGATGATGATGAAAAGTATCCGTTATAGTGTATAAGTAAGTATACGTTAATTGGATAATGTATTATAGTATGTCAATTAAGTATTCCTGTATTGTATATGTTTTGTCAATCAGTAGCTTTTTCCTGAGTTTTTGGTCAGTATTTTATATGCGTTATGATGATTATATACTAGCCGTGCTCCTCGGTTTCACCCGCGTGGTGATAGATTATTATGATGATGAAAACAATTATATGAGCTTCCCGGGATATAATCTATTACTATGAATACAGCCATTCAGCTACACAGAACAAACACACAGAGAGACAGAATTTATATAAAAATCTATAATAAAAGCAGCTTAAGTAGCCTTATAACATCAGCTATCTGCCAGTGAAAATCCAGTTATAATCGGTACAGCCGTTTCAGAGATTAACTGGAACATACAGACAGGCAGACAGACAAAAAATATTAAAAATATATATTAAGTTTAATGTAAGAAAAAAAAATATCTGTCACAGATTGGTGCTTGCTAAAATTTCAAATCTATTTTTAACACCTATAATTACAACGCGGTCACATTAACTAGACGCTTGACCATGTGACGTCATTTTGGCGCTCAAGTACGGTGTGCAAATAAACCGGCCAAGTGGCCTTTATTAAGATCGAGTAAAAATTGATTAAAAATTAAGTTTGTTAAATGAATAAAAAATATTTATTTATTTTGAAAGGTAATATACAACTACATATTCTGTGAATGTGTTCTCTTTTATCACAGTGTAAAAACTGTTTACAATATTGCGTATTGCGCATATGTCAAAATTATCAACTACAATTGTTTTTTTGTTGGTTTGCGCTTTTTACCTGGTGTGGACAATTTCACTTCCCTGCTAGTATTTGGAGTACTGCTAGTATCGTTACTCATACCGCTCGAACTAGCTCTTGGACTAGTGTCGGGAGAAGTACAGTTGTACGCGGCGATGATTTTAGCCTCTTTTTTATCCGAGTAAGAGTACTTTTTGATATTCAAGTTGCGGCAAAGGTACGTGTTTTAACCTGATCCACCGGTATAGAAATACGTTTATTTTTCTTCTCATTCTCGAAGAACTATAGCACTTTTAACACGAGATTTCTCCCTTCACTGTGTGTAACTTTCCCCATGTTATTCTGGTTTGAACACAGTTCAACAGTTAATATTCAACAATCAACAGTAACAAAAACTTAACAAAACAAAAACTATACAACAAAAACAAAAAACAAGCCAAATTTTGCAAGAAAATCAGCCAAATTATCGACGCGTGTATCGGTAACAAAGATGCTGACCGTACTGACACTTGCCATTGAGAGCGGGAGAGAGAGTTAGTGCTAAGTTAGTTCGTGACTGAGCGCTGGAGGCGGCTGATTTTACGTTGTGACTTCAGTGCAGCGGGTACGAAAATCGTACCGGCGGTATTGTGATTTGAACAGCCCTCAACACATACAGCTGGGTGCAAGTCCGAGGGAACACCCCTCAACACATACAGCTGGATGCAGATCCGAGGGAACAGCCCTCAATACAGACAGCCGGGCGCAGACACCCGTGGTTTATGTATATCAGATAGGCATAATGCCTTAAACTCAGCAGTAATGGAAAGCCGGGATGAAGGCACTCGTGGCTGTGTGTGTTCCTAATGTGTTCGACATGGCGTTAATGACGTCATTTCTATTCTAACCTTAAATTGTCACCTTTCTTTTATTTGCAGTTACCATCGACATTTATCTATTCATTGTGTGTTTACTGTGCAACTATTGTGTGTGTTTACCATGCTGTATACTAGTCGTAAGTTATGTTCAAATCAGTTTTTCGCGGATTGTTTTAGCCTCCGCGACAAGCGATAAGACCGCCTTTTGTACAACTATGTTATATTTTTTTTCTATCGTATGTTTTTCTCTTTTATATTTTACTAAAGTGTACAAATAAAGAGTTTTCTACCTATCTATCTAAGTACCTACCTGTTCAAACATGAACATAATAATGAAGCCAAAGACAGCTGCGTCGCCTAGCGTGTTTGCGTGAGCGTTGACCCACATACAGAGCGGCCCGCGTAAACTGCACGTCAGCATCAAAACCGGGGCAACTATCACTCGCTGATCAGGCAATTTGGCGACATAGAGTAAGTTAGAGTTAGTATTAGCCAGAGTAGTATATAAGGCAACAAAATAAATTAATCACAACTGCGCAATGGTTTGATTCATCACCACCACCACCACCCAAGGGACCACCAAGAAAAAGAACCAAGAAGCCACCACTGGAGGAGCACCACCACAAGAAGCTACAGAAGACCTGCCCTGGCCTGGACTGGGAGCAAGCGTACCAGTCCATTGCCACTTCAAGGAGCCCGCTGCCGAGGAGCCCTGGTCCGAGCGCTCCCGCTCCAAGGGCCGCTGCGCTACACTGGAAGCCTGGTTGTGTTTAGGCCCACCCCTCAAGAAAGAGCCAGTTACTTTATTGCCTGGGCCCCATACCTTGAGTGCAGCTTCCCTGTCCAGTACATATCCACCGGACTGATAACCTACCGTTGCTCCCAATGCGGCCAAGACATTTAGTAGCCGTCACCTTCAGTGATTGAGCCTGCGTGATTGGCAGTGGGAAAGTTGTACCATCGCACATAGCAAACCTTCTCACCTCTGTCTGTTGCCATATGTCTCGTGGCAACAGATATCCTGCACTATCTATTTGTTTTGTGTATCTATAGTGATCTATGGATAGGGCTAGGGAATAAGGGTGTTAGGGTAGTAGGGAATTAGGGTGGTAAGTAAGTATAACAGTTAGGAAGGCGTTAGGGTACCGTAGCCGTACAGCTGTCAGGTGCCTTAATAATTTTGACAGGCGTTAGCCGGTCACTGGTCGTATCGACTAGGGTTAACTAACGCCTGATCAGTACCGTGTACAATTTCATATGCATTTAGTTTCATTGCATTTATTCGAACGATCTTCCCAAAGCCACAGGACATCCTACGATTTTATTTGCTGATGACAGTACAATACTTTTTACAGGAAATGATAAATTTTGCATGATAAATAGATAATGTCATAAAATGGTTGACATCAAATAATCTAAAATTAATCTTTTAAAAACACACTTAATGACATTCAGAAATCGAGTAAATAAATTACATAGCTTTGACATTTATAATTCAGAGCAAAAAATTAAACATGTTAACACAACAAAGGTTTTAGGGTTTAACATTGATTGCAATTTAAATTGGAAATCGCATGTTGCAGGATTATGTGCTAAATTGAATTAATATTCTTATGCTCTTATGCTGGATGGGGGGCTACAGCTCTTACAGTATATCATGGGTATGTTGCATCATCGATTAGATATGGACTTGTGTTCTGGGGAAACTGTAGCAAAAGGGATATAAGGCACAAAAGAAATGCGTTAGAGCTATTTGCAAATTAGGGCAGACTGAAAGTTGTGAACCCGTATTTAAGAACCTTAAGATTATGACATTACCTTCTGTGTGTATCTACGAAATTGCAGTTTTTGTTCGTAATAACTTACATTTATTTAATACCTATTGAAGTGACAGACATTGTAATAAAGATTGCTATCCCGATAACCAGACAGCTTATTCAAATGAAAGTGTGTTGTGTATGGCTCCGAGGATGTACAATCATTTACCAAAAATATCCTTGACATCCAATCAACTAAACAATTTCAAAATGAAATTAAACGTTTCTTAATTGACAAAACTTATTGCAGTGTAAATGACTATCTGACAGAACAATTTATGTCACTTTTTAATATGTATTGTACTTTTCCTTATGACATTTCAACAATAATACTTTATCTTGTGACATTTCAACAATTTCCCTTACAACATATATAAAATGATAAGATTTTAATTTGTTATCATTAACTTCACAATGAATTGCATACCTCATTGGTTAAATATGGTGCTCTATAATTAACACTTTGCCATATTTTCTATTTGAATTTGAATTTATTTAGCTATTAATTTGAAATTACAAACAGGTACTTGAATTTTGTTTATCGGTATAAATGGACTTTACAATAGTTATTTGTTATACAAGAGTGCAAAGTTGCTAACAGCGTGCTCAATTTTTGTTTTGATGAGCATTGCAAGTTCGTATACATACATACATGGTAAAGGTAAAATATGTAGTTTCTGGAAAAGAGGTCTGCAGGACTCGAATGGAGGTTTGCCACACAATTTTTTGCAGAATAAATACCTTGTCAACGTCTGTCGAGTTACCCCACAACAGTAAACCATATCTAAGAACAGACTACACATAGCCATGATATGCTGCAAGCATTATTGATATAGCAGGCGTTTGTCTCAATCTCGCTAATACAAAAACATACGATATGGGGGTCTTCAAAACACGAGTGCATAGGTATCTTCTGGGTAAGCGCGCTCCATCAGCGATCGCATCATCACTTTACACCAGGTGAGATAGTGGTCAAGTGCTACCCAGATCAACATAAAAAATAAAATAAAAAAAACTCCGATTTATTTTATTGCATAGGTAAAGAATTATGAGCTTTCCAGTTCAAATGATTGCCTATTAATATTCCTAAAAATTTAGTTTCTTGTTGTCTTCATTTGTTCTTATATTTTTATAGCTGACTAGCTGACCCGCCAACGGCTTCGCTCGCGTTGCCTCGCGGATACGATTAATTACAGTACGACCAAATAATAAGTCAGGAAATGTAATTGCGTTCATAAACCTACATAGGTCGTATTCAAGTAGTATTAGCTTAGAAGTTGTCTTCAGTACGTCATCAGTCAAACATTTTTCTTGCAAGCGAACACACTTCAAATCGTCGAGAACAATTTATCTTCTTCGAACCTTTTATCATCGTGAACTACACCTGTGAATCATCATGCCAGCATGCGTCTTGCAGTGGTGCAGGAGTCGTACTAGATTAAAATGTCCAGGGATCACTTTCACCAGTAAATTGTAGCAAAATTATAATTATATTCAAAGACTAGTTGAACCGCCCTCGGCTTCGCTTGCGTTGCCTCAAGGAATACGGCGGGTTTAAAATGTGTTAAAGTAAACATTACTATTCAATAACTTTATTAACATTATTTTAATTCTATATTCATATTTTATATTCATAAATCTTCCATGTATAGACAGCGCTCCGTTAAATAATGTGTAGATGGTCAAATACGTAATCAAACAGAGATGGTTAATATTATGCAAAATAAAGTCAGTCTTTTTCTGATCTAATAAGGAATGTATTTCTTCGAAATGTTGATATCAGCAATGTATTTCCCTTATTTTGTTTTATTTTCTTTTCCTTGCCGATTCACTGCGGCAAAATAAGTTCCTAACTGTACTTAAGCTAAAAAGACGAGAGTATGACTGGATGTCTGTAAAAACCAGCAGAATAGTTCCGTTCAGTTTGATGAAAATGATTATTAAATTAAATGATTATAAAAAAGGGTATCTGTACCATGTTACACAAAGCTGCAGTAGGTACCTACCAGTTTGTACAGTAAGTATCTATTGATTTATTTATTAAATAATTAGGTAATCATATCAAATCGTTATCCTTGTAGGACGTCCTGAAGCACGGTGGAGTGACGATCTGCGCAAGACGGCTGGCAAAAACTGGATGCGAGAAGCCCAAGATAGACCTAAGTGGCGTGCAATTGGAGAGGCATATGTCCAGCAGTGGACTGCTACAGGCTGATGATGATCAAATCGTTCGATGATTCGTCCCGAATATACATCAACGTCTTTAAAGGCACGTCCCATAAATCTATCTATCCACGGTTTTCCTTACTACCGATAGCAATTTGATATAACGTCCATACAAATAGTGTCAAATATCTATCTTTAGTAAGGTAACCGGCGATAGATAGATTATTGGGACCAGCCGTAAGAAATACTACAGAACATATTTTACAATAAAGTCAAAAGTCACAAGTCAAAATCTTTTGTTTAATTTAGGCATCTGAACGTCAAGAATATAACGTTCCAAGAATATAACTACGTTTAACTGTTACGAGCTGTATAACTACGTTTACTAGCTCATAATAGTCCAGTCAAATTATGATAAACTATGGAAAATATCGCCTAATTTGACTGGACTATCAGTGAATTTAACATTGTTTTGTTAATTGTTTGCAATACATACCTATGTTGATTAGATACATTAATTAGTTTGTTTTATATTTATATCACTTGATATACGTCTTAAATCACTACGGTGACAAACTTACGTCCATGCCAATATTTCATCCATGCATTGCATACAGATCCTTAGACAATCTGGCAAAATTTAAGCGATCTTGCGTTCGTACCGTGCGTACAGGACGCGACACGTCAGTCGGATGCAACATCTTCGGTAAAAACCGCAATATCGGACTCAATATCATTTTCGGGATGGAAATACATATATATACATCGAAACCGGTTAATGTTGGTTTCGATGTCGTAATGAGCGTTTCGTAGGTATGTTTTCTCGATTTGTGTAGAATTCTGAATATTTCGTGACAAATTTACAATGTTTGATATATTAGATTTATATGTGCGAATTAATTACTAATCCTAGCAATGTGAACTCATTGGCGGATTCTAATTATGTTTTTGTGATATGTGAAGTTAATATTAAGTATTGGTTCATGTTCGTAGGGTTCATGATATGGATGATAGAATAAATGTTTAGTTCGCTAGTAATTTTATCGATATCTGTCTAGCAGCTGTAGCTACGTGTCGTGATGGTCTTTTTGAAATCCAACCCAATACGACAGTTTCCAATCTAATATCGTGGATACGTAAGTAATATAGGAGAAAATAAATATCGTTTCAACTTTCATCCTATAAGTAAGAAGGTTTGTAGGTAGGTGTATCTTCCGTACTGTGCAATTTAAGCTAAAACCTTCGTTATATTACAGACCTCATTATGGTGGCGAGATGAATGAGACACGTTGACAATGTAATAAAAAAAGTTTCCTACTCTATGACGCAAATCAAACTTCAAATTGATTTAAAAATGAGCAAAATTCTGTGTAAAAGTAAATAGTTCCGAAAATCGATTAACATGTCTATCCAATCTTTCCATTACGATATAAATGTAACGTTATAACAAAGCTATGAGTTCAGACGATGATAAGACCGATGCCGAAAAAGAAGAAGGCGAGAATGAAGAGGAACAGTCCTTAGGTGGGTGTCACATCCGCAACATCACCCACCCCTTGGTAAGCACATTATCATATACTCATAGATAAATATAATATATTGGGATATATCTATTTAGGGTTAATGCACACCAATGAACCCGGCACCGTACCAAGAGGCCTACTCCCGAAAACGAACTACGAAGTTTAATTTGGCGGATTTCACGATTTCTACGGTATAAGTGAAAAACCACCACTAGAACCAGCGTTACTCATTGAGTGTATGTTTCTTTCCCGCTAACTCGGAGCCCTGAACAAAGCTAGGCGTTTTTTCACACGTGATCAGCTGATATGGATCAGATCTCTCATATGGATATATATACGGTTACGGTATGGATATATCAGGATGAACCTCATGATATGGGATGGCAATTACCGCAGCCTACTGCATACATAGTCATCGCTTCTTGATTCCATCTCCGCTCTCCATCAGGCGAGAGGGAGTCACTTTATGAACCATTATAAATATGAATAATAAATAGCTTCTTCCCGCCACAAATCTTAAGTTTTTAAAGTGAACACTTAGGCGCGTTGAGCACTTTTTGGGTGAAAAATCAAGGAGTCGCGTCAACTTCACCGAACGTTTCAAGTTACTTAGTTTTCAATTCTATTGGCAGTCCCAAAGACTGCCCCACATGTATTTTTAGATGGCTGTTATAAATAACATTTGTTTTCTGCTTTACACCGTTTAATTTTATATTTTAAACCAACTTCATAAAGAAGAAAGTTCTCAACCAGTGTGATTTTTTCCTTTTTCTTTGATGTTTATGACCTTATAAGTTACTAGCTGCTCTCCGCGGTTTCATCCGCGCTGTGATGGATGATGATGATGAATCTTATATAGCCTATGTTACTCAGTGAATGTAGATTTATAATGGTGAAAGAATTTTTGAAATCGGTCCAGTACTTTTCGAGCCAATTCGTTACAAACATACATACAAATCTTTACTCTTTATAATGTTATAGTATAAATACCTAACCTACTGGTACCCCGACTTGCATCCCTCTTGATTCCGGATAACTTGTACCGTTAAGTAATTATGAACCCGTTTTGAATGGGTTTGTTTACTTTTCCCAAAAAATAATAGATTTCAAAACAACTTGAACAAATCGCGCTCTGATCAACCAGTAATCGCAGGTGAGGTGGCCGAGTCGTGAGCTCAGAGCTGTGATCTGTGTATCCACTTGTGGAATCATCCCTGAAATCGTTACTGTACCGTATACAACTAAATAGTAATACAATGGTGATGATTACTTAGATTACGTCATAGCATGCCTTAACCACTGTAGGCAGTGTCATTAGGGCTAAAGTACTAAATCTTTTTCTTTTTATTTGTGAGATCTTATACATATTCATTCTGAATTATAATTATTCTGCTAGAATATTAAAAGCAGCTTGTAATAGTAGCATTCGGTTAAATTTGGTGTGGTGATAGATACATTCAATAAAACATTTAAAAGCGTTTAAGCATGGTTACCTTAATAGATACATTAAGACGGTGCTTAGCGACAATGTTTTGTCTTTGGAGCGAGCCGGGCCGCTCGACGAGAAGCGGAATCCATAGAAGCGTGGCTTCGACATCTATGTATCTACGACACCCACAGTTATGGTCAAGTTCTCACTGAGACCTCCCACACCGCGTGTTATTACACCTTTTAATGTTATTCAAGTCAATATTATCCAATAATATAAACGAAGCCATTGTTAAATACTGCTGATTATCTAATATGTACAATGGTCAGTAGGCGTGGAGAAGGGTCAAGTAGTAGTAAACAGTCAAACAATAAGAAGTAGGGGGCTTCACCATTCAAATATTTCTTCCAAGCAATTGCTGTATTCAATTACAATACGCGTCAAAGCGTCAAATAAGCTGGAGCATCAGTTACGCGTGCTTTCGTTTGCGTCCTGTTGTCGTTATGGTGTTTAGTCACAATTGTTCCTAAGCTCCTGCATTAGATCATAATTACATTTATATAATCTTATTTGGTAATATTCTAATTATGAAATGAAATACAGACTTTTATTGGCATATTTTATATACATACTTCAGTATGAAAATTAAAAAATTAAATTAAAGGATTCTTCTCCTAACAAAACAATGCCTTAAAACATTTTTTTTATTATTAAAGTACAATGTGTCCCGACCAAGGAGGTTTCAAATCAATTTAAGTACACATAATCTGTAGTGAGCGCGACGCGCTGGTTCCGAACCAATATACCAATAACAGACTTTTTCCACTGATATTGGCTAATTGTGGTTACGCCGCACAAGCCATACAAAGGAAAAAAAGAAGAAGAAGAAGACTTCTTTGGCGCTATTTCGTACATACGAAGTTGAGTAATATTTTGTTGGATAAAACTTTAGTAGCAAAAATGTCATGAGATTAAATAAAGTAGTGTATGCAACTGCATATAATTAGGTATTAAAACACTCATGTTTTAATACCCTCTATTATATGACAGTTGCATAAACTAAGTACTTCCTATTTAATGATAAGCCACCAAGAGTGAAATACAATATGAAACATCGGGTATGTTAAAACTTATTCGTTGATCCTTGGAATTGTATTGGATTGACCGATGCTTCAGGAGACGCGCCTATGTGAACAAACTTGTTTCAGATAATTCATGTCCTTCAAAACCAAGTCACTATTCCAGGTCTAAGGCGATACCACCTTCAACTGCATCTTTGATGACCAATAACTGAGATGTCGATCAAATGCTAGCCAATTATAAAACAAAACAATTATGTACTTATGATTTCAAGCACTATTGACTAATTCTCACTAGGCCCAAAATTTACGGCTTTATAATTGAAAGGAAGGAAAGATTTGTATGTGTACGTTTGTTCATCAGATATTGTGAGAAGCGAGTGCTACGGCAAACTAAAACAATTTAGCTCAAAGTCGACGTTACTGCTGTATAACACCTACCTCAAATCCATATGCAAAAGTGCATGAAGCAGCAGGTCTAGGAAATTGCAGTATCGATTTCAGTTAAACATAGCAAAAAATTTGGTTTTCCATTCCGGACACCTCAGTCTTTTTTTCTTAGGAAGAAAGACTCCTAGTGAAATCAGCGCGTCCAACAAAACATTTATTTTTTATTATTTTTCTTTACAGCGCTACTATGAGTTCACTCAAGAAGAAATAAAGGCGTTAGAGGAATGCGACAAAGAGAGTTTCTACCAGAGATGTCTGCCCTTCAGCGGGATATTCGCAGCCTCCACTTACACCGCTATCAAATACGGTGAGTGCTTGAACAATTAGCACTCGCAGGTCGGTAGGGACGCCACGAAAATTTTCATAGAAGTAACAGGTCTACTTTAGCATTGTAGAATTTTAATTATTTTTTATATAAATACAGATAATTGAATATGGTTTAAAGTGACGTTCCTTCCGGCCGCTTACTTCTATGGATGTTTTCTTTTAGGATACCTGAATAGGTCCCCGCACTGGGGCGCAGTGCCGAAGGTGGCAGCGGCGCTGGCGGCGGGGCACCTGGTCGGGCGCCTGGCGTACTTGCCGCACTGCGAGCGCAAGCTGCGCGACCTCCCACCCACCAGCTACCTGGGCAATGTCATACGTGATCACTACGCTGCCAGGAATCCTCCACCCCCGATCAAGGACAAGCGATAGCCACCCCATTATTTAATAAAATCTGTAAAATGTTGTTCTTGTATAATTTAAGTAAGTATCTACGTTTACCGGGCTTCTAATTCTTCATTTTGCGAAGATCATTGCTATCAGGCCTTCGCCTAAACTATTTTCTGCACAAGTTAAGTCAGTTCATCATTATGATGTTCACGTGTGACGTGAACAAAAACTTGAAAAAGGGCTTGTGATACTCGGATTTCACAAGTTAGTCTTCGAATGTGCTGGAGGTCCTCGTCAGTCATCCCCCATTGACTTGGCACGACCAATAACCATAAAATACCTGATTTATCGGCGCTAATCAGTCTAGTTAAACAAATGGGAATGGTCAAGGCGTGCATAATTTTTTTATTAATTTACTACATTTGTGATGATACGGACAAGCCGTTCGCTCGATGATAATATCACGCTTGCCTATGAAAGTTGCAGTGCTTGTCATCTCAAGACATAGCTGTTGTGGAGATGAAGCTTTCCAAACTACAGGAAACACGTATTAAGGATCTATAAGAAAGTAAGAAAGAAATAATTATGTAATTCTTTGTTACCTATATAAGAATATTTTGAGTTGATTAATCGTTTTTCGGTAGATAATGTATGGGAAAAGTTTTGTAGCGATTCTTTACATTTGTATAACTTGACTGCAACAGCTGTACCGCGCCATAGGTATGTGTGCGGTGAGGCGCGGGGGGTTTGCCCGCCTTTTCGCTGCCACATAGTTATAAAGTCACAGAGTTATAAAATGCTTACGAAGTTTTTCGTTAATATCTTTATTATACTTTACTTATCACCGCCTGCCGACACCTTTTCGTGAGCGTGTCTGCTCTGTATGCTGATACTTACTTATTGTCAAACAAATACCTACAACTTAAATAAAAAAACTTATTCACTTAGGTACCTTCCCGTATTGCACTGAAGCAGGGCCTCCATTACAACTCCGTTTCGATATCAGATGGCCATTTTGAGGTTATATTCTAATATGGTTTGGTGTTTGCAACCATCGCTCTCCTCAGCAATCGCCCAATGGCATCGTCATCATCATCAGCGTAGTAAGTGAAGTTCCCGGTATGACGGGAAACTGCATCGTCTACGTGCGGAACGTTCTCGTCTCTGACTCGTAGGTACGTCAGTCCCTGTGCCTCGTGTATGGTGTTGGTGCGTGATCCCTCTCCCTTTCCGTAGATGTGGCTAGTCAGGGTCTCCTTTTCTTCCTGGGTGTGAACCAGAAACAGGGTGTTTGGAAGGGATTTAGCTATTTTCGCACCTATGTACCTCTCGAGGCGCAGGGACCTTATACGGGGAACTGAGGAATATACAGGTGTACTAGTAATCAATTAGCATCCTTTTAAGAGCATATTATGTACATCAAAACAAACATCTTTTGTTCTACGACTTTCAAAAATTCGTAATTATTTTCTTCCGTACAAAACTTAAAAAATCAATTTGACCGGTCTAACCATAATAAACACTATGCTGACAAGCTCCGGGCGGGCGGCGGCGCGGCGGCAGCGTAAGAAAGGGGTTGAGACGCGGCAAGCCAAGGTCGTCGTAGTTGTGCTACGTTACGACGCGCTGTTAACTACATGCATGAACGTAGATGAATGAAGTGGATGCGATGTAGAGTTATGAAGTGTAGGAGAGAATCACAAAAACTTTAAAAAGATTTTATTGGGAAAAGTTCAAGAACAAAAGTTGTTTGTTTTGATGTACAGAATATGCCCTTAATAGGATGCTAATTGATTACCAGTAATCCTGTATACCGAAGTATATTTCCCTGATAGAGCATATTTCACTTATTTAGATAATCTTATGGGAGGACAGAATATAAATCATCACTAAAAATTTTAGTCTATTCATTTAACTTTGAATAAAATGTTTTTATACAACACAAGCGAGTTGTTAAATGATAACTCTGTTTTCTCGAGTTTTACCCAAAACGTTTATGTTGGAATGCCAAATCCTGAAGGTGTTCTTTTCATGTTAATACTTAATAAGCCAACAATACGTACACAAGTGGTGTTGTTTCGCTCTAAGTCAAAGAATGGAAATCAAAAATTATTGCGAACGTATGACGTAAACTATACGTATATCTAATGCTTTACATTAGAATTACGTATAGCAGACAGAAAATAACTTCTCCGAGGAAATGGAGCAAACAATTGTTCATAATAAATTAGATTAAAGTTAAAGGTCTTTAAATTTCTTCTAAAACCAAGTGTTTCATTTAACTCCTCGTGCGTTCAAGGTAAAGTACAGGATATTTTTTTAGTACTTATGTAGGGCGCTTGACGCTTCCATAGTGCTACAGCAATGGACTAAAGAAAGGAGTGGAGTGGGCGCAATAAGATTCTTCGTTCTTTACGACGTTTTGTCGCTAACGTACGGGACGAGAGAGAGTCAAGTGCTTCCGCCACCTCATCTAATCGCTAGAATCGTCTAACGGCGAATAGCAAAAGGTCAATACAAATACAAATAAGTTTATTTCACATAGATTTTGTACAAAATAAATGTATGAATCCATTGATTCCGAACTAGTTTTCACTGTGTTTCGGAAATCAATGGCCTCTCCCATATCAATGACTAAAAGCTAAAGTTATGCGAAATAGCAGGTAACAATTTGAAAGTATATAAAAATCTTAAAAATTAAATATGTAATAGGAAAATTTGCAAAGTAAAGCTAAATCTTAAATCTTACAATAAAGCTAAATTATTACCTACATTAATTTTGGAATAATAGATTAGTACACAAAATAATGTTGGTGATCCTAATGTGTGTGTGTGTGTGTGTGTGTGTGTGTGTGTGTGTGTGTGTGTGTGTGTGTGTGTGTGTGTGTGTGTGTGTGTGTGTGTGTGTGTGTGTGTGTGTGTGTGTGTGTGTGTGTGTGTGTGTGTGTGTGTGTGTGTGTGTGTGTGGTATGTAAGAGCATTATTTAGCCGTTCTGATACCGTATCTCATTGTAATTGACTTTCGAATTAACAAACACAATATCCCGTCAACATCGTGTTTGCTATATCTACGTGACATATAATGCATTCAGCATATCCTCCATGCCCTCGTAGTCAAACTCATTTAACCAGGTTAGTATAACTTTTTTAATCTCATTATTGCTGTATCTTTTAATATTATATTCTTTATCTATTTTATTATACAAGAGTGGGACAATACTTTCATATTTCTTTTGCTTAAACTTTCGCCGCGTTTGTGGGACAGGACAGCGGTTGACTCGTTTAGCTGTATGAACTAAAAGTGGTACAGTTTTCCTATGATACCGACGTAAACTTTCATACACAAACATTTTTCTGATACTGAGAACTCCGGCTTTTTTATACACATCTGATGTTGGGTGCCTGAAGGGCTGAAATAGAATAACTTTTAATATCGCCCGTTGGGCACGTTCAGCTGGTTTGATATTGGTTTTAACAGCAGTGCCCCATGCACAAATACAATATCTAATAATGCACTCACATAAAGCCTTGTATGTTTGAATTACTAGATTAGGTTCAGCTACAGTTCTCAGGGTCTTAAAAATGTAAATTAATTTTCGTATCCTAGACACCAACGCTTTAATATGACTGTTCCAGTTAAGATGACTATCTATATGTACTCCAAGGTATTTAATAGAATCGACTCGTGCCAACTCTGTACATGTACAATGAGACGGTCGCATGCCGCGATTACATGGGTAGGTATGCATTTTAATATTAATATCAAATTTCGGGGCTCCTGCTTCTGTAATGCTATAGTACATGTACTTCGTTTTGCTAGAATTTAATGATAGCAAATTATTCTCGAGCCATTGTGTGACTATTGAAAGACAATCTTCGGCTAGCTTTACTACCTTGGGCCAGCTGTTTTCATGGAGTAAAAGCACAGTGTCGTCAGCAAACATAAGTAGGTCTAATCCAGGAAAAGCAGTATCGCATAGGTCATTGATGTATATGAGAAATAGCAGAGGTCCTAGTGTGCTGCCTTGTGGTACTCCGTATGTACAGACTGCACTATCACTCTCGTAACTATCAATGCGAACTCGCTGTGATCTTCCGGAAAGGTAGTCAGTAAACCAGTCAAGTGTTAGACCTCTGATCCTAGTATTTTCCAGTCTAGTTAATAAGATTGGTATCGACACCGTATCGAAGTTATGATGGGAGTATTCATGTATCAATGGTACATGAATACTCCCATCCCTAGGTATATCAGTTCCACTACTACCTACATACGGGGACGTTTTGAGGACCATATTTTTGTAATGATATAGAATAGACGAATAGACCGATATCTAATTACAGGATGAATTTAGACAATTGTTGATGTGAAATGGATAGGTAAGTAAGATAAAAATATACTTCATACATTTTATCTTTTTTATATTAAACAATTTATATTTACCTATATCATGGTGTCTGATACGGATTGTCGAAGACGCGGCGGGTTCGAATCCCATCCGAGGATGTCTATTTTCGAAGTATATTGCGAAACATGGTTATTGTTCTGCCATTATTCGAAAACGTAAATAACATTCTTAAAATAATTTTGCTGCGTTCCAGAAAACCCAGTTATTCCCCGCTGCAGCATCCATTCTGAATACATCCTTACATATCTCAGAATGGATTATTCCGTCAGCGATAGATTGCGAATCTATACAAAATATATTTAAATAAAAAATATATTAAGAAAAATATTTAAAAGTACTTAATTTTTACAGCTCAATGGTTTTAGTGCTGATGACGTAATCTCAGCTGGTCCCTGAGGATAGCAATTTTGGCAAATACGAATGGATGATGGCGAGGAATAACCAACAATGGCTATGTTATTGATGATTTTGTGTTCTTTCCCTAGATTTGTATTTGTTCAAGTTTTAACGTGTAATTGGTGGTGGAATATTAACCTTTTACTGTTTTCAATGGTGCACTAGTGTAGAGAAAGTGAACAGAAACTTGAAACATTGTGTGTTTTTCTCGTCATCCCTTTAAAAGTTTTAGTAATGGATCCACCTCGTTACCAGACCGTGACTTAGCCACTTATGGGGGATCCCAATAATCTATCTATCCACAGTTTTCCTTACTACCGATAGAAATTTGACATATTATAACTTCCATACAAATAGTGTCAAATATATATCTCTAGTAAGGTAAACCGGCGATAGATAGTCACATATATGAGTTCGTCATTATAGGCCGGTCCCAATAATGACGAACTCATTTATGTGACTAACAGCCAGTTGCAGAAACGATCTTAACTACTATTAAAAACGTCATTAAATCTTAATCCGACATTAAATCGTACCACAAACGAAAATTCTGTCAAATTTTGAAATTGCTTTTAATTTATCCAAAAAAACGTCAAATTGTCCTTTATCGTGTATTTTGAGTTGAACAAAACATTAAGTCTATTTAGCTGCTTTAAGCAACTTTAAATTGACAAACAAGGAATATTATCTCCCTTACTTTTTGCAATTTTTATCAATTTAATTTCGAGTCAGTTATCTTCTTCCTATCATCTCTATGCAGACGAACTACACATATACACCCATACTCCTTTAGATGACCTGCATCTTGCTATTAATCGGATTAATGCTGATCCTTACTGCTCTTTTTTGAGCTCTAAGCACCTTTATTATATCTACTCCGTTTCCCCAGACAGTTATAGCGTACCTCAAGCGTGATTGTACATAAGCATAGTACACTGAAAATATAGCAGCTTTATCTAATAGCGATTTCAGTTTAAATATAGCGGAATTTGGTTTAGCTAGTATTTTGCATATTTTTACAATGTGCGCCGAATGGCTAACAGTGTTATCAATAGTATATCCAAGGAATTAATTTTCTTTAAAGTTCTTTGGCCACTTTACGTGACTGGTATTTCATTACAATACTTTTGTCAGCATTGAGGACTATACCATTTGCGCTGAACCAATCTTTAAGAATTCTTTTCTGGCTGATTCATTTGAATTTTTATCATCAATTCTCACGTGTGTGTCGTCACTAAATAAACTAATATGTAAGTATGTTCATTCAGGCATGATATTATCGAGATCATTAATATATTATACTAAAAATAATACTGGCCCAAGAATGGAGTTACCACCTGGTGAATTAATATTGTTTACTGACACGATTTGAGATCGATTTCTTAGTAAGTAAGTCCTCATAAAATTTAGTTCTTGTCCCTCAATACCGTAAAACTGGAGCTTCAAAAGTAGTATGTCATGTCTTAAACAGTCAAAATATTTGGACAGATCACAATAAATGCTTGCATATTTCATGGATTTGTCCAATGATTCTAAGATGTAATATACAACTTTTCTGATAGCCATTTCGGTTGACATTCCAGGAAGAAAACCATATTGAGCATTGGTAAATAAATTATTACCTTCAAAGTAATTAATAATCATCTCTTTGATTACACTTTCTAATATTTTTGAAATTATGGGTACTATACATACGGGTCTATAGTTATAAAGTTAATTTTCGTTACCTTTTTTATGTAAAGGAATAACTCTGCCATATTTCAGACAATCTGGGAACGTGCCTCTTTGTAAACAAAAATTGTTAATTAAAATTATCAATAACAATTCCATTAAATAATTATTTTCTAAAATAAAGTATTTTGATGTATTAGAATTAATGTCAAGGTTTCATGTTTTTTACAATCGTCCATAGTTCTTTAGCGTCTACTTTGTCAAATTTTATTGTTTGCTGTCTTAGATTTAATATTTAAATATGTCATAAAATTTTCAGCATCAATTCATTATCAAGGCATTATACACGTCAGCTTTTGAGCAATGTTAATGAAAAAATATTAAATGTGTCAGCAAGCACTTTATAGTCTGTTATATCATGTCCGTTTTCATTTATGATAAGAGTACTTCGTATAGGTTTCTTGTTATTTCGTTTTTAGTAAATTTTATTTGCTCGTTTATAATGTTATATTGGAGACACTAAAGTCACTCAACACCTAGAACCCCTACAAATAGATCTATAGCTTCTCTAAGCGTTTTTTACCAGTTGTATCACGGCAAATGTTCTGAAGAGCTTTTAATCTTATTCCTTCCTCACCATTCCGATGCCGAACTACTAGTGCCGGCCTAGCATTGCACCCATATACTGTTCAAAACATCTTACCACGATCCAAAGAGTTTGACAGTTCCTACCTCTGTCGTGTAGGTAAATTGTGGAACGCTCTGCCGGCGTACGTATTTCCTTGCAGCTATAACCCTGGGTCTTTCAAGTGGGGCGTGAAAAAGCATCTCTCAGGTCATCATACGGGTAGCGATTAGTGTAGCTTACGCTGCACTAATGTTCATTGCTTCTTGATTCCATCTTCGCTTTCCATCAGGCGAGATGGAGTCACTTTGATGAACCTTTATAAAGAAAGAGTCGACTTTGTCTTTTGTGCAACTCCATTAAAATAATGGTCATAATCAATCATTAGCACTAAAGCCGGATTAACTAATAGACTGATAATGAAGAGCTTTCTGCAACTGGCTGAAAGTCAATTAATCTATTAAACTATTTAACTTGAGGAATTGCAAATGTACAGAGGTACGAGTCTACTTGCATAGATCAAGTAAATAAATACGAATGTAGACTTTTGACAGCTAATCCTCGTACACCTTGCAAGGTGAATATCACCAAGTAAAACCATCAAATAAGAAGGGCAAGTCAAGACTATCTCCGAGTAAATCTGAATATAGCTTAAGTAAATTTGACACACAATAGTCGTAATGATGATCATCATCATTATCGCCCAAAAGGCGCCCAATGCTGAACATACGCCTCCCCCATAGAACGCCACTTGGACCGGCTACTCGTTTCCTGCATCCAACGATTCCGCGTGGATTTGACGAGGTCGTCGGTTCACCTAGCTGGGCTACACTTCGTCTTCCAATGCGTGGTCGTCACGCCACTCGAGAACCTTTCTTCCCCATTGGTTATTAGTTCTGCGAACGATGTGGCCTGCCTATTGCCACTTCAACTTTTAGATTTAATTAATTTTTAGAGCTACCTTGGTGACCTTAGTTCTCCTACAGATCTCCTCATTTTGGATCTTATCACGCAGGGAAACCAAGCATTAGCCCTCTCCGTTGCTCGTTGACCGACTTTAAGCATGTCAATGAGCCAACAAGATGCCAACAGTAAGGGACCACGTCTCAGTGGCATAACTCATCACTGGCGACACAAACTGGATGAAAACCTTGGTTTTCAGGCTCTTAGGTATTGGGGATGAAAAGATGGATCGAATATTCCTTAAGACTGCCCATCCGAACTGGATTCTGATCACCAATTTAGATTTCGAGACTCAACTCAACTTTAGATTTAGCTCAACTAGTAGCAGAAGCCATAATCTAAGAACAAGATTTAAAGACGTAATTCTGCACTAGAACAAAGTTATTTAAAGTACATTCAGTAATAAGAAAATGCCTCGCGAACAATAACTGTACTGATCCGCAGCATTCCTTGGTATTCACCTGGCATTACATAGAGTTTGGTTTAAAGACTGCTATGCAAAATCAAAACTCAGCTGTTTCACATAATAATATTATGTTAAATGATTGAATTCTACATTTTTCAATATTCCAATTGAAACATGGAGAAGCTAAATCCACGTTCCATGACATTAAAACTTAGTCCAGTCAAATTAGGATAAAGTATGGAAATAATTCTGACAGTAGTAAATTATTCTGGAATCGTTAGGAAACACAACTAGGAGTGTCTCCCCGGTTCGCACCGTTTCTATCACCTACGGAACCATGTTAAATAAAAGGTGAAAAACTTTAACGGGCCGTTAATTAAATACATCAATGAAGTTGTTATAGTTTATTGTATTTATGAATAGAGGCTTCCCTTGTGTATAGTGACTTAGAGTGAAAAAAGTCGTGCGACAATTGGAATATTTGTTATTGGTTTTTTGTTTATTTGCGGCTCTAGGAAAATTCCGACATACGGTAAAACTTACAATTAGGTATTTATAAGCATCATAAACGTTCAGTTAAATTTGCACCAATGTGCCAGTTACGGATCATATCTTTTGACCATCTTTCAAAAAAAGGAGGATTTTCTCAAGTCGACGTGTATATGTTTTTACGCAGAACTTTTTACAGGGTAGTCCGATTTCAATTTTTTTTTCTGCAAATTTCATCAAATTGGAATAAACGGTTTTTGAGTTACACTCGAATAACTGAAAAGTGTTCACCTTTCTTGATGATATCGTTATTGACGGTGAATGACAATCGAACCACGAAAGTGGTAAGGGTCACTAAAAAGAGTCAAAAAACTTTTATACCAAAAAATGGAACCGATTTAACCACACACACACAATATTGTGATAATAGGTTTTTTTGAACTATCATGGTCCAACTTCAACAAATTATTTCACACATTAGTGTTGAAGTCGGTTTCATTTTTGGGATTATTTTTAATATGTTTGAGAATTGTACTTCGGGGGAAATTGACGTGAGTGACCATATAATTTAATTTATTCTGTCCCGACCTCTGAGGAGTAAGTTTATATACGAGTAAGTTTATTTTTTGATACAAGGATAAAAATATTCAAACTATTAAAATATCGAGATTATGAGCAACTAGATTTTTTTTAACTAGATCATGCAAATAAAGACGAACTATTACATATAATATCGTGCAATTGTAAAACTAAAGCTGGTCTGAAATGTTCAGTCATTTGTGACGTTTATAGTGGAAACTCCTGTTCAAACACTGTACATTTTCAGCTAGAGGAAGACGCAGAAGCTATTCAAGATGAAACAGCTGACACGAATGAAGACAGAGAAATACATCGATCAATTAGCATAAGGGAACCTTCTCCAAAAATATTTAAAATATATACGACTAAAGTCAACGAAATATATCGCAAACTATTAGAATAGATAATCGTCGTCTTAGAATAGATATTTGTACATATGTATACAAATAATATTATAAAAAAGAAAGATTCATATTTTAGTATGTAACGAAAAAACTTAAAAACCTACTGGAGCGATGACGAAAATATTTTGCCGTTAGAAAGCTATATATATATATATATAATAGTTAGTATGTAACGAAAAATAATAGTAATATAGATTCGTATGAAAACGTCGCATAAAGTAAGTCAAAATTTGAAAAAAAGACATAAAATATCAATGTACAACAGTTTTATAGAAAATATCAATATCTACAAAAATGTATGCAAGACCATATGTCTAACTATTACAGTTAGTTATTAACATCGGCACAAACTAGGCCACACTATGCGTCCCTTGGTGTTAATCCTTATCTACACTAATAATAAAGAAGAAAAAATGTATGGTTTGTTTGTAACGGATATAAACGTAAAAACTACATAACCCGTTAAAAAATCTTTCACCAGTAGAAAGCTATATCATGCCTGAGTAACATAGTTATATTTGTTTGATCATTATCGATCACCAGCACCCATCATCATAGGTCATAAGTTAATAGAATGTTCTACATAAATATTCACCGACCCACGTGGGTAAAAAAACTTCACGATACCATATGCCTATTTCGTATACTTAAGACCATATTGAAGTATCATACGCGGGCAGTAATGACCGTATTATATTAATTCTAGTTTTTACATTTTATCTTTTAAAAATGTCATTAAAGTAATATAAATCACAAATACCGAGTAAATTTTAATATAGAGACGAAACGACGGAACCCAAAAACACGAAGTGCCACTTTTAGAACTCAGTTGCTCAGGTGCCCGCTCCATTGATTTTAACTCCGTGGTATTTACCTGAAATGTTTAAAAAATATTTCCGTACAATAATAACAAAATGACATGGCTGGTGAATGTAGTACTGGTACTAACCAGATAAATAAATATAACGTGGATTTCAAAACTTTGAAAATGTGCCTCGAAGTACAGTGACGGTAAAACATACAAAGTCGTGAAATTGGTTTCTGTGATTTGTACCGCGGTGTAAATTTTTCTGTAGATTTAGGCATTTTCAGCGACCATTTCGTCAATTAGCACCATTTCTCCTACCTTTCGTTGAGCCACAATAAATTAAAATTAATTTATTCATATTATATTTTTTTTCAGTGATATTAAGTCATTATATTAGAAAAATACATTACTTAGAAGGTAGATTATAATACTTTAAGTATAGTATACAATATAAAGCGGTCACCACTCTTTCCTGAAGGAAGTTATTCAATTTCAAAGTTTTTACTCGATTTAACCCCCTTCCGGAGGTTAAGTTTCGTAGGGATTGAGTTAGACATGATTTTTAAAGCACATTAAACCATATTAAAATAAAAAATCCACTGTCGCGAATCACTTCCACCCTTTTGCAAAATATCGCCTAATTTGACTGGACTATCAATCAATTAATTAAATGTTTATTTGCTAGAATACAGATAGGTACATTTTCAAGGTCTTATAGTAAACATATAGTCAATGTACTCAGCCTGCAAGCAGGCGTGCAAATACTTATTGGTCGTGTCGTGTTACATATATTTAAACTTAATTCATTTAAATACAATTAATAAAATATATACGAGTATATCCAATTACAATGTCAATATTATATTATAGGTATTTAAGATTAACAATTAATTAAGGTCAAAATATTCTTTCATGCTATAAAAACATTTGTCCGATAACCATGCAGTCAATCTACTCCTAATAACATTACTCTTTAGGGTTTTAAAATCTTCGGGTAATTTATTGTACACAACTATGCACATATTAAATACATTTTTTTATAGATCATTTTATGGCAAGAATGTTGATACAATAAGTGCTTGAACTTTGCACGCTTCTGTCTCGGCATGACCTCATGCCTCTTTTTAAAGTATACTCGGAGTGAGTTTGAACAAAAGTACATAAGTCTCTAATATACATACAGGGAAGCGGGAGAATATTGCACTGTTTAAATAACGGCTTACAACTGTCCATATACCAAGCCTTGTTAATGGACCTTACACAACGCTTTTGAATTTTAAAAGCCTTATCTGTCTCTACTGAGTTATCCCACAACAAAAGCCCGTAACCGAGAACCGATGACACATACCCGTGGTAAGCAGTTAAGACTGCTTCTTTAGAAACTGTTTGTCTTAGTTTCTTCAACGCAAACACAAAATGTCCCAGTTTCTGGCACGCTGTTCTGATGTGCATTTTCCAGTTCAAGTATCTGTCTAAATAAATACCTAAAAACTTGTATGTCTCTACTTCATCTACTTTTTGGTCTTTGTAAGCAATGTCAATGGACAACGGACTAGTATTATACGAATTGAATTGTACTATTTTTGTCTTACTAAAATTTATATTTAAATTGTTATATTCCGCCCAACTATTTATATCAGCCAAAGCATCGTTCACTACTTTTTGAGAGGAATGTTTGTTTTAAGTGCTTACTATTACCGTAGTGTCATCAGCAAAAAGAATGCATTCATGCTTAGTGTATTCTGGAAGATCGTTGATATATATTAAAAACAGTAAAGGGCCTAAAATGCTTCCTTGTGGTACCCCTTTACTATTCATTAGTGGTTCCGATCTAAACTTTAACTTACCGAAGTTTTCATTAGTGTAACGGATTATTTTTGTTATTTTAGTAACTTGCCATCAATTTTGTAAATAGCTTGTTAACCATTCTAATGGTTTACCTCTAATTCCGTACCAATCCAGTTTATGAAATAGTTTAGAATGGTCAACAAAATCAAATGCCTTTCTTAAATCAAGCCTTTCTTAAACAAAGATATTACAGGAAAACCACTATTGATACTTTTTGTAACTTTTTCAATTAAGTGGAAACAAGCTAGTGCCGTTGAGCTACCCTTCCGAAATCCAAACTGCTCGTCTTTGAGTATGTTATGTTTTGTAGGAAAAATATTTAATCTAGCAAACACCGCTTTCTCTAATATTTTTGACAATATAGGAACAATAGCTATAGGCCGATAATTATTTGGATTTAGTTTGTCACCGTCCTTATAAAGTGGTTTAACAATAGACATTTTAAGTTTGTCTGGAAAAACTCCTTCCAAAAAAGACGTATTCACAATATGCGCGATTGGATAGCAAATACAATATGCACATAACTTCAATACCTTTGTAGTCAAATCATTATAACCACTACTTTTACTATTATTTAGAGACAGGATGATTTTATGAATTTCATATGTATCTGTAGCGTTCATAAACATTGTTTTCTGGTTTATTTTTATCATTTGATGTTTAATATTATTTTTATTGCATAGCTGGTTTTTAGTCAAATTTATGAAATGATTATTAAATATATTGCATATGTCTTCAGGGTTGTAGGGGACTGTCATTTCATTAAAATTAAATTGTTCGATGTCATTTTTACTTAAATAATTCGATAGTGTAGATGAAATTATGTCCCAAGTGGCTTTGCATTTATTTTTGTCACTTTTTATGCGTCTTGAATTTACTATTTGTTGAGCTTTGTGCACACACTTTTTAAATACACTATTATATTTTTTTAAATAGTTTTTATTTTTACATTTATTTATGTGCACTTGTCTATACTTCAAATACAATAGACGCTTAGTTTTGCTCGATTTTTTTAATTCCCTTTGTTAGCCAATTCAATTTAGATGGCTTATTACAAATTTTCACCTTAGTTATAGGAAAGAACAGGTCGTAAAATAAGCGAAATGTGGTATAAAAATAGTCAAAAGCGTCAGAGAGGGATTGACTCTCATACACTTCTAGAAAAGATAGGCAAGATATGCACTGGTCAAATTTTCTCATGTTGTCCCAACTATAGTCACGTTTATACTCAAACCAGTGAGATGGCTATCTGCTTGTTTGTCTTTAAGGTAATAGTTTGCACTGTTTCGTGGTCTGATAACCCTAGACAATGTACTTCAGACTGGGCATTTCTTATATTTGATGCAATCTGATATAAGCATGATGCTATGCGAGTAAGTGATGTTATATTATACTAACTTGCACGGTGTAGGGTTCAGTGCTTGACCCAGTACATTTCAATATCATACATAGGCAGCAGATCTAACTCAATCACCAGACGTCTACTACGTTTGCAGGATGATACTGCAATTCTATCCTGTGACGTCTTTAAACAAAGTGTATATAGCCCTACAAAAATAACTGATAAGACAAGTTAGTGGCTCCATACCAAAAATGTTGGGTTCGCGTTGAATACACGCTTGACCTGGAATAATCACTTTAAGGCTAAAAGATTATTGGAACTCGATCATCGATTTTAAAGCTCGTATATTGGTTTGCAGCTTGGCCACAATTTCGATTATAACTACTCAAATAGCGGCTGGTACAACTACAACGGCGTCCTCAAACATAAGGAGGACAAATATGCAGAATGCCAGCAAATCCAACGAAGCCCGCTCTAAACAATGGTTCACCTTTGAGTAATTACCTGGAAGTCCCCACAGTGCACGAGAAAATAAAACGCATGAGATATAACGTATATTCGGGTCGTAAAAAAAAGGCACATGAAAGCCCAGTACATTGATGTGCCTTTTTAAAAGACCCCCCAAGATTCGAACTCTGTTCAAAAATTCTGTTAACACAAATATGTGGAGAAGAAGCCATTTATTCTGAACAACCTGCAATGAGGGAAAGAGGACTCATGTGTTCTAAAAACAAATGCTGCCACTCATCCACTTATAAGTATAAGATTGCAGATTGCGGATAAGTTAATGAATAAAATGTAAATAAATTGAGTAGCAGCAAATGTACAACCATACCAGTCTATTTATTTAGAAAAAAATGCACTGGCAGGGCAAAGTATACTTTCAAACGTTAAAAATCCAAAAGGCAGATAACTTGACTCCAAACTCCACAGGTAGATCTTGACTTCCAGCTCCAGCTCCAGCCAGCTTGAGGAATGGGAAATGTGCATCCTTCCTACTTAAAACTGGCAAGTGGCAGAGTAGCGTCTTATCATCATCATCATCTCAGCCGTAGGACGTCCACTGCTAAACATATGCCTCCCCCATGATTTACCAAAAAGAACGGTTGGAAGCGGCCTGCATCCAACGTCGTCCTGCGACCTTCATCAGGTCGTCTGTCCACCGTGTCGGTGGATGACCTACGCTGCGCTTACCGGTCCATTGTCTCCACTCCAGAACCTTTCGGCCCCATCGGCCATCTGTTCTGCGTGTTACGTGCCTTACACACTGCCACTTCAACTGGCTAATCTTGTGAGCTATGTCGGTGACTTTCGTTCTTCTACGGATTTCCTCATTTCTGATTCGATCACGTAGAGAAAACCCCGAGCATAGCCCTCTCCATAGCTTGTTGTGCGACTTTGAGCTTATCAATGAGGCCCATAGTAAGAGACCACGTTTCAGTGCCATAAGTCATCACTGGTAACACACATTGGTCGAAGACTCTTGTCTTGAGGCACTGAAGTATTTTTGACGAGAAGACTTCGCGAAGTTTCCGGAACGCTGCCCAGCCGAGTTGGATTCGACGATTGACCTCTTTCTCGAATTTGGACCTGCCTAGTTTGACTGTCTGTCCCAGGTAGATGTACTCGTCAACAACTTCGAGAACTGAGTTCCCAACTGATATTGGGGTAGGTACAACATGGGCATTAGACATAATTTTTGTCTTATCCATGTTCATCTTAAGACCTACCCGATGGGAAACTCGGTGGAGGCCTTCGAGCATTGTACTGAGGTCTTCCATGGATGCTGCCATGACTACAATATCGTCGGCAAATAGAAGGTGAGTGATGTATTCGCCGTTAATATTGATGCCAAGTCCTTGCCATTCCAGAAGCTTGAAGGCGTCTTCCAATGTAGTGGTGAACAGTTTCGGAGATATAACGTCTTCCTGTCTCACGCCTCTTTGCAATGGAATTGCCTTCGAACTCTGCTCCTGTACTCGGACTGACATGTAGGCGTTTTTGTACAAACACTTCAGCACTTCCATATACCGATAGTCAATACGGCACCGCTGGAGAGACTCAAGCACTGCCCACGTCTCGATCGAATCAAAGACTTTCTCATAGTACACAAACGCTAAAATAGGAGGCAAGTTATACTCTTCGGTCTTCTGTATAACTTGTCGTAGCGTGTGGATGTGGTCTATGGTACTATAGCCTTTTCGGAAACCGGCTTGTTCCGGAGGCTGGAATTCATCAAACATGCGACTGAGATGGTTCGTTATGACCTTCGAAAACAGCTTATAAACATGGCTCAAAAGCGAGATGGGTCTGTAATTTTTAAGTAAAGTGTTGTCACCTTTCTTGAAGAACAGCACAACCACGCTTTTGTTTCATGCTTCTGGCGTTGAACCTTCGAGTAAGACGGTATTAAAGAGCTTCTGAAGAACTTTAAGTACCGGTGTTCCACCCGCTTTCAGAAGCACAGATGTGATACCGTCGTCACCAGGCGCCTTGATGTTCTTAAGCTGTTTCAAGGCCATTCTAATCTCGTACAGGCTGATGTCCGGGATATCTTCGGTATAATGTCGGGTCAGCTTAGCTCTTGGGTCTTTGACCGAGCTGCTAACAGGTTCAGTGACCGAGGTGTATAGCTGTCCGTAGAAACTCTCCTAATAATTCTGCTTTGGTCGACGCTACACTGCCGTCTTCTCTCTTCAGCTTCGTCAACTGGCTTTGCCCAATAGACCTGTCTCTTGCAAACACTTTGGAGCCCGTGTTCCGCTCTATCGTCTCTTTAATACGGTTTGTATTAAAGATCCGGATGTCGTGTTGCAAGGACTTCCATATTCGTCTATTGAGCACCCAATATGCTTCAGCATCATCCGAAGACTGCAGTTTCAGTGAGCGTCGTTCAGCCATGAGGTTGAGGGTATCGTTGGAGAGTTTCTGTGGCCTATCTGTACGGTGTGGTTTAAAGTATTTCGAGCCCACTGTATGGACAGTTTCTACTAACCCGTTATTGATCTCGTCCACTGAAGCGATGTTCTCAAGGCAATTGAAGCGATTGGATAGCTCAAGTTGAAAGCTCTCGGGGTCTTGAATACGGGCATAAGTGGGTTGGAGCGTAGACTTCATCAGACGAGAGCTCTCCAGTTTGACATTAATATTCACCGTGCCACTTACCATTCGGTGATCACTACCGGTTTTAACCCTGTTGATCACGGAGACATCAGTGAATATTTGCCTTTTGGTGGTCATAATGAAGTCAATCTCATTTCTCGTGGAACCATCGGGACTCCGCCAGGTCCATTTGCTGGGAGGTGGCTTCTGAAAGATAGAGTTCATCATAAAGAGTCCCTCTTTCTCCAGTAAGTCAGCCAACCTCTGTCCCCTACGGTTCCGTTGTCCATAGCCAAATTGCCCCACTTTCAACTCATCCTCGCTTCTGTTTCCCAACTTCGCGTTGAAGTCCCCCATAACAACTAGAAAGTGCGTTTCAGAGGTATGTATGGCCCGACTAATGTCCTCATACATATCCTCCACCACATCATCCGGGTGCGACTTCGTCGGTGCGTATACCTGAATGACCTTCAGCGAATATCGTTTGGATACTCTGAGTATTAGGTATACGACCCTATTGGAAACGCTATCGATCGTAACTATGTTGTTAGTAAGGGACTTGTGGACGAGAAAACCGACACCACCTTGGGACTGTTGGTTGCCCTCCTGGTAGTAGAGTAGGTTACCTGATTTTAGGGTTATCGTGTCCTCAACCGCTCTACGGACTTTAGATAACCCCACAATGTCCCAGTGTGACTTACTCATTTCTTCTTCCAGCTCATAAATCTTCTCGTCTGTCTACTTCGTGCGTACGTTGTGTGTCACCAGGGCCAGTCGTCGTCGTTGGGGGTGGTAGCCGGGCGTCTGTCGGGGATTCTTAGCACCCCCTGCCCCTTCGTTACCGTGGCCGCTACCATAGCCAGCAATAGCGGGGCTGCCGGGGACTGGGGGCCTGGTTCCTATTGTTCCGTCATTTGGGGGGATTTTGCCAATACTCGCCACGCTTGGCAGGCGGGTTGGCGAGCGCAGTTTGGGGGTTTTAATACTGGGAAGGTGCTGCTGCCCACCTTCCGATTGTTATCCCTTAGCAGATTTTCACGCACCCACGGGTAGAGTTGGTGGGGTACTATTCTAAGCCGTTACCCCACGGCAGCGTCTTATAGTACGTTCGAATAGATCACTTCTGATCGCTTTTGGCGAATAAAACGCTAAAACGCTCACAAGGGGCGTTTGAATTGGGTATCTGTGGGTGAAAATGTCCTTCTGGTCTCTTTTTGTTCAGCGTTCGGTAAGCTAAAAAAGAGGAGTTTTTGCCACCAACAAGTGCAATTTTTGACCCACGTCCCGGAGCATGGTTGTTTGTGATCGTTTTTTGACAGCTGTATATTTGACAGCATAATCATGCGATTTTAGGTCTTAAGCTCAGTTGAGCGTTCGAACAGGGTGTGAGCAAAAATGGTATAAATAACGTTTTTGAGCTTTACGAACGCTTTAACAAAAGAGCCACCAATGCCCTCATAAGCTAATCGATCGCACCTTTAGGGCCACAGAAGAAGAAGACGAAATGTGTGATGTCCGTAGGAACGAGTCCACAAAAAAAAAGTAAAATCTATTTACGTATTTCGTAATATTTTCGATTCTGTACTGTACATATTTACATGTTGATAGCCATAGAATGAATGATCCAAATACCTTTGGATATCAGAAGAATCCTGGTGTACCGATGGGTTCAGGAAGTGCGCCCCCCGGCACCGGAGCCAATCCCATGGTAAGGTTATTATAATACCGGTGGCTGAGCAAGCAGCTGTCGCGTAATGGATGTGGTTAATCCTGTGAAATGTAAAATTGTGTTTAGGCGCAGTACAAGTTCTCTTCGGAAGAGATGAATGTGCTACAAGAATGCAACAGAGAAAGCTTCTTTCAGCGCTCGCTACCGCTGTCCACAATGCTCGGCTTCGGATCTTTCGCCGCAGTTCAGTCAGGTTAGTGCGAGCTCCCCACTTATCACGAGCTCGTGAAGTAAATGCAATTTCTCGCGAAAGATGGCTATGCTCATTCTGCAGTGTTTTTACCAGATTTATGCTGCTTCATGCGAAGGATTTTTTCTTCTGGGTATTTTCTTATTATTGTACAAAATCTGCTAATATTACATGTTATGCTTACAATGTAACATTCTGTATGTATGTAATAGGAATTTCCCAATATAGTTTAAAATGAAATGAACTAGGTATTTATATCCCATGCGGTAAGTAATCCAAACATACTTCAATATGTTGAATATTTAGAAGCATTTTAATTGGACTACTTCGCTCAAATAATAGATTATAGTTATGTATATAGTTAGCCACAGTTTTATGGTGTGATGTTTTACCTAAATGTATTTAAGCATAGTCAACATAGCTACATTTTAACCACCTGTGGGAATGCAATGTCTGTGCTGAGTCATTGAATTCAAATTGTTTACCTATTCTTTCATAAAAAACTGAAAGTGACCACATGAAGTGGGTAATGTAGTAGCATTATTGTTTTCAGGTTATTTGAAGCCAAACCCCAGATTTGGTGCGATTCCGAAAGTATCTTTAGCAGTGGTTCTGGGCTACTTCCTAGGCAAGCTGTCATACCAGCAGGCGTGTGCAGAGAAACTGATGTCACTGCCTGGCTCCTACATTGGCCAGCTGCTCAGGGACCGACGTGATGGAAAGATTGGAGGGTCAGTCTTTATGAAAATATGAGAATTGTAGATATTTTTAAGGAAAGTAGTTGTGTGCCTGTCAAAATACTGCATAGCACCACAACAATGCATCTTGAATAATGAACACACTTGATGGTATACTGTTCCTATACAACTATCTTCCTTCAAATGACCTGCTCAATGTCAAAAGACTGATTGCAGATAAACAAGGACAAAAAACATTAAGAATTACAAAAGTGGTAAAAACTATAGTCCTTCAAATTTAAGAGATAACGTTTGACAGTTTGTAAAATAGGGATGGGGTCAAAAAAAAATCTGATTCTTAAAAGATATTAATATAATTTCTTTATGTTTAGTAATCGATTACAGTTTTATATACACCACACTGTGCAGGCGGGCTTAGTCTAAGTAGTATACATAAACATGCTTCACCGACATGATCCGCACTTGTGTAACGGGCAATAGAGGCCCACCATTTTGAAACTCATTAAAATTTGAAATATTGGTGTAATTTCAACACCAATTCACGAGCCTGTAGTGCAAGTATGGATCTTTAATCGATTAATTTGCCGAATCGATAGTTGTTTAAATATATCGAATCATTTCAATAGTCTGTAGCATGGATCTTATCTCGATATGTTTCTGTCGAGGTTGACAATTTATCAAAATTATATTGATTATAAAAAGGCAACATGGATGATGACAGAATATAAATAACACATTTAGATCGACCAATTCCTCGGTTTTGTTGTCTAATTTGACATTGTTCGTAGATAAAACTAGATAGACAGCATGCAACATTTTCTAGAGATGTATAGATAAGTTCGATATAATCATAGCGATTACACTGAATTTGCTAGCATGAATCTCGTTTTTTTAGTTGTTCCCGTTAAATTTCTAACCTTATCAATTTGTCAAATTTGCTGGATAATTTACATATAGAGTAGGTGTAAAAAAGAAAAAGGATTTTGGTAGTGTTTTACTATTGGAGACTGAAAGGAGCCAATGATTATCCCGACTTGGATAGCAGACAGTTTGAAATTTAAAAATTGCGCCTTTACAAGCGAAATATTGAGCGTAACTATTGTTAGGATAAGTGCATGTATGCCACGTTAAATTATAAAAAAAATTTATGCAAAAAAATAGGGAACCTAAAATATGCAATAGTAACGCTGATAACAACTAGGGCACACTGTTGGTACCTCGATAATAATCCTTATCTACTCAAATAAAGAG
The DNA here is from genome assembly GCA_917880725.1 of Selenia dentaria. Classification (NCBI taxonomy): domain Eukaryota; kingdom Metazoa; phylum Arthropoda; class Insecta; order Lepidoptera; family Geometridae; genus Selenia; species Selenia dentaria. Next base: position 44,022,740 of record OU862876.1, read on the forward strand.
GAAAGTTTGGATTGTTTGTATTGTAATTTATAAACGCAAAAAGCACTCTTAAAAAGTTTTTTTACAAGTAGAAAGCTACATTATGCCTGAGTAACCGACACTATAAAAGTCAAAAGTCAAAATCATTTATTCAATTTAGGCATCAAAGACGCACTTATGAACGTCAATTTTTCATTATAATGTACTTTAAAGACTACCGCCGCATTCCATTAATAAACAAAAAAATCGACCCCCATAATAAGTAACGAATCTGTTGTATAAACTCAAGAAGGAAAAAAAAATATATCATAGTGCATTGGTATATATAACCTTTCTCTAAGTGTTTACTATGTAAATGCTCTTATTTACTACACATGTAATGGAGCATTTCGCTATTAAGATTAGATTTACCGTTAATGTTTGTGTCATATGTTTACGTAAGATTTAAGAGAAGTTTAATAACTACAATTAGAACTGGTGTATTATAAGTACTTAAGTATTATATTAAGATGAACAAAAGTATAGACATGATTTTTGGTGTAACTTGATTAGGTAAGAAAAGTATTATATTTGCTGAGTAACTTGATAAGATATATTGTATAGTAGATAGTATATGTATATTGATATAAAAAACTTAACTTGTATTGCCAAGATGTAAACGTACGAATAAGCACAGTAGTATGTAAGAAATTCCAAGTCACTATTTATATGTAACTACCCTCTAACTTAAGTTTTAATGAGAACTTGTAATATTAAACATTTTGTTTTAAAAGTTTTAAAAAGGCGATCCTAGGCTGTAAAACTAACTAATTCAAGGATAGATGTAGCTTAGTTTCTAGCGCTGAGTTGTACAAAATGTGTGTTTATGATAATAAAGAACTTTAAAAATCAAATCAATCACCGCCGCATTCCAAAATATATAGAGCCTACCGAGAAGAAGCGGCAAGAAACTCGGGGCCATTCTTTTTATATAGTTTTCACAATGTTTTTACTTAGGTACTACAAATATTAGCTCCAGTGTGTTGCCTTACAAAAGCGTAGAAGAGAGACACATAATAATAATAAGAGAACATAATAATGGTATCAGTAGGGCAAGACACGCTACACTTTGACATCTTAGTACACGAGTAGATAGATCCTGGAGTGATCAGTCCCAAGCTGTTTTATCCTCCAAGTAATCTGAAATTTTGTAATAACCTTTTTGACAGAGTTTAGTTTTAATAGTAATTTTAAACTTATTAATAGGCAAATCTCGGATAACATTGGGAACTTTATTATAGAATCGTATACATTGTCCCATAAAAGAATGACTTATTCTGTGGAGACGCGTTACATGTACGGATAGCTTGTGCTTATTTCGCGTGTTGATGGAATGAGCATCACTCCTTTTATCAAAATGCTAATGTTTTTCTATACATACATTAGATTTTCATAGATAAACTGAGAGACAACAGTTAGAATGTTTATGTCTTTAAACTTCTGTCTAAGGGAAACTCTGGGAGCTAAACTGTAGATCGCTCGTATCGCTATATTTGATTCATCATCATCAATTTCCATCTCCACGCGGGTGAAACCGCGGAGCGCAGGCTATCAATAATGGTTTCTTAGGCTTACAGAATAGTTATCAATTTGTTCGATTGTTCGTACATTTTCACCGATTATTTGTATACGCGGGAATTTGAAGAGTCGCAACACTACGGAAACACCAAAAAAAAATGTACCAGACTGCGTGACTTTGAAACGAAGTCTTAATTCCATGGTTTTACGGCGAAGGTTATTGAAATTGTGTGAGCACGCCTGTACACAGTTATTTTGTATTTAAAAGTATGAAACGTCAAACGGTATCTCTTAAATTTGAAGGACTATAGGAGTAGCACAGTCTACGTAAACCTTACAATCGGCCAACGGAGACGTCTAGACAGAGCAATCGTGCGGGGTTTGCGGGGTGCGAGAGGGACCGTAGCGAGCCCAAACTGCCACACACTCGTTCGGTACATGTTAGTCGGGGATGACGCTTTTTAATTTGATTGTTTTATGTGTTTTATTGAGTTGAAGTTATTAATAATGGTTCATATATTAAACTACTTGTGCTGTGAGAGACTGCATATCTTGTATTGATTTCGTCGATCGTTTGATTTGCATGTTTTTTTAATGCAGATTCGTTATCCATATTATATCAGAATGAACATCCTTAAGCTATGGTACCACACTCCCACATAACACCGACGTGAAGTAACATAGCTTGCTATTGCGTTTCGTCGGTTTGTGGGTTCGGAGGCCACCCTCACCCTTTCTATCACCCTTCCGCAAAGGTGGGCAACACATCCTCGAGACCTCTGGTATTGCAGATCACTTACCATCATGTGAGCGGGTTGCTTGTTATAACCTATGCCATTAAAATACCCCCTGGGTTCCAGGGGACCACATCTAGAGATTCCCTTAAGGTAACCCTACAGAGGAAGCGAATGGCTCAGGCCGACCAATTATATTATATAGGTAGTTATGTCCGATACATGAAAAATATTGAATAAAAAAAAAACAATGGGGAAAATAACTATTGTCAAGTAAGATGCAGCATACCTGTCATGTTGTATTGTTGTATTTGCAGGGATAGAAAGACCTCATTCCCAGGAGGTGCGGCGGGGGCCATGTTTGGGGCTGGGCCAAGTGATATCTACTCGGATGCAGGCCCTGGCTCCTCACTTGACCTCGACACAGACCGACCTGTATTCAATGACAATGACACCTACCGACCTGACAATGATGGTAAGTACTTTTATACCTGATTTGTATGTGTTGTTCTGCACCTTGCTGCAATAGGGTAGTTGACGCAGTCAACAATAAATTAAATGTAATGTTAACTTAATAGTAGTTGGAGCAAATAACGCAATGAATTATTAAAAAAATTAATATGCATTTTACTAACTTTATTTTGAATAAACAAAATGTGTACAAAAGTTTTTAAAAGTCACGTGACAAAAAACGGAAGTAGCTGCGGAAATGATGTCATAATGGAAAAAAACATGATAGTGTTGTGCCTTATCAACAAATTGAGAATCAAGCAAGTGAAGAAAGCATCTAATATTATTGCTTTAAAACTAAATACAGGACAAACTGTCGATCCATAAACATGGTTATAACCGCAAATAATAAGTTTGTTATATAAATAGGGGCCGTACATTAATCACGTGAGGCAAAAATCACGAAATATCACAAGGGGGGGAGGGAGGTGTAGTAAGATATCATGTGTACAAATTTTTCGTCAAACGCGATACAATATATATATATATATATATATACATATAATTAATAAATATTAACATCATGTCAAAAAACACATTTAATTTGATTTTGTCAAAGTCCCTCACAATCAATGCCCTTTCGCCCAAACGTGCCTATCAGGCTAGCGGCATTCCCGCGTTGTATGGCCAAGGAAATGTTCTGCACAAGACAATGGCCCGACTGAGGATCACGCGTTCTCTCCTTCAGGCGCCGCCCGAGTTCTTTAACAAATCTCTTGGCCTCCAGGCCCCACGGCCCAGCCGTCTCCACAGCAAACGGCACGAATTCGTAGGCTGACTCCAAGGCAGCGTACTTAAGGTGCTTTCCTCTGGCTGCCGCTTCTGCACCCGCGCCAGCTTCCCGCTGAGTGGCTTGGAGGTGGCAAGAAGCAAATGTGCTGACGCAGGTAGCATCCCAGATGAGGCTGCGACCTCTCCGCCACGGAATCAGCTTGAGTCCATCTGGCCGTTTGCCATCCAAACGCGACAGGCCGGGGGGCTCGAGCACACAAGGGACATCCGTTAAAGCGAGCGCTCTCCTGATCACCTCGTTGATGGCATGATGCCGTGGTCTACGCCCTACACACCGGGTACAACTGAGACTGTGGTAGCCATTCGTGTCTACGATCGCACCGCACACGCAGACGTGGGGTTCGCACACTGAGCAACCGAGTCGGAATCCCGCAGCCACCCTAAGGGAGTCATCGTCTAGCAGCGTGCCCAAATGAGGTGATGGTAGGGCATGCAGCCAGGCACTGGACTCCGGCTTAGAGACAGCGTTGAGACGAGCCAACTCGAAACCTGTGGCTTCATTACGCAGCTGGGCGAGGATGTGGGTCCCGGAAATGTCGTCCCAATTCCTCTGATACGCGGGTTTTGTAGGTAGCTCAGCTCCTGGGTACAGCTGGAACCAAACATTGTGAGCCTCCGTAGCGAAAGTTATCTGGATCGTGTCACTGAAACCTGGCAACATTCTCATTAATAGATCCGCGACACCAAACGAGGAGGCGAGGAAAGCAGAGGGGCCAGTCTCTTGCAAACGACGTACCCCAAGACCGCCATACCGTATAGGCAGGCTGGTCTGGCGCCACTGTGTTTCGTGGAGGCTAACGTTTAACGTTTCCTCTACTATATACTTAAGCATGTTGTCGAACCGTTGGACCTCTTCTGGGTGTTTCCAAGTCGGGGCCGTCCGGATAAGATATGACAGTCTAGGCATCGCGAAACAAGCTCTCAGAAGAGTCAGGGAAACATGTGCCGGAAGGTTCTGAAAATGGTCTTTAAGCGAGGCCAAGGACTCTGTTTTTGCCGCCAAGCTGTTTTGAATGCCTTCCTGGAAAATTAGGGCTCCTAGGAGGCAAAGAGACTCGGTCCATGACCCTAAGTCCAGGAATGAGGGACGTGAATATGTGACACGATTCCGAGGCTGCTAGGCTACAAGGATAAAATTCGCACTTAGCAGTATTAACCTCTAAGCCCAGCTTTTTTAAGGCCGGAAAGAGTAACTTAACATCCCTCTCAACTACATCTGGACTCCCACCCAAGGTCCCATCATCAAGGTACCAAATGTTTAGAGGACACTCTAAGGAATTAATGGTCTTATGGATAGCCATACTGAAAATCAACGGGCCTAAAGGATCCCCCTGCTGAGCGCCGACTTGAGACAAAACACATTGACCGTTATAAGACAAGTTACTCGGGGTGGAGTAACATTGACATAGAAAAGGGAATATGGACGGTGTCAGCTCTCTGACCTCCGCCAAGAACGAACTTCTCTCGACACTATTGAATGCGTTTCGGATATTCATCTTATATATATATATATATATATATATACTTTTTATCATGGTCCTTAATTTTCTACATTAAAATTAGATTATTCTACGAGTATATAACTGTATTTAAATATAATTTTCTAATATTTTTTACATTCTTTGTAGGTATGTACTAAAAGTGCACGTGATTTTTTTAGTCTTAAACCGTAACATACCACCAAGGCCCCCCCCCTGCCCCTTAGGGTTAAAGTTAAAATTAATAATAATAAAAAAAGGGTTAAAAAATGGTAAAAAAAATCACGTGATTAATGGACGGCCTACTAAGTTTATAATAATAGTTAATTTCTTTTTCTTGTTATCACTGTTGTTACACATGTATGGATTACAGATTTTTTCTTTTTATGACTAAAAAAGGATCTTGACAGACGGACATACGGACAACAAAGTGATCCGATTGTCCTTTTGAGGTAAGCAACCTTACATAGAACAAATTGTGGGACTAAATGTGGGTTTATTTTTTGTAACTTAACTTTTTTTCAAGGATGTTAGTCTTTTTTTATTTTTTTATTAACGTGTGGGGAATGCACTTACACATCCCCGCCAGACCCGGGGGGGTATGTCGGACTCGTCTTTTACGCGCCAACTGCACCCATAGCAGCAAGCAGACCATACCGACTAAACCACCACACGGTGTTTCTCCGGGGCCTTTATGTCGGGACAACGGGCACGCTATTGCAATCGTCCGAGGTCCCGGCGGCGTTGATCCTCCCATGAAGATCCCGTCCCGGATGGAGTAGGAGTCACTCCATCCCAACCCAACACACGTAAGGGGCGCGCGGAAACACCGCGCGCGCCACCTCGAGGTCATGGATTGGCAGCGACGGACACCCCCGTGTCCGTCACCACGACCTGTTATGGGGGGATGGAGGAGAGCTTGATACGCCCTCCTCCTACGCCCGGGTCTCCGGGTGTGGATCGACAGAGTAGAGGTGATCTCTCTCTCCCTTTCCGCAGCCTCTTTCTGCTACACGACCCGTTCGCAAAAGTCTAGCCACGCGTCCCACGACCTTTCGCTTTCCACCATGGCCTTAACCAATGACGGAAGCGAGATGTCGTCCCCTACTACTGCGGCGAGCTCACGGCGCTCGCTCTCCGAAGCTGGGCACTCCTCGAGCGTATGCTGCGCCGTATCTTCATCGCTTCTACAATGGTGACACTCCGTTGTCGGTTCTCTTCCAGCGATGCGACACAGGTACTTCCCAAAGCACCCGTGGCCAGTAAGGACCTGCACCAACCGGAAGGTCAGCGACCCGTGCTCCCTATCCAACCAGTCCTGAAGGATGGGTCGGATAGCCTCAACAGTCCAGTGGCCAGTCCTAGGTTCGGTCAGTCGTTCCCTCCACTTCCCAATAAGGGACTGTTGAGCGCGGTTCTTCCACGCTTGCACTTGGTGGGGGAATCTCCCCTCGGATTCGGTGCTGCGAGCGCCACTCGTACATACACGCGTAGACCTCGGCCTCCAATTCCCAAAGGAGAGACCCCGCCAATACGCACGCCGCCTCATACGATGGAATGAGAAGAAACCGTGGGACCGCTCGAGCCAGTCTTGTAGGACTGGCCCGAGAGCGTCCAACGTACGGCGGCCAAAAGTGGCGGTGGCGAGGTCCTCCGCCCAATGATGGACGACTGCAGCCCTCACCTCACGCCGGACGGCCACCCGCTCCTCCAAGGTGGGGCACTCCCCGAGCGCCTTACGCCTCGCCGTCCACTCGTACACTTTGGCGAGCACCTCTGCCTGGAGCTCCAGGTGCCAGCCAAAGCGCACGCCGCCGCGAAGCTCACCGACCGGTAGGCCCTCGCCACCCGCAGTGCAATGGCCCATTGGGGCCTGCGGAGTGTAGTCCTCTTTTGGAGGGACTCAGCCCAGATAGGGGCCCCGTTAAGGGCCATACTCTTCAAGATGCCGGCACCGCGCTTTGGGCCCCCCCAAGTTCGTAAGGAGCCAAGAGAGGGCGCCCGCGACCTTTAGCAGGCGCGTCGACAGCCCGCTGAAGTGCGGTACTGTCGAGCACTAGGCCAAGATATTTCATCTGGGCCTTCACCTAGATCCTGACCTCCTCCAGGATAACGTGGGTGTTAGGGGGAATGCGCTGCCGAGGCCTGTGGTAAAACACGGCCTTGGTCTTATGCAGTGCCACCTTCAAGCCTAGGCGGCGGATCCTTCCCGAGACCAGGGATACGCCGGCCGATGCCAGACTCGCCGCCTCCCTGAAGTCTCTACCCCGGGCAGTGAGTAGAGTTTCATCCGCATAGCAGATGACATTCGTGCCACGGAGGAGATTTCCCCGCAGGATTCCCGGAATCGCTCTACCTCAAATGGTTCGTCCGGGAGGGACTGGCAGGCATAAACAATAGAGGCCTCCATCAGCGCCTCTTTGTCCATGCTCCTTAAAACCCATCTAGTGGGATTCAGGGTGTTCCTTCTTGGACGGCGATGAGTTTCAGGACTGTGCGAAGATGCAGAAACATCAAAACGAACATAGAGATGGTCGGGCAACGTCTCCACGTCCTCCAGGACCCTCCAACCTTGGACACGGCGTTCGACAGCGGGCGATGCAAATGTGACGTCTACAATAGAGCCCTAATAGATATAATTAAGAACGTAAAGAGCGGCCAAAGAGACCCACTACTCAAGCGTCTCGACTCGCGCATCATTCGCAGGTGATCCCCAAGCCGGAGATTTAGCATTGAGGTCCCCAGCGAATAGCCTCTGACACGGTAGAGTCTGCCCCATAAGGGCCCCTACCGCGTCTAGAAACTGTTCGAACTCAGCGAGACTCCTGTTGGGTGAGAAGTACACCACAATGAGGACCGTTCCCTTCCACTTGACCGCAGCGTACCCCCGGCCCCGCGCAATTTCTGGAAGGGGAAGGAAATTGAATTGAAATTTCTGGAAGGGGTCCAGCAGCCGGCGAAGTGATTATGGTCACCGAGCCGTCCACGTCACCTACCCAGTTATTCTGGGGAATGATGTAGTATGGCTCGGCGACCACTGCCAAATCAATCAACCACTCTGCCATGGTTTGCACGATGAGATCTTGCGCACCGGCACAATGATTAAGATTCGCCTGGAGAAAACGATGGGCCATAATCAAATTAAAGAATGATCACCGCCTCCTCACCTCCCTCGGGCTGGAGGGCAGGTGGATGCTTCTGGGGTCTTGGCAGCTAAAGCAGCTGCTTTTGGCCCCCGTTTTGGTTTGGGTGGGTGGCATGACTTTCTACCCAACCTGTGTTGCGCAGGTCTGTTCGCAGCTTTGCATAGAGAGCAATGAGCCGCAGACGCGTAAAACTTGGCCGCATTGTGTCCGGATTGACCGCAGCGATAGCACTCGTCTTTACGGTCTACCTCTGCCATGCACTGAAAACGAACGTGTCCAGTTTGCAGGCACCGGAGGCACCGCCTTGGTCGTGGTTCCAGCAGCTTGACCTGCGCTGAAATCAACCCAACCAAAAGACGTCCACCATAGGTAACTTTTACTACTTCCCTTCGAAGCTCTGCCATCTCCTTCTTCAGGGACGCCACCTCTCTATACAGGCGAACGTTGTCTGCTAGGAGTTTGCATTCATGTCAGTGGCGTTCTTCTTAAGCAGGACTTCCGTCGCTGCCATTATCGACGAAGCCGACTCCTTAAGGGCATGTTGAAGTGTGCCCTTCAGGTTTTCGACTTCGCGGCAACTTCACGCACCAATTCAACATCATTAATTATGATGCGGTTGAGGGCTTCCGCCGTTTCGATGTCGTCCTCCCCCGCAACTTGCAGCCTTAGTGCTGCCCTGCTCGCTGATACGTCTTGAGCCCGCTCTTCAAGCATAACCTCAGACTCCTTTTTACTCTCCTTGAGGAACTCTCTTCGTCTTGATGGGGCACTCGTGCCATCCACAGGAGTGGGACCTGAATACCTCAGACCGCGAACATTCGCTCTCCCTGGAGGAGAGTTTCGGCGGTGACCCTTTCTTTCGTCGTTTCGCCGGGTAAATTGATCGGCTATCGATCACGGGTGATGTGCCGATCTCTCTACTACTATCACATCCATATCCGAGTCGGACTCTGTCGCCCGTTCTCGGCTCCTGCTTCCTTCTCCTGAAACACTACGCTTTGAGGATAATAGGGATATCATCCTCTTTTTTGCCCCCTTTGTAAGGTACCTTGTTGATGCCCCCATCCACGATTCTTCCACCTCTTTGCTCATACGGGCTTGTCGTGCAGTTTGTTCTGGTTCCTGCCTTACGGTATAATGCCATAATGCTGGCCACAGCCCTCCCGGTATCAGCTCGCAGCCCCCGCTTCCCAGACTATCCAGGGCGCCGGACGAGCCATTTACTCTGACTCGGATATCCGCTACTTAGCATAAGGCCAAGACGCCGACCAAGTCCCACTTCAATATTGTCCGACAGGGAGGCCGAGTTGACCAGCCCTGCCGCACCGCTAGCCTTGCAGGCCTGCCATACCACGACCCGAAGGTCTGCTGGGCAATTACAATATTGCCCCTTTTCGTAAGTGATCCCATGATTGATGATGAACCCACTGCCCCATCCGCTGTGCCTTATGCTACCTTCATAGGGACACGCGGAGGAGCCCACCGTGTCAGATCTTTCGCCAACGGTCAACAAGACCCCGTGAAGAGAAGTTATTAACCATTGCTCAGGATGCACCGTCCCGAAATACTGGTATTTCCCCGGGATAAACCGTATTAAAGATGACTAGCAGCACTCGGGCACACGAGGAGGTAATCTGACAAGCACCCCTTTGTTGTTAGCAAGGTTGTTAGAGTCTGCTCTAAGAAATAAGTCAGTTATTTAACTACAGTTTTGTAGAAGTCAGGTGGATGCATTACTAGAAAATGCTAACATGAATGAAAAAAAAAACAAAAATATGTTTCATGAATTTTTACACTTTACTGACACTCGTGCATCATTGTGAACATCAACGGTTAATAATCCACCACTATTAAATAATTAACTCCTCAAAACTTAAGGATAAACACAAAACAAAATAAATTATAATAGTCATTGTTGTTTTGTTCCCGCCATCTGCATGTTCAAGCAAGCAACCTCCAAACAAGCAAAACTAATTATAATGACAACACTGTTTTTGCCTTAGTAATGTCATACGACGTATAGGCCGCTATTGAATAATTTTTTTTCGCCAATTTTAAAAAATGAAATAAAACCATTGCTTTTTTTGTTTAGAGTTCTTTAAAAAATATTAAAAATATGCGATATGTTCTGATTAATTTAACATACAATAAAAAAAGGTCAACAACCTTATTAATTAATATGATATTGCCTCTGGAGCCAGCCTATCCCCCTCCTCATAACCATGTATGCTGAAATGTGCAGGAAACCATTGCACCCTAGATTTAAGCACTAACTTCATATAATATAGTTGACCCGCCAGCGGCTTCGCTCGCTTGGTCTTGGTGTAGTGGCGAGAGAGTTATTTTACAAATTTCAATAACTTTTTTTATGAACCAATTGACATGAAGCAAAGTGTTCAGTGAAGCTTACCACAATACATGAAAACCACATCTAAACTGGATAAGCCGTTTCTGAGATCGTACACAAACACACAGACAAACAGAGAAAAATTCTAAAAATCATATTGTTTTTCATTCCTATTTTCGTTTATATAAGACACAATAATATTTTTTCTTATATATCTTTTAATTACAGACAGCAATTTATAATTGTTTTATTGTAATATAATAAAAATGTTATGGATTGCTATACAATTATATAATAGATGGTATAAACTATTAACATCATTATATTGTAATGTTTTTCAGGTACCGCTGGCAGCGGCCCAGAGGCGGCGAAGCAGCCCACTCTCTCTTACGAAGAGCTTCGGCGCAAAAACCGCGGCGAGTTCGCAGACTCCAAGCAGGACCCTTACAGGTGACTCAAGCTACCTACGTCTGACTTATTCCATATTAAAGTACAGTGGCAGTTTTATAGAGCAAGCCAGCCATCCCTCACTGCACCACAAGCAAAAATGCTGAGTCTTGATGACCATTATACTTGTAATATCAGATCTGGTTATGTAAAAATACAGGTATTTACAAACTTTACTCTGAAAAGTCTCTACATGGTTGAATACACTCAAGGGAAATGGAAAAGAAAAAAGGGCGATGGAGAAACTTGTAAAGTTATGCGTTTTTATACATATAAAACTATATGAATCAACTTGAGATCATCATTTCACACAGATTTATAGACAACTGATAGTGTGTCTCTGAGAGAGATAGCATACCTACGACTAACGGCCCGTCCCAATAACCTATCTATCGCCGGTTTGCCTTACTAGAGTTAGATATTTGACACTATTTGTATGGACGTAATGTCAAATTTCTATCGGTAGTAAGGAAAACTGTGGATAGATAGAATATTGGGATCCCCCATAAGAGTAATCTTACCCCCAGTTTTTAGAATGTTTGTGAAACCCTGGATTAGTTGGCCAACCAAATACTAAACGGTCATTGGTCAATGGTATTCTATGACGCGATATGTGACCAATCAGCGGTCAGTATTGTCTGTTAGCTGATCAAACTTTGACAAATGTTCCAGAAACTGGAGGTAAGTGTACGTTTTGCTGTAGTTTAATCAAAGTTACAAAACATCACATAAGTGGATTGAAAATCTTGTCTCACCTAGACAGTTGTTACTAATGTACCTTAATATAAACTTTTATTTTACGTATATTTAAATCTTAGTTAAAACATATATTATTCAGAAGCAATGGGTTCCCTTATTTTTTGGCGTTTTCCACATTTTAGTGTTTTAGTAACGTTTGTCTCACAGGTAATTGACCACGAGAAGTGCCTATTGAATGTTAATTGGAAAGCATATACAGTGCGGGGCCAACCACGGGACCAGCGACAAGGAACGAATAAAATGACAATGTAAAACTTTATGTACCTTTACGATATTTATTTTATTATTAATTATATATTCTACACCTTTACATAAATATCTACTTATACATATTTTAGTTCACCTTATTTGTTCAGTTATCAGAAGATAACTTTAATAATTCTACCCACAGACCTAATTCCGTGCCATTTTTTTACATATACTTAACTAATTAATCAACTATTTAAATATACATCTTTGCATACAATGAGGGAACATATACTAAACCTAACATTATATAAGAAGTAAAATAACAGAAAGAAAAACAAAACCAAAATTAGGTATCCATTGGAATTCCGAGCAGACCGGTCTCCGCAAGCAACTTAAATGCTTCAGTAAATAAGCATTCTAAAAGACTTCCTGTACAAAACATAACGCACAATTCAATACAATAATGTTTTTACACTTGTATGTTCATTATGTCCTTATGACGTGAAATATGTTCCATTTAATATTTTTTTTAATTATTGAGCTTAGTAAATGTAGTCTAGAGTACGCGAAGGGTGACACCCTTTTTTAGGGCGACCCTTTTTTGTGTAAGGAAACTTGGATGTGCAAAAGGATGCCCCATCATATATATAGAGTTAAGTTCCTGCTATGCTGCTGTGTGTGCTAGTGGCATTATTCAGCTGAGTGCTTCCGTACTTCGGAGGGCACGTGAAGCCGTCGGTCTCGGTTATTTGTCTTAGGACAGCAGTCGTTAGGCTATGTCGCAGGCCTTCGGGCGGCCTGAAAACTTCGACATGGGTTGGCCACTAACCTATCTACAATGGTGCACTGGGCCCGCGTGCTGGATTATGGTCCAACTCCTCTCTCTGAGAGGAAGGCTCGAGTCCCAGCAGTGGAAACAAAATGGGCTGATTATGATTATGTGTTTTAAATCTTGAATTCCGAACCTAAACACGATGTAATAAGAGCCTCATTACGAGCATGTGTGATGTAAAAATACAAACCATAATAATTACTTATATACTGGATACAAATTCAAATATACGGAATTGATACTAGATATATACTTAATTTTGTATAGACATATATTAGAGTGTGTGATTGTTTTTGTTGCAGAGTGGAGCCTGGCCTAGGGGCGACACCGAGACCTCGCCCACCTCCCCCGCCACCCTCGCAACCTCGGACCCCCCTCAACAAATACGGCGACGCCTTAGACTAGGCGACATACTATACAACTCACTTCTGGGTTCTATTACCACAAGACAAGACCCATCTAAAGCTTTCACAAGCTAATCGTTAGCATTTAGGAATATTGCCAGTATTGATAAACTTTGCATTTAACTTTAAATAACAGTTGTTTTTCTAACGGTGACAAGATCAGTGTAGCGTCTCACTGAAAGCTTTTACTTGACAGTATGAAAAACCGGTGGTTTGTGCTCTAATCGTATTTCTTCGCGTTATTTTTCATATTGGAGTGATTATACTTCAAAGGTAAAATGAACTACATTTAATCAAAAATCGATAGTATAATTTATATTTAGAAATTATTAGGTTGTGTTAAAAGACTGCAAGTTTATTTAATTACTAGCGACTACTCGCGACTTCGTTCTAGTAGTGGGCTCGGCTTTCGGCCTCGCCATAACCTTCCAATTTGTCTTGGTTTTTCTTTCATAAGAACCTTTCTTGCCAATAATTTTTCATCCGTTCTCAAGTTATAGTGTAACCAGGAGAAATAAGGGTTTTTTTTATATACATTATGCATATATATAGATTTTACGTTGTCGGAAACAATAAGCTGTTATAGTTCAAACTAGATTAAAACAACATTGATATGTGCGTTTACAATCTTCAATTAAGTACACACAGCGCTTGTTATGGTATGACAACATGAAAGACTGTTCTAAATATTAAATGTTCCATTGCTTGTAAGTCCTGCAATTCGGAACTAAACCAAATTATATTTTCGATCTCATTCTATATGACAATGCAATATATCATTTTTATATCAGTCAACATTGTGGATACTTCAAGATAAATTTTATAATGTTGGCACAGTAAATAATCAGCATCTTCTGTGGACTGTTTTGGCATTGTTCAATGTCTTGTGGTAAGAAGCTCAGAAGAAGTTTCGTAACACGAACGCGCCGTCTCGCAACTACCCTTGATGTACGTAATTATGGTAATAGTTGCTTTCTGTTGACTGCGGCAGCGATGTAGCGAATGAAATTGATTCTTAGCGTAGTACACCGATAAGTTGAATAAAACCGTTGTTATTATTATTTAATGTGCTTTTGTTTCGCTCAAAATACAAAAATAGGACAAAATAGTAGCAGGGACAACACGTAGTATATATAGTATATAGTAAAAAGTAGACTATTATATATATAAGTATTGTTTTGAGGTTGTGTCCCAAGATGATATTTTAAACTGGACGTGTCTCTTATTAGCGCTAAACAAGATAAAATTAAACCGACTAAACTAAAGCAGTAGAGCCGTCATTACCCGCTGTACTACTGGTAGTGCAGAAGGGAATTTTTATAGTGCAGTGGGGTATTTAGAATCTGCATACATTGCCGCTCCCCGCTGCACTACCAAACATTATTTCTTAAATATTAAACTCGTTTATAGGATTCCGTGTTGATATTTCTTATACGCTATGGTTTTATTATACTGTAGCTTCTCATAGAAGATTGTGAAGTGACAGCTGTCAAAATGACATATGATGTCGTATTTTATGATTTTGACTTCACACTTAGACTGAATCTTACTTGACAATAACACCGATATTGGTCTTAGCTGTGACAACTGTAAAACTGACCGTTGATGACTTATTTAATGGTTTTAATTTCACTCTCGGCTTGAAAATAACACAGATGTAGGTCTAAGCGTCCACTTCCAGTTGGTCCAAGTCCACGACACCCAAAGGCCAAGCAAAAGGAGGCTCTTTTTCAGTTATGGCAATCACTACTGTTCCCTCTTGTATAGGGACTCGTCGGAAGGGTCGTTCCACTTAGCTCACGATTGTTACTGGTGTAATTATTCGAACCAACGCGAACGCTTCCAAGAGGACTACATCTGTGGACTGCACCATTCTATCTATAGGTTGGCCGTTTATCTTAGTCCTCGCCTGCGCGGTACACTGACGCGGGGGTATGACGGCAAAAGGGACTGAGATATGTGTGATACACACGAGAATAAATGTGCCAAGATAGTTAGTAAGCTATGTGACGTCATAGTGATTTAATAAATAAAAATTAATTGATGATGATACCATATTTGAATGAACTAACTATGTATAATCTAATAGGTAAGTAAATAAAATGTTGGGTAATAAACTATTTTACTATTTATTAAATAGAATAATTATCAAAATTATGAGGCACTTATGGCCATATCAATATCGGTGGAGCTTGATTCTTCACTTATTTTAATTATCTTAAATTTTACATGAGGGTTTGGTCAGATGTTGACAATGTCACCCCCGTCAGACAAATCAACGCGTTAGTGTCAGCCATAAAGAAACGTACATTATAATTAGCATCCTGGCCTCATCAGAACAAGGAAAGGCAAGGAGACTATTACAGTTTCCCATATCGTATACATAATTATTTAAAAAAACCTTGTCGTTTCGCATCGTTTCGGACACATTCCATCAAAACATGTTGGACATCTTCAACTACACCACAGGCCATACAGTTTGATGTGTCTGACAGGCCAATTTAAATATTAAACTTGTTTGACGGAACGTGTCCGGAGCGAAGTCTCGGCAGCGTTAATATGTCTTTGTGCTTAGTTGGCATCATATCAAACAACGGGTAACGAGTAACGGGAGCTCACGCGGGATTGTTCTGTACTATATCCCTTTGGCGCGTGATCGCTCATCAAAATACTCTTGCCATTGACCTCTACACATTTTTTTTATCTTGTAACAGCAACTCACTGTGTGAGGGAAGGATGTGAAAGTACTCCGTCAGTCGTAGCCAAGTTCGCCGCCCTGCCTGCGATGCCAACATGAGACGGTATCCACTGCAGTACCACTGTCTTGTCTAAACCACGAAGCCTGCAAATATATCGGAGGTTTTTATAAGCTATAGGTTGACCTCGAAAGGGTTGAAGTTAGCCTAGCTAAATGTAATAGTGCACTCTTTGACTCCGTCAGAATTACAAATTTGTGACAACCTATAGTACAAGACATAAGATAGTGATGCAGAAACTGCAATAAGTTCACTATGCATGAGGGAGATGTCCGCGCCTATTCTGAATTTAACATGTAAACCAAATTTTAGGAGCTATATATTTTATCGCTAAATACTTAATACAAGACTTTTGTTGGTCCAATGTTCTCATCTTTCTTTTAGATGCAACCCTTCTACATCCAGCACTATTACTGCTGATAAGTCAAAACTACTTATCCAGGCATGCAACGAATATATCAAAAGTTTTTGTGATGATGGAATCCAGTTATTTTCCGTAGTTCCATTGTACGTCCCATTGACGGGTCGGTGAAAAAAATCATTTAACCGTGTACCCATTGGCCAACGGTTACACCGAAAATAACTTTAACTCCTGTATCGTTTGTCCATGAAGCCATTAACAGAGATGTCACAATATGATGCAATGTAGAATTCTAATGGTGACAGATTTTTACTAATCGATCCAGTAGGTAGTTTTGGAGCCTATTCAATTAATTAATTATTCTGCTGGCTGGTTAACATTGTTCTAATAGTTACTAATAGAGGTATTTTTATTCTTGTCCAATAACTGCAGTGAATAACGTCGCTTAGTTTATTAATGGTCTTTACATTAATTGTGTCACCGTCAATAGACTTGCATCTCAACCAAAATATGCCAGCCAAATAGGTTCTGCGAATATGCAAGGTTTCAAGACATAATTCACTCTCCATCAAATGGATTGGGGTATACTCTTAATAAATCCTCCAATGACTCGCATGGCTTGATACTGTACTTTGTCAAGCTTACTTAGTTGTCAAGCTTAGACGTCTGAGGTGTTTGGGATGTATTCCCCACTCTTTACCAGCTAGCACTTTAAACACAAGCCGTCTGAGGTGTTTGGGATGTATTCCCCACTCTTTACCAGCTAGCACTTTAAACACAAGCCGTCTGAGGTGTTTGGGATGTATTCCCCACTCTTTACCAGCTAGCACTTTAAACACAAGTCGTCTGAGGTGTTTGGGATGTATTCCCCACTCATTACCAGCTAGCACTCTAAACACAAGCCGTCTGAGGTGTTTGGGATGTATTCCCCACTCTTTACCAGCTAGCACTTTAAACACAAGTCGTCTGAGGTGTTTGGGATGTATTCCCCACTCTTTACCAGCTAGCACTTTAAACACAAGTCGTCTGAGGTGTTTGGGATGTACTCCTCACTCTTTACCAGCTAGCACTTTAAACACATTTAGAAATTTAAGTATTCTATCACGTATGTCGTTATATGTTTCCTCCACTTTAAATTATTATCTAACCACAAACCCAGATATTTAGTGAAATCCACCCGCTGCTGTACCTATTACCTTGTTTAAATGTATGTTTGCAACTTGTCTGGTCTTATCCCTACTGAATACACACATTCCACACACCCCAATTCATGGATGAGTCTACTTAAGTATGTAAAGCATTTTGTAAGTCTGTTACAAAAGTTAGTTTTCAGTCAGCTCGTGACCACGGCCATTGTAACATGGTCGAAACGTCGAGCGAAAGGTACATATTTTTACTTATATTAAATAATACGTGATAAGTCCCGATAAACATTTAAAACATGTGTTCAAATCGCGAAAGTTTAAAAATTACTATAAGTTAGTTTCTTCGAAGCAGTCATCATCGGAATGTCAAAGTCGTCCCGAGTGTTAATAATAAAATCAACAGCATCATCGCTAATTCCATCATGTTTGCAGTACTCGTCCTCGATTTTAATTACATGGTTAACGCAATTGTTTCCGACATATTACCTATGTCTCCGGGAGTTAGGCATGTTGGCATCCCATCCTTCATTACTCATGTTCCTTGTCTCCTTCGCACACGCTTACTAGATCATACGCCATCGCATGCGCCGACTTCAGAGATGACGCCACGACGGCAGGCTGACAGTTGCTCAATCAGCGCCCAACGAACCGCTCGCATTTTCTTAACTTAACTTTGGGTAGCTGTGTACTCACCGCGTTCAGTTTAAACCGATGTAAATCGATAGTTCCGCTTTAATCTCACCGATACCAAGAGTTCAGTGATAATTTACGATAATGTGTACATCAGTGATCGGTGAAGTGCTTAGACATACAGCCGATATAGGCTCGTGAATTTAAGCTACCACGATTGCACGCGTCGCGGCCATTTTGTAGTCCCTGTATCACCGTTTGCACGACAAAGGCAGGCACACACCAGCTCTTTTGGACCCGACGGAAAGTGAGATCTCACCAACAAAGGTAGGCGTGTGCTTAAAACCTATCTCTCATGATCTTTATTTTACTGAATTTTAGAGCTCTAGTCCATTGAGTGAATCTCCTCAATTTACCGCTCATATCTCCTTGGAGGCGCTCAAAATCACTTTGGCGTAACCATTTTATGGCCCTTTGGCCGCATTCATTTTAGCCCGTCGGAAACGGATTCTCCTCTCCGCTTAATAAAGCCTAGATTTTTCTAGACTAAACACCGCTTATAGATCTAGATACTTTCGATCTTCACCCCCGCTTATCAAAGTCTAGATTCGCCTAGACTAAACCTTCATACCTACCTACATAGCTAGCTTTTAGCCATTTGCTAGCTTTTAGCCTTAAGCTTCTAGCTTAATTGGTCTGCTATCAACTTCGCATATTTGCAAACTAAATTCTCTTTCACTTTGATTACTTATATGTTCGCTTATACCCACCTTCCTAGGTCTAGGTCATACTAGACTTAGTACTTAGGGCTTTATAATCAATTCTATACGCTTTACTTCGCTATATAAGTGTTACCTTTATAAATCAATCCTAACGCGTAACATTAAAACTGCCGTAAAATTATATGAAAAGCGTGAATGCCTAATCTGCCTACAGACACAAATCTATATAGTAGGTATAATAGTTTCGCTGGTTATTCCGTGCATTTTGATAAGGCTTGCAAGCTTATTGCACTGATCATGAATGATCATCTGATCATGATGATGATTAACTGATCATTAAGCCAATCATTGCTGATCGACCGTCAATAAATAACTAATCATAGTTGGCTTTCATATCCCGCTGGCTGCTGTACAATATTGTATCTTCCACCGGGGTTTGCTTGCGCATTTAATGCATTAATTTGTTTGTGTTACGAATGGGAATTATATTCATTATTTAAGTGCAGTGTGATTCGGAAACAGTTTATCACGAAAACTTATTTGCAATATAGTAGTTAATGTTATGTTGTAATTAAGTATATCAAATAAATACTTATAGAAGATTAATACGTTCATTACAATATCACCGGTAACGCGCTTGTTTACGCATCGCTATAGAAGCACCCGCACCGCTTAGCTTCAGCCATAATTAATATA
Source organism: Selenia dentaria (assembly GCA_917880725.1). NCBI lineage: Eukaryota > Metazoa > Arthropoda > Insecta > Lepidoptera > Geometridae > Selenia > Selenia dentaria. Next base: position 44,042,224 of record OU862876.1, read on the forward strand.
TACATAAGGTCGCGCCTGTTTCCCGAAGGGTAGGCAGAGACCGATATTACCGTTACAGTATCTAATAATATGTATCTAATAACAATAGTTAAGAATATATAGAAAAACTATATAAAACGCTTTCATAAAATAAGGATTTATTTGTGTGAATTTTCTAGTGAGTGCCTTATGCTCCGTTATCCTTATGCCTCATGATGTGTTATAGGTACACTTTACTGACACTTGTACACCATGGTGAACATCAACGGTTAATAATCCACCACTATTACCTACACGTCAAAACTTGAGAATAAACACAAAATAATATAAATCACAAACAACCATCCGGAGCATGGTTGTTTGTGATCGTTTTTTGACAGCAGAATCATTCGATATTAGGTCTTATGCTTGGTTGAATTAAAAGTTACAGAGACTTCAACTTAAATACTATAATAACAATATTAATATAACGGATACGTTCTGGAAAGCGCCTAAATCACTTGCGGCGTTGCTTATATGGAAACTATACCTTCACACAACTCTCATGACGTCAGAGACCGCGTTGCCGTCGGGTATATTTTCAAAACCAGTAAACTAAAATCATTTCAATAAAGCGTACCTTTATCTAACATTTGTGACGTCACTGTCGCGTGTTGATATCGGGTATACATTGAGATTTAGTATACGCCCCGCGTATTTTAAAACATACCCGACCGCAACGAAGTCATCGTTCGGTACTCTTTTGGCACGTTACTATTTCAATCGTTCTATCCTTTTCACCCGCTGGCTGACGCAATATTTTGTATGTTACATCATTTTGTGACCACGTGCGAGTCAGTACTGTTTAAAATGTGATCGAAGATTGTGATTTCAAGTGTTTTTATTTAAAACAATTGTCATAAGTGCATAGTACGTTGCAAAGATTATTATAAAGTGATAACTATAGAGTTTGTGATTCTTTTAGCGTAAAAAGTACGAATAATGATAGATAAAGCCAGTTTAGAGGGTTTCATAACCGAACAATGTGGACTTATCGAGAATCTAGATTTTGAATCGGAGGAAAAGTACTCCATGCGAATTAGACTGAAGACTGATCAAAATGAAGAACAAGAACGTAACCTAATCTAACCTAACCTATAAAATACGCGTCCCTTTATCTAATACCTACCCCAAACGGATGTTGCGGTCGGGTATATTTTGAAATCCTTAACACGACGGTTCATATTTTTAAAGTATCCCCAAAACGAATGGTGCAGTCAGGTATATTTTAAAATCCTCAACACGGCGGTACATATTTTTATGGTATACCCGAACTCAACACTAGAGCGTTGAGTAAAGGTATAGATTCCATATAAGCCGCGGCGTTCGCACACCCATTCCGTTAGAAGCCCACGGTCATCGTGAGCGAACTCGACACGTCATCGATGACGTCACCGAAAACGCTCACAACGCTCGCAGATCGTAGGTGGGTTTTCGCGGTCGTTTACGAGCTGTCACTGTCAAGCATCAAATATATAGGATTCTATCGATTTTTGACAGAAATGTTGCCGCGCTTTTCGTGACCGCGTAACCGTTCCGCTTGGGTTGAACATTACAAGCATTGATTCTATCCGGAACGCTAAATAGGGGCGCGACAGTTGTGAGCGTTGACGGCGCATCCCGGAACGTAGCCAGTAGGTACCTAGGTATGTAAACTTATAGAACGACTTCGTTTTAAAAGTGTAGGTACATACCTACATTATATTACACTAACACTCAATTAGCTAGGTAATTAAGTTATGTTACAAACTAAAATGATAAGATTGTATGCTGAAAGTTGTGGATACTACAAAAAACACCTACATAATATAATACAATGTATTTCTTGTACAATACAATCCAATATTCTCGCACAAGTAGAGTAGTTTCGTGTTTATTATTAGATCTAGACCATAGAGAAAATTTGTATACTGGTGAATCTAGACTAGAATCCTTTAACTTCTCTAGCTAGGTGATAGACTCAAAAAACCATAGTGCACAAGATTGGAAACGGTGTATCTATCTCTGTAAAACGAAGTACACATAAGTATGAATAAACCGTCTTTCTAAAATCACAGATTTAATCTACGAAGAAATAATAAAAGTGTCTACACACGATGCAATTTCGAATGCAGCATGCTGTAGCAATCTGCTGTAGCCGCGGTTGTACGTACTCTACACACGTTGCAGCAGCGATTAAATTTCATTCCGCGTTGGATCGCCACAGCGTGCACACGTGAATGCAAATGGCTCTAATGCTGTCCAAATATAGAAAAAACTGGTCTTGCAATTGCCTTCGCTGAGTCAACTATACCTACTGAGACTGAGAGACAATAAACATACATTTTTACTTTAAACATTGATAGATGCACAGCAATACTGCAATAAATAATACCTATTTTTATGTTATTTAATAATTAAAATATTATTTCTAGTCTAGAGAAATTGGGATAGGAAGGAACAATGACGTGTCAATTATTTTCACAAAGGCAAAAACATCAGCTGCTAAGAAAAGTACGAATACGCCATAACTATTTAATTATTCCACAAATGTGGCAAGTCATTAATAGATTTTTCAAATTCTTATCATTATAGTTTTTTCTGTAATATAATTTTTGCATCCATTTATTCCATCATTAAATAAAATTCACAGCGACGCTAGCCACGGGCGGCGGCACGATCGCGACTGAGCCCAGATTGCATACAACCGCACTACTCACGTTACAACGCGGCTTACAATTTACTTGATGCTAGGACGCTCGATACGACGTCCAACATGTTGGAAGGGGGTCACAACACGCCTACATACGATACACTTTGCTGGATCACAGCAGATTGCTACAGCATGTTGCATTTGAAATTGCATCGTGTGTAGATACTTTAAGTCAGGAACTGCGTTAAAAAATGACAAACCAAAAGTCGTGCTTTAGTAGGCGGGGCTTAAAAGTCGTGTTCAGTACGTCATCAGTCGGACATTTTTCTTGCAAGCGAGCACACTTCAAATCTTAGCGTAAGTAGGTACATTTTTATTTTTATCATTGTGAACTACGGTTGTGAATCATCATACCAGCATTCGTTGTGAAGTGGTGGAGGAGCAATACACGATTAAAATGTCCAGGGATCACTAGTAAATAGTAGCAAAATTATAATTATTCAAAGATGTTAAAATACCTACGTTAACAAATCGAGATGGTCAATACTATGCAAAGTCAGTCTATTTTTGATTTAATTTAGGATGTATGTTATCTCACTTGCTTGCCGATTCAATGCTGAAAAATAAGTGCTTAGCTGCACTTAAGCTAGAGTATGACTGCCTGTGAAAGCCAGCATAGTTATACTCTGTTAATTTTGACGAAAAATATGATAGATAAAAAATATATGGACCATGTTACACAAAATTGTAGTACCTACCAGTTAGTACAGTGAGTAGCTACTTTTTTTTTAAATTATGTTATATAAAATCTCATATTCATCATAACATCTTTTTATGCTGATGATTTGTCCCGAAGAGACATCAACATCTTTAAGAGATACTACAGACAATGAACAATAAACGATTGACTACAGTTGGTATTTAATATAGGTAATATAAAAAATCAGTTCAATGTTTAGTCAAATTAAAACACGTTTATTTTTTCAAGCTAATGTAAATTATCTGCAAAGTTTAGAGTGGTTTAGCTGAGTTGCTAATTAATTTGTCAGTAATATCAACACAGTGCTTTTCTAAAGTAATTCTATAAATTGATTGAATTTTCTAAATTGATAATGAAGGTATTCTGTGACCACTGAAAAACATCCAGCTGGCAAATAACGACTTCTTTTGCTAAAAAGTATAAGCGTAAAATGTTTCATAATCTTTCTTCACTACATTGCGAAGAAAGAGTCTCTTCTAATGCCTTCTAGATAAAAACTTAATAAATGAATCATATTTCGTGGGACATACGAGTTTCAAAACATTGATTTATTATTGAGTTGGTCCAGTCCACTTGTTGCATAACACCGTCCACGCCGCTATGACTGCGTGTGAACCAATCCATGCTTTCCTTCTGAATTTAAACCGATCACCGAACATGTCTAATTGTAACCTCTGAAGTAATTCGTATTTGGAATCACACGTCATTTTGGTTTGAAGGGCCACTTTTTGTGTGGAATTTGTTCTGAGTTATGCTACCTGAGTTATTATTTCTTCGTAGGATTGCGTAGTAAAATACCAAAGAGTACTTAGTAATGGTAATATTCAAACCGTTTTTTCTTCTTCTTTTGTGGCTAGGTATTCAAACCTTTGATCACAGATGACTTAACTTTTATTTTTAATTAATTAGATAAATACTCTGTAAACTTCTGGATATAAAATATAATTAAACTGTAAATGTTTCATAACATGCATACTAAAACAATCGTATGATTGTGAGCTACTAAATTTGTGTTAGTCTATAATAATAATTATTACAGAATGATTATATTAATTATTATTACAAAATAATATAATCCTTTGTGTATTGTCTTTTGTTTTAGATAGTCGCCATGGGGATTTTATATTCTGTTGGGTTTTCTTTTTATTCACTGATCATATTCTTAAATTACAACCTACAACTCCTCACGGTTTATGACACTAGCATGTACGAACACTGGCAGAATTGTGACAATTTGTCACGGAAGCCATTCAATAAGAAGAAGAAGAAATACTTTATTTTGTCACGAAATGAAACGAACTGTTTTTCTCTTTTGAGAGACTTTTATAATGTAAATAATATTCTTGTTTGAAATGTATGTGTCTTATAAGACTGTGATAATAGTTAAATACGGTTTATTTATGTTTTAATCTTGTGTAATTGCTTTGGAGTGCCTTCCTTGAAATTTAGTGACAACCTAACATCCAAGAACATCGTCAAGTTTCCATGCTTCTGACCGAGGGATGGCTGATTCTTTCAAGGGATCAAGTTCTTCGAAATGCCACCAGTAAGTACCAAAACTATTTAGTTTACATCTCGCACAATAATATTCCAAAAAACAATATGTGCACTGAAAGCTGTAAAAATGAAAACATTGTTAGTTAGAAGTGCTCTACTCAGCGTATTTCAAGGCAAATATTTGACAAATACAATATCTATCATTAAATACCAAATTGTCTGCCTATAATTATATGTGTGTTAGTGGCAGATTCACACAGTTATTTTAGTAATGTCTATGGATAATCAACAGGTGGTTAAATTGACAACAAGTTGGTAACAAACGACCAATCTCGTTTGTTTTCTGCTGTACCCAGGCGACATTGACGGAGTTGCAAATTGTCTCGCAAAAGCCATAAAAATAGAGAATAAGAAAGAAAAGTAAACAACAGAATAGTTAGATAACTCATTTTGTCCCTTCTTTCTAGTTTTAGAAGGTTATAGTAGTACAATAACTTGCCACTAGTAGAATATATATTAGTTTTATCTGAATCTTCATTCAATTTTGTCTCCTTGGTAGTTATATAGGTAGTACATTATCATGTTTAGATCAAGTTCCAGGAAATTATTACTTAATTTGTACCTAAGAAAATCTTAAGTATAAAAATAAATTGCTGAATGTGTTGCTAAGCGCAAATCTCGAGAGCAGCTGAACTGATTTAGCTAATTATTTTTTTAGAATATTCCTTGAAGTACGAGGATGGTCTTACTGGGAGAAAAATTTAAAAAACTGCCTAAAAAGGTCTAAAAACAACACTTTTCTTTACTCCCATACAATCGTTTGTAATAATACTTAAAAGTCAATTTGAACTTTAATACCATACTATAAAGTTTAAGTGTTAATGGAGAGATTCTGGGAAGGCAAAACAATTGAGTGACATTAGTTAATTTAGTAATGGAAGGAAGGCAGGATCAGGAAAGTGTGAAAGGTTATTTATTGAGTGACATAATAATTAACAAGGAAGAGATAAATATAATATAACTACTAAACAATATAGTACCAGAATAATTATAATATATACCTACATAATATAATACAAATTTATATTTTTTAAGTGCATGAAATCAGACATGGCTTAAACACTAGAGAGCTTTTAGAAGCTAGCAAGAAAGGAATATTTACAGTAAATGGAATATCAAGCCCTCGAGTCTGGAGTAAATATCTAGATATTCCATTTCATATTAATTTCAGGAGAAATGATCATACAAAGGGCAAGATAGTAAAATATGATTAACATCACCAACAGCATAACCACACTACCATGTTGGATTGTCCACACTTTGAACTCTGGCAAGTTGAGCAAGACTACAAACATGCCCCAACCTTAATCTTATTATCATAGTTGTAGCAATCTTCCCAAGATTTATTTTTGAGAACCATGGTTTTAATTGTGTAGGTAACTAACAAACCCCAGTATGTCCACTATAAACAAAATATAGAAAATTAAAGATATATGGTTTTTGCTACATATAATACATATTTTCTATGATTTTTAATAATAGCTATTTGAATGGTGTTTGTTTTATAGGAATACCCAAAAAATTAATTAGCTTTACATGAGGCTACGCTATAAAATCATGTCAAAACTTGAACATATCGGTGTTTGATGTATACTAACGTAATATATTGTAGTATGAAAAATAACGCTATGGACTTAACAAATTTAGAAAAGTACTCACTGGACTTATTTGGGTTTGACAAATCTAACTGTAAAAGGACTTACTAAGGGTTGCTACTACTATAAAAAAATTTACTTTGATGGAACCCTATGAATGAACATAGGTCTTTTATCATACTTTTATTGTGCAATTTCTATATGAAAATTACGTTAACCAAAGCAAAGCGAGAGTGGGTTGTTAGTTTTAAATAATTTTAGAATAAATGTGCAGTGGTAATTTACCAGGCACTGTCAGTTATCATTATCATCATCAGCATGAAAAAAAACATAAACACATGCATATTTATTATACATCACGAACACACTTATTCACCGGTCGTAATTCATAAAGAGTTTACTTATGTTACATAAGTTACTTACATCACAGGGTAGAATACCAGATGCTAGTATACTAAAATGTAAATTTTATTGATAAAATATAACCAATATTCAATAAAACTGTTTAATAAGTTCTTAGTACAACCCTGCTTTTTGTGTTCGTGATTCAAATACACACTACTTTGATGGTATTTCAATTACCATTTAGCTGTCTTCGCGGCTCGCATTTTCTTAGCCTTTGACACAGTTTTTTTTCTGTGCTTTGTCTGGATCTACTATGCAGATATTTGTGTTATTTTCTTACATTTTTACAAACCATTGCACACCCGGCAAATTATGGCAATGGCAGCCATCTTGGAGGCCATACTTTGCTCTGATTGGTTGATCCGGACATGCTTGAGTCTGATATACTCTTCACAGTGGACATACCGGAATTTGAAATAAAACGTCTATTTTAGTCGTTGTTTTTATATAGTTGTTATGGACTTGTGGTGATTTGAAAAAAAGAAATTTGATGATAAATACATTTAAAATTTAACGCCATTCTTAGTTAATTTTTGAGTAATTTTTGTGACTTGCCGGTGTTTGATATTTACCTACACAATTAGACTTTAAGTTGAATGAGGAAATTATATTTGCCTTTAAGCTGCCAAGTTTTTGCCAAATTGTCATTCCAGGAGTCGTGGACCTATGTCCAGGACTATGATTGGGTACATAGTGTAGCTGTTGAATTATTAACTTTATTTTTTATTTTTTTATCTTACTAGCAGAATAATAAAAATTTAATAATCGACTGTTAGGCAGTACGAAGTTCGCCGGGCCAGCTAGAATAAAATATAATCATAAATAACTTCTTGTGCCTATAAGTACAAACTTAAAAAGTGTTGGTTCCTTAAAATCTTGTTTATTCTTGGCTAATGCATTTTTTATAGCAGTAAAATGGAAATCCCAAAATTTCAGCAAAGTAGGTAAGTATTGCAATATTCATTTTGTTGATTTTTCTTTAAAACAGAACTAACAGAACATAATTAGTGGAATAGAATAAATGCCATAAGTTACAGTATACAGTATGTAGGTAGTACAAATGTTGCATGTTGTCAGTATCATAATTGAGTATTAATGACATACAAATATTATGTATTGTGATGCTAATCTACATTGATATTATAAGGAGGAAATATTTGTATATATGTATTTTTGTTGTAACTAATAACCTTAATTAAAAATGACTAGACCAATTTCAAAAGTTATTTTGCAGTTAGAAAGCTACATTAGTCACTGAGTAACATAAGGCTATGAAATTTTTTCAAAAAGTTTAGGGATCCATATGGAAATATTTGATAATGTAAACGAAGATGAGAAAAAATACCAAAAACATTCTTATATCGCATAAGCTGCGGAAACTATTAACAGTAGAGCAAAGTGATGTACGGCAGTTTTATAGATAGGTATAGGTACCCAGTCCTCACGGCTCACACCTATTTGTTTGCGACGATCGAAATTTAAAAATTCTAAGTTGTTGGGCCAGGAGTACCGGGATCTATATTAATCAATTTGCATTACTTCTCTGAACGCGCCCCTGAGTCAGTCAGTTTTCGATTGAAGTTCGAACAGTTCGTTCCGAGTGAACAAATCGCGAGTAGTGACTAATAGTTATCTTCAGTGCACAGTGCGTTCGTTTGTAAAATTAATAGTTCCCCCGCCATATTCGTTTCCATAGATTAGTGTTTTTAGTGTTGTAGTGTTGCCGTATTTTAATTTCGAAAATATATAGACGATTAGTTCATACAGTCCAATAGGTCAAGAATGATTGCTTGACTACATTACATGTGCAAGAGCGAGCTAATTAGTCAGTGTCAGTGCGCGCCGTAATTAATTAATCAGTGCAAGCAAGCAGTGACAAGTGAGCTAACGTGTGTTAATTTTCAAAGTAAAAATAATTATCATTTTGTTATAAAATATGAGTGACATAAGGCGATTTTTCTGCAAGAGAAAAAAGATTGAAAATGAACAGTTTAATGCTAAAGATTGTCCAAGTTCTTCGGCACAGCAAAGTACTAGTAAAACTGAATTAACAACACAACAAACTTTAGTTAATATTTGTGATGTGGGTTTATATCTGGATTCTAACGTAACTATCAGTGATGAAATACGGTTTAAAGTGCTCGAAACAGCGTGGAAACCTCCGCAAGATTATGATTTCAAGCAGGACATCGATCATAAAAACGAAACACAACAACGTGCATTTCGCCACGAGTGGCTCACAGCATACACTTGGTTAGCCTATTCTGCTCAGGCTAAAGGACCACTTTGCCGTACATGTGTATTATTTCCCGCACAAATTCATCGAGGCAGTACTCAGGGGCCATTTATCGTTCGGCCATGAAAAAAATATCAAAAATTTCATGAGTGTGCGAAATCTCATGCAAATAGCCAGTGGCATCGTGAATCGGTTATACGTTCTACAATATTTCTGGAAATCATGCAAAGAAAAAAAATACGTTTATGAACAGATTGATAGTGTGATAGTAATATCACAGGGAAATTTCAGAAAACAGAAAATTAAACTTCAACCCGTTATATCTTCGGTCTTATTTTGTGCTACGCATGATTTACCCCTTCGAGGAAAAACAAAAGATGGGTCAGTTTTCAAAGACTTGCAACATTTCCTAGTTGAGGCAGGAGATACGGTTTTAAAAGGCCACTTTGCGACTGGTTCGAAAAATGCCCTCATGTATTCCATCAAGTACAAAACGAAATTATTGAAACCTGTGCTGATATTCTTCGTGAAACCATTACTGATGAAGCAAAAAAAGCGGCATAATTTTCAATCTTGGCTGACGAGACAGCAGATATAAGCGGGACTGAACAGCTTTCAATGGGTATAAGATACGTCAAGTTTGACCAAACGAAACACAGCTGCAAGACCTCTCAGAAGATCAAGCCACTAATTCTAAGACAAAGGTTGGTAAAATTTTATTTCAGAAATTACGACTTGGTTTGAAATGTGGAAATATCCACAGCCAGCGGCAAATGATATCAGTGGAGTTGATCGATATGAAAAACATCTTATAGACAACATCGACGAGGCAAAAGATTTATTTCCTTCGGTAGCAGAAGCGATCAAGATTGGTCTACCCGTCACAACGTGCACAATAGAAAGATCTTTTAGCACACTGAGAAGAGTTAAAACTTGGAATAGGTCCACAACAGGTGACGAACGACTGTCTGGATTATGCTTGTTAAGTGTCCACCGAGTCAAGATAACCAAGGACAATAAAGATAACTTTATAGAAAACCTCATTACTTAATAAGTTCGGTCAAAAACCCCGCCCGCTGCAGTTGCTTTTTAAATTAAAATTGTGTAATTACTGCCTACTAATTATTGTGAATAAAAAAATGATTTCCAACAGACGGCTTTTTATTTCAATATTTCCTGTTGATCCCGAGATTCCTAAGGTGTGCAAGTGCACCACCTGGCACCCCCCTGCCGGCACCCATGGAGGTTGCATCTGTACTGTGTTCATTTCTTTTTTATATCTTTTGGCAACATTGCTTAATGCCATCATTAGATAATGGATCATTAAGATCTCAACTAAATGAACGATGGTCTTTTGTTGAGAACTAATGCTGGATTAACTAAAATATAATATAGTAACTAAATATACGAAAACTTGCTCACATAACCTCTTTGCCTCCGTTTTCTGTGCTCCTTGTTAAGTCCGCCGCACAGCCCGCTAACAATGCGTTAAAAACAAATAGTAAATATTCCACAATCACCCACCGACAAGGCGGACTGACGACCTGATAAAGGCAGCAGGACGACATTGGATGCAGGCCGCTTCCAACCGTTCCTTTGGCTGAGGTGATGATTCCACAATCTGTGACTGATACTCAAATTATCCTTTCGATATACCGTTGTAGGATGATTCACAGAAAACTGATAAGGTATCAACAACAAACCTCAAAAATGTGATCAAGGTATAATGTGTGAAGGCAATGATACAGAGCACCGATCTTGTCACAAAAGTGAATAATGGAATCGTCATGAGTTGATAAACCCCTAACTGAATTCGAAGCTTATTCATTACTAGCGGTGATCGGTCGGCCGTATAAACTGTAGTGGCTGCGTGGTGGGTAATGCGGTGCCGCGCCGCGCTTCGTTAGCCGGATTAAGATCGTTAGCTTTCATGACTACCCGAAAATAAAAATACATGTAACTTTACTAATTTACAGCCGACACAACCGAAGCAGACTACCAAACATTTGAATTTAGACACATCAATACGTTACCCGAAAAGAAAACTGTGTTGACATAATGCATGAGCTAACAATGGACTTGGCAATTACTTGCACACAACACTTGCTGTGAGTGTAGCTCAGTGTTATAACAGTGATGTCCCAAGTATCGCAGATGTACATACGGCGAAACTATACCATAGATCGATTGTATGTATTTTTTATGTATGTTAGCCGATTCTCCCCCTTATTTGTAGACCGATTCACATTTTTTTTGTTTGGTATAGTACACTTCCGAGGTGGTCCCATTTAATTATCATCAAATTCGGTCAAGAAGTAGAAGTTGACTTACATTCCAATAACTGAAAAGCGTTACGTCTATCTTGATGATATAATCATTGATAGTGAATGAAAATCGATCCCGTAAGTAGCAAGGGTTACTACAAATGATTAAAAAAGAATGTACCCAAAAATGGAACCGACTTCAACACAAAGTGTGAAATAACTTGTCGATGTCGGTACCATGCGCACAAAATTGTCATAAAATAGGTAGTTTTGAACTATCATGGTACTCACTTCGACAAGTTATTTCACACTTTTTAGTATGATAATAATAATAATAATAATAATAATAAAACCGCAGGGGCGGCTTTGTGGCGAGCCGTCGGTGAGTGGCGACACCGTGGACTCTGATTCTCCCTGGGGCTAAATGAGACCCCTGACCCCCGGCTTGCCTTAATTGGCCGTCTGGGGGTGGAGACGCAAGAGCAAGTAACAAAAAGCTCCAAGGGTGGAAGTGTTAAAGGGCATAACGCCGGTAGTAGCGCTTCAGTGAAACCGCAGCACACCTCTCGACACCCTTTAGCCAGCCACACCAACGTTGCCCTTTCTGTCACCATTCATGGTGGCCTTTATGGGGGGCCCGTTTAGTGGGTGGCAAGTCACCACCTGCCCAAAATATTTAAAATGAGACTGAATTTGGCAGGTGCCGTAGTCTCTTCCATAGCCCACTATCTTTTTATCACTAATAAAATCATTTCAATAGCCTTGTCATTTTACCCATTTTTATAATAGATATACCATTTCACCATCCATCCATAAGTTTCTGTTTTTTTATACTACTTTGTATTTTTATACCAAACAGGCCTCTAAGTGTTGGCTACAGCCCCACTTATGCCTTTGTAAAGGACCGGATGAAATCCGTGATTTATTTTGAATAATAATAATAAAAACATAATTTCAATATATAATATAATAATAAATATTAATGAATATTCATAATAATTCTATCAACTTGTATAGTTCCTATATCGACAACCGGATCAGAACGCGACTACGACTGAGAAGATCCGGCAAAAAACTCAGCGGGCTTGACTTTTTTTTTTATAGCTAATTTCTTAATATAGTATATAAGAAATTTTCTCTTATTTTTAGCTCCAGTGTATTGCCTTACAAAAGAGACCATAATAATGGTATCAGTAGGGCAAGACACGCTACACTATGACATGGTAATACACGAGTAGATAGATCGTGGAGTGATCAGTCCCATGTAGAGAGTTCGTAGAAGGATAAATCTTTGGTATACATATCTAAATATTGTAAAATTATTACATTTTAATCTGAACTAGCTGACTCGGTAGTCGACGTCTAGTTCTGTCCTATGGAATAATTATCCGGGCAAGTTTCCAATCTTTATGATTTGTTATATCAAAAAAATAACAACTATGCGATCACTTTGTTGTCTGCTGTTCTGCCTATTGTTGAAATTAATATCAAATATCTAGGTTTACGCTCTCGTGGAGATGAAAATATAAGTTTCTAATTCCTCGGAATATACTACTATAGACTACTATAGCCATACTTATATCCAAACAATAAAATTGGCCACGAAGCATAATCAGACAACTAAAATAAAGGAAAGTTATTATTAACAAATTAACAATTTCCGAATAGGAATTGTTAATTTGTAGTTGTTTTACATAATATTATATTGATTCAGGCGTTACTTTGCGGAAATCCATAATCAAAAAACGATATTAATGCACACCCCCAAATAGGCCAAAATCATTGTTTTTTTCAGTGGAAGTGTCACTAAATATCTAATATCGTTTTTTTTACATTATATCTGGAAAAATGGGGTAGGGGGTACTATAAAGTATAAATTGTCTTTCAATCCGACTTGACATTTTGTTGTGTGTACGGAACTAACTAGCAAGTATCGGGGTTTTATCAATTCTCTGAATATTATAATAACAATAACAAAGCGCATTGCAAATAAGCATTAATTGTACGTTAGACGTTTATTGCGAAGGACGATAATAGGAAGGCAAGCTACTTCTTACAATCAGTTACGAAAATATTTGAAAAAAAGCGAGCCCACGTTTTTGTAGTGCGGTGCTTTTCTACTAAAACTAGGCGATTCTTCCGAATGCGGCGATAAGTCCGCGTTGGAAGTCAAAAAACGCAAAGTTTGTGAACCTAAATAGCTATTTGTTATAACCCTAAAGGCCTAGGCTATCTAAGTGATGTGTTAGGTAGATACTAGATACCTAGTAGAGCCTTTATAGCATTATCAATATCAATTTTACACGTCACTAAATATAATCTCTTTATGAATACAAGCTTCCGAGAGTAAACTCAATAGTTAATTAAAAGGGAAGTTACGTTTCGGATGTATCCGAGTTATACATAGACAGTTGAAAGCAGTCCTGGATTTAACAATAGACTGTATAGTTCGCATCATTGGGGTGGCAGTTTCAGACTACGCTCGTTTACTGGTTTAACTACGGGTCCTGTTAACCCCTCCAACTATGCTGAATTATGCTTGTGTCTGAAGTGGGTTCACGTCAATAGCTCATTGGATGGGGATCGAACTCAGGACCTCTTGATCGCAATGGAAAATTATTATAGTAAGGTACATGCGACGGAGGAAATAAAGTGGCCTACAATAATAAAAATATAAATCCGGCACTGGTTGAAAGGGCTGAAAGTTTAAGTAACAACAAAGGTAGAAGAAACTACAGAGATACGGTTGTCGAAATCAATAGAATTGGCTATTAATAGGTTTTTCTGAAGGCGTCTTTACGCTATGAAACGTGACTAAAGTGAATCCATTTTTTATGATATCACGCGGACCAAACAGGCACGTGGCGTGCATGATGGTAATCACTAAGTTTGCGTATAACAATTGCAGTGCCATCCATAGCTTATAAACTATAGCTTTGTGTTCCAATAGGTACTCGTATCAATAGTGCCCTTCACAGAGTAATGTTGCACGCTATTGCTACGAGGCAGAATACCTGGTACTGGGATGGTGGCAAACCAAGCTGGTCTTTTGCTCTCTAGGTAACAATGTCTCGCTAGGTAACCTTAGGGAGTGATGTTAGATCCGGTCCTGCAACCGTCTAGGTTCGGCCGAGGGATCGAAGCGGCTAAAGATTGAAGATGAATTATGTTATCAACCGACTTCCAACAAAAGAAGGAGGTTTTCAAGTCGACGCGTATATTTTTTATGTATGATCAACTTTGACTGTTTACAGAGTAGTCTGATTTTGATAATGCTTTTTTTGTTTTGGTAAAGTACGAGTATATTTCCGAGGTGGTTCATTTCAATTTCATCAAATTCGGTCAAGTGGTTATTGAGTTTTTTTTGTGGTATAGGTTGGCAAACGAGCAAGCGGCTCACCTGATGGTAAGGGATCACCGTCGCCCACGAATATCTACAACACCAGAGACTAGTTGCCGGCCTTTGAGGAAGGAATATGCTCTTTTCTTGAAGGCTCCCAAGTAGTATCTGTTCGGAAACACCTCAAGTGACAGCTGGTTCCACATAGTAGTAGTGTGAGGCAGAAAGTGCCGTCGGATTCGCACGGTTGTAGACTCCCAGACGTCAACATGATCTCTATGAAATTTCCGTCGTGATGTCCGATGGCGAAATTCAGCTGCAGGTATTAGACCGAACAGTTCCTCGGGACACTCCCCATGATATATGCGGTAGAAGATACAGAGTGATCCAACATCTCTACGTTACTAACAATAACTGAAAAGTGTTTCGCCTTTCTTGATGATATCGTAATTGACGGTGAATGACAATTTTTTTTTCCCCCTCTGTGGCAACATTGTTAAAAGTCAAAGTCAAAATCATTTATTCAATTTAGGCATCAAAGACGCACTTATGAACGTCAGTGTTTCATTATAATGTACTTTACAGACTACCGCCGCGTTCCAAAATATATAGAGCCTACCGAGAAGAAGCGGCAAGAAACTCGGGGCCATTCTTTTTATATAGATGTTATTACAATGTTTTACTAAAGTTCTACAAATATTAGCTCCAGTGTGTTGCCTTACAAAAGATCTTTCTAATTGATTTCTTGACCTAAATACCAATTGGTTAATGAGTAAAATAAGTTTTAAATTTTACTCATTGACCAATTTAAATTAAGTTTCTTATTATTATGAGATAAGTGTTAGACTCAACGCATTTGTGCATAATTTCAATATAAAACGAAAAGTGATAGTGACAGTTCTACTCGAATAACCGGCAACTGCAACCGTTAGGTATTATTTACTTGTTGTTCTATAGTGATCAAGTATGTTCTTTTACCTTTGTTTATTATACTTTATTTACCGACTGAATACAATATAATTAGAAACCTGTATAGAAATCGGACATAACCATAGGGCAGAGGAGACACACACGAGAGAACAATGCACGTACACACGACATAGTCAGTGTACAACAGAACTTAGACGCCCTACCTGAGTGGCTGAAGAAGTGGAGGGTGACGGTAAACGTCACCAAGACTCAAGCGCTCATCACTGGAAGATCGAACTTGCCGACACAGCTGCAACTACTCAACAAAGAGATCCCGTGGACCCCGGTGGTAAAATACCTCGGGGTTGAAATAGACAAGAACTTGACGTTCGCGCAGCACGTCAACACAGTAGTGGGAAGAGCAAAAGGTGCCCGCGCACGCCTGACGCCTGTACTACGTTCAAAGCTGCCACACCGGGTGAAACTGCTGATATATAAAACATATATCCGGCCACTTACCTACGCCGCCCCGGCGTGGTATGCTCAGACCGCCACCTACCTACGCACGAAACTACAAAGCCAAGAGAACCAGACGCTGCGCGCTATTGTTGACGCCCCTCGTTACGTCAGGAACTCAACAATAGCCAGAGACCTAAAGCAAGAGTCGCTACAACACTTCATCGAACGAGTAGCGATCAAGATGTTCGCCAAAGCAGACGCTTCAAGACTTCCGCATCTCAGGGGCAAAGCCCCCCACCATACCGACCGCCCGACCAAAAGGGCAGAAAACAGAGACCTTACCCAAGGGATTTACTTCCCACAGAAAGCCAGATTGACACAGAAGAGAGTATGGATGCCATGACTATATCAGTGCTGCCCCCAGTGGACAGCGACTGTGTAGCCGATCGGTCCGCTGGGCTTCACCCGTGTAGGCGGGGGTTCCACCCGGCGCGGCCTTGATCGCTCAGTTACCTCTTGGTCACTGGGGTGGCAGTACAGTGAGGCCGTGGTAGATCCAACCAAATGACCCGTCCACCGCTGTGGACGGAGACGAGCCAGAGGCAGAGGGCATAGCCCTGACTCCCTTTCCCCGCTCAACCGCACATTGAGCGAGAAGAAGACCCAACGACATAGTCAGTGACGACAACTGCCGTATGACACTCCTCCAGTCTGCAGAACAGGCCGCCCGCCAAGCAGCTAGAGAGAACGGAAGAGATCTACTGGTCAATAACCAAATTAAACTAACTAATTACATAATCACACAATAAATTGTAAACTAATTATTTGCAATCACTGTTGTTATTGTTATTAAAAATATTGTCACGAAGACTCACCTTTCCTGCAGTCAAGAACTTTACAGCACGGTTCAAGACAGTTACCTTGCTATAATACCAAAGGTTGCTACTTGGAAACGCAAGAGTTTAAGGTCTCTAACAGCAAAGATCGACTAAAAGGATGGAGGTACCTTCGAACGACAATTCAACTCTATCTTCAGCCTCAGCATTCAAGCTGAATTCAATAGACTTGCAGCACCTATATACAATTAATAAGGAAATTACTTTGCAATCACCGCTGAGACTCGAACACGCCGTTAACTACAGCATATACCATACAACGATCCTCTTGTACGTGGTAATAGCCAGTATATGTGCACTCAGCAGTGGACTGCTCTACAAGAAATACCGATCAAGATCACAAGAAACTATGCTCAACTCTCCCAAAGAAAATCAAGCCGAACTGACGACCGTATACGCACTACCAACAGCTACACGAAGGATTGACACTAATCAATCTTCAGCTCAATTTACGACAAGCTTCAATTAGTCGCTGTTCTTCGGGGGAGGCGTTACGCAAGGGTAACATATGGAAACCGATGAGTTAGCAGTGACCCAAAACAACAGCCCAGCGGACACGGGGAGCGGTGTCAGCATTTGACTAGTTAGACTAGGAAATATTTAACTAGTTTTAAGTCATTCTTTGTTCATACTTCGAGTAAGCTTCATTTAAGTATTTTTCATAATTAAATTCTTAGCAAATAAAATTATATATTTTCAAAAGCATCCCACTGGGCTGGAGCACTTAATTATTATCGTTACCGTTATTAATTATTATTGATGTTACTGTAATTATTGTTTTGTCATTGATTCCACTGTTATTGTTATAATTATTACGATTAGTCCTGTTCTGTTACTATCACTTTTATTGCTTACATACATAATAGTCACCATGACAGCTAATTAGTTACTATTGATGTCGTTGATCATTATAAGTCATTGTTCATTATTATTTTCATTATAATTATTGTTATCACTGTTGATACTATCAATTATTGCCTATTTTCATTGGAACTAGCCATAATACCGGAGCGCTGTCATAGCTGAAATTTATTACCTATTGTTATTACCAAGATTATTGGACTGGTTGCCATGATTATTTATGCAGTAATTGACAGCGTCAATGACAGTTAATTAATTATTATTACTGTTATCTTAGCAGTATTCTCATCACAACAGTGATCATTGTTGTAAAACTGACGTGGCTACTAAAGCTATTGATGTAGTGATTATCCAATTGTAATAGTATAAGAAAAAAAGAATTACTTGCAAAAGAAAAAAAAAGAAAAAATGCCAAAAAAATAAAAAATTTAAAAAAATACAAAAAAAAACAGAAAAATAACAAAAAAGAAAAAAAAAACTAAAAAAAAATAAAGAATAAAAAAGAATTAAAGAATAAAAAAAAGATAAAAAAAAAGTAAAAAAAATGCAAGTACAGTACTGTAGACATAAGAATTAACTAGGATGGAAAACATGTGATCCCTTGGCATGACATTGCGATAGTCTTACTTCGCCGGTCTTGTCAGGTGAAACTATAAAAGGTAGCAAAAGCATGGTAATTAAGAACTTAGGTTAAGATATCAATAAGAATTCAGTTTGTAAAATTGTATAACTACTACAAAGTATGAATGGTACCCCAAAATAAAAAGGTGTAGATAGAACGCGAATATAAAAACAATAATGAAAAGAAACTTCTTAAATTAATAAATAGAAATAAAAGCCACAAAACTGAAATAGCTGAGTTACATACTTAATTGTTGGTTGCATCTGATGCTAGGACAGGCTCCAGTTTGTTGTTGACGGGTTCAAAAACTGTAGCTTAGAGTACGAAAACGCCTTTACTCGAATTAATTCACTAGAATATCAGCTACAGGAGGCATATATTATAATGAAAAGTTGACGTTCATAAGTGCGTCTTTGATGCCTAAATTTAATAAATGATTTTGATTTTGAAATCAATAACTTTGAAACAGCTAAACATAACATCACCGCCTCTTTGAACCAAAGTATATTTGACGAGTTGGTGTGCAGTGCCACGGGCATGGTTTCTGCTGCAGTTAATACTAAGCTAATGGTTGCAATTGACCTAATCAATGACAGTGTATATAACAGTGTATTCTATAGACGCAGGTATAGAACTTATAGAAAATGTGTTTGATGCCTGGGAGAATTCTCAGAATGACTTGGTGTTTTTTGTGACTTGTCTAAGGCATTTGACTGCGTCCGACATGTTATACTTGTCAGAGAGTTACGAGTACAACACTGCGGCATTAGGAACATGGCTCTCAACCTTTTGACTTCGTATTTAAACGATACAATTCAAAGGGTTCTCATAAATGCTAAAATAATCGCCCGGCTCTCTAATCTCAATGGACGTTCCACAAGGTTTAATACTAGGGCCGTTCTTGTTTTTAATCTATATTAATGACTTGCCTTATGTAGGGAAGAATCACGAGATTGTATTTTTGCAGATGACACTTCACTGTTATTTAAAATAAAAAATTAGTTATTAAACTTTGACAATGTAAACAATGCACTAGCTAAAGTTGTGAATTGGTTCAATACAAATCATTTTCTCCTCAATGAAAAGAAAACTAATTGTATAAAGATCTCGACACCAAATGTGAGACAAGTAGAAACCAATATACAATTAAATGGAACAGGG
The DNA here is from genome assembly GCA_917880725.1 of Selenia dentaria. Lineage (NCBI taxonomy): Eukaryota > Metazoa > Arthropoda > Insecta > Lepidoptera > Geometridae > Selenia > Selenia dentaria. The sequence continues at coordinate 44,061,939 of OU862876.1, forward strand.
TTGGACCTTGTGGAGTCAACAGTCTTTTTAGGAATTACTATAGACGCTAAATTGCAATTGGGTCGCCACATTAAAAAAATGGCACAACAGCGGCTTATGCTGTTCAAAAAATTAGACTATTAACTGAGACACAGCTAGAACAGTATATTTTAGTTATTTCCATAGCGTTATGACTTATTGCATAATGCTCTGGGGATGTTCTGTCGATCTTAATTCTGTTTTCATACTGCAAAAAAGAGCAATACGAGCTATCTGCAGTTTAGCTCCCAGAGTTTCCCTTAGACAGAAGTTTAAAGATATAAAATACTTACTATTTTCTCTCAGTTTATCGATGAAACTCTAAAGTACGAGTATGTCAAAAAAATGAACAGTTTTGTAATAAGGAGTGATGCTCCGTACATGTAACGCGTCTCCACAGAATAAGTAATTAGTTTCTGAGACAATGTACACAATTCTATAATAAACTTCCCAATGTTATCCGAGTTTTGCTTATTAATAAGTTTAAAATTACTATTAAAACTATACTCTGTCAAAAAGGTTATTACAAAATTTTGAATTATTTGGAGGATAAAACAACTTGGGACTGATCACTCCAGGATCTACCTACTCGTGTATTACCATGTCAAAGTGTAGAGTGTCTTGCCCTTGTGATACCATTATTATGGTATCTTTTGTAAGGCAACACACTGGAGCTAAAAATAAGAGAACATTTCTTATATACTATATTAAGAAATTAGCTATAAAAAAATCTAAAAGACAAGCCCGCTAAGTTTTTTGCCGGATCTTCTCAGTCGTGGTCGCGTTCTGATCCGGTTGTCGATTTAGGAAATATACAAGTTGATACAATTATTATGAATATTAATTAATTTTTATTATTATATTGTATATTGAAATTATGTTTTTATTATTATTTCTTTTATTCAAAACAAAATCTCGGATTTCATCCGGTCTTTACAAAGGCATAAGTGGGGCTGTAGCCAACACTTAAAGACCTGTTTGGTATAAAAATACAAAGGAGTATAAAAAACAGAAAAAATTTTGGATGAAGGGTAACATGGTACTTATAATTATTACAAATATGGGTAAAATGGCCAGGCTATTGAGATGAACTTATTAGTGATAAGGAAGATAGTGGGCTATGGAAGAGACTACGGCACCTGCCAATTTTAGCCTCATGTTAAAATATTTAGGCAGGTGACTTGCCATCCACTAAACGGGCCCCCCATAAAGGCCACCATGAGTGGTGACAAAAGGTAGGTAAAATAGGTAGTTCAAAACTACCTATTTTATCACAATTTTGTGCGCTTGGTACTACCGACTTCGACAAGTTATTTCACACTTTGTGTTGAAGTCGGTTCCATTTTTGGGTATTTTTTTTTAATCATTTGTTTTGATTTTGATTCACCGTCAATGATTATATCATCAGGATAGACGTAACACTTTTCAGTTATTGGAGTGTAAGTCAACTTCTACTTCTTGACCGAATTTGATGATAATTAAATGGGACCACCTCGGAAGTGTACTGTACCAAACAAAAAAAATGTGAATCGGTCCACAAATAAGAGAAGCTAACATACATAAAAAATACATACAATCGATCTATGGTATAGTTTTGCCGTATGTACATCTGCGATACTAGGGACATCACTGTTATAACACTGAGCTGCACTCACAGCAAGTGTTGTGTGCAAGTAATTGCCAAGTCCATTGTTAGCTCATGCATTATGTCAACACAGTTTTCTCTTCGGGTAACGTATTGATGTGTCTAAATTCAAATGTTTGGTAGTCTGCTTCGGTTGTGTCGGCTGTAAATTATTAAAGTTACTTGTATTTTTATTTTCGGGTAGTCATGAAAGCTAACGATCTTAATCCGGCTAACGAAGCGCGGCGCGGCAACGGATTACCCACCACGCAGCCACTACAGTTTATACGGCCGACCGATCACCGCTAGTAATGAATAAGCTTCGAATTCAGTTAGGGGTTTATCAACTCATGACAATTCCATTATTCACTTTTGTGACAAGATCGGTGCTCTGTATCATTGCCTTCACACATTATACCTTGATCACATTTTTGAGGTTTGTTGTTGATACTTTATCAGTTTTCTGTGAATCATCCTACAACGGTATATCGAAAGGATAATTTGAATATCAGTCACAGATTGTGGAATCATCGTCCTGCTGCCTTTATCAGGTCGTCAGTCCGCCTTGTCGGTGGGTGATTGTGGAATATTTACTATTCGTTTTTAATGAGTTGTGCGTTGCTATGTTAGCGGGCTGTGCGGCGGACTTAACAAGGTGCACAGAAAACGGAGGCAAAAAGGTTATGTGAGCAAGTTTTCGTATATTTAGTTACTATATTATATTTTAGTTAATCCAGCATTAGTTCTCAACAAAAGACCATCGTTCATTTAGTTGAGATCTTAATGATCCATTATCTAATGTTGCCAAAAGATATTAAAAAGGAATGAACAAAGTACAGATGCAACCTCCTTGCAAGTGAATATTTGCATTTTGATTTTTCTATTTTAAAATTAATATTTTTGTTTTAAAAAAACGCAAAGTACGTGTTTAGCTGGTCAATATCAAATAGGCGTCAAATAGAGATTTTTTTTTTCTTGGTATTTTTTTTTAACCTACACTCGACCATAGGGTCCGTGCCTCTTTTCAACAATTGGGATTTTCACTTTCGCGATTAATTTATTACATTCAACAAATATGGGCCTTTCTCTACTAACTGGAAACTTGTTTACAGTTGTCCCAACCCTATTGTTCTAGAAAATGAAATATTATGTTAGTCGATAGATAGTATAATATAAATACATAGAAACAAGAAACCATTGTAATTACCCCTTATTTTCCGAACTATAGGCGTTTTTGTAAAAAAAGGCGACATAGGACTGTTTTCCCACCCAGAGGTCTGTATTTACACCCAGATGTCAATGTATATGAAGAAAAACACAATATTAATTATTAAATGTAATCAAGTAAATTCTCTTTTTTATTAAATACAGAATTTATATACTTATATTTATCATGATCAAAATGCGAGCTTAGTTAACGAATTAAAATAATTATAATCAAAATCAAGTTTAGGTATCTAAGAATCAACCTTGTTTATTTATCAATGCAAACTTATTTCTCAAAAACAGGTACAGATTTATTGAAATAATAAAATATTCGTTTCCCTTTTAGGGCAATATCTGGGTTTGGCAACTTCTGCAATACTTGGTCAAACGAAACATCAGAAACATCATTTTCGTCGACTCTGAATGTATGACCTTTGTCATCACAAATTTTTAAGAATGTTACTGTTAGTTCGCCTTCTTCCGTGTATATCTTATTGATTACCGCAGCATATCAATATTCAGTGTTTCTTACTAGAAATGTAACCAAGACGTAATCACCGATGGTGTTATTCTGTTGGTTGATTGAACTGGGTCCAGCCAGTGCAGCGTCGTCGGTCTCCATTGTGGAATGCTGTGGGTTGTTCATGTTTTCACTTTCAGAGTCTGTGTAAATATCATCTACGTTAAGTTTTGTCTCGTTTTTGTACTCTAACACTCCTAAATGGAAATGCTGGCACTCGTCTTCACAAGTGCAACTTGAACTTTTCATTATGAGTTCAGCGGCACTTGGAGCCGATTCCAGAGGACTTCTTAAGGCGCGGTCGTATCCTGATAATAGTAAAAAGCAGAATCTTTAAACATCGAATGTAACGAAACAGTTCGATAATAATCTATGAAAAAAAAACTTAGGTTAGAAAAGGAACAGGCAAAGAGTAATAACCGAACAGAATTCATAAATATTACTTGCTCTCTGCGGAAAAAAATCCTAAATATGTGCATAAAAATAAACTTTCACGTCCAAACTCTCAGAATTTTCAGCGATAACACTATATTATTTTTTAGGTAATACATAGCCAACATATAGTACTAAAGTAGTAACCAGCAGTTTTTTCAATTGTGTTAGTATATAACGCAAAATATAAAGAAAACGTACAAAATTAACGCATTTTCCCATTACATCGTCCAATCTAACAAGCTATTTTCAACCTTACGTAAAGCATCGTAAATTATTTTAAAATTGGGGTTGGACCGCGTCTTAATATTTCAGCCTTGACTTGATGTATTTTTAGAGTGCCATTAATTTTTTTTAAGTTAACTGCTTCATTCTAAAGGTCGTTTGTCAATTCTTGGATGGCTTTATCGTCGATTGTGAACAAGATAATTACGGAACACCTTCGTTGAATGGCCTCTACAAATGATTCCAAGCTATCAATATCACCTCCAGTAGCGACGATGGCATCAGCGGTTCTCTTGCAGGTCGCTCCAATGCCGTCAGGAGCCCCTTTGCCATGGCCACTCTCTGAATAATTCCAGGTAAACTTCTTCACATTTAGAACTTCTTGTTGAAGCCTTGATGCCAGGATGTGAAACATCGTTTTGTTTCTGTATTGAGTTACGGGTCCATCGCTGACGAAGTGGATGTTCTTTATGTTATGTGGGACAGTTCTAAAGATTGGCCGCAAATGTGCCCATATAGCAGCAGGTGAATGTGTGAGATTTTCGGAAACGGTACAATAAGACTTGATATAGCTTTTGGTATACACTACCACAGGATGAAGACTTAGCTGAAGTCTTGACCCTCCAAAATGAAATGCTTGTATTTCTTGACTGTATTTGGAACAATAATTTTCTGAAAAATCCATATATATGACAGCGTCTTCGGCGTTAAGGTTTTGCTTGTATTTCTTGATTGCATTGTATTGATGGGTAATGTTTCTCTCATATTGATAATATGCTTCCAAATACTCGTGAAGCTCTTCTATTAGTTCTCGAGGGCAAACCATGAACGTTTTCTTTAGGTATTTGGTAATTGTTCGAGCATTCTTGGTCTTGGGTTCATTGTAAGTTTGTTTCTCGGAAATTCATTTTTTAAAATCAATAAGCTTGCTGTCGTCAAACTCCCTGTAGTCAGCATTCTTGTCAATACAGCTGTGGCAGGTTCGTGACAAACATAGCTCGTCATAGCGATTACAACATGTCTTTTCAAGCAGTGTAGTGTGACTATTGTAAGTCAAAATTCTTCGCCTATACAATGCTGACAGTTTCAGATTAATGTTCGCGTGCTTTATGCACAGGCACGTATCACGTTCGTCTTTTGGTGTTATGACCCAGAAAGAACGTAGACGAAAAAACGTTGTGTAGCTTATTTTAAAATGTTCAGCTTGAAACTTCTTGTTTAAATTTGCGATGCTATCCGATAGATATCTTTTCTGTTTTTTAACCCCTTTTCTGGTTAGAAATTCTCGTTTTCCTGCACCAAGTCTGCAGTTGTCATCATTTTCATAGAAGGTTCGTACAGTATTTATGCAATCAGATGAAATTTTGTCTTTACGAGTCCGAAGCTTAGGTACTAAAACTGATTGACGCGCTGACTTCTGAATTGTTTTATAAGATATAGAACTATCTGCTTCGCCATAACTTGTGTATTAGTTTACCGGACACGACTTTTCCGAATATTTGTTTTTCTTTGCAGGTTTTTAAATTAGCGTAGTTTTCTTTCAGCTGGGCATTCAACACTTCACCGAATAGCTCCTTTTTGACTACTTCTCTGCGAGTTTCTGGTGAGTCACACATTTTGGTAAGTTTAGTGTTAGGTGTGTCTACTTTTTCCAAACGTTCTAATCTCTTCCTATACTTCTCGGATTTTTTTCTGTAATACTCAATCTTTTTGTCTTTGACGAGAAGCTGAACCCTCGGATTCGGGCGTGTTTTGTCGTACAAAATTGTTTGTAATTTCCTTCAAAGGTTTTTTTGCGCGATAGGTAGCACAGTGCTTTCTCCATTCTTTAGTCACAGCTTTGTGCTCACGTCGATTCATATCTTTAACTGACTTTCTTGTACCTTTCCCTTCTTTCTTTGGTAGTTTCGTCGTTCTTTTTCCTTCAATTGCTCTCTTTTTACCGAGTCATTATTTAGCCGTTTATATCTTAATCTTTCAGCAATTCGTTTCTGCTCTTTTATTTCTTCTTTGGTTTTAGATTTCTTCTTTAATGGCATTGCGGCAATACTAAAACAATAAAACATACTTTCAATATTAAAAAAAAATACATGCCAACCAGTCCACTCGTTTGGGAGCTACGAGTTTTAAAACAAAGGTAGTTACTAGGCACGTATTATTTTATATTCCAAAATCTATAATAATAGAAAAGAAAAAACCCGAATTAGCGTGACTGGTCAATCTAAGAAATAAAGAGGCTATCGGCAAGCAGTAGGTTAGTGCAGACTATAAAGAATATTAATAAAATACACGGATTCAAACAAAACAGTCCTCTGTCACATCGAGCAGTCCTCTGTGTTATAAAATTCCAGAGGACTGTTATTTTTACGTAAAAATGTCGTACCACATATCAGTTTAAATAATATTTAATAACACAGAAACAGTTATATATTATCACACTGAGCAATTTTTTTGTTAAACAAATATAATTATAGCACATAAAACACCGTAAAATAGACTTACCAGAGGAATGTTCTTCCAACACTACAGAAGCGTGGCTCCCACACAGACGCGGAGTTGTCAATGCGCAAAATGGCGGCGATTTGTTTACCATGGCGACCAAGCAAACTTCACAATGTTAACGTTCCGTTTCACGCGAATGTAACCAAATAGCGCTTAATATTTTTGTGGTGCGATATATTCAAATTGTAACAGAGGACTGTTCAAAAAATGAATGGACGAAATACGAACACTACTTTTTAATACTAAAAAATACTCTAAAATTATAATTGTTGTTTGTTCACATGCATTCAATATTCTTTATGTTTATAGAGTTATTTTTAGATTTTAGATTTTTAAATCCAACTAATAAAAACCGAACCGAATCTTACTCGATCCGGAATTAGGACAAACAGAGGACTGTTTTTAGTGGCTTTTAGACCGAATTTATGAAATGATTATGATTCTAAATATTAATAAGCTTGGCTTCTCAAATAATAGGTTATATATTATGTGTTTTAATAGACAAAACTATCCATTAATATAGCCAAAAAGTAAAAAAAAATACTTGGACCATCATTTTCCTGTTAGTAAAGAAAGGCCTTAATATACATACATTGGGAACATAATAAACTAACTAACTATTTACTATATTATATACTAAATTTATTAACTAATACATATAATACAATTAAGATTATTCTGAGTTGTTGTAAGCATTCACAGCAGACCAGTGTCCGAAAACAGCACCCGTTCACGAGTTGACGCATGTGCCAGCCATCGCCTTTCTCAACCATTTCTGAGGGAAGATGGCGACCCGCTACACACGCCACCGCTTGCCAACACATTTCCGTGAGCATGTCTGCTCTGAATGCCCACACCATCTCTTTGTCAGTTACAATTTTTACACCACTTATATGAGAACTTAACGCTAGTTACAGGTTATTGTGAGCCCTCATTGCCCACTTTGCGCTGAAGCAGGGCCTCCATTACTACGCCGTTTCGACCCCTGATAGCCCTCTTCAGGTTGTAGCTATAGATGGTTTGTTCGCTCGCAACCATCGCTTGCCTCACAAACCGTCCGATGGCATCATCCTCGTCGTCGGCGTAGTAGACAAAGGTCCTCGTGTACCGGGAAACCGCGACGACTGCGTGCGGGACGCTCTCGTGCAGCTTCATTTTGCCTTTCGTTTTTATTACCGCGACTGACTCGTCCGTCAGTCCCTGCGCCTCGTGAATGGTAAGGGTGCGTGATCCTTCGCCTTTTCCATAGCCCTGGCTGGTCAGGGTCTCCTTTTCCTCCTGACTAGGAAGACTAGGAAGAGGGTGTTTGGAAGGAATTTGGGGACTTTCACTCCCGTGTAACTCTCGAGGCGCAGGGACTTTATACTGGGAGCCGAGGAATATAAACCGGAGTATATTTTCGAGATAAGGACGGACTCCAAGGGTGAGGTCGCGGACCAACTAGGTTGTATTAGAGCCTCGGAACATCATGAGGTAGTTGTGTACGAAGACAGAGGCGAAAACCTCATTTAATAATTTTTAAAAAAAATTGAGAAAAATATAAAAAAGAATTTGATATGTTCCTCATGTACGAGTATGTTTTGTTGTATGTTATAAATTTATCGTAAGTTGTCAAAAAATCTGCACGTGATAAAAAGCACGGACCCTGGAGTCTGTGGAGTGAAGTTTTATTTATAAACAAAAAATACCAAGGTACGAATAATGTGGCATAAATTGGGGTTAGGGGGCAACTGGTCCACGTCTGAAACTCGTGCAATGGACCAGTTCCACCTTTTAAAATTTGATAATGGTCAATTGGGCCCACATCGGTTTAGATACAGGGACGATTTGTCCTTCTCGTAATTTCTAAGGGTATATTGGTCCAGACAAAAAAATAGCGAATATTACATGATAAAAAATCTCGTTTCTTATTAACGATCATCAACACAAAAATACTTACATTTACATATTTTTAAATAATTAATAAGGTTAATTAAACCTCTTGTTCATAAAAAATCACAAACTTATAAATTATATAATATGTCAATTAGTTACTTAATTAGTTTTTCAATACAATGTCCTATAGGTACTGATTTCACCGTCTATTAATTCGCGAAGTATCCTTTTCTTCTGATTTTGAGAACGAATGGTTTCAGCTGTTTTTTTTAAATTGATCCGTCCTTTTTCAGTAAGTTGAAATATTACGTCGTATCTTTTTGTAACGCATTCAGAAGAACAACTAAGTTAGGTTTAGGTTTTACCATTTTACTGAGACGTGCATTCCACGCCTCAATCGCATTATTAGTTTTATGATGTTGATCATTAAAGCACCAATTTGAAGTAAAGTATGCATTTTTTCTCAGCCACGTTTTTTCGAAATAATTGTTGAAAGATTCAATTTTGGGGTCTCTTTCACTCTCTTTCAAATTATATAACCACCCATCTTCCACATAATTAAGGGGGAGTTGGGCGAGCGCTATGCATCTTTTTACGTGGGATCGTAAATGCTGAGATTTTTTTTGTTTTTGCACAGCCTGGTGTTCTTGACTTAAGAGCATTTCTCCACATCGCCCTAGCAAAATGAAACAAGCATCCTTGTGTTTTCGCTAAAGAAAAAATTCTCGAGATTGCCTGCATTGCACTTGCCTCAAAGTCTGTAGTAAATATATCTGGATAGAATTCCGGAATGAGACTCATAATGAGTTGAAACATGATCTTATAGGTCACTTGTTTTATATCTGGGAGTACGCAGTATAACACAGGCACGATACTGTTTGTTTCATGTGTACTCCCGATGTCCACATGTATAGTGTAAAGTTGTTTAAATGGTGAAGTAGCACATTTGAATGTCCCATCGCCGAACACATGCTTAGCTTCTTTTAAAAGTGTTTTTGCATCAGAGCTCCCGAATAGTAGTATCCTAATTTCATTGTGAAAATAATCTGCTAGAAGGAAACTTTCGAATTTTCTGGGACTGTGACATCAGTAACTTAAAAAAATGTATTTTTTTTACACCTAATTGTTTATTTCTATGATTGTATAATCTTTTTTTAATGTTATCGTACTTCGGTATTTTTGTAATAAGATTGTACCCAGCATCATTAAGTTGTTCAACGACTTCTGAATACAAAGTGGGCATTGGTGTTAATTCGTTTACTGCCTTTTCTAAAGTAACATTTATAATTTTTTTTTACTTCATTTTCTCCAACATCTGGTTTGCATGTGTATCCCGTCCTTTAGAATCACTGAGTGACCCGTAACCAAATTGGCACTACATAATTTTCTTATTACACATCTCCATACAATATGTCCATTGGGGCTTGAATGTTTAATCGTATATCTGTATCCATTACGAAGCATCACATCGCCTCCCCTTTGAGATTTAATAATTTCATAAACTTTATTGGGTTCATCCGACATACTAAAAAGACAAACATGAGTTATTCATACTTATATATAGGCTACTTAGTAGTCGAAGATGTTGAGGCTAAACTAGAATCACTGGCTCTAAATGATAGTTGCCGGCACACCGTTACCGTTACCGGTACCGGTAACGGTAACGTATTGGCACCACATTTTGTACTTGATACTTATAACGACTACCATCAGACAACAACCGAATCCCATGGTCTTCCAACGCACCGAAGCGCTCCATACTATTTATTTCTTTTTATCAAACATCTAATAACATAGTTTAATAAAACTTACCTTTGTTTGGACAATTTAATCAATTTAATTCGAAATAGGTACGAATAATGTTCAAATGAAGAAAAAAATATAGTCGTAGTCGTCTACGAAAACGCCCACTATGAGGACGGTTTTTTCATTTACGTAAAGTAATAACAAACACGTCTTGTAATAGTTTTAGTCAAATGTGTCAAAGGATTTCGAATAAAACCTACACAGAAAAAATCAGGTACTTCTACATCAAGAAGTTGAGTATAGTATTTTTTCAAGAAGTGAAGTATAGTAATCTGTTTGAGGAGAGTACCTAGATAAGTGATCGTAAATAAGAAACGAGCTTTTTTATCATGTAACATTCGCTATTTTTTTGTCTGGACCAATAAACCCTTAGAAGTAATGAGTAGGACAAATCGTCCCTGTATCTAAACCGATGTGGGCCCAATTGACCATCATCAAATTTTAAAAGGTGGAACTGGTCCATTGCACGAGTTTCAGACGTGGACCTGTTGCCCCCTAACCCATAAATTGTACCGGAGTTACTATTGCATATTTCAAAATGAAAAAGTATGTGACATCACTGTAATAGTTAGACATTACGGTAATGTGGTCTTCTTTGTGGATATTGACGTCTTCTATAAAACTGTAGTATAATTCGAGGCACGTAAGTTGAACCAAAATGGTGGTTGTCCGCTCAGGTACAGTTATGGACAAATGTAATAGATGAATACTGACTTTACGGTCATTAAAAACTAAACGCAAGTTATATCAAATATATTCAAATCATTGTATTTCTCGAACAAATTGTTGTGGGAAGTAACCGTTAGGTATTATTAAATAGAACAGTTATAGGAACTCAAATCACTCACGTGCCTTGAACTGTACGTCACATTATGCTTTATTGTCAATAGCATAGACTAATGTTATTAAGGCCTATTCAGACCTGAGCGTTATTTGCTACCGCTGTAGGTAGCGAAAAATACCACGCGGAACTCGATGGGTAAATTGTATGAAGTTCCATAACTGCAGCGAAACTTGTACCGCCTAGTGAGGCGGTATTTTCTCTTGTTTAGCGAAACTCCGCCGCCCCGCTAACCGTTGCCAACGAATATCTCTACCGCCGCTTTGGTGTGAAAAGTGAAATCAACGCATACCTTTCGGATTTCTCTATCGCTCGCGGTAGCGAATAACGCCCAGGTTTGAATATGCCTTAATGGTCAATAGTTTTCGCAACGTACGCGATATACGGACGTTTTTGGGTGCTTTTTCTACACCTTGGGTTATATTATCTAAGTTTTCATACGGAGCTCTATTTTTTTGAAGAAATTATAAAGCCTATTCATTATGAATAATGTAGGATTCTAATGGTGAAAGATTTTTTCTAATCGGTCCAGTAGTTTCGGAGCCTATTCAAAACAAACAAACAAAAGTTTCCTTTTTATAATATTAGTGTGTAGATAAATGACGCTAGAGAATTGTGTCTCGTGGTAACCATCGCAGTACAGTGCCGCGTCCAAATATATAGTTAAAGTTTAGGCCCTCAGTGACATTGATTTACGCTTATGGGGAAACTGTTCTCAAAATATACTTTTTATACACATACTGTAAAACATATAGGGTCAGTGTTTGACGATTTTAACCCCTGTCGTTGTCATGGACTTTAATTAAATCAACTGCGCGTCCGGCCCCGGCCTTTGACAGTAATGTAATGAACAGAGATGTCCACACTCGATAGTTCTTTGCCTCTCGTGCATCGTGTACTGCCAAATAGCGTTCATTTGTAGAATTGGTGTGTGCCTATATCTATCTAAAATAAGTAGAGAGGAGCTTGGCAACTTATTTGCTAGGGACATGTGAATCGCTGCTTGTTATGTCATGAGTATTGATGTTCACTCGAAAGTTTGATAAAAAGCTCTCAAAGTAACTGTATTCCAATGTCATCTACATTTTACGGTGGCTCAATTGCTGACATAGTTGGAGCTAGAGATGGGTTGTACTAGGTAAATTCGAGACTAGGTGCACCTGTTCCCTGTTGTAGTCCATGCAAATACCTGTTCCACATAGTCTTACCTAGTATCGCCTACGATTTGCGTAGCGTAGCGTATCTTCACATAATACTTTAAAGAATGACTCGATACTTCGATTCGATTCATGAGAGATTTTTGAATTATAAAATAATAGACTAGAACAAATAGAATATAGGTACGAGTACCTACTACCTATATTTATTACTACAATAATTTGCTATATGTTCAACTGATATCTTCCCTTCATACTTTTACAGGATTAGGACTGTCAACATATTATTATACTTTCAATTTATTCAAAGCGTAGGCTTTGGAAACTAGCGTATTTATGAGATTTGAATTCACTAAAACTACTTTTATAAAAATATAATCATATAAATAAAAGAAAAGTTTGTTCTAATGCCTACATAGGGAAATATAACAAGCACTGCACAAACTGCACTTTAAATAAGTATACAATTATTTTTTACTTTCACAAGAATACTAGTCTGATACTCAATTCTACATGTAACAAGACGATGTATGTATGTATTGCATCGTCTCACTTCAACCGGACTTCAGCTTCGGCTTCAGCGTATGAGATAGAGAGATAGTACAGGTGATGTGCTGAATGAATGCTTATTGTGAAGGAAGAGTAGTTAGACTTAGTATATTGGAATAGGTGCCATCTAGTCTCGTAAAATACCTGTTCCTTTGATCTGTTCTAGTAAATACGACTCACCTCTAGTCATAACACGCTTTATTTGTTGATTGTTTGTACATCATACTGTACGTACCTACTGTATACTAAATAATTAAACTGTAATACTTTTAATGTAATTGATAACCTTAAGAGACCAACCATTTAACAATTTCTTAAGATTTACTTATCATCTCCCGGTAGCAGTGCATTTCTGTGTAGGTATAATTTATGGGGAAAACAAAAAAATGTTTTCATTCATCATAATTTACCGCTAGTAGATTATAAATATTATTATTTTTATTTGTTGGTTAAATAAACATCTTGATGAGTAATATTTTGAGTTCTTTTTTTATGATTTGCTATTCGGTATTCTGCCGAATATTGAATAGCGAAAAAAGGGGCCGAATAGCCGAATACCGAATAGTTGCCGAATATTCGTGGCATCTCTAGTAATAACAGTGGCACAGTTCTTTAAGATGCAGCTAGGAAGTAGGTCTGGACCAGGAGAGGACTGAGTATTCAAGCCCAACAAAGTCTTCTCCACTACACTTGTGTGTGAACACAAATACTATGTGACATAAGTTCTCATCTAGTCTGGCCATACTAGTAATTTGGATATACTGGCTAATCACTGGCTCTGTAAAGTATGCTTTTTTTAGCAAATACATCGGCAATCTCATTCTGTTTGGTCACAAGATCTTCATTTTGGTTTCTGATTTCTGGTGGGGTGCAGACTTTCGTTGTGATACATTTCCGAAAGTGAGAGTAAAACGCTTTATCACTTAAATCGAGAATCTTTGACTCATAAGCGCTTCTTCCTATTTTGGTCAGGGCCACACTATTATTCAGTTCACAGTACACATTACTCCTCCAATGGATGCTTGCCAATACTTCTCCCATAATATTCTCCTTGATTGTTAGTTTTACTATATCTTTGGTTGTCCAAGGCTTATATTTAATTGTTTGTCTAACTATTACAGTTATGTCACAATAACTACTTATCTGTGATAAAATATACACCTACATATAGGGTTCAAAAATTATTTCACCAGTAGGAAGATATATTATGCCTGAGTAACATACGGCATACTTGATACATAATCATCCATCACCACGCGAGTGGAACCGCGGAGCGCAGCTAGTATGTGCTATAATGAAGTTGAATTGAGCTAATTTGGTTTTAATTGCTGTTTTATATATGGTCAACGCTTTTGAACTGTTTTTTTCTGAAAAATACAATACATGTGGACAATAATGTATGGAATTTAATCACATTATACGCATTTATACAAAAGTTACATAATAGTAAAAAGTAGTTAAAACTAGTTAAAACTACTCTTGCACAACTAGAATTTAAAACTATCGTGAGTATCACAGTCAGTGCTTGACACAATCTCCCTGAACACTCCATAAAGAAGAACGTTTTATACGTTCGAAACGTCGGACTTAACCGACCAAATACCTAATAATAATAAGTGATTTCAGCCTATTATCACTCGTGAACCACTCTGTAATATGTGATCCAGTAAGATTGTGTGTTGTTTGTGCATACGAGGCAGGGCACTAGCAAGTTTTTGGGGATAGTTCTTCCCATATTTTGTGTGAGAAAATGATATATTTTGGTATTTGAAATCCCTATTTTATGTTTATTACCTTGTACTAGTCGAGCCGGTAATTTTGTGGTAGGTAGGTTATTAATACTACTTGCCTTAAGAGGGACCCTTTTGTGATCACTGAGCGGTCCAGTTACCTAACCTATAGATTACTTCCCGTTGACCTGATCGAATCATGAAATTCACCAAAGAGCAAGGTTTCGCTGTACAAGTAAAGGAAAAATCAGAAACATCATCAAAGTGACAAGTATTTATTTCCAAGTTTTTTGAGTTTCATGTTTCGTAATAACGATAATATAAAGTGTGGAACTTTGTGTGATTATAGTCTGACTCGTACTTGGTCGTTTTCAATATGGTTATCTTGCATCTATTACGTATATCATGGTTAGTAGTGGTAAATTATTGTAAGTTACATTGATACAGTTTTTAGTTTTACTTTTATGTCTACTTGCTTCTTTTCTAGAGATTCTTCGCCTGGCGCGGATGCTTGTCGACTGGGATTTTTTTGGATTGCGATTGGATGTCGTCAGTCAAAATGTTGTTTATTTTTTTCCATTTCTCCCGTTAGCGTAGCGTGTTCTGCGCGCCCCGCCATGCCTGCCGGTTGTCAAAGCGTTAGACTTAGCAATGTCAGACAAAACTCGTCTATGGTCCATTAGCCGTTAGACATTGTGGTCTCCCATATAATTCGTAATTTCATCAAACGTCTTTTCGTCTTTATTTAGTTATCGGACCATTAGATGCTGGCTAATTTGCTGAATCTGACAAAATAAGTTGTCGTGGTGATGCTGCTAACTTCAGCACAATCTCAGTATTCTCAATATTCAACTTTAAATTCTTAATCTTACAGCTTTTTAAATTAGTACAACTACATGGATAAAAGTGAATTACAAGCAAGCAGTGAACCGGCTTGTTTATTCATCATGCCCCGAGTTTGTGTAAAACCGGCCCGGCCCCTCCGAGCTCCGGAGCGACTGTCATTCAAAGAAATTGAATGCCAAACACAGAACTAACTTATTGTTATATATGGCAGATCCAGGCGTTATTGTCGTTGTGTGAGCTACCTCGCGCTTCTCAAAGATCCGCGACTACCTTCTTCGCCCACGTACACATAATGCTACTCTCATGGAAGAGTTCGTAGACAGATAAATCTTTTTTTTATACATATCGAAATATTGTAAAATTATTACATTTTAATCTGAACTAGCTGACTCGGTAGTCGACGTCTAGTTCTGTCCTATGGAATAATTATCCGGGCAAGTTTCCAATCTTTACGATTTGTTATATCAAAAAAATAACAACTATGCGATCACTTTGTTGTCTGCTGTTCTGCCTATTGTTGAAATTAATATCAAATATCTAGGTTTACGCTTTCGTGGAGATCAAAAAAAATAAATTTCTAATTCCACGGAATATACTGCTATAGGCTACTATAGCCATACTTATATCGAAACAATAAAATTGGGCAAGAAGCATAATCAGACAACTAAAATAAAGGAAAGTTATTATTAACGAATTAACAATTCCCGAATAGAAATTGTTAATTTGTAGTTGTTTTACATAATATTTGGTAAAATGGGGTAGAGGGTACTACAAATTGTCTTTCAATCCGACTTGACTTTTTGTTGTATGTACGGAACTAACTAGCAAATGTCGGGGTTTTATCAATTCTCTGAATTTTATAATAACAATAACAAAGCGAATTGCAAATAAGCATTAATTGTACGTTAGACGTTTATTGCGAAGGACGATAATAGGAAGGCAAGCTACTTCTTACAATCCGTTACGAAAATATTTGAAAAATAGCGAGCCCACGTTTTTGTAGTGCGGTGCTTTTCTACTAAAACTAGGCGATTCTTCCGAATGCGGCGATAAGTCCGCGTTTGAAGTCTATCTTAGTGCTGTCTAAGTGATGTGTTAGGTAGATACTAGATACCTAGTAGAGCCTTTATAGCATTATCAATATTAATTTTATACGTCACGAAATATAATCTCTTTATGAATACAAGCTTCCGAGAGTAAAGTCATATGATTATTAACGGGATATTTACCGTGGTAAGGTTGTGGAATGAGCTCCCGATATTTCGGCGCAGTTACATGCACCATGTTCACGGGAAGACTGAAGAATGCGGGTGGTTGGTCAAAAAGTTTAAAAGTTAGGTGCAGACATAACGATCTACCCTCTTTCTTAGTCTTTTGCTACGGTTATCACTGGAACTCGAACTCGATCCTAAGTCCCGACAAAACACACTCACTGTATCACTGCGTATAGTATTTTGAACACATTTTGAACGCGGACTTTTATTTTTAAAACAACCTAATACTGGATTCCACGCACTGGCGAGTTGAAACCCATCACCTCGATTAAAATTTTCATTATTAGGTTCCAGGAATCCAGTATTAGGTTGTTTTAAAAATAAAAGTCCGCGTTCAAAATGTGTTCAAAATACTATACGCAGTGATACAGTGAGTGTGTTTTGTCGGGACTTAGGATCGAGTTCGAGTTCCAGTGATAACCGTAGCAAAAGACTAAGAAAGAGGGTAGATCGTTATGTCTGCACCTAACTTTTAAACTTTTTGACCAACCACCCGCATTCTTCAGGCTTCCCGTGAACATGGTGCATGTAACTGCGCCGAAATATCGGGAGCTCATTCCACAACCTTACCACGGTAAATATCCCGTTAATAATCATATGACTTTAGAGAACAACCGTGATAGTTTAAAACAGTGTTCCGAGAGTAAACTCAATAGTTAATTAAAAGGGAAGTTACGTTTCGGATGTATCCGAGTTACACATAGACAGTTGAAAGCAGTCCTGGATTTAACAATAGACTGTATAGTTCGCATCCTAGAGGTGGCAGTTTCAGACTACGCTCGTTTACTGGTTTAACTACGGGTCCTGTTAACCCTTCCAACTATGCTGAATTATGCTTGTGTCTGAAGTGGATTCACGTCAATAGCTCATTGGATGGGGATCGAACTCAGGACCTCTTGATTGCAATGGAAAATTATTATAGTAAGGTACATGGGACGGAGGAAATAAAGTGGCCTACAATAATAAAAATATAAATCCGGCACTGGTTGAAAGGGCTGAAAGTTTAAGTAACAACAAAGGCAGAAGAAACTACAGAGATACGGTTGTCGAGGACATCTCTTTAGTAAAAAAAGCCAAGATCATTCCATCCTCCTGTGGAAAACCACAAAATCAATAGAATTGGCTATTAATAGGTTTTTCTGAAGGCGTCTTTACGCTATGAAACGTGACTAAAATGAATCCATTTTTTATGATATCACGCGGACCAAACAGGCACCTGGCGTGCATGGTGGAAATCACTAAGTTTGCGTATAACAATTGCAGTGCCATCTATAGCTTATAAACTATAGCTTTGTGTTTCAATAGCTATCAATAGTGCCCTACACAAAGTAATGTTGCACGCTATTGCTTCGAGGGAGAATACCTGGTACTGGGATGGTGGCAAACCAAGCTGGTCTTTTGCTCTCTAGGTAACAATGTCTCGCTAGGTAACCTTAGGGAGTGATGTTAGATCCGATCCTGCAACCGTCTGGGTCCGGCCGAGGGATCGAAGCGGCTAAAGATTGAAGATAAATTATGTTATCAACCGACTTCCAACAAAAGGAGGAAGTTTCCGAGTCGACGCGTATTTTTTTTTTGGTATGATCAACTTTAACTGTTTACAGAGTAGTCTGGTTTTGATAATTCTTTTTTTGTTTTGGTATAGTATATCCGAGGTGGTTCAATATCGGTATTTAGGTAATATATGGTGGTTAAAGTGGTTATTGAGTTTTTTTGTGGTATAGGTTGGCAAACGAGCAAGCGGCTCACCTGATGGTAAGTGATCACCGTCGCCCACGGATATCTACAACACCAGAGGGGTTGGCTATAGCCGTCCGGTACCTGATTTTGATGAAGGTGCGAGTTTAGGGGTATCATTGGGGTCCACCTGAAGCCCTTCCAGCAATTTTTTTTTGCCGGAAACGTAGTTTAAATTAATTATGATTAAATTAAAATTTGATAAAAAAAAGTGAAATGGAACGCAATGTTGAGAAAATGGTACAATATTAAGTTGTCAAATTAAGTTGTCAAACTGAGTTAAACGAAACGTATCGTTATCGTTAAACGTAAGAAAAAAAAAGGCGCCATTTTGTCTTACTGACAGATGGACTGTCATCCATTCATTCCGTTTCTCTCGTAGTTTCGTGAATGTGTGCTCTCTTGTTTTTCGATTTTTATTACGACTTTGGCTTTTTCCCTGGACTTCCTTCGATTGCGCGACGACTTGAAACTTGGCTTGCTTACCGGATTTGTTTGGATTATTGCTCTACGACTTGAACTTGGCTTGAAAACTGGACTGCACTTGGCTGTAATGGAGTATTACAGTACAATACCCGAAGCGGACGCGGTTTCGGCTCCTGATCTGCCCGTCGAACCTGTTGCCGGACCTTCTTCGGCTCCTGATCTGCCCGTCGAGCCTGTAGCCGGACCTTCTTCGGCTCCTGATCTGCCCGTTGAACCTGTCGCCGGACCTTCTTCGAGTAATGACGACGACGACAACGAGCTTATAACCAAACGAAAACTTTGCGTCACTGAAGTGATTGATCATTGGAATTTAACTGACGTTGTGCGAAAATTGGGCACTAAAGACCAATGCATCAAATATAGTGAAGACCAAGGTCTCATACCAACTGAGAAACGGTGTCGAACCCACAGGACATCCATGAAAGTGTCATACTCATGCGGATGCACAAGTTTTGGTACATTTGTGTGCTCAAAAAGATCATGCAAATCTAAATCGGGCAGCGGTGCCAAGATCTCTCGCAGAATTGGCACATTTTTCGAAAATATTGCTATCGACATAATGCATGTTTACTATCTTATATATGCATACTCACAAGGATGGACCTACGACCAAACAATTCACGAAGACCCTTATAAAAAAGAAAGGAAGCAATGTTTAAGCCCAAATACTATAGCCGATTGGTTTAATTACTGCAGAGAAGTAGTTGTGATATTTTATTTGGAAAAACAAAATCTTTACAGCGGTAAAATTGGAGGCTGTGGGAAAATAGTGCAAATAGACGAAAGTAAATTTGGAAAAAGGAAATATAACAAAGGACGTCACATTGAAGGCCACTGGGTGCTGGGATTAATAGAAGATGGGTCTGAAGACTTAAGATTGGAAGTATGCCCGGACAATAAAAGAGATGCTGATACTCTCATACCTTTAATTCAAAAGCATGTTTTACCTGGAACAACAATCCACACCGATTGTTGGCGGGCATACGATTGTCTGTCTGAATATGGATACATACACAAAAAAGTGAATCATTCAGACCCAGAGAACCCATTTGTGGGTAAAGATGGAATCCACACCCAAAGAATAGAATCCCAGTGGCGAGCAGTGAAGAGGTTTTTCAAAAAACAAAATTATAACAACCCAGAAAACTTTAGTGATATAATTGTTGAATATTTGTGGCGAAGAGACGTGTATAAATATAAAAGAGACTCTTTTGTACATTTAATGAAAGCAATTAAACATGTTTATGAAATAAACAAGTAATGTATTAAAATGTTTGTTTAATTGTGTCTCTCCTAGCCCTTAACATTAAGTTTTTCTCATCTATCAACATAACTCTGAGACGGACTGGATATGTTATTGTTGTTATATAATACAATGTTAAGTGAACCGCCTTCATAGATTAGGTGTGAAACAAAAAATAGGTTAGGTTAGGTTAGAACATGACAAACAACGCACGAGCCGAGCGAGCGAAGCGAGCGTGCCGCGGTAGCGGCCGGCGAAGTGCCAGAAGCGAACCGCCTTAATAAGTTAGGTGTGAAACAAAAAATAGGTTAGGTTAGGTTAGAACATGACAAACAACGCACGAGCCGAGCGAGCGAAGCGAGCGTGCCGCGGCAGCGGCCGGCGAAGTGCCAGAAGCGAACCGCCTTAATAAGTTAGGTGTGAAACAAAAAATAGGTTAGGTTAGGTTAGAACATGACAAACAACGCACGAGCCGAGCGAGCGAAGCGAGCGTGCCGCGGCAGCGGCCGGCGAAGTGCCAGAAGCGAACCGCCTTAATAAGTTAGGTGTGAAACAAAAAATAGGTTAGGTTAGAACATGACAAACAACGCACGAGCCGAGCGAGCGAAGCGAGCGTGCCGCGGCAGCGGCCGGCGAAGTGCCAGAAGCGAACCGCCTTAATAGATTAGGTGTGAAACAAAAAATAGGTAAAAAATACTGATATAGCCGAAAGTGAGGTTAAGTACTAAAAAAATTATTACTCAAAAACTAAAGGCCTCCGGCGGGGGGGGATGCAGGGGGGGCTTCACCCCCCCCCCCCCCTCCCCCCTCCCCGCGGGTACCGGGCGACTATAGTTTAACCCACCAGAGACTAGTTGCCGGCCTTTGAGGAAGGAATATTCTCTTTTCTTGAAGGCTCCCAAGTAGTATCTGTTCGGAAACACCTCAAGTGGCAGCTGGTTCCACATAGTAGTAGTGTGAGGCAGAAAGTGCCGTCGGAATCGCACGGTTGTAGACTCACAGACGTCAATATGATCTCTATGACATTTCCGTCGTGATGTCCGATGGCGAAATTCAGCTGCAGGTATTAGACCGAACAGTTCCTCGGGACACTCTCCATGATATATGCGGTAGAAGATACAGAGTGATCCAACATCTCTACGTTACAACCCAATAACTGAAAAGTGTTTCGCCTATCTTGATGATATCGTAATTGACGGTGAATGACAATCTTTCCCCCCCCCCCCCCCTGTGGCAACATTGTTAAAAGTCAAAGTCAAAATAATTTATTCCATTTAGGCATCAAAGACGCACTCATGAACGTCAATGTTTCATTATAATGTACTTTAAAGACTACCGCCGCGTTCCAAAATATATATCAACCGAGAAGAAGCGGCAAGAAACTCGGGGCCATTCTTTTTATATAGATGTTATTACAATGTTTTTACTAAAGTTCTACAAATATTAGCTCCAGTGTGTTGCCTTACAAAAGATCTTTCAAATTGATTTCTTGACCTAAATACCAATTGGTCAATGAGTAAAATAAGTATTATTATGAGATAAGTGTTAGACTCAACGTATTTGTGCATAATTTCAATATAAAACGAAAAGTGATAGTGACAGTTCTACTCGAATAACCGGCAACTGTAACCGTTAGGTATTATTTACTTGTTGTTCTATAGTGATCAGGTATGTTCTTTTACCTTTGTTTATTATACTTTATTTACCGACTGAATACAATATAATTAGAAACCTGTATAGAAATCGGACATAACCATAGGGCAGAGGAGACACACACGAGAGAACAATGCACGTACACACGACATAGTCAGTGACGACAACTGCCGTATGACACTCCTCCAGTCTGCAGAACAGGCCGCCCGCCAAGCAGCTCGAGAGAACGGAAGAGGTCTAATGCAAGTACAGTACTGTAGACATAAGAATTAACTAGAATGGAAAACACGTTATCCATTGGCATGACATTGCGATAGTCTTACTTCGCCGGTCTTGTCAGGTGAAACTATAAAAGGTAGCAAAAGCATGGTAATTAAGAGCTTAGATTAAGATATCAATAAGAATTCAGTTTGTAAAATTGTATAACTACTACAAAGTATGAATGGTACCCCAAAATAAAAAGGTGTAGATAGAACGCGAATATAAAAACAATAAAACATACCTGATCACAACAACATTACTTAATCTGATTTTCACACAACTCAGTCTACTATGTACTTATTATTTATTATATTGTAATGATGACCCGCAGAGCCTTGGCTCGCCAGGATGAGTCCAAACTCCAAATGGCTTTGAGAGAATTGCAACTGAATAAGGATCGAGATGAAAATGAAAAGGAACTTCTCAAACTAATAAATAGAAATAAAAACCACAAAACTGAAATAGCTGAGTTACATACTCAATTGTTGGTTGCATTTGATGCTCGGGACAAGCTCCAGTTTGTTGTTGACGGGTTTAAAAACTGTAGCTTAGAATACGAAAACGCCTTTACTCGAATTAATTTACTAGAAAATCACCTACAGTAGGCATATACTATAATCAATAACACCGCCTCTTTGAACGACGAGTTGGTGTGCAGTGCCCGGGCATGGTTTCTGCTGCAGTTAATACTAAGTTAATGGTTGCAATTGACCTAATCAATGACAGTGTAGTAACACCCAGCACTATAGAGAAGTCTAACTGCAGCAAAAACAAACTAAACAATAGCTTTAGCCCCAACACCACATTAGTAATTTTAATAGGAAATAGGGGGAATGTAAACAAAAACAAATAATTGATTTCAACAACCGATGATGATCCAATGAACTTACAAAATGTCATAATGTTTACATTTCCCTATAGTAATAGTTATAGTTTGCCACAGGTAGAAAATAATATTAGACATAAGCTTAATTTGACATTATATACTTTATGTAATTAAAACGATTATTCTTAACAAAAGATAGTTATTGTCTTACTAATTATTATAAAAGACATAGCTATCTCGCTATCATACATATTTAAATGATATTACAGCCAAAAAATTAGCTAATAAGGTTGCTTCTATTGAGCAATCCAATGGTATTGATAATGTTTATATTGAACAATTTGACATTATTAATTCAGTCAATTATTTGGCTACTAATGACATTGAACCGGAACAAGCCGGTTTCCGAAAAGGCTATAGTACCATAGACCACATCCACACGCTACGGCAAGTTATACAGAAGACCGAAGAGTATAACTTGCCTCTTTGTCTAGCGTTTGTGGACTATGAGAAAGCCTTTGATTCGATCGAGACGTGGGCAGTGCTTGAGTCTCTCCAGCGGTGCCGTATTGACTATCGGTATATTGAAGTGCTGAAGTGTTTGTACAAAAACGCCTACATGTCAGTCCGAGTACAGGAGCAGAGTTCGAAGGCAATTCCATTGCAAAGAGGCGTGAGACAGGGAGACGTTATATCTCCGAAACTGTTCACCGCTACATTGGAAGACGCCTTCAAGCTTCTGGAATGGCAAGGACTTGGCATTAATATTAACGGCGAATACATCACTCACCTTCGATTTGCCGACGATATTGTAGTCATGACAGAATCCATGGAAGACCTCAGTACAATGCTCGAAGGCCTCCATCGAGTTTCCCAACGGGTAGGTCTTAAGATGAACATGGACAAGACGAAAATTATGTCTAATGCCCATGTTGTACCTACCCCAATATCAGTTGGGAACTCAGTTCTCGAAGTTGTTGACGAGTACATCTACCTGGGACAGACAGTCAAACTAGGCAGGTCCAACTTCGAGAAAGAGGTCAATCGTCGAATCCAACTCGGCTGGGCAGCGTTCCGGAAACTTTGCGAAGTCTTCTCGTCAAAAATACCTCAGTGCCTCAAGACAAGAGTCTTCGACCAATGTGTGTTACCAGTGATGATTTATGGCACTGAAACGTGGTATCTTACTATGGGCCTCATAGAAAAGCTCAGAGTCGCACAACGAGCTATGGAGAGGGCTATGCTCGGGGTTTCTCTACGTGATCGAATCAGAAATGAGGAGATCCGTAGAAGAACGAAAGTCACCGACATAGCCCAGAAGATTAGCCAGTTGAAGTGGCAGTGGGCAGGACACATAGCACGCAGAACAGATGGCCGATGGGGCCGAAAGGTTCTGGAGTGGAGACCACGGACCGGCAAGCGCAGCGTAGGACGTCCACCGACACGGTGGACAGATGACCTGAGGAAGGTCGCAGGACGACGTTGGATGCAGGCCGCTTCCAACCGGTCCTTTTGGAAAATCATGGGGGAGGCCTATGTTCAGCAGTAGACGTCCTACGGCTGAGATGATGATGATGAATGACATTGTAAATAATTTAAATGAGTGCCTAAGACAATAGAGACGTTGGAACTGGCATAGATATTCTTTGTGTTACTGAACACTGGCTTAAAAGAATCAACTCTTATTTAATTTTAATAATCATCATGTTGCTAGCTCCTTCAACAGAGAAAAAATTATACGAGGTGGCTCTTTAATTATTATAAACAAAAATATAAAACGAAAAGATATTGTGAGCCTATCTGTTGAACGAGTAATTTAAGTGTCCTGTATTGAGTTTGAGCAGTTCCTTGTTCTACGTGTATACAGACCTTCATGCTCACATGAAGGTCTGTATACAACAATTCTAGGCGGCTTACATTGATTGGAACAAAGTTTCTAGTAATTAAATTTAAGTTTCTAGTAAATTATTTAATATAGTATTCTACCCTGGAAAGTGGCAGAGTTGCCCAGTCACAATGACCCATACCTATAACTCACTGTTCCATCTTATCGGCGATGAATTTGGGAAAGTGTTTGTACTAAAAACAATATCTGTTAGTAATCATGCTAGGTTTAGTGAATGGGCAACTCCAGGAATTTATAAAAGTAGGCAAAAGTTATCTGACTTGTACCATGAAATATCGTATAATCACGATACTGTATTTTTGAAATATGTCAAACGTTATTCTAAGTCATTCAAACGAGCCTGTTCCTAAAACTATTCATATAAGAAATAAGATCAATAATTATGTTAATAAAATAAAAATAACATGGAACATTATAAACAGTGAAACTGGTAGAAATACTACTAGATGTTTTCATTTAAAAAATAATAATAAACATGTAAGAAGGGATTTGGAGGTAGAGGCCGAGTTTGAGATTTTTTTCAACATTCCTTCATTAACAACCAAAACTCTAAAATCTTTCTCCATTTCTGCTGAGATCTTACTTAAACAAAGTGTAACTGAATGTGACACAACTTTTAAATTGCAAAGACTGTAATGTACTGTATTGTAAGCAGTTTCAAAAGTCTATATGCAACAAAAACGGCAGACCTATGGGTCTTTCTGTGAAGACCGTTTCTTCAATTATAGATATCGTTGTGCCCAATCTAGCAGTTGTGTTTAATAGTTGTGTTGCAAGTGGTGTATTTCCTGACCTAATACGCTATTCTATAGACGCAGGTATAGAACGTATAAGAATTTATTTGGTGCCTGGGAGAATTCTCAGAATGACTTGGCGTTTTTTGTGACTTGTCTAAGGCATTCGACTGCGTCCGACATGTTATACTTGTCAGGGAATTACAACACTACGGCATTAGGAAATTGGCTCTCAACCTTTTGACTTCGTATTTAAACGATAGAATTCAAAGGGTTCTCATAAATGCTAACAAAATCGCCCGGCTCTCTAATCTCAATGGACGTTCCACAAGGTTTAATACTATGGCTGTTCTTGTTTTTAATCTATATTAATGACTTACCTTATGTAGGGAAGAATCACGAGATTGTATTCTTGCAGATGACACTTCACTGTTATTTAAAATGAAAAATCAGTTATTAAACTTTGACAATGTTAACAATGCACTAGCTAAAGTTGTGAATTGGTTCAATACAAATCATTTTCTCCTCAATGAAAAGAAAACTAATTGTATAAAGTTCTCGACGCCAAATGTGAGACAAGTAGAAACCAATATACAATTAAATGGAACAGGGTTGGACCTTGTGGAGTCAACGGTCTTTTTAGGAATTACGATAGACGCTAAATTGCAATGGGGTCGCCACATTAAAAAAATGGCACAACAGCGGCTTATGCTGTTCAAAAAATTAGACTATTAACTGAGACACAGCTAGAACAGTTTATTTTAGTTATTTCCATAGCGTTATGACTTATGGCATAATGCTCTGGGGATGTTCTGTCGATCTTAATTCTGTTTTCATACTGCAAAAAGAGCAATACGAGCTATCTACAGTTTAGCTCCCAGAGTTTCCCTTAGACAGAAGTTTAAAGATATAAAATACTTACTATTGTATCTCAGTTTATCGATGAAAATCTAATGTATGTCAAAAAAAAATAACAGTTTTGAAATAAGGAGTGATGCTTCGTACATGTAACGCGGCTACACAGAATAAGTCATTCTTTTTGAGAAAATGTATACAATTCTATAATAAACTTCCCAATGTTATCCGAGATTTGCCAATAATAAGTTTAAAATTACTAATAAAACTAAACTCTGTCAAAATTATTATTACAAAATTTCGGATTACATGGAGAATAAAACAACTTGGGACTGATCACTCCAGGATCTACCTACTCGTGTATTACCATGTCAAAGTGTAGAGTGTCTTGCCCTTGTGATACCATTATTATGGTATCTTTTGTAAGGCAACACACTGGAGCTAAAAATAAGAGAACATTTCTTATATATACATTAAGAAAATGGCTATAAAAAAAAATCTAAAAGACAAGCCCGCTGAGTTTTTTGCCGGATCTTCTCAGTCGTAGTCGCGTTCTGATCCGGTTGTCGATATAGGAACTATACAAGTTGATACAATTATTATGAATATTCATTAATATTTATTATTATATTATATATTGAAATTATGTATTTATTATTATTATTATTATCATACTAAAAAGTGTGAAATAACTTGTATATATGCTTTATAGTCAATAGCATAGACTAATGTTATTAAGGCCTATTCAGACCTGAGCGTTATTTGCTACCGCTGTAGGTAGCGAAAATACCACGCGGAACTCGATGGGTAAATAGTGTGAAGTTCCATAACTGCAGCGAAACTTGTACCGCCTAGTGAGGCGGTATTTTCTCTTGTTTAGCGAAATTCCGCCGCCCCGCTAACCGTTGCCAACGAATATCTCTACCGCCGCTTTGGTGTGAACAGTGAAATTAACGCATACCCTTTCGGATTTCTCTATCGCTCGCGGTAGCGAATAACGCCCAGGTTTGAATATGCCTTAATGGTCAATAGTTTTCGCAACGTACGCGATATACGGACGTTATATTATCTAAGTTTTCATACGGAGCTCTATTTTTTTTGAAGATATTATAATGCCTATTTATTAGGGATAATGTAGGATTCCAATGGTGAAAGAATTTTTCTAATCAGTCCAGTAGTTTCGGAGCCTATTCAAAACAAACAAACAAAAGTTTCCTCTTTATAATATTAGTGTGTAGATAAATGACACTAGAGAATTGTGTCTCGTGGTAACCATCGCAGTACAGTGCCGCGTCCAAATATATAGTTAAAGTTTAGGCCCTCAGTGACATTGATTTACGCTTATGGGGAAACTGTTCTCAAAATATACTTTTTATACACATACTGTAAAACATATAGGGTCAGTGTGTGACGATTTTAACCCCTGTCGTTGTCATGGACTTTAATTAAATCAACTGCGCGTCCGTCCCCGGCCTTTGACAGTAATGTAATGAACAGAGATGTCCACACTCGATAGCACTTTGCCTCTCGTGCATCGTGTACTGCCAAATAGCGTTCATTTGTAGAATTGGTGTGTGCCTATATCTATCTAAAATAAGTAGTGAGGAGCTTGGCAACTTATTTGCTAGGGACATGTGAATACATAGTAAATACTATATACTATTTTCAAAAAAATTTGGCATCGGTATGAAAACTTCGATAATGTAATCCAAGATGTGAAAAAAAAATACCATTAAAGTTCTTATATCGCGTACGCTACGAAAACTATTAACCATTTAGTCTGTGGTATTACAATTCATATAGCAAATTGGAGTACCTACTACAGTTTTATAGAAAACGTCAATATCTATATAATTTACGAATTACATTACTACAATGAACTTCTGATGACGCAACAATTGAAAGAACACTCCAGACAGCGTCGTGGCATTATCAAGTAGCCTATCTTGCAAATTCATTGAAATCAAATGCTCCGAGTATTGGATGAACAGTTCGCAGTAAATTACAGCCAGGGCGTTGAACTTATCAGACGAAAAAATAATTTTGCTAGTTTATTGATGAATCGGAAAGCGATTGTGAAATCGGAATATAATTTACGAAATAAAACAGAAGAAGTTAAGGAATAACAGCACAAAATGTATCACACTTGGATAAAAGGACTACGACTATATAAACAATATAGAATAACTTTGCAAGATAAGGTTTAACGACCTAAAGATATCCTACTAGATACTATAATAAATATAATAACTGCGTAGTCATCACTGCACATTCAGCTACATGCTTTGTATTGCTGGTTGACATGGGTGAGGTGGTAGCCAGCACGCCGCTGTGCCTTTGGCGGCTAGCACGTCCAAAACGCGTGTTGAAGCTATAGGGGTACATTTTACAAAACTGTGCATGTTTAGGCTTTGCGGCATTCGGTTGCATTCATTACACATTAACGTTTCCGAACATTTAATTATAAAAACCACTAATAAACCCGCTAGGTGGACCGACGACTTCATAAAAACCGCGGGGAATCGCTGGATGCAGGAAGCGAGTAGCAGGTCTAAGTGGCGTTCTATGGGGAGGCATATTAAAAGTAAATTAAATTAAAATTATTATTTTTTTTTCATATAAATTACACCCATATAGACATAAAATACATAAATCAATAAAATCGTTCCATATATCCAATCACATAAAAAATATTACAATATACCAATGTCAAATTAAAATAAATAAAATGTCAAAAATAATAAAAAAAATAAAAATAAACACACAACAGAACATTCAAAATCATTTAGCCATACATAAAAACCTAAATTTGGTCACGTCATACAAAAATAAATATAATATATAAGTAAACAAAAATCAGTCCTGCAGTCAATATTTTCTCCTCGGCATAGGTACTGCGATATGTCTATCGCAGCAGTGCCGGATGTAAAAATAGTCAAACCTTCCCGCTATCATTGCCAGTACGGCGTTGGAGCTGGCCCACACTCTACGCGCTTGCGCATGGTCGCGTGGAAGCAATCGTATCGCGCTACCGCGAACATACACGAGGCGCCGCAGAACCGGGGCAGCCCCATCACCGCCCTGAACGCGTTGTTTTATTGGACGCGAAGGGCGCTGTAGCTTTGTCCAGTGTAATCAGACCACAACAGGCTGCACGTGTAAAGCGAAGTACAGTAAGATTAAACAGCGTAACTTTAACCTCATTAGAACGCCGTGCAAACCTGCGGGCCAGCATATTCGCTCTCACGGACAGCGCCTTTCGTTCCCTTCGTCCTGATGATCTTGGCACCACTTTCTTAAACACTCTCCTGCTTTCACACATCACCTTGTATATGGGGCTGGATGTATGCCTCCCACAGAAAACCCATTCTCTAAACTTAGACCTGGCCAGCCCGTGGGCCTCGCCGACATGCTTATTCAACCCTGCTATGCGCGGGCCATCCCGACCTTTACTCGTGCTTCCCCGACCTGCCACCGCCGCGGCCCGAAGGGCGGTCACAATGTCAGAGTACAACTTATTTAGAATGCGCCTGTGACCAACGCCATCACAAAAATAATTCGCACAATTTATACACTCAGCAGGAAAATCAATCAAACTTAGTCTTTTATGACACTCTTTGGTAAATTTATCCACTTCTCCCTCACCCCTTACCCCCCATACTACATCCTTGCCTTACAAAATGCCTACCTAAAGCCTTAAAGTTCACAAAAGTTCTAAATATGACACCTGTCGGCCATAATTTTTCGTCCATATATACATCAACAGATTAGACTCCAATATTGAAAATTTAAATGCTTTGTGGTCTCTATCGATTTTCATGTACCTATATTTTTTTTAATGACACATTTTCGTGTGTTTTCTTATGAATACATTTTATTATATCACTCTCTGCCGTAGAACTATGTACCTACATTAGTAATAAACGTAAGAATTTTCCTCTCCCCTGTTTTGAATGTACATTCCGGCTCTCTCTGGCTGTACCCGTCTTTCCCGCGAAACGATAGTTCGACCGTTTTTTGCGAATACTCTCTGCCAACTTTCGTTATCGTTACTCGATGTAGCTATTCAATGAATCTTCGTACACACACGGCAGTCTTTCTATTGCATGTTATTTTGACGTGCCACTGCAGTAGGCCTTATCAGTTGCAGTCCGCTGATCCGCCACCTGTACGAGCAGGCGCGGTATTTGTGACGTCACCGCAGTACTCGATACACCAGTTTGTGCAATCTGACTCACTGGCGGCGGCGGCGGGCGTGTCCCTCCCGTGCTGCCACCGACGCCCGCGCTGGCCTGACCGCGTTGCTCACAATTAGTTTCCTGCTCGGTTGATCTTTCTCCGTCTACTCTCATTTTTCTATACTGTGATAACGGTTCAATATTTAATTACACATTAATGTTGTTTGCAAATGACTGGTTTATCGAAGAAGTATTATAATCATGTGAAAGCTTATAGGGCCACTGTCTAACAATGCCCTCGTTTTTTATTCACTTTGAAAGCTGATATTGGTGGTAAGGAGTCGTTTATTATGCGAATTAGTACAGTCTTCAGTTCTTTCACAGTATCATCAAAAGCTCGTAGCAGTCGAAATTATCGACCAAGGTCGGCGGCAACTTTTCCAGCTGCCGAGCTACAAACACTGGGAGGATGTTGGGCTCGGTAGATTTGAAGAGACTTATTATGTTAACCAAGTCACGTTCTTCTTTCCCCTTGTTTATCCGATCAATTTTTCTAATGTCCGTTGGTATCAAATCAAACAGTAGGTAGTGATTTTGATTTTTTTTATTTCATCGCTGGTAAATGACGACACAAATTCGTACTAGTGACATTTCATCCATTACCGACACTCTGTTCTGTATATATGACAGCATTTCGTCAATAATTATTTTACACACGTTACATTTTATAACGCTCATTATATTACTGTACAATACGCGAATCAGCGGACGAAATACAAAAAACACGCCCGTCATTTAGGGATGCGCGTGCGCGACTGTGTTCTGCAGTGGACGTCATCCGGCTGATAATGAACGTATTGCTTATCGATATAAAAATAATTAAAATAAAATAATTATTTCTCTCATGAACACATTTTTCAAGAAAACTTAACTAAATGGACCAGGATATCTCCTGACAAGAAAGTATAGTACATAGTACAAAATGTATTTCATTTTGAAATACATCGTTAGAATAAATATCACTTGAAAAAGAAACAATACAAGTAATAATAAAATATAGAAATACTTCATCATCATCATCATCTCAGCCGTAGGACGTCCACTGCTGAACATAGGCCTCCCCCATGATTTTCCAAAAAGACCGGTTGGAAGCGGCCTGCATCCAACGTCGTCCTGCGACCTTCCTCAGGTCGTCAGCCCACCTTGTCGGTGGACGACCTACGCTGCGCTTGCCGGTCCGTGGTCCAGAACCTTTCCGGCCCCATCGGAAATACTATACTATAGAAATACTTACCGCGAGATTAATATCAACAAAAGCAGAAATTGATAAATGGATCCGCCATTATCTTACTTATTATGTATATTACCTATGTCTCCGGAAATTAATAAGACATGTTGGCATCCCATCCTTCCACTCATGTTCCTTGTCTCCTTTGCACACGCTTACTAGACCAATCGCCGTCGCATGCGCCGACTTTAGAGATAACGCCACGACGGCAGGCTGACAATTGCTGAATCAGCGCCCAACGAACCGCTCGTATTTTCTTAAGTAGCTGTGCACTACAGCACTCACCGCGTTCAGTTTAAACCGATGTAAATCGATAGTTCCGCTTTAATCCGCTTAATCTTTAAGAGTTCAGAGATACTGTATGGTGATATGTACATCAGTGATTGATGCAGTGCTTAGACATACAGCCGCTATATGCTCGTGCTTGAAGCTACCATGA
This sequence comes from Selenia dentaria, assembly GCA_917880725.1. Classification (NCBI taxonomy): domain Eukaryota; kingdom Metazoa; phylum Arthropoda; class Insecta; order Lepidoptera; family Geometridae; genus Selenia; species Selenia dentaria. The sequence continues at coordinate 44,094,150 of OU862876.1, forward strand.
TTGCACGCGGCGCGGCTATTTTATAGCCAGCGCCGCTGCATCACCGCTTCCAGAACGAAGGCAGGCACACACCAGCTGTTTGGGACCCGAGGGAAAATGAGATCTCACCAACACAACACAACAAAGGTAGGCATGTGCTTAATACCTATCTCTCTGTGTTCTTCCATCAGCTGCCAACTTGCCTTATAGTGGCATCAATCATCCATACGCTCACGCACCGTGAACTAGCCCTAAGAAACGAATACAGTCCAAATCCGCTTAGGGTCTATGATCTTTATTTTTGACCCCACGCACCAGAGTTTTAGAGCTCTGGCTCATTGAGTGACTCTGCTCAATTTACCGCTCATATATTCTTGAAAGCGTTCATAATAATTTGGCGCCACCAATAAATTTCTTTTTTTTAATATAAACTAATTTTCAATAAATAAAAAATATGTGATAATATAATACCACAGGGTTGGCTTTGTGGCTAGCCGTCGGTGAGTGGCGACACCGTGGACCCTGGGTGTTCCTGGGGCTAAATGAGACCCCGTGACCCCCGGCTAATCTTAATTGGGCATCTGCGGGTGGACACGCAAGAGCAAGTAACAAAAAGCTCCAAAGGGGGCATAACGCCGGTAGTAGAGCTCTAGTGAAACCGCAGCACACATCTGACACCCTTTAGCCATCCACACTATCGTGGCACACTAAATTGCCATAATCTCGTCCATAGCCATTTCCTTTATCATTTAAGAGTGCATGTCAATAGCCCTAGTATGTTACCAATTTTTGCAATAGCTATACTATTTCACCTTCAGGCCTCTAAGTGTTGGCTACAGCCCCGCTCATGCCTTTGTAAAGGACCGGATAAAATCCGAGAAAAGAGGAAATAATAATATGTAAACTTAATCTTGTCTTCGTACTCCGAGATTTATAATTACCATGTAGTTAGCCCTGCGACACTTGGATCTACCCGCACACAGTATTTAGAGCAGAATGAAAAGAACTTGTCTGTTCATACCTACTAACGTACCGTCGGCCGTGCCTACCTCAGTGCCTCATTCCTGTTTTGTGCGCGCTCGGCATCGCACGCAGTTTCGATACACACGGATTCATTTATTTTCTGATAATGCCTAAACGTAAACGTGACGAAAATAAGGAAGAAAAGTGGATAAGAAAATTAAAAAAGTACGAAGAAAAACTGAACAGTAAAAGACGGAAGAGAATCATATATTCAAGCGACGAAGAAAATGGTGTTATTCCCGAAGGTTGGTGTTACAAAGTGGTCCAGCTTTTTATCTTAATTTGATTGCTTCGAGCTAATACGCGAGATTAGCCTATAGCAATATTTTATTCACTTATCTGGCTTCGAGTTAATACGAGAGATTGACCAGTGGCTATAAAGATAAGCGCGCTCCGCGCAATGCTACCCACATTCTTGGAGCAAAAAAAAATATTCTTTTTTGCTGTTATGTTATTTAGAACTAATACGCGAGATTAGTCAATAACAATACCTAAAAATTTTCTGCTTAGAGTTAATACGAGAGATTGACCAGCAGCTAAAACTTACCAAGTAGTTTATGGAGAATATTTCTATTTCCAGAACACCTCGAGTCTGAAGAAATCCCAATAGAAGGTATTTATGTCGATGAAGTTTCCAACTACGCAGTTGACCATGCTGAAGTACTAAGCTTTATTCCTACGTCAGAAGAACCTAGTACGATTCCGACGGTAGAAGTTCCTGCAGATGAACAGACTATAGACCTACAGGATATAGATCCCGAAATTTTAGAAGCTCTCGGTGATTGTGAAATCGAGAAAGATGAACGGTGAAAATGTTCACCCCGAAATCGCTCAACGATTTAAACAAATATTAATTAATGGATTAAACAAAGAGCAAAGACAGGAACTATTCAAGAAGTATCTTTTTCCTAAAAAATCTCCTTTTTCTAAAGCACCCACACTTAATCCCGAGATCGGGGCCATGCTACCTGAGACCTGTAAGAACAGAGACAAACGCTTCTTTGACAAGCAAGAGCAACTCGGAAGGGCTCTTTCTACGCTTGAAATAGCGATGACAGCACTGTTAAGAAAAGATTTTAATGTACCTGATATTATGCGTACCCTAAATGATACCGGGAAGTTAATAGCAGACTCTCACTACAGTGAAACCGAATCAAGGCGGTTTTTAATAATACCTTTTATCGACAAGTCATTAAGTGACTCGTTTAAAAGCAGGAAAAGAGATAATTTCCTCTTCGGCGACAAGCTCGAGGACCTGGTGAAAACTACAAGGGGTATCAAGAAAACAAGTCAACAAATCGTAGCGACTCCGTCAGCTTCCTCCTCTATGGGAAACTGGAAAAGCCCATCGGATCGTGGTCGGCAGCAACGCAGCGGCCAGCCGTACACGACTCGGCCCGGTGGGCAGAGAACAATGTACTCGGCGCGCGGCCGAGCGGCCTCTGCGCACGCGCCGCAGCGACGGCGCTGGGCGCAACAGCCACTCCCGCCAGCAGCGGCGAGACGCCCGCCGCCGTTACCGCCGCATGTGTCGCGGCCGCCTCCCCCGCGCCCGCGTCACCGCCTTCAGCAGTAAACGTGCAGGTACCTTATGCTGGGAGTCTACAATATTATATAAATGTTTGGAAAACAATGACTAATGACGATTTTATATTAAGTGCAGTGTCAGGGTACTCGATTCCGTTTCATACTACACCGAGGCAACTCCCGGATGACTATCCTATGAGATTATTTTCACATAATGAATCGATCGCCGTCAAAAGCGAGCTCGCGCATTTATTAAAAATAAATGCGATTACAAAATGCAGTCCAGAGGTAGGACAATTCATATCTGATATTTTCCTAGTTCCAAAAAGTGATGGTGGATTTAGATTCATATTAAATCTCAAAAAATTAAATAAATTCGTTAACATTGAACACTTTAAGATGGAAGATATCGGACGGCGACTCGACTTATGACAAAAAATTGTTATATGATTAAAATAGACTTGAAAGACGCATATTTCTCAGTCCCAATTATTATGTCACATAGAAAGTACCTACGTTTTTATTTTAAAAATGATCTTTATGAGTTTACTGCATTGCCTTTTGGTCTATGTTCCGCGCCTTACATTTTCACAAAAATATTACAACCGGTCGTTTCATATTTAAGGTCTAGTGGTTTTGCATCTGTAAGGTACATAGATGATGTACTCTGTTTAGGAAATACCAGAACATACTGCTTAGAAAATGCCAATCAGACCATAAAATGCTTATCAAGTTTAGGTTTCGTAATTAATTATAAAAAATCGTGTCTTGAACCAAGTAATGTTTGCACTTTTTTAGGATTTGTCTTAAACTCGGAAAAAATTACTCTGCAGCTACCCGATATTAAAAGAAGAAGTATTTTGCAGCGCACTCAAATATTACTGAATGGTAATAATATTCAGATAAGAGAGTTTGCGCGTTATCTTGGAACTCTCACCGCAGCTTGTCCCGCGGTTAAATATGGATGGTTGCATGAAAAGTCGTTGGAACGAGCTAAATATTTGGCACTGCTTAATAGTAATGATAATTATGACAAAAATATGGCAATTCCATCTAGTTTATATGATGATCTTTTATGGTGGAAAAATAATATTTTATCAGTCAAAAATCCAATTCAAGAAAAGAAATACGTTCAAGAAATTTTTAGCGATGCATCTTCGACCGGATGGGGTGCCGCATCAGGTAGTGAAAAAACTGAGCGACAGTGGAGCCCTGATGAGCGACGTCATAATATAAACTATTTGGAACTGCTCGCTGCCTATTTTAGTTTAAAATCATTCGCTGGTGAGAAGAAAAATTGTGATATATTGTTACGTATCGATAATACCACAGCTATATCTTACGTTAACAGAATGGGTGGTATACAATTTCCTCATTTACACTTTGTTGCCACCATGATATGGAATTGGTGCGAAGAACGTAATATCTATGTCTACGCATCATATATCAAGTCTAAACTTAATGTCGTAGCAGACAGTGAGTCACGTCGATTAAATGTTGACACGGAATGGCAACTGAATAGAGAAGCGTTTGCAAAAATAGTAAGTCACTTAGGTCGACCAGACATAGATCTTTTTGCGTCACGACTCAATGCCAAATGCACTAAGTATATTTCGTGGAAAAGAGATCCGTATGCCTTTAACATTGACGCTTTCACCATAGAATGGACACCCTTTTTCTTCTATGCTTTCCCACCCTTCGCACTAATTTTAAAAACTCTTAGTAAAATTATCGCTGATGGGGCAACTGGAATAGTTGTAGTCCCTCATTGGACATTTCAAGCATGGTACCCACTGTTTAGGTCCGTTTGTATTACCGAAGTTATATATTTACAACCAAGTAAATATCTTCTTTCTTCTCCTTTCAGATTAACACATCCCCTATACTGCCACCTTACCCTGGCAGTGAGTGTGTTATCCGGGAAGGATACAAAAGAAAAGGCATCCCAGATTCAGCTTTGAGCATTATGCTCTCTTCTATTACGGACAGTACTAAGTCACAATATTCTGTAAGCTACAACTTATGGTGGGGTTATTGCAATAGAAATAATATAGATTTTTATAATATTGAATGTCATTCTATGTTAGATTTTCTGACGGAGTGCTTTGAATCAGGGTCATCATACGGCACCTTAAACAATCACAGGTCGGCCTTATCTTTGATTTCCAATAATAACATTGGTCAAGATGAGAGAGTAAAACGTTTTTTCAAGGGCATATTTAAGTTAAGACCTACATTTCCTAAATATTCTATTACATGGAACCCAAGCGTAGTACTTGATTACCTAGCCGATTTTTATCCATATGATGTAATTAAAATAGACATTTTGACTAGAAAACTAGTTACCTTGTTAGCGCTCGCTACTGCTCAAAGAACTCAAACTTTATCTCTAATAAGGGTTTCGAATATTCAGATTTACAATGATAGGATTGTAATTCCAATCAAAGATTTGATTAAAACTTCTGGTACCTATAGGGCGAGCGCAACCTGTAATTGATTTACCATTCTTTACTCAGAGACCAAGTATTTGTCCAGCAAGTGCTTTACAAAGGTACTTGGCAGTAACATCGTCGTATAGGACAAACACCGATGATAGATTGTTGTTAACCCATAAAAAACCCTATAGGCCTGCTTCGGCGCAGACTATCGGGCGCTGGATTAAACAGACTCTAGGAGATAGTGGTATTGACACCTCAATATTTACCGCCCATTCAACGCGGCATTCTTCCAGCTCGGCAGCATCTCTGGCAGGCATGAGTATCGATGCCATCAAAAAAAGTGCAGGATGGTCTGGTCAGTCAGCTGTATTTGCCACATATTACAATAGGCCGATTATTGATCTCAACACCAATATATTAAGTAATCTAAGATAATTATAGAACTCGATTGTATAAATGATTAAAGTAAAACTGTAACAGGTAGCTTTAAGAAAAATAAAATAAATTATTAATTAAGTATAATATTATTCGTTATTTTTTTTGTCTCCTCAAACTACACTCTTTATCTATTTTACCGACAACATTGATCAATTAGGCATTCTCTGAACATCTACATGGTAATTATAAATCTCGGAGTACGAAGACAAGATTAATTAATCGATCAAACGAACTTACCTGAAGTGAAGTTCGATCTTAATTATCTTGTCTTCGTCGAAGAGATTTAAGGTCCCTCCCTACCCTACCCTCAATACCTAAGTAATCAATGTTCCTATTTCCTCTAAAAAGAATGAGGCACTGAGGTAGGCACGGCCGACGGTACGTTAGTAGGTATGAACAGACAAGTTCTTTTCATTCTGCTCTAAATACTGTGTGCGGGTAGATCCAAGTGTCGCAGGGCTAACTACATGGTAATTATAAATCTCTTCGACGAAGACAAGATAATTAAGATCGAACTTCACTTCAGGTAAGTTCGTTTGATCGATTAAATATACGCGTAAGGTCTTGTCGAAAATTGGCGAAATTGATTTCAACCAAAACTAAACTAATTTCATCTCTGGAGGCTGGTTTCTTTTATGCGAAATAGCGGAACAATTCATGTGCCGACCTAAAATAGATCCCAGTAAGTGACGCTGGTAGGCCCGCAGTTTAGAAAACAAAGCCGATATGTAGATTCTTATTTCATCTATCTATACATATTATACTGGGTGTCCCAAAAAGTAGTGCAAACGAAAGGTTCCGCGATTTTTTATAGTTTTCGAGTTATGGACTTATATCTGTTTTTTTTCTGAACTTGAAAAATTCTTTGCAAAAAGTAGAATACTTTTTTTAGTTTTTTTTTCCTTTGCAACTTAGAATCTAGAATATTCTTAAGACTTATTTAAGAACTACGAAATCACACGTAAAGGTTTTTAGTTTAAAGTTGAAAATGAAATCCATTATTTAACAAACTGTATGTTTTACAAAAAATACAGAAAATAAAAGATGCAATATTTTATTATCTACAATAATGTCTCAAAAACGTCTACCCTAAAGTGCATAGTCACCAAGATATCAGCCAAAGCCTTTTTTCAAGATGGCGTTTGAAGCTCCACCTGGCTCTGTCAGCAAATTGTGATTTTATGCTCAGTAAGTGACCCAGGGGCCTTACTATGAGCACTTAAAGCAGGACTTCTAAACAACTGCCCGGTTTATTCGTACCATGACAACTTTAAAGCAGGCTTGCCCAGGCCTACTATTCAAGAACCGCAGAAAAACCGTTCACCTGTTTTTTTTGTATGGACTTTCGTTAACATGTCGCTCTAAATCCACTCAGTTTATTAGCTTACAAACGTCTAGGCGTCTGCAATGTTGGTTATAGTAAATTGTTTGAATGCCAGAGACAATATTATCCGTCCACTTTTGAGAAAACAATATTCAACAGTTCTCCTAAATGAGCGTCATGGTATGATTTCATTCAAAATTGTTTATGTCAGGTTTAAGAACTGCACGGAACTTGCATGGTTTTTACGAATCTGATAGCAAGGCCCCTGAACCTTATAAAAAAATTTAAACGGAAATTTTATGCGACGTTAAATTCTATTTTTACACCTTTAACCAGCATATTCAGATTTAATTATCTGTGGATTGCCGCGCAATTAGAAATTCTAATATATATTTTTTCCGTAAGCCGTGTTATTTTAATTTCAAAGTCGAACATTTGTTCAAAGATAGCGTTTTGTTTTTGTGAAATTGTGGTAGATATTGGCGTCATGAATAAACTGAAAATTCGTACAATTTTCAAATGAGTGGAAATACCGTTCTCTCATTCTTCATTCATCGGGTCTAACATTGCTTGCATGAACGCAGTCCATTATTGGTTCCATCTTTTTAAATCTGGGATTTTGAGTTGATGAACGAGCCACGCGGTCGGCCGGTAACCATTGTTGACAACGACGAATTGAAGGCGATAGTGGTAGGGATCCAACTTAATCTACGGCTGAGCGTGCTACGGGCCTCAGAGCTAGTGACAACACAACATTGAAGCTCTTGCGTCAAATCGGAAAGGTAAACAGCTAGATAAGTGGGTGCCACACGAACTAAGCGAACAACAGCTAGACTTACGCGTCGAAGCATAGCACTACTGAGTCGGCATAGAAACGAGGGATATCTGAAGCTAATGTAACCTGCGATGAAATTAAAATTTTCATCTCCGATTTCATAGATAAATTAATTTATTAATTTATTCTGGTAATTCGACAGCATTTACAATTAACATGTATACTAAATATAAAATCTTAAAATATGGCCAAAACAGAATTAGGTACTCAAATTAAAAACGATTTACAGAAAAGTAATATGTTTTGTCCTCTTATGAAATTCAGGGTTGTACGCTAGCCTTACTGCTTCATTGTCTACATACAACGTTGGATTTTCGATAAGAGTAGTCACATCTTGCATGACCTTTGTAAGCCAAACAAGTTCCCTGGCTCCTTCAATAGCTGCCACTAGTTCAGCTTCAGTAGTAGAGATCGCCACAGATGCTTGTCGCTGACTCATCCAAGAGATTGCAGCTCCTGAGTAGCGACAAATCACTCCAGTAGTTGATCGTCCAGTGTATTGGCCTCCTCCGTGGTCGGGATTGCTAAACCATTCTAACACACCGGGTAGATGTTGTGCTTTAGATTTTATAGCATAGGATCGTGTCCCCTTGATATAGCGCATGATCCTTTTTAATCGAAGCCAAGAATCATCTTTCGATGGTGATTCCAATTATCGAGAGACATCTCCTACTGCATAGGCACGGTATAAATATAGAGAAACAGTACGAACAGTGGTCACGTATTAGTTTATTTCCGCTTGACTAGGCTTAGTTTTCATACTGTTGCATCTATAAACCATAACATAGGCTATGTCCGGACGTATTCCGACCAATAAATATGCTAAAGCCCACTGCTTCTCGATATGAGAAATCTATAATACTTTCTGTCTCAGTTTTCTTTGCATAAGGTTCCTTTTCTATTGGTGTTGTAACGGGATTGCAGTCGGACATCCCGAAACGTTCTAAAATTTTATTTGCGTATAATTCTTGATTGATAAAGATTGAACCATCCTTTTCTCTAGTGATTTGAAATCCGAGGTAAAATGTCGCAGGCTTCGTGTTAATTCGCAGTCTGTTACTCAAAACACTTAGAAAGCTGTTGGCCAAGTCGAGCAGTCAGTGGCAGCTACAAATCCATCGTCGATATACAACGTTATAAGTAGCTTCTTGCCAATTATTTGCTTGGTATACAGACAGCAATCAGCTTCGCATTGCTTAAAGTCCATATCTAACAGAACCTCTTCGAAACAAGAATTCCAACACCTCGGAGCTTGTCTTAAGCCATAAAGACTTCTATGAAGTTTCCAAACATTTGAAGTTCCGTCTATAAAGCCTTCCGGTTGTTGTACATATATTTTTTCTTGAAGTTTTCTATTAAGGAACGCAGTACAAACGTCGAACTGTACAAGGTAAAGGTTTTCTTGTGCGTTTACACTCAATAAGGCTCTTATGGTTGCAAGACGCAATAAAGCTCGACTTGTCGTAAACGGCTTCAAACAGAAAAAAGGACAGGACTACGACCAAGCTTTTAGTCCTGTCCTTTTTTCTGTTTGAAGCCGTTTACGACAAGTCGAGCTTTATATTTGTCAATTGAGCCATCTGGGTTCCTTTTAATGCGAAGGACTCAATTACATGGAAGGGCTTTTCGTCCTTTTGGCAATACACGATCATTTCACTGTTCATCGCTCTTTGCCATTCTTCATGGCCTTTTCGAATTATTGCCTCTGAAAGGTTCGTAGGGCATGATTCTAGGTAATGCACACGTTACCATTAAACTTTTCAGGTCTTTTTATTTGACTACGATCACGGAGATTGTAGCGTGGTGATTCAGCGTCATGAAAGTCATTGTCTATAATTTCTTCAAGATCGTCGTTATATTGCGGAAATATAGGTTCGGATTCATGGATGTAGTCTTCTTGGACTGGTTCCAAATTTACTGCCTTAAGGCCACGTTCAGGGTCGTTACTAACGGATTGTTCACAATCTCCCTCAAATTCACTCGTCGAAGGACTCATGTATTTCCACATGAGCCGGTTTTTCATTGACATTTACGTTGTCTATTGGTAATTTCAACGTCACTGATTGGAAGTATATTTTCATCAAAAATTACGTCACGTGATCGTACAAGCAGGCACCGTCTGTAACCCAGACTCGGTAGCAATCGTCATTATGACCAACGAGACGTCCTTTGATATCTTTTTGTCTAATTTTTTCCGCTTCTTCTTTGGTTTTTGGACGTATGCGGTGCATCCTATTATCCGTAGGTGCTTCACGATAGGTCTTTTATTAACCCTTTGAGTACCATTAACGTAAATGTACGTGCATTTCATTCATAAATCTTTATTTTTTTCTTATGACGGTATATGACGAGTTAAACCAAAGTTCATAAGGCAATTTGTCGAAGTTCGTTGGACCTGTTCTATACAAAATATAAGCGGCAGTGTTTATCAAGTCAGCCCTTAGTTGTTGCGGCATTGTTTCGTGCGCATACATCATAGAACGCGCCGTTTCGACTAAAAATCTGTTTTCGCGTTCACTAGAACCGTTTTGTTCTGGAGTGTACGGAGCCACAAGTATTCAGTGTGACTAAGATTTGTCGAACGTCCTTATTGTCGAATTCACCACTGTTGTCACTAAGTAGGCATTTTACAGTATGTCCTGCTACTTTATGTCTGAGCTAACATCAGGACGAGCTTATCCTTAACCTCGGACTTGTGCCTCAGGAAGTATACCGTACGATAGCCTGTGAAGTGGTCTTTGAAGAGGACATAATATTGAAATTTCGAGTAACTTTGTTGAAATGGTCCACAAACGTCTATAAGTACGAGCTCTTCTGGCGCTGTAGCTCTGCTTCTTGTACCGAATTTAAGTCTATAGGCTTTCCCATATATGCAGCCTTCGCATGATTCCTTATCAAGAGGGAGATCTAGCCCCAGTTCGCGTTTAACGGTAGCTTTGACATGTCTCTTGTTCTGGTGTGCAAGTCTCTCATGATATAACTGCATCGTTGCCGTCGTTGCATAGACTTCGGGAGGGTTAGCTGGTGGTACGTTTATAACATCGAATCGGTGTAAACCACCTTACTTTTGCCTTTTTCCTTTTATTTTTATCTACTCCGTTGGCAAAGACTGTGCATTCTTTTGCCGTCTATGAGAATAAACTGTTCGGAACTTTGTCATGTAGTGCTAAAACCGAGAATAAATTCTTATTGATGGCTGGAACATACCAAACGTCTTGCAGGGGAACTCCGTGTAAATTTCCTTTAAAATTTCCTTCGAAAATTGATTAATTACTGAACCTTTGCCCTTAGCACGTATTGAATTGCGATGAGCAGTCGTTACAGTACGGTTTATCAAAAATGTTCAAAGTTTTGGAACAAATCAGCCCAGTTCCCAATTCTCGGTATCACGATCAAACGAAAAAACTTCTGTGTTTTCAATAGACATCAGTGTTATGTTAGCGGATGTAGAGGTTGAAGCCTTTGCTTGTGGATTACTGCTTTTTGGCGGCTTGCCATCTTTGAGCTAATTCTGACAGTTTCTCACTCGATGGCCGAAGGCCTGGCAGTAGTTACATTTAAGCTTCTTATCTTTCTTCCTCTCTGTCTTGTCATAAAAACAATCATGTGCGCGACTAGCGGCCCTCGCTGCTAGACCACGCTCTCCATGAGGATGGGCATCAGTACTGCCCGAACACCGGTCGGAGTATAAGGACTAGATGCCAGAGTGCGCGAGTAGCGGCCCTCGCTCCTAGACCACGCTCTCCATGAGGATGGGCATCGGTACTGCCCGAACACCGGTCGGAGTATAAGGACTAGATGCCAGAGTGCGCGACTAGCGGCCCTCGCTGCTAGACCACGCTCTCCATGAGGATGGGCATCGGTACTGCCCGAACACCGGTCGGAGTATAACGACTAGATGATAAACGTGAGTGTTTGCCGGTTTTACCATTTAACTATTTCTTCCTCTCGTTAGCAGATGAGCTACTTGAGTTACTTATTAGAGCTACTTGCACGTTGTTACTTTGCAATGCTCCCTCAAAGCCACATAGATGGCTAGTTAGGCTTTCAACGGTTCTGTCAGTTTTAGGTAGTAACAGCCAGCTGATTCGGAACGCAAAAAAGGTTTCATCAAGAGTATCGAGAATTTTACATATTAACAGCAATTTAGGTAACTCCCTGTTATAATCCTTCTTGAATTCTTGATAAACCTGCATCCATATATTCTTCAGTTCAATTTAGAGATATGAGTGGCAATGTCGTCTTCTCTATGCTTTTTATAACCAAAGAAGCTCATACAAAGATTGTACGCCTTATCTTCGTCTGTACCATCAAATAGGCGATGTAACTCAAACCATACATCTTGCGCTTTAGTAAACCGCATTACTTTCCTGAGTGTCTCTTCCTGCATGTTGGTCGTCAGAAGTACTCGTTTCTACGAGTACTACTGACGACCAACATGCAGGAAGAGATGCTCTCATGATGAGAGCATGCTCTCATTGCTATATAAATCCGCACACAAATCTATAAAACGAGACTACAAAAGACCACAGGCTAAAAATATTAGGTAATCACCTTAAGTATGCCTAAGGTGATTTATAGCTCTCTTATATTCCAACATTTTATTATTTGACGGCAAAGATCTAGCACTGAATGGGCATATTATGTAGAGTTTTTGCTCTGGAGGGTTGTAGTCATTTCTTTTCGCGGTGTCAGGTCGTATTGGTATGGGGGATGGGGCCGCAGCTGATTGCTATTCTGTATTGTATTTAGACCAACACCAATACCTACAAATATTTGAAAAAAACATACTGCCTTATGTCTAAGAGAATGTTCCTGTTGCATGGACGCTTCAACATGGCGACGACTCCAAACATACAACACACTACACAATCTGTCAGAACACACAATCGGCCTGCAAATAGCCTCAATTTAAACCCCATCGACCCAACCCCTTTCTTTACTTCTAACCCCATGGATAGGGGTGTAGCCTTAGGGGCGCTGAGGAAAAAAAATAGATTTTTGGGGTCAATGACCTCAGGGGAGCGGTCAGTGACCTTGCCCGAGGTCACTGACCTTGAGGACAAGGTCAAAAAACAGGTCATTTTTCTACAAAAAAATATTTTCCCTGGGTTACTGGCCTCGCAGGAGAGGTCAATAACCTTGACCGAAGTCATTGACCTTGAGGTAAAGGTCAACTTTTTTCTACCAATTTTTTTTAAATGTCTTTCACCCTGCGTGAGGTGTCGGTGACCTTGCCCGAGGCCACTGACCCTGAGGTCAAGGTATTTTTTTTCTAAATGTGTCCATGATATTACGGAAGAGGTCAGTGACTTTGTCCGAGGTCATTGACCCCGAGGTCAATGACCAGGTGTCAGTGAAGTCCCCTTGTCTGAGGTAATTGACCTTAATTTCAATTTTTTGCGGTTGTTCGCAGTCGGACGAAGGTGGTGTTCATACAAAAGTTGGTGGCCCAAGGGTCCCCAACAGGATGCCATAAAAAAAATATGGGGGTTAATAGGGGATAAAATTTTTCATCGAAATATTTCTAAGTCTCAGCTCACGTTTCTGTAGCAGGTGTAGAGAAGGGGGCGCATTTTTTTTCGCCAATTAACCCACCCTTTTTTTGATGCCATCTCGAAGAGTGTCTACTGGAGACCACCTTTAGTTCCGGCGGTCGACATCTAGGTCGGCTGATTTTAGATCTTATGCTCAGTTGAGCGTTCGAATAGATACTCTATTCGAACAAAAAGCAAAAGTGGCTAAAATAATGTTTTTGAGATTTACGAACGCTTTAACAAAAGAGCCATCAATGATAACGCCACCAATGCCCTCATTAGCTAAACAAACGCACCTATTGTTTATTTAGTTATGGTAGCTCTTTACCATTCTAATTACACAATAAAATATGTATACCGAAGCAGGCATGCACTTATTAACCCTACAGCGTATGGTGTCCCATTTGTGGCACATTGACAAAAAACACTTAAAATATGCCTGTACAATTTGTTTTGACGACATCTCTCATGGTATAGAGGAAGAATAATGTACACAAAGTTAGATAGAACTTCAATTTCGATGTCGCAATGTTGCTAGTCAATAATACAATAATTTTATTTGAATTGGGCAGGCAGTTAGAAAAACGTTGCAGAGTATGCTATAGCAAAAATAAACAAAAATAAAAAATAGCGTGTTTGTGTTTAACAAAAAAATATGTGAGGTATGTTTATATTCTTCTTTTGTGGTAAAAATAGTTTTGAATTATTTTTAGCTGTATTTGTAAAATAACGAGATTTTATCGTATGTGCCTGATGTGGCACAGCAACAGCTCTTTTATAATAATATAATAATTCCAAATGAAGTATCATAAAGGGTTAAAAGAGACAGAGATCAAACACTTTCTGGACATGCCATCAGGTAGTGAAGATGGACTTGAACTATCTGAAGAAGATAGGGACGATGGAAATATCAAGCGTTGAAATATAGTTCTGAAAGAAGTGGTATAAAACCCCCAACTGCTTCAGAATGATTAAATGGTTGAAACATTAGATGTGTTCATCTCAGAGACAAGTTGCACACCAATAATTACGGGAACCTCTAGTGAATATCAACCTAGCACACATCATCGTGTCTACAGAATCCAGAACTGATAGTTCTTCTCCCTCAGTGGCTAGAACTAGGCAATCAACATCACAAGCTATCTCCTTAGTAAAAGAGGTCCACTCAACTTTCAGAAATAGTAGAAATAAAAGAAGATATATTTGGCACAAATCAACCTTTCATCCACCACCATCTACATTGAGAGGTGACAATAAGTTAGGATAATCGTTTATGGGTTTCGATATGCCTTTGCAATACTTTTTGTATTTTATTGTTTATGATTTACTATGAGAATATGATAAAATTAATAAAATTGGGATACAAGGACGATGAAGAATGTACCATTGTACACGAGATTATTTTACCATCTGCTGGATATGATTATTATAAACAGCTGCCTTCTATACAAGAGTTGAGAAGCAGAGGCAAAAAGTCATCCAATCACTCCACTGCTTTTTAATTTAATAACATTTAAAATATGCAATTCTTTTAATAATGTAAATGTGCTGCAATATGCGGATGATTATGTATTCTTCTCACAAAATAAAAACTTGTCTTCTAGTGCTAATCGCATACAAAATGCTTTAGACACTGTAGTAGACATGCTGAATCCAATGGGATTAGAAGTTTCACCACATAAAACCAAATTTTGTATATTCAGTAGAGGTAAAAGAAGAAGTCAAATTACATTAAAGATAAATGAAAATACTATTAACTCTGTAAATTTTGTTAAATATCTAGGTGTATGGCTTGACAGGTCACTGTTCTGGAATCGGCATATTAAAGAAACCCAAGAAAAAGCCATGAAGAGCATTAATTTGTTAAAAGTTTTAGCAGGAACAAATTGGGGCCTCCACCCCAAACACCTCCGCACATTATACTTTACCATAATTAGAATTAGGATAGATTTTGCTAGTTTTCTTTATGATAATGCATCAAACACAAATATTTCCAAATTAGACAGAGTTCAAAATATAGCTCATAGAACTTTAGGAGGCTTTATAAAAACCACCCCTATACATGTAATGGAAAGTGAGTTATCCATCCCTTCACTTCATTTAAGACAGAGATATCTGGCTACCAAGTACTGTCTTAAAGCATTATCATGCTCTAATAATGTAACAATTAATTTGCTGAAAGAACTGAGTAACCTATGTGTCCTTAAATATTGGGAAACAAAAAATAAACCTCTACTAGTTACTGTGTTTAGTGTTGTAAAACTCGAATGTATTCAATCTAACAATCCACTAAAAATGTTTAGTCTGTCAACTTGGGTATCTGATATAAATTTTTATTTTATACAATTAGAAATACATGGAATTGAGCATTCTAAAGATTATTATTATCCAAGGATTTTAAAATATCATACTTTGCACATGTTACATGAAAAATATGAGGATTGTGTTAAAGTTTACACAGACGGATCTATAACTGGTAATGGTATTGGAGCTGCCTATTATGACCCTGTTCATTATGATAAAGAATGTTTCAAAATTGTATCTAATGTCCGATCTATAATGATGGTGGAGTTGTTTGCAATCTCAGAGGCAGTATCATATATTATTGAAGCCATTGGCTATAAAAATGCAGTAATTCTTTCAGAC
This sequence comes from Selenia dentaria, assembly GCA_917880725.1. NCBI lineage: Eukaryota > Metazoa > Arthropoda > Insecta > Lepidoptera > Geometridae > Selenia > Selenia dentaria. Next base: position 44,109,897 of record OU862876.1, read on the forward strand.
AGCAAAAGTGCGCTACAGCATAATATTGTAATGTAATGTTATGATTACTTATATTACAAGAGAATGCCTACACTAGCTAATAAATCAAAGGAAACATTAGAAATATAAATATATAATAATAGATAACGTGACCTGACAAACTTTCACATATGGAGTCTTTCTTTTTATAATATGACTTGACCAGTTTCAATTTATGGCGTCCCTCCTTCTCGCGAGGCAAGAAACTATATAAAAGACACAGCTTCCTTTATAATGGTTAGTATCTAATTCTTCTTTATTAATGGCTTAATGATATCGAGCCAGTTCTTCTCAGGCCCAATAGCTCAATGGTTGATGGGACCTTCGCCAAGTATATCGATTTCCAATTATCCTTTCTTCTATATACGATAAGCGTCTTTATTATTTTATAATATCAATTCAATCATCAAAATAATAATTCGTGTTTCTTTTAGGAATCCTCTCTCCTCAAAATCCCAAATTAAAATTCATGACGTCTCCATTGTGTCATTCCATCATGGTTCTCCTTTTTTAAAGTTTGTCACGTTGCAGGTCAATAAAGAAATAGTTTTTAAATACACACAATAAGGATTTAATGCAATGAAATATGATCATGAAATTATATTACAATATAGCTTGATGCGCCTCTGGAATAAGAGGTGCATCGATAGCTTATGCCATATTAGAAAAAAAATCTAAAATTAAATAATGATTACAAGCTGTCTCTGAGATTGCAATGGATTCCATCACATGTGGGTATAAATGGCAATGAGGAGGTGGATAGGTTCGCAAAAGTTTCACTAACATCAGGATCTGACACTTTTATTATACCTGACTATACAGATGTCTTAAGAAAATATAAAGATCAAATTTATAAATTATAATACTTGGAAGGTTCAATTTAATAACATATCGCAAGAGAAAGGTATTTGGTATAGATTGATACAAAATCAACCTCCTCATATGCCTTGGTTCATCAATACTAAATTAAGTAGGTTGATGATTGTAATGGCCTGTAGGCTTCGGTCCGGGCATGTTCCATTAAATAAGTTTAAGCATATGATACGTAAATCAGTCTCACCTAATTGTGACATCTGTAACATAATTGAAGACATCCACCACTTTTTGATGGAATGTGCCCGTTGTGGACCCATTAAAGGAAAGATGCAAGACAAAGGACTTCAACTTAACTATTCCTATCATCCTTCCTCAAAGGTCGGAAACACATCCCTGAGACCTCTGGTATTGCTGATGTCCGAGGGGGACAGTATCACTTACCATCAGGGGAGCTGCTTACTCCTTTGCAAACCTATCAAAAAAAAGTGTGTTCAAATAGCCTCAAGTTTGCGAAAGTAATGCAATAAACGCTCACAAGGGCGTTCAAATTGGGAATCTGGGTGAAAATCAAACTATTTGGGCTATTTGTGTGTGAATCTTTTATATAAGTATGATAGCGATTCTGAGATAGCAATAAGTTCACTATGCATAGTAGAAATATGTTGATCAATTTTAAATTTTGCTCGTAAATCCGTTTGCGGATCAAAGAATGCAGCTCCAGATGTGGACTCGACTTTAGACCCATCAGTTTTTGTGTTGTAACTTTATGCTATTCACCAAAATTATTGCTCTTTGAGAAATACTTATTTTTGCAACTAAAATGTATTTGCATATGTGTTATATAGAATTGTGAATGTAAAACAATTCAGTCATACTACTACAAGTACAAATACAACTATTGCACAGACAAATAGTAGTTTGTACCATAAAATTCAACTTGATTTTTGATTGTTTAGATTGATAATACAAATACATATCTGCAATTCATATTACTGCTACAGAATGACCGCCAGTGCTCAATAACCCAGGGCTAGGGAATGTTCTTAATTTATTTATTTTAGCTCACTGAAGAGTATACTTTATTTTTAGGTAAGTACTTTACATTATAATAAAGTACTTACCTAAACATTATTTTAATATTATTATACCCTTTCCCTAACAAGGACGTAGAAGTTCGTCATTTTATGAAATAAATCTTTTGGTTTAATTACTTATGGTAGGGGAAGGGTTAACATACCATCACACCCTAAGGGCCCAATTTCAGAAGTAAGGTCAGTAGTTAATCTAATCTTATGTACAGATATGAGTGAATTTTGTATGGCATTTACTCTCAAATCTCTGCTCTAGTTGACACAACTGAGCATCTTTCTGTAATACTGGCCTTAGAATCCGGAAGAACTTTTTCTGACCAGTACTTAACACATATAATGCCTCGTCAGCCACGGGTGGCTGACATTTTTCAAACCAATTGAGCCGTGTCAGCCACATATGTCGGACAACATAGGCTTATTTTCAAAGTGCAATTTTGGCGTCGTCGGCTATGTTTTTCGTAACAAATTATATGGCGTATGGCTGACGTGGCCTGTTAAATTATATCTATACCGATGTCACCGCAACTTTTACTTACATATAAAAAAATATTAAGCTTTGAAGTGGGAGTGTCAAAAACAAAATAGTGTAAAAATAATATTTTTTATTTTTTTACAAAACGAAACGACTGTTATGAACGAATTATTTTTCACAAAATGAAATGAATGTGTGAAACTTTTTAATCATATTTGAATTGTTTTAAGTGACATTAGCAATCAAATCTACATCAATCATCATTATCAAACACGTCTCAACTTAAACATATCTATGATCTAAGTTGAAGCAATCGATACAGTAATGTGGCTCATTTGGACAATTTTCGCAGTATGTTATCACTCTTTTAGTTTTATTTCTCGCATGAATTCTTCCAAACTGGGCACAATTTTCTTTATAACACCTGACACAATATTTGCGACTGGCAGAAGCCAATCCAGGCTTTTTCTTTAATTCATGCTTTAATCGCCTGGGCCTAACAGAGGCAGCGGTTTCCAAGACTCTTGTGTTTACCAGGTACTCGACCAATGCAGTTCTGAACTGGACAACTGTGAGCTTCTTATTAGTTGTTAACTTATATAATATATACGAGTTTACAACCGCCGTATTCAACAACAGCTCCATCGCCAATCTCTTTGGCCATTTTATTGTCTTGCGAAGAGGAGTCGTGTAAGAAGACATTTGGTCCGATAGATCAACCGCGGATTTTGCGTGATTATAATCAACTACAATCTTTGGTTTTATTTTTTCTTTTCCTTTTTTAGTGATTCTTCTGAAGCTTACGGAGTGCTTGGTGGATAGAAGCAGCACATTTCGCTTATCCTTCCAATTCATGATAGTTATCCCCTCGCAATTTTCTTGGGCTGAGAATTCGCCTGCTTTCAGCTTGGCTTGAACTACTGTTGAAGGTAAACCTCGTCTGTTTTTTCTGAGTGTGCCTATGAGATGAGTTTGTCCTTCTAGCAGTTTTCTTGCGAGATCCAAGCTGGTATACCAGTTGTCTGTACAAATCGTATGTCCTTTGTTTAAATAATCGTCACACAAAGTAAGGACGACATTAGTCGGTGTAGTATTCACACTGTCGTAGTTTTTGCCAGCATAAACTTGTACTTTTACAGTGTACCCTGGATTTGAGCACAGCTTAAAAAGCTTTATCCCATATTTATGTCGCTTGTTTTTGTTGTATTGCCTAAATATAACACGGCCGCGAAATGGAATTAGGCTCTCATCGACACACATTTCTTCATTAGGTGTGTAATGACGTTTAAAATTTTCATTCAGCATGTCCAATAAATATCTCACTTTGAATAATCGATCTTTCTTATCCGTATTCAGTTCATTATTGGCAAAATGCAACATTCTCAAAATAATCTCGAAGCGATTTCGGCTTATAATAGACTTAACAAATGGTTGTTCAAAACATTTATTAGTGCTCCAATACATAGATAACTGTGGTAGTTTTACTAAACCCATCCAAATCAAAACACCAAAGAAGCGTTTTATTTCATGGTAATCTGTAGGCACCCATTTCTGCATTCTGTATGACTTTGTTGCAGTTTTATCCAACGTTTGTGAAGCGAAACGATTTGTTTCTTCAGCTATGTACTCAAATATATAATCAGGTACAAGCAATGAATAAAAGTCTTCTGGCTTAGCTGAACTCATGCCAGATCGCAATGAAAATGGCATCAGGCCTGGCCATTCAGTATATGGGATAATACTTTGTTGCTTACCCAATGGATCAAACCATACTTCCATAGACCCTGAATCAGTCGATACTGGATTCGGTTCGTCTTCACTGTCTGATAATATCTGCAATCGACGATGATTTTTAGTCCGTAGTATTGATTCAGTATCATCGATATCAATTTCGAGTTTTTGTAGAGCATCACTATTCGATAAATTATTAACTTCTTGGTCAAACACCGATAAATCTAACTGTGACAATTCGTAATCTAAATCGTCGTCCATTTTTATATCATAGTAACTATCTCATCAGTAAAAAAAATCGCAATTCGAACTATTGAGCAATAATTTACTGAAGACTACTTAGTTTCACAACGGCGTCGAAGCGACAACTGACGCGCACGGGCGTAAACGCAACCACCGACGCTATAAAATCAAAATGGCACCCACGGCAACGAGTGAGGTCCGTGTTTCGCGCGCTTTTCAATGTGAATTGTTATGGCTGACAAAATGGTTGACGCGGCCCTAATGGGAATTTTATTACAGTAGCGCCGCGTCAGCCATACGTGACCGACAACTTTTTTATTTATTTATTTTATTATTATAATCCTTAAAATGTAACAAAAACATAGTCATTAGGCATTGTCAAAACCCCCTGATAAAATTTTAAAACAAAAAAAAAACTAGTTTGGTCATTTATTAGTACGGCATTATATGTGTTAATGGTTCCTACCGCATTTTGCTGGCATTTTTTATGTCTCATCACTAAAAATCAATGTCATATAATGGAGGGTAAGCTAGTGCCACCCTGTCCCTTTCATGTATGTGCATGTAGTAAATTAATAATAACGCTTAATGACATGTTTTTTCTAGTAATAATGTCATCGATGAAATATCAGCCCACATCCGAAACATGATGGAGGAGTTGTGGCTGAACTGGTCACATCTCGGTGTTGACCAGGAAACCAAAATGACTAACATCACCAAACTTGTGCAGATTGAGAAAGACTTGCAAAGGGATGTCATCTCAGAGACTAGGCAGAAGCTGAAGATCATGGAGGATCAAGTCAATAGTGAGTTTTGCTTTAAATTATTTATAAGGTATTTATGTATAGGTAGGACTTATAGCCACATTATATCCTTAAATTTCTATACCTGTTGTAATATGGCAATTCATTTTCAATGCAGAAACTTTTATTTTTTGTTTGATGAGGTTTTATTTGACCAAGAGGGTGATAAAATAAGTAAATAAATTTATGTTGTCAACATTTATTATATTATTTTTTGGTAGCAAATCAATGACCAATACACAATTTGCAATGTTTTTATTTCCTTCTTTTATCCACTTGACATTGGCGAAATTGCGTAAACGCGCAAAAACCATATAAATAAAAAAAGTGAAGTGAGGAACTTTTTCTGTACATATTGCTACAAAAAAAATACTCGCATTTTCATACACAATATTTTTTATACCGACTTCCAAAAAGGAGGAGATACTCAATTCGACTGTATTTTTTTTATGTTTGTTACCTCATAACTTTCGATAGGGTGAACCGATTCACAAAATTCTTTTTTTTCGAAAGCTGGTGCTTCCCGGGTGTCCCATTCAAATTTCATCAAATTCGGTCCAGTAGTTTTTGACGATATAATCTATCTCCTTGCCAAAGTTTATTATGATCTGTTCAGCTGTTTCGGTGTGAGAAGTTAACAAACAGATAGAGACAGAGTTACAGACATTATTTTTATAATTAGCATGGATTCCTGCCATTACAATTGCTGTGATGCCCATGGCTTACAGCTGTTGACTAAACTATTCCAGCATAAATATACTTTATTATACTGTCCAAAGGTACAGCTGAAAGTATGCAAAGGTATCTTTGCAGTAAAGTTCCTGTTACCTCAATGTCAACCTTCATATTTTATCAGCATAATTACTTCTTGTGTATATATATGTAATATGTAAATAAGAAAAAATATTGTCTTACCCATCCCATTAGTTTCAGTAGTATGATAAAGTCTTACTCGTGAAAGTATATAATACACAGATCTAATATTTTTTTTTTTGATATTCAACAGAATTGAAAGAGGAAACTAATCATCTCAGCCAATGTCTGTCTGTGGACATCACCATAATGGAATACAAAGAAGAAATAGGTTTACCTATTGTTTTTTATGTCTGAAGCTATTTGTTTTGAAAAGGCATTGCTACAAGAACCTTGCCATGGACGCTTATGTACATACGTGCCTGCGCCAGTGGCACAGGAGCTAGCCTTTTTTATTTATAGCTCATGCTCATCAATCATTGAATCTTATTAGTTGTCACACTGAAGAAAGTAATGCTAATGTTTTAAGACGCTACCGTGATACTTTTTGTGTGTTATAGAAGAATATCTGACTGACGATGGCCCAAGCTGCTGCGCCGTGCAGCTTTCCGAGCCGCTGTCCTGATAAACGTCCCAATAATATGTTTTCTTATTATATCTCCCATGAACAGACACAGTATGTTACAATTTTATTATATGTATGTATGTATAGATAGCTGACCATTATATGTATAAAAAAACATTTATATATGACCCTGCAATCTGTTCTTCTAATTCCTTCTTGTAGTCAACAAGCATCATTTCTTCTTTGTATTCCATTATGGTGATGTCCACAGACAGACATTGGCTGAGATGATTAGTTTCAATTCTGTTGAAAATCAACAAAAAAATATTAGATCTGTGTATTATATACTTTCACGAGTAAGACTTTATCATACTACTGAAACTAATGGGATGGGTAAGACAATATTTTTTCTTATTTACATATTACATATATATACACAAGAAGTAATTATGCTGATAAAATATGAAGGTTGACATTGAGGTAACAGGAACTTTACTGCAAAGATACCTTTGCATACTTTCAGCTGTACCTTTGGACAGTATAATAAAGTATATTTATGCTGGAATAGTTTAGTCAACAGCTGTAAGCCATGGGCATCACAGCAATTGTAATGGCAGGAATCCATGCTAATTATAAAAATAATGTCTGTAACTCTGTCTCTATCTGTTTGTTAACTTCTCACACCGAAACAGCTGAACAGATCATAATAAACTTTGGCAAGGAGATAGATTATATCGTCAAAAACTACTGGACCGAATTTGATGAAATTTGAATGGGACACCCGGGAAGCACCAGCTTTCGAAAAAAAAGAATTTTGTGAATCGGTTCACCCTATCGAAAGTTATGAGGTAACAAACATAAAAAAAATACAGTCGAATTGAGTATCTCCTCCTTTTTGGAAGTCGGTATAAAAAATATTGTGTATGAAAATGCGAGTATTTTTTTGTAGCAATATGTACAGAAAAAGTTCCTCACTTCACTTTTTTTATTTATATGGTTTTTGCGCGTTTACGCAATTTCGCCAATGTCAAGTGGATAAAAGAAGGAAATAAAAACATTGCAAATTGTGTATTGGTCATTGATTTGCTACCAAAAAATAATATAATAAATGTTGACAACATAAATTTATTTACTTATTTTATCACCCTCTTGGTCAAAAAAACCTCATCAAACAAAAAATAAAAGTTTCTGCATGAAAATGAATTGCCATATTACAACAGGTATAGAAATTTAAGGATATAATGTGGCTATAAGTCCTACCTATACATATATACCTTATAAATAATTTAAAGCAAAACTCACTATTGACTTGATCCTCCATGATCTTCAGCTTCTGCCTAGTCTCTGAGATGACATCCCTGTGCAAGTCTTTCTCAATCTGCACAAGTTTAGTGATGTTAGTCATTTTGGTTTCCTGGTCAACACCGAGATGTGACCAGTTCAGCCACAACTCCTCCATCATGTTTCGGATGTGGGCTGATATTTCATCGATGACATTATTACTAGAAAAAACATGTCATTAAGCGTTATTATTAATTTACTACATGCACATACATGAAAGGGACAGGGTGGCACTAGCTTACCCTCCATTATATGACATTGATTTTTAGTGATGAGACATAAAAAATGCCAGCAAAATGCGGTAGGAACCATTAAGTACTGGTCAGAAAAAGTTCTTCCGGATTCTAAGGCCAGTATTACAGAAAGATGCTCAGTTGTGTCAACTAGAGCAGAGATTTGAGAGTAAATGCCATACAAAATTCACTCATATCTGTACATAAGATTAGATTAACTACTGACCTTACTTCTGAAATTGGGCCCTTAGGGTGTGATGGTATGTTAACCCTTCCCCTACCATAAGTAATTAAACCAAAAGATTTATTTCATAAAATGACGAACTTCTACGTCCTTGTTAGGGAAAGGGTATAATAATATTAAAAGAATGTTTAGGTAAGTACTTTATTATAATGTAAAGTACTTACCTAAAAATAAAGTATACTCTTCAGTGAGCTAAAATAAATAAATTAAGAACATTCCCTAGCCCTGGGTTATTGAGCACTGGCGGTCATTCTGTAGCAGTAATATGAATTGCAGATATGTATTTGTATTATCAATCTAAACAATCAAAAATCAAGTTGAATTTTATGGTACAAACTACTATTTGTCTGTGCAATAGTTGTATTTGTACTTGTAGTAGTATGACTGAATTGTTTTACATTCACAATTCTATATAACACATATGCAAATACATTTTAGTTGCAAAAATAAGTATTTCTCAAAGAGCAATAATTTTGGTGAATAGCATAAAGTTACAACACAAAAACTGATGGGTCTAAAGTCGAGTCCACATCTGGAGCTGCATTCTTTGATCCGCAAACGGATTTACGAGCAAAATTTAAAATTGATCAACATATTTCTACTATGCATAGTGAACTTATTGCTATCTCAGAATCGCTATCATACTTATATAAAAGATTCACACACAAATAGCCCAAATAGTTTGATTTTCACCCAGATTCCCAATTTGAACGCCCTTGTGAGCGTTTATTGCATTACTTTCGCAAACTTGAGGCTATTTGAACACACTTTTTTTTTGATAGGTTTGCAAAGGAGTAAGCAGCTCCCCTGATGGTAAGTGATACTGTCCCCCTCGGACATCAGCAATACCAGAGGTCTCAGGGATGTGTTTCCGACCTTTGAGGAAGGATGATAGGAATAGTTAAGTTGAAGTCCTTTGTCTTGCATCTTTCCTTTAATGGGTCCACAACGGGCACATTCCATCAAAAAGTGGTGGATGTCTTCAATTATGTTACAGATGTCACAATTAGGTGAGACTGATTTACGTATCATATGCTTAAACTTATTTAATGGAACATGCCCGGACCGAAGCCTACAGGCCATTACAATCATCAACCTACTTAATTTAGTATTGATGAACCAAGGCATATGAGGAGGTTGATTTTGTATCAATCTATACCAAATACCTTTCTCTTGCGATATGTTATTAAATTGAACCTTCCAAGTATTATAATTTATAAATTTGATCTTTATATTTTCTTAAGACATCTGTATAGTCAGGTATAATAAAAGTGTCAGATCCTGATGTTAGTGAAACTTTTGCGAACCTATCCACCTCCTCATTGCCATTTATACCCACATGTGATGGAATCCATTGCAATCTCAGAGACAGCTTGTAATCATTATTTAATTTTAGATTTTTTTTCTAATATGGCATAAGCTATCGATGCACCTCTTATTCCAGAGGCGCATCAAGCTATATTGTAATATAATTTCATGATCATATTTCATTGCATTAAATCCTTATTGTGTGTATTTAAAAACTATTTCTTTATTGACCTGCAACGTGACAAACTTTAAAAAAGGAGAACCATGATGGAATGACACAATGGAGACGTCATGAATTTTAATTTGGGATTTTGAGGAGAGAGGATTCCTAAAAGAAACACGAATTATTATTTTGATGATTGAATTGATATTATAAAATAATAAAGACGCTTATCGTATATAGAAGAAAGGATAATTGGAAATCGATATACTTGGCGAAGGTCCCATCAACCATTGAGCTATTGGGCCTGAGAAGAACTGGCTCGATATCATTAAGCCATTAATAAAGAAGAATTAGATACTAACCATTATAAAGGAAGCTGTGTCTTTTATATAGTTTCTTGCCTCGCGAGAAGGAGGGACGCCATAAATTGAAACTGGTCAAGTCATATTATAAAAAGAAAGACTCCATATGTGAAAGTTTGTCAGGTCACGTTATCTATTATTATATATTTATATTTCTAATGTTTCCTTTGATTTATTAGCTAGTGTAGGCATTCTCTTGTAATATAAGTAATCATAACATTACATTACAATATTATGCTGTAGCGCACTTTTGCTGTCTGAAAGAATTACTGCATTTTTATAGCCAATGGCTTCAATAATATATGATACTGCCTCTGAGATTGCAAACAACTCCACCATCATTATAGATCGGACATTAGATACAATTTTGAAACATTCTTTATCATAATGAACAGGGTCATAATAGGCAGCTCCAATACCATTACCAGTTATAGATCCGTCTGTGTAAACTTTAACACAATCCTCATATTTTTCATGTAACATGTGCAAAGTATGATATTTTAAAATCCTTGGATAATAATAATCTTTAGAATGCTCAATTCCATGTATTTCTAATTGTATAAAATAAAAATTTATATCAGATACCCAAGTTGACAGACTAAACATTTTTAGTGGATTGTTAGATTGAATACATTCGAGTTTTACAACACTAAACACAGTAACTAGTAGAGGTTTATTTTTTGTTTCCCAATATTTAAGGACACATAGGTTACTCAGTTCTTTCAGCAAATTAATTGTTACATTATTAGAGCATGATAATGCTTTAAGACAGTACTTGGTAGCCAGATATCTCTGTCTTAAATGAAGTGAAGGGATGGATAACTCACTTTCCATTACATGTATAGGGGTGGTTTTTATAAAGCCTCCTAAAGTTCTATGAGCTATATTTTGAACTCTGTCTAATTTGGAAATATTTGTGTTTGATGCATTATCATAAAGAAAACTAGCAAAATCTATCCTAATTCTAATTATGGTAAAGTATAATGTGCGGAGGTGTTTGGGGTGGAGGCCCCAATTTGTTCCTGCTAAAACTTTTAACAAATTAATGCTCTTCATGGCTTTTTCTTGGGTTTCTTTAATATGCCGATTCCAGAACAGTGACCTGTCAAGCCATACACCTAGATATTTAACAAAATTTACAGAGTTAATAGTATTTTCATTTATCTTTAATGTAATTTGACTTCTTCTTTTACCTCTACTGAATATACAAAATTTGGTTTTATGTGGTGAAACTTCTAATCCCATTGGATTCAGCATGTCTACTACAGTGTCTAAAGCATTTTGTATGCGATTAGCACTAGAAGACAAGTTTTTATTTTGTGAGAAGAATACATAATCATCCGCATATTGCAGCACATTTACATTATTAAAAGAATTGCATATTTTAAATGTTATTAAATTAAAAAGCAGTGGAGTGATTGGATGACTTTTTGCCTCTGCTTCTCAACTCTTGTATAGAAGGCAGCTGTTTATAATAATCATATCCAGCAGATGGTAAAATAATCTCGTGTACAATGGTACATTCTTCATCGTCCTTGTATCCCAATTTTATTAATTTTATCATATTCTCATAGTAAATCATAAACAATAAAATACAAAAAGTATTGCAAAGGCATATCGAAACCCATAAACGATTATCCTAGCTTATTGTCACCTCTCAATGTAGATGGTGGTGGATGAAAGGTTGATTTGTGCCAAATATATCTTCTTTTATTTCTACTATTTCTGAAAGTTGAGTGGACCTCTTTTACTAAGGAGATAGCTTGTGATGTTGATTGCCTAGTTCTAGCCACTGAGGGAGAAGAACTATCAGTTCTGGATTCTGTAGACACGATGATGTGTGCTAGGTTGATATTCACTAGAGGTTCCCGTAATTATTGGTGTGCAACTTGTCTCTGAGATGAACACATCTAATGTTTCAACCATTTAATCATTCTGAAGCAGTTGGGGGTTTTATACCACTTCTTTCAGAACTATATTTCAACGCTTGATATTTCCATCGTCCCTATCTTCTTCAGATAGTTCAAGTCCATCTTCACTACCTGATGGCATGTCCAGAAAGTGTTTGATCTCTGTCTCTTTTAACCCTTTATGATACTTCATTTGGAATTATTATATTATTATAAAAGAGCTGTTGCTGTGCCACATCAGGCACATACGATAAAATCTCGTTATTTTACAAATACAGCTAAAAATAATTCAAAACTATTTTTACCACAAAAGAAGAATATAAACATACCTCACATATTTTTTTGTTAAACACAAACACGCTATTTTTTATTTTTGTTTATTTTTGCTATAGCATACTCTGCAACGTTTTTCTAACTGCCTGCCCAATTCAAATAAAATTATTGTATTATTGACTAGCAACATTGTGACATCGAAATTGAAGTTATATCTAACTTTGTGTACATTATTCTTCCTCTATACCATGAGAGATGTCGTCAAAACAAATTGTACAGGCATATTTTAAGTGTTTTTTGTCAATGTGCCACAAATGGGACACCATACGCTGTAGGGTTAATAAGTGCATGCCTGCTTCGGTATACATATTTTATTGTGTAATTAGAATGGTAAAGAGCTACCATAACTAAATAAACAATAGGTGCGTTTGTTTAGCTAATGAGGGCATTGGTGGCGTTATCATTGATGGCTCTTTTGTTAAAGCGTTCGTAAATCTCAAAAACATTATTTTAGCCACTTTTGCTTTTTGTTCGAATAGAGTATCTATTCGAACGCTCAACTGAGCATAAGATCTAAAATCAGCCGACCTAGATGTCGACCGCCGGAACTTAAGGTGGTCTCCAGTAGACACTCTTCGAGATGGCATCAAAAAAAGGGTGGGTTAATTGGCGATAAAAAATGCGCCCCCTTCTCTACACCTGCTACAGAAACGTGAGCTGAGACTTAAAAAAATATCAATGAAACATTTCATCCCCTATTAACCCCCATATTTTTTGATGACATCCTGTTGGGGACCCTTGGGCCACCAACTTTTGTATGAACACCACCTTCGTCCGACGACAACTTTTGGTGTTACAAACAAATTCGATATTGTTTCGACGACCCGTGGTCGAAGAGCCGACCTAGATGTCGACCGCCGGAACTAAAGGTGGTCTCCAGTAGACACTCTTCGAGATGGCATCAAAAAAAGGGTAGGTTAATTGGCGAAAAAATTTGCGCACCCAACCCTACACCTGCTATAAAAACGTGAGCTGAGACTTAGAAATATTTCGATGAAAATATTCATCCCCTATTAACCCCCATATTTTTTGATGGCATCCTGTTGGGGACCCTCGGGCCACCAAGTTTTGTATGAACACCACCTTCGTCCGACTGCGAACAACCACAAAAAATTGAAATTAAGGTCAATTACCTCAGACAAGGGGACTTCACTGACACCTGGTCATTGACCTCGGGGTCAATGACTTTGGACAAAGTCACTGACCTCTTCCGCAATATCATGGACACATTTAGAAAAAAAATACCTTGACCTCAGGGTCAGTGACCTCGGGGTCAGTGGCCTCGGGCAAGGTCACCGACACCTCACGCAGGGTGAAAGACATTAAAAAAAAATTGGTAGAAAAAAGTTGACCTTGACCTCAAGGTCAATGACCTCGGTCAAGGTTATTGACCGCTCCCCTGAGGTCATTGACCCCAAATTTTTTTTTTATCTCAGCGCTCCCATGGCTACACCCCAGCCCAGCCTATCACAATTGATACACTGTAACACTGTACTTTCTTCTTCTTCTTATTTAGACATTTACATTAGTGTCAGTCTTATGTCGTTTGTCAAAGTGTTAATCAATTTTCTGTAAAAAAAAAATTATTTAATTTATTTTTTATATTTTGGCCAACTGCCAACGCCTGGGGAAGCCTAGTATTATAGATAAATAATTAGTATATAAGTTTCAAATACGTCACCATTTATTATTTTTTGATCTTTTAATTAGCTCTTAAATGTATTTAGTTTACGAATATGGCAGGGTGGATATTTGCAGATAATTTAAGTTATAATTAGAATAAGAAAAATAAGCAAGACTATTATTAGTTCAATTAATATACTTGGAAGGTACTCGCTAAACAGCCACTTATATACAAGTACATTTTATAAATATTTTAAGGTACACGTAGTTATCATAATTTTATAGTTATGTTATGTTATGTCATAGTTCTATGATAATTATTTTATATTGAAACATTACATAGACTGAACATGCAAGGTAGAAAGCTTCTTAATATTGGCTTTATAAATGCTGGTTCATTAGGTACAAATCATGAGGACTTTATTGTTGCCATGGATAGACATGACGTTGAAATAATGGCCATTAACGAGACTTGGCTCCGAGCTGGTGAGGAGGGGCGAGCGCCCCGGGTCCCTGGTTACCGTTTGCGACATGTACCACGGCCTGCAAACGTATGTTGTGGTCGGAAGGGTGGTGTCGGCTATTACATTAAGCGTGGAATGAATGCTCGAACTCGGGCTCATCCCGTTGATCCTAGGCACAGTTGCGTTGAACAAATGTGGCTCTCACTCACTATCAATGGCAAGAGTATAGCAGTCGGTACTGCTTATCGACCCCCCCTGGCAAAATGTGGAAAGTTCATGGATGCTTTCTCAGACTCAATTAATTTTTTTTCCCTCGTTGAATACAAACAGACTAAAGTAGATACAAAACTAAAATAGCACAAAGAATTCAAATCATTAGTTAATAAATCCATGTTTTTTGAAAAAACTTCTTATTTTAAATTCAATATAAACAATAAAATAAATCAACCGAAAACCTTGTGGAAAAATCTTAAATCACATATCCTAGCATCCTCAACTGACAAAGAACTTCCAACGCATTTGACTGATGTAAATGCAATAAACGATCACTTCCTAAATGTCCCTGGTAATACTGAGGTTTCTATCTCACACTTAACTTTCTTCGAATTTTCTCGTTATAATACAGAAAACTCATTCTCAATCAAAACTATAACTACCGATACCATATATAAAATTCTAAAAAATCTTAAATCTCTAGCTGATAGTTGTGACCTTATTACTTTAAATATGTTACTCTTAACTCTTCCAAACTCTATCGAAACAATTACCACACTGATAAATTGCTCTATAAATAACTGTTCATTCCCAGACATTTGGAAAACGGCAATAGTACCGCCATTACCAAAAATAAACAACCCTAACGAGTTAAAGGATCTTAGGCCTATTAGCATTTTGACCTGCATGTCCAAAATCATGGAGAAAGTGGTATGTCAGCAACTGGCTACCTACCTAGAGAAAAATGGAATTCTTCCAGAGGTACAATCAGGGTTCAGAAGAGGTAGAAGTACATCCACAGCGCTCATAGATGTTACAGATAATATTCTGAACTCACAAGATCAGGGCAAGTGCACCTTATTAGTGTTGTTAGATATTTCCCGCGCTTTTGATGCAATAAATATCCCTCTTATGCTAGCTAAATTAAGTTACTATGGTTTTGACTCGGTAGCTGTAAAATGGTTCGATAGTTACCTTAGTAACCGAAATCAATATATTGAGCTGAGGCAACTATCTGGACAAACTTTACAATCTAATCTGACAGAAATTAAAAGGGGCGTGCCTCAAGGATCAATTTTGGGTCGTATCCTATTTATACTTTACAGTACTGACATAATTAAATGTATCAAAAATTCCAAATTTCATATTTATGCAGATGACATACAAATTTACATAGATTTTGAACCTAAACATTTAGATCTTGCAATAGATAGAATAAATGAAGACATAAAAAGTATTGTAGAATGATCTCAAAATAATTGTCTTTTGTTAAATCCCACCAAAACTAAATTCATGATCTTAGGTAGTAAGCATCAGCTCTCTTTGATCCCTGACGTTATTGATTTAGCACTCATGGATGAAAAAATTGAGAGAGTGTATGTAATACGTAATCTTGGTTTAAAGATGGATGCGTTACTGAGATTTGAAGAGCATATAGCTGAATCAGTGAGAAATTGTTTCTATAGACAAAAAATGCTCTACAAACTCAGACCATTTTTAAGCGAAGAGCTCCGAATACAATTAGTGGAAACACTTGTTCTCTCTAAACTGAATTATGCTGACACAGTATATGGCTCTCAGCTATTGTCTAGAACGCAACACTTGATACAAAGGGTACAAAATGCTTGTGCTAGATTTTGCTTCCATATTCCTGCTAGATGTCATGTAACTCCCTTCCTTAATAAGCACTATTTGGCGTAATACATTTTAAAAATCCATCTTATCTATATAACAAGCTCAGTTGGATTGCCGAGGGTAGATCTTCTTCAGCTCGCCATGTTTCTCAACAACTGTCTACACAGAAACATCGTACAGTTGGTTTCCGAGGTTCCTTTCGCTACTCAGCATCCAAGTGTTGGAACAATATTCCACCTCCAATTAGGAGCCTGAAAACATTGGGATCCTTTAAGTTAAAGCAATACCTAGTGGTGGCTCAAAGGAACTATGGTAACATAAATATTGATGTATCAATCATTTAAATTTAATCATTGTCTGAATATAAACTTATACATTTGTTACATTACAACACTCTAATGTTTGTTTCTAAAAAGATTTATTTATTATTAAAACTCATTTATAAAATAATAAAAAATGTAGATTGTGTGTTTTGCAGTGTAATGTTTTAGTAGTGTGCCCTTTTAATTAATATTTTATTTTATTGACTCAGACTATTTGTGTATGGGATCGTTGTTTGTTTACGTGCTTTTTAAATTAATTGTCAACCATTTTCATAATTTTATAAATATACCTTGTGTAATTTTTCGTTTTAGTCCAATACCCGCTTTAGGCCTATCTGAAAATCAGCGTTCAGATCTACTGAACATTTTGTGCTAAGATAGGCCTTTTCAGCAACTACTAACTATTAGATTAGAAATAAGTACTCTCAGATTTAATGTTTTATTTTATTTTTAGTTCCTATTTTAAGTAATTTTTAATTTATTATATATTTTTATTGTGTAGTTATTAAGCTGAATAAATGTATTTTCTCTCTTTCTTTCTTTCTTTCGTAAAGAATAGTAAACTTGCAACTTAACGTTTCGAAACGATACTTCAGCTCAACGACTAGTTTCAAGCACGGATTAAAATTTCCGTAGAGACATGCTGGAATGCAATAACATCCATGCCCCGTCGGACGCCAAATGCTAACAAACTATGGTTACTAAAAGATTTTTGGCATATATTTAAATTCCTATTATCATTCTTCGTATTCTTAATCAGTAGTCCATGTTTTAACCAACCTTTAAAGGCTTTCATTTTGAACTTTGTGAAAAAATGTGTTTGACTCATATGTTTGTTTCTATTTCAGCTTTATTTAAGGTTGTGATTTCCTTTGAGTACCAAAATAAACATCTAAGCTCTACATCCGTATAGCTTTGAGATACTCGCAATATAGAATTTCAGAATTATTTACTCACATGGAACTATTGCCCCTAATTAGTCTGTAACTCAAAAACATGCGTACACTTAACCTTTATTTGTGCTATAACAAATATAAAAACAAATACAGATAATCATCCAATTAGTCGCGCCCCTATTATACCTAAGGATTAACAATAAATAAGATATAAAACAAAAGACAGAATAATAACCGGCCAAGGGCGAGTCAAACTCACGCACCGATGGATCTCCATCATCAAACAATGTATTTTTTATAATCACACTAATCCATCTTTCATTTTGTTTTGGGGTATTCGGCCCCATCCTCGGTTATTATTATATAAAATATATTAAACTTATTTATAATATGCAGCTGTAATCCACGACACCTATGACCTATTAAAGGGAAACTTGAAATGAAGTTCATAAAAGGGAGACATACCGCGCCTAGGGGCATCCTAACTTTCGCAATTATGTTTGCTTAATAACCAATCAAATTATCGAAGGAGGGCCGGAAGTTAGCATAGGAACCATAAATAAATATACCAAATACAAGCATCTTAGACTTTCGCGGTTGTAACTAAATTAAAATTAGTACTCCCGGGATGTAAACCACGATTTACTGATGAGACCTACTCCAAATTCGTTCGTTGTCCGCTGAAGTCATGAAAATCGGTAGCTCGGATATATAGCGTAAATATAAGTTGTAATTAGTACTCACGGGATGTAGACCACGATTTACTGACGAGACCTAGGAAAACCACCCACAAAAAACATAAAGATATGTGGAATCTAGCTCCCAACTAAGTGCATATATATAACTGCAAGTACTATTCTCTGAAGGACTCTGTGCTAGTGTAATTGCAATTTTCCATGCAAAACTTTTAACTTAACGCTCTGGTTGTTATTGCAATTGCCATATGCAGGCGTAACTAATGAAGCAAAAGTTATAGAGGCCGTAGCACAAACAATTTGCGAAAAAGTATTCGTATCGTAAGCGTCAACGCGTCACGATTCTGCGTACAAACTGTGAGTGTATCTGTGTCATAGTTGCCCTAGATACATGACAGTTTGTACAGTTTCACGTGAACGACAGGTTACGTTACACTTACGCAGTTATTCGTGCTAGGCACACGGTAGCCCTGACACGAATAGATTGCGAAAAGTGTTAACCGTAATTGAAAAACACGTCGCGCTTATTCGTACAAAATAAGAGCTATCTGATCTACACAGTGTAATTGTACTACAGTTACACTAATATTATAAAGGCGCAAGTTTGTTTCTTCTTCACGCTCAAACAACTGGACCAATTTTGATGGAATTTAGTATGGACGTAGATGAGGCGGTAGATTAACACACAGGATACTTACTCGTATCTTCATCATCATCATCATCTATTACCACGCGGATATAACAGCGGGTGCTGCTAGTACTAGATAAATTATTGTAGTCTGTATTGAATTCAATTGTTCTAAGTTAGTGGTAACTAAAAGTAAATGCACTAAGCCGCAAAGAAAGCGAACGGTTATAGAAAATGCGATAATTTTAAAAATCTATGGGCGATATTTTTAAAACTTAAATTGAATTAAACTCTGTTTCATCAAAATAAAGGAAAAAAGGTTTCTTCCTTTATCTATGCATATTTGATAAAATATGCAATTCTTACACATTTTGTATCACCGCCGCAGCTGTTCATGCAGCTGTTAACGGTTTGGCATGTTTAAGAGCTCGTGGTGCCCTAGATATATATTTTTTATGATGGTTCATCAAAGTGACTCCCTCTCGCCTGATGGAAAGCGAAGATGGAAGCAAGAAGCGATGACCATTAGTGCAGCCGTAAGCTGCACTAATCGCCACCCTATGATGGCTATGATGACCTGAGAGATGCTTTTTCACGCTCCACTTGAACGATATGGCGTTGTTTTAAAAGGGCGTCTTTAAATTCGTTAGAGCTCGACAGTGCGCTTGATTTTGCAAACGTCTATATGCGACGATGAAATCTTTTATAAGGTGGGCCGCCTCCTTGTCTGCCTTTTTTGGGCAATAAAAACGGCTGCAAGAAAAAGCGGACCCCGGCAGAGCATTCCATAGTTAAGTTAAAACTCGTGTGTCCAGCTTGTACTGGTATTGGGCAGTTCCTATCTACAGAGGTAGGAACTGCCAAATACCAGTCAACACGACAGCGTGTAATAAACAAACTTACTGACTCGTTGCGTTACATTTACGCGTTACGATTTTCTAAAGGAATGATCGTAAATTTGTATTGATTTCACGGAAATTCCTTGAAGATGTCATAGGTCGCTGCGTTACTTATTTGAGTGGTCATCACGAATAACGGCCCAGGTTTGTACTACACATCGTGGGCTGAACTCAAATTGAATCAATTCGCCCTTGCGGAAGTAAGTCTGCAACTGCAACTCGAGTCGGCCGGATCCGGTGTCGGTGTCTGGTGATTGGTGTCGAGTGTCTGACACCGATTGGCTCCGATCCCCGGTCACCTGTCTACCGCAGATAGAATCTCCGCTCGTCATAGCAATTACGCGAGTATCGTATATGGAGAATTAGCGTTGTGTCGAGTTGCGGTCACAACTAAATTTAAACATTGCAATTTCAGAGATAAAAGCCCACAATCTTGGACGGGATTCGACCCTGTGTCTTTCGACAATCCGTGTCAGACGCCATGACCACTAGGTTACCGAAGCTTACCGTCCGGGCATCGAATTTTAACTTTTACTAGTTACTATTTTAATAAAAGCTTATTATTTAGTTTAACCAAATAATAGCATTATATTAAAATTTATTAATATCGCATTGCTCTCGGTGCGTTAGGTTTTATTTACTCCCAGTTGCGCCCCGCGGTTTAACCCTCGTGTTGATCAATGACGATGATGATGAACGTCCTACGTCCTTCCCGAGATATAACCTATCTCCTTGCAAAGTTCATTGAGAACTGTTCAGCCGTTTAATCCTTGAAGCGTAACAACCAAACAAACTCTCTTTCGCATTTAGAACATTTAGCTAGGAAATGTATGTAATTGCCTTTAATAGTAAATTGTTAATGATCTTATATTTACAATATAAGATATATTTTTAATATAAGATAATACTTATAATATAATAGCATGACATGTACTAGGTACATATCATGAGATTAGATAAATGATCCGGATAGCTTTGACTTGTTAGTATACATAGAACCGTTGTTCAAATTATAGGAACTTAGGAACAAATATAATGTATCACTCGCTTAAAATACAACTATTAGGTAACTAGCCGGTGCCCGCGACTACGTCTGCGCACGATTAATACTTTGAGTAGCTTATTATGTTTTCCAAGGTCAGATCTCCATCTTTATACAAAAATAACTTAAAATATTTACATGGCCAAACGCAATTGTACGGTTATTATATGAGTAAATTTAAATACGTAGTAAATCAATGAGTAAACACTACTAATATACAACATCAGTAAAATACAGTACCTACGTACATACAAATATATAATTAATCACCGTAGTAAAAACTGTCATTACATTTCATCACCCTTGACGGTCATCGAGCACGTCTAGTGTATCGAGTTGTCAAAATGATAGCGTGCTTTTGACTAAGCTATCAGAAACAGACAGAACTTTCATCATTACCAAATCCATACCAAAGTTTATCAAAATCGGCCCCGCCGTTTGAGCGTGAAAGAGTAACAAACATCCTTGCATACATATAAACTTTCGCGTTATAATATTAGTCGGAAGTAGGATCTGTGAACACAATGCTGTGCTAAGTGCTGCTGAATATCAACAAGATATACATTAAACCAAACCAAAGCAGAAGTTATGTTACTGCACTCTGGTAAATATTGTATTTATAATTGTGCAAAGGAAAGTATTGAAAGTGGACGAAAGATTTAAATCACCAAAGAATCAAAACAGGTTCGTAGAAAAAGAGTGACAATAGACGATTTCATAAAAGGAGTGGTTTTTTTTATTTCACAAAAAAATACCTACTGTGAAATTTTAGAACGTTGCACTTCCAGCAGAGAATATATTAAGTATGCTGCGGCGGCTTATATTGGCACGGGTCTGAAAGCAAACTCCTTATCGAACTACCAAATAACATCATGAAAATATCTATGAATGCTATTAACAATATGGTAGATATAAAGGCCAGACTTTATACCACGTACGTAACGCGCGTCCGCCACCCGCACCTCACGCCCCCCTTTGTCGTCCTAACCCCATCACCCCTGTACCACATGGGCGAGGACTCATTTAAGCGATCTGCCTACAGTCGTACAAAGTCCCAAGATTGGCCTAAATTTCAAACAACACTTGCGCATGTCTTTCTTTTTAAATGCGCATTCTAAATGAGCTTTTAGTATAAACTATACAAATGTTTGACTAAATTGACCATCGATTACGGTGTGCCCTAAATCTATAAAGTAAAAGTTTATATTCGTCAAGGCAGTGTTTCCATTCCTTAATTTAATAGTTACGGAGTACCTTCTACGATTACCGACGACTTGTAAGGTTTCTCATTAAATCGATAACTAATCTATTATCATTAACAAGCTCTTACTTTGTTCGATTTGGTTTTTAGGGTTCATTCCGTACTTTAAGTGGAAAACGGAACCCTTATTGGATCACTTCGTTGTCCAGTTGAAATTAATATCAAAATCTTTAGCCCCCTTTGGCTGTTAAAATTCCAAGTCACTAGTTTCTAATTCAACGCAATAAAAAAACGGCCGTTTATATAAATGCCGATTAGACACTTAAAACCCATATATATTACTAGCTGAAACGCCAGCGGCTTCGCTCGCGTGGCCTCGCGGGATACGGTAATTACAGATTTTTTATTATCCAACGGAAACTCTTTAATTTAGCGGGCTCAAAAGTATAGATACATAACATATAGATGTTGATCAGGGACATAAGCACCATACGAAATTTAATTTAAATTGGTCCAGTCGTTTCGGAGATTAGTCCGTACGAACAGACAGACAAACATACACAGAAACAAACAATTTTAAATTTTTTACTCCTTACATCCCCTGACTCGGTTTTAAGCGTATTTTTCATTGTACATAAATTTGACCTCTACAGTATATAATATGTACCTAGTAGTTTTTACATCCCTCGTTTTACCCCCTTATATTATCCCTGACAAAAATATTGAAAGCATCACTATTTATTTTAAATTACTTATCCAGTTATCAATTTTTATCACTGTAGCTCAAAAAACAAAGAACTTTTGAAAAAAAAATATCCCCTGTTTCTCTCCTTAAGTCACCCCTGTCAATAAATATTGAAATCATCACTTTAAACTGTCCAAATGCTAATTTTCACCACTGTATGTTCGAAAACAAAAAACTTTCCATACAAACTTTCACCCCTCCATTTCACCCTCTTAAACCACCACTATCCAAAAACAATACACATTTTTATTTTGAATGACCTATCCAAATATCCTACAAATTATCCCAACTATAAGTTCAAAAACAAAGGAGTTTCATACAAACGTTTTCACCCCTTTCGTCCCCCTTAGTGTAGAATTTGGAAAAACCCATTCTTAGTACACCTCTACGCATCAATCAGGACACTACACCCTCCAAATTGCAAGTCTCTACGATCAGTGGTTTAGGCTGTGCGTTGTCTAAACTTGTCTGTCAGTCAGTCAGGTCATCTTCTTTTATGAACATATAGATTTATCGTTGAATCAATTTATTTATATATAGATTTTTTGCCTTTTTAGGGAGCATACACCTACTTTAAGGCAAGTTTTTCTTTGAATCCTGAGCGTATCGAAAGATTCAAAGTACGCTCACTTATTAACATGAATAGCACGTTTATTCATTTACATACAATTAGGAACAATGAGACATAAAATAGAAAGATATAGAGACTAATGTTTGTATTTAAACATTATATGGAAATGCATCGTAACAGTTTTAGATGCTTGAGGAACTTTTCTACCAACTTCAAAAACAAGGAGGTACTCAGTTCGACTGTATTTTTTTCTGTTTGTTACCTCATGACTTTCGACTTAGTGAACCGACTTCCAAAATGTAAATTTTATCAAATTAGGTCCAGTAGTTTTTGAGTTACACTCCAATATCTGATTTTAATCAAAGTAATAGAATGGAAGTCGGTATCAAATTTTTCAAATTGCACTTGTACTTATTTTCATTACTTGAGGAAGGCACATAATTTTTTTCCTAAATCCAAAATTCGAATTTGAGTAAGCAATTGCTATAGGAACGAAGGTAGGATGTATTTAGCGCGTATTATATTTTTACTTATTCACAAACTTTTTTATGCGGCGCGCGGTTTCTTTACTGCTTGTTTACCTTAGCCGTTACACAGGTTAGTGATTGATTTCTTTGGTGATTGGAACATTTATTGAGAATATCCACATTCCAAATTCAAATCACTTTTAGACCCTAGGGCTTAAGGGACCCTTGAAAAGCTATTTTGTTCCCTGTTTACGAGGAATAAACTAGCCATATTCGTATAGATTTGATAAAAACTTTTATTTTGGCGCATAGCCTTCGCTTGTGCTTACACAACATATTCAAGTTTTATCGTAATCGGATAAATGGTAAGTATAGGAACACAATAAAATACAAACACTTTATACATTGATTGTAAATTTTCTTAAAGTTAAGTATGATAAAAAATGTAAACACTATGATCAATGTCATAGTGATATCCCAGGCATAATAAACATTTTGGGTATAAAAATATTATATTGTATTGTTTGTGAAGCCTACTTTTAATAGTATCTAAAACAAAGATAACTTGTTTTAATTCCGATCAGGCTCTGATCTACGTATGCCGTCCATAGTAAGGCACTGTCAGTTCAGAGCTTTTATTACTTTAATATTTCTACCCACAGACTGCAGGGTCCGTGCCATTTTTTTTTACATTTATTAACTTTACTAATTAATCAAATATACATCTTTGCATAAAATGAGGGAACATATACTAATCCTAACATTATATAAAATAACAGAAAAACAAAACCTAAATAAGGTATCCATTGGAATTCCGAGCAGACCGGTCTCCGCAAGCAGCACCTGCTCACGAGTTAACGCATGTGCCAGCCATCGCCTTCCTCAACCATATTTGAGGGAAGATGGCGAACCGACACACGACGCCGCCACTTGCCAACACCTCTTCGTGAGCATGACTGGTCGGAATGCCAATGTTTACCCATTACATTAACTACAGATGTTACGTTTTTTTGTGTTTGACGTAATTTAGACGTAGAGGACTGCTTACCCACATCCCATTTTAGCAGGGCCTCCATAACCACCACGCTATATCTATCTCGGATGGCGATTTTGAGATTATATTCACGTATGGTCTCTGGTCTTACAACCATCGCCTTCCTAACGAATCTTCCAATGGCTTCATTATCGTCGCCTACGTAGTATATAAAGGTCCCAGTGTGTCGCGAAACTGCAAGGACTGCATGGGGAACGCTATCGTGCAGCTTCAAACCGCCCTTAGACTTGATGCCGATGACCGACTCGAATGTCAGTCCCTGGGGTCCGTGGATGGTAAGAGTGCGCGATCCCGTTCCTTCCCCGTAACCCTGGCTGATAAGGGTTTCCTTTTCTTCATGGGTGTGAGCCAGGAATAAGGTGTTGGGTTTGGATTTGGGGATTTTCACACCGGTATACTTTTCCAACTGTAAGGACTTGATGAGGACACGGGATGGAGGAACGAGGAATATATACCGGAGTATATTTCCCTCAGCGCGTACGCGACGTCCATGGGGTTTCGATGCGTACACAACAACTCCTGGCTGATGTTTGTTACCAGGTTTGGACGGTTGTAGCTTAAATTGAACAGATTTTCTCTGTCGATATAAGGCAACTGGTTGACATCTCCGATGAGAACAAGTTCGCTAGCTCCAGACAGCCTGGAAGCCATGACTATGGCTCCGAAATGGTTCATAAGAGCTTCGTCCACCAAGAGGCGGTTGTAGCAGTCTCAGTTTTTCTGAAACCATTCACGAGTACAGAAGCCATAGTGCGCACCTTGGTCTTTGCTAGGTCTCCTTTTCGGTGCGCGAGCTTCTCTTTTAGGTCTTTGGCTGCCTTTGTAGTTGTTGTGATTATGACGTCGTTGTCCACATCGAAGTGTCTTACCACCCAAATTGTCTTTCCGCATCCTGGAAACCCATTGTATTTCCGGCACTTCCCAGTGTTTCTAGAACGCTTCGACTTCCGAGTCCCCTGAAATAGTTTTTGCCATTTCGAGGACTCGGTCGTCGAGCATTATTTTGGTGCTCTGGGCTGTGACTACAATCGGGTCGTTTTGCGGTGTCACAAACTTTGTTCTTCCTGTTTGCTCCGTTTCTTCCTCGTCCAAGGGCACAAAGCCATCTGTCGCACTGTACGCCGCCATATACTGACCTGACCTCGTTCCCTTGATGACCTGGGATGTTTCGTTATTGTATACGGCGGCTTCTGCCTCATCGAGTCTCACCAGTTCAGAGCTTCAATTCTTTTAAACTTCTTTCACTTGAAATTAAGCGCATCTCTTAAAAACGTACAAAAAATCATAAAAACAGTATCCGTAAGTGTATTAAAAATTACTATTTAGGCCAGTAAAAATAGATTTTAACTTTGCACTAAAATCCGATCCAAATTTTATTTTTTATAAGGTTTAGGATCACTTACTGAGTATAAAATCACAAAATGCTGACAGATCCAGGTGACGCCACAATCGCCATCTTGAAAAAACGTTTTCGGCCGATATCTCAGAAACTATGCACTTTAGGGCAAACGTCATGGAGACTATTATTATAGAGAATAAAATTTCGCATCTTTTTTTGCCACCAAACTTTTTTGTAAAACTTACCGTTTACGATTTATGGCCCATTTAATGAACCGGTTTTTCTATCACGGCCAATAACTCTTGAAATATTAGATTAATCAATAAAATGCATCAATCCATTCTTAAAGATCAGTTTATTCTCTACAACTTTTGTATCAAACTTTTTTTCTAATGTCTATACTTTAATAATAATTAATTAATATCAAATACTGAAGCACAGACTCATAAATGTACTGTGAATGAATGTTTACGACCCCGATTTAAAAGGTGAAACTAGTCCTTGGGACGAGTTTCAGACTTCGACGAGCTCCCCCTAACCCGGCAGTGCTGCTTGTCAAAAGAAAAAATCAGCACTACTGATCATACTGCTAGTGAAATTCCTACTTAGGCCGTGAGCGCCAGAGTGATGTATGAACATACTAATTGAATATTAATTGAGTCCGTAAAATTTAGTTTCCATGCTCTAGACAGACAGGCTCCAGTTGATATCCCAAGATAACAGGCAGTGTTATTATATTTTTTATTATTCTGTCGAGCAGTCTAAAAGCTCCCGAAAACATGGAACTACCATACATGACGTACTGAACTAAAGAAATAAGAAGTACTATATTCTTATTATTGTGTCGTGCAGTCTGAAAGCTCCCGAAGACAGGTAACTAGCGTACACGTGCTGAATGAAAGAACTAGGAAGAACTATGTAAGCGGAAAAAACCTCTCGTGACTAACGTGGTGAATGTGTTGATGCATTATATCCGTTGCATAATGTTCCGTTACGTTAGCTAATCGCGACACGTGTAAGACCCACATTTACAAGCAATGCAGCGATTGCTACCTTCGTTTCGCTGTCCACTGATCGTTCGACTCTGGTATCGTGGCGTAGTGTGTTCACTGAGCCGGCAGTGTACGAGAACTGCATCGTCGAGACGTGAGTCGTGAGCGTAATGGGCGCAGAGGCGAGGGCAGGTTCAAGGGCGCATGACATCATTCAGATGCACTTTTAGCAGATTGCACGAGTGTGTGTGCCTACAACAATTATGCATGAATGCAAATAGATTCCCGTTTATGCGAATCGACTGGACTCACTAACTATGATTAAATATGTGGTATTTGTAATTCTCTAATAATCTTGGAAGTTTTTAAAGAGGTATTCGTATAATTTGATATTACTATGATTTTTATTCGTGTTTTTAAGCTGCTATTTCTGTCTTAAACTCCGTAATGGTAACTCTTGGTACTTTTGTTTTGGACCGGTACATGTCATGTCATCACCATCATCATCTCTGCCATAGGACGTCCACCGCTGAACATATGTCTCCCCACCAAAATGGGAAGCGGCCTGCATCCAACGTCGTCCTGCTACCTTTATCAGGTCAGTCATCATCTTGTCGGTGGACGACCTACGCTGCGCTCGCCGGTCCATGGTCTCCACTCTAGAACCTTTCGACCCCATCGGCTATCTATTCTGCGTGCTATGTGCCCTGCCCACTGCCACTTCAATTTGCGTCATTTGCCACTTTAATAAAACTTAAGTATGTGCTCACGAGGTCTACTGTTCGTAGAACTACTAGTACATTTGTAGAATAGTTATGACAAACAAATAAACTCCCAGCAAACTTAGCATGCTGGTATATACCACGAAACTACTAAGTTACAAAATTAACAGCGAATACCAATCTTTCAAATTCAAGTATTGAACACAAAATAAATACGAGTAAAAACTAAATAAATAGACATAATCTTCCTGTTTAACTTTCCGGTTGGTGCCCTCGGACTACGAGGACTACTACACGTTGGAGCCCTGCTGGTGTCTAAAGATATCATATTTTTTATGTACATAATTGGAATATTGATAAAAACAGTTTACAGGTAGCATGAGTATTGAAATACGAACTGGCTTGTTAGCTGTGTTGGTAGTGATAGAGACCCCTATCGCCGCAGCACGGGGTCCCAGTTTCGATTCCTCACTGGGGAAATTATGTTTGTTGTATGTCGTGATGTGTTATTGTGTCCGTGAATAGCGCAGGCAAAGCCACAGAATCATAGCTAAATTGTGTCGTAGAAATGTGTTAATCAAGTATCAAAATCATTTTCTGCGAATATTTGCAAAGTTAACAGATACATAATTTTTAAATAAAATATTTTATTTGTACCACGACTCTCATGCATTATACGGCGGTTGACCGGTTTTCTAATTTGAACTCTAATAACAATATAAGTATGGATACACACACACACACACACACACACACTATATCAAAAGTACCTGAATAATACCTCACTATCAAGACTTACAACACGTAAAAAACATAAATCAAGTAAAAATGTGTTTTACGAGTAGATCCCAGTTATGTAACAACACATGATTTATAAGACAAAGACGCTTGCAGTAGGTACTTCACTTGTACCGAGTCGCAATCCGCCACCCATGTAATTATAAAATTGTAAAAACAATTTGTAAAAAATGTCCACGAATCTTGCTAGTACGTCTTGGTAGTGGCCGTATTTATACTGGAACTAAGGTTTTTTTTAAGTATGTTAATTTATGTTTGACGTTCGTAAATTGCAATTTCACTTAATAAAGTTAATTTAATATGATAAACAATTTTTTTTTGTTAAATATGGAACCGACTTCAAAACCAAAAAGTGCGAAATAACTTGTTGAAGTCGGCACCATAGTTCAAAAGTATCTATTATAACAATATTGTGCGCATGGTACAGACTTCGACAAGTTGTTTCGCACTTGTTGGTGTTGAAGTAGGTTTGATTATTTAGTAAAAAAAATTCACTATTTTTAGTCACTCTTGCTATTTACGGGATCGATTGTCATTCACCGTCAACGATGAAATCATTAAGACAGGCGTTACACTTTTCAGTTATTGGAGTGTAATTCAAAAACTATAACGAATTTGATTATGATGAAATGATTGATTATGATTTGACTATGATGAAATGTAAACGGGACCACCTCGGAAGTGTACTCTACCAAACAAAGATATAATTTTAAGTGTCGGTCCACAAATGGGGGGAAATCGGCTAACATAAATATAAAAATACATACAATCGAATATAATTATATCCTCCTCATTTTTGAAGTCGGTTCAATATACCTATCATATAGCTGATGTGCGAACGTAGACTCCAACAAATCATTAGATTTGTACAAAGATGTACCATAATCCTGATAGGGAACGTAAAAATAAACATGCCTTGACATTTTTGTCATATCACCCTTAGACATTTTAAGGAGTTACTTCTTATGTGTCAGTAGTTTCACAGGCATCCATGCCCTTAGCACAATGTTTATAACAAGGAAAATTCGATGGTGCTACGTAATTATATCTGGAGCTACGCGTAGACGTCTACGGCGTAGATTTTTGGCAGTGCTGTGCTGAGCCGTGGCATCCGAATGCCGAGTGGCGACCGCGCGTGGGCGGGGTCTCGGCTGGGCGGGACGCGCGAGGGAAGCGCCCACCGCCGCGCCGTTGCACCCTTGTTTAAAAAACTTACAAATTTTCCTAACATAGCTTTTCGTAAAAAAACTATAAGTATGTGAGAGAAACAAATGGTATTTGGTTCGCATCAAAAAATTTGAACCGAGAACCAGACCAGCTCCAGTTTCAAAACTACTCCTGCATTTATCACTATAAGTTGCAATGCATTTATCACTATAAGTTCCAAAGGGGCTGTAATTAACTACTAGGAAGTCGAGTCTCATTGCGGTTTCACAGCTAAATCGTTATAACTCGAACTAAGTTATAATTTGAAATATTGTAGAGTACAACATAAATCATAAATGTGTAGATTTGCGATTGTTCTTATTTGTGTTAAAGAAGAGAAAATATTTGAAGGTTTTCTTGGAGACGTAATTAAAATATAAGGAAAGGCAAGTTAAACACTATGTGATACATCCAAGATAAATGTAAACATAGGCAGCGTTAGTTCACCTTCAGGCAAGAAGTTGAGAATGTTGAGGGTGATGGATGAGTGGTGTACGGTCGTGCGTGGGTGCTATTGTAGTAGAGTGCAGCAGCATGGTAAGGGTTCTGCGAAGTGGTGCGGTGGCGGTGCGGCACGGCTGCGAGGGGTGAGCGGGTGCGGTGCGGCGGGTGCCTCGAGCGAGCGCGCCATTCGCAGTCCGTCAGCGCCACGAGCCAGCGGTTCGCGACCTCACCGCACCGCGCACCGTCCGCTCGCAGCGATCGCACTAACTCGTGCCGACAGTGACTCGCGACCCCGCGCCTCTATGCAACTTCCGCGACGGCCTCGCTATGAACCACGACTTCTTCCCGAGCTCCTTCCTGCACCTCACCGAGCTGCAGCCGGTGAATCCCTACCTCCACCACCACCACCACCACTACGGCTTCCCACAGTAAGTACCGGTACCTACCTATTGTCGCGCCGCACCACTGCACCATAACTTATGAATTTCGGTTTAACTTTTCCTCGAGTTTAGTAGCTGCCCTTCAATTTAAATTGGAGCCGTGCCTCATGTGGAAGGCTTCTGAATAACTACCAATTGTATTAGTCAATAGGTTCGCTACAAGCTATACAAAGTGCGAAAAACAAGACTAAATCTCATCGTACCGTAGTATCATAAAAACGTTGTTAGACCGACTTCAACATTTACCCTAAAAATGCTAATGATTATTTAATACAAACAATATCAATTAAAACGTCCGAGTTGTTACGTAACTATGCTAACATTTATGTCATAATGACGTGTCATACCTACTATACCTACGTACTGAAGTACCACTGTGTACATAGGTCCCTTTCGTTACTCACGACATGATATGATACACGGACTGATATAATTCCTCACATGCAGTGTGCCGATGTGCACAGTACCTATGCCAATCCTGCCCGCACTGCGATATTAATACACACGAGTATTATTTTGCAATTATAATAACATTTATACATATTCATTACTTTATACAACAAACTAACTATTATATTTATACATATTACCACGTTTAAAGTCGTTAACGTATTTTTTCCTTGTTTTATTACCAAATTATCAAAACGATATTTAAATCAATGGCAGAATCATAACATCCTTTAAGTATGCAAATCGAACGACTTTGACCCCTAATTGTCAAATTGTTCATGCTCTCGGCGGCAATTTAAAAGTGTTCCTTTAATAGGTATCAAATTACGCGCATATACCACTAATAGTGTGTGTAAGTACGCACGAGTGTATATTTACTAACCGGGGCACGTTGCGAATTTTCCGAGATAATGTCTTCTATGGAATAATCTAGCGCCAAGTGGAGTAGGTACCTACTGTCAATAACATAGAGAACGACGAACATCTTACACTTTTTGTTCAAATGTGTAGTTGTATTTGTAGCTTGTTAATTACCAGTTTCGTCGGACACTGAATCTGATCAATATAAAGTGTTCGCCGCGAATATCTGAACAAGTTATGCTTATTAGCAGCTGGGCGGTTATTATGTCACTATAACTCTACTGTTGGTTATTCTGTGATATAAGCACTGCGATCAATGCCGATCACACTATGGAGATATATAAACAAATATTTAATTTTTATTGTTTGTTGCTGACGTAGATTTGCTTAAACTCTCAGTCTTAACGTCATAAAACATGCGTTATTTTATCATTGTTCTATTATTTATTGATGACGGCAGGGTACAGATAAAATATATCAAAGTAAAGGCGTTCACTAACGGTACTATCAGACGGGTCAGTTTTCTTTCGTTTTACCCCTGCCACCTGAGAAACTGTGTACTGTGTGAAACATCTGCATAAAAATAGAAACTACATTAACGAAAGAACTCATTAGTGACATGATCAAGCTATGTTTTTTTCATTTAAGATCTGGTAACAGTCGTATTAAATGGAAGAGAAAAGAAATATCTAAGCGTGAACTGAAAATTGATTCGCGTAGGATCATTTTGCCTCGTGCGGCGGTAGAATGTCTTTACTATTAGTAGAGGACACTACTGGTATACTAGTCTAAGGTAGTTTATAAATACTGTCAGATACGACTAACTATTTCAAAATAGTTTTGTAATTACAGTCGATTTGGGTAACTTTGAAAGTTTTTTAATGTATTTTTGATAATACACTGTGAGTTATTTATATTACAGGTTTATTATATTAACTTAATAGTGTAATTTTGAGTTGATTTAGTATTTAGTTTTCTAACACACTTAATTTACGGAAAAAATAACAGAACTATCCACAATTTCCCCAAAACTAAAATTTTACAATATCGATAAATATATATATTCAAAGTTTAATACTTTTTTTGTTATAAAAATATATTTTAATCGAATATTTTTAGGTTTGGGTAACTATAAATTACAACAAACATTAAAGCACGGAAAAGACGGGTTATTTAAAAAAATATGACTTACAGTTTAATTTTTTTTTATTTTCATTGGTACAAAACATTTTGACGATCCGTTTTCCACAGTTAGGTTATTGAAATAACGAAAAGTGTCCATGTAATAAATTATTTATTTTCTTTTTCAAAATTGCGTTCAAATTTAAACCGCAATTCAAAGTTGTACCTAATATGTACGTAAGTGATTTAAAAATAATGTGTTGGCCGAAGGCCGATAGGCAAGTATACCTATACAAAAAATACTAGGTATTAGACAAATAATATTTTGAAAATATAAGAAGATATTTGAAAATCCTCGCAAACGCCCGCACCATATGTCAGCTTAGGGTTCAAAAGATCGTTAGTACAGTCTTAGATTTTAAGACGCATGATTTTGTTCGACGACAAAGGGGGTAAATTAATGAATGAACGATAGGAACGTCTTTCATAGATTAAAGATAAAATCTTTATTGCAACACCACAGTACGAAAAAATAACACAAAAAAGATATACTTTAATGTTGTCAACAATAACATCTTTCATGACTGGTTCCAACTGACCCTTTTAGAAATCTATGAAAGATCCCTATGACTTAGGCTGGGTTTTATGATAAACAGTTATCATCATCATCATCATCATCATCATCATCATCATCATCATCAGCCTGTAGCAGTCCACTGCTGGACATAGGCCTCTCCAATTGCACGCCACTTAGGTCTATCTTGGGCTTCTCGCATCCAGTTTTTGCCAGCCGTCTTGCGCAGATCGTCACTCCACCGTGCCTCAGGACGTCTACACTACGTTTGCCGAGACGCGGTCTCCACTCTAGAACTCGTTTACCCCAACGGTTGTCGGTTCTACGGCTAATATGGCCAGCCCACTGCCACTTCAGCTTGCTGATCCGGTGGGCTATGTCGATGACCTTGGTTCTCTGACGGATCACTTCATTTCTGATGCGATCCCTCAGAGAAACACCGAGCATAGCCCTTTCCATAGCCCGCTGAGCGACCTTGAGCTTGTGGACCATTCGAGCCGTCAGTGTCCACGTTTCGGCTCCGTATGTCATGACGGGTAGGACGCACTGATTGAAGACTTTCGTCTTCAGGCACTGTGGAATCGGCGAAGTAAGGACTCGACGTAGCTTCCCAAACGCTGCCCAGCCCAGCCGAATTCTTCTATTCACCTCGTTCTCAAAGTTGTTTTTTCCCAACTGCAATGTCTGCCCGACGTACACATATTTTTGAACAACTTCGAGAACGGCGCCGTGTATCGCAATCGGTTCCGGTAGAACATGTTCGTTGAACATGACCTTGGTTTTGTCCAAGTTCATCCGTAGGCCGATGCGTATAGAAGAGTCAGCCAGGTCATTCAGCATCTGTTGCAGGTCCTGCAGCGTCTCTGCCACGATGTCGATATCGTCAGCAAATCGCAAGTGAGAGATGTAATCGCTGTTGATATTAATGCCACGTCCTTTCCAGTTCAGCGTCTTGAACATATCCTCCATTGCATTTGAAAACAATTTCGGGGAAATAACGTCCCCTTGTCTCACTCCTCGATGCAACGGTATGGGACTTGTTTGCTGATTCTGTACTTGGACGGACATGGTGGCGGTTTCGTAAAGACATCTCATCACTTGGATGTATCGCCAATCTATCTGGCAACGCTGCAGGGACTCCAGAACAGACCAGATTTCAACCGAGTCAAAGGCCAGTCAAAGGCCTTCTCATAGTCCACGAATGCTAGACACAGGGGCTGATTATACTCTTCGGTCTTCTGTATAATCTGCCGCACTGTGTGAATGTGGTCTATGGTGCCGTATCCGCTCCGAAACCCAGCCTGTTCCGGTGGTTGGAATTCGTCGAGTCTACGCGCAAGAAGGTTCGTGATCACTCTTGAAAAGTAAATCGCTGCTTGTGAGATAAACTGCTTCGAAACCATCATTTTTATCGTTTTCATGAATTGACAGCACCATACAGTTAAGGTGCTGTCAATTCATGAAAACGATAAAAATGATGGTTTCGAAGCAGTTTATCTCACAAGCAGCGATTTACTTAAAGTTACAAAAAATAATATGACATTTCTAAGACTTTTAAGTACGCATTGATGGACTTAAAAACTAATCTTAGCATATTAGGGTCATAATTACGCTTAAAACCGGCTAGGACTCGCGTAATATTTACCGGAAATATTCTCCGACCAGTTTCGAACTTATTTGAAGTTCTTCTTCTGGGAGTCACTCTTGTGCACAGCGGCGAGCGCGGGCCACAGCACGTAACTGGCGCTGCGACGGTCGCGCTGTGTCTGTAAGTTTTTTTTTTATTTTTTTTTATTTTAAAGAAAAGAAATTTAAAGAAAAAAAAAAGATCTATTCTATATATTCTATCGGCATGGAAACGAGGGAATTCTAGAATTCCCTCGTTTCCATGCCGATTAGTACTGTCAGTACCTAATTCTGTTTTGGCCATATTTTAAGATTGTATATTTAGTATACATGTTAATTGTAAATTCTGTCGAATTACCAGAATAAATTAATTTATCTATGAAATCGGAGATGAAAATTTTAATTTCATCGCAGGTTACATTAGCTTTAGATATCCCTCGTTTCTATGCCGACTCAGTAGTGCTATGCTTCGACGCGTAAGTCTAGCTGTTGTTCGCTTAGTTCGTGTGGCACCCACTTATCTAGCTGTTTACCTTTCCGATTTGACGCAAGAGCTTCAATGTTGTTTTGACACTAACTCCGAGGCCCGCAGCACGCTTAGCCGTAGATTGAGTTGGATCCCTACCACTATCGCCTTCAATTCGTCGTTGTCGACAATGGTTACCGGCCGACCGCGTGCCTCGTTATCAACTCAAAATTCCAGATTTAAACCGATGGAACCAATAATGGACCGTGTTTATGTAAGAAATGTGAGGCCCGTACACATCGTTAATGTTTCGTGTTTTATGCACAGCGGTATTTCCACGTACGAACTCGTATTCGGACATTGAACGGATTTTCAGTTTATTCATGGTATCAAAAACTGCCACAGTTTCACAAAAACAAATGACTGAATTTAAATTGACACGGCTTTCAGTTAAAATTTAGTTGAATTACGAATTGCGCGCTTATTCACCAATAAAGTAACTTCTTCTACTAGGTGTGTTTTGCAAATGGTTTCTTGTATATATTATAGTAAGCACTATGTGTAACCGTGCTTGACTTCACCTACCGGCCTCAACGGAAGACCAACGCTGGTTGTTTACGATCAGCACTATGTTGAGTTGGAGCCGATTTGTGGCAAAAGGCTGGAAGAATCATTTATTTTATCGTGTTATGTAATTATTGTTTGGATTTATGTGTTGAACTACGAAAAACATATGTGTTTTGCCATAAATAAAGCCTATTCTATTCTATAATTAATTCTGAAGCGGCTGGTTATAGAACTTACAATTACATAGGTAAATACCTATTATTATATGACCGAGAGTTGCTATGCCATTGTCACGTTGATAATTCAATATGCAGATGATGGACTCGACCTGCTTGGCTATTATGTATCTCAGTAGCTAACAAATGTGGATTGAAATCTGAAAAAATGGCGGCTCTATGTCACTTTTGCCAGCTTCAGTGATCAAATTACTAACATTTTTGCTCACTGGAGTTGCCAAATTTGACATAAGGCCGCCATTTTTCAAGATTTCAATCAACATTTGTTAGCAACTGAGATACATAATAGCCCTGCGGGTTGCATCTGTCGCATCGATTGTTTGCGAAGATTACATAACGTACGAGGGTTAACGCACACTGATCAACCCGTTAACGTATCCTCTCCGCCTTGCCTACGCGTCCGCCCGTTGTGAATACTGCGACGCACCGAAGCGGTGTACGTACGGAGTTGTTGTACGTGCGCGTAGATGTATGAAATTCCATACAAAGATTAATGAACGGCACGGGTTCAGGCGATGCTGATACAATGCCGGGTTGATTTGTATGCGTTAACCCTTATACTGAATACTACATTATAATGTCTTATTGATTTCCTCTCTGGACATTGACAGAAGATTTTTCTTGAATACGAATATACGTTGCAACTTGATAAATATTACGACAACCTTCTTTAAGAAACATAGAAATAGCAAGCAGCGGCTGACCGTTGAGTCTGAAAATCAATATCTGTTGTGCTTAGGGTTCCAATTAATTACTATGAAGAGACTAACTCTTGTATTGTCATTGTAACGTGGAACGGTTTTTATTTTTAGCTGAAACATTGCAACCCAGCAGTTTACTTATCATACTTATCTAGAGAGGAATCACGAGATTGTATTGTTTGCAGATGACACTTCACTGTTATTAAAAATTAAAAGGCAGTTATTAAACTATGACGATGTTAACAATGCATTAGCTAAAGTTGTGAATTGGTTCAATACAAATAATCTTCTCCTCAATGAGAAGAAAACTAATTGTATAAAGTTCTCGACGCCAAATGTGAGACAAGTAGAATCCAATATACAATTGAATGGAACAGGGTTGGACCTTGTGGAGTCAACGGTCTTTTTAGGAATTACTATAGACGCTAAATTGCAATGGGGTCCCCACATTAAAAATTGTCCAGTAGGCTCAGTTCAGCGGCTTATGCTGTTAAAAAAATTATTAACTGATGTAGACACAGCTGGAATAGTTTATTTTAGTTATTTCCATAGCGTTATGACTTATGGCATAATGTTCTGCAGATATTAATTCCATTTTTATACTGCAAAAAAGGGCTATACGAGCGATCTACAGTTTAGCTCCCAGAGTTTCCCTTAGACAGAAGTTTAAAGACATAAACATTCTAACTGTTATCTCTCAGTTTATCTATGAAAATCTAATGTATGTAAAGAAAAACATTAGCAGTTTTGATAAAAGGGGTGATGCTCATTCCATCAACACGCGAAATAAGCACAAGCTATCCGTACATGTAACGCGTCTCCACAGAATAAGTCATTCTTTTATGGGACAATGTATACGATTCTATAATAAAGTTCCCAATGTTATCCGAGATTTGCCTATTAATAAGTTTAAAATTACTATTAAAACTAAACTCTGTCAAAAAGGTTATTACAAAATTCCGGATTACTTGGAGGATAAAACAGCTTGGGACTGATCACTCCAGGATCTATCTACTCGTGTACTAAGATGTCAAAGTGTAGCGTGTCTTGCCCTACTGATACCATTATTATGTTCTCTTTTGTAAGGCAACACACTGGAGCTAATATTTGTAGTATCTAAGTAAAATCATTGTAAAAACATCTATATAAAAAGAATGGCCACGAGTTTCTTGCCGCTTCTTCTCGGCAGGCTCTATATATTTTGGAACGCGGCGGTAGTCTTCAAAGTACATTATAATGAAAAATTGACGTTCATAAGTGCGTCTTTGATGCCTAAAATGAATAAATTATTTTGACTTTGACTTTGACTTTGTTCGTCAAGCTCAGTTTTGGTGGCAAAAATAACTCGTTTTTAAGTTTTCAAACACTTAACAAAAAGAGCCATAAACGCCATTTTTACCCATAGATTCCGCATTCGAACGCCCTTGTGAGCATTTTTAGCGTTATTTTCGCCATCTTAGGGCTATTCACACGCACTACTTATGGTAAAACCATTTCGCGCCTTTTTTATTTTTTTTTCTGTATGCTGTCGCCGTACTAAGAGTATTCCTACAACTAACGTTCTAAATCCAAATCACTTTACTGCCCAGGGAGTTTCATACAACTTTACAGCCACGCGTATGTAATGCCTTGCTTTACGTAGAGATTACGTGATATGTAATAGAACATTTTCGAGCAGGTGGTAAGAAAAGTGATTAATATAGTTACCACTAGTAGCTCTATGAGCTGTAGACCTCGCAAGTATGTCTTTGCATTGCTTAAACTGAATAAATATTCAGCGCGCACCTTACAACAAAAATATCTATAAAAATGACAGATAGTAGACATCGCCGGACGTTAGTAATCCATTCAAAACAAAATTATCAAAATAAATGCCACGAGCCGAACCGTAAATTACCGCCGCAACAGCCGACCCGAAACATTACTGCCGGGCTGGGCTGGGGAAAAACGTTACCAAAACCAAGCTTGCCGACTTTTCAATGAATTCAATTACGTGTATTTACGCATAATATAATTTTATAATAACTTACCTGTGATAGAAAATATGTCCTTGCCTTTTACAACAACAGACACTGCGCGGACTGTAAGTAACGGCGGCACACCCTGACGCTCGGTCGGGGTTCGGACACGAAAGTACACGCATCTGCGTTATCTATTGTACATCTATACTAATACTAGCTGCGCCCCGCGGTTTCACCCGCGTGGTGATGGATGATGATGATGATGATGATGAAAAGTATCCTATGTGTTAATCCAGCGCCTCATCTACCCCCATACCAAATTTCATCAACATTAGCCCCCCCGTTTGTGCGTGAAAGAGTAACAAACATCCATACATCCATACATACAAACTTTCACGTTTATAATATTAATAGGATTATAAAGAGGAAAGATTTGTATGTAAATATGTTTGTAACGAATTGGCTCAAAAAGTACTGGACCGATTTCAAAAATTCTTTCACCATTGGCAAGCTACATTCACTCTGAGTAACATAGGCTATATAAGATTCATCATCATCATCGTCATCCTTCACCGCGCGAGTGAACCCGCGGAGAGCAGCTAGTATTATATAACTGTGGTTTCGCATATGAAACTACGAATTCGAACGAATTGACTGATAAATGATGAACCGGCATTTCCTCATAAATCCTGCGACAAACGCACATGTGTTTTAAGAATTGTCAACGCCATCTACTTCCAACTTGGGATAGTAAAACTCGTGCAATTAACGCTTGCGTGTTTTAATGATTGCCAACGCCATCTAGTTTCATTTTAGGATACTAAAACCTATGTAATAAATGTTATTTCGAAAATATTCCAATAAGGGATCGACAAAAATAACCTATACAACTATCAAACCGGCTCACACGCGAATCCAGCCAGATACCCAGTCTAATCTACCACGATGCAATAGTGCGCAACCAACTTTTGTTAATGTGTAAAAGGCACTGTAGCAAGCGACTATGCGAACCGTAGCGTGACGAGGACGGTGCAGTGCAGTTCTAAGATCTGCATGGCACTGCAACTGTTATGGGCAAGCGTAATTCTTATTATCAAGCACACGACTTGCCCACCTCGTCATTTAATTCCATGATAAAATTATGTTAATGATCCTGGTACCAGATGATAAAATCAAAAATCCGGAGAAAAGGCTGGCTTGCCACTGAAAAATCCTGAGATGTTGTTGCAGTTTCAGAGTTTTCTCTCAAACGCACCTACCGAACAATTTAAAAAGTTACTCCCACGCACCGCCCGCTTTTTTGTTTAACTTTTTATTAAATATTTACTGTATTTATTGAATAT
Organism: Selenia dentaria; assembly: GCA_917880725.1. Taxonomy (NCBI): domain Eukaryota; kingdom Metazoa; phylum Arthropoda; class Insecta; order Lepidoptera; family Geometridae; genus Selenia; species Selenia dentaria. The sequence continues at coordinate 44,150,086 of OU862876.1, forward strand.
TCCATAAATCCTGAGAATTATATAATCCGGCCGCAATCCTGAGAAGAGTCCAAAAATCCTGAGATCTCAGGACAAATTCCTGAGATATGGTAACCCTAATCCTGGGTGAAACTGATATACACGGGCTGGGCAATTAACAATAAGCCAACCATTAACAATAACCATCATACGCTTTAAGAACCCATACATCTGCGTGACAATTTGAAACAGATAAAATCCCATACATTGCGTATTTGCGACATTTCGAATACTTGGAAAATTTACAAATTATTCTGTCAAATTATTAAAATATTATTGTACGTTGGAATGCAGACAGAAGAGCTGAGTGAACTGAATAAATGTACGATAATACAAAGTTGATTCGGAAAAGTCCAGTTTGTTGTGGCAGTGTTCCATAATTGCATTCCGCGCCGAAAAGTTTCCAATTAACAAGTATCGAAGTGAGGGCAAAGAGTAACAAATAGAGCTACGAAAATGAAGTAGTCAAAATCGGGTATCACTCATTCTACTGTCACTTGCCCCTATTTGTATTTTGGAAGTAATCAAATTGGTTTATGCACTTCAATGAGATAATAAGCGGTCAAAGGGAGTCACCATTTCTAATTGTATAATTATTGCCTTGCGACAGAGAGCTGCATCTGAGTATGTGTGAACTCCATTTATTCATTTATTGTGCTACGTGCATTTATGTTATGCCATATTTATTCAAAGGTTCAATTAAATATAATTATGTGACCCGAGACTTCCAAATTGATACGAGAGAGAATAGGGTCGCGGCCCACCGTAAATATATTGTAGTTTTACACGGCAAAAGAATTCAATTTTGTAGGCAAGTTGTTTCTTTTCCTATTTCATCTGCATCAAAATTCCAATTGAATTGTTGGTTAAAAACAATGGGAACTACAATTATATGAGATAGCTATTTAGATTTAAAAGTCACTTTTCACGTTTCTTCTGAAAAATTACGAACGTAGTTACATTTTCGTGAACTGTATATATCAAAATGAAATCAAATAATTCATTCATCAAATAACACACGATTTAACATTTTCCTGAGTATTCATCATCATCATCATCTCAGCCGTAGGACGTCCACTGCTGAACAAATTTCCAAAAGGACTGGTTGGAAGCAACCTGCATCCAACATCGTCCTGATTTACGCTACGCCTATGTAGTAAGTCGTGTTATAATATTCATGAATCAAATCAAACCATTTATTCTGTATAGGCCTACGGGGGTACATACAAATTGTCGGGCAAGAAACCCGGCGGGCTTGTCTATTTATCGCCAATTTATGTAACAAATGTTCGTCTGGTTATGCGTTATTGTTAAGTACTTATTGCTTACTGCAGTGGCGCTAAGGCCCGATGTGGATCTCCGTCTCCGATACTAGAGACCGCCAGATTTCTCTATTTAATGCCGTTTCAGTCCAGTTGACGACCTGAAGTTCGCTTTCTTGATCTCGGAAAATCTTTTTGAACTTCGTCGTTCTAGCGGTACCTCGGGCGCCCGATAGGTCTTCGTCCACATGGACGACCCATACGCACTCCTTACCGCACGGATTCTCCCCCTTTCGACTACACGCCCGAGCCATCGGAGTCTTGCAGATTTAATTTCTCCTAAGATGTTCAACTCAGACACTGGGTCTTCTATCTGTTGGTTCTTCGGCATACTCTTGCCATCTCATTAGCTATTTTTAAGTGATTCTATTTTATAAAATCTTCATTGTTATATCTGGCCGATACTTCTATACGGCTGCGAGCCCTGGACTATAAAAGAGCAACTCAGGAAACGTATAGATGTGGGCCTACAGGCGCATGATGGCGATTTCCTGGACCTACAGAGTTACCAATGTGAAAGTACTGCGGCGAGTTAGAAAAGAACGCAAACTTTTAAAAACCGTCAAATAAAGAAAAATAGCATATTTGGGCCATGTACTTAAACATTACAGATATTCCCTTCTTCAATTAATAATGATGGGAAAAGTTGCGGGAAATAGACGAGCTGGTCGCAGGAAGAAATCATGGCTACGAAACATCTGAGAGTGGACAGGGATTGCGAGTGCCGCTGAACTTTTTCGCCTCGTCAAGGATAGAGATTAGAGACGATTACGGAAAGCTGATTGCCAACCTTTATTGATTGAAGAGGCACCGAGAGAAGAAGAAGATATAATAAAACTAATTAAACGTTAAAGTCGGCAGTAATGGAGAATAAACGAGGCAATTTTGTGTTTAAGTGTGAGTGTGAGTAGGTGTGTGTTGCGCTGCAGGTGTGTCTATATGTAACGCCCTACACGGAATGCAATACCCAATAATCGATTGGCACAGAGCGAATTTTATTCACCTCTCAATAAAGTGGGTCATGAGGCGATATTTTTTAGCTTTTTAGAGGTCCCGTTAAGGTTTGTTTTATCTAGGGTCTGTAATCTAGGGGTTCATTGAATAAAGGTATAAGTTAGCCTTAGAACCTGAGCTATTTTTTAAAATTTTGTTACGGCTATATCCGTATATATAGACGTCGCAATTATTTTAGAACTATTAACTCACTGAATAAGTTTGCTCTCATTCCATTATATTTCTATCTCTCACTACGCTCTCTAACTCTTTATCTACGCATATGTTTAACACATATGCGTAGATAAAGAGTTATAAAGATTTATAATGTTATCTCGTGCAAGATGACCTAATTCATCGAGTAAGCTTTTGTGAGCTGCGTTACTTGGTAGATGTCATATTCTGTTTGCTCCCGAAGCGCGGGTCCCAGGTTCGATCGCTGGCCGTTGGTCAATATTTATGTGAGAGCAATTTGTTATTGTGTATGCCCATGCCTGCCACGACACAGGCAGTCCCAGTGCGGGGTGTGAGTGTCTAAACCTTTTATTTTATATTGAAGTTATCTGCGCTACGAGCTGGCTAGTAAGGTGAAATAGAAACCTAGTGCGAAAGGAGAGCCCTCTTAAACGAAATTTTCTAAAATTCGTCGAGGACCTTTTACACGCCTCATTAACGTATTATTTTCAGGACCGAACCTAAAAACTCTCGATAACAACTTTTTCATTATAATTTCTGGATATCATATTCTCAAAATGAAATTCGGAGAATACAGATGTAGGCGAAACCTTTATGGTATGATCGAAATAAAAATATCGCACCGCTTTACAGGCTTGTTTACAAGTCGCAGTCTATATATAAAATTAAACTGATTTGTTCCTTGTCGCCGAAGTACTTGAAATACAAATGTGGCGAAAACTCTTTATTACACAATTATTATTACATATATAATTATTTAGAACGTAACTATCAGTACTGACGTGCATATAGTATGCCTGGAACTGTATCGTCTACATACCCGAAACCTTTTTGTAAAGACAGGACTGCGGAGCCCGCTTGAGGAACTAACACACTTTTGCCAGTTGTTCAATTGTGAAGCAGTAGTCAATCATTACTGTGTTTCGTTGAAGGGCAATACCCGTAAAATCAATCGTACTCTACCTCACCGAGATATGTTAAATCGCAGTGATCGTTTGTTTCGACTACAGTAACGTCAACAGGATTCGATCGACCATCATAATCCCCATTATGTTCCCACTGCACGGACTCGAGCCTTCCTCTGAAAAAGAGGAGTTAAGCAATCACACAATAATCCACCACGCGGCCCAGTGCGGCTTGGTGGATGGGCTAGTGGCCAAACCATGACGAAGTTATGAGGCTGCCCGAAAGCCTTCCACATAGCCTAACGACTGTTGTTCTAAGACAAACAACCGGAACCGATGGCTTAACTTGCCCTCCTAATCACGGAAACTCTCAGTTGAGCAATGCCAACCATTGAGCTGTCACCCATCCAACTCTTGACCGAGCAAGCGTTGCTTAACTTGTTGATGGATTAAGATCGCCAAGTCAAGCTCCGCTGCGAGCGCTACGACCGACTCTTGGACTTAATTTATCGACAAATGTCATTTGTATACTACGTATACATCTGCGTATCAACCAATAAATACACGCACGTAATTATTTAACTGTATACTCGTAAAAGCTATATTTACCATTAAAACACGTAAATGCTATTAGTGCAAAAATAATTGTATCTTCTTACGATATTCTCAAATTTTTGTGTTTAATTATTATTAATATCAAACGCAATATATATTGGCATTGTTAATATAAAACGCACCAACACCGTGCTCTTTGAAATATTTAAGCTGTACTTGGTACCTATACCTACTCGTACCACCGTACTACAGATGCGGCGACCCTAGCGCACTTGGACACAGTGGAACATGTTATTAAACTAATCCAAGAGGACGAACTGGATACCATTTTGGAACGCGCGCCAATGATTTCGTTGGAACGCTCGAACGTGGAGCGGGCCGTTCCATCTGGTGTCTGTATTTAAGCGCGTATCAAAGGTAGCTCGGTTGTGGGGCGCGCGCCAGTTAAGTCTGTTGCGTTCCGAGCGATGGATAACCAAAGTTGCCGTAAATCTATATTGTCGAATATATAGAATTATATTGCAGCAGATATGTACGATAAGCATTAAGCTTGATGATGAAAAATATGTTCAATTATAAAATACCTTCATGACTTTTAACTAACCCTTGCATTCGTAATTGGAGCCATGGTTACAATCCTCCCTCGTATCTATGGTCACCGACACGCTAATCCTTTCCACCTCGAATAAGCGTCATACTTTCCGATGAACCCTGTATTTCCATTAATTAGGGATTAACTGGCTTTATTATTTTATTTTATTACAAAAATAAATTCAAAAATGATAACATTATTGAATCAGGTTCGCGTAATGTGAAGTAACCTAAGCATATAATAACTAGCTTTTGACCACGACTTCGTCCGTGTAAAATATTATTTTTGTAGATATTATTTTATAATTAATAAATAGTATCTTAACCCTTTGCGTCCCAGAGACGTAAATATACGTCAGTTACATTCATAAATCTTTTGTTTTAATTATCATGGTATCATCATCATCATCTCAGCCGTAGGATGTCCTCTGCTGAACATTCCTCCCCCACAATCTTCCCCACACATATCATGGTATAGGAAGGATTAACCCTTTGTGTCCCAGAGACGTAAATGTGCGTCAGATTAATTAATTAGTTGTTTTAATTATCACGGTATAGGAAAGATTAATACAAATAATTAATACATTACACATATTTATAAGTTCAAAAATAAAGGACTACGATAGAAATGTTTGCACCAATTACACCACACCCAGTACCCCTCTCTCTACCCTCTAAAACAAAGCACCCTTCAGATTTCAAGTGACAAAGATCAGCGGTTTAGGCTGTACGTTGTGTATCAGTCATATTGATATTACTAATTATGTACTATTTTGTACCAACTTGGAAAAGGGGGAGGTCTAATGACGGATTGTATGCTTTTTTTCCTATGTATGTTGGCTGATTGATCCTTCATTTGTGGACCGATTCTCAAAATTCTTTTTTGTTTGGTACAGTATACTTTCGGAGGTGGTTCGATTTAAATTTCATCGAATTCGGTCAAGCATTTTTGAGTTACACTCCAAAAACTGAAAAGTGTTCCGCCTATCTTGGTGATATCATCATTGACGGCGAATGACAACCAATCCCGTCATTCAGTCAGTCAGGATCACTAAAAATAGTGAAACATATTTTTATGTAATTTTTTTTTATATTTGTTTTTTATTTTTTTTTTATTTTATTTGGGGGCCTTACAGCTATAATTACAGTATAAGGTTAAGAAGTTGCAGATAAGCCAATAACAAGCCTCCACTTTTTTCTATCATGGTATCGACTGCAAAAAGGTATTTCACACTTTTTGGTTTTGAAGTCGGTTTCACTTTTTGGTAACATTACTTACATACTACTTAGGTACATTACTTAGTACCTATGCATACTGGTAAGACCAAATTTATAAAAGTTACATGTCTCTTAGTTTGCAAACATTTGAATTGTCGGGTACATGTGGCCGAAAGCAGAAGGTATTTCACGAACAACGATTTTTCGGCCACAGATTTGATTAGCAACAAAGTTACTCTACTTTCAGCTGCTAAACAAAGCTGATGTATGTGGAACGAAATTCAGTGGTACATCTTAGCTCATAAGAAAAACTATTCGCATAATAATATGCTTTATTGTCGTGGCATTCAGAAAGCGGCTTACAAATTATAGCGGTTAGGCTACGGTTTCGGAAACTAATTTGTGTTATATATATATATATTTATTTTGTGTAAGTAAAAGTATACGTTTTAGCTTAAGTAGTCAGTCTGATTGACACCGTTATATATTTCTAATTGCAGCATTGAAATAGCCTTTTGTAATTATTAGGATAATTGGTTTTATTTTAATTCAATTATAACAAAACTTCATATTTTATATTATACCGCACTCGCAGCGGAGCTTGACTTGGCGATCTTAATCGATCAACAAGTTATGCAACGCTTGCCACGGTCAGAACTTGGATGGGTGTGTGCTACTGGCATCTTCTACTGAGCACTTCCGTGCTTCGGAGGGCACGTTAAGCCGTCGGTCCCGGTTTATCATATATATTATCACAACAGTCGTTAGGCTATGCGGAAGGCCTTCGGGCAGCCAGAAAACTTCGACATGGTTTGGCCACTAGCCCATCAGCCAAGCTGCACTTGGCCCGCTTGGTGGGTTATGGCCCAACTTCTCTCTCTGAGTGGAAGGCTCGAGTCCTAGCAGTGGGAAAATAATGGGCTGATTATGTAAGTTTAGAGACGGGAAGTCGTGCGCGGGCATAATGTTTGTCATGAACTGTAGTTTTCAATGTGCTGGTCACCCCGATAGAGTTTTGATTCTCTCACCCAGTAATATCACATCCAATATTGTATATCTAGAAGTTACATTTTTGTATCCATTTCTGCTTGATATCGGACACATTGATATCAAGTTCTGCCAGCAGCAAGCTGTGTCAACGAATAACGAACAAATACAATAATATTTAGTCGTTAATTACGCGAGGCGGCCACTGTGGTTATAAAAAAACACGTTTTATTAAAACACTATGTTTAATTTATAATTATTACATAAAGTCCTTATGGGCTAACATTAAGGGTGTCCGATCGCTCTCGTAATTGACGAAAGGCCCCGAGGGGTGCCCGAGCTCTTCTGTTATGTGCACGATGGTGACGTATTGACGGTTATGCAACTCTGGTAAGTATAGTAAGTGCAGGGGTGTGTTGGGATATAACACGTTTATCTTACTACCTTACTAATGTAAACGTCAATTTTTTTAGTTTAATTAATGGAAAATATTTTATTTGCGACATGACAATGTTTAAGACGGTTAGTCAGATAGAGAGTTAAAATTCGATGATCAGTCCCGAACCTCGGTGGCCTAGTTGGTTAATGGCGTCCGACACGGAGAGTCAGAAGACGCGGGTGCGAATCCCGTCCAAGGATGTGAATTTTTCTCTCTATAAATGACAATGTATGTTACAAGAAAACAAATACAAAATTAAATTAAAAATAGCACATTGTATAGATTTTTGTTACTCTTTCACGCACTACTGAATGGATATATATAGATGAAGAGCTCGAATAACATATATACGATACTTTTTCATCAGCTAATATATTATTTTATGTTATATTATTACAAATAATATAACACTAATATTATAAATGTCAGAGTTTAGATGGATGGATGGATGGATGGATGTTTGTTACTCAATCACGGTAGAACGGCTAAACGGATCTGGATGAAATTTAGCACAGAGATAGATTATAGTCTAGAATAGCGCATAAGCTACTTTTCATCATCATCATCAACATCTATCACAACGCGGGTTAAAAAGCTTAATATTCTTGGGCACATCATAGACAAAATAAGATCTCCGCTTCTGGCAAAGATGTGTCAGTTTCTGATAGCTTAGTCAAAAGTACGCAATGATTTTGACACAGCTCGATACGCTAGACGTGCTTGGCGAGGGTCCGCACCCACTCCGATAGAGTCGGCATGTCATCCATCTTTGTTGTTCAGCAGACTGTAGTCGAGCGATTCCGCCAAGTTCCAAAACGGCACTTCCACCACTAAACCAAGACCAGTCGAGCGAAGCCGCGGGTCAGCTAGTATAGTAATAATGTCTTGCAAAATATATTTTCCACATGTTTTCCACGCAATTTGACACGTGATCTCATTACTTTTAATAGGCTTACAACCGGCACTATGTAGGTGTTGATTTGTCTGCGCTACGGGGAATTACAATATTTTCTTGAAAGGTTATTAATTGTTTAGAAAGAATGGTTACACTTGCAAAAGGTATCGAATGAAAGTAGGAGGGAATTCTGAGGGATAGCGGAAGGAATTTGTTTCGTTTGATTGTACTAGTAGCCTACTTTATTATAAGAGCTGAGCTTTATACCGAAACGCTATATTGTTATAATATTGAAACGATCAATGCAACATACCCGTACAATACCTCTACTTACAATACATACTTTGCCATCTGCAAACATGATGTTTCTAATGGGGACACAGTTTTCCTCACTACCGATAGAAATTTGACATAACGTCCATACAAATAGTGTCAAATATCTAACTCTAGTAAGGTAAACCGGCGATAGATAGATTATTGGGACGGGCCGTTAGACGTTTGATTCAATAATCAATCTGACGTTATGATACAAAAGAAAATAGATTTTATTTTGTGTCCTAACTGAATGAAAACTATCAAACTATTGTATTGAGGGCAATATTTAATTGCAATTTTAGATATAAAAATTGACATCCTCGGACAGGATTCGAACCTGCGTCTTCCGACAATTCGTGTCAGACGCCATGACCAACTAGGCCACCGAGGATCGAAGTTCGGGCATCGAATTTAAACTCTATCTGATGTAAAAAAGTAATACTATAACGGCCTTACTAATAAACTTCGCTTTACCCGGAATAGTTATTCGTATCTATCTGTCAATTTTTCGCTTACAGCAATAGTCACGCGTGAGAGCAAGACAAAGAAAGTTACGCCTTGTATGAAGTTTACGCAACGTTTATTAGTAAAGGTGTAAGAGTTTGAAGGATTGTGACGTCAATACGAAAGTTAGGTATTTGTAAAAACTCTTCTTTCGGTTAGATAATGCTGTCCAAACTGTTCAATAGATGTCGCTCCGTCCCCATACGACGGTTAAATCAGATAAAGTTAAAAGGCGATGCTCGGCCCTCGAGCTTCGGTGGCCTAGTTGGTCACCTTACAAGACGACTTGACTAGATTTGCCTATTCTATTCCCGACAAACAAGCAATTACAGTAGCCAAATATTTTGCCAACACTATAGCGTTCCTAAACTAACGGGTCTGATCCGGATTGTCACAAGACGCAAGTTCTAACCCCGTCCGAGGATGTGAATTTTTATATCTAAAAATTGCAATGTTTGGTATCGCTAAGCAGGAGTTAATACTTTTAAAAAAATGCTATAAAAGTATTTTATTGTTGATTTTTATATTAATTACGACGTATTCGATCCCAAACGTAAGTGTTCTGCCGGGTAATAACAATTGTTTAATATGTGCCAACCTCGCGAGAATTTTTATACAAAAAGCATGAAAACTAGCTAGTGCCCGTGACTTCGTCCTGGCGGAACAAGGGTTATACGATCCCTCGAGAACTATCCATTGAATCGAAATAAGAAATATTGTAGCTATTCATACTTTAAAGCAATAATGGCTGCCCAACGAGAACAAACTTTGCAATGTTAGAGAGAAATCACACATTCTCCTATGGGGTACTTGGACGGATCGCTTCGGCGGCCTAGCGGTCATGGCGTCTCGCGTGGATTGTCGTAAGGCGCGGGTTCGAAGCCCGTCCGAGGGTGAGGTTATTCTTCTCTATATTGCAAATTAAGTAGAAATACAACATGTTTACGTATGCGCAGGTATTGGATGATTTCTTTCTCATTCTATAGAAATTTTATATTTATTAGTAGCTTGTATCTGACACAAAACACAAAAGTGTCCACGTTTGCGCTCTTCTTTGTGATCTTTTTGAATCACGGAACATCCACGAAAAGGATTTTGCAATTTAAGTTGTATACTAAAGTCGTGCTGCTCTCACTCCGAGTCGTGCATGTGTGCGCGTGTGGCTCGGAGCCAGTATAATCGGTCGCATCTGGATTCTTCTATAACCTATAAGGAACTATTACACAATACATATTTACGATAGCGCACATTTTACTGTCAAATGAGTATGAATTGAGTTTTAGGAAAGTAAATGTGGGCCATGTGTCGCATCGCAAATTTACATCGTATTTGAATTTACGAACGGCTCCGATGTTTTGATGAACACTATTGAACTTCGATGATGTGTAAGGCCCCAGACACACGGGCAGCTTGAAGCAGTCAGCATGGACAGCTTCAAGCTGCGACTGCACATCAACTACAGTCTTCTACATACACATATACACGACGAGCAGTTGCTAATGCTTCGGGTGGTTGGCTGCCAAGCAGTCGCCAGGCATACATGGACTGCTAGAGCTGTCGACTGCTCTCGCGCAGCCTCCGCCCGCGCTCTTAGTTCCACGTTCCCGCTTCCCGCCCCTTAATTGAAATTGTGACTTGTTGGTATAACTGCTCGAGTAGTTATCAATGGCAGCGTCAAGCTGTTAACTATGACTGCAAAAGCGGTATGTATGTTGATCACTGGCTAACCGCTCGAGCAGTCGATAAGTCCGGCTCTAAGTCAGCCAGCTAGTTCGAAATCCTTTGTGATGTCAATCCTTAGAGATGGGCTTTCCAATCCTGCTAACGGATCCGGCTATTCACACTAAGGATTTAAATAGCTAAGCATCGGTGCGTTAACGCACACAGAACGGTGCAGGTATAGACGGACGTTCCCTACAAACGTTACAAAACATGATTACATTAGAATGATTGCAACGTGACATGGCCTGCATACAAATAATATATGTAACATCTAACACTAAAATTGAATAAGTCACTTCCGTACAAACAAGTAAAATTGATAATAATTTTCTTAAAATTGTATTTAATTCCTGGATAAGGGTGTTATTTACTGATGAAACATGTGACTATTTCATTTTGAGCGTATTTACGTTCCTGACTAAAATAACTAATTGATAAAGGCACTATGTGTTAATTAAAAGTGCGATCGAAGAGCATAAAGGTGCTAAGTTCATCATTTATAACCATTATCCATATTTAATATATTATAAATCCAACTACGACGTAAAATTTCAAGTAAAATTTTATCAGTTGTATCATAGAGTAGCTGACACGCTATCGGCTTCGCTATCCACCCTCTTAGGGGTGACATTTCCAAAATTCCTTCTTTAGCTGACAACATGATAGGCATCTAAACCAAGTTTTGTTTTGTTTGTATTTGCCTTAGCGGTTTGACAGTATCTTCGTCCGTATATATCACGTCTAGGCAGTAAACATGGAGTCAATAGCAAACTTGAATTTTGATATTATGTAGTGTTGACCAATACTGAATACCAATTTACATTGTATTTGATCAAAACCTCATTATGTTGTACCTGTATTAACCAGCACTTAGTCTCGGGTAGGAGTTCCTGCATAAAGGGCCTTGCGCGGGCAGCTTACCGATAGTAGTACTCCGGGAACTGTTTACCGAGGGATTAAAGTGCACACACAGAGTGAACACCACAGACAGTGGTTGGTACACATCCATTTAAACCACGTTACGTTAATCTCTCAGTCCGGATCAAGTCCAGTCGCCCATAGCTTTCTATCATTGTTTTAATTAATAACCGGCCTGCAAACTACGAAAACGAGAGGAGTCTTTTATCTCGTGTGTTGGTTTTATTATATTCTGCTAATTGGCGATCTGTTAATAGAACAATTATTCACTTTACCGGCTGTTTTTAACGAAAGACCAGTTTAGGAGCTTTCCATAGAGAGCGAGAAATACATCTATACAGTTAACTCTAAATATTTTTCAGGAAACGTGTGCGCAAGTTTTTGTACGCTCTGTATTTTTAATCTCCGATCTCTTTAGTCGAGTGGCTAGTTACTTTTTGTTTTTATGAAGTATCATTTAATATTTTAGGTTATATTTAGGAATTATATAAGTTAATAATAATGTATGAACTCATTCGATATTTTTAATATCTCTTTCTTTGCGATCATCTTAAGATTTTACCGCAAATGTTTAATAACACCAAGCTCAACGGGGTGACGTTTGCCTTCTAAGCAGAATTATGCGCTAGAATTCGGTTTCAATCCCGGCTAATGAACTTTCTTTACTCTCATTATTTTTATTAATGTTCTGTTTTAAATAGTTACCAAAGTCATATAAAATATTTAAAAAAATCGTATTAAAATATTAAGTAATGCAATTATACCTGCTTGATTAATTTCGTAAAGTGCGAAATGATTAATACTCGTTTATTTTAGCGTAGACAGATTTAAATGACCTTAGAAATATACACTAATTACTTTTAATACACCACAACGGGAAAATTATAACTTTGTGACTTCTATCCGCAGCATTAAGAACGACATGTCGCTGTGTTGTTCTGTAGTTGCTGTACTTAACGACCTACATGGTCGTTATAAAAGAAAGCACATTTATATAAAATGTATATACCCTTGTAAACAATTAGGTAGTGCATAAACATCTAATTACAATGATATTCCTTAAATGATTTTAGTTGTTATTAATACTTTGGTGGCAGTATACTCTTATTTTTTGATTCAGACGTTGTTAGAACATAAATAGTTACATATTTATCTATACTAATGTTATAAAGAGGAAAGATTTGTATGTAAGTATGTTTGTAACGAATTGGCTCAAAAAGTACTGGACCGATTTCAAAAACTCTTCCACCATTGGAAAGCTACATTCACCCTGAGTAACATAGGCTATATAAGATTCATCATCATCATCCATCACCGCGCGGGTGAAACCGAGGAGAGCAGCTAGTTGTTTATAAATTTATACTAAGGGGTGATTATGCTTTAAAATCAAATATACGAGTATCTCATAACGGATCCGCACGGTTACTGGTCATATAATACCTACTATATCAAAATATATCAAACAATTTCAAAGTCAAAGTCAAAGCCAAAGTCAAAATCATTTATTCAATTTAGGCATCAAAGACGCACTTATGAACGTCAACTTTTCATTATAATGTACTGTAAAGATTCTACCGCCGCGTTCCAAAATATATAGAATTTGGTGAGATAATCAGTTATTTGTTTACTTCATTCCATCAGCAAACATATTAGGTACATATATAGGTTTTTCGACTTCACAATTCACATAATATCCTTTCTTACACATTAAGTGTGTCTCATTGTTTGAAGTAGTAAAGGTACTAGTGTAAATCCCAATATCTATAAACTACTCGTACTAAAAGTGGCCTATCATTTTCTAGGAGTTTGAGTATTTGTTTCCCGTCCGATATCTATATATGAGGCACATGCCATAATATTTTATGAATATCAATACAACCCAGAACTTACCAAGTATTTATATTTGTATTATAACGTATTTATTCTTATATGTTTAGAAATTATCGTTTTTATAATCTTCAGCAAAGTCGAGAATGATACGAAGTGGTACAAGCAGAAAATGTCCTTTATCTTTTTTACCATATACATATAATTATACTGTCAATACGAACATGTTGACTTTTTTTAATAAATCTATCGCGACCAGTAAGTTTATAAGCAAATATCTTAGAAGAGGTAAAGTAAAGCATTAATAAAAAATTATATACCTACAACTGTATACAACTCCTTCCAGATAAAGAGTATTGGCTGATGGCAAATGGTATTCATCTTGTTGATTAAACGGTATGCGGATTTTAACATACCTGTTGAATGCTATAATTTTTTGACTTAGTTATTATTATTTATTTTAACTTAGTTTAATCTATGGATAACACTTTAATTACTGTTTTTTAAATTTGTGTGTACCTATACTTATGGATCTCGTGTCTGAAATAAAGAATTATTATTATTATTATAAGCCTTAAGAGGATTGCATAGCTAGTACTTTCCATGCTAAAAGAGAAAACTCTTTTCTACCTCTTAACATTGTCCGATTTCAGTGATTTTTTTTCATGGAAGCATAACATTGTTTACTATGCCCGTACGTTTTGATTTTTTTAGTGCTATGCAAATATCTGCTATGGTAAGATTTTACAACGGTCACGTGGTAAGGAGTCGTATTTTATATGACAAATGCACATTATAGCAAACCAATTAGTCTAAGAAAAGTTTTGTTCTCTTTGGTTATTTTAATTTTGCGTCAAATTTTAAGTACAGGCCTTATGTATTTGTTGTAGTCAATAATATTATATATTGACAGTATTATTTACCAAGTAGTTCAACTACTTAACATTTGTAATAAGGCTAGTACCAATTCAAGTGCTATATCGATTATAATAGTTTATTTCTTTGGTTAGTTTTTTGTTGCAAAAATAAAGTCCATGTTAATAGTAGGTCAGTAGCCAAGGGCTGTAAAGCAAGGCTGCAAGCCCTCGCTGCGCTCGTGCGCCTATAGTTCGAGGGTGCAATTGATGCTTATACCCGAGCTAACTACTCTGCTTTACATCTCGATTGTGAGGTAAGTAGAAAAAAATCGCCATTACAAAAATAAACATGATGACTATTATACTCATACGAAGACAAGGCTGAATAGCGAAGCGACCTCTTTTGTCATTGGGCTGAATGCATGATGTATATTGCCAGTATGATAGTGAAGTTAATAGCTTCGATCAAAATGTTAGAATCTCTGCTCGATTCTCGAAGAGTGCTCTAATAGACTCGTTACGACGCTGATATTCTTCGAAGTAAGAAAGATAATGTTCATAGGCCTTCATCAACGTCATCATAATCTCAGCCGTAGGACGTCCACTGCTGAACATATGTCTCCCCCATAATTTTCCAAAAGGACCGGTGGTAAACTGCTTGCATCCAACGTCGTCCTGCGAGCTTTATAATGTCGTCTGTCTACCGTGTCGGTGGATGACCTACGCTGCGCTTGCGGGTCCGTGGTCTCCACTCACTAACCTTCCGGCCCCATCGGCCATCTGTTCTGCGTGCTATGTGCCCTGCTCACTTCCACTTTAACTGGCTAATCTTCTGGGCTATGTGTGCTAGGGTGGCTTTCGTTCTTCTACGGATCTCCTCATTTCTGATACGATTACGTAGAAAAACCCCGAGCATAGCCCTCTTCATAGCTCATTGTGCGACTTTGAGCTTACTTATGAGGCCTATAGTAAGAGAACACGTTTCAGGGCCATAAGTCATTACTCACATAGGGCTTGAATTTATTTAATTGTTCCAAAAAACTTAAATCACGACATTTAAATCAATTTCTGTACGATGACTTGTAATTTGATTGTTGTTCCCGTCTTTGTTAACTAATAAATGTACTAAAACTCCGTGAGCTATATTTGACGTAGTCCAAGGTTATAACTATGTTATACTGATCATGCCACATCGCCGACGTGGCGACAGCAGCTTGGAAAAGCTCATTGTGGTGGGAAACGTTCACGAGGCCGAGAAACACCAACGTCCCGCTTTTACACCGCGGTGGAGATGGCTCCAGACCGGATCCGATGGAGACAGTTTGTCAGATCCAAAGTGCTGACGTGATGATCACGATCCTCAGTCATGAGGGAACGACCGAAGAGAGATACTGATCATATAATGCCAGTTACGAATAGTACAGAGTAAGCACACTTGTAGACTAGGTAGGTACATGCAGGGCTCCAAGTGTTACAGGCTCCAAGTGGTAGGTACTTATTACTTACGAAAACGCTATGATAATATGTATGACGATATAGAAACATAACTAAATAATTGAGAGTAAACAAGTAAGCTGTATCCAGAAATAACAAAAAGACAGGAATAGAGGTTTAGCTACTCGTATTACCAAGAACAGAGTATTTTTACCTGGTAGGGTGCAGTGAGCTGACGACGGCTAGACTACTTTCTTGGGAAAAAGCTCCGGTAACTCCGAGTATTCGTCTTTAAATGTTTCGGAGGTTTATTATCAATTACTTATTTTGCAAAATACTTGCCGAGTGCTGGCTGATAGAATGTAGACATTTTGATCTGATATTTGAGATAGCAACGTTTTTTATAGTTTTAACAGCCCTAAGTTTATTGAATCATCTTTACGCTCCATCTATTATCGTCAGGGAACCGGGAATTCAGCTATTTTTTAATTATTATTTATATTATAACTAGCCTCCACAGACACCAGTGTCCGTGCCATTTTTTATTTTTTTTTACAAATTTATCAAATCTAAATATTATTAAAAAATACATAACAATACATACTTAATTAGAGGACATAGGATTACTAAACTAATTAAAACACTTATTAAAGGGCTATATCGTTTCTGAGTTTGCATCAGCATTCAGAGCAGAGGATTTCAGTTTTAAAAAGTTTTTTATTTGGAAACTGTAAGTCGATTTTAGTATAAAGTTAGTAAAAAATAGTATGACATAGTTCTATATAGACTAAGTATTCTATCCAAGAAATTACTTACCACTGAGCCAATTTATCTATACAAATGTTGTTTTCTTAAAATAACAGCTTTTGACTAACGGCCGGTCCCAATAATCTATCTATCGCCGGTTTACCTTACTAGAGATAGATATTTGACACTATTTGCATGGACGTTATGTCAAATTTCTATCGGTAATAAGGTAAACCGTGGATAGATAGATTATTGGGATCCCCATTAATGAGTATGAAAATGTAACAAAATAACTGTTTGTTCCGGATAGTGTTCCGAGTGTTCATTAACTTTCCCGCGTCGACAATATATTATTTAAAAAATATATTTGTCACGACTGTTTTTTTTTTCATTTTATTTACACTATTTAACTATATTAAGAAATGTTAATAAACAGTAAATTTCAGTAAATTGTCGTAATGTTCAAGAATTAATATGTTTCGATTTCGGCCGAAACCAGAGAGCAAGGCCGAATGTTCAGTTTCGGCTAAAACACCAGTTTCGGTCGGACTCTAAATAGGCTCAGGTGGGGTGTTACAAACTACAGCAGTGATAGTTCCTACTTGTAGGTTGATGTACATTTTGAACCCTAGTAGTACCTAAGTACACGTTATGACGTTAAATCACAATAGTAAAACAAATATGAGAGGTCAAAATATAATTAATTCCTATGAAAATATTTTTTTAATAGTTCATTGAATGTTGAAAAATGAAAAATTAGTTTCAAAACAGCAAACAACTTTGTTGCTAACTTGTCCGTGGAACATTGAAAATAAGCGTGATCATAATCAAACAAAAATTCGTCCCCTTTTTTGGGTATTAATCGAAAATACCGACATCAGGAAAAAAATATGTAATTTTTTTTATTGGTTAACAACTTTTGTAGAAGCATTTTACGCATTATATTGAATGTAAACGAGTTATTAAAAAAACTAAAAATTACACTTAAAATCAAGATGGCGGCTGACGCAATAGATCGATTACCACGCAAAACTAAATTTAGACTGCCAGTGACACAGTTAATGCACCATTACTACGTGTTAAAACTCGACGAAACAAAAAACTAAAAAAAATCTAAATATATAACACCAATCGCTGGGCCTGTTCCCGCCATCAAAACGTTATTAACGCATTCTACAACTATTCACGTTTCCGACCACCCATTTTTGCGGCTCCGTGTGTAGCCGTCAGTAGCGCGGCGGCATCTATACATATAGTAAAAATGTAACGGATCGATGTCTGTACATGGAAGATATATGTGACAAAATATCCCTATCAGTTCCAACTGTGTGTAACTGGTATAACCTTGTACGTGTGTAAACGTCATATTTTTATAGAATTATGCATACACACGTTTGTTCAAATTTTCACAGGAGCTGTCATCGAGAAAATAAAGAAACGGAAATAGTATAGGTACTTTTATAAATAAAAATAGAATGTAAAAAAATATTGTTAGAATTTTTGATGTTTGTGTGTTTTTGCACGCTAATCTGAATAATCCGATTTAGATGTGGTTTTCACTAACATATCACATTATATTGTGGTAAGCTTCACAATTAACATTTAGTCCTTGGTTCATGTCAATCGACTCATATATAAAAATAAATTGAAATTTAAAGAAAAACTCTAGCCACTACACCAAGACCAAGCGAGCGAAGCTGCTGGTGGATCAACTAGTAAATAAATTTATGTATGTTCACGTAAACACGTATCCGCGGGGTTATATCGAATAAATAAGTAACAAGGAATTTTAAAAAGTAAAGTTCTGATCACATAATGTAATTTACCTGACAAATAACCCCACGTGACGAGTTGTTACTCGCTGCTCCCGATTTGTTATACGTTCCAAAGGTTTCCACGTTTCGGCCGACTTAATTCTACATCGTGAACGTGACCGTTTCATTTTTACCGTGTCGCTTATTGAAGTTTTGTTTGTTGGAAGTTGAGTGAGTTCTGCAGTTACAGACTTTGAATTTGAAGAGGGGTTGTGAATGTTTCTTTTTAGGGTTCCGTGATAGACTACGGAAGCCGACGTTGTCCATCTGTGTATCTATCTGTCCTGCCTTTAACGGCCGTTTTCAATATTTTATCTATCCATAGTTTTCCTTACTACGGATAGAAAACTGACATAACGTCCATACAAATAGTGTCAAATATCTATCTCTAGTAAGGTAAACCGACGATAGATAGTTATTTAATTAGAAGTATAGTTAAGATCTGTACTTTGTGATCTGAACTGAATAAAACATATTATTATTATTATAGGTTGTTGAAAACGGCCGAAGCTGCGGATTTTGAACCGTATACTTAACAGTTTCTTAGCCAGTTATTTTATTTTCAAAATATGTAGGTACTACTGACGGCTCTCCGCTGTTTCACCCGCGCGGAGATGGATGATAATGACGATGATGAATCTTATATCAGTAATCTATGTTACTCAGGGTGAATGTAGCTATCCAATGGTGAAATAATTTTTGAAATCGATCCAGTACATTTTAAGCCAATTCGTTACAAACATACAAATCTTTCCTCTTTATAATATTAGTACCTATATTACTATTAAGTTAGTGTAGATATTAACCTGCTGAAGCTATCTTAGCCAATAATAAAGTATCCAAAGGGTAAAAGGGAGTCTCGCTACTAGAAACATGCGTCTGTTTCTACTTTTACTGTGTATATACATAATACTTACATACAAATACAAAAATTGGGAATAATTATAGTAGGTACAAATTGTAAAGTAATAGAAACAACTAGCTAAAAGTGGCATAGTTACTCGCACACTTGGCCACTGTTAGCAGCAGGCGTTTGTTTTGAAATAAGATATATGTTACAACAAATTTTAATATATTAAGATACACACATACATGCACGACTCGCAGCCAGCCGGATATCATGCGTAGCTCTAGTTTCACAATATGAAAGTTTGAAGAGGACCTCTCGGCCTCACGATAAAGACTGTTCAATCTTACTTGAGGGTCGTGCGATGACCACGTCAGTAGTGCGTAGTGTAAGTCTCAGTGTGCGTATGTTTGGACGGAATTCGGAATAGACAATGTTCCTATAAAATTCTTTGGGACAGTCGTGTAAAAAACTAAATCAGAATCTTAGAACACTCGGACTTAGTTGGTTAAGTTCAAAATAGTTTATTGAGATGGATATGACGATTCCACGTGATACTACTCGTAGTATTGTCTCCTTCCTAGTAGTAATTTTATTTAATTTTATTATGTGCTCTAGTTAAGGGTATGGCTGACAACATGATAACATTTAGACGGGCCGGCTGGCGCACTTGGTAGACCCCTGCCTAGGGATTGCAATCCCGCGCGGAAGCACGCAAGATCCCGCATCTTTGAAATTATGTTAAAAAAACAATTTTTATAATGAAATGGTCGTTGTAATATTTTTTATGTTTCGGAGTCACTTCATCTTCTTTTAGCTTTATCTGTAAGTAGGTGTAGAACTTTATTTTTGTGGCCTAATTAGGCTGTAACAGCTAACTGATTCGGATGAAACTTTACGTAAATAGACTTCGTAAAGTAATGAATCTGTTTTTTCACTTGTAATTCTAATAATAGTATCATTCAAGAAAAATTACGAACACTAGACTAAGACTAAAAGGATAAATAGTTTAGATAATTTATGCAGAATTACTTATAGAAATATTTCATACAAAGTGATTTTTGCAGAAATGATCCAAACTACTTTTTTGCCTATATATACTCTTACATATGAAATTAGTTACAAATTGTTTAGAAGAAAAATATACGCAGCTCAATCCAATAATCTCCAAAGCAATACAACTATTTAATGTCAAAACAGATGTATAATAAAGAAAGAAACGTGTTTACAACTTCATCATTTAACTCAGTTTGATTTGTCTGAGGGCTGGAACGTTTTGGCAAAACACAGTCCAAATAAGGTAATGTTACCTTTTTCGAAAAAATGTTACTTTTGAATATGTCTCATGTTGTATTTCTACTGCCAATAGTAACATTGCTTGAGACCGCCATAAGCATACAAAGTGTTTATATTCTCTTTGGTGCAACGTCGCGCTCGTGCTACTCGCGATTAACTTACACGTAAATCGCGAGTAGCACGGTGTATGTTTTAGCGCCAAATTTTTAATTTGCGGGATCCAGCAGACTAATAAAAGCAGCGTGATCCCGTTGGTGAATGCGTGATCCCGTTTTGCGGGATTGCAATCCCTACTCCTGCCTTCTGAGCCGCTGACCCCGGGTTCGATCCGCGGACAGGTCAAACATTTGTGTGCATGAACATGTCTGTTTGATCTGTGTCTGGGTGTGTATATGTATTTAAGTATGTATATCAGTCATCAGGTTACCATAGTACAGGCTCTGCCTAGTTTGGGACCTGAAGACCGTGTTGTCCCATATTATTGTTAATTTATTTGTTATTGTAAAGGGCCTTGAGTATTTATTTAACGCCGTCGGTGGAGCGGCGAGAGGCCAGCACATTACCTGCCCGTTGTAACCACGGATACCACCATGAGATCCACAGCGTAAACCGTATGACGCTGGTCGCCGAATACCTAAAGTCAAAATCATTTATCCATTTAGCCATCAAAGACGCACTCGTGAAAGTCAATTATTCATTATAATGTACCTTCTACGGCCGCGTTCCTAAATACTCGTATATAGAGCCTAGCCTAGCCTGATAAGTAACGGCAAGAAACTCGGGGCCATTTTTTTCATATAGACTTTTACAATGTTTTTACTTAGGTACTACTATTATTACATTTTATGGGTCGCAGATGACAACTTGCCAGAAGTGGAGCAAGCATTTTTTATCCTACATTAACTAAAATCGTCTAATGACAGTGGTAGACACATCAATACAGGTGTGTGTTGAAAAAGCCTGAATAACCAAAAATTATTAACATAAATTATTACAGTTTGTTGTATACGGTCGAATTATTGAAGAAAATCTCAGAGAACTAATGTTAATGTTGCTGAACTATGAGAAACATGTGTATATTTGACTCCGACCTTCTAGAGACGTGGGGGTGGGGCGTGAGAGGGTGCTTGGTAATTGTTGCTTAGTTAAGTTAATTAGTGTGTCCATTCATCTATTGTAAGGTGAAGGTGGTGGAGTGCGGGCGCGATCGATCGTCACCGCTAGGAGGAAGCCGCATAGGTGCAGTGCACAACCAAGCTGCGACTGGCTTGCGTTACGACGACGCTGCTGTCCAGCTCAGTGTAGCGATCAGCTCAGCCTTCATGTTCTTGCAAAAGCGAATGATTAATCTTCATAAAACGTTAAGGGCGGGCCCGTGGTCCGCCCATTGCGTGCTAACCTCCTCTTACTGCCTAGCCAAGTTTAGGTCAACATAACAATGGTTACGGCACTATTACATTCGCTCCACCCATGCCACCCGCAACATCCGTTGCAGGAGAGTCTCAGGCCGTAATGTGTTAATAATGAACATTCGTTTCTGATAGAAACCCGACGCGGTCTTGTTAATGTACAACGACAAAAATATAAATATTGTCGATGCCTATAAGAACCGGATATGAAATGTATCTCTTGTTGCCACGCATTGATAGTTACTCGTATATATTTTTCTAAACTAAATTAGTGCATAAGAGTACGTACCGTGAAATGGGACGAATAGAAACGATTGCGACGTTCAAACCTTGATTTATAATTAAATACTTATTTCTATGACGTAAGACTTGCTTTTATTGTCTTCTTACGAGTATATGTTCTTTTACAACCTTGTTACTAAAATTGTAGTTTATCATAATTGTTTGTAGGAAACTAACATTTTTGTGTAGTCATTTTTATTATATTCAATACATAGTATACTTCATTGTAGTTCAATACATAGTATTTATTTTGTGCCGTCCTGTATTGTCCTATAAAAGTTGCTTCAGATAAAGTATCCTCAGACGCAAAATTGTTAAATGGTTGAAAAACTACCGATCATCTCGCTGCTTACCGATCAATCTCTATCGTTTGTTGCCCTTCCTATCCGCGCGAACTGTTATTGGCAAAATTGTGGTTACGCCGCACAAGCCATACAAACAAGAAGAAGAAGAAGAACCTTGTTACTACTATGTCTGTCAAATGTCTGAATGTCAAAGATTTATTTAATTTTGAGAAAATGCTCAAAAACTGCGTGATTTATTTTGACTTGTAATACTCGTAATTAAAACGACAAAGGACTTAAAAACATGCGTCAACCAATATGTTGCATCATACTCGTATCTATACAAACTTGGTTCTACTTTTATTTTTCGTCTTTTTTTTTAGTTTTTTGATAGTTCCCAATCCCAATTCTTTATTAATGTTTCTAGAACAGATTCATGCAAAGCTTCAATTCGATGCGTTTCACCATTTCCAGGAAGTTATTTAAAGCTTGTGCAGGATCAAAGGGTTATTCCCGTTTTTAAAACCCGCCGAAATATAGCCCCTGGCGCTTCCCTTTTTGAGGTTGTCTATATTGGACTCTAATGGATCTAAATAATCTATCTGGTCATCAATATTTTTCCATTGGAATATTGCGTATTTTCATGGGCATGAAGAATGCGACCCGTTGGTTGTGTGTTATGTGACAAAAGTGGATCTCGTGATACAATTTTATAAGGATCTCAAACTGTAGCCAAACAAGACTTCCCTTGAATGTGAGGTATGATTATTGATTTTACCCAATTTATTTATTTGATAATTTCGGTCTGTATCTGTATTATATACGATAGAATAACTTAAGGCGCGGTCCAATGCTAATTTTAAAACAATTTACGATGCTTTACATAAGGTTGAGAATTGCTTACCAGAATGGACGATGTAATGCGAAAATTCAATTGAATACGTGCTTATACTTTTTATATTTATTTCGTACAATCAAAATGATTACATTTTAATTATAAAATAGTCCATAGTTCCCAAGTAAATTTCATTGGGAATTCGATTATTATACATTCATTGAAATATATTTGCCCATAATTGAATAAAAAGGTTTTTTTTCTATCGAGCCAAGTTTGCTCAATCGTGTATTGGCTCCCATACTTCATAAAGACGGATATTCAATTTACACTACGTTTTTTTCGAACTTTCGTTATTAGGTTTAAGCGTCGAAAAACTAAGTTTTCGCGAAGTCGAATCATGAAATTTGCAACTCATTTCGCCTAATACCTCAACAATCTCTTTTCATCGGACTTTTGCAACTTTACCGTGTGATTATGTAATCTATTTTTCATATGACCTGCTCGACAATGTTCAATTACATATCACACAATTTCGATGTAAAGCAAGGCGTTACATCCCTAGGGATAGCTACGACTTAGATGAATTTTTAAAACTTTAAAACTAATCAATAATATATAATTATTATAAATACATTTAAAATTACTGAAATTATTTATATGCTGGTATAAACCATAATTACTACCCACAATTAAGTTTAAAATTTCACAAATGATTTACTTACTGATTAATTTTATTGTTGTTTATTATTGGACTGATTGTATCAATTGTATTATTTTATTTTATACAAAGAATGTTGGTATATATACTTAGAATAGTATTATGACCTGTAGCACAAGCTATTAGATATTTCTGATTCTGATTCTGGATGAAACTCCCAAGGGAATAAGGGATTCGGAGCGTAAAGATTTGTAGGCAAAACTCATAGCATAGATACTTAGATTGTAAAAAACGTTTATTCTATAATCGAACTAGCCTCCACAGACAGCCCACAAAAAAATAAAAGAAGCGATTGTAATGAATTTGACACAAAAGACGGTGTTGTCTCTTCACTGTTTAGTATTATATCACGTACACGTTGACTCAAAAATATTACTCGTACTTTGAGTATCCATAACTGGACAAATGTGTCCAATATTAATATTAACTTTTAATTAATTTTACTAACTAACTACTTTTTATGCTTTTTATATACCCCTGTATTTTTATTGCCCCGCAAGAGTAGAGTATTCACCTCGAGGACAAAGCTTGTCTTCGTCTTAGGCGGCTTGAACCCCCTCGCTTCACTCAGGAGTTTACTCTACGAGTCCCAGTTACGCTATGGGTCCAATATGCCAACATTGCGTTACTCCCTCAGTGCATAATATAATGTGTAATCTGCTAATAATATGTGGTTGTAACAGTAGGTATAGTAGTAAGTTCCCTGTAGTCTGTGGTTCTAACTGAGTATTGCTATGGGTGTTTGTTTTTCAATGCAACTTAATAGAATATGTCGTATACGTCCAATAATGCAGAAGCGTGCCATCTCCAGTAATATTGTGCAAGGCTTAATTAAAAAAACCAGAAGAAGAATTTGTTGATACGGCCAAATTGCATCTGTAATTTTATAAAAATGTTAATCTGTAAATTTTTGAGGCTGGTATTTTAGTAAAATTAATTTTGCTATTATTTTCAAAAAAATTAAAGATCATGATGTTGTAGTAGATTCTCTTATTATCAATTCAACTCATAACTCATAAACATATTGTAACATAAACCTTCAGGCTCAGAATGGTGACTCTTCAAGGTTTTGAATTCTAAGTGTTGAATTACCAGAATAATGAACCCTTCAGGTGTGTAAGTACCAATTTTAAAAAATGGTATGTCCTAAAATCCTATATTTGTAATAATTCTTGCATCATTATAACTTACCTACGAGAAAAATATTTTTCAATTTAATTTATCGTTAAATAGATTGTAAATTTCTTTGTGATTACCGGCTATGTTGGTAACAAAACGTACCATTACTAAGTTAATAATTAAAATCTAGATATCATTGTAAACTCCGGTGGCGGCCTGTGATTATATACCCCATGCCCAAATCGATAGTGTGCCCGTGCAACGGACTTAGGCGGCGAAACGATATGTAATAATACCCTCGTGTCACTCCCACTCGTGTACTTGGGAATGGATTTAAATACGTGCGTCTTTTATCCGTAGAAATCTATCCCTACCGGTAGGTACAGGTTATATTTATATGTTGCCCTAGTCGTAGGGATATTTTTTAGACGCACCGGCTGTTTTAAATAATAAAACATATTCATAATTTCATTTAGTCACATTGTTAAGCCAGACGAGTTATAAAAGTGGTATCAAAACCAGAAAGTACGTCGATAAATATTATCCATCTATCTTTATTACATAGTAAAGCGTTATTAAAAACATTGCCAAGCCAGCCGTAGTGTCGGGTACCTTTTCTGACCACCCGAAGACGACATTGCTTAATTAAACCTGACAGCAAACAGACCTACAGCCGAGGAGGTGGTGTAGTAGCGCAATTCCATCTCACCAGGGATCTTGACGTCACCATCTTGGCACGAAAGCATATTCCCCATCCTCAAATATAAATAAAAAATACAAAATCCGGGGTTGGCAACTTGATATACTCATGTACCCCCGAGCCACGTAAGCGCTCAGATAAAAAATCAACTAGTGGTCGCCCTAGTCAGTGGTCTGAGTAGTGGAGCAGTTTGGTATCCCCCTTTCTCCTATTAGAGCCCAGATATACGAGCAGATTGAAGCAGTCAGCATGGACTGCTTCAAATTATGTTATTAAATATTATGATATCCAGATCGGATGACATTTTTCCGAGTCTCGCATTGAAGTCCCAGACTAAAATGGTACAAGTGTTTTGAGATTTCTTAGTAGGTATGATGAATATGTCATCGTCCTTCAAGCATCGACTTCCTCGTCACGTAGTCTGTGGTCGGACATGTACCTGTACAACTTTCAACTCTTACATAGATGAGAGCCGCGGTACCAAGCATACCGCTTGATCAGACACGCTTTATTTCGAAGATTTACTGAGTTAAACTATTGTGAATATAGAGATCCAATGCATCCCCAGGTTTACTTCAGTATAATAAAATAAGTTTCCTGATTTCAATTTTATAGATTCTCCATTCTCCGCAGTTCACAGATTCCGAGAATATCTCATTTGATTTTATCCAATTCATATTCCAGTTCTACTATCGGACGACTACGATTGGATATTGCAAGTGGCTACGTATAATTGTTTATTGCAGTAAGTCAACTTCCAGGGGTTACTTGTCTGCAGTTTTACCTGCACTGTAATAAATAACGTATTAGTTAACCCGGGGTAACGCTTTCGTCATTCTAAATTTCAATTAAATGACACACTGAAAAATACAAATGTGTGTTTTCTGTTTATTCTAAAATATTTGGAGCCAACATTCGCTATCGAATTCTCATAATCAGATTCGTTTAATATCTGACTTTAGAACTCAAAGATATAGCCAAAAAAATGTTTATTATTTTATTCCAATACATAAAATAAGTAAATGAACATAACACTTAGTTCCCAATTAATACCTAATACAATACTAAAAACAAGCACTAAAAACCTTTCCCGCCCCATAATTATTTATCTTTTAATATAAGTAGGTACTTACTTAAATTTATTACTATAATATGTTACATTGTACTAACTTTTATTTTATCTACCCACTGCTTCTTTAAAATAAATAAAAATGTTAATAACGTAATATTTACTATGTTATGATAGAATATACTCATACTCATTTATTGATACTGATAGTATACGTCACAGAATTACAATTAGTCAATCTGGGATTAGCCAGTTGAAGTGACAGTGGGCAGGGCACATAGCACGCAGAACAGATGGCCGATGGGGCCGAAAGGTTCTGGAGTGGAGACCACGGACCGGCAAGCGCAGCGTAGGTCGTCCACCGACACGGTGGACAGACGACCTGAGGAAGGTCGCAGGACGACGTTGGATGCAGGCAGCTTCCAACCGGTCCTTTTGGAAAATCATGGGGGAGGCATATGTTCAGCAGTGGACGTCCTACGGCTGAGATGATGATGATGATGACAATAGAATCATAAATATTCTCTGTGTCCTAAACAGTTGATGGTGATTTGTTATATATTTTAACCCTCATCACAATAACTCGTTTACTGTGTACAGCTTCTTTACTGTTTGGATTGCATAGCACATGTTGATGTCGCCTACTCTTTAAAGTATCAAAATCGTGTAAATTATTCCTTACCAACGTAGCTAATTCGTATATGTATATGGAAGGGAGAGTTAGTAGTTTCAATTTTTGGAAATACTGCTCACATGTTGATTTAAGTCGACACATTGCTCGAAAGCTTTTTGAGTTGTACTATGTCATCATCTCGGCCGTAGGACGATCACTGCTGAACGCATACCTCCGCCACAAATTTCCAATGAGGTCCCATTGGAAATTTGTAGGAAGCAGCCTGATCCAAAGTCGTCCTGCGACCTTTATCATGTGGTCTGTCCACCTTGTCGGTGGACGACCTACGCTACGCTTGCCGGTCCGTGGTCTGCACTCCAGAATTTTCCGACCCCATCGACCATCTGTTCTGCGTTCTATGTGACCTGCCCATTGCTACTTCAACTGGCTTATTTTATGAGCTATGTCGGTGACTTTACTTCGTATACGGATCTCCTCATTTCTGATTTGATCACGTAGAGAAAACCCCGAGCATAGCCCTTTTTATAGCTCGTTGTGCGACTTTAAGCTTACTTATGGGGCCCATAGTAAGATACCACGTTTCAGTGCCATATTATGTCATCACCGGTGTGTCAGTGTGTGTGTTACACTAGTCAAAGACTTGTCTTGAGGCACTGGGGTATTTTTGACGAGAAGACTTCGCGAAGTTTCCGGAACGCTGCCCAGCCGAGTTGGATTCGACCATTGACCTCTTTTTCGTAGTTGGACCGGCCTAGTTGGACTGTTTGTCTTACGGAGGTGTATTCGACTACCACTTCGAGAACAGAGTTCCCAACTGGTACTCGGTTAGGCCACCATGGACATTGGACATAATCTGTGTCTTGTCCATGTTGAGCTTAAGGCCTACCCGTTGTGAAGCTCGATGGAAGTCTGCAGCATCGTACTGAGTTCTTCCATCGATTCTGCTATGATAACAATATCGTAGGCAATTCAAAGGTGTTTGATAAAATAGTCGTTAATATTAAGCTTTGCCTAATAGACATGTCTCTTGCAAACAGTAATTGATGTTCTCAAGACAATCAAAGCGATCGGAGAGCTCAAGTTGAAAGGTCTCGGGATTTTTAATTAGGGCATGAGTTGGTCAGAGCGTCATCAAACGAGACCTCTCCAGTTTAACATTAATATTCAAAGTGCCTCTTACCATTTCATGATTACTACCGGTTTTGACCGTGTGGATCACGGAGACATCAGTGAATATTTGCCTCTTGGTGGTCATAATGAAATCAATGTCATTCCTCGTGGAACCATCAGGACTGAGCCAGGTCCATTTCCTGTGCGGTAGCTTCTGAAAGAACGAGTTTATCATAAAGAGGACTTCATTCTCCAGGAAGTCGGCCAAGCTCTGTCCCCTACGGTTTGGTTACGGTACGGAGATGTGTAGGACCAATATTATAATATTATTTTATAAGCCTTGTTATACTTGCAATTTTGTCAAGGTACATTTATGTAGAAGTTTTGTTTTAAAGTTATTGTCATATCACATTTACGTCACTCAAACGAAATGTGCGCTGCCTTGAACTTTGTAACTTTCTGTCACTTTATTCGCTTTGTTGACTATTATCAAGACACGTGTTTTGCTGAGTTTAAAAATTACTGTAAATAGGCCAAGACTTTTAGAAACCTTATAGGCACAATTAATATGGTCATCGGCCGTTTCATGTTTAAATGTTTCAGTGTATTTTAGTACACACGTTGATCATAAATTTATTCAACTTGCGAGAATAGGTATACAACATTGTAAAAACATTGTGGTCGAAAATAAATGGCTATATAATATATAAAAATTAAGCATCTAAGGAAAGGTATTACACTAAATTTAAAATGTCATTACAATAATAATAAATAATTATATCATAAACAGAATATATCTCAATCCATGTCATAAATTACAGAATGGTTATGTCAAAATAAATATTTTACATTTTTTTAGGGCACTTTTAAAAACATTAATTTTATATTTTAGTACGTATTATTTTGGTACTCTCATATAGATGATCGGAGCCATACAAAATAAACTGCGACACAGCAAGAACGATGTATTTTTAATTGCCAGATGACAAAATTGCCCCTCTCGTCTACTTCCTTCGTCATATTTGACAAAAAATTTTGGATTGTTTTTCACAAAATAAATGATTCAAATTATTTTGAATAGTGGTGCACGTATACGAGGATATATAATATCAAGGCTTGTAAACAAGCGGATCTTCTTATAGTGTGGGTAGACTTGGATGGTGCGTGCGGGTGACGTGCCGTGTACTGTGCTAACGACAGGTGTGCCCGGCAGGGGTCGCGGAAGGGACGGCCTAGTCACCGGAGTCGCGGTTATAGAGCCAATGCAGGGCCCATACTACCGAACACCCCGATATGCCTACAGAGACCATAGACGTTCCGACCGTCTCGGTCGGTGGCCAATCTCCACTCTTCAGACGCAGTTTGTCAATAAACCAGAGCGGTGGTCATGTCCATGCAGTTGATAAGTCAAAACGCGCTATAGTTGAGCACGTAAAGCACAATATTGTATATTAGAGGTCAAGTTACCAACGTTCGTTGGAGGGTACCCTTCAATTAGTCGCTGCCTGTGGTCGCTGGTGCCAATTAAATGACTACTACAACTAACCCATGTGCAAGCAAGGGTCCGTACCGTATCACCTTAGTGCCAGATATTCTGCCTTGAAGCTACTGTACCTATGCACTGTAGCCATCTGTCTAAACATTACTGTAGCTGCACCCCGCGGTTTCACCCGCGCGGTGATGGACGATGATGATGATGATGAATCATATATAGCGCCTCATACTCAGGCACAATATAGCTTTCTACTGGTAAAAGATTTGTTTTAACCATTTAGTATTTTTTGCGTTTATCCATTGCAAACAAACCATCAAATCTTTCCTCTTTATTATTGGAGTAGATAAGGATTAACACCAAGGTACGAATAATTTGGCCTAGTTTGTACCGGCGTTAATATTGCATATTTTAATTTAACACGGAAAAGTAGTTATAGTGACATAACCGTTGTAGTTCGTATACTTCTTTGTAGACTTTGGTGTCCTCTATAAAACTGTAGTACATCACTTTGTTCTATTGTCAACAGTTTCCGCATGCGATATAAAGGTTTTTCGGCATTTTTAAAATGTAAAAGTATATATTATGCCATAACTGTAGACGTTCTTCCAGTGTACAATTAGCCTATGTTCCAAGTCATATCAACTTAGGTATTTATGTTAAAAATGTGAGCCAAATCGTGTAAGTTGTTATGGGATGACAGAGTAATGACCAACAGTACCAACAGTAGACGTACTTACATCGCATTTAAGTACTAGTATTCCTAAATCTAGTACATAGATGGATACATATAAAAGTACTTATACCTAGTACTTTTACCTAAGGTTTTGCTAGCCAGCGATAAATAGCCATATCTCGCTTATCCACGTCCTTGTTATTCATAATGATTACAACACTACATAGTAGTAAATAGTTCCACAGGTTAATGGTACATGGTTCTTGCGAGTTGAAAAGTTGTATGTGCACTCAACAGCGAAGCCATTAGTTTCTTTTGAATTGAAATGAGAATTCGAACTGGAGCCACAAACGACGCTAGTCACAATTATAGACTTGCATGGATTGATGCAAATAAAAATAAATTTTACTCGTTCATTGCTCAAATAGCTATTAAGCGGCATAGTGATATATTTCGTCGCGGTCTTGTACCTATAGGTAATCTTTTTTTTTTATTGGTTCACCAACAGACTGATAGTATAAATAACGTGGTGTTAATATTAATGTCTTATGTAACAATCCAATAATAGGCAAACACAGCATGCATTATTACAACATTAATAACAAATTAATGACTGGTCTACAACCAGCTCAAACGAATTCAGTAACATATAAAAAATAAGTTATGGAATAAATGAAAATAAGCACAATTAAACAAATAAAACAGTGAAATAGCTAACTTACTTAAGGGTTTCAACAACCCTTTTCTTAAATAAAACAAGAGAACTCTCAAAAATATTGGATGCAAAAACCCCTGCTCCGACCACAATTGGTTTGATAGTCAACAAATTCTTGTTAAAGGACTATATTTGCCCAACTGAGTTCTATGACCTTTTATAAAAAATAACTTGTATAGGTACATTAGGGCGGTAGGAGGAGCGCGGGATAGCAAAATGAATTAATGCTAATATGTCAGGGAAATTAATATGTCCATTCAGAAAAGTGAGGTCTGCTACACGACGCCTATCAAGTTTGACAGTTTGAAATAATTTACCTATCCTTGTAATGGGGCAGCTCGCTTCTTTACAATTATTTGATTATCGATTATTGGTAAGGTTATTCGCGGGTACTTCCAATTATTCATGTTACTAATTAATGCGTGCGATAAAATTGGTCGACGTATAACATCAGGTCATACATATATGGTCGATGGTATAGCACGTAAAATATATGAATTTACCAATTTAATAAAGTACTTGTGTTCGACTAATGAAAAGTCTGACTAAGTTTACGTATAGAGAAACTGTTTTACAAAAGTGATTAGATAACTTTGGAGTTGTCAGTACGTATATGTACACACTACGCAGTTATGTGTTTAAGTGATTTGGTATTAAATAATGATTTAACTATTGAACTCGATTCAGAAATTTGAACATTATTTTGGCATTCCCAAGATCACGCAATAACCCTATACTTTATTTCTAACATGTTGCAATATCTATTCTGAATATAGTTTGATCTGTTTAAATTTGATATTTTATTGAAAGTCCGATGTTGGAAACAAATAATTTAGTTAATATGTAAAATATAAACGGATTAGCTATTATATATATATATATAAACATATTTAGTCGAGGAATAAAATCTGCAACTCAAGCATGGATTGCACATAGGATAATATACTCGTCGAACAAAATTTGACAGTATTTTATGTAATCTTGACTACCTATATATTTTTTTAATAATGCATGAATTATTGTTAATAGTTTCCTTGGAGACTGATATTTATCTTATATGTATTTTATAGGATAATCAGATAAAATAAAAATAACTCTCCGTATGTGATAGTAATCTGAGTTGTGTATATAATTTTGCACGCAACTTAATGACTTGAAAAAGAAGTGCCGAGTTCCTCAACTTTGGCTTACACTTTTTTAAAAAACACCTTACTGCTAACGCTTTCTAATCGAGCATCAAATTAGGCAAAAAATCGACGTTGGTGAGTTCAGGGGAATCCAGATGATGCAAGATTGTATCTTTCACAAATCCTTCGAACGATTACTTTGTATATAATTTGCACGTTTTCAACTGGTATTGTGTTTATTTGTGAGCGGGGATTTTATAAATTAACCGGTTTGTTCGGTATGTAACTACCTAGTAGGTATGGTTAATAGTTGTTCGTCATCTTCATAAAAAATATAAGTTCGTCAGAGTTATTGTTGATGACGAATGTCTTTATTTCTAAACCTGCACATATCTGAAGCCACAAAACTACTAGAAAATTATTCAAATCGGTTAAGCCGTTTAGTTTTAGCAAAACTAACGAAAAGCCATTGATTTTAATAACATATGAAGATTCGTTTACTTAGAATTATTATTATGTACCTACCTAATCCATACTCTTATTTGTAAACATTTACAATTTACATGTGAAATCCATATGTATATACGAGTACAAAAGTAAATATATTCAAAAAAGTGATGTGCGTAACGCCTCGTCGGTTCTCTTTTTGCACAGACTATGTATTATACATATATATAGCATGCAATGATCTTATATTCAAAACAGGTAGATTCGTTATGTTGGTTGTTGCGAAGTCCCAGCTCTGGCAGCATAAAGCGTTCAACAACAACTGTGGCTGTAGCCACATTGTTGCCGTATACGCGAGTAGGTACTATATCTACCTCTTTTTAACATAAGATCATCGACTAGGCTAATACGAGTATGTATATCAGTTGCAATCAAATGTTGATTGAAATCTTGACAAATATGTCAGTTTTAACAACTCTAGTAAGCAAACATATTAGTAAGTTGATGACTGGAGCTGACAAAACTGACAGCCGCCATTTTATTTCAATCAAAATTTGTTGTAACTGAGATACGTAATAGCATCCAGATGTTGCAGGAAAAAAACTACTTGTAGTACAGTAGTTTTACACGCGAAAGTAGGTACCAACGTTAATATCGACAATCTATGCAAGTTAAGCCAGTAGCAACTCGAGTACCTGTGTAGGTATGCACAATGCACATGGTGTGAATGTAACCGAAGCGTCGCCGCTTTGCTCGTTATAACTAGGCATCTGGAGGGCGATTCTACTATTGCACATCGTTCAACAATCTATCCTGCTGCAACTGCAGTTCGACTCATTCAACTCCTGTTGTCGCCCGATCATTACCCAAAAAGCCATTCTACTATTTCTAAAGACAAATTCGAACGTAACTTCATCTCAATCACTACTATATGTATATGTCAAATATACATTAAACGCTATCAAGTTAACAGAACAAAAAGTTTAGATCGAACGCAGGCGTCAACAGAAACGTCACTGCAACTGGACTGTGTTTCAAAAGCAGAATAAGAAAACGCATAAAAGCCATTGTTCAGTTGCGGATCGACTGTAATTTAGTTAGTGGAATCGGCCCCTGATGTACGTATCTAGGTAGTTGCATAACGATTGTAAATCTCGTCCTTGCACTTGACTTCATACACAACACGTCGCTAATCAGCGCGCTCGACCTCGCCGCCCGCCCCGTCCCGCCCCGCCGCACTCGCATGCACTACTGAAGCTATTAAATATAATTAACAATGTACTTCCCACATTCTTGCTAATAATAAGTAAAAAAGTGAAACATTCCTATTCCACATTGAGGCACAGATTGGACAATAGTAACTTGATGTTACGCTCACGGCACCTTTTGCAGTTTTGCGTTGTATTTAATAACTACACAGTACAACACTTGATAAACCGTTGCACTTGAACCTCGCTTTTACACGAGCTGTATTCTACAACTGATATTCTATGGTAACACCCGCATGTCAACAA
Source organism: Selenia dentaria (assembly GCA_917880725.1). Taxonomy (NCBI): domain Eukaryota; kingdom Metazoa; phylum Arthropoda; class Insecta; order Lepidoptera; family Geometridae; genus Selenia; species Selenia dentaria. The sequence continues at coordinate 44,184,619 of OU862876.1, forward strand.
ACAACAATGTGAATAGAATTATTAATATTTATTCTATGACTTTTACGGCAGTAGCGTCTGCTAAGCGATAACAAACAGTGCAATTTTAGAGTGAAAATTTCACATCAAGAAATATTAATATTGCACGAAAAGCTGTGTCCACTGGGTTCTCCGCACCAGATTTTCCATTTCCATTCCCTCCCGATTCCCAGACTATTTAACTCTGATTGAAATCTCGATTCTATTTCGAGTTCACTGCACCCTCAAGTTGAAGACTATACCTATAGGTACAAGCGAGCGAGTATGAATTAATATAAAAATATTATCGATGCTTTAGTTCACAATTGCACTAAATACTCGTATAGAAATGTCAATTTTTCAGGAGAGCGTTTAAAAATTTCTTAAGTTTTGTCATAGATAAAACTTAAACAAAGTAAAATAATAAATACGAGTATTTTATTAAGACTAGTAATGTTCGTATAACCATAACATTACAAAAATAGCTAAATAAACAAAAAAAACCCACATGATACATATCTGCACTAAGATTTATTATGTTGAGAGTCATTAAGTGAAAATCTCAAAAATATTTAACAGCTTAACCAGGCTGGTTCAAGGTCCAAAAGAAGGATAATAATATGTATAAGTATTGCGTTAAATAGACGATTAAAAATAAACTATTGATTCATAGGCATAATTTTTCTTTTTTTCTTTAAAACACGAAGGACAAACAAACTATTTCAACAATGAGCTCTTCATCTTGATCATCAGACGATTCAGTGCCACTACAATTATTATTGTTAACAATAACCGTAGAAGTGGATGGTAAATCTTTATATTAGTCATATTCAGATGAGCTTCATCTTTTAAAAGTGATTACAAGTCTTTTTTTTCTTGCTTTGCGAAATCTTATCCGCGATTTTTCTACCGACTTCCATAAAAAGGAGGAGGTACTCAATTCGACTTATAACTTTCGATTGGGTGGACCGATTCTCAAAATTCTTGTTTGTAAGCTGGTGCTTCCCGTGTGGTCCCATTTAAATTTCATCAAATTCGGTCTAGTAGTTTTTGAGTTACACTCCACTCCAATAACTGATTTTTACCAAAGTAATAGAATGGGGTCGGTATTAAATTTTTCAAATTGCATTTGTTTAGTTTGCTTATGCATATCTCTTAAGATTTTATCGTTGTTTTTGCCTTACAAATGTCTATTTCTTTAAAATGTGGATCAGTCAAATCGTAATTGGAAAAAATTGAAGTAGGGAATTCCATTTTCACCTGTAGCCATTTAATTTTCAGCCACTGTACTGGCTCATATTTGTATTCTTAGTAGTATTGGAGTTCAAACTTTCTCTAAGTCATAGAAGCCCCATGTTTCATACTAATGACATCATACGGCTTCGGTTTGATTGTAGCTCAATTCACTAGTCCCTATCACCAATGCATATTCACCCAAGGGAATATGCTTTTATGTTTTCGCGCTCAATCTATACACGCATGTATTGAATCCACTTCTGAATACGAATGTCCCGATTTCATAAATTTTAAATCAATCGTCTCTAAACCTGTAGGCGACCTAGATTTTTGGTAGACAAAGACGGATTAACGATATTTCAATAGGCGTAAATGAAAGAGCATGACTTTTAGCGTATGTGGCACTAAAGAAGTGAACATTGAAAGTTTTGTAGTTACTACAATTGCGAACTAAGGCATCGTTATGGAAGTTTGTAGTTTTTGAAGCAGTTTTATCATGATGAAGGGAGAGAAAAGTATGATGTTACTCGAGCATTATGCACTTGCACGTACGTGGTCGCAATTGAAACCGATTGCCATAGTCTGTTTCTCCCGATCCAAATAGGCCATGCAATCCCTCCCGAGCGGCGCAAACTAAAAGGTCATGCGTGATTGAACTGGCAAGAATCGCGCATCGTTATTAATTATCATAAGGTTAGATAGCGGTCGTATGCAAGCCTATTCGGTTATGATTTATTATCTAAATATGATTTGATTGTATAAGGTACATTGTAGCAAAGGGAAGGCGGAAATCTGAGAATCAATTATTCTGATATTGTCGGTTGTTTTTGTAGACAATGCCATTACCCCTTATTTGTGTTATTGGATGTACTTTAAGTCGCGTCCTTATTTTTCTTCTCTATCTCGGTGTAAAACACCATAATCCGTAGGAAACCTTGTACCAATTTTTATAGTAGGGGTGCCAACGAGATTAAATGGGGATTTATTGAGTGTCGTGGGGAGCTATTGGAGTTTGAAGATTAGACAATAGTAAAAAGACAACACGATACCCGTTCACCAGTAGAGTTAGAGAAACTCTTTTTTTATTACTCCGAACGTATTAAATACAAAAAAACACATGATTATTATCATTAATATTTTTTATTATTATCATTAATTATTTTTTAGTATAAAGTTTCTTCGTTGCTATAAACTATTACAGAATCTTCGACGTTGTTGGTCTACTCACTCATGATATCTGAAACTAAAAAAAACACGGTTTTTTTAGTTTCCCATATCATAGGGTAATGATACATGGCTTAAAATTTAAGTTAAGCTTTCAGCTACTGAATAGAGAAAGTTGCTTAGGTTCGTCAAGTTTTTACTTAAATATTTTTAACTCTCTTCCCCTATTCCAGAAGAACCGATTTCGTTTTATGTTACACCTTAATATTAGTTATCAAGTGTCAAGTTTCATCACAATTTGTCTTGTACTTTCAGAGTGATGCGCGTACAAGAGATAGACAGACAAACAAAAAATGAAAAATAAATATATGTGACCTCTATATCGATAACTTAATACACCATCGATTATAGTTTAAAAAAACATAATTGAATTGTACAGATTTCGCTCAGCTACAGTTTTACCTATATATATATATATATATATATAGATAGTAGATATACTTTTTCCACAGCCCTTATGGGAATTGAAGTGAATGAGTTCCTTCAAAATATAAAAACCGCGCTCGAAAATGTCTGACGTTTTATACCACTTTGTTGTGCGTGTGTACGCTCAAATCATGACATTATTGAAGTAAACATTTTTCTGTGTATAATGAACTCAGCTTAGTTTAAACTGACGCGCTCGAGTTTTTTAAATGATTGATTTTTTTTTCTGTGATCGGCTGCCCTAGACGCACGATCCTTTATAAAGGGTTTGCGTAGGTGAGGGTACTTAGCAGGGTACAAGGTTTCCCCTTTGTGTTATTCTGCCGCGATTGTGTAAATCCCAGTACCCCCGCTTGTGCTCCCCTACTGTTATGATCTCCGTGATCATTCTTCCAGCGCTAGGTATACAAGCACACAATAAAATTAAAAAAATGTTTACAACAAAACGGAACCGACTGCAACACCAACTAAATCTGCTAAATAACTTGTTGAAGTCTGTACTTTGTTAGTTCAAAAGTACCCATTATCACAATATGTCGCGCATTGAAGTCGGTTCCCGTTGTTAACACATTTTTTACACTCTTTTTAGCGACCCTTGCTTATTATTACGGGATCGATTGTCATTCACTGTCAATGATGATTTCATCAAAATAGGCGAAACACTTTTCTTTTCTCTTCACTTTTTTTGTTCTTGTAGTGTAACTCAAACACTGCTGAACCGAATTTGATAAAGTATAAATGGGGCCACCTCGGAAGTATACTCTACCAAACAAAGAAATACAGTGAAACATAATAACCTCCTTTTTTTTGACGTCGGTTAAAAATAAAGTAAAACGGGCGTTCGCTAGATACATTTTGCGTCTATCTATATACGAGTAGGTATATATATGGAGCAAGGATTATGAAACTTTAATAAGATATGTATAGTATGGTAATGTTGTTCTCCACGAGTGTGAGTCCATTGACTTGGGCTGCCATCTCGCCGTGACTATTTACATCTATTGTGAATGGATGAGAGATTCAAGGCTTTTAACTGTTATGGTAATGTGAACATTATTTGACGCGCCGTTGTTTCGCAAAACTGTTATAACTTCCTCATAAAAATAACGTTTGTATTCTGTATTGGTTTATCGAATAAGTTAAATACTTAGTTGTATACATTGCAATTTTAGAGAAAAAAATCGCTAAGTAGGCGTTAGTGCTCTAAATATCATATAATACAAATTATGTAGGGTTGCAACATCAATACGAAAGTAAGTATTTGATAAGATTCTTCTTTCGGTTGGAGAATGCTGTCAAAGCGGTTCAATACATGTCGCTCCGTTCCCATACGACGGTTAAAATCAGATAGAGTTGAAAATTCGATGCTCGGACCTCGAGCCTCGGTGGCCTAGTTGTCATGACGTCTGACAAGGATTGTTGGAAGACGGGGCTTCGAATCTCGTCCGAGAATGTGATATTTCTCTTCTTCTTCTTTCTTAAAATAGCAATGTTTGGTATTGCTGAGCAGGCGTTAGTATTTTAAAAATCATATTATAAAAAATAATACTTAGTTGTATGTTAGCTCAGTATAGGTGATTACAAGGTACATTCGACACTTTCAATCTATATACATATTTATATTTATTGAATATATTATATCTATTGAAAGTGTCAAATGTGCCTTGTGGGGATATCCCTTACGTGTTTCGGAGAGCACATTGTAGCGCCGCCGGTTCTATTATTCATTTTCCACCATTAAACAATTCAACACATCAAAACAAAAACTCGTAACTATTCGTTCAAAGTTCAATATACAATACGATCTAGAGCTAGAGGGAAGTCGAGTGTTGCCAAAGCACTTTATACCAATTACAACCGTTCGACTTCTACTGCATATGACACCCACACTGCTGATATTGTAATACGGACCCACACGTACTACAACACGTAGGTACTATTACATATTAGGGCTCTTACACATGAGCGGCATGTTGCCAACGGCAGGCAGAGGTGCACGCAGTCGCGTCAGCGGTTCCCGCCGACCTACAGTGACACTTGCAGTTGTAGCGTGCTGACGATGGCCGCCGCTGATCTTCAAAGTTAGAAAGTCGACGGTTGCCGCCGACGCGTCAACAAATGCCGTCGACATGTCGACAGCTGCAGTTTCCACTTACCTCTGCCAACGGCAACATGCCGCTCGTGTGTAGGAGCTCTTAGTCAATTTCGTGACAGTGCCGGTGCATTCGGTCAGCTAACTTTGATTAACTGTTGTATTTTACGCTTTATCTATATGAATCGATGATTTTTGAAACCCCACATGTTGTACAGGCCATTTTTTTCGGTAATCAATAAAACAAGAATGTATGCATAAATAACAATAAAAGTATAGATTATTCATTTTATTGTATTAGTTTATGATTAGACAAGTTATTTAATAGTGTTATATTTTATTTATAATGGCATTTAATTAAATGGCAGACATCTAGAGTGACAGTCAAACACATGTGGGGTTTTAGAAATCACTGATTTATATACCTATATGTTATGTGTGTATATAAATGAACCCCTTTTTCTCCTGGCCACGCTATAACTTGAGAATGGTTTACCGATTTAATTAATCTTTTTTTTAATGTTTATAATACTTCGTAGAAGGATTTTACATTAAAATAATTAGGAAAAGATGGCAGGTTATGGCGAGGCTGAAGGCCAACGCGAATGAAGTCGCGGGCAGTATTTTATTATTACTAATGTCTGCTATTTTTACTATAGGTACATATGAGTACACTTATTTTTATCATCCATATTTTTATAAGCTTACTATCTGCGCCCGGCGGCTTCACCTGCGTGGTGATATATGATGATGAAAAGCACTTCACGATTCACGACCTATTCTCAGAACTACTGAATATACACACAAAATTCATAAGAATCGCTCAATGCGTTTCCTAACCTAACTTGGCTAAGGTGTCACCTAAAATATTGGTGAAAACGGGCATAAGTGATGTACACTGACAATGCTCGTCAACTCTCGGATGTATTTCTACCTTTCTTCTTCTTAGTCGTTCACTCTTGACAGAGTGATCGTGGTTGAAGACGATTCACTTTCTTTAGATAATGCAGCCCTCGCGATGCGCCTCCATCCATTGCGGTCTTCTGCGTTTCGGATTCAGTAATCTGTGGTTTCGGGTACTTTGGACTACGGACGTTCTTCCTTTTTCTTCCGATTTCTACCTTTAGCAAATGTATTTATTATTTTTTTACATTAGACTGGTCAACTATCTTGAAAAGCATGGACTGATTTCTGACAGGCAGTTCGGTTTCCGGCGAGGCAAGTCAACCGAAGATTGCGCAACATTGTTGGTAAATCTTATATCATCACACGTCGATAAAGGAGAAAAGTGCATTGGTGCTTTTCTTGACTTGGCTAAAGCTTTCGATTCGATCTCGATTGGTTTGCTTCTGAAGAAGCTGGATGTGTCCGGTATAAGGGGTGTGGCCTTCGAGTGGTTCAAAAGTTACCTATCCAGTCGCAAGCAATACGTTAAAGTCTCTAGCCACTCCAGTGATCATCTCCCTATCAACTACGGTGTCCCACAAGGCAGTATACTGGGGCCGACCCTGTTTTTATTGTACATCAATGAAATAGTAGATAACTTTTAAACGCTGAAATAATAACCTATGCTGATGACACCGCAATTATTTTTTATGGAGAAACGTGGCACCAGGTTTTTAATCTTGCTGAAAACGGACTCTCTGTGCTGGCTAAAGCTTTAGATAAAAATTTGCTTACTTTAAATACCAAAAAGACTAAGTACATAGCTTTTACTAAAACCAGTGTTTCCCGGCCACCTGCCCAATTACAGCTCAAAATACACTATTGCTCTTCCGATCCCCGACTTCGATCCTCTCTCTGCTCCTGCAGCTCTATTGACAGCACCAAAAGCATTAGATATCTTGGTAAGCATTGATGAAAATCTCTCTTTCAAGTAGCACATAGTTGAAGTTTCCTCCCGCACCCGTAAACTGATTCACTTAATGAAAGAACTCCGTGATTGTGCACCTACAGCACTCCTGAAGCAAATCTAAATTGCGCTGTGCCAGCCAATACTTCAGTATTGTATTACAATCTGGGGTAGTGCAGGCAAAACAATTTTTAAAACCATAGAAAGAGCTCAGCGAGCTTTGATCAAGGTTTTGCTACGGAAGCAAATTATTTTTCCTACCGATTTACTTTATAATGAGTTTAAAGTTCTGAGAGTTCGGCAGCTTTTCGTTTATAACGCAGTCCTAAAATACCATTTCAGTAAAAAAAATCGACATGACTACGCCTGTTTAATATCCAAACGACCAAAAAGAGCCTATATGATACCACTCCCTCGTATTCAATCCTTAATGGCCAAACGTAGCCCTGCATACTCAATTCCGTGTACGTACAACAAAATATATATGCTGTTAGGAAAATGCAATGACCTCACCAGATACGCCTTCAAGAAAAAATTAAGGGATTGGCTCTTAAACTTATCCTACAATGAGACTGAGGAGCTTATTTGCAGTCTGTATAGTGTATAGCATAAAGTCGGTAAGAAACACCTAAAATTAAATACCTTATAAAACATTAACAATTACTATTTGATTTTCTTACACATCACACCATATTAATTAAATTAATAACTAAGACTAAATGCTGTGTGTTAATGAATCGATTTAATTTTGTTTTCTTGAACTTCTATTGTATCATTAACTGTACTGTCTCCTGGTAACTTCGCACCAGAGTCCCAAGATACAAGCCTTGTGCTTAGTTTGGGGCTCACTGATATACTTTTTTGATTTAGTACAATGTGTTCTATGTTAGTTAAGTTTTTTACAGTAAGCTGTTCATATTGTGTATCTTTTACTCTGGGTAAATAAATTTATCTTTATCTTTATTTAACGGTTATCGGCTTTTTGTTGCGTTTAATATTTCAATTGTCTGAATAATTTGCGACTAGGCCACGCACGACGGAATGTCAATGTAACCTTATGAATAAAACCCCCGTTTTTCCTTAAGTTTCTATTATGCCTTTTTAAAGGCATTAAACTTTTCATAGTTCTTAACTTATCCGATATATATATATATATATGATAGATATTAGATTGATTGCCTTATGTACAAGTTAATAATCAGAATAATGGTGTTTCTAGTAATCGCATCCCTTCGTGAGCAGCGTGACCCATAGATCAAATTATTTTCTTGTTTCAAGTTTTATCAAGCACAAGTATCAAGATAGTCAAGTTGATGCGCATTTTACAAGACCTTACTCCATATATTATATCCCTTAATTTTTTTTATATATCTTCGGTATTCAAACTGTTATTATGTATATTATTATAATATTACGCCTACTTTGATAGGTGTCGCTACCGATGAAAACTGAGAACTGAGCCATTTCATGCATCAGAGCACACGTTAAGCCTTCAATCCCGTTTAATGCAATCTTAAATGAAATTTTATGAAAAGCCCTGGCAACACAGAGCTGGGGTCTTACTATCAGCTTTGTAAAAACCTTGCAAGTTCCATGCAGTTTTTTAACCTGGCTTAAACAGTTTTGAATTAAATTATACCATGACGCTCATTTAGGTGGACTGTTTGATCATTGTTTACTACAAAAACTAATGGGTAATGTTGTATCTAGCTGTCCAACAATTTACTATAACCAACATTACAGATGCGTAGACGTTTGTAAGCTGATAATCTGAGCGGATTTAAAGTATCACGATGACGTCAGTACATACAAAAACCATGTGAACGGTTTATCTACGTTTCTGGAACAGTAGCCTTGGGCAGGCCTGGTATAACGTTATGGTACGAATAAGCCGGGCAGTTTTCTAGAAGTCCTGCTTCGAGAGCTTATAGTAAGGCCCCTGGTCTCTAGTCGACAGGTTAAATAAGAACGTAACGAACGTATATTTTAAATGTTTGAATTAAAAACATAGAAAAGCAAAGGGACGGCATACTGTTATCGGAGAGGCTATAGCCTGGCTCAGCCACAGAATAAGAAATAGTAGAGTCAGCACCTGTTACGTTCCCTTTGAATTCTTGATGTAACAAGTCACAAAAGATACGGTTTTCATGACAAGTTTATGAGTTACATTTCTGTTACTGATTCGGTCAAATCCCGTCGGAAAATGAATTTCTATTACAAATTTCGTTCATTCATATCTTACTCCTTATTTACTTCGTAAGGAGACTGTATTAAAGAATAAGTCCAGCCGTCGTGGGAATGCAAAAGTTGATTGGGTTTTGGAGGAGAAAGAAAGAAAATATTTATTGCCAAAAAACATAGTAACAAAACAAAAAACACATTTAAAACATCAGGATTTAACCTTAATAATGGTTAATAATCTGTTTTATGGCAATAGGAGTACGCTCAGCACTGAACTGTGTTAGCATTTCGCTAACGCAAGGCTGGTTTTCAGCGCAATCCTTTGCTCGAATAAAGATCTTAATCGAGAGTACAGACAAGCGGGTAAAATAACACATAATATTAAATGACGTAAGAACAGCGTATGTATTGATTGTAAAGCAAGGTTTCAATATCTATTATAGATTTATAGATAACCATAATCTGTTAAGAAGTTCTTACACAAAGTACTCGTACTAAAATAATCGTACAACAATTGAATCGCTGGAGGAATCAAGTGTTAGGGTGCAAGGTTAGGGAGAAAGAGTTGGAATTAATTTTAACTAAGAATTAGATACGTTTTTGACTAAATGAAATCCATCCGTGCTTTCCGAGTGGAGTCGAACACCAATTTTGGCGATATGATCACTGTTTTTCATTCCGATTCAATATCGCGTTTTTAACAGGTGAGATCAATCAGACATTCGGAGTGGCATGGCTGACAGTGCTGTGATTCGTTATACACTATTTATAAGATATTTAACGAGACGGTATGGAAACAATATAATAAAAATGAAAATATGTTTAAAACAGGCGACAAAAACTTTTGTGTTGCCTGAACGATAAAAGTAAACACATGCACACATCGCTAAACTGTCATTTTTGACAGAACTGCTCACGCTGATTTCAGAAGCCGTAGCACAAACAATTTGCTAAAAGTATTCGTATTGCAAACGTCAACGCGTCATGCTTCGGCGATACACTATGAATTATTTGTGTCCCCGTGGCCCTAGCTAGATACATGACAGTATGTACTGTTGCACGTGAATTTAACGCTACGTTGTACACTCACGTACACGCTGTTCGTAGCGTGGTCGTTGAAATCGCAAAACTGCATCCTTGGTAACGTAAGTAATCCATGACGTCGCTTTGTTTCGTTGAGTTGGAATGACGATCACAGAATCAATCTTGACATGAATCGAAAGGCCGGGCATGATGAAATAAGACTGCCATACTTAATACGAACATAGAATATAGTAGTACTAATAGGTAGAAAGTGAAAATGTTCAGAAGGTTCTGTACTCTATGTAACAAGGATTTCAAAGTGATGTTGTTTGTTTCAGGGCGAATTCGGGCGGGCCGTCATCGTACGAGATGACGGCGGGCGAGGCGGGGGGCGGGCTCTCCGCGCCTGCCACGACGCCCGCGCTGTCGCCGATGCATCCGCACCACCAGGACTCGCGCAAGCGCAGGATCAATAGCTAGTGAGTATCGTGCACTACCACACACCATCATACGACTGTTGGCGTTCACCACTATCTATCCAAACACTGAATATGGCCTGTCAAACGAAACGTCATGCCTCAATCTATATGATACTTTCAGTATATTATTATGAACTTTTTCGGATAGGTCGGAATTGTTACCATACAATCAAAACCTTATATCAAACAGTGTGAAGGTATCTTACGATGTGGTACCGCTAGTTAAAGTTGACGCATACAACCCCCCGTTTCAAGTAACAATTTCTTTGCCACGTGGTGCTGCGATTCTTCATACTTCTTCTGAGATACCTTTTATAACTAATATAAACACCTATGCCCCTGACTGGAATTTTAGGAAAGCTGATTTTTACTCTCTGTACGCCAAGTTATTCTCTACCGATTGGACTGATGTGCTTGTAGAGCAAGATGTAGACTCTGCCACAGATATTTTTTATGATATTTTGAACAACACAGTGAGCAATCACGTGCCACTTAGGAGATATAGTAACTTCCCATGGCGTCGGCAGTATCCACCATGGTTTACCTTCGAAATTATAAATAAGCTAAAAACTAAGCATTTCCATTTGTGTAAATATAAGGAACTGGGCCTGCAGTTCAATCGAGAAGTATTTAAGTACTACAGAAGCCATATCAAGGAACTGTAGGTAGTAATATTAGGCGTGATCCCGCTCAATTTTGGAAGTACGTTAGAGAGAAGCGAAATAGCGGTATGTTAATTGAATATACGTTAGATGGGAGAACACTGGTAGGTCCGGAAGCAGCTTCTGCTTTTGCCGAACACTTCAGATCTAGCTTCCTAAGCAATGCACCATTGCTCGATGCTGAAGCGGCGGGGCGAGCCTACCCTTGTGCTGGAGATTCGCGGCTCGTCACCTTAGACAACATCACTGTAGTGGATATTCGACGTGCTATTCGCCGCTTAAGAGTATCTGCGGCAGCTGGTCCAGATGCCATACCACCGTGTGTGGTAAAAGATTGTTCATCATCGTTTGAAGTACCACTCCTGCATCTCTTTAATCTATCTCTCAGAAAGTCTTACTATCCTGACAGGTGGAAATTGTCTAGGGTTACACCAGTACCTAAACTTCGGTCATCGACAGATATAGCAACCCATAGACCTATTGCCATTTTACCTGTGTTTGCTAAATTGTTCGTTTCTATTATAAACTACTATCTTACTCGCCAGTTTGAATCTAGTTATCATGATTCGCAGCATGGTTTTCGCGTCGCTCGCTCTACAAATACGAATCTTATCACCTTTGTAGATAGCGTATCCATGCACATGGATAGCAGACATCAGGTTGACGCCGTCTTGCTTGACTTTAAGCGTGCGTTCGATTTGGTTGACAATGACGTACTCTTGTTCAAATTGTCTACTTTGGGAATCTCCCCTAAACTTCTAAAGTTTTTGGCTCATTACTTGAGTAACAGGCGCCAATATGTACAGCTAAACAAGTATAGATCTCATGAGTTTTTCACAAGATCAGGAGTTAGCCAGGGCAGTACCCTTGGTCCAACACTTTTTCTTGCTATGATAAATGACCTACCAACAGTACTCAGCACAGCCCAGTGTTTAATGTTCGCAGACGATGTAAAAATCTATAGACCCGTGAGTGACCCTGCCGACGGTATTGAGCTTCAGCGCGACGTTGAGTCGTTAGAGCGATGGAGTCGATTAAATAGGCTTTCCTTTAATGTCTCGAAATGCATGGTGGTCTCCTTTACCAGATCTCGAACTCCTCTGACCCTACAATACACATTAGAAGGGTCCAAACTGGGAAGAGTGAAGTCTATCCGAGATCTGGGACTTATCCTCGATAACCAGCTAGATTTCCATGAGCATATTGTGTCAATTTGTAAAGAAGCAAACAAAATATTAGGTTTTATAATGAGAACAGCCTCGCAATTCCAAGATGTTAATATAGCAATCATGCTCTTTAATGCCTTCGTTCGCAGTAAATTGGAGTTTGGTGCGATTGTCTGGGACCCGAGCGAGAATATGTACAGTCTGATGATTGAGAGACTGCAGCGCAAATTCGCCAGATACATCTACAAACGAATGTATGGATACTACCCATACCTTTATCCATCCCTTTTTGTCTCAGGGTTGATTGGAATGGAAACATTGGAGTACAGGCGTAAATTACTTCTAGTCATACATTACTGCCAGATACTGCGCAATAGGGTAAATAATCCAACCGTGTTGGGTACTATAGGTTTATTTGTTCCAAATAACTACATTCGCGTCGGGAGTCGACGTCACCATCAGCTGTTCTCATATCCCGTCTCACGCACCATGCATGCAAGAAACGCGCCCACCCGCAGGCTTTTGTTAATTTTTAATCAATTTATCCACGAGTTCCAGCACGTCGACATATTTAATGACAGTTTGAGAACTATTGTATGTAATCTTAGTTTATTTTTAACAAATTATTTAAGATAGTTAGCGCTTTGGTGCATATACTGTAAGCTTACTATTTAATAAACAAATAAATAAATAAATAAATAAATAAAACAGTCTGATTTTATGCCAATCTATGCTATCGGTCCGCCGTCTCAGGATTTAAACAAAAATCTGTTCAGTTCCTCAAACAGCACTCTTTGCAGTAGTTTCTCGAACATCTAAAATTATCTCGGAAAATGTAGTTTCACCAAGTTGGAAAGTAATTTCACAATTCGAGACCAAGGCACTATTTAGGAAATCTTGACTTGTGTTGATCCTAAATAACCAAACCAACTTTTTTCCCTGAAATAAATGTAACGGTTATTAGGATAATTCGGTCGTAGGTCTATGATTTGTATTAGGTAATCGGTCCTATCTATTCATAACTTTATCTGTAACAACCTATTTTCCGTAACGAACCATTTGTTCTACAATTGTATCTAATTTATTTTGTAAAACCTATCTTAGCAAACAGTCAATATACAGTGATAATGTGATAGCGTCTGCTTGACATCACAATACTCGTAAATTATTTACTGGTTGACCTATAATATGTTAAGTTATTTGCGAACTATGATCCTATTTGCGCAGCGATTACCCACATTTTGTACTGCCTCGGCGAGATTGTTACCTAGCGATATCTAGACACTCTGAAATGCGCGTACCTACCAAAGGACAGAAATGAGCGATGCACCAAACCGTGTTATACAAGGTGTCTCAAAACAATGTTTATATTTATTTAGCTTACTGCGTGAACGCAACGAATCCGGGGGGTTAGGTCAATCAGTAGCCTGGCTCTTGGGAATTCAATCGCTATGGTCACGGTAATGTTATATTACCGAGCTATGGAGCGTTTCTCGGGAGCAGACCACCTCGCGTTGTGCGTACGTGAGTTTAACAAAAACGGTGATTTAAAACAAACACCTAAAGCTGCACCCCTACAAAATTCCATCTGTACAATAACAAGAATCTTCTACGCGCTACATAGCCATATCACGGTAATATAACCGTGTCCATAGCGATTAAATTCCCAAGAGCCAGGCTACTGATTAACATAACCCTCGTGCCCTCGGATTCGTTGCGTTCACGCAGTAAGCTAAATAAATATAAACTTTGTTTTGGGACATCTTGTACAATGTAGTGTATAATGTTGATCAGACGCTAGGCGGTTTGAATGTATTATGGAATGATATTAGTGAAGTGTTACAGGTGTGTCTCCATTTGCAGCGTCGACAACTACGACAGCATGTCGGATGCGTCATTGGCTACCTCCTCGACCGCGAACTTGCATGCGCCCTCTGGCAGAAAGCGGAAGACATCATCGTAGTAAGTATATCTACATGTTCTATCATCGTATACCCATGTTATGTCGCGAAGACTGGACCAGCTCATCAGGCATAATTTGCGCCACGTGTACACTTTTAGACATTTTGCTCACAAACACTTAACTCATATCAGGGAATAGAAAATAAATCATGTTTTCGGTCATTAGTATGTGAGTAACGATGTCTGCGATTTCTTTCTTCAAAGCTTTAATGGTTTGATTAGAATAATATTGCTACATTGTAAATTACCTACTTGACATACTTATTTAAATAATGGTTATGCTGATTTACCTACTTACTTATTTTAATTCAATGTATAATTCTATATTATTCTATAAATTTTGTAACTATATTAATTAATGACATTATTAATAATAAAAATCTATTGTAAAATTACATACCTAATACAACGTTCATTGTTATAAGGCAAATAAATAATCTAAAATCTAAAAGTAGAATAATGTTGATTTGATTAGAATAATGTTGATTAGAATAATGTTCTTAACTTCTAAACGACTTTCTAAGTCGGACACTGGAAGTTGTCCTTTCCAAGATAAGTAAAGATGCTGCTAGTCGGTACAACCAGCATTAAGTGTGGATAAAGATAAATCAATATTGACAATATTTCATTAAAGGCTACCAAAACTCTAGGGTTCATTCTCAGAACTACTAAAGACTTTAGAACACTAAAGTCTCTAAAGATTTTGTATTGTTCTTTAGTCAAAAGTCAATTGGAAAATAAGGAAGAGCCAAGCAAGATATCCCGGGCATCAGCCTGTATAAGATTAGAATGGCCTTGAAACAGCTTAAGAACAACAAGGTGCCGGGTGACGACGGTATCACATCTGAGCTTCTGAAAGCGGGTGGAACACCGGTACTTAAAGTCCTTCAGAAGCTCTTTAATACCGTATTACTTGAAGGGTTAACGCCAGAAGCATGGAACAAAAGCGTGGTGGTGCTGTTCTTCAAGAAAGGTGACAACTTAAGAATTACAGATCCATCTAGCTTTTGAGCCACGTTTATAAGCTGTTTTTGAAGGTCATTATGAATCATCTCAGTCGCAGGTTTGATGAATTCCAGCCTCCGGAACAAGCCGGTTTCCGAAAAGGCTATAGTACCATAGACCACATCCACACGCTACGGCAAGTTATACAGAAGACCGAAGAGTATAACTTACCTCTTTGTTTAGCGTTTGTGGACTATGAGAAGGCCTTTGAATCGATCGATACGTGGGCAGTGCTCGAGTCTCCAGCGGTGCAGTATTGACTATCGGTATATTGAACTGCTAAAGTGTTTGTACAAAAACGCCAACATGTCAGACCGAGTACAGGAGCAGAGTTCGAAGGTAATTCCATTGCAAAGATGCGTGAGACAGGGAGACGTTATATCTCCGAAACTGTTCACCGCTACATTGGAAGACGCTACCAAGGTCTTGGAATGGCAAGGACTTGGCATCAATATCAATGGTGATTACATCACTCACCTTCGATTTAACGACGTTATTGTAGTCATGGCAGAATCGATGGAAGACCTTAGTACAATGCTCGAAGGCCTCCATCGAGTTTCCCAACGGATAGGCCTTAAGATGAACATGCACAAGACCAAAATTATGTCTAATGCTCATGTTCTGCCTACCCCAATATCGGTTGGGAACTCAGTTCTCGAA
Organism: Selenia dentaria; assembly: GCA_917880725.1. Lineage (NCBI taxonomy): Eukaryota > Metazoa > Arthropoda > Insecta > Lepidoptera > Geometridae > Selenia > Selenia dentaria. Next base: position 44,200,584 of record OU862876.1, read on the forward strand.
ATTGTTGACGAATAAATCTACCTGGGACAGACAGGTAAACTAGGCAGGTTCAACTTCGAGAAAGCGATCAATCGTCGAATTTATCTCGGCTGGGCACGAAACTTCGCGAAGTCTTCTCGTCAAAAATACCCCAGTGCCTCAAGACAAAAGTCTTAGACAAATGTGTGTTACCAGTGATGACTTATGGCACTGAAACGTGGTTTCTTACTATGGGCCTCATAGGTAAGCTCAAAGTCGCACAACGAACTATGGAGAGGGCTATGCTCGGGGTTTCTTTACGTGATCGAATCAGAAATGAGAAGATCCGTAGAAGATCGAAAGTTACCGACATAGCCCAGAAGATTAGCCAGTTAAAGTGGCAGTGGGCTGGGCACATAGCACGCAGAACAGATGGCCGATGGGGCCAATTTGATAATATATGAAATATCCATGGTAATTATCCCGTTGATAATTTGAATACCTCTTATATTTATTCTTAATTAATATATACATTTTTGTATTTAACTTATATGATGTGGCTTTCATATTTAAAATTACTACCACATCATACTTTATGTATTTTTTTTATTTCATATCTGGTTTAGTTATTAGTTTATTATTATAAGTTTTCCTGGAATTGTTCTATAGGTGAAAACTAACTAGGCTTGATTTTACTTTAATTTACATTCTATTTTATTACATAAATTATAGCTGTTTGTTTTCCATGATAAAAATAAATAAATAAACCTCGCAGTACACGATCCTTTTCAACTAAATACACTCAAGGATTGGTCACACTGGATGCGGTCTGCGGTCTCCGGTCATGTCAAATTGAACGCAGCCCGCATTATGTATGAACAACATCGTCAGTCAGTCAATCAGTTTCAACATTTAATTAATTTTAGTTTTTGTACCGGTTTTTGTACGGATACCGGGATCAACGGGTAATTATTTATTCGTTTCTATGTTGGAAACGGATCCCGGTATCAGTGGATACAACACGGCGGGAACCGTGGTTAATTCAACCTGATCCCGGGATCCGTGGATACAAACCCATCGGTCAGCGGTCCGGTCAGCGATGCGGACAAGGCAAACAGCGGAATTTTGTTATATGGTTGCGTGAATCAGTGGTGATCAATTCTGTTGTTGTGTTGTTGAAATATTTGTTTGCACTCCATTGGGTTACGAGCGTCAAACTGGCCTGGACGTGACTTAACCGTTACCCTATCCACCGCCCGCTGCCCGCCAGCCCGTACGCGTCCTTACGTTCATTCCGCATGTCCGCACTGTCAGAACGCATGTCTATACAAAATGTATAGAGACCGACAATGTTGTTTATACATAGTGCGGGCTGCGTTCTGTTTTACCGGACCGGAAACCGCAAACCGCATCCAGTGTGGCAAAACCTTTACACTTGACACACATACACTAATTGAATTAGGTATTATGAATAGTCTTTTTTCTTTTCGGACATTATAATTACATCGCTAGCGACTGCCCGCGACATCAAACCAAATCAAATCAATTAATTCGCAAAAATATGGGTAACAAAGTTAGTATCATATTTTATCGGCTCGTCATATTTCACCATTATTGTTATGCAAAATTGTAATACATAATATTGTTATTATTATCATTTATACAATACAATGTTAGTCTTTTAAATTATTTATCAAACACAGTAAACCACAACCAACTTGACAGTCACTAGCACTAAGCTACCTAAAGTACAATAGTCATTTTACATCACTTCGTTCGCATAGTTTGCTCGGCTTTCGGCCTACACATAACCAGCCATCTTTTCTTAAATTATTTGGTAATAATAAAAATAAATTATTTACTACCGGAAAGTTAAATAACAAACACAGTACACTACTAAATACATTGAAATTGCAACATCAAGCATTTTAAGGTTACTGGTAAGCCTCAAACTAGGCGGGAGCCTGTGTCTTAAGACTCAGAGTGCGAATATACAGAAAGTAATCACGTTTATTAGAGCATCATTGTAAATGATGTAAGAACCTTCTACGAAGTTATAGAAAACATTTAAATAAAGATGAATAAAATCGGTAAAGCCGTACTCACTCTATTAGCTGACCCGCCAGCGGCTTCGCTCGCGTGGCCTCGCGGGATACGGTACTTACAGATTTTTAACTATCCCACGGGAACTCTTTAATTTACCGGGATCAAAAGTATCCTATATGTTGATCAGGGATATAAGCTATATAAGCTAATCGGTCCAGTCGTTTCAGAGATTAGCCCTACTAGACAGACAAACATACAGAGAAACAAACAATTTGATATTATTTTTCACTCCTTACATGACTAAGTTTTTAGCATATTTTTCATAGTACAGAAATTTGACCTCTACAGTTTATAATATGTAGTAGTTTTACATCCCTCGTTTTACCCCCTTAAGTCATCCCTGACAACAATATTGAAATCATCACTTTAAACTGTCTAAATGCTAATTTTCACCACTGTATGTTCGAATGCAAAAAACTTTCCATACAAACTTTCAGCCCTCCATTTCACCCTTTTAAACGGCTACTATCCAAAAAATATTAGTCCACCATTTTTTATTTTGAATGACCTATCCAAATACAAATTTTCACAACTATAAGTTCAAAAAGAAAGGAGTTTCATACAAACGTTTTCACCCTTTTTGATCCCCTTACGGGTAGAATTTCGAAAAACCCATTCATAGTACATCTCTACGAATCCATGACAATACACCCTCCAAATTTCAAGTCTCTGCGATCATTGGTTTAGGCTGTGCGTTGTCTGTCAGTCAGTCAGTCAGTCAGGGCATCTTCTTTTATATATATAGATATCTATGTATGTCGGTTCGTCTAATAAATTAAACAATATTATGACCAAGGTTTTTAGAACTGCTTTTGAAACCCGCTTTCACTCTTGGATTAAACCACGCGTCTACAATAGTTTATCAGATGTCAACGGTAGAAGTCAAATAACAAAGAGAAATAATGAATTAAAGACTTGCTCTTACAAATCAGGAATGTCTATGCAAGATTGTATCTTCCGTATATTCGCATAACTTCAGGTTATTTTAGTGATTCCTATAGGAATGTATATTTGACACACTGTTGTCATCTCCTTCTTCATCATCCTAGCCTTTATCCCATTTACTTGAACTTAACTGCTATAGCGTCTCCAGGTACTTCTGTCCTCGGACAGGTTGCCGTCTTTTAGTCCTTAATTATGACTCATCGACATATAAGTTCGGGTTCACCGCGAGTTTTAGTTTGTGTGTATTTCCGCACGACATATCCGCGTAAATAGTATTTCATTATCATTATTAGAGTAATTGTGAATAAGTACTAGCTAGATGTGAGGTGGATCTTCCCTACTCCTCTCTCTACTGGCGACGGCCAAAGCCGAGGTCCGTACCTTAGTGGTGCCCTTGAGCAAGTCGCCTACTCCTCTTCTTGTGGCGATGCGTCATCAACGCTCGCCTTAGGCGGTGCACCTTCTGCGCCCGCATCTGGCTGAGCGCCATCTGCGCTCACCACCCGTCTGGTGTCGCTGTAAATGCCGGTAGAGGCAAACAGCAAATAGCCCGTTCGAAAAAAAAAAGGTAGGTGTAAAGATCTTGTACATTGTTCGTATCGTCATTTTCTCTTATGATGTGTGCGTTTATAACTAGGTAAAGAGATAGGCAAGTAGTGCGCTTGATGGTAACCCTTACGAGTGCCTATGACAGTTGCAGTGCTACCCAGAGCTTCACCATGTAGTTTTTCGTAGCGCTGCACTATGCTCATCACACCGAGGCATTGGTTTTTGAATCTGTTTCGCCTAGTTAGTCACTTACTACAGTTCTTTCCACACCCTATCGCAGTATTGGCTTGCGTACATTTGCTTAGAGGATCTGGCACTGCAGTGGTACCAACCAAGGCGGCCTTCTGCTATCTGGTTTACGTTAACAAGATCATTAGTAGCTGCGAACTGTAGGGTACCTACCTACCTACTGGATTTCTTTTCTCGGGTCACTGATGCCGTGCACCGTGTTGTAATCTGATGTGTTACATACTCGTACGTATTATGCTTAGTGTACTCGTATTGCCATCATTTGGAATAAGTTGTTCATCAGATAGTAGAATAGAATAGAATAGAATAGAATACAGTTTATTTGTCACAGAAAACACATTAATACATAAAAATTTTACTAGACATTAAAATACCTACTTAATTAATAAGTTTTCTGTCACAAACCGGTTCCAACTCAGCATAATGCTGGTTGTAATCAACCAGCGCTGATCTTCCGTTGGGACCGACAAGTGACGTCACGCACGCCACTGTCCACAGAGTACATTCACAACAACAAAACAAAAAAAAAACAAAAGATATAAAAACATTCCTACAAGTAGCGAAAGAAAAAAATTAAGTATTAACAAGAAGTTACTACACAACCAAGCTAAGCGTAACAACGGTTGAGTTGATTGCCTACTTAAGCAATCAACTCAACCGTTGTTACGGCGTGCCGCCGTACTTCAAAAACTGAAACATATCATAACAAAAATATACGGGATTACCTACATATAAAAACAAATCACCATCATTAATAATTTAACTTGGTGCGGAATCAAAACATGTTCCGGGCAAAATAACAAATAATAATAATAATTATACAATTTAAAACTAAGATTGGTATTAAAAATAATAATAGAGTATAATACAGTTAGAGGTTAAAAAAAAAAAAAAAAAAAATTATTAGTAAACAGAGTATGATCAAATTTACAGCCAAAGTGAAAAACTGACGGAGTTTTCATTCAGTTCAGGATTTACTGTTACCTTCCATTTCAATCCGGTTTTTATCCAACCGGACATTGTGTGTGTATTATATCTTCATCTGCACAAAGGTTCATTCAAGTCAAGAAGAACGTATTAGTGCCAATTAGCGGCAATTGGTTTTGGATTTACATGTAATTGCATCATCATCTTATATATCATGATGCAATTACTTACTTATTACTTATTACTCATCAGTATGTATTTTGACCGTGAAGAATCAGCTCGGATAGATAGCATCTATTAAAAATTAGAAGTCATATAGCGATTCGGCTACGTTCGAGATTTTATTTTTTTGCAGTAAAACACGCTCTGAAACCTTCCCTTGACGTGATCAAGTGATTGTCATTGATTTCGTACAGTAATAGCTTCAACGTCGTAACATTGATGAAGTAGGGTTGTGTTGTGGCGTTTTATGATGCTACAGTCCAATGCAGCCAGGCGGGTCGGTGCACGTACTTCATCTTTCATGCTTGTTATTTGCTATCGAAAGCGTTACCTACTAAGCAAGCGCGGATCCACCGTTGTGGGCACGATGGGCATGCTCACAACCCTAAATAACTGGTGACATCAGACGTCACACTTTCATATTTGACAGGCCGATGATAATGACGTTTTATAAAATATACAAACCCTGGATTGCGATGAAATTATTAACGTTTTCTTCGAAAAGGAAATTTAAGCTTTTTTGTAAATTAATTTGACATCATTTGATGTGCTTTGTAGTTATTTCCAGCAAAATTACAGTACTTTGCCATGATCGGTTTTGAAGTGGCACCTAACCTACTACCTACCTACTTTAACATTCTGAATGGCGCTGGACTGTCATGGGCAAGCGTGCCGCTTGACATTAGGCGAGCGACTTGATACTATATCTAGGTATCAATTCATGAGAGAGTTCATGCTCCGACTCGTACTTGGCTGATTTTCGGGTGGCGGTGACCAATGATGTTATATCTCATTGGCTGTGACCACAACCTTTTTTGTGGGCTGGATCCACGCCTGCTACTAAGCGTCGTACTAGTCGACGACCTGTTAGTTTGGTCCCGATGATGTCTCCTTTTTTGCATGATGAGCTCAATCTCATGTTGACGCTAGCAATATTGAGGTTTCCAGTAAACTGACTTTGTAACATACGATAGACTAGCACAAACTATCACCCACCATGTGCTGATATATCAGATGCATGGATATATGCATACATGCATGCATCCTACGTCATGAGCTTAGTTTCATGGAAATTGGAAAATAGGTAAAAGTGATTCGGCCAATGAACTAGGTGAGTGGAAAAAATCAATACCAAAAATCACAATTAAAAAGTTAAAAAAGAGGTAAATATCAATTAACAGAGTTGGGACGGTTATAGAAAAGTTCGATTTGAAACTTTGGCAAATATTTTTGTGATATTTGTGTTGAATAATTATTACAGTGTCAAATAAGTTATAATTGGCGCAGGTTTATTTTGTATAATAGATAACACCTGTTGCTAACACCTTCTCTCGCTTCCCCTACGTACGAAGGTAAACATAAAGAAAGCGTGGTGTGTGTTTTTGTTTGCGATTTCTCTCAGGTTTGCTATCGAGTTATGAACTGTATGAGATGCTTCGCTCCATATTAGGCCATATAATAGTAGAGCTTTGGGGTTAAATCGTGCAATTTGCTCCGTATAGATAACAGATAATTAGATACACATAAAATACAATTTATATTTATTTTACAGGATGTCTCAAAAATCAACGATAGCCTGGTACCGGGCGTGAAGCCAATATACACCAGTCCCGAAAAAAAATTCATGTAATTTAGTTTAGCGATAATAGACATTCTCTCGCAAAAGTCAAAAATTGAAATATTTTCGCATTTTTAAGTACTGTGATCACAATTTTCACAATTAATCTTTTGAATAGCCGAAGATAATGTTGTACTTTTTTCTACATTCAGCGTCAAAGTTAAGTAACAATAGTTTTGTAAACCATGGCTTATCTTTTTTCCAAAAGTAGGCTGACAAGCAGGCGGCTCACCTGATGGAAAGTAGTCACCGTCGCCTATAGACACTTGCAAGGGCCAAGGGCGTTGTCAACGCGCAACAACCCCATATCGTAGCGTAGAGGGAAAAACTCTGCGGGAAACTTCATCCAGATTTTTGTTGTACGCGGAATAAATGTTCTTGAGAACCGTTACGTACTTGAGCTAGGTAGGTGAAGGTAATGAGGGTGAACATCCCGCCGATGGCGAGCGGTGCGGTGCTGAAACGGAGGCGTTGGCATCAGATCAAACAGTTCCTCCGAGCACTCGCCGTTGTACAGACGGTAGAATACGCAGACAGATGCCAAGTCTCTGCGGAGATTAAGCGATTCCAGACCGTCTGTAAGTATGGGATCGTCGACGATACGAATGGCACGATGTTGGATGGAGTCCAGGGGGTCTGGTAAGCGGGTCCCCGGCCCATAGATGTGAGCAGTACTCCATATGCGGTCTGACTTGTGCTTTGTAAAGCGCAAGCCGTTGCCGCGGGCTGGAGTACTTTCTGCTTGGATCGGTTTAGCACACCAAGCTTTTTAGAGGCAAGTTTATCCTTGCTCTCCAGGTGATCCATAAACTGCACGTCACTCGTTATGTCCGCTAAGGATCCCGATAATGCTAGAGATCTTCAGTTCCTGGGACCTTCTGACTCAACGAAACATAATTTATTTTACTAAATTAACAATATTTATTACGTTATTTTTGTTGCGATCAAAAGTACTTATCGTTATATCAGATTATCATATAAAAAAATCACTTAAACGTGTTAAATTTGAGATCATAAAATAAAGACATTGATTACCATATTAATTATTATTATTTAATTTGATTGCGAATAATCGGTTAAGGGGAGCACTGGTCTTTTTGTCCACGTAATGGTTAAGGGGATTTCTAGACTTATTGTCCAATTATCCCCTTCCGACACCATAAGACGACGCGCAGGGAATTTTTGGATAAAAAGTCCAGAAAACCCCTTCGCAGGGGATGAGAAAAAAATCTAAAACTGGTATAAATTGGCCTCTCATCCCGTACTAGGTTATCGTTGAGTTTCGTGACACTTTATATATTCATATATTATCTTATCTTAATGTAATACTAGTGTCTAACGCCCCTAAAGGTTAGATCGAAATATTCGACATGCACAGATAATCCCTTTTGAGCTATAAGGTGTACTAGTACATATGTACATTTGCCGTTATATATTTATTAATATAGTTTATTTCTTTCACTCTGTCTTTGAACGGTAATCTCACTTATATATAAGTATATATATGTACTTATATACACCTAATTTGTATAATTACCATAAAAAAACAGCACTATATGCTGCTGGTACTTAATACATACATGGGAATAATATTTAAAACTACTTTAAAAAAAAAATCCCACATAATCATCAATATTTGGTCAAACGTCTAGATTGATTCACACCTACAAATTTTATTCTAGGCATTTCCACTATTCATTAAGATATACTACATGCGCGCGGTTTATGCATGAAACTTAACACCCCTACATAGAAATGTATCATTCATAATCATAACATTCGGCAAACTCGCGTCCTAGCTCGTTAGACCTGGCCACCGGACCAACCCCGCACCCTCCGCCCTGCCACCGCGCGGCCTTTGTTTCTTCCGAAAACGAACGAACGAAAGCCGAAAGTCGACAATCTCATTCACACCGAACGCTCGGGTGGGGGGTGTAAGAAAGAGTAAGAGAGATATTTTTTCACTGACGCGAACCATGTGTTTTCATTAATAAGTTGTACATAGACATGTAGTATTTTTGTTAAGATGGTGTCCATACTTTTAGATGGAATTTTCGAAAACTTTAACAATTAATAATTATTTCACTGTGAAGTAATAAAAAATTTTGACTACATATCTACAATGTATTAACACTTTTGTACCGCCCATTTTTTTTTTTGGTAATTATACAAATAGGGTGTATAAAGGGGGATTACCGTTCAAATGAAAGAAAGAAACATTGTTGTTAGGTACCTCAACAATACAATACAGAACACAGAGCCGACATAATAACAAATTAATAAACAAAGGGGAACATAAAGTTAAAAAAAACTTAAAGTTCAAGTAGCCACAATACAATACAGAACACAGAGCCGACATAATAACAAATTAATAAACAAAGGGGAACATAAAGTTAAAAAAAACTTAAAGTTCAAGTAGCCACTGTCATGTGAACAAGTCTGTCGTTGCATCAGGTGCTAGTGAAGGGGTGGATAACTCAATACTATTTTCTAAGACGAAACACACAAAATCTACGTTTGTGATTCTGCACAGTTTGCCTACACTCTACACTCGTGCTCCGTGATGAACACTTAACATATAGTACAAAGTCGCTCAACCAGATGATTAACCCTGCGTGATAAGATCCGAAATGAGGAGATCAAGGTAGGAGCAAACTCACTGGTATAACTCTCAAAGTTAGCAAGTTGAAGTGTCAATGGGATGGGCAGGCCACATCTTTTTTTTATTTTATTGGATAGGTTGGCAAACGAGCAAGCGGCTTGTGATACCGTCGCCCACGGACATCCGCAATACCAGAGGTCTTGAGGATGCGTTGCCGACCTTTGAGGAAGGATGATAGGGAGGAAGAGATAGAAGGGGTAATGGTTGGAGGGGGAGGGGAAGGAGAGGGAGAACGGGGAAGGGGGGCGTCCGGAATCGGGCCTCCGGAACCTCCCACAAACCGACGAAATGCAATAGCAAGGTATGTTACTTCACGTCGGTGTTTGTGGGAGCAGTATGTGGGAGTGTAGTACTCCCACATACTGCTGTACGCTGTGGGGTTACAGCATGGCACTACCACCAAAAACACACACATCGCTCGCAGAACTGATAACCAATGGGGCGAAAGGTTTTCGAGTGGCGAACACTCACCGGAAGACAAAGTGTACGGCCCCCCGCTAGGTGGGCCGTCACAACCGCGGAGTAATCGCTGGATGCAGGAAGCGAGTAGCCGGTCCAAGTGGCGTTCTATGGGGGAGGCCTATGTTAAGTAGTGGACGTCTTCCGGCTGATAATGATGATGATATTTTACACGTTCAGGCTATAAGTATTATAATAGACATTTAGAAAAAATAACCAATATAAAAGTTGGGTTTTGCCTTTGTTAGTTTTTTTCCCCGCCCATGCACAGACTTTACAATTATATTAATATACAGAAATGTTAACCCTTTTGCGAGTCACAGGTGACCGGTTCAATGATTTCGGGCCTGGGGGAGGTTGCACAGCAACTGCCGGTCGCATTAATTGTCGCCTTTGTCGCAGCTCAGAGGTCGCGACACGTACAGGTGCGACAAAGGTGAACGTTTGTACGGCCTCACAACTCTGACGGACGCTTTGTTGCCTTTAGCGACCCGACGCGACGCCCCGGCTATGTTCACCCTCCCACTTATATAAGGAAGGAACAGAAACTTTACCTTTGTTAACCTTGTTTACAACGGTTGAAGTTTAAAGTATTACGTAGTAAATGGAAATATTTTCGACTGTATATTAAATAAATGTAGATTAGGTACCTACAAATGGTCCAGTGGCAGGGTTATATTCTTGTCTACACGCATGCCTACCTTAAATTTCATCCATATTAGAACAGCGTTTCAGTGTAATAAACAGACACACTCGCAAACAATTATTCGCATTAATAATTTTAGTGTGGATATTTGTAATTCTGACCCTGAAAATTGGGTTTCTTACTATTGCCTTATTCAGTAATCTGTGCTATTGCTATGTTTTAACAAGGTACCATGATAGTTTCTTATCTAAGCCTTTTGTTCGTATTTTTTGTAGATTTCGTTTTCCTACAAGTTTAATTAGTGTTACTTTATGCCGTTTACAGATACCTACATTATATCTTCAATAAATATTTTACTACAACTAAATTACCGCCACCGCGCGCATTTTTTTAAATGGCGGATTTTGGCTAGGTTTTGTGAACGCTGGGTCGCAAATTTTAGTTATTGATAAAGCCTCAAGGGTTACTTAAATATTAGATAGTAGCTGCGCTCCGCGGTTTCACCCGCGCGGCGTTGAATGATGATGATGATGAATCAAATATAGCGTAATATGTTACTCAGGCATAATATAGCTTTATACCAGTGAAATATTTTTTAACTTAAGTACGAGTAGTTTTGTCTATGTAGTTTTTGCGTTTATCCATTACAAACAAAGTATCAAATCGTTTCTCTTTTTTATTAGAGCAGATAAAGATTAATAGCAAGGTACGAATAATGTGGCCTAGTTTGTACCGGTATTAATGTGGGATATTTTAACGGAAACGTCGTTATTGTGACATAACTGTAATAGTTGGACACATGGTGCTACATACTTTTTGTAGACATTGATGTCCTCTATAACACTGCTGTACATAACTTTGCTCTTTTGTCAATAGTTCCGCAGCATACGCGCTATATGAAAATTATTTCGTGCTTTTTCACACCTTGGGTTACATTATCGAAGTTTTCATACGGATCCCTAGTTTTTTGAAAATATTATATAGCCTATGTTACTCAATGAGCTTACGGAAAAATCATTTTTGAAATCGTCTAGAATAATAGTCTAGTAATTTTTAAGTTTATTTGTTACATACAAAAATACATAAATACAAATCTTTCATTAAAGTATAGATCTACAACCACCAACCAACTACAGGCAAAAATTGATTTAGTTACTATAGTTTACGATTTCTCAAAGTTAAACTGTAAAGTGGACACTGATCCTACTTTTCAAGCAATAATAAACTGTAGAGGTCGAATTTCTGTACAATGAAAAAAAATCCTAAAAACCGATTCAAAGGATGCACGGAGTGAAATCAAACTAAATTCGTTTTTTTTTAATTTTCTGTGTCTTTGTTTGTATGTTCATCTGTTTGTTTGTACGGGCCAATCTCCGAAACGACTGGACCGATTTAAATCAAATGTTGTATGGTGGTAGCTTATATCCCTGATCAACATATAGACAACGTATTTGAAAATATAATGTATGTTCGTAAAAATTTACATAAATATAAGTTAAATAGTGATCACCACACTTTTAATACCAGAAATACAAATAGGATAGCTGTACCTAGTTTTAGACTTGCGAAGACTAATAAGTCATCCCTAGGAATTGTGTGCGTTTTTACAATCAAATCCCAAAACACATATAAACTGAGCTCACAGAGGGCAAATTCAAGTTGAGTGTAAAAAACTTTTTTTAGGACATAAGTAACAACCTTAAATAAATATAATAATGGACCTAAGTAGAAACATTGTAAACAGCTATATAAAAAAATGGCCCCGGGTTTCTTGCCGCTTCTTCTCGGTAGTCTCAATATATTTTAGAACGCGGCGGCAGTCTTTACAGTACATTATAATGAAAAATTGACGTTCATAAGTGCGTCTTTGATGTCTAAATTGAATAAATGATTTTGACTTTGACTTTGATAGGATACTTTTGATCCCGGTAAATTAATGAGTTCCCGTTGGATAGTTAAAAACTGTAATTTGCCGTATCGCTCGAGGCCACGCGAGCGAAACCACTGGCGGGTCTGCTAGTGGAGAATATGCAAGTGATTTAAATTAACTAGAGTTTATTTATGTTTACCCCTTCATTATTTACTACTAACTATATTGACATTACACATAAACCATTATTTTCACAAATCAAAAACTGCAAAATATGGGAACTAGGTAAATTTCTGGTGGGATAATAAAAAATCTGTAAATATCCCGCGAGGCCACGCGAGCGAAGCCGCTGGCGGGTCAGCTAGTATAATTATATTTTGATTCGTCATCAATATCATTTATCACCACGCGAGTAAAACCGCATAACGCAGCATCGGCTGTTTTGAATGTTAGTAAGTAATTGAATGTTAGTAAGTAACTGAGTGTTAGTAAGTAATTGAGTGTTAGTAAGTAATTGAGTGCTCGGTTTGTTGCAGCGGAACCGCGAGTGCATACGACGATGACGATGACGGCGAGGACAGCCGCTCCACTCGGACCCTGCCGGATAAGAAGTGAGTAAATTGGATATTGTTGGCGATTCTGACACCACACTTATATAACTTATCCATATATATAAAAGCGAAAGGTCACTCACTCATCACGAAATCTCAGAAACTACAGGTGCTAGGGGTTTCAAATTATGCATGCGGGTTCTTTTTACGACGTAGGTGCTCACTAAGACGGGATTTTATGAAATTCAACCCCTAAGGGTTTTTTTTGGGTTGATAGTTTATTATGAAACTTCGTTACTGCAAGTGCTAAAAGTTTATAATTTTGCATGGGGGTTCTTTTGTACTCACTAAGACGGGATTTTGTGAAATTCGACCCCTAATTGAAATCTGACCCAATGAAATCTGTAATTACCGTATCCTGCGAGGCCACGCGAGCGAAGCCGTTGGCGGGTCAGCTAGTACTATCATATTAAAGGAATTTTCTTAGACGTTTTCTACCGACTTCCAAAAAGGAGGAGGTACTCAATGCGACCGTTTTTTTAAATGTTTGTTACCTCATAACTTTCGATTAGGTGGACCGATTCTCGAAATTGTTATATAGGTAACCTATATCATAGATGAATTATTATGTCTCTAATTTATCCTTAATTTACGGGTCTCAGTGATAAACACGGCAGATGCGTCGATTGACTTCATAGTAACTTGATGGTGCCTGGATGGCACTTGTAGTTTTGAACTGTTAGGCGCTATTGCACTAGCCAGTTAATCAAAACGTATAAGGTAATAATCGTGGACATACAATAAGCCAGTTTGGTGAGAAGCAAGGTCTCACAGCCCAAAGGGAAAAAATCCGAAATCATTAATTACTAAAACTAGGCAAAAATCTACTATTGCGTGTATGCATAAATAAGTAGATTTATTCCTACGGAGCAAACGACTATTGTTTAGGCGAAAGTAATTCTTTGAATCCAGAGTGCAGCGAAGAACTCTATAGAAGAATCCCGATCGTACTTATAGATACTATTTAAGAGATTTGCATAGCTAGTACTTGTCCATACTAAAAGAATTATTTCTTTTAGTATGGACAAGTACTAGCTATGCAATCCGTTTAAGCTGTTTTTCTTACTCCTAGCATCCACGAAGAAATCGTAGCCTAGCATCTTCCGCATTGTAGTGAGATGAAAAATTGTGCGTTTCGTTCGTTTGAAACCTTTGATACGTTCAGGGTTCTAGACTTGAAGCACGTGCGAAGGTGCCTTCTCTGGCTTAGGTTTCAATACATGTGCCAAAGTCCACTTTGCTACCTCGCATAATAAACTAACTATAATTAACGCCTTGTTTTTGCCCTCTCATAAAAACGATAATACGTGTAATTACAATGCACACTCTAAAGTAAAAACATACTAATAATAGTTACAGGCCAAGTACACGACGCGCTAAGGACATCTATACAAATATACAGACAAACAAAATTGAACTGTCTGTCTGTTGTAATTAACAAGTACAATATGAAAAATTTAATACCGACTTCCATTCTATTCAGTTATTAAAGTGTAACTCAAAAATTACTCGACCGAATTTGATGAAATTTAAATGGGAGCACACGGGAAGCACCAGCTTTCAAACAAAAAAAAATTAACAAACAAAGAATTTTGACGATCGGTTCAGCCTATCGAAAGTTATGAGGTAACAAACATAAAAATAAAAATAAAATACAGTCGAATTGAGTACCTCCTCCTTTTTGGAAGTCAGTAGAAAACTCCGTATATACTTGCATATGCTAGTATATACGGTACTAACATTTAAAAAAACATTTTTAACATATTTGTCTGTCTATTGGTTCTGTGAACCGTCTGATTATTATTATTGATGATGATTGATATTTAAATTTGGTCAAAACCGGTCAAGGAATTTTTGAGATATACTTCAATAAATGAAAAGTGTTACGCCTGTCTTGAATTTGATATCATCATTGACGGTGAATGACAATCGATCCCGTAAGTAGCGAGCGTCAATAAAAATGTATAAAATTAAAAATTTTACCAAATCATGGAACCGACTTCAACACCAAAAATTGTGAAATAACTTGGTAATACGTACTTTTGAACTATCATGGTACCGACTTCAACAAGTTATTTCGCACTTTTTGGTCGATTCTATGTTTTGGGTTTTTTTTTATTGGTCCTATACACTCAACTTATGGAGATATTTTTATAATTGAAACTATCTCGGCGGTTCCGCTTTTAGGGCAGAAATGTACAAAAATGCTTAGCGGATGCTTACAGCATAGCAAGTTGACTCCGACCCATAACTATTATCGTAATTGCAGCTTGGAATGATTATTATACGGCGATAAACTATTTCTTACCTACTCCAAAGTACTTAGACCGCGCGGCCCCGAGTAAGTAGAACGTCATGGCAATATTAATAGGCGATAAAAGTAGGAAGAGTCGGTGGGTGGGGGCGGAGGACGCTTGCCGGCAGTTATTACGTGAGTGCCGACAGAGCGGTCGGGGTTGGCAGTTTTTAAATGTCAATGTCATCTGTTGCGTAGGTATGCTACCAACAAAAAGTAGATGCGATGTGCACTTGTTTTGTGGCGATGTTGACATCCCTACACGCGTCTCGCGTCAAACCTGAATCAACGCTAGTAGGGAAGACGTTCTACTTATACATATTTAAAAACTTTTCCTTATCTATTAACTTTGATATTTTATATAGTAGGTTCAGGACCCATGCGATGGTCAGACCAAATTCGCACCGTACTCAACACCACCGTATGTGAAGCCATTCACGCTGCCGAGGAAAGATCAACGTGGCGTGATGTGGGCCACCAAAAAATACTACGTAGAGGTCAGGACCCTCAGCATTGAGGATAAACGACGCAAGGAGGATAGTAGGTTCAATCCCGCAATGTGAGAGTAGATAAAGTAGTGTGTGAAACAGGAGGCCTACTCCAAAAAATTAACTATGGAGTTTCGTTTGACGGAATTCACGATTTCTACTCTGAAAGGGAACAGGCATAAATACAGTCAAGGGTGATGAAGTGTAATGACAGATTAAAATGATTGGGTTTTTAGGTGAAAGTGATGATGTTTATGAAATCTAAACATAATCTAATAATAATGTGTAATTTGTTGCAGTGTAAATAGGTATGTAAACCGTCTACATCTTAAGAAATTCAATGGTACTCATGTCAAAACATACTTATATAGAAAATATACAACATCTATAACAAATAAAAGTAATTACATGCTTGAACTATAACAATTACTACACAGTATTATGAGTAAATGCTTAATTCACATACTTAGTAGAGAAATCAGCAATTACCTATATAATTATAAATATAATCAATCATTATGAAAAAACCTGCCCTTACAGTTCATGACCCTTTACAGTTTTTATACTTTTTCACTTTCGCATAGTAGACATCGTAAAATCCCTTAGTTAGTTTTTAGGAGTATAAGCCCTGCACATAACTGTGGTCGAAATACACGTAGCATTCCGACGAGTGTGATAAGCTCAGACAAAATAAAAAAAGTCAAGGCCGAATGTTGTGAACAGAGAAGTGAGGTCCGACTTGATAAGATGAAACTTTAGGGTTTATTAACCCTCATTATTCAGCAGTTTCGTAAACAACTATTATTTTATGTATTTAATTGCAAAGACAAAACACCATGGCACAGCCAGGCCAGCACGTCACGTCACGTTGTCGGAGCGTCCCGTTTTATAATTAGTCTTCAATTAGATGTTTATGCCCGGGAGCGTTTTTGCAAAGCTTCTTTTCACAATACCCTTATTTCAGGCTGCTTTTTTGTAAACTAAAGAAGTGCTGATATAAACATTACTAAATACTTATCTACCTACTATGTAGTTAGATACCGATAATTGTAGTAATTGATATAGGTACTGTTGAGAATTTGACGATCGTATAAGTCGTCGATATAACTTCCGTACTTGCTAGGGGCGATACGATTGTTTATCGATTTCAGCGACTCGACAAATTTAACGACTATTACGGTACTTGCACTGCTGGTAGATTATGAGTCAAGTCACAGATACATAAATAAGTTTGTCATGATGTCACTCCTGTCTATGTTAGATCAGTGGCGGATTTACACATGTGTCGCATATAGGCTATTTTAATATTGCCGCCCCTACCGACCGATCTACAGTTCAAAATATCTCTCTCTCTACTTCTCTTCAATGTTATTAGAGTAAGGGGATGTGTGTTCCAGACAAAACCACAGCGAGATAGAGAAGCGTCGGCGCGACAAGATGAACACGTACATATCGGAGCTGAGCGCCATGATCCCGATGTGCGGCGCGATGGCGCGCAAGCTGGACAAGCTGACCGTGCTGCGTATGGCCGTGCAGCATCTACGGTCGGTGCGCGGCGCGCACTCGGCGTGCCCGCTCGCGTCGCGCCCACGCCCCGCCTTCATCACGGATCGCGAGCTCAACGCGCTAGTGCTGCACGCGGCGCACGACGCCTTCGTCTTCGTCGTGGGCTGCGACCGGGGGCGCCTCATGTACCTCTCGCAATCCGTCACCAACATACTGCATTATGAACAGGTAGGTACCTCGGGCTACCACTACCCCCGACTCAAATACCCGTACAGCAGACCTACCACGAAAAGAACACCGGCGAAAGCGTACCTGAGTCTTTAGATTAATTAAATATGAGAAATTGTGTTTTGTTCTGTATTAAATGGTGTAAATAGTTATCCGACTTAATGCAACGTTAAAAATGTATCCTACACATTAGTAAAGTACTTTGAGCGCACGGCCCCCAGTAAGTAGTACTGATTAATAGAAAATTCGTTAATTTTGACATTAGAGAAATCTTGTGAGTTTCCAACATCCTGACAGAATCTGGTACTCAAATTCTGTACACGAGTCTTGCTGTGAAACTTTGCTTTCATTAAAGAGCGAGCTCTGCATCTATAGATTAAGGATGTTGATGGATATTACAAGTAGTTACTTGTGAGCATGTAGCACTAGACTGATAGTCAGACACACAAACCATCATCATCTCAGCCAGAGGACGTCAACTGCTGAAAATATGCCTCCCGCAGAAATTTCCAATAGCACCGGTTGGAAGCGGCCTGCATCCAACGTCGTCCTGCTACCTTTGTCAGGTCGTCAGTCCACCTTGTCAGTGGACGACCTACGCGGCGCTTGCCTCTCCGTGGGCTCCACTCCAGAACCTTCCGGCCCCATCGGCCATCTGTTCTGCGTGCTGTGTGACCTGCCCACTGCCACTTTAACTGGCTAATCTTCTGGGCTATGTCGGTGACTTTAGTTCGTGTACGTATTTCCTCATTTGTGATTCGATCACGTAGAGAAACCCCGAGCATACCCCTCTCCATAGCTCGTTGTGCGACTTTGAGCTTGCTTATGAGGCCTATAGTAAGAGACCACGTTTCAGTGCCATATGTCATCACTGGTAACACACATTGATCAAAGACTCTTGTCTTGAGGCACTGAGGTATTTTTGACGATAAGACATCTTGAAGTTTCCGGAACGTTGCCCAGCCGAGTCGGATTCGACGATTGACCTCTTTCTCTAACTTGGACCTGCCTAGTTTGACTGTCTGTGCCAGGTAGATGTATTAGTCAACAACTTCGAGACATGAGTTTCCAGCTGATCCTGGGGTAGGCACAACATGGGCATTACACATAATCTTGTCCATGTTCATCTTAAGTCCTACCCGTTGGGAAACTCGATGGAGGCCTTCGAGCATTGTACTGAGGTCTTCCATGGATCCTGCCATGACTACAATATCGTCGGCAAATCGAAGGTGCGTGATGTACTCGCCGTTGATGTTGATGCCGAGTCCTTGCCATTCCAGAAGCTTGAATGCAGCGGGCATTGGAAGACGCCTTCAAGCTTTAAGAACAGTTTCGGAGATATTACATTACCCTGTCTCACGCCTCTTTGCAATGGAATTGCCTTCGAACTCTACTCCTGTACTCGGTCTGACATGTTGGCGTTACTGTACAAACACTTCAAAACTTCTATATACCGATAGTCAATACGGCACCGATGGAGAGACTCAAGCACTGCCCACGTCTCGATCGAATCAAAGGCTTTCTCATAGTCCACAAACGCTAAACAAAGAGGTAAGTTATACTCTTCGGTCTTCTGTATAACTTGGCGTAGCGTGTGGATGTGGTCCATGTTACTATAGCCTTTTCGGAAACCGGCTTGTTCCGGAGGCTAGAATTCATCAAACCTGCGACTGAGACGATTCGTGATCACCTTCGAAAACAGCTTATAAACATTTCTCAAAAGCGACATGGGTCTGTAATTCTTCATTAAGGTGTTGTCACCTTTTTGAAGAATAACACCACCACACCCTTGTTCCATGCTTTTGACGTTGATCTTTCAAGTAAGACGGTGTTAAAGAGCGTATGAAGGACT
Organism: Selenia dentaria; assembly: GCA_917880725.1. NCBI lineage: Eukaryota > Metazoa > Arthropoda > Insecta > Lepidoptera > Geometridae > Selenia > Selenia dentaria. The sequence continues at coordinate 44,219,776 of OU862876.1, forward strand.
TTAAGTACTGGTGTTCCACCCGCTTTCAGAAGCTCTGATGTGATACCGTCATCACCCGGCGCCTTGTTGTTCTTAAGCTGTTTCAAGGCCATCCTAATCTCGTACAGGCTGATGTCCCGGATTACTTCGATCATTGTTTTGTCCTTTGCAAACCTCTCTTTGAGTGTGTAGATAACTTTGCTGTAATTGTCCTCCGTAGGAGGATAACTCTCTACTAGACGTCGTGCCTTGCTGTCTGGAACCTTATATAGCTTGTGTCAGGTATTGGAATTTCGTCTCGGCGTCCATTCTGCTATCTTCATGAATTTTTTTGTACTGGCCCCAAAAGCTCAGCCACGTCTTCGGATTGTCGTCAAATTGTCTTATTTTTAATTTCGGTAAATTGAGGTTATTTTCTTGTTTTTGTTCTACTTCTTGTTTTATACAACTAACCTTCTTCATTTTTTTCTTTAGCAGCAGCCATCTTTTTCTGAATTCGTCGGCTTCGTTGCACTCTTTGCCGAACGCCTCTTCATCGTAATTTAAAAGTTGTATGCATATATCGAGCCGCGTCATCGCTTCATATTTTTCTTCCAGAAACTCGAAATCAGTAATAGTATCTGCCGTGGTCTCGTGTCTTGTAAATACTCGCCGTAATTGGGCGCGTTCCCGCATCCGTCTGTTCATCTTATCCATTATAATTATAAACACTAAAGCGATATTTCTTTTATCCCACAGTCGCCACTATATTGTTAAATAATACTGCTCGTAAATTAGTTTACTTTCGGTGCTGGTTCTAATAATATTTATGATTTCCAATGAAATACGACGAGAGTCCTTACAAAACATTTCTTTATTTTAAGCATAGATAATACCATGTTGACCACTACCACAAAGTATAGATAAATTACACTACAAGATGTCACAGACAACAAATAGTGTTGCCATTCCATAACAATCCATACATCCACACATCCATACATCCACTCATCCATACATCCATGCATCCATACATCCATACATCCATACATCCATACATCCATACACCCATACATGCATACATCCATACATTCATACATCCATATTCCATACATCCATACTCACAAACTTTCGCGTTTATATTATTAGTAGGATTAATTTCAAAATGTTTGTAGTCGTAGCGATATAAGACCCAGACCATTCGAAATTAATCTAGCTGTGTGTTCAGTCTCCTATTGCCATTCTTGCTACTTACAGTAAATATGTTTTATACTACACCTGCTCGGAAAGTACCTTGATACTTTATCAAATTTACGGTAGAAAGTACGTCATTGCATATCGAACAAATATGCGGCGAGAAAACGCATCTGAGCAGGAGAGAAAAGTGTATGAAAATCCATTTCTTACGTGGTTTTTCTTTTTTAATTTTGGGTAAGACTATGCGCTGGTAACCTAAATATCAAAAGCCAAAAAGTTTTTACAGTGAGTTTTTATCTCCAAGTTCGCAAAATGACACTGGCCACTAGCTGTGTGTTGGATGGTGTCAAACAATTTGAAAAAAGAACATGTGAAAATTGCAGACGCCATTGGCGCCATTTTCAATTTGTGTGTTGTTTTGAGGATTCAGTTTTCGTAGAAAAGTAAAATAAAACTATCAAAATGATAAGTAGTGATAGTGATGATGAAGATTTTTTAACTCCGCCGCAGTTGAAGGAAACAGCAAAAATACTGATTGATAACCTTTTACCACAGAAATCAATAAAAAAATATAATAAAACTTATGAAGATTTTTTGCAATGGAAAAGTGAAAAAAATGCGGCATCTTTTTCTGAAACTGTTTTGCTAGCTTATTTCAGTGAAAAAGCGCAAAAATACAAACCAAATACGTTATGGTCTATGTACTCAATGTTGAAAAGTACTATATTGACAAGAAACGACATAAATATTCAAGAATACAAAAAACTTACAGCATTTCTGAAAAGAAAGTCGGAGGGATTCCGTAGTAAGAAATCAAAAGTGCTTACTACAAAGGATGTTTATTCCTTTTTGCAGAATGCTCCAGATGACAAATATTTGTTAATGAAGGTAAGTTTATGAACAAAATGCACTGGTTTAAAATTTATTACGTACCTATTTATGAGTAGAAATCTACTAGGTTTTCATGTTTGATATTTTTGTTTACAGGTTATTTTGATTTTAGGAGTAAATGGGGCCTGTCGTTCGCAAGAACTTGTGGATATGACAACAGACGATATCGAAATCCTCGAAAATGGAATAATCGTCAATATTCCTAACACAAAAACCAAAATTCAGCGATCATTTGTTATATCGGGCTTATTTTATGAGATAGTGAAGAATAACATTGGGGCTGAGCTCTTGCGGGTCGTAGTCATACAGTGCAACCATCCTCCGAACAGGCTGGTTAGCGTAAGCATCCGTCCAGCGGTCTCGAGGCTTCGCCACCGCCGCTGCTTGGGCTGCCTCAGCTTCAGAGACTTCGGCGACCATGTTGTGGGGAACACGAAATTCGCCCCAGTGACCCCAAAACCAATCGGTTTTTACTACAATATAAAAACAAAAAATGTACGAAACAAGTAATTGGGAAAAACAAAATAAGTACTGTGCCAAGAGAAATAGCTTCGTACCTTAATTTACTCAATCCACTAGAATACACTGGCCACTGCTTTCGCAGAACTTCAGCGACTATTCTTGCCAACACTGGTGCTGATTTAACAATAAAACACAATAAAACGTCACGGTGGTTGGAAATCGTCCGCTGTTGCAGAAAGCTACATAGAGAATTCCGTAGAAAACAAAACACGAATAAATAACCAAATATCGGGATCGATTAATGTGCATCAAGACTCATCTCCTCAACCATCAACGAGCGGGGCGATGCCAGATGCCCCTCAGCAGCCAGTTGCCCCTTTGGCACCACAGCCTTCTTCGAGCGCAGTGCCAACAGCACAGCCAGTTATTCCTCCTACATTATCGCAAACATCTCAAACAAACATTAATAGAAAAAGTGTTACATTAAGCTTCACTAACTGCAACAATTTCAATATACATTTCAATTAGTAAAGATTTAGTTTTTTATTTTCCTCGTAGGTGTAGTATAAAGCACTATGTATCACTCGAGAGAAAGTGCGATTCCCGATCTCGGGTGTTTCTCCTCTCGGTGAACAATGTACTATTCTTACGTCGATATACGCTATATTTGATTTATCATCATCATCATCCATCACTACGCGGGTAAAACCGAAGATGTAGGGAAAAAGTGTAGAGAGTTCTAAAACCACCGGTGAATATCTTGGATGAGCCGATTGTGCAGATCAGAACTTTTTCTGATGGAACAAGTCAATGGTTCTCGAAAACTATACGATATAGAAAGAGTTATATGGAGTTGGTGCCAAAACTAAGAGACCAGGACCATGACCAAGATCTTGGCAAATATCTCAAAATTAAAATACAATATTGACTCCTGAACATAAGAATATCGCTTCCATACAAAACGTAAAGTCAAAGTCAAAATCATTTATTCAATTTAGGCATCAAAGACGCACTTATCAACGTCAATTTTTCATTATAATGTACTTTAAAGACTCTACCGCCGCGTTCCAAAATATATAGAGCCCACCGAGAAGAAGCGGCAAGAAACTCGGGGCCATTATTTTTATATAGATGTTTACAATGTTTCTACTTACGTATTACAAATATTACATTTTATGGGTGGCAGAGTGACAGCTTGCCAGAAGTGGAGTATTCCAAGCATATTTATCTTCTATATAATGTCGGACTTTATAATAAGCTTTTTTTATTAAAATGTTTTTACAGTCAATTTAAATTTGCCCTCTGTTATGTGTTTTGGGATTTTATTGTTAAAACGCATACAATTTCCTAGGAATGACTTATTAGTCTTCGCAAGTCTTAAACTAGGTACAGCTATCCTATTTGTATTTCTAGTATTAAAAGTGTGGTGATCTCTATTTAACTTATATTTATGTAAAATTTTACGAACATACATTATTTTTTGAAATACATATAAGGAAGGCTAAGTTAATATATTGATTTCTTTAAATAAATCTCTCAAAGATTCACGGGGACCCATTTATATTTAGATAAATATGGTCTCTATATCAGCCGGTGAACCCCATAGCAATATCCCATATGACATTACGCTGTGGAAATATGCAAAATATACTGACGTAAGCGGTTAAAGCTCTGAAACCATAAAACGAATGTCCCTAATTATTTTGTTTTTGTGATTCCAGTCGGAGTTACTAGGCCAGAGCTTGTTCGACATCCTGCACCCGAAGGACGTGGCCAAGGTTAAGGAACAGCTCTCCTCATCAGACCTGAGCCCCCGCGAGCGCCTCATCGATGCCAAGAGTGAGTCCGAGTGACGCTACACTTGCGTACATCTGAAGCGTTTCTTAGGTTACGTTACTTACAGAAGACTAGTATCCTACGCTAGTTACGAAGATTAGTTCCTTAGAAGTATCCCATATACTTTTGTATGGTGATTCGCACACTTCGCTACCGGGACCTTACGCGCCTGTTATATATCGCACCACGAAAATTGAGACTTGACGAGCGTCAGTAGTGGGGGACTTGCGCATGTACAGTTGTGTACAAAATAGTTATCCATAATGGGATTTCTAGCAGTGCGGTCCCAATTAAGCCATAAACGATATTAGCGCGATAACAGTCGGTCCCTTTCGCCGTGAGCGTGATTACGATGGCCCACGCTACGTCATCGATGACGTCTTAACTGCCGCCATATTGACGATTACATGAACCATGCTCTACACCATAATCGTTGTGAGCGTTCTGTCAAAAGTGACAGGTGTTAGTTTATTTCTACAAGGTCTTTACTGGTGTCCCTTCTTTTTTATGTAAAAGTCGGTCCATCTATTCCATTATTTCTTTTTCATCCACACACCACATAGTTAACCTTCACACTATGCACGATATTTTTATGAATTTGTTTTTTGCGCGCAAATGATTCGTTATTGCTACAACTCTGGTCCGAATTAACAACACGCTTACAGTGCCACGAGCTGTCAAAATCGCGATATTTGTCTCGGACCGGCTTTGGTAGACGATAGCACTGTGAGCAAAAATATCGCGATACGGACCGCAGTGTAGATGACTTTCGGAATTGGATGTACCAATACTATGGTAAAATTCTTATTCTTAGCTTGCATATTTATGTATGGATATTGGGAGGTAGGTATATGGGATTGTACCATTCGTAATAATAAGCCGTAACATTATTTTATAACTTACCTACTGACGTCACCAACCTTAATTACTGTCCATAGATAATTTTGTTTATAAGCCTGTCCTATGTGTTACTATTATACAATAAACTAGCGACTGCCTGCGATTTCGTTCGCGTAGTAGGCTCGGCCTTCGGCCTTGCCATAACCTACCACCTTTTCTTAGTTTTTCTTTCATAAGAACCTTCTCCTGACAATAATTAACACAACAAAAAATGAATTAGCGATATTGTTCCATCCTTTCTCAAGTTATAGCGTAACAAGCGAGAAATAGGGTTGATTGTTATATATGTACGAGTATTATTATATTATATTATATTATACGAATATTATATACGAGGGTTATTTGAAAAGTTCTTAGCCTAACATGGTTAAAGTCATTGGTTTTTTTTATAACTACCCTCATTTTGTAGTTACATTATTTAGCAACAAGTATGCACAGTTTAGTTTATTCACAGTAACTCATTGTTCGTTTACATGTGATACCGTAAGTCATGTCAGAGCTATTTTTGAAAATGGATAAAATTGAACATCGTGCAGTGATAAAATACCTGAATTTGAAAGGTTTAACTCCAAAAGCTAAACATGAAGACATGTCTGCTACTTTGGGTGAGTCCGCTCCTTCGTAGGAGTGGGTGGCAGAGTTTAAACGTGGTCGTGAGACCATCCAAGATGAGCCCCGTAGTGGCCGGCTTTCGACTGCTTCCACTGATCAAAACAAAGAAAAAATCTGTTATTTAATTTTATCTGATCGAAGATTGACTGTCGAGGAGATAGCTAAGACTGTAGGCATCTCATCTGAGCGAACATATCATATAATTACTACTGAACTTGGATTCTCTAAGGTGTCTGCGCGGTGGGTACCGCGACTGCTTTCAGTGGAACGAAAACGCAACCGACTCACAACTTCTCGCGACTGTTTAGAGTTATATGAAGCTGACTCAATAGAATTTGTTGAAAGATTTATAACCATGGATGAAACCTGGGTTCACCACAATACACCCGAGACAAAAGAACAGTCGAAACAATGGAAAAGAGCAGGATCGCCCACCCCAAAGAAGGCAAAGGTGGTTTTATCGGCGGGCAAAGTCATGGCATCCGTTTTTCGGGATGCAAAGGGTATAATTCTCGTGGATTATTTAAAAAAGGGTGACACAATAAACTCCGATTACTATTGCAACCTGTTGCTTCGTTTGAGAGAAGAAATCAAAGAAAAACGTCCAGGTTTATTGAGAAGAAAAGTCTTTTTTCATCAGGACAATGCGCGCGTTCACACATCTGTGCAATCCATGGCAGAAATCCATCAATGTGGCTTCGAATTGTTACCTCATCCCCCTTATTCACCGGATTTAGCACCGTCCGACTTTTATCTGTATATATAGATTACCAAATGCTTAATCGAAATAGACAATATTGACATTTTCAAATTTAAACTTAAGAAATACCAGATTCAGAAGACATATTATAGTATAGATGAATATTTATGTGTTCTTGTAATATTTTTAGTGATAAAGACATATAAACTAAGTACAATAATGATCACATTATAATGTAATCGTCTCGTCATATTGGAAACTAATATATTAGGTACTCTAACATAATTTAGTATGCCAAAGCGGTTAAACATGGCGATCTAATATGCTATTATAATAACTATGAATTTAATGTTACCTATGTTTTGCAAAACAAATTATTTGAATTTGAAAAACGGGCTCCACATGTTCGTGTATTTTTGCAGCAATGTTGCCAGTAAAGGCGGAGTTTGCAGCGGGCGCTTCCCGCCTGTGTCCGGGAGCGCGGCGCTCCTTCCACTGCCGCATCAAGTGCAAGCCGCTCCCCTCCCCGCCGCACCCCGCGACACCCGCGCACCCCCAAAAGGACGAGGGGGACAACGGCGCCAAGATGCGCAAGAAACCGCACGACAAGAAATACTGCATCGTCCAGTGTACAGGTCATTATCATGTGTCATTTACTTACTGCTAATACATTTTTCTCAAACATGCCTAACATTGTATATTTTCGGCTTTGCTTGAACAGTATTAGGGCTATTACGTATCTCAGTCGCTAACAAATGTTGATCGAAACGGAAAAAAATGGCGGCTCTATGTCACTGTTGTCAGCTCCAGTCATCAACTTACTAACATGTTTGCTTACTGGAGTTGTGAAAAGTGACATAGAGCCGCCATTTTTATCGGTAAGTAAACAGTGTAAAGAAAGTAATGTTCTAGGGGCAATAGTTTCCGCGTAAGCTCCATTCGAATAAACTGCGCTGATGTTCAACTTAAGTATATGACAGTTATGGCATTCGTTTTTAGGGTTCCGTACCCAAAGGCTAAAACTAAGACTCCTGTAGGTCTACCATGAGTTTACAACATTGACACGAATCGATGCTCGATATCGTCTGCCGCAAAAATTGTATGAAAAAAAGAACAGTGACTCCTCGCGGTCAATTGTAGAACTAAAATTGACAGCGAGTACGCCAATCACAAGCGTAATAGGTAGGCGATATCGAGTATCGACTATAGATGACATTTATGTTGCCAACTCATGGTACAGGCTCGGGACTCTATTACTAAGACTCCGCTGTCCGTCCGTCTGTCTGTCTGTCAGCAGGCTGTATCTCATGAAGCGTGATAATTAGTTGAAATTTTCATAGATGATGTATTTCTGTTGCCGCTATAACAACAGATACTAAAAAACCAGCCAAGTGCGAGTCGGACTCGTGCCCGAGGGGTTCCGTACCATTATCTATGGAAACGGCAAATGACGATAATTGCCCCTTCGTGCGCGAGTCGGACTCACACTTGGCCGGTTTTTCCTAGTTATTGTATAGCGGGTTATTGCTTCAATAGTGTGTATTGTGTCTCCTAGGGTACCTCAAGTCATGGGCGCCGATGGAAATTTCCGAGTGCAACTTGCATGAGGTTGAGGGCGATGAAGCGAGCAACTTGACGTGTCTGGTGGCGGTGGGCCGCACCATACCCGAGTTCACCCTCCCGCTACCCGCTCCCGAACCCGTCGACCCATCGGTCCCTGTCCCCCCGTCCCGCGGACCCCTCACCCGCCCGCTGCAGTACGGCTCGAGACATGCCATCGATGGGAAATATCTGTTCGTTGATCAGAGGTTAGTTAATTATGTGACTTTATATTGAACTTTACATTGGAAGTCATTTTTACTACTTACTAGCGACGGCCCGCGATTTCTTTCGCTTATTAGGCTCGGCTTTCGGCCTCGCCAACATCCCATCTTTTCTTGGTTTTTCTTTCATAAAATCCTTCTTCTGACAATAATTAAGACAACAAAAAATTTGCGAGATTGTTCCGTTCGTTCTCAAGTCATAGCGAGAAATAGGGTTGATTGTTATATATCATCATCATCATCATCATCTCAGCCGTAGGACGTCCACTGCTGAACATAGGCCATCAGGCGTGATCAGTAGGGCTATTATGTATCTCAGTTGCTAACAAATGTTGATTGAAATCTAGAAAAATGGCGGCTCTAAGTCAGTTTTGACAACTCCAGTAAGCAAAACTGTTAGTAAGTTGATGACTGGAGCTGACAAAAGTGACTTAGGGCCGCCATTTTCTTCGATTTCAATCAACATTTGTTAGCAACTGAGATACATAATAGCCCTACTGGAGAAATAGTTCTTAAATATTTTAATATGAGACTGAAATTGGCAGATGCAGTATGTAGTCTCTTCCATTGTCTCATATATATCCCTTATCATTTATAAGTTCATAACAATAGCCTCGTCATTTTACCCATTTTTGTAATAGATAATCCATGGCACATCATCATCATCATCATCATCAGCCTGTAGCAGTCCACTGCTGGACATAGGCCTCTCCAATTATTATCCATGGCACCGTCATCCCAAATTCTGTTATACCATTATTATACCCAGTAATCTGTGCCAAGGCCTCTAAGTGTTGGCTATAGCCCCACTTATGCCTTTGCAAAGTACCGGACGTAATCCGTGAAATAAATGGAATAAGATAATAATAATATATTACTTTTTACTAAAAAGGTACAAATAATAAGCCTTATGATAATTACATACAAGTTTATAACATTATGTTTAAATGGGTTTTATATACAATACGACGGAGGGTATTTTAGACGCGTATCGCATTATTTACTATCTCGTTAATAATGCGAATATTTCAACATGTAAGTATACCTAATAAGTTATTATGTTGGGTATGTGTGTGTGTTGCAGAGTGACATTAGCCCTGGGCTACCTGCCCCAGGAGGTGCTCGGGACTTCGCTGTACGAGTACGTGTCGAGCGGCGAGCTGGGTGCAGTGGCGCGCACTCACAAGCACGCGCTGTTGCGCCGACAGCCGCTAATCACGCCGGCGTACGCCGCGCGGCGCAAAGACGGCGCTCGGGCCACGCTACAAACGCAGTTCAAGCCGTTCAGGTAACACAAAACGCACTCACACAATAACTGTTTGAATCGCTGATTTCTAAAAGAGCACGTGTCCATTCCGAGCATGTTTGCTTTCATTTTGTGTAAATATGGCACTTGTCACTTCTTTTGCCTTAGGTTGGTACGCCATCAAAATATTCGTTTACTACCAAAGTCCATGGACAAGTGCCGTTTTAACCTTTAATCTGTGGTTTCGACCAGTCACTGTGAGTGGTCTGTGCTGTCACTCATGTCAGTTCGTTTGACTCAAAGTTTGCACATTTTTCATTTTAAAAATTATACCGACTGTTGTTTGTAAAACAAAACACTAGATCAATGAGATAGAGAATAAAATGAAGGATCTAAAAAACTTGTATATGACATACCAGAAGAAGTAATTACATTCTGGAACACTATTTATGATTGTCCGGTCGAATAATTTTGTAATAAAACTGAATTTGATGAGTGACTGTTTGTTTTATTTAAATTATTTTTTAAGAAATAATATAGTTTACTTGTTAAAAGGGCCCATGTCATTGTTTATTTCAAACAGGTTACTTGTCCTGGATTTTGTATTCTCAAAAACTATTATCCAAAAATATTTTATTCCTGCCGGCGTTAACATTAAGTGTATTTTGTCATATATACAAAACTATTTTCCTCTAATAAGTATTTTGAACAATATAATGTTTTCTTTGCATCAAAATTGGCACAGCCGTTTGAGAGTCAAAGAGTAACAAACATCCATATATACGACCTTTCGCGTTTATAATATTAGTAGGATGTATGCACGCTCAACATACCATTTAATCAATGTTACACACCCTAGATTGGGTAGATTGTACAGGAAACACACCCTTATAACCTACGATCTGTAACAATAAACATTTCATTTGGTCTCCTGTAAAATTTTCAACTAGATAAATCAGTGAGACAAGTGCCCTTTTAGAAATCAGCGATTCATTTGTTATAGTATATAAACTTTACTTTAAACTATCTCATACAAAAAATAGACATCTCTACAAGAAGCACGTAAGCATGCTTAGATTGATGTATAATTGCAGGAATCCGTGGACGAAGGACGTGGAATGTCTCCTGGCACAGAACACTCTCGTGTCTGACGCGCAGCCGCCTGCCACCGATCCTGCCTACACTGACATGATGCAGCAAAGTAAATTTCACTACCCAACTTCAATACAAACTCATATTGGTGCCACTCTAAACTTATTTTGGTACCACTGCTAGACTAATATTATACAAACAACCTATATTGGTGCCACTCTAAACTTATATTGGTACCACTGCTAGACTAATATTATACAAACAACCTATATTGGTGCCACTCTAAACTTATATTGGTACCACTGCTAGACTAATATTATACAAACAACCTATATTGGTGCCACTCTAAACTTATATTGGTACCACTGCTAGACTAATATTATACAAACAACCTATATTGGTGCCACTCTAAACTTATATTGGTACCACAGCTAGACTAATATTATACAAACAACCTATATTGGTGCCACTGCTAGACTAATATTATACAAACAACCTATATTGGTGCCACTCTAAACTTATATTGGTACCACTGCTAGACTAATATTATACAAATAACCTATATTGGTGCCACTCTAAACTTATATTGGTACCACTGCTAGACTAATATTATACAAACAACCTATATTGGTGCCACTCTAAACTTATATTGGTACCACAGCTAGACTAATATTATACAAACAACCTATATTGGTGCCACTCTAAACTTATATTGGTACCACTGCTACACTAATATTATACAAACAACCTATATTGGTGCCACTCTAAACTTATATTGGTACCACAGCTAGACTAATATTATACAAACAACCTATATTGGTGCCACTGCTAGACTAATATTATACAAACAACCTATATTGGTGCCACTCTAAACTTATATTGGTACCACTGCTAGACTAATATTATACAAATAACCTATATTGGTGCCACTCTAAACTTATATTGGTACCACTGCTAGACTAATATTATACAAATAACCTATATTGGTGCCACTCTAAACTTATATTGGTACCACTGCTAGACTAATATTATACAAACAACCTATATTGGTGCCACTCTAAACTTATATTGGTACCACTGCTAGACTAATATTATACAAACAACCTATATTGGTGCCACTCTAAACTTATATTGGTACCACAGCTAGACTAATATTATACAAACAACCTATATTGGTGCCACTGCTAGACTAATATTATACAAACAACCTATATTGGTGCCACTCTAAACTTATATTGGTACCACTGCTAGACTAATATTATACAAATAACCTATATTGGTGCCACTCTAAACTTATATTGGTACCACTGCTAGACTAATATTATACAAACAACCTATATTGGTGCCACTCTAAACTTATATTGGTACCACAGCTAGACTAATATTATACAAACAACCTATATTGGTGCCACTCTAAACTTATATTGGTACCACTGCTAGACTAATATTATACAAACAACCTATATTGGTGCCACTCTAAACTTATATTGGTACCACAGCTAGACTAATATTATACAAACAACCTATATTGGTGCCACTGCTAGACTAATATTATACAAACAACCTATATTGGTGCCACTCTAAACTTATATTGGTACCACTGCTAGACTAATATTATACAAATAACCTATATTGGTGCCACTCTAAACTTATATTGGTACCACTGCTAGACTAATATTATACAAATAACCTATATTGGTGCCACTCTAAACTTATATTGGTACCACTGCTAGACTAATATTATACAAACAACCTATATTGGTGCCACTCTAAACTTATATTGGTACCACTGCTAGACTAATATTATACAAACAACCTATATTAGTGCCACTCTAAACTTATATTGGTACCACTGCTAGACTAATATTATACAAACAACCTATATTGGTGCCACTCTAAACTTATATTGGTACCACTGCTAGACTAATATTATACAAATAACCTATATTGGTGCCACTCTAAACTTATATTGGTACCACTGCTAGACTAATATTATACAAATAACCTATATTGGTGCCACTCTAAACTTATATTGGTACCACTGCTAGACTAATATTATACAAACAACCTATATTGGTGCCACTCTAAACTTATATTGGTACCACTGCTAGACTAATATTATACAAATAACCTATATTGGTGCCACTCTAAACTTATATTGGTACCACTGCTAGACTAATATTATACAAACAACCTATATTGGTGCCACTCTAAACTTATATTGGTACCACTGCTAGACTAATATTATACAAATAACCTATATTGGTGCCACTCTAAACTTATATTGGTACCACTGCTAGACTAATATTATACAAATAACCTATATTGGTGCCACTCTAAACTTATATTGGTACCACTGCTAGACTAATATTATACAAATAACCTATATTGGTGCCACTCTAAACTTATATTGGTACCACTGCTAGACTAATATTATACAAACAACCTATATTGGTGCCACTCTAAACTTATATTGGTACCACTGCTAGACTAATATTATACAAACAACCTATATTGGTGCCACTCTAAACTTATATTGGTACCACAGCTAGACTAATATTATACAAACAACCTATATTGGTGCCACTGCTAGACTAATATTATACAAACAACCTATATTGGTGCCACTCTAAACTTATATTGGTACCACTGCTAGACTAATATTATACAAATAACCTATATTGGTGCCACTCTAAACTTATATTGGTACCACTGCTAGACTAATATTATACAAACAACCTATATTGGTGCCACTCTAAACTTATATTGGTACCACAGCTAGACTAATATTATACAAACAACCTATATTGGTGCCACTCTAAACTTATATTGGTACCACTGCTAGACTAATATTATACAAACAACCTATATTGGTGCCACTCTAAACTTATATTGGTACCACTGCTAGACTAATATTATACAAACAACCTATATTGGTGCCACTGCTAGACTAATATTATACAAACAACCTATATTGGTGCCACTCTAAACTTATATTGGTACCACTGCTAGACTAATATTATACAAATAACCTATATTGGTGCCACTCTAAACTTATATTGGTACCACTGCTAGACTAATATTATACAAATAACCTATATTGGTGCCACTCTAAACTTATATTGGTACCACTGCTAGACTAATATTATACAAACAACCTATATTGGTGCCACTCTAAACTTATATTGGTACCACTGCTAGACTAATATTATACAAACAACCTATATTGGTGCCACTCTAAACTTATATTGGTACCACTGCTAGACTAATATTATACAAACAACCTATATTGGTGCCACTCTAAACTTATATTGGTACCACAGCTAGACTAATATTATACAAACAACCTATATTGGTGCCACTGCTAGACTAATATTATACAAACAACCTATATTGGTGCCACTCTAAACTTATATTGGTACCACTGCTAGACTAATATTATACAAATAACCTATATTGGTGCCACTCTAAACTTATATTGGTACCACTGCTAGACTAATATTATACAAATAACCTATATTGGTGCCACTCTAAACTTATATTGGTACCACTGCTAGACTAATATTATACAAACAACCTATATTGGTGCCACTCTAAACTTATATTGGTACCACTGCTAGACTAATATTATACAAACAACCTATATTGGTGCCACTCTAAACTTATATTGGTACCACTGCTAGACTAATATTATACAAACAACCTATATTGGTGCCACTCTAAACTTATATTGGTACCACTGCTAGACTAATATTATACAAACAACCTATATTGGTGCCACTCTAAACTTATATTGGTACCACTGCTAGACTAATATTATACAAATAACCTATATTGGTGCCACTCTAAACTTATATTGGTACCACTGCTAGACTAATATTATACAAACAACCTATATTGGTGCCACTCTAAACTTATATTGGTACCACTGCTAGACTAATATTATACAAACAACCTATATTGGTGCCACTCTAAACTTATATCGGTACCACTGCTAGACTAATATTATACAAACAACCTATATTGGTGCCACTCTAAACTTATATTGGTACCACAGCTAGACTAATATTATACAAACAACCTATATTGGTGCCACTGCTAGACTAATATTATACAAACAACCTATATTGGTGCCACTCTAAACTTATATTGGTACTACTGCTAGACTAATATTATACAAATAACCTATATTGGTGCCACTCTAAACTTATATTGGTACCACTGCTAGACTAATATTATACAAACAACCTATATTGGTGCCACTCTAAACTTATATTGGTACCACTGCTAGACTAATATTATACAAACAACCTATATTGGTGCCACTCTAAACTTATATTGGTACCACTGCTAGACTAATATTATACAAACAACCTATATTGGTGCCACTCTAAACTTATATTGGTACCACAGCTAGACTAATATTATACAAACAACCTATATTGGTGCCACTGCTAGACTAATATTATACAAACAACCTATATTGGTGCCACTCTAAACTTATATTGGTACCACTGCTAGACTAATATTATACAAATAACCTATATTGGTGCCACTCTAAACTTATATTGGTACCACAGCTAGACTAATATTATACAAACAACCTATATTGGTGCCACTCTAAACTTATATTGGTACCACTGCTAGACTAATATTATACAAACAACCTATATTGGTGCCACTCTAAACTTATATTGGTACCACTGCTAGACTAATATTATACAAACAACCTATATTGGTGCCACTCTAAACTTATATTGGTACCACTGCTAGACTAATATTATACAAATAACCTATATTGGTGCCACTCTAAACTTATATTGGTACCACTGCTAGACTAATATTATACAAACAACCTATATTGGTGCCACTCTAAACTTATATTGGTACCACAGCTAGACTAATATTATACAAACAACCTATATTGGTGCCACTCTAAACTTATATTGGTACCACTGCTAGACTAATATTATACAAACAACCTATATTGGTGCCACTCTAAACTTATATTGGTACCACAGCTAGACTAATATTATACAAACAACCTATATTGGTGCCACTGCTAGACTAATATTATACAAACAACCTATATTGGTGCCACTGCTAGACTAATATTATACAAACAACCTATATTGGTGCCACTCTAAACTTATATTGGTACCACTGCTAGACTAATATTATACAAACAACCTATATTGGTGCCACTCTAAACTTATATTGGTACCACTGCTAGACTAATATTATACAAACAACCTATATTGGTGCCACTCTAAACTTATATTGGTACCACTGCTAGACTAATATTATACAAATAACCTATATTGGTGCCACTCTAAACTTCTATTGGTACCACTGCTAGACTAATATTATACAAATAACCTATATTGGTGCCACTCTAAACTTATATTGGTACCACTGCTAGACTAATATTATACAAACAACCTATATTGGTGCCACTCTAAACTTATATTGGTACCACTGCTAGACTAATATTATACAAACAACCTATATTGGTGCCACTCTAAACTTATATTGGTACCACTGCTAGACTAATATTATACAAATAACCTATATTGGTGCCACTCTAAACTTATATTGGTACCACTGCTAGACTAATATTATACAAACAACCTATATTGGTGCCACTCTAAACTTATATTGGTACCACTGCTAGACTGATATTATACAAACAACCTATATTGGTGCCACTCTAAACTTATATTGGTACCACTGCTAGACTAATATTATACAAACAACCTATATTGGTGCCACTCTAAACTTATATTGGTACCACTGCTAGACTAATATTATACAAACAACCTATATTGGTGCCACTCTAAACTTATATTGGTACCACTGCTAGACTAATATTATACAAACAACCTATATTGGTGCCACTCTAAACTTATATTGGTACCACTGCTAGACTGATATTATACAAACAACCTATATTGGTGCCACTCTAAACTTATATTGGTACCACTGCTAGACTAATATTATACAAACAACCTATATTGGTGCCACTTTAAACTTATAACGGTGGCACTGCTAGACTTGTTCCCACTTCCACCCGCGCTCTACATTCCACGTCGCGCGCGCTTCCCGCCCCTGAATTGAAATTGTCACTTGTTGAGCAGTTAATACCAACCGCCCAGCAGTTATCAATGGCAGCTTCAAGCAACTATGACTGCAAGAGCCGTCCATGTATACTGACCACTATCTGTCGAGCAGTGTATTTTAGCACTTAATGTGTTTGTGTGGTTGCAGAGAGCGACGGTGAGGTTCAGCGACTGATCGACTCGCAAGTAGAGTCCCACAAGATTGGCAGCGCCATCGCCGAGGAAGTGTTGCGGCGGAACTCCGTGGACCTCTCGCCCGAGTTGCCCGCTGAGCTGCTGCATGACGTCGTCTTCAACCACCAGGTGAACACGCCACCACCACATCACACTAATTCGTACTTCATCATCTTAACATCTTGAATAGTGTCGACCAGTTCTACTATTTCACAACGTTCAACAATCTATCCCGCTGTAATTGCAGTTCGACTCCGGTTGTCGTTCGATCATTACCCAAAAATCCATTCTACTAATTATTATAGGTGAACAGTAAGTTTAAATTTTATATTTTTTATCATATTGCAATTTTAGAGAGAAAAGTACACATCCTCCGACGGGATTCGAACCCGCGCCTAACAATCCGTGTCAGTCGCCAATACGAAAATTAATAATACGTCCTTTTCTGGACAAGGCTATCTCTTTGCCAAGTTTCATCAAGCTTTTTGAGTACTTTAACATTCATATATTATTATAATTACCGTAATTATTATTATAATATGCATTTTACAAGAAAGTAATGAAAACGGAGGTGACGAGATAGGAAGATAAATTGGTTAGACATTAAATATATTGGCGTTAAATATTGCAATGTAGTAAATGCAAATTTTTTGAGCGAGTTGTACTACTGATTTACTTCTGCCTACAATACAACACATGGTAAATACCCCGTCTCTAAAGTTGATTCTTACTTTTGCCTGTTGAACCTACTAAACGGATTAAATTTTTTGATCCATTCAAAAAATGAAATCCGTTCAGCAGAGCAGAGTTCAGATAAGTAAGGTCATATCAGAATGCTTCTGTTGTGGTGTAGCTAGTACTTGCGTAAGTTGATAACTAAAATGTGCATGAACTCAGGCGCGAGGTTTTCTAAATCATTCATCTCACGCCTAACATATAAAAGTATGTCATCGTTGTTTTGCCTTTTAACATTCTTGTAATTATTATGTGTCATTTAATTCTTGTTTGTGAATACTGAATTTATTATAACTAAACAAGTATGTATTGTGGTCTCTTGTACCTTTAGTTTTAACGTTATTAGACTACTGTTCTACTTTGCGAGCTAGCTGAGCAATAAAATTAGATGATGAACTGCGGAACTGCGAACTACTCCCGGTGAAAGTATTGTCATTTTGTGATTTGGGTTTAGTTTGTAACGTGTTATATATGCTATCTCAGCTGATGTTAAGTAACGATGGCGTTGATGATGTGGCTCACTAGCCTAGACTATACCTGTTCACTGTTGACTTGAACACACCCAAGTCATACATCTCGGAAACACAGACTCATGCTAGGAGTTCCATTTCGTAGCGGTTCGTGTGATAAAAGTGGAAGCAAAACGCTTCGTGTGTATATTTGTATCTACCAAGTAACAGTGATGCTTGGTAGTAAATCTTGTGCTATGGAAAAGTACGATCATTTTGTATATTATCCGTTTCAGTCGTTGGTGGACAACATATTGCGAAACGTGCCCCTGGGGTCAGGCGGGATGCGTTCGCCGTCCGAGCAGGCATTGAGTGGAGCCGCGGGTGAGAGCGGCACGGAAGACAGGCCGCCTTCAGTTTCGCCGCCGCTGACGATCGACGGTAACGGCGAGGCTGCTATGGCCGTCATCATGTCTCTTTTAGAGGCTGATGCAGGGCTCGGTGGGCACGTCAACTTCTCCGGGCTGCCGTGGCCGCTGCCCTGATCCAACGCCTCCGCACCGCCTTGCTCCGTAGCTTCCGACCTGGACACCGACAGGATCAACAGGGAAGCTATCTTCGGCCTGATCAGCGACGCGGCCGATCGGCGCAGCGCGTGCGTAAACATTCAAGAGAACGTAGACAATGCTAATGTCAGTGATGTCAGTGTGCGTTTCAACCCAGACGAGCCTCCCAAGCCCGGCGCGCTGTGGGAATACAAACTGCTGGGAGAGGAGACGCCGATGGAGATGAAAGCCGTGTCGCCGCAGGCCGTGATGACGCCGCAACGACCCAACGACTTTGACCGTACACCCATCAACCTAACACCGGCCACATTCGCAGTCAAGAGTCCCACACCGGGTCATTCAACTTCAAAGTCACCCTCTCCGTTCGCGGTAGACGCGACCGCAATGCCCCACAACTATGACTTGGTACATAACTTATCAGGTACTGTCGCGCGTACGGATTTAGGAAGGGAGGGGATGTGTTGAAAAGCCGGGGTACGTGTCGCAGCAACAAGTGCCGGAGAATATGGTGGCTACAATCATAAATATCGGCGAGCCAGTGTGTAACATATACATTTCGACATCCATTGCTGGTAGTGGTATGATATTGTTTACAGCTCAACAAACAAATGTCGCAATCCGCGTATAAGGATACTCTCAGCGCACATCGTCGCGTAGTGCGACCGCTGCTATCGGCGCCGGGAGTTGTTAGTGTTCATTGGTTGATTTGTCAGTGTGCATTATAATGAGTTGGTGTACGTAGCTAATGAGAGCGTTGCGTTCAGTTTATTGTTGCATTTGTAGGTGTGAAGTGTAGTGAGGATGCGTAATAGAAAAACTGCGACATGCGAATCAGTAGAACAAATGCATCGCGCCATATCCCAGCCCTTCGTAAATCGGCGAGTCGCGTTTATCTGAATCCACTTAACAATGTAGCGAATTACGGCACTAAGAGTGCGGAACGAACTCGACTACTGTTGAGTTTTACACTAACGTTGATATATGTGTCACTTGTTTAAAAACCTCGATGTGATTATGTGTGTAACTTGTAATTTATTTCAGCGGGCCTACGACGCACGCTATCATTGTTCATAGATCCGGATGTCAGCTGAAACTAGATTCGATTTTATTCAGTTTTGATTCGCCACAATCGGACACAATCAAAACTGAATTGTATCGGTAGGAGCGAGCATAATCTTATATTAACTAATATATAATAACTTTTAAAAATATGCGGTCTTCGTTGTCACATTCGTTTTGTGAGAATATTATGTTTATACTCAATCAAAGTGTTATATTTAAAGACGGCAGTGAGTTATTACAATGCGTGTCTTACTTTGATATTCATTGACGTTCAAATTCGATGCGAGTTTGTCTATTATATCGACAATAGTACGATTTTGGTTCGCACGAAATCGAGTGAAAGGTTCAAATGCGACATTTTGCTACGACCATGATCGGAAACTCGGTAGCGTCTGTATGCAGTCGTAGACCTGCTGAATTGTTATTTTCTAAGTAGTACAATGTGTAATATGCCAGTCCCTAGAATAGAATACCATAAAACCATTATTAGTCGACACCTAGCCAAATGATTAGCCAAAATATCCTAAGCTAATATTTTATTACCTGATTTCAACTAAAAGAGGTTTTTTTCAATTCGACCGTATCTATTTTTTTTTATTGTATGTTTGCGGATAAATTCGTCGTTTATGAACCGTTTTTGGTGATTCTACTTGGTTTGGTAGAGTATACTTCTCATTTAAATTTCATTCGGTGCAGCAGTTTTTTGAGTCACACTCTGATAACTGAATAGTGTTCGCCTATTTTGATGATTATTAGCAAAGGTCACTAAAAACGGTGAAAAATGTGTTTACATGCTAACACTAGAAAATATTCAAAGCTTCTTATATGCGTGTCTTACCATAAGTAAGTAGTATTTAACGTGTTAGGTTATAATTATAGGATAAATATAGGATAATTACATAGTAGGTAACTATGTCTTACTATATCAGGAGAACATCAGGCATTTTTTCAAATTCTTAATCCGTGGTCTCACTCCAAAGTCTACTGCAACTGTCCCACATTAGGTCCTAACACACCGCGACACTAATCGCGTCTAGAAATACTCCATCTCATCTCACAATTCTCACAGGGTTTCTTTTTATTACTTAGTAGTAAAAAGCTTGGCCCACAGACATAAGGTCCGTGCCCTTGGTAGTACAATTTTGAATAAAATTTTCAAAACATCATTTATTTTATAAGTCTTAATAACTTTGAAGAAAAAAAGAAACATATTAAAAATATCCAAAGTGTTACAAAGATTTAAAATTAATAATTAGCAAATGTACAAATTTAGCTTATTTTCATTTATGGACGACTCCTTATACATTCCTTATTAAGATAACTAGGACTAAAGTTTAAAGTTTGTAAAAATAATAAGGTAAAGGTATGTTTACTTTGACTTTTTTCGTCTTTTTATTTTTTTCTCTTTTTTCACTTTTTTATTTTTTCCTCTTTGTTACATTTTCGTTTTAACACTTTTTTTTCATTTAATACATTACATCTAATAAGGAGTCGTCCAGCAGCTTTTCTAACTTAGCACATAATCAATCTTACTAATTCCTCGCCGCTGCGGTTCTGGCAGCCTTGCTCGCAAATGCCAAGAAGGGTGTTCTAGTGGCCTGGCTCTCCATGATGGTTGGGAGAGAGGATTGCTCCAGCTTTGTTTGGATTACACATTCCAATTGCACCCTTTCCAGGCCAAATCTTGGGCATTCGAATAGTATGTGCCATATCGTTTCGTCACAAGCTGGATCGCAGACGCAAGAGGGACTGTCTTTTACATGGAATCGGTGTAGGTACGCTGCGAATCCTCCGTGGCCGGTCAATATTTGGGCATGTATAGGTGTTAGTACCATGTCCTTCAGTACTCGCCTTGCGAAGAAGACGGTAGGAAGGAAAGCCTTCGTGACCGAACCTGTACTAGAGGATTCGTAGTGCCCCTGCCAACTTCTGACAGTCTCCCCCCGAATCTGTTTCCTGACGAACCATAACGGCACCTTGTCATAGTCAGCGGCCGTCTTCTTAGTGAGTGCTGGTTTCTTAGCAAGCTCATCTGCCCTTTCATTCCTCGGAGTGCCTACATGGGCCGTCAGCCAGAAGAGCCTCACTGTTTTTCCAGTATTTTGAATGTTACGCACGCAACTCTTGAGCGCGAGAGCTAAAGGGTGGGTGGCAACAGGACTTTTCAAGAATTCGAGCGACAATCTTGATACGCTCAATATGTTGACACAGTCCCTCCTCGAATCTCTCACCATTTTAACGGCTCTAAAGAGAGTACATTTCCGACTGGAAAACGGTGTTATGAGGCTCGAGGCGAAAGGTGGAGTATTTGGTCTCCCTGCCTTCATCACACCACGTAAGGGCAGTACCTACTTTCCCCTCTATTTTGCTTTCTTCGGTATATATCTAAGGGCCGACTACTTGGTGGTTCTTCAGGGATCCATACTATCTATGCACTCATACTCAGTTCTTATGAATAGATATGGGTGGGGGTTGTCGCGATAACCCACCATGCTCTCTACCTCTCTACCTGGTGGTAAAAAATCTTTGGAGTACCCTTTCTTGATCTTAAAAAGGGTGGCAGCCTCGATAACCCGGAGATCTAGGGGCAGTTGGCCCGACAGTACTAATGCGGATGTCAGAGAGACCGTGCGTTATGCTTTGCAGATCTTCTGCGCGAAGCCTCTTTGCAGCGATTCCAGCTGATTTCCTGAGCCGAGTGCCGGACATGTGGATTTCCGGGATGTCATACTTGAGCTTCTTCGTGATAACCAAATTTTATGCGCGGCGAAGCACAGATGTAATGAAAACTGACTGTTGTAGGTATATATTTGTAATGGGCAAACATTTCAGAATAAGTTTCCATTTTGAAGGCAGGAAGGAGGAGAGCATTTCATATGAAGGAAAATTGAGGTCATTAAGAAAATCATGAAGCGTACGTTAATGCCTCCAATTTATGTATATTCATAGGCAATTAATACGTGTAAGCCAGTTGGTTGGTAGTGAAGTATTTCCCGTCCAACCGCCATGTTATAAAATAATACTTAACCGTTCCATCAATGTGACTTTAACTGGTCTGAACTCATCATCTGTACCTATCTTATACTATGTACCTATATTATATATAGTAATACTTACTCATTGAATTATCATCTTACCTTTTGTAATGAAACGATAAAATGTTTTATCACGATATCTGCGGAAACGTGTAAAGCCCATAGACAAATAAACTTTGCCCCGTTCAAAATACTATATCATATCGTAATAGGTATATCAATATTATATTCAAAATAAACATTTACTTGACTTTAAGGATATCAGCAGCACATATATTAGCAATGTATTTTCTTCTTTCAATTTCGTAGAGTAGGTAGTAGATGTGATAGATTGTTATACTTATACGATAAGTTAAGATATTATCTGAAGG
This sequence comes from Selenia dentaria, assembly GCA_917880725.1. NCBI lineage: Eukaryota > Metazoa > Arthropoda > Insecta > Lepidoptera > Geometridae > Selenia > Selenia dentaria. The sequence continues at coordinate 44,243,004 of OU862876.1, forward strand.
CCAAGTCTTTACATTATTTTGCAAATTAACTGAGTTTTGGTCTATTGAAATGTGTTTAGATATTGAATTATATGGTTGAATAACCATATACAAGCGAGCGCTGCTAACAGATACCTACTATTAGCAGATCGAGAGGCACCACAATATTTATTTTTTCTCGTTCTAACATTGCCAAAGCGTATAACTGTCCAAAACCTATAACTTAACTAGTAATTAGATCAGACATCAAAAATAAAATGAGTGATATTCAACTTTGATGTGCTCCCTCACCTGGAGCATTCACTTGTAATGTAACATTTTAAATTCAATTTAGAGCATTGATTTATAATACTGCCTCCCTGACTTGACAAGCGTTCAATATTGCAATGTAAGTTGTATTACAAGTGGTATCATAATATTACACAATTGTGTCATCAAGTTGCGCACTGTAATGCGCAGTGCTTTTCTCTCACCAAAGTAATGCTCGGTTCCCTCCCTCACTGATGTAATGCTCGACTCTGTAACGTATGTTACATTACATTACAGGAATGCTCTTAATGAGGGAGCACCTTTAGATCAATCTGTCGCCGTGAGGCATTGTTGGTTAAATTAGAAAAGGACTAAAAAGGAGACAAAGGCCTATGTGATGCCTCTCGAAGACTCCTGAATTTGAAAAAAAAAATATTCTGTAACTTCTTTGTTGCGCGCTTTTGATCATTTTCAATTGTTTTATAGTCAATTAATAAAATGTTTTATGTTAATCTACTTCTTGTTGATATATTGGTCAATTATACAAAAGCATAATTAGTTAAGTATTGTTTAAGTGTGAGGTTATATTTTTGTAAAAAATACTTTTTGGATAATTATCATGTTTATGTTTCTGTTACTATAATTTTTTGAGTTTTAAATTTGTATAGGTAGGTAATGTTTTTGTAATAAATAATTTTTTGGATAATTATCATGTTCATATTTCTGTGTTACTATTTAGTTTAAGTTTTAAAACTTGTTTAACTTTGTATCTTATTGTGTGCATTTCAGTAATACTATTAACTAACACCTTTCCTGTCCTCGATATACAGTGTTGAGTCAGACAGTACATACAAAGTATGTTATGGGGTTTTTTTGTTAATAAACCTATCTATTGGTCAATTATAAAAAAAGGTTATTAGTTATAATTTAAGTCGAAGGTTATATTTTTGTAAAAAATTAACTTTGGATAATTATTATTAAATGTAACTTACAGTTTTCTTATTTTCTTATGAACTATTTCTTTAAGTTGACTAATTATTATTATTATGAATTATACAAATTTTTATGTTGATGTTTTGTCTTCTAGCCGTATCTATAAAATAAAGTTGTGAAAGCGTATGATCGTCTAGTTTTATTATACCCCTGTAATGCTGTACCTTTGTGTAAAATTTTGAATAATTAATAAATTTCCTCTAAGAGCATTCTTGTACACAGTGACTTTTTTGTGAGTCTTAAAACTCCCTTGAAAGTAATAACCTGCATTGCGAACATGAATTATCGATTGGACAAAACTATTCGTAAAGCTATCGGTACCAACACTACACGTACAACAAGCTATGGAGAGGGCCGTGCTTGTAGTTTCACTATGTGATTTAATCACAAATAACTTGATCTGTAGAAGAATAAAAATCACCGACACAGCGCAGAAGATAAGCCAGATGAAGTGGTAGTGGGCACGGCACATAGCACGCAGAACAGAGGGCCGATGGGGTCGGAATTAAATTAAATTAAATTATATTTATTGAGCTGGTCAGGCCAATTACAATTAAAAACTCACAACAAAAACATTAAAAAGTAAGAATAAAAATTATACACAAAGAGATTACTAGAAAATAAAATAAAAAATAAAAAAACACTAACAAATAGAAGAACTCACCAAAAAAAATATTAAATTACAATTACTTACCGAATAAAATAAAAATTTCAATATTATTACAAAATATGTCAAAGGATTATTAGATCAAAATACACTGCGAGTCCGAAAAGTCGTCAGAAGTCTTATTGCATCGATCCCATTTTCACAATATGTTTGGAACGATACAATGAGAGTCTGCCAATTGTCAAAAACAATGTCAAGTTCAGTGTTGGCAGCAAGGAGTGCATTGAGGTGGCGGCGGGCTCGAATTAGAGGCGACATAGATCGCGCCACCGTACGACCGCTGTCGATATAAAATACAGAATGTGGCTTACCGCGCCTGTTTGCCGGGACTCCGGGTTCGTCTGGCACAAATAACGTAAACAGGAGGTTATGCAGGTCTATCGAATCGACTTCCCCCCGCAGCACCTTACAGCAGATAGTGAGCTGGTCGACCAATCTCCTCACCTCCAGTGAGTTAAAGCCAAGCTGGCCGAGCAAGAACTTGCTCGGGTACATGTATGGATAGGAAGGTTCTATTCTTTTCTATAGGATCATTGTATGCGGTGACTTCAATATTGATATTTTGGTAGATTCAACTGATAAAACTAATCTTATCTCTTTGTTTAAATCTTTTAATTTGAATTTTTTGTTCAGTGAGCCAACTAGAGTAACCGACTCTTCATCCACCTGCATTGATAATATTTTTTCAAACTGTAAGACTACAGAAAAATCAGTAATGGTGGGAGTTAGATCAGACCACAATGGCCTCGCTATCAAATTCGAAATCGGAAGAACTAAGAAAAATACCATTATCGAACATAGGCCGCTAACAAAAGGTAAACTAGAAAAGCTTAAACAAAATATAGAGTTGAAACTTAGTCTTATGGAATTCACTTCTGAAGATCCACATGACATTTATAGTACATTATTTTCATTAGTAAGTACAGAATTTAATGAAATCTGTCCGAAGAAAAAACTGCAGCTCAACGGTAGGTTACAATTTGGTGACTGGTCAACTAGAGGTATTTGAAAAAGTAGAGACATAATGTTTGAGTTATATCACAAAAAATCTTTAACTTCTAGTAAAGATTTTCATGATTATGTAAGAAATTACTCAAAAGTTTTTAAGTCAGTATGCAAACGCGCAAAAGCTTTGTTTATAAGGGATAAAATTCGAAAATCTAATGACAAAATTAAAACAGTTTGGAAAACAATTAATACAGAGACCGGCAAAAGTAAATCTTTTAATTCAGAATATATGCTAGAAATAGATAACCAAAAAGTTTCAGACCCAAGTCATGTTGCGAATTCATTTGAAAATTTATTTTCTAACATACCACTAGGAGTCACCAAATCTCTTGATTCTTGCCCTTGTGTTGCAGTGGGCTTTCTGAAAGACAATTTCCCGCTCCAAATTCCTGAGTTTAGGTTCCGACATATATCTACTTTTGAAATAATAAAAACATTTAAAAGTTTAAACGTTAAAGCAACAGAGGATTTATGGGGATTATCCGTAAAAATGCTAGAGTCAATAATAGAAGTTATAGCGCCACATTTGATGATCATATTTAATTTATGTATTGATAGAGGTAAATTTCCTGACCTAATGAAAATGAGTAAAATCACCCCTATTTTTAAATCAGGTAGTAAGGCCGACCCCTCAAATTATAGACCGGTCTCTGTGCTTCCGGCTTTGAGCAAAATATTCGAAAAGATAATGCTTCAACAACTCTTATCTCATTTTAATGAACATAGGATTTCACACGAAAATCAGTTCGGTTTCACGAAAAGCAGATCAACAACAGATGCAGGAGTCCAGTTAGTCAAGCATGTGCTGGAGGCTTGGGAGAGCTCACAGGATGCCATTGGCGTATTTTGTGATCTCTCCAAAGCTTTCGACTGTGTAGAGCACCGCACTCTAATTTATAAGCTACACCACTATGGAATTCGTGGAGCTGCTCTGAATCTTGTAGAATCATACTTATCTGATAGGCAGCAAAAAGTTGGCATTAATGGCGTGACATCTTCTGGATCTTTGGTCAGAATGGGGGTTCCACAGGGGTCGATCTTGGGTCCATTCTTATTCTTAGCATATATCAATGACTTACCACATATGGTTGAGGGCCTTGCTGACATAGTTCTTTTTGCGGATGATACTTCTCTGATTTTTAAAGTAGATAGGAAAGATAGAGAACTAGTTCAAGTCAACAACGCGTTAACTATTGTTTCAAATTGGTTCGCCGCAAACAACCTGCTTCTCAACGCAAAGAAAACGAAATGTTTAAAATTTTCCATGCCTAATGTAAGACATATAGAGCCAAACGTATTACTCGACGGAAATAAATTGAAAATTGACAAGGCAATAGTCTTTCTAGGTATTAGCATAGACTCTAAATTACAATGGGGTCCTCATATTGATCCACTATCTGGAAGACTGAGCTCAGCTGCATATGCGGTTCATAAAATTAGGCAATTGACAGATATAGCTACTGCTCGACTGGTCTACTTTGCTTACTTCCACAGCATAATGTCATATGGTATCCTGCTGTGGGGGTCAGCGGCGGACATAGAGACAGTTTTTATATTGCAAAAGCGGGCAGTTCGAGCCATCTACGAAATGGGTCCCCGCGAATCCTTAAGACAAATGTTCAAAGAAATTAATATATTAACTCTTCCATCTTTGTATATCCTAGAAAATATAATGTACGTTCGTAAAAATATAAAGAAGTTTAGAATAAATAGTGATATGCATAATATTAATACTAGAAATAAGGATATGATAGCTGTATCTAAATTTAGACTCACGAAAACTCAAAATAAGTCCTTCTTAGGCAATTGTGTACGTTTCTATAATAAAATCCCGAAAGACATTACTGAGCTCACTGAAGGGAAATTCAAGTTACGTGTCAAAAATATACTAATGAAAAAAGCCTATTATAAATTGAGTCACTACTTAGAAGACAAAGATGCCTGGAAGCTTTCCACTTCTGCCTAATAGCCAACTATTGAATAAATTTGTTATTTTAATACTACTCATATGTAACCTCAATGTACAAAGACTTGAAAAAATAATGGCCCACGAGTTTCTTGCTGCTTCTTCTCGGCGGTGGTTCTTTTCCGAAGACAGCGGTAGAATCATTTAAAAATTTTGACGTTCATAAGAGTGTCTATGATGCCAAAACTGAATAAATAATTTTTGAATTTTGAATTTTGAATTTTGATTGGAGACCACGGACCGGCAAGCGCAGCGTAGGTCGTCCACCGACAAGGTGGGCTGACGACATGATAAAGGTCAACGTTGGAGATTTGTGTACTTCCCACGGCTCAGATGACAATGATGAAAGCTACCCTGCTATATAGCTATCGCTGCTAGATCCAATAGTACATATAAGGTAAGACAGCTGATAAAAGTCTGTTTATCGTGAGATCCGGGACCATATATGTATTGGTTCCTTCGCACAACCAAACACTATCAGCAGCTCTATAGGCTTTACAGTTGCCAGTTCAACATGCGTAGTAGCTATGTTGTATCTCTTGTAAAAGGGGCCAACCAGGGTGTTTAGTTCTCTTCCAGCTAATTGCATGCACATGCATTATTGAATACAAGTGATTTATTAAATGGAAATTAATTGATGATGATACAATATTTGAATGATCTAACTATTTATAAGCTAATATGCAATTAAATAAAATATTTGATAATAAACTATTGTACTATTTATTACATAGAACAATTATCAAAATTATAAATCAATCGCGTATATCCATATCAGTCCATAATCGGTGAAACTTGATTCTTCAATTTCGAAGCAGCCATCATCGAAATCATCAGAGTCATCCTGAGTGTTAATAATAAAATCAACTGCATCATCCCGAATTCCATCATGATTGCAGTACTCATCCTCAATTTTAATTACATGGTTAACGCAATGCTCCCACTTCTCTACAGAATATTCAGCAAATAATCTTGGTAATATATTTTTTGTCCAGAGTCGTTACTTTAGTGCTAATTGTCGTTTAATATCACCCCAGAGATAGGCTATCTAAGGTTGTAGGTTCGTTGACTATTTTGACGCTGTCATAAATCAAGTTATCGTTTCTCCAAATAAGATCATGTTTATCAAATAAGTTATCTGGACCATTGTCTTGATTAGAAGGCCCAGGAAAATCCAGGAGGTGGATCAATGGAAGTTGCTCATTGAGTTCTTGCTCATGCACCGGGTCATCTCCAGCCAAATCTTGAAGAATTTCTCTGGCATTGTTGTATGACGCATCTTCGTCATCATTTTCAGCTTCCAACAGTCATCAGAATTGTTACCATTTTCCAACGCGGTCAGTAAATATTCAATATTTCTGTCAGATAGTTGAGGAGTCATTCTGTAAATATAATGCTCATGTAAATAGTTACTTATTTTATAAATATTACACAATAACTTACTATATAAATATTATGGAATACTTATACAAAATTAATAAAGATAAAAGTAATTAGCACTTCAAATACTATGGTACTAATATGGGCATGGATCATGTTTACAAATAATATATATTTATTAGTAAAAATGGTCCTTAAATAATGGTCAAAACAATATTTGTTACAAATGAAACCAGTCACATAGGTATATTGCAAATAAATTGGGTCGATTTTGCATATTGATGTATTTCTACATCACAAATAAAACGACATTATTAACGTCAAAATGTTTACTTATATTTTATTTATTTATTTAGCACAAAACAGATCACAATCAAAATAATATAAAATATAGATTCTATTATTTTTAAAGCTGGATTGCAATCCAACTACATGCGCTTACAGCTATACAAATTATAAATCATGCGTGTGTGTCGTAGCTAGTAATATTGCTAATATAATACAAAAGAAAACATAAACAAATTATCAAATTATGTTTAATTAAACAATCTTTCAGACAGACGAGGCCACAGGACAAGCCGCGACAGCGCCGATCTTGTCTGAGTTATTTTGTTCGGGGAAGGGCTTCGATCAGCAATACCAACTTTTGTTGGTATTGCTGATCGAAGGGGAAGGGTATCTTTTACAGTTTTGATGTAAACACTAGGTATATCTTGGATAAAATACGTCTAGCTCAGGAAATTTTACGAAAGTTTCGTTATACTGGCGGGCCATACGGACAAGGGGATTATAGTAAGAAATATTGTTTCTGTGAATATAAAAAACACACAAGGCGGTATTTTAATATTAATAATAATATTTTTTTATTTAAATATGCCAAGTAAAATTAATACCTAGGTAATTATCGTTATCAATTAAGTACACGCTCAAAATAATTTTTTTCGTGGGTTTTATCACTTCTGACTGAAATAATTAAAATGGAATGATTTAAACAGTGAAATTAGATTTGTTTTACTGATGAATCTGTTAATAGATCGATGTTGAAGTCACCACAGGTATAGATTCGATTGTTACATTTAGAGATTTTCTTTAAAATTGATCGACTTTTGATCGATTGATTGACCTTGAGTAAAAATTTTGATAAATTGTCTACAATAAATCAATGTATATAGTGGTCTATATACATACAACACTAGATGCTTTTCCATCTCTACACAAGCTACCTCCAAAGACCTTACACTTATTAACTAGTTAGTAAGTATAAGGTCTTTGGCTACCACACAGACAGTTCTCAGTGTTGCCAGATTGGGGTATTTTTACGCCATTCTGGCAAAAATTTTTGTTCTTGGAGAAATTTTGGCGAAATAAACTCCTTGGCGAATTAGTTGGCGAAAAAAAATGTGATGGGCAATAATGATAGTAAATGATTTACATTGCATGCCTCAAATAGAAATTCTATTATAGAATATCATATTATATCATGTGATACGATCGTACTAATATTCTGAAGTCTCTCAATATCTAATAAAAAGTATTTAACTCGTGCATGGCACACTCATTCGTTTATTCATTTCATCTTTATTTCTTCATTTCCACGTACTCGTTGGTACACCCACAATATTTTTTCTTGTGGCTTCTCTTTCCTTTTCGATAAATTGGGTATAAGCAGAGTAGCCTTATTATGTAAAATGTACTATAAAGAACTGTTTGTGACGTTTTCCCAATTTTGTATTAAATCTCCGAGTAGGAAAAACAATGTTCTTTCAATGTTTAGTAGAGGAAATTAATCTTACATCTAAGGAAAGTTGATTGCTTCTGTTTGGATTTAAGAAAGTCAAAAATAAGAAGCTGGAGAACTGTTAATAATACACAGTCCTTATACAAATCAACGGTCAAAAACATACGTGGCTTGCATGTTGCTACCTTTAGATGTGCTCTTTGAACCGTTCCAATGCCAGCATATACGTTAGTCCATGCTCCAGTACTACAGGGCCTTACTATCAGCTTCGTAAAAACCATAGAGAATATTTGTATAGTGGTAAAAACCATGCAAGTTCCGTGTAATTCTACAACCTGACATAATCAGTTTTGAAAGAAATCATTTTGTTTGAATATTGTTTTTTCAAAGGTGAACGGATAATATTGTCTCTGGCATTCTAACAATTTACTAAAACCAACATTGCAGACGCCTAGACGTTTGTAAGCTAATAAACTGAGTGGATCCAGAGCGACATGTTATCGAGAGTCCATACAAAAAAAACCACCTGAACGGTTTTTCTGCGGTTCTTGAATAGTAGGCATGGGCATGCCTGCTTTTAAGTTGTCATCGTACGATTAGTCCGGGCAGCTGTCTAGAAGTCCTACTTTAAGAGCTCGTGTAATATTATGACGAAATGTCATAATATAACACATTATTGTATTTAATGAATGAATGTGATAGCGAGTAAACTTGTTGGAGTTGTTGGGAGAATTTGTGTGAACAGCTGTTTATTTACTGACTAGTGTGATTTACCTAAATTATTGTTGTGTTGTCCTAGGTGTCGGTACTAATCTGTAAGTAGTTTATTGCTTATATTACTGATTTAAGTTTGAGGTTAACCTCAAACTTTCATCATGGAGTGCGATCCGCCGGACCCCGATCCTCCGCCGGACCCGGCTCCTAGCTCATCCGCTCCTAAACGACGTCTTGAAGCAGAAGTTGAACCACCTGCTAAAAAAACAATTACTTCGCCAGAATTAGCGTCAGCTTCTATCCAGACTGTGTATACTGACTCATCATTAGTAATTGGTGGGTTATCATACATATCACTGGATAAAGGCCCATATCTGGTTCACGTGTCCCGTATCGAACCAGACCTAGCTCCAGGAACTATTTTGAAACCAATCAAATTTGGACAGTTCCTAAAAACACACAAAATTGCCAACATTTGTGTTGATGGTGTCAAAAAAGTAGGCCGCAACAAAGTATCTGTGGAATTCAAGTCTGCTGATGCCGCAAATAACTTTATCTCGCTCCCAATACTTAGCATGTGCAAATACTCCGCTACAATCCCTATGTACAACATTACTAGAATGGGGTTGATTAGACAGGTACCGACGGATATGTCCATGACAGAGTTTGTTGAGTCCCTAGACCTACCCAAGGGATGTGGTAAGGTCCTAAAAGCAAGACGTCTGAATAGGAAGACCATTGAAAATGACCAAACCTCATGGGTTCCTACCCAGACAGTAGTAGTCACATTCCAAGGCCAAGTACTACCCACAAGAGTATTCTCTTGCTATTATTCTCTCCCTGTAGAGCTTTTCCAATACCCAACTATCCAATGTCACGCATGTTGTAGATTTGGTCACACCAAATTACAGTGCAGGTCGAAACCGAAATGCTTCCGTTGTGCGAAGGACCACCTTGGTGATACTTGTGAGATCCCGGAAAAAGAATCAACCTGTTTTTACTGTTCAGGACGACATTTCACTACTAGCAAGGATTGCCCTGAAATTGAGCGTCAAAGATCAATAAAGTTCATTATGGCTCAAGAGAGTGTGTCGTATGAGGAAGCCTCCGCTCAAGTACCACAAGTTAACCGATCCTATGCAGAAGTAGCCCAAGAAAGTATCTCTCTACCTTCCTCTCAAACCCCTGCTCCTGCTAGTCACTCGCAGCCCCAACACAGACGTTCTTATGCTAAAACAGTCTATGCCAGCCCCCGTCCAAAACCCACTTATGGTAAATCTTATGATAAGATTGCCCATCAACAAATTGTTGCTGAACCCAGATCAGTTATGGGAAACGGCTGCGCATTGACAAACAGCCAAAACTTAGAACTGTCATCCTCTCAACAAAAAGACAATATGTTAGAAACAATATTAACTTTGTTAATCAACATCATATTAATGAACCCTCAACCCCTACCGTCCAACGTTGCCCCCAAACTGTCACAATTAGTTTCCCTTTTCCAAAATCAATATGGATCAGCTGACCATACTGCAGTGGAACACCCAGAGCGTGCGACGAAAGAAGCATGAACTGGCCCACTTAATCTCCAAATTTCACCCGTCAGTCATTGCCGTCTCGGAGACATGGCTGGTACCCAACTCCCTTTTCAGGGTGTCAGGATACTCATGTCTCCGGGACGACAGGGCTGACGGGTATGCAGGAAGTGCTTTATTTGTAAAGCGCCCGCTGCCTTTTTCCCAACTCCCTCTCCCTTCACACCCTCCTGATATCAATATTGTTGGTATCAGATGTTTAGACATTTCTTTTGTTTCAATCTATATCCCTCATCCCAACTCTGCTCTTATTCCTGATTTGAATCTTCTACTTTTATCAGTACCGCACCCCATGGTGGTCATGGGTGATTTCAATGCTCATCATGTTATGTGGGGTTCCAGCCACTCTAATTTGTTTGGATTTTCCCTTCTGGAACTCTTAGATGAAGTGAATCTTAATTTGATCAATGACGGCTCTCCTACCAGAAGAGTACACCCCACGCAAAATCCGAAAAGTGCTGTTGATCTGACATAATGCTCCCCCTCTCTTTCCTCCTGCCTGACCTGGAAGGTCCTCTGTTTTACCTACGGTAGTGATCATTTTCCAATTATAATATCTATTCCAAATAAAGTTATACCGCCCTGCAATCCTTGCCCGTCCATAAAATACAAGCTTTCCTATGTTGATTGGCCTTCATACTCATTGGCACTTGATCTTAAATTAGACTCTTCCTCCATATTTCCGTTAAATATCGATCCTATCACCTCTTACAACATATTTATCGATAGTATTTTATCCTCTGCTGACCTTCATATCCCATTTAAGAAACCTGCCAAAAATTTTAGGATCTCAACCCCATGGTGGGATTCTGAGTGCACAGCAGCCGCTTTGGAGCGAAAAGTAGCTGAAGCAATTTACAATGCATGTATGTCCCAAGCTAATTTCAATAGTTATCAAAAATCTGCAGCAAAGTATAGAAAGTTAACCAGGAAAAGAAAAAAGCAAGGGTGGATAGGATACTGTGAAAAGTTAACTCCTAAAACACCGTCATCCCTGGTTTGGAAGCAAATCAGGCGGTTCAGAGGATACTGTAAAGATGACAACCCATCAGCCAGCGACCCTTCATTCTGGCTAGAAGCCTTTTCGGACAAAATTGCGCCCCCTTCTGTACCTACTTTAGATTCCCTTCCATCTATCCCATCCTCTCTTCCCTCTAACAATTGTTTTGACTGCCCTTTCTCACTCAACGAATTACTCCTAGCACTCGACGGACTGACTGATTCCTCCCCTGGCATAGATGGCATTCCCTATTCCTTCATCACTAAATCCTCAGAAAAATGCAAAATTATATTTCTTGACATCATAAATTACTTCTTTGAGCATGGGGTAGTACCTGATCAATGGAAGGCGCAAATAATCATTCCCATACAAAAACCAGGGAAAAATCCTCTGCATCCAAGTAGCTATAGACCGATTGCACTTTCCTCTGCTCTACTAAAAATAATGGAGCGACTTATAAAGCATCGCCTTGAATGGTTTGTGGAAAACAAATCCATATTGGCTAAAACACAATTTGGTTTTAGAAGAGGACTTAGTACAATTGACAATTTAAGCCTCTTAACAACAGACATTTACATCTCTTTTAAAGAAAGGAAATATCTTGCCGGGGTATTCCTAGATGTTGAGGCAGCATATGATAATGTCTTGCTTCCGGTACTCAGGAGTAAACTCATTCAGCTGAATATCCCTGTGAAGCTTGTCCGTATCATTTGTAATATATTAATGGAACGTACTATTGTTATAAAATGTAATCATCAGTTTCTGCCTCCTAAAACTGTCTGGAAAGGCTTGCCCCAAGGTTCCGTTTTGAGTCCACTGCTCTACAGCTTGTATACGTATGACCTAGAGAGTTCAGTGGACTCATTTTGTAATATCCTTCAATATGCAGATGATCTTGCTCTTTATGTTAGCGTTCAATCAATAGATGAGGCTACTAACCGTTTAAACTCAGCTCTAGCTTATCTTAATGATTGGCTCTTTAAGCATGGCTTTTCACTATCCGCATCCAAAAGCTCAGTTGTTATTTTTACTAGAAAAAGAATTATCCCCTCCATTCAACTACTAATAGGTCAAGAAATCATCCCTCAAGATAACAGCACCAAATTTTTAGGCATCCATCTTGATTCCAGGATGACAGGAGCTAGCCATTTTGATTACATTTCTCAGAAGTGTGAAAAGAATATCAATGTTCTCCGATCTCTCTCAGGGGTGTGGTGGGGTTCCCATCCATACTCACAAAAACTGTTGTATAACGCCATAGTTCGAAGCCATTTTGATTACGGCTCATTCTTACTAAATTTATGTAACAAGGCTGGCCAAAACAAAATATTAAAAATTCAGTCCAAATGTCTGCGCATTATTCTTGGAGCGATGAAGTCTTCACCCATCAATGCCATGCAAGTAGAATGTGGTGAACCTCCTTTGAATATACGTAGACAGTTTCTTTCTGATCGGTTCATCTTTAAATTAATACAAAATTCAGAACACCCTCTTCTTCAAAAATTAAACCTTCTTTTTGACCTATTTGACAGTAGTAATATGGATTCAATACCTTGCCTACTCCATAGCTTCATCAAATTTACTAAAGTCCGTAGTCCTGTAGCTCAATACCAATCAAATCCTTTGTATAGCACACCATATGAAGCCCTAATTTTTCAACCAAATATAATTCTATACTTTGGAATAGATAAAGATTCACCTAACTCTGTTCAGTTATTTAATAAAAAAATTAGTTCCCAATTCCAGAACTGGAAGGTTATTTTTACGGATGCATCTAAATTATCGCCTACTAGTGTTCTAGGTGCAGCAGTTTGGATCCCTTTTACAAGGATATGCCTCAGTTTTAAATGCCTTAAACCTCCATTTTCACTGGGTAAGCACTGGCTATTTTTGAAGCCATCCTCTTTGTTAAATCACACAAGCTCAATCGCTCAATCATCTTTTCAGACTCAAAGAGCTGCCTACAAGCCATTCTTTCCAATCCTTTCCACAAAATTTCTCGATTCCCTTTGATTCTTAAAATAAAACACCTACTGTTTGAATGTCACAAATTAGGAATTAATATTGTCCTTGCCTGGATTCCAGGGCACTCTGGAATTCCTGGCAATGAAACAGCTGACTCCTGTGCAAAAGCAGCATCTCAAATTGGCTCCCTAGAACATTTCCAAATTTACGCTCATGATCTATGCCTGCTCACCAAATCCCAACTTCGAGATTCTTGGGCAAAGTATTGGGAATCTTCTATGAAACTTAAAGGCAAATACTACGGTGAAATTCAACCAGATCCGCCAAGGACCCCGTGGTTTTTTAAGTTCCGAGCGGCAAATAAACAGATCACCTCTACAATCTGCCGCCTCCGCTTAGGTCACTCTTGCACTCCAGTTCATTTAGCTAAAACGAGAATAAGAGACCACTCAATATGCGAGTGCGGGCTGGACGAAGGAGACGTGGACCACATACTTTTTAGTTGTCCCAAACATCGTTCCCTCTATGATTTTCTACCACCAAAAATCCCCAGACCTGTTTCCTCTAAATACCTTCTGTCCCAAATATTCTCTCCCCTAGTAAATTATTCAATGTGTAAATTTATAAGTGTAAATAATATTAAACTGTAAATACATATATGTTCCTAACATTTTTATTACTATTTATTTTGTCTATATTATATATGTATATATAATCTAACTCCTTGTGATGTCAATCTGTGTTGTCCTTCTTTGTTTTAGGTAAATCAACTGGATACTAATTCTCAGCGTGACTCTCCCTATGTACCACCGGTCATATTATTAAAAAACAATTGTTAATTCTCCTGATGGTTTATGAAACTAGCACAACGGACACTGGCAGAATTGTGACAATAGTCGCAGAAGCCATAATCTAAGAACTGAACTGAACTGAATGTGCTCATTCTGTCTTTTTGTAAGCACATTCAAGTATGGGAAAGATAAGGCTTTCTCGTCGCTAGACACAGTGGCTGATTATACTCTTCGGTCTTCTGCATAATCTGCCGTAGTGTATGAATGTGGTCTACGGTGCTAAAGCTTCTTCGGAAACCGGCTTATTCAGGTGGCTGGGACTCATCAAACCTGCGTGTGAGAGGGTTCGTGATGATTCTCGAAAACAGCTTGTACACGTGACTCGAGAGCGATATGGACCTATAATTCTTCAATAAGGTTTTATCACCTTTTTTGAAGAAGAGCACCACCACGCTCTTGTGCCACGTTTCCGGCGTTTTGCCTTCGAAGATGACAGAATTAAATAACTTCTGGAGGACTAAAAGTATCGGTCTGCAACTCGGTCTCAGAAGTTCAGACGTGATTTCGTCCTCTCCTGACGCCTTGTTACTTGTCATAGGGGATGTGCATTAATGCACCACGCTCGACAGGCGTCTTGGTGATCGCAGATAGCCCCAAGTTGCGAAAAAACACTAAAACGCTTACAAAGGTGTTCGAATGGGGAATCTGTGGGTGAAAATGTCGTTTATGGCTGTTTTTGTACAGCGATCGGAAAGCTAAAAAAGATTTATTTTTTGCAACCCAAAGGTATAATTTTTGATCATTTTTTGACAACTGTCTATTTGACAGCATAATCATGCGGTTTTAGGTCTTATGCTGGGTTTAGCGTTCGAGTTGCGTGTGGGAAAAAGTGGCAAAACGACAAAAATAACGTTTTTGAGCTTTACGAACGCTTTAACAAAAGAGTATCAATGACGACGCCACCAATGCTAAACGAACGCACTTTATATATCTATGAATTGGGCACAAACGACATGACATGAGTAAAATAAAACTTGTACTCAGAGTAAGTATGAAAAGAGTTTTCACGGTAGTAATAATACTATGAGTGAGCGAAATGAGTATGTAGAGGCACGATACATGCAACGTAAACACAATTTATTATATTAGCAAAAAGTCGCGCCATTCGCTCAGTTGCCCTACTGCCGTAGTATCGAGTGTCCGCACCAGCCCACCTACACAATGTAAAGTTTATTTATTTATATGTTATGCTGAATATTGAAGAATAGTAATGGTGATCACCGAAATGTAATACTTTTATTCACCCATCCCAGTAGACAGAACACGCATATGGAAGAAATAAGGGCGCACATATAAACCTAGATAGGTGACGTGCGCCATGAGATAACACCCGAGAACCCCCCAATATATACACTACTCTCAAGGAGTGACAGAGCTGGAGGATATTTTTTTGGTCTGCTTGTAGTATCACAATTTTTTGCTGGGCACACGTCGCAAGCAAAACAGTTGTGAGAGATTTTTTGTAATTCTAGCGAAATCTGAATTGTACTGTACAATGATAAACGGTGTATAGTTACCGTGATATGTGTTTGTGTGAATAGCACATATATACAATGGTTCATTCTTGTGCTTTAGGCTCCCAAAGCCGAAACGAACGTAATGACAAAAACGTAACGTTTCATTCGTAAGTCCATAATTTAGACTTTATTTTTACCTTGTTGATATAATTACATATAGGTAGACTATATTTTATAAGACTCGCATGACAGCAACAATGTATAAAAAATACGAAATACTACGTAAATAGGCCTAAGAAAATAATTGAATTTTGTAGCATTCAACCACCCAAATTATGAATCTAAGTAAAATGAATCGAGGTGACTTTTTCCCAGGCATCATGAATACCTCAGATATTGGTTGGGTGCGTTGCGTTTCTATCTCTTACCGGTAAACGCTAATAACAACTCTATTTGATATTTACTCTGAGGTCTTGAATATAGAACAGCGGTCCGTTTTGCGATATTTTTACTCACAGTGCCAACGTCTACCAAAGCCGATCTGAGACAAATATCGCGATTTTGACAGCTCGTGGCACTGTAAGCGTGTTGATAAATCGGACCAGAATTGTAGTAATAACGAACCATTTGCGCGCGAAAAACAAATTCATAAAAATATCGTGCATAGTGTGAAAGTTAACTAATGTGGTGTGTGGATTAAAAAGAAAGAATGGAATGGATGGACAGACTTTTACAACTTTTTCATCAAAAACAAGGGACACCAGTAAAGACATTGTAGAAATAAACAAACACCTGTCACTTTTGACAGAACGCTCACGACAATTATAGTGTAGAGCATGGTTCATGTAATCGTCAATATAGCGGCAGTTAAGACGTCATCGATGACGTAGCGTGGGCCATCGTAATCACGCTCACAGTGAAAGGGACCGACTGTTATCGCGCTAATATCGATTATGGCTCAATAGGGACCTCACTGTAGATGTTATCAGAGACTACAGTATATATTTTTAATTTTAGTCTATGGTCTAATTTATCTAACCTATGGTTTGCGCAGGTTTTGGTTGGGTGCAATTAAAAATATAGAATTTATCCCGAAAGTTAATATTTATTTTTAGGTACGTATATTTCTTCACATTTGTTTAATCTGACTATTACTGGATAAATATTCTACGTAAGTATAGGTCTATTTTAACATTTTAAAAATGTTCTGTAAATGTTGGGTCATTGCTATTGTTATAGTAAAATTGTTTGCATGTACCGTTCTGTATTGACTACTCAGCTGAGAAATTATCACCATACTATACAGGTGTAGAATCAATAGTTGTTGTTAGGAATCATTGAGGCTTAGCTGATTAGATAGCTGTAAATGTTACAAAAACACAATGGCATTTGTATCATTTGGTGCACAGTTGACATTTCATAAAATAACTTGCAGTTTATTGAAGTAATTTATTGTGTATGTTCAATTTGTTTTTTAGAGGTCTCATAATAACACTAAAAAGCTAACTATGACTATATTTTCTGAATGTTGGTTTGTGGTAAATAATAAGTATATGCTTTATTGAATCATCCTTGTTAGATATTGGGCCAATCTGTTATTTAAAAATTGTATTTTACAATTGAGATTTTTCTTTATTTCTTCTTCTTGGCTTTCAAAACCATCATTGAAAAGAGCTTGTTCAAACACAAGTTGTTTACCTTTGTTGTTGGTTTGGTTTCTATACACAATGTGTCCCAAAATTCAACGATAAGCCAACACCGGAGGATAGACCTGCCCCGGACTAATCGGGGAAAATATATATCCCAATTATATTTTAAGTTATAATAAAAAAATGAAATTCTTCAGAAATTGAGACTGTTTCTGATATTTTTCACTACCATAACCACAATTTTTTTAATATTTGTTTCTTTTTTTTATAGGCAACCTGAATAGCACTGCTATCTACCACAATTCTTAAAAAATCCAGAATAACTCTTGTTTTATCACTAAAATTAATGAAACTTATTTTATTCCCTAAATTTTTTGAAGACTTTTACTTTTAACCAACTTTAACTTATCATGGTGTAAAAAAAAGTATGAACACTAGTATGGCAAGTTTTTTTTAAAATTGAAGCAACTAACCAACATTTCAAAATGGTATAATACTCTAGGAAAACAAGTTATAAAAAAATATGGGCCTATTATTTCTAAACAGGGGCCAAATTCCTTAAATTGTAATTGTCAGTAATCACTTTTACTACATGCCCAAAATGGGTTCTTGTTGCAATTTCTAGGAATTTGAATGGGGCATGGGCCTATTATTTCTAAACAGGGGCCAAATTCCTTAAATTGTAATTGTCAGTAATCACTTTTACCACATGCCCAAAATGGGTTCTTGTTGCAACCCAACTCTGCTCCTTTGTTTACTGCGCACCATTCCCAATTCAACTTACGTAACTCTTGTACATACTATCGACGTTTGTCTTGGCTTTTTGGACTGGAATCGACCTGCAAACTTAACTGACCTGGCATTATTTGGGCTGGAAGTGATCTGCAAACTGAACTGACCTGGCATTATCTTGGACTACGATTGTGTGTTTTGTGATTTAGAGTTCTGGCGCATTTTGGACTGTTTGGCGTTTAACATGCCGCAACCGTACACACCACAGGAATATGCTAATATGCATTTAATCTATGGAGAATGCCGATGTAATGCTAATGCTGCTAGCAGACTGTATCAAGAAAGATACCCAAATGCTCAAAGATATCCTGATTATCAAGTGTTTATTAATGTGCATCAAGCGTTTTCGGAGGGTCGTATGCCATCCAATAGGAGAAGCGCTGGAAGACCTAGATTGGATCGTGATGGACTACTTTGGTACGTGCCATAGAAGAAGCTACAGGAATCCCGAAAAGTTCTGCACATCGAATATTAAAACGTCACTAGCTTCACCCATAACACTACAGGCGTGTGCAGACGTTATTACCACGGGACTATCCGCTAAGAGTCACATTTTGCCGTGTGATGCTGCAAAGGCACAGTGAAGATCCCCAATTCCTAGACAAAATTCTATGGTCGGATGAAACAACATGCAAGAAAGATGGGTATTTAAATCTTCACAACCTACATAGTTGGAGTAATGAAAATTCGCACTGGATGAGACAAGACAAATCCTAATATCAATTCAAGGTTAACCTATAGACCGGCATATTAAATGGAAAAGTAATTGGGCCCTTTGAGTTACAAGGAAACTTAGATGGCAATAGTTATTTAAACTTTTTACAAAATGACTTGCAAGAATTGTTAGACGTGCCCATTAAGTGATCTCCAAAACAAGTGATTTCAAAATGATGGTTGCCCAGCACATTATACCCGTCCTGTGCGAGAATATTTAAATCAAGAGTATCCAGGCCGTTGGATCGGGCGACTTGGTCCTATCTTATGGCCACCCCATTCACCCGATTTGAACCCCCTGGACTTCTTCTATTGGGGTTGTCTTAAAGACAGGGTCTACTCAAAACCCATTGCGACATTGGATGAGCTTCGTCGAAATATCACTCAGGCTGCTGATTACATTAATAGCAGAAGATATGCAAGACAAATAAAACGATCATTTTTAAAGCGATGTCATGCATGTATTAATGCTGGTGGCGAACAGTTCGAACATTTGCTATAATGTTAATAACTTAATAAATTACATGTGAAACTGTTTGTACCATTTGTTTTGAAATATTAAAAATTTTTCAAGAACTAATACTTTTATTACACCCAACCGTCATTTGGCCCCTGTTTAGAAATAATAGGCCCATATTTTTTTATAACTTGTTTTCCTAGAGTATTATACCATTTTGGAATGTTGGTTAGTTGCGTCAATTTTTAAAAAAAACTTGCCATACTAGTGTTCATACTTTTTTTTTAAACCACGATAAGTTAAAGTTGGTTAAAAGTAAAAGTCTTCAAAAAATTTAGGGAATAAAATAAGTTTCATTAATTTTCGTGATAAAACTAGAGTTTTTGGAGTAGTGGTATTTTTAAGAATTGTGGTAGATACGAGTAGCAGTGCTATTCAGATTGCCTATAAAAAAAAAGAAACAAATATTAAAAAAATTGTGGTCATGGTAGTGAAAAAAATCATAAACAGTCTCAATTTCTGAAGATTTTCAATTTTTTATTATAACTTAAAATATAATTGGGATATATATTTTCCCCGATTAGTCTGGGGCAGGTCTATCCTCCGGTGTTGGCTTATCGTTGAATTTTGGGACACATTGTGTATAGAAACCAAGACCACTTATCATTTGGTTTTGATTTACTATATACATTTGAATAATATACATTTTCAAAGTATATTATTCATATAATACATTATTGTATTTACCATACTCTCATGGGATACTTTTTATATGTTATTAGGCGACAGTACAAGCATGAGGCCCACTTTGTGTAAAGTAGTAACCACTGTCTAGAACAGTTTCATAATGTCACAAATGGTGAACTGCACTGCACTCGTCACCCTGAGACATTAAGTTGTCAATCCTCATGCATCATGTATTTTTGCCAGCACCCATACCATTCAAACTAGGGCACAGTATTGCAATAATTACTGATTTGCTTTAGAAATAGATAGGTATAGTGGCAGTACTTTCTCATACAAACTC
Organism: Selenia dentaria; assembly: GCA_917880725.1. Lineage (NCBI taxonomy): Eukaryota > Metazoa > Arthropoda > Insecta > Lepidoptera > Geometridae > Selenia > Selenia dentaria. The sequence continues at coordinate 44,263,205 of OU862876.1, forward strand.
GTGCACAAATGGTTGTACTGTACTTGAATTATACTCTCTCATCTGATTAGGAATCCGCCTTGTGGAACACATACACATTCCAAGAGCCCAAAGAATTTATTTAAGAATCAACAAACAGTACACAACAGAAGTACAGGATTAAAGCAGTATAGATAAAAACAGTTGATAGCTGGTGTACCAGCATCGTTGACCACAGACTGAATACAAATATTTTGTGTACAAAAATATAAATTATACAGTTATACATTATTTCATTTACATATTAAACTTCTTCGTTAACTAATTGTGCTAAGTGTAAGTAGTTGTAAATATATTTGTTTTGGTCTGCCTATACCAAATGAGGAACTAAATAGTTTTTCATCAAATCTAAGCAGACCACTACCAAAAATACATTTTTATAGTAGAGAAGACGTATGTCTCGTGACTGTGGCCCCAGGGGGGGGCAGTGCCAAGGGTTCCTCGTAGTCATGTAGCAAACAAAAGACAAAGACGCTCAGATAAAATGCAAATGCAGTTAATTTATTCATGTTGTAGTTGGTTGGCATACTTAGGTATCATATCACATATCTTTCAAATGTATGCTATAGTCTAGTAATGTTTAGGATTAGTACTTATTACTAGCTGCAGTGCTCTATTTTCACAACACAAGCAGTAATGAACAAGCATCACTGCATTGCACTATAACAAATGACCAGCTCGGTCAAAATTAATTAATTCACTAAGGGTTCAATATAACTAATACAGTTAACTTGTGGGTAACAGTCAAAATCTTAGGAGCAGTAATGCTGCATCCATCGAGTAGCAGTTAAAAAAAGTGTTTGGTAGCGCTTCACATCACTTAATTAGCTATAAAGATTTATTAATTGATAGCTCTAATAAAGAGAGGACCACACAGATTAAGTATTTAAGTTAATTAAGTAGAATAGAAGTTAAGTAGAATAGTATAAATTTAGTTGAAAAGTTGCTGAGATTTTGAAACTTAGTAACTTTTACAGGTAGCTTAGTTAGTAGGTAGCTTCTTCCTTCTGCAATAAAAATATAATAGGGGTGGTTTTCTAGAACAACTTGAAAATGGTAAGAGCATTGGGATCATTTTATTTTAAAGATGTGTAAAATATTCAGAAGAAGGATTTTAGGCTAAGAATAATTAGAAAAGCAAAACTAAAAAGTGTGGAATAACTGAAAGTGCCTATAGTAAAAGACAATGTCTGTTGGTAGGCTAGTAGGATAATAAAGAAAATTATTTACATGGTGATGGATGAAAATAATGTCCTTCCTCCGGATAAAATCTTTATTGTTGCCAAATTGCATTATGATCTATTCCGCTGTTTAAGCTAACAAACACATAGAGAGTGTAACAGAGTAGCAAATATTTTATATCATTAGTATTGAATATAGTAAAATCTGTATACTTCCCTTAATTTTAAATCAGCGAAATGTAAATAGATTTTTTGGGTTATTAATTCCTAGTCTATGGCAGTCTTGCGATTTTAAACTTAACATGTGACATTTGCTTGTGTTTTATTATTTTATCCATCCGGTAAAGGCATATAATTTATAAGAGAAGTTTGTGTAGGTATTACTACCTATTATTACCTAAAATAAATAAATTACTATAGTTTGATTAAGAAACTCCCAGACTCAATGATTTTTTAGATAGAACTTCAGTCTAAAACAGTTAGTATATATCAGTATTGTCAGTATATATATAAATAAATCATTGTATGTGTTGTTGCTTTGAAAAGTGAAAAGATCTATTTTAACACATAAGAGTGCCGAGCTACACAAGATATTATCACAATATATTTTTAATAATTAAGGTTTTGTATATGTTTGGTGTTATTTGTTGCCTACATTGCGATGGTTTCTGTTTTGTTCTTTTTATTATGTTCATATTCTATAAGTTATTTGCACCGTTTTATTTTTTATCTTTATTATATGGTTTTTTTCATAATTTTTACTATAACCAAGCATATTACTACAATCTCCTCTAGGAAGCAATTTCATCAATATTTTCACATTACCGAAGGCACTCAATGCTAGCTTTAGTTTAAAATATCAAGGGAAGAGTGTCTAGGATAAAGAAAATATACTTTTAATATTGTTGTTTGTAAGATTAAGTTCACGTGTTGCTTTACATATATATATAGTAGTTCTGCAAACAGTAGACCTCGCGAGCACAGTCTCTTTTCTTATCAGGGTCAATCTTACCAATTTTCCCAAAATTTTATATGTTGTTGGTGCCAAATAATCGTGCAGATATTATAAATAATTTTAATTTTTTATTAGTTTTTAAACTTCATTAACCTATCATCTCGGCAACCGCTAGACTAACTATGCTCATATTTGTAATTACTCTTTAAAGTCAGGTTCTTAATGTGTACTAAATTTTATCAACATCGGTCAGTAAATAGCGTTGCAGTAAACTTCCGCCAGTTTTAGGTAAAATTCAATAATTGCCGACGTTAAAAAGAAATTAATACATACCAAATTTCGTTAAGATTGGTTGCAAAATGCGACCTGTACAGGAGCACCAACATACAACCGAACAAATATACGGACAGATGAAAGTCAATTTGGTTAGCTAAAGCAGAGACATATTTTTCTTCTAAAAATGGGTGTCTGTAAGCTTTTAATTAAGTGCGTAAATTTTTAAGTATGACTTATTTTTATTTCATAATCATCTACAAAATTGTCACCTGCGAAATATTATTTTGTATGTAGTTTTGCTTATTTGCTTTGTGAATTGAAAAGAACGAAAATGTTTGTATTCTGTGCTTTGAGTAAACACTTCAATTTAGAAACTTGTTCTGTTTTAGCAACAATGACACTGGAGCTTATTCATTTAACCTAATGTGATCGAAGGTAATCTGCCCAACATCTTATTTATCTAGTTCATTTCCAATTACTTATGAAATATACTTTTTGTTCAGTTGAGTCCAGTTTTCAGATTAGATGAAATTGGAGAACACAAACATACTCCATGTTGCATAACATTACTGTTTCTCCACAGTGACATGTGCAGTGTTTAATACAATAGTTACACGATGATAAACTCAGAGGAGTCAGATTCCCTGAGTACAGTTCCATCGGATGGACACCCCGAAGATGTATCTGGTAAGTACATTATGACAAAGTACAGAACTAAACAATTTGCGTGAATGGTAATGGTAAGTGTAACGTTATCATATCGTTAACGTACTCAGTACAAACTATGAGTTATCTGTGCCACTATTGTACTAGATAAATGACAGTTTGTACTAAATACTTTAATGGTGCGATTACGTTACACAAACAGATTTTCGTGCTCGGCCCACTGGAGTCTCTTAGCGACTATGACGTTTACTATGCTAGTAAACGTCACATAAACATATTATAAATCCCAAAATAATGCATACTTCAACTAACAAGGAGCTCAAACTGATAAAGGTAGCAGCGAGATGCTGGATGCAGGCCGCTTCCAATCATAGAAAATCTATAGAGAGGTTTATGTGCAACAGTGCATGTACTACGGCTGAAGTTAAATATATTAATTTTAATTTAAAGCGTGAATTAGATTTTATATTTCTACAACTTTATGATTATTTTACTAGCTGACCCGTCAGCGCCTTCGCTTGTGTGGCCTAGCGGGATACCGTTAATTACAGTTTTTGAACTATCCCACGGGAACTTAAAAGTATCCTATATGTTGACCAGGGATATTAGCTACCGCCATACAAAATTTCATTTAAATCGGTCCAGTCGTTTCGGAGATTAGCCGGTACAAACAGACAGACAAACAGAGTAACAAAAATTTAAAGAAATCTAAATTAGTTAGATTTTACTCCTTACTTCCCCCTGACTCGGTTTTTAACATTTTTTTTTCATTGTACAGAAATTAGGTCTACAGTTTTATTATATTTAAAGATATGATTTCTTGAATGGTGCTAGTATTTGTTTCCGTTTGGCAAATGACTCTGTCCATTTCTTCCAGCTATTCATCTCTTGTGCTCTGTGTAGCTGTTTTAAATATTTCGTCATTCCATCTTTTCAGCTGCTTTCTTCTCCGTCTTTTCTCTTGGACCAAACTCGTACATTATTATATCATACGCTTACAGAATGATATACATTTTTAGAAAGTCACTTTTTTGCAACAATTAACGTCAATTACAATACTTACAATTGAACTACTAAAAGACGATACCAATAATTGGTACTTCATGATTATTGATTTATTTGTTTCTAAACTTATATTATCAGTCACAAAGGATATGTAAGGTATTAAATATACAATTCATTAGTATTAACCATGTCTTTGTACATCAAAGTTTAATTAGCAATTATCTCTGGTTGAAAGTTTTGTTGATGAGCCCCTTCTTTTCGTGTACCCTTCAATTATGTAAAGCAGTTTAAAAATAAATTGTTTTGTATAGTCGTCCACATGGTTCTATAGTGTGTTCTAAAGTGTCAGTCGTCGATTTCAGCTTCGGGAACGGAAGAAGCTCCGTCGTCCATGGTATCGAGCGAGGCGGAGTCGGAAGGCAGTGTATTATCGGAGACGGCGCGGTGTGAGGTCGGCATTGGCGCGGGCGACGGTCACTCAGTGTTCTCGCAGGATGCGTTCGCCGACCCCTCAAATGCAGCCCATGACAAACCGAGCACGGCTACGAGCCCCATGCTTTCCGACTGGAAGAATACCGGCTCATCTATGTCCTCCTATATGTCCACACGAGGTAATTATACACTTTATATGAACTTATTTACTAACTGAGACGGTAAGCACCACGTCAGGCAATGATAGTCCCAGTCTCTCACCCCAGCAGAGCAAACTAGCATCGCTCTATGCATGTGGCACATGGTGCCGAATTTCTTATTCCTTATCATCAGGGTCATTAGATCTTTTATATACACTGACTGGATGACTTTACTGCTAAAGTGGGTATACACACACGCACCAAATCCAGAGCCTGTGTACAGTGCTTTGAGGGTAGGAATAACAAGGGTAGGTTCATCGAAAAAGATAGCTCTACTTGCACATTTTAAGTTATTAAAAGGTTCGAAACCGGAAGCTATCACATTTGAATATTGACTGCATGAAAGATTTAATCTGATGAAATCTAGACTTCCGCCTGGACGACCTGTTTAGATCAATACGGTTCCAGGTTAAAACGAGGCATGTTGAAGACTTGGAATACACAATTGAACATGAGAAACTCTTTTTTAAGGGATGGTGGCACTTATTATGCCAGTGAATCTACTTAAGGATGTATAACTGTTTCAATTATTATGAGGAGCTCATATTGTCATTTCTCAAAAAAAAACTAACTATTAATAATGTCATTGATGGCTTGTACTAATAGTTTACGCTTTTATTAGAAAATATTAATATTTAGATTATAATCATATTCTGTACGAACTTTTGATTCACACGTCATTCACAATCTACTTCATGTAAGACTATCCACATAGTTGAACCAATCGAGTAAATGAATACCAGGACGAAACTTACTAATGAAAATGAAATCAATCAACTTTGCCAATAAAGTAAGGAGGTAAACAAATAATTATAAAAATGAGCATATGTGAGCCTAGCACGAATAACTGCGTAAGTGTAACGTAACGTGCCGTTCACGTGAAACATATTAAACTGTCATGTATCTAGGGCACACGTGACACAGACAACTCATAGTTCGTAAACCGAACGCCGTGACGCGCTGACGCTTGCGTAGTAATGTTACACTTTTTAATTCTCCATGGCTCCAAAATATATTTTATCATTGAGGATTGTACATTTACTGTACGCTATTTGTTAAAGTAATAAAAGCACACAAATAAAACAGAAATACAAATAAAACGTGAATAAGGAGCAAGTCAAAAGTAAACTTCATAGTGAGTGTTGTTTATTCTGCGGTCTGCCATTGTACTACACAAGACTCAAGTTAACAATACAATTTTGATCATTATAATTCCTGTAGTCACTGGCGTAATACATTTGTTTGTTATGTGTTATATATTTTCCTCATACAATAGTTTGATTGGTCATTTAGTTATAAATTAGTTATTGGGTCCAAAATAACCATAATAGTGAAGACTTGAACATTGGCATATTTCTGATCACATAGCTCTGTGAAGAAAAAATCAAGACTGTAGTTTTTAAACATCGGTGTCTAACCAATAATAAATAAAATAAAATAAGGCAGTTCAAAAATTTTGTGGGAATAACAATAACACGTAACAATGGGGTCTTCAATCAAATCATGGCATTACCGCGTCAATAGCCAATCTTAGTTGTCCAATTGTACTGTATATTTAGATCATCGGTACGTTAAGAGTTAAGGTGTTGCTAAGTGCAGTGACGTCGGCAGGTTCGATGTTGCCGTGGGGCCCCGGTGTGGGTGCGACTAGAGGCTCCTCGGGGCCCGCCGCTGAGTGCGACCTGCGCCCCGGCGAGTACGTGATGCGGCTGCTTTTCACCGAGTTCACGGTGCAAGCCGAGCGAAAGATGGAAGCGGTTATGGCTGAACCACAGGTGTGTACCTCAAACCTTGCAAAACACTTACAGATCTTAAAGCTAAGCGCACACATGTCGGTATCGTACGCATAGGGACGAATAGCTTTTAACGGATCGTAGAATTCTTTGTACAGGAAGTCACACAAGTTCGTCCACTGATCCGCATGCGATACCAATGCTCCGAGAGGCAACTTTTGCGATGCGTGCCGATGACGTCATAAGGAACGACGATCTGTGGACGCGATCTCTTCTTGAATATGTCATGTATCCAGATATTATGTTTAATTTTTTTTTCGATGATTTTGCATTTTCTTCCTCTTTTGCTCACAAACAAGCAATAACGACAAATTGTTCTTCGCTTGCTTTCATTCTCACAAACACAAATCACAACACAAAGTACTAAGAGAGTCCGAATGAATCTGGCATCGGCAATCCGATTGTTGGTGCTTGCGTCGGTAATCTGATCGATGGTGAACGCAGTATGAAAAATAATGCGCTTGATGCGATACATACGATATCGACATGTAGACGCTTAACTTTAAGAGCCTTTATTCGTCGTATATATATATATACGCGAGTTTAGATATTTTACGTAGCAAGCGTTACTCACTAGAGCCCCCCTGCGGCAGTGGCCCCCACCGCGCGAGCAAATTAGCGTGCATTAATATTTTGAACTTTTTTGTGGGTTACTTCTACTTGCGACGCGATATATTTTACGTAAGCACGACTGTCAGAGCGATACGTCCTCTCTTAAAGAGGCCTTGGCCGCGACTGACGATTCGTGACTGGCGCGACCCGTTTTTTGATAGTTTTTAAAATATCAAATATAATAATTATGTATTATGAGTTAATATTAATATTTAATTTTTGAATTTTTGGCTCACATTTAAAAACATGAATTGTTTTGTTATTATAAAATAACAATGTAGGTAATATAAAATATAGGTTTTTTAAGTGTATCAAAAACTGCCTTGAACTTAGCTAAAAAAAAGCGTTTCAGCATATTTTTGTTTTCCATTACTATTAATAATGTAGTTATTATTTGGTAGTTTTTTTCTGTCGGAATTGTAGTTATTGAATTACTCTTCTCATAATTATTTTTGTAGAATATCATTGTGAATATTTGAAGTACTTATAGATCGGCAAGGACAAATTTTAAAAGATTTCAAAAACGTGTTTATAGAAACCGCTCGGCAATAAAAAACTAGTAAACAATTCCTAAATGTCGCCTGTTGAAGTAGTTCATCAATTAATGTTCTATTACATCCGGTAAGATTAATTGACATCGATCATTACTATGTGACCCTTCAAACACTCGGAAAAACGCGAATTAGCGCTTGCAAAGCGTTTACGCTCTTAAGAGGCTTGCATAGCTAGTATACTTGTCCATACTAAAAGAAAAAACTCTTTTCTATCCCTTAACATAGTCCGATTTTAGTGATTTTTTTTTCATGGAATCATCACATTTTTTACTATGCCCGTACGTTTTGATTTTTTCAGTTTTTATTGTTCTAAAAAGGTAATGTATAGTACATTGAAATACTGAAAAATGTGATATATCCATGAAAAGAAAAATCACTGAAATCGGACAATGTTAAGAGGTAGAAAAGAGTTTTTTCTTTTAGTACGGAAAGTACTAGCTATGCAATCTTCAAAGGGAGTGGATAAGGTGTAAGTGCGTGACCGGGTCACATTAACAAGAACTTATTATTCCCATACTTTGTGCCGGAACTTATACGATACCCTAGCGTTAGGTCACAATAGTGTAGTAATACTATTAAATTAATTGTACGAAGTCTAACGGTACTGTTTTTATATTGAATCTGTTCACGATTTGGGCAACAAACGACGCTAAGCATCGTTCTCGATGCACATATCGATACGTGGTAGTATCGTCGCATTCAAGCCGCCAAGGCCCTATTAGTATTAATAATACATAATAAAATATTAATACTGATATTAATATTAATTTAATATTATATAATAATCACTTGTCGTAGTTCACACACTAATAACATAAATCTAAAAGTTTAGATGCGGATGTTTTTTACCGAATCACGTAAAAATGCCTGAACGTAACGTTTGATGAAATTTGCCGACTCAACAAATTTTAAGATGAGAGTGATAAAATGGGCGATTGTTAGCAAAACCGCATGTTTCGTCTTCAGGAGAAGCCTCTAAACAAGACTCTCCAGCGAGGCGAAGACCCTCAATTGGACCAGATTCTGTGTGCGTTCGGCACAGTGGCAGAGCATTGTCTGCCGTCGTTGCTGCGGGCGCTGTTCGGGTGGCTCGAGCGACAGATGGCGGAGTCGCCGCAACTCAGCGAGCAAGCCAAGAAACCGCATCAGGACCTACGGAATAAAAGGTTAGCGCTAATACCCTACTATACTACTTCTACTACCTACTATTAACTAGTAACTGTAGTAGGTTATTCTTCGTAGTGGTTCAATACACTGTAAATTATACTAATATTTCAGTCATAACGCTACGACAATTTCGCCCTTGTATACATTTCACTTCATCATATAATATTATATATAGCCAGGCAGTTGAGGTGGTCTGAAGTCGAGACGTATACAAAATCTATTATGCCCGGCTCCTAGTTCACCTCATGATATTATATCGTTATAATGTACCCGTAACTTGGAGGGTAAAACAGGTTGGGACTGATCACTCCAGGATCTAGATCTACTCGTGTACTAAGATGTCAAAGTGTAGCGTGTCTTGCCCTACTGATACCATTATTATGTTCTCTTTTGTAAGGCAACACACTGGAGCTAATATTTGTAGTACCTAAGTAAAAACATTGTAAAACATCTATATAAAAAGAATGGCCCCGAGTTTCTTGCCGCTTCTTCTCGGTAGGCTCTATATATTTTGGAACGCGGCGGTAGTCTTTAAAGTACATTATAATGAAAAATTGACGTTCATAAGTGTGTCTTTGATGCCTAAATTGAATAAATGATTTTGACTTTGTAAGTTCTATGAATTTATTGTTGAAAGTTTTGTGCAGCTCCTCTTAGTAATTACATAATTCATCATATCTTGATTATAACAGCAAGCCCTGCGATCCGACTGCATATACTTACTTGATCAGGAATCTCGTTTTATTTAGTCTCTACATCTCCATAGCTAAACATGGTGCTTACGAATCAACAAGGTGTAATCTGACGCCATCTTATTTTTTTCCTTCCTGTTCGTGCATATGCGCGATGAGCTCCGACATTTTCCTCGTGTAGACACGACAGATTAGCAAATAGTGCAATTCAGGGGGTCGATGCCGTAATTGAGACTATGATTTTATATTAGGAACATTCTGCAGTCGCCTGCACTTTAATGTAAACATTCTATCGTTTTCACATCTGTATCAGTATTGCTTTTTTTAAAATATACGCTGAGATTACTCTAAAATTTTAGTTATTAATACTATTTTACATCTCTCATATTCGGTAAGTAGGTCGATATTACCCCCAAATGGCACTTCGCTCTTTCAAAAAGTTCGCGAACATATATATAACCATCATACTGGCAATAGACATCATGCATTCAGCCCAATGACAAAAGAGGTCGCTTCGCTATTCAGCCTTGTCTTCGTATGAGTATAATAGTCATCATGTTTATTTATGTAATGTCGGTTTTTTCTACTTATCTCACAATCGAGATGTAAAGCAGAGTAGTTAGCTCGGGTGTAAGCATCAATTGCACCCTCGAACTGTATAACTAAATATCTCGGGCTGCAATTGATGCCTTACAGCCCTTGGCTACTAATCTACTATTACTGCACATTCTTGTGAAGTGTACCACAGTGCTGCAATCTTGACAATAATGCGATGTATCAATGTTATGCTATCAACTTATCCTGTATTTTGGGATAATACGAGTAGTGATTAAAACAACGGAGTACAATCAACGTTCTGTAATGGCTGACAACCACGTCGGCTTGACGGTGTATTCACATCAATTAGTTAATTGCATAACTACCCACATATATCGCACAACTGTATGTGGAACTCGCGTCTTTAGCTGAATTGGTCTGTGTTCACACTGTGTGATCACGTTTACAACCCCTATAGTATAGTTTTTATGTATAAGTATTGGTTTGCAATGTACTTATTCATAAGTATTGAAACCAATATAAAGGTATATTGGAACTATTTATAGTCTTGCAGAGGCCGTAACCCTACTTTACATTGCATTTTAAATCAGTAATAGGAACATTATCTTCACAATGGGTTCTATTCGCACGAGTAGTACGTTTGAAAAACAATATGGGCAAGTTGTTAAATTTCTTAGAAAGATTTTTAGGCGATAAAAATACCTTTATATAATCTCATTCGGTAATATTCTAATTATGAAATGAAATACAGACTTTTATTGGCATATTTTATTTACATACTTTTTTAAGAAAATTAAAAAGCTAAATTAAAGCATTATTCTCGTAACAAAACAATGCTTTAAAACAATTTTTTCATTATTAAAGTACAATGTGTCCCGACCAAGGAGGTTTCAATTCAATTTAAGTACACATTATCTGTGGTGCGCGCTGGTTCCGAGCCAATAGACCAATAACAGGCTTTTTCCACTGATATTGGCAAAATTGTGGTTACGCCGCACAAGCCACAATTAAAGTCATTTGGAACTATCTATATGTGTACATGGGTACATGCAAATAAAATACTTTGACTTTGACTTTGAAGCCATACAAACAAGAAGAAGAAGAAGAAGACTTTTTCCATTTTGGTGCTATTTCGTACATACGAATTTGAGTAATATTTTGTTGCATAAAACTTTAGTAGCAAAAATGTTATGAGATTAAATAAAGTAGTGTATGCAACTGCATATAATTAGGTATTAAACACTCGTGTAATCTTATTTTGAAACTCGCCTGCGACTCGTTTCAAAAAACTACACTCATGTTTTGATACCCTCTATTATATGACAGTTGCATAAACTACTATTACTGTATCCCCACCTCCACTGAGCTTGTTTCACTGGCATTCTATTTAAGTTACATTTGTTCTTTTATTACCCATACAACCATACTTTTGTAAGCTTGACGTTTCTACTATGAAAACTAACTGTGGTTTATACATATTTTTAATGTAAATAACGGGAATCACACACATTGATACGTATAAGTAATAAGATCTTTCCAACTATAGATTCAACCAAATCCGGTGGTCTTTTTCAAGGAGAGTGCAGAACACTCGCGGTTGCGTCGTAACTCTGACTTATTTACGAGAGTAATTCCCATTTTTATATTAAAAATGACTGACGTAGTAATTGAACGCGCAACCGCTGTCGTGCCCTCAATATGTCTGCGTGGGTCGTTGGTTAGGCGAGTTGTTCAATGTCTGGGATGTTCCGAGATGGGATGGTAATAAGATTCGCGCCGTCGTCTCTCGAACTGCACGGGTGGCCTGTTGGCGCGACGTCTCGACAGCATGACGGCGGCGTGTAAGGTTAGGAATGCTCCAATGCTCCTCTCTTACTATGGGCCTCATAGGCAAGCTCAAGTCGCACAACGAGATATGGAGAGCGCTATGCTCGGGTTTATCTACGTGATCGAATCAAAGATGAGGAGATCCGTAGACGAACTAAAGTCACCGACATAGCCCAGAAGATTAGCCAGTTGAAGTGGCAGTGGGCAGGGCACATAGCACGCAGAACAGATGGCCGATGGGGCCGAAAGGTTCTGGAGTGGAGACCACGGACCGGCAAGCGCAGCGTAGGTCGTCCACCGACACGGTGGGCAGACAACCTGATAATGGTCGTGAGAAGACGTTGGATACAGGCCACTTCCAACCGGTCATATTGGATAATTATGGGGGAGGCGTAGGTTTAGCAGTGAACGTCCTACGGCTGAGATGATGATGATGAATGTGGTGTGGTATTGCAGCATCATCTACATAGTGTCGGGGTCTGGTGCTGGCGCGGAGACCGTGGAGCGCAGCGGCGAAGAACTGCAGGCAGAGCGGCGCGACCTCGCCGTAGAGTTCCTCTTCTGTCTAGCGCTCATCGAGGTATACACGTACACTTATAACTCTAATATATATATATATATATTATTACTGCGACCAAGGTTTCGCCCGCGTAGTGATGGATGATGATGAAATGGCAGATTATGCACGGAGGCAGTAAAGCAGTGTCTTACGGTAATCCTGCGTGAAGCGAAGGGTAAAAGCCGCCCAAGACGAAGACTGGCTTTATCCTCGAGTGAATACTATACTTTTCATACCTACTGCAAGACAATAACAACTTAGGGCGACATACAAAACATTTAGGTATTTAGTTAAAAGTAAAATTAAAAGTTAATATTAATATTGGACACATTTGTCCAGTTATGGATACTCAAAGTACGAGTAATATTTTTGAGTCAACGTGTACGTGATATAATACTAAACAGTGAAGAGACAACACCGTCTTTTGTGTCAAATTCATTACAATCGCTTCTTTTATTTTTTTGTGGGCTGTCTGTGGAGGCTAGTTCGATTATAGAATAAACGTTTTTTACAATCTAAGTATCTATGCTAAGAGTTATGCCTACTTTATTGGCTGGTATTTTAAAATATATTCTAACGTGGTATTATATCTGAGCTGTTGGCCTATTAATAAATAGAATGTTAACATTCCATCCAAATCACTTTAATCCCTTAGGTGTTTCATACAACACATTGTCTTGCTTTACGTTGATATTGCGTGATATGTAATTAGACATTGTCGAGCAGGTGGTACGAAAATTATCATATTTGCTTCCTCGGGAATTAATTTATAACATTGCCAAATTTGATTACGATCCGTTTAGACGTGATAAGGTAACAAACACAGACAGACAGATATACTATACTCGTACATATTACTTTTATACTAGTAAGTAAAAGCTTAAGTTCATTTGAACATCAGCTATCTGCCAGCGAAGGTCCCGTTAAAATCTGTTCAGCCGTTTCAGAGATTAGCCGGAACAAACAGACAGAAAGCAAAATCTTTACATTTTTTTATTTATGTAAGTACCATACACACTTTCATAGGCATTTAGTGAAAAGCTTTTAATTTAGAAATTTCTTCTAAAAGCTTCAAATTTATTTGTCTGTATAAATTCAACAAAACTTTACGTCATCATAATCAGCCCATTTTGTTCCCACTGCTGGGACTCGAGCCTTCCTCTCAGAGAGAGGAGTTGGGCATAATCCACCACGCGGGCCCAGTATGGATTGGTGGATAGGTTAGTGGCCAACCCATATCGAAGATATCAGGCCGTCTGAAGGCCTTCGACATAGCCTAACATCCTAAGAAAAACAACCGGGACCGACGGCTTAACGTCCCCTCCGATGACGGAAGCGCTCAGTTGAATAATGACATTAGCACACACCCATCTAATTCCTGACCGCAGCAAGCGTTGCTTAACTTTTTGATCGGTTAAGATCGCCAAGTCGTTTCCATACCTACAAGGGAATGGTGAAAAGGGTGGCTTGAGTGCTTGTGTGGAGCATATAGGCACCAGCTTACGAATAAATAACAACACTACCGTAGAAAGGAATATCTTTTGTCCGAATATTAAATGCTTTTATCTTGATATTTATAACTATGTATTTATACATGCACATATATATTTATATTTGCTCACGCCAATTGTGTGAATGAATGTGGTATCTTGAAATTGTAAATATTATTTACAAACGTCTGTAGTAAATTTAACATGTTAAGGGCTGCAGCGGATGATTTGCATATATTCTGATCTCAGTATAATTATCTTGCTGTTTCGTCACTTAACTAAGAATTGCACGTGTAGAATATCCGACACTGCGATGGCATATACCAACGCAAACATTAATAAGTTGTTTTACTTGTAATAGGTGCTGAAGCAGCTGCCCTTTCATCCAGGACACGAGGACCTCGTCCAGTACATCGAGAACGTCGCATTCAAGAGGTTCAACTATAAGGAAGGGTGAGGAATAAGAATCATGTGTTTGTTCAAAACACGAGACATACAAACGATTAACACATGTGTGTGATGTAAATCAGGTCGCAACAAGATATTGGTGAACATGGATCGTATTTTGCCTACAAGAGTGCAATTTTGTCGAGCGAGGGCGAGCTTATGTGGATCCTTATATATATATTAAAATAAAAACTTAATACAACGAGTCTATACATAAATAATTATAGAATAATAATAAATTTGAAGCGATGTCCTAAAACAATAGTAATAATGTCTATTTAAACTAAAGTCAAAAGCGAAAAGGTCATTGATTTTATAATAGCATTTCTCTATAAGATGTTCTGTAGAACCTTTTCGAACAAATTAATTCTGAAGTCCCTTATTTCTTTTGTCATCTTATTATATACAGCCCATACACTCTAAATTAAAACTTATTAAAGTTCTCTAAGCTCTATATTTACTACATTTAGAATGAGAAGAGAATGAATTTACTTGATTGATTATATTATCTAGTCACTCATTTCTATATCATAAGAATGGAGCAGGTCACGTTTCTATGGGCAGCCGGAAAAGCTCTAAAGATGCTCTACTGTCTCGCATGAATAAGTGTTTGTTGCTGCGATATATAAGTAAAAGTTCTATAAACGGTTGAGATCCGAACGTAGAGAAGGTTTTGTTATAAAAACTAACGTGGTTTTCAATCATTATTAATTAGAAATACGGCATTACTCACGTAATATTCATCGGAAAGGTCCGACTATAGTTTCGACCACATTCGGTGTTCTTTTTCAAGGAGTGTTCGGGACGCCCGCGTCGTTGACGTCTCGCTTAGCACTGCGGGCGGCCGCTCGTAGCGCTCGTGATGTTAGAGGTTGGTGCGGGGGGCGGGATACATTATGTTGGGTCGGCGCGTCTTGGTGTGAACCCTCTTGATCGTCGTCGCTGGTGAAGCGTCTGCTGGTGTGTGAGGGGACGTCCCAGCAAAAAGAGCTCACTACGTCTGCAAAAAAAAGTCTGTAAACTATAGTCGGACCTATACGATAAATATTACGTGAGTAATCCCGTATTTTTAATTAGTAGAGAAGGTTGTTTAGTGTTATTTTCCTTTCAGTTCATTTGATAACTGAAATTGAGAATAGTGAAGGCAGGAATTGTACCGGGCGGTATAAAAACCCAACAATGCCCACTTGTGGCAGATTTTGAGTGTTTACCTAGATTTCGTCATAGTGGTGGATTATGTTAAGAGTATGTGCAGGTGCACGAGTGTAGATAAAGTGCACCAACTCAGAAACATAGTTTTTCTGTTTAATCCTTCGTCATTCGTCTAAAAAGGTTTAATTATGCATCCACGTGATCCTTCATTGGAACATGACTTAGAGAGGTCAGCGACTGAGCGCAGACTTGTGTCACGATAGTTATAAGACAGACTATTGCTTTACAAAAATTATGAAGATGCGCAAACTTCAAACAAATCTCATAGACAAAATTGTCTAAGAACTGCACGGCGACAAGTCTGACTAACGATTGTCGGCTTCCCTTGTATGTATGCGAGTGCGCACATCAAAGACAAACCAGTCTAGTGACGTACCCCCCTCTTCTGGCGTTCAGAGATTAAACACATCGCATCATGTTTACAGACGAAGAACTCGTAGAAAAATTAATAGACGAGGTTGAAGAGGCCTTTACTTTTTAAAAAAATGTGTAAGAAATATTCTGATCTCAATAAAAAAAAAACAAATGGGATGAGGTTACAATGCAACTAGTCGTTATTGTGATGTGGGTAGAAATGTCGGCTGAAGAAAAGACACATTCATTTATTTCAATTACTTATGTACTAACAGCTTACGCCAACACGTACATTAAGTCATGATCCAACTAACATCTGGATACAGTAGAATCAATACCAATTTACTTATAAAACTACGACACTCACTATCAAACAACTTATATGTACAATAGAACACATCAATGTCTCTGTTCTGAGCAATAAGGGCATTGAGCAAGCTTGTGACGTAGGCGCGAACTGTGCGGTTCTCGTGCGCACGGATGTCGTCGCAAACAGCGGACGAGCCCTACACTCGCGCGACAGCCCGTGCCGGTACGGCGCAGGCGCGACTAGGGACAGGCGAGCAAGCGCACTCGGATTATAAATGTGACCATTAAGAAGCTGATAAAAATGCATGAGTAGTACACATTTACGTCTTAAAATCAGCGTGTCAATGCCTACCATTCCAGACACGAACAAAGAGGGATATAAAAAAGGATAATATCCGTATAGTTTTTTATACAAATAGCGAGCGAACTTTCGCTGTATACGTTCTAACATAAGGGCGTATTTCTTTTCGTGTGGAAAGAAAGTAAGTATATTCGTAATTGCAAAACAACAGCATCGATGAATTCCATTTTGATACTGAAAAAGAATTGACGCAGACGCGACGGTGCGCGTCGTCGTAGTAGTCAAAACAGTTTCGTTTTAAATGTGCAACGTGTCTTAGGCCAAACAATTTGGTTTTAGTTTTAAGATAGACTTGTCTATGTGAGGAAAGTCTGCATTAAAACTGTTGTGACTCCAATATGCGGTCAGCCTTAATGTCAGACTTATTTGCGACTGTGACTTGACTCTGTCTATCTGAATAAAAAAGCATCACATTTTTAAGTCAATTGGTACGAGAGGAGTAAGAAGCTGCCCATAACAGTTCAGCGCCATTGGAATACTTAAACTATAAGAGTTGATAATCTTGCTTGACAATGCAATGCAATGCACTGCGCTCGTCATCCTGAGATTTAACATTCAACGAAATACAGTAATGTTTGCACACTACTGCTTTACGGCTGAATGGCTCGCAGATAGTGTTTCCCCAAGCGGACTCTGCAAAAGTACTACTACAGAATTTTACTTCTGCTTGATTGAATTGATACAACTATAAATATTTACGTCTACAACTTGAGGAATAGCATGTATATGTACCACCATGCGTGTCAGACTGGATTATCAAGCATAGTGGAAATAAGCCAGGTTAAGCGTACCGATAAGCGTTTAGAGGGATAATAAACCAAAAGAGAGGTATGCCGCTAGAAACCCGTGGTAGCCTGGCTTCTTCTCCGGGACACATGCCTGCCGTGCCAGCATGGCTCCCACGATAAACTACACGAGTCGATTCAAATTTATCAGTTATCTTACGTTGTCTATAGTATGGCTGGTATAACTGTGGTGGCTATATTGCGGGCTGTCTTCTAACGTTTGTTTTCGATAAGTTTATCCTATCGACAATACATGCACTCACCTCTTAACCGAAGTATGCATACATATAGAGGATGTAATTGTCAAACGGGTATGCACATGTGTTACCATTATTGGAGTGTTAACCAGCCCTTTTGTTTTATCACTAGCACACCAAGCACGGATTAACTCTTTGCGTTCCAGAGTCGTAAACATACGTCAGTTTCATTCATAAATCTTATGTTTTAATTATCACGGTATAGGAAGGGTTAATCCATGATTTGATAATATTTGTTTTTGTACAATTGCAGGTTACAATCCAATCCGAATGCGGCCAACGTCCACATAATAGCGGATCTATACGCCGAAGTGATTGGAGTGCTAGCGCAGTCGAGATTCGCGTCTGTACGGAAACGGTTCACTGCTGAACTCAAGGTATATGACATGACCTTACGGCCTTATTAATAAACTTAGCTTACACCCGGAGTAGTTAAAACATCTATCTGTCAATTTTTCGCTTGCAGTGAATGTCACGCGTGAAAGCAAGACAAAGCATGTTACGCCTAATATAGGTTTACGCAACGTTTATTAATAAAGGCCTTAGAGTATACATAAGTATAGAGCGCGCGTCAGTAAGTATGAACCGTGAGCACAAGTATGAACAGCACAGTCGCACAACAATACACACGTTCCACACGTCCACAATAGACACGTTTGTATATAACATCTGCTTACGGTAGGCACAAACGGGTTGGAGCGTTACGCGCGCTCTATAGTTATTTTTATTTTATTATTTTTATTTTTATCTTTACCGTAGAAATGACACCCGCTGGACATGGGGCTTTTGCCCTACGAGGACCTCCACCTTCCCCATAGTCCTGCCCTGCTTACGTATTGATTTTATATTGCGGCCATTGATGGTCGAAACCGCATAATGCCCGATTTCCCATACTTTAAGGTCGTAGTATAACATTAGATTATATACTAGAGGCTAGAGGAAGCAGGCTTTCAGCAATATCTCTTACCAATGTCATCTAGTCTACCCAGAACCACGAAAGTGAAAATTGTTTGCAACGTCGTGATTATAGTAACCATTACGCGAGTTAATCCAATTAAAGTAGTTTAATTTCAACGTGTAATTTGTTTTCCAGGAGTTGAAAAGTCGCGAACCGTCTCCTCACACTACGCAGAGCATCATCTCTCTCCTGATGGGCATGAAATTCTTCCGCGTGAAGATGGTCCCGATCGAGGAGTTCGAGGCCTCTTTCCAGTTCCTGCAGGAGTGTGCACAGTACTTCCTCGAAGCTAAGGACAAGGACATCCGGCATGCGCTCGCCGGACTCTTCGTCGAGATATTGGTGCCAGTCGCCGCGGTCAGTATACTGCCAATGTTCAAATTGCACTATCGCCGAATTTAAATCTTTAGAGCCGTATAAGAGTGCCGAAAATGCTTCCTATACCGGCCGTGTTAAATTTCTCGAGAAACGTTGACGAGAGCTGGAATAGACTTGTATCTGATGTCGACACTCTATTGTCGAATGTCTCGAATTCGGTTCGGCTGAATTTAGTTCAATTTAATTTAAAAAGAATGGTAATAAGCTATTTTCGAGGGTCATCACGAGCCATCTCAATCGCAGGTTTGATGGTTTTCGGTCTCAAAGTAGCAGAACGAGCTATGGAGAGGGCTATTTTCGGGTTTTCTCTACGTGATCAAATCAGAAATGAAGAGATCCGTAGACGATCTAAAGTCACCGACATAGCCCAGAAGATAAGCAAGTTGAAGAGGCAGTGGTCAGGGCACATAGCACGCAGAACAAATGGCCGACGGGGCCGGAAGGTTCTGGAGTGGAGACCACGGGCCGGCAAGCGTTGGTCGTCTTATCGACACGGTGGATAGATGACCTGATAAAGGTCGCAGGATGACGTCGAAGGCAAATTTTTAGGGTCCTGCAGTGGACGTCTTATGGTTTAGTTTAGATGATAATAATGATATCAATTTTGTTTTAAATGTTTTATCATCGTTTGAGACTACAGTTCTGTATTTTAACAAATATAACCGTTTTCTATATCTGTGACTATGCTTATAACAGAATATGCTTTGCTCACACAGACGGTGAAGAACGAAGTGAACGTCCCTTGCCTGAAGAACTTCGTGGAGATGCTGTACAGCCACACCCTGGACGCGAGCACCAAGTCCAAGCACCGCTTGGCGCTGTTCCCGCTCGTCACATGCCTGCTTTGCGTCTCGCAGAAGCAGTTCTTTCTCGCCAACTGGCACTGTTTCCTCGCAATGTGTCTCTCGCATCTCAAGAACAGAGACCCCAAAATGTGCAGAGTGGCTTTAGGTTCGTACACTTAAATGTTCAATTTGTTGTTATTCTATTGGATTTGTTCATAGAGATCAGTAGGTGTGTGCTGTGTACGCTTACTCTAGAAAATAGAAGTCGGAATTGGATGTTCTGACACTGGGAAAATACGCGAAATTGAGCAGTATAATGTATCAATATCATATAAACAATAATCTTCTGTTTTTGTGTTGAAAATTTCGTGAGGATTATCTATTGTTATTTACCGGCAAAAGCCCTCACGTTAGGGATCGAATACGTTGACCCGGGTTTCGAGGATATCAGATACTCATCTTCAAGGTGAGTGTGCAGCGGCGTTTGCAAGCTGCGAGGAATAATAGTTTAATATCTTCTGTAAAGGATCTATATTATGAAGACATTTGAACCCTTTGCGTACCGGAGACGTACATTTACGTCCGTTTCATTTATAAATCTTTTGTGCTAATTATCACGGTATATGAAGGGTTAATGCTTTTATCTTACTTTTTTGTTTTTTTGTCTGTTTTTTGTGACTAATCCCGAGTAGATTTACACGACCTGAATTAAAAACTAATACTGATGCTTTAAGAAGTGGCTTTTGATAGATGTATAAGTTAAATATAATATAAATGCGAAAGTTTTGTGTCTATGGATGTTTGGTACTCTTTAACGCTAAAACTACAGAATGGATTAATGAAATGTATGTTATAGGCAGGTATGTAAACAGATGAGGTACTGAAATAACATACCGTGGGACACAACTAGTCTAAACCTATATATATAAATATGAATTTCTATTTCCCTTAGTTATCGCATCGTACGACAACGATTTTACTAATTTCGATGAAATTTGCGAATTAGATAGATTATAGTCAATAGGCAATAGTCAATAGTTAATAAATAGTCAATAGTTTATATCCATAAAAATATTACATGGCAATCACGGTACAATGTAAGTATACTATAGTATTGCAAATAATAATAATAATTAAAAATAATTCTGCACACTTTCAATAATGAATAATATATGTCAATAAAACTATAACAATAAAAACAATATAAACAAACAATGTAAGAAATGCGAAGAAATGTCAATTAATGCCACCATAATGAATAATACACATAATTGATCGATGTCAAAGTGGGGAATCCATACATTCCTCAAAGCTCTAGAAGAAAAACTCAATAAGCCAACGTTTTAATTTATTTCTAAAAGATGATACGTCCGTATGTATCCCGGGAAAGGAGATAGGATACTTTTTATTATCATCATAATCGTCATCATCCACACCACGTGGGTGAAACCGCGGGGCGTAGCTATTATAATATAAAATACGAAACTATGTAAGTGAATCTTAAAATTCCAGCTATACAACGTATCCCAAACAGTATTTTAATGAAGTGTAAAGTATAGACACGTATACAGCGGTGTGAGAGCTGATTGTCATGTGTGCGTCTGCAGTAACTTCCACACCAATGCCAGATGTTCTGTGTCCAGCCACGGGACAAGGATTATTCAGTTCTACTCATAAGCATTACTGTTTATGAGTAATAGCGCTCGTTACAATCCAACATATTTCTTGTTCACAGAATCCCTGTACCGTCTTCTTTGGGTGTACATGATAAGAATCAAATGCGAGAGTAACTCTGCCACCCAATCTCGTCTGCAAAGCATCGTCAACTCTCTCTTTCCTAAAGGATCCAAAGGTGTCGTCCCTCGAGACACACCACTGAATATATTCGTAAAGATAATCCAGTTTATAGCTCAGGAGAGGCTAGACTTTGCGATGAGAGAGATCGTATTCGACCTGCTCATGGTCGGGAGGACGATCAAAATCATTATGACCCCGGAGCGGATGTCGATTGGCTTGCGAGCGTTTCTCGTGGTCGCGGATAGCTTACAGCAAAAAGAGGGGGAACCTCCCATGCCCAGGACGTCGGGCACTTTACCTTCGGGTAATACGTTGCGAGTGAAGAAGACATTTCTGAACAAAATGTTGACGGATGAAACGGCTCGCTCGATCGGAATGAGCGCGTATTTCCCGTTCGTAAGGAGAGTCCTTGTGGAGATCCTGCGAGCTCTGGACGCGCACTACGGCAGACCCCTCATGCTGACCAACACGCAGAATGTCACCAAGGAGCAGGAGATCAATACGGGAGAGAGGAAGCCGAGGATTGATCTTTTTAGAACTTGCGTTGCTGCTATACCCAGGTATGTGAACATTTTAAGATAAGACTTGGGACAATGTCACCTCATTTAAAATTATGATATTATTTTGTTTGTATATCGGTCGATAAAGTATGCTGTATTTGTGTATATAGATCGTAGAAATACATGTCTCGCCTTGATGAGTCTCATGTTAGTGCCAAATATTTTAGCCCAAACCACTTATTGTGTGTAGTTATTTAGATTTATGAGTAATCTACTCATTATTGACCTTACAAACAACTAATCACGACACAAGTCACATCTATCTGTGCCTAGTACGTCTTGTCATGATATTAAACCGATCACTTATAACAGGGTTTAATATAAGGGAAATTTGGTGACAGGTTAATTTCCTCTTTTGACTTGCTGGAGGGTGTTGACAGATATGTAGACAGACAGCTTAGCTACGAAATGAAGAAGTAAGTACGCCTAAAAATAAAAAAATGTAATTGGTCCAGGTTGATTCCTGAAGGCATGAGTGCCAGCGAGCTGGTGGAACTTCTCTGCCGGCTGACAGTGCACATGGACGAAGAACTGCGCGGTCTCTCCTTCCAGAGTTTGCAGACACTTATCGTGGACTTCCCCGAGTGGCGTCAGGACGTGCTCGCGGGTTTCACGCAGTTCCTCGCCAAAGAACTACAGGTAACGCCAACATAAATCTTCACGCTGGAACTGCTCAACGGATTTTAATTAAATTCAAAATCATTTATTCGTTTAAGGCATCAAAATGCCACTTATGAACTTCAATTATTCATTAGAACTGTACTTTAAAGACTATCGCCGTGTTCCAATATATATAGAGACTACCAAGTAGAAGCGACAAGAAACTCGGGGCACTCCTTTATATATAGATTTTATTTTTGCCTTTTAATCAACTTTTGTTAGCAACTGAGATACGTAATAGCCCTGCAGATAGGGTTCCGAAAGCTGATAAAGGCTAGTCGCATGAATGAAGAGATGTGATCCCAATATAGTTATAATTCCTCCCTCCAGGATACATCCCCGCAGTTGGTCGAGAATGGCCTTCGTATGCTGTTGCAATTGCTAACCAGCTGGAAGAACGGGGAGCCAGCCGGGCCCAGCGGCACTCCTCACAAGAGCGAGTCCCTCGCGGCCGTCATCCGCGGCGCTGAGGCCCTGGGACTCGTCATGCTTTGTCAGTGCAAGGCGTACCCAAGACGGCTCGCTTGTCACATACTCAGGTACTTTACCCATATGTTGTCTACTTACCCACCTCTACAGGAAGCTCACCTAAACCTAATGTGCATACATTTGCACAGGACGCACCAGCCCTGCCTTCCGATTGAAGTCATAATCGGTTTTAGCGTTCTGATTGGCAGTCATAGGCTACGTTCCGGAAAGCGCCAATATCACTCGCGGCGTTCGCACACCCATTCCCTTAAGAGCCCACGGTCATCGTGAGCGAACTCGATACGTCTTCGATGACGTCACTGAAAACGCTCACAACGCTCGCAGATCGTAGGTGGGTTTTCGCGGTCGTTTACGAGCTGTCACTGTCAAGCATCAAATGTATAGAATTCTATCGCTTTTTGACAGAAAAGTTGCCACGCTTTTTGCGACCGCGTAACCGTTCCGCTTGGGTTGAACATTGCAAGTATTCATTCTAACCGGAACGCTAAACCGCGGCGCAACAGCTGTGAGTGTTGACGGCGCTTCCCGGAACGTAGCCCAAATGGACGAAAGCGCGACAACGTAGATCCATGTGACGTCATGGAATACGTCACCAAGGAAGGACGCCTTTTTGTGATTTCAACGACTACGCTATGAACTGAAATCAGCGTGTGCTATCCGTCAAAAATGACAGTTCGTAGATGTATGCTTGACGCGCTAGTATTTGATAGTCTATGTGTGCGTGACTCCATGCCGTGCCGTGAGCAACGTGAGCGTGATTTCAACCCATTCCGAATGGCTGACAGGTCTCACCTGTCAAAAGCGCCATATTGAATCGGAATGAAACACAGTGATAATATCGCCAAAATGTTCACTCCACTCGTAAGGTAGTTCCATGTGTAGTTCCATATATGCAGTAGATAATGCCAGATATTATGACTCCACACTGTAGTATTTGTATAACTATTACAGCGTTGCAAGTAAAGGGTAGTGTAGTAAGACAGCTGCTAAACATAAGATTAAAATGCTATCTTCGAGTGACAAATGACGCAAAGTGTCGCGCAGTTCTTTGAAAAGCTTTCGAGTCATACTGATGATTGAGTTCTCTTGGCCAGGTTTGGAAGTTTTAAATTGCTCGTGTCATAGAGGCCGTGTTCAAGTTGCATGATACTTTTGCCCAGCACGTTAATAATGATCACACCAAATAAACTGTTCCTTTTGGGAAAGATCGTAAAAAACATTATTTTCGTTAACACCGTCTACGGGTGACTGGAACGAGTTTTGCGTCAAAAACATGGATCAAAATTCAAATGTTACCCGATTCGTTTATAAGAGGGCTAAGTTTACAAATAAATAAGTAAAAAAAATAACCTTATAAATTTTCTATCGATCATAATTTTTAATGGTTTTCCGAGCGGCCACGTGAACCGATTCTATGTTTTCCGATGCCCTCTTCTTTTCTCATCTCATTTTAGTATCAATAACAAAGTGGTAACAACAATGCAATAGCCACAAGGGTATTATTAACTTATTTTTAAATAATTTAGAATTTATACAAAGTCAATTTATGAGAAAACTATGAATTCATGTCATTGCGTTGATACGTAAGAGTATGCCATATCTCACGCGATAGTCAGTAATTATACAGTCGTATATAATGACACAAAAATATGGAGAAGGGGCAGGATTGGTTAGTTAAAACACGATGTCTGATGCTTGTGCAGAGAGTCAAAGCTACTCCTGGAGAAACTGCAGCTAAGTGGCGACGAACCGGCGCTGATTGATGCAGCAGACGCTCATGTGCCGGAGCTCGCCGAGCGTTGCCTGCCGCTGCTGCCGCCCGCGGAGAAACTCGCCATCCTGGCTGCACACCGGCCTGATCTCATCTTCATAGCGGAACGGAGCCACGCTATATGGACCAACGGTCAGTCACACCACTATCGTTATCATCATCATTATCAGCCGGAAGACGTCCACTGCTGACCATATGCCTCTCCCATAGAACGCCACTTGGAACGACTACTCGCTTTAAGCATACAGCGATTCCCCGCGGTTTTGACGAGGTCGTCAATCACATCACATCACACCACTATTAAATTCTATCTATATGCATTTAGATAATTGTCATTATTTAAAATATATATTGTGATACATTTAGATAAAATAATCTGACAATACAGTTTTACTAAAGACGTCTTGAGTTGATGAACAGATAGTTCTAGAGCGTCGCTGAGAATGAAAATAATATACTATTATGGCATTCACAGCTACATGAGTAAAATGTAAATCTGTTATTCTGTCATTATAGGTGTAGAAGTTTCATTATAAGTTTAGTGTTACAAGCTGTGGATTTAATAAATATGTTAGTTATTAATTTAAAGGTATAACAATTGGGTCTCAAAAAATTATTCGCTATTTCAGGAGTTCAACATGATGAAGCTTCTACTAAGAATAGCTGGAGTGGAAGTGCTTCAAATGGCGCAGATCCTTGGGAGGTGGGTGATACAATTGTTTTAATATGTAGTTAGTATATAGGTAGTATATAGGCTATGTATTGGTAGTTAAAATAATTAGCACATTAGTTATATCTCTTTATTTATTAGCATAAAAATATTAAGTTACCATTTGCAAGAAATTACAAATGAAAATAGTTACTTAGGTGATATTATTTAAGTTCACCAAGGCAATATCAAGCCAACCTTATATTGCATTGGTAAATGATTAGAGTCCAGAGAGAGAGAGAGAGAGAGAGTTGTTTAATTGTTGTTACAATTTGAAGCCGTATATAACACAGTGAAATCGATTACGTAAACTTAAGGGTAAACATGCATTTGTTAATTTACACCATAATTTTATTAAAGTTTTGTACATAAATGAATAATTCCGGGAATCCTTGTGTGACCGTGTGTATGTAAATGTGCATTATAGTCACGGCACCAATTTTGACATTATACTAATGTGATAATTTTCTCTTTACTCTTACATACACACTTTATATCAACAAATGTTATAACTGTCCCGCTTAATACTTAGCAATAATATCCAATTATGCAAGAGGTCACTGATGGAGTTTATACGAGGGTTATTTGAAAAGTTCTTAGCCTAACATGGTTAAAGTCATTGGTTTTTTTTTAAACTGCCCTCATTTTGTAGTTACATTATTTAGCAACAAGTATGCACAGTTTAGTTTATTCACAGTAACTCATTGTTCGTTTACACGTGATACCGTAAGTCAAGTCAGAGGTATTTTTGAAAATGGATAAAATTGAACATCGTGCAGTGATAAAATACCTGAATTTGAAAAGTTTAACTACAAAAGCTATACATGAAGACATGTCTGCTACTTTGGGTGAGTCTGCTCCTTGGTATGCGACTGTTAAAAACTGGGTGGCAGAGTTTAAACGTGGTCGTGAGACCATTCAAGATGAGTCCCGTAGTGGCCGGCCTTCGACTGCTTCCACTGATCAATACAAAGAAAAAATCTGTGATTTAATTTTATCTGATCGAAGATTGCCTGTAGAGGAGATAGCTAAGACTGTAGGCATCTCATCTGAGCGAACATATCATATAATTACTACTGAACTTGGATTCTCTAAGGTGTCTGCGCGGTGGGTACCGCGACTGCTTTCAGTGGAACAAAAACGCAACCGACTCACAACTTCTCGCGACTGTTTAGAGTTATATGAAGCTGACCCAATATAATTTGTTGAAAGATTTATAACCATGGATGAAACCTGGGTTCACCACAATACACCCGAGACAAAAGAACAGTCAAAACAATGGAAAAGAGCAGGATCGCCCACCCCAAAGAAGGCAAAGGTCGTTTTATCGGCGGGCAAAGTCATGGCATCCATTTTTTGGGATGCAAAGGGTATAATTATCGTGGATTATTCAAAAAAGGGTGAAACAATAAACTCCGATTACTATTGCAACCTGTTGCGTCGTTTGAGAGAAGAAATCAAAGAAAAACGTCCCGGTTTATTGAAAAGAAAAGTCTTGTTTCATCAGGACAATGCGCGCGTTCACACATCTGTGCAATCCATGGCAGAAATCCATCAATGTGGCTTCGAATTGTTACCTCATCCCCCATATTCACCGGATTTAGCACCGTCCGACTTTTATCTGTTCCCAAATCTGAAAAAAAATTTAGGTGGTAAAAATTTTTTTACAAATGAAGAGGTCATAGCCGCCGTGGACGCTTATTTTGAGGAGTTAGACAAATATTTTTTTAAAACGGGTATCGAAGCCTTACCGGGTCGATGGAAAAAGTGTTTTGAGCTCGGAGGAGAGTATGTTGAAAAATAATAATAAACTCAAAATCGTGTGGTTTCATTAAGTATATTAGGCTAAGAACTTTTCAAATGACCCTCGTAGTTGGGTACTACGAAGAAATAATAAGTCAGGAACTGTAACTGCGTCAAAAAATGACCCAATAAAAGTCGTGCTAAATCAATAACATCGTTCACGCCGCTATGACTCAGCTGTCATAGTAGACGTTGCAGCACGCGCGCGGACCAATCCCTGCTTTCCTTTTGAAATTACACCAATTACCGAACATGTCTATTTGTAACCTCGGAAGTAATTCGTATTTGGAATCGTACGTCGTTTTGGTTTGAAGGGCCACTTTTTGTGTGGAATTTGTTCTGAATTATGCTTCCAGACTTTATTTCTTCGTAGTACCCAACTATAAACTTCATCAGTGACCTCATGCCCATTTGGATAATATATTGGATATATGGGTATAGTTGCAGTACATGCTTATAGTTACATTGCTACCTGTATTGTAATTTGTAGGTGATCCTATTCGGTCTGCTGGAGCGTAACCGCGTTCCGGCGCGCTGTCCCGCCACCATACAACAAGCGTGGCCAATATTGCACGCGCGCATTCACGCACTCTTCACAATCATAGAACCTGCGTGAGTATCACTTTGAAATATTAGGTAAATATTATGCTGTTTTTCGTTATCAATTTCAAGTATCCGGCATGCAAGTGTCATGTAGCATTGATTTCTTTACACTATGTTCATATGTTATTATATTTTATGTTCCCATAATTAAACTTCGGTTTTTTAAAACGTATTAGCATTCGTTCATAGAGCATAATTACATACAGTATAACGTATGTTAGTGACATTTAATAAGATTAAAATTTATTAATAATTTTAATCACTGAATAAAATAATCAAAATTAACTGAAACATTAAGTAAATTTGTTTTTTTTTTAATCGAAACTATTCATTTAAGTATGCATCCAATAAGACTATATCGTCTCTATCATGGCATTTCACGTACAAGATCTCTATGATAATGAACAAGAGGTCCGAATATTCACGATAGAGAGTTAGCCATTGCTTGTCTCCTTAAGTTTCCTAGATTTTTTTAAAAACTTGTTTAGGAGATAAAGATGTTCAAGTTATAATTTGTAACATATTATTTACAGACCCGTAAATGACAATCGTGCTTCACTTCTGTCACGTACTCCGGCACTACCCAGAAAACCGGAGAAAGAAAGAGATGGCTACATGCAAGTAAGTACATTTATGATATACAATCAAAGATTTGTTTAGCGTTTGTGGACTATGAGATGATGAGATGATGTTTGTTTCGATCAAGACGTGGGCAGTGCTTGAGTCTCTCCAGCGGTGCCGTATTGACTATCGGTATATCGAAGTGTTGAAGTGCTTGTACAATAACGCGAACATGTCAGTCCGAGTACAGGAGCAGAGTTCAAAGGCAATTCCATTGTAAAGAGGCGTGAGACATGGAGAGGTTTTATATCCTTTTGGAAATTTGTAGGGGAGGCCTGTATTCAGCAGTGGACGTCTACGGCTGAGATGATGATGAACCAAAGACATTCTGTACTAAGCAGCTTTACTACACTGGGCCTCAAATAGCGGGTCTGATAAGCGAGACAATTAACAACACTGAGGGAAATTAAAAAAAACTTGAAAAATAGTTGAGAGATCCTTTCAAAAGAAATACTAAATAGCACCTCGAGCTGTTCAACATGCCAAACGCAAGTCTAGTGTGTCTTCGACTACCTCGCCACTGAGATGCGGTGAGAGCGGTGTAACACTAGTATACACATCACCAAAACGCTATTGGAAGTTATTGTACTTCTGAAGTATATCGTATCAGACTAAAGATCTGCCTGTATCGTCTTTTGGTTCATCTACTTCACTTGATAGCAATAATGTGACGCCTGTGATATATACACCAGGTCTGGAAGTACTACATGATGATGGCTTACCTGGTGGTCCCCGCCGTGCCGAGTCCCGTCATTCGTTGCGCCAGCCCTGACCTCAGTCTCAGGTATGCACAAACACACACACACACACACACACCGCCACACCCTCAGTAACTATACACATATTGTCTACTAAGGCTACGTTCCGGAAAGCGCCGAAATCACTCGCGGCGTTCGCACACCCATTCCCTTACAAGCCCACAATCATCGTGAGCGCCTGAGCGAACTCGATACGTCATCGATGACGTCACCGAAAGCGCTCACAACGCTCGCGGATCGAAGGTGGGTTTATAGTACGTTCACAGTTATATTACCTCTGACAGCACCCTTATTACTATACAAATAAATATTACTCTGATACAAAAGCAGAGGTAAAATAACTGTGAACGGACTGTACGTGGTCTTTGCGAGTTGTCACTGTCAACCAAAGAGAACGGCAAACCGGCGCGACAGTTGTGAGTGTCGACAGCGCTTACCGGAACGTATCCTAAGGTACTGGTGCCTTGTGGAGGTTAACACACAATTCTATATTTAGACATTCATTTGAGTTTTATTGTTAGTGTAAAGGTATTTATTTCCTGATGTTAAACATACTAGTATCTATTATTAAATATAACTGCAAAAATGTAGTTCCAATCAAAAGCCT
The DNA here is from genome assembly GCA_917880725.1 of Selenia dentaria. NCBI lineage: Eukaryota > Metazoa > Arthropoda > Insecta > Lepidoptera > Geometridae > Selenia > Selenia dentaria. The sequence continues at coordinate 44,293,414 of OU862876.1, forward strand.
TAAATATAAAAAAAAGTAAGATTTGCTGTTTTTCTCATCAAGCAAGAAAAAGGTTATGCATTATGTATAGCGTATCCAATATGTGGCATCACCATTGTTTGTCGATATATCTTTGAAATTGGCAATATTAAAAACATATTATAGTCTTCATAGAACCTGGACAATAATCATGTAGCCTGCACTTGTCATTAAATATTTTAATAAGAAAAATGTAAAAAAGAGATGGCAGTAGATTATAAAGCTGCATTACCTCTGACACAACGTTTATCGATAAGAGAGCAATTAATTTGTACCCAAGACTTTATAATTATTGAAATAAATAAATTCGTATTAGCTTAATATCAGCTTCTACCTATATACACCATATAAGCACACCAATACATATACGTACTTAAAAGTATAATTAATATTAAACATATTCTCAAAACCATCTTATTAAATCTCCACAAGTGTTGCCATTTAATACCTTCACAAATACCCGATACACCCCTTTTGAATTGTAGTCAATTCGCTTCAGTATTATTTGTTATTCAAAATTTATTTTTAATTTTACTTTAATTGGCAGTACATTTCGGTATCTATGTAAAATATAAATAAGTATTATATTAACTATTATATGCGCTGATTTGCTAATACAAATAGCGGATTTGTTCTGCTAAATATCCAACCGTTTTGTGTTTATAAACGTTTGAGCATTGACTATGGTATAACAATTGTCGGTGTAATATTAAACATGCAATTACATAAGAAACTGTTTATCGCTACTTTCATTGCGAAGAGTGCAAAACTGTACCCGTAGCCGAATGGACGGAACAGTCACACACGTGCAGAAATGATGCTATAATAAAGAATTTCACGGCTATTAAATTTTACATTATGTATTTCATAAATTTCCGGACGACTATCGATAATACATTCAACTCAAGAAGCTCCAAGTTTCAATCGGTAGTCAATAAAATTGCCATGTTTGATGTTCAACGTTTATAAACACAAGTCGTGTAATATGTGGTATTGTGATCTGATTTGCGTACGACAAAGGATACCCCGTCCGTAGTGTAGCACCTTCAGCGTGTGTCTTATTCTCTTGTGTGAAATCGGCATGCGTTTTGTCATGTTATCTAACTTAACAGATTGCCAACATGAGCTTTATATTCAACCAACTCAAATACAAGTGCTAGGCATACTCGTGAATATCGAATTGATTCAGTTGACTCGCAATGTTGACTGAACAATATATTGTGACTCATTGCAAGCACTTATGTGTATTGATGTTGATATTTATAGATGAATTTTTGTTTTTCAGTGTTATTTACGGTTTTGATTATGTACGTATCGTAATTAATTTATTCATGTTCATAGTGCAGACCGTGTGTTAGTATTGTATTTTAGAAATATAAACACTGTCATATTCGTCCGCATCCGAATCTGGTTGTAGCGAATCAATCGACACTGAACAAACAGAGATTTGGGTTTAAAGCACTGAAGAGCGTTTGGGATCAGCAGTGAGGCGTGGAGCCATTGTGGAGTGGTCTGTTGGAGGAAGTCGCGCTAACATTGATGATAAAGTTGGTGTGGTGAACAGCGGGTGAACGCAGTGCACTCTGTCCCGTAGCGCGGAGACGGAGGGCTGGCCAGGGCAGGCGGCACTCAGCTCGTCCTCCGAGAGTCTGAACGCGCCCTCCGGAGGAGGCTTCTTCACCCTGCCGCTGAGCTATGCGCGCGCGCACAGACACCACAAGCGGACGAGGTGGCCATCTGACGCTCGCATTGTGCACGTCGCATCTCTCATATCCGCCATTCACCGCCATCGAGCATAGCGCGTCGCGCTCACCTTCACGCACAGCGCCGCCGCGTCACCACGCCATCCGCGTCCGATCCGCGTCCGATCCGCGTCCGATCCGATCCGATCCGAACGTAACGTGAGCGACCCACGACCACCTTAACCCCCGCCCCCGGCTCGGCTCCGGATCCGGCTACGGCGACTCACAAACACTCATACACATCCATACACGACCACATACTCTGTGTATTGTATTTTACATAGTCGCTTTATGTTTTATATTTGTGTTTTTGTTCGTATCATACAAAAAATGCGGTTGTCAGATACACACTTGAACGGTATTTTAGCTATTTTAACATCTGCGTATCTATAAAATGCATGCTGTCGACTTGTTTACTAGCGATGATTTAGTTGTCATGCGTCTGGAGTGCTTTATGTACTAGCGTTTAAATGGCCTTATAGATACGTAGATATATGTTGCTCGTCACCTGTAAATCTGTAAAATCCACCATAGAGGTAGTTTGTAATGATTATACATCTTGAGTATCTTATTTTCTAATTCGTGCAAAACCTACGAATGTATTATATAAGTAGTAGTACTTAATCTTCTTCAAGAAGCATTATGTCCTTCAGGTTGCAAACGGAGTAACTGTTAATATCTTAACATTATTGGTATATAACATACCATCAATGCCCGATATTCGAGTATTCTTTCCCATTCAGTTTGAAATTTTAATTTCGAAACAGGCAAAAAATGTTTTTGTAAAATTTACGTTTGTACCTTGTAGACTTTCCTTGTCTGTGAAAATGAAAATTTTGTTGTACATACTTTTTTTATTTCGTTGACGCAACCAAAAATAATCACGGCCCTAAGGACGTTATTTTTGAAAAGGAACTAGTTGCGATTGCAAAACTCTGTTTATATCGAGCGGCCGAACTTCAAGTTGAGTTAATATCATTTTTATTGTACAAACAGTTTATTACTACTAGACATTAAAAAAATACAATAAACTAAGATAATAATATATATATTATATAGAAGGTTTTAATAACTGTCGCTCAAATTTTCAATCAGAAGAGTTCGTGTTGACGTTAAAGAATATCAGTCGATGCGCTCGATAACGACGTGAGTTTTAAATATAGTACTGATATAGAATGATCCGTTCCATAAACACCGAATGTAGTATATACGGAAAATGGTGTACATACGTTTTGTTTGCCCGGACAGTGCGCTCTTCCTTTCTGCGTGTCCGGAGCCTCTCTGGGGGTAATCGCCTTAGTTCTGCGTGTGTGTGTGTTACTCATAAGTTGGTAGATGTAGCGTCTGGTAGCGGTAATTCGGTCATTTGTGATATACATTATGGAGCCAAACTTATTTGCCTATCTGTTCTAATTACTTAGATATGGTTGCATAAAAATAGTGTACAATGAGGTGTCTGAAAACGTCCACAGATCTCGAATGCCATCTGAATGTTCAATTTCTTTCCCATATTTATATTTTTAAGTGGTATTTAGGTCAATGAATCTTTACAAAACATACTCCTTCAATATTTTACACTATTTTTATATAACAAACATCTTAATACGGCCAATTATGCAAAAACCATAACTCTAAACCAATGAAATTGGTCGATACACGATCATAACTAGAGTACTTTTTACGTTTGCTAATGTACAAAATTCTTTTATTATGATATGAATTTAAGTGAAGTGCCTAATTCAGTTTGGATTCGTAAATAATAATGTCTTGATATTCATGACTAAACTGGGAAACAATGTGAAAACGAAAAATTCTTTGTTTAATTCACTGATCAATTTGTTTATACTACGAGTATTAAGGATCACAAATGTCCAAGTCCGAAAATAAATCTGTAGAACTTGCATGTGTAGTCCTTGAGTTGTGGACCCCTTTTGATGTTTTTGTTTTAATATTAGTATTATTCGAGTCAATTACACTAGCTGCAGTTGCTTCTTTTGTTGCATTAAATTGAAGGCAAACGTTTGGTCACAGCAAACCAATGATACGACTTCTCAGATACCAATGTATCACCAAATTATTTAATTGGCCTTTTTTGGACCGACTGAATTATCATCTCTTTAAGTGTAACATTAGTGAAACCAAAATTAAACCACATAATTATAGTCGATACGTGAATTAATTCGAAAAAGAATGATTATGTTTGCACTTTGTACATGAGGGATCTGTGTTGTTATTGTGAGTAAATAATATGTCATTTGAACCATCACATCGATCATCTTGGTAACTAAAATAATGTACATGGTGCGTGCATTAAACCGCGGTGTGGACAATGGCTTTTAAATGTGTTTTGGTTGGTAGATAAGCGTTTTTTGGTTCATGTTAGTTATGATTGCAAATTCAACTAAATTTTTAATAAAGTTCACGTCCTTTTAGTTTGCCTTTTGACAATTAAATCTTTCTTTTAAATGCCGGCACCTTTCTATGTGGCTACTTCCTGTATATTTTCTTTTGAAAAAGTTTATAGTCCATTTTGTTGAAGCTGAAATATCAAAGCTTATAGTAAAGTTAGTAATAAAGCGTAGTCTAGACAACTTAGTCCATGTGATAGTCGCTTTATTCACGGAAAGCTATTGAAATATGAAATGAAGTTGCCGGGGCTGTGTACATTGCCGTAGATGGTATGGTGTAGTGGTGCTGATGTTGTGGTTGTGGTGTGCAGCTCGTCGCCGGACTCGCTGAGCGAGCGCAGCGGCGGCGAAGCTCGCAGTGCCGCGGCGTCGCCCGCCTCTCTGCACAAGTTAGCAGTGCCGCTGGCGCGATGCGAAGTGCCAGAAGTGCGCGACGCTGCCATCGCTGCATGCGGGAACATCAACGCAGACGCTTTGAAGTAAGTCTCTGTATTGACAATGATTGACAATAATTACATTTAGTCCGGTTTAAGTCGATGATCCCTATTCTAAAAGAGGGTCGTCTTGTCTTTGTCAGAGCTTGTCTGTTATACTGTCTTATCGGGGAGTTTGAACTCCGTGCTTGGCAAGTTTTCCCTGACTTTTTGACAAAACCTAGCAGAGATAGGATTCGTACCATAATATACTATATTTTGGCAGTGTTCCGCTTTTGTACTGTATACACTATTTTTTAAAATCTTTTTAATATTAAAGGCCTCTCACCCTTATTGTTTATTGTTACTGAGACTGTTAAATGCGAAAAAAACTGTTAAAACTTCATTCTGAATAAATTAAATAAATTTACTTAATTAAATTGTTTAACTGCTTTCTAACTAGAATGCCATAAACGATCGAAACTGCGCACTTGTGACATAAACTTGGTATTGTCGGAGTGAGCTCCGATGGTAATATATAGTATAGATAGATAAATAGTAAATAATACTAATCGCCTTTCGTCTATGCGTATATGAGGCAAGTACGTGCAATATTCTTGTTCCGCACGATCTCAGTTCACTTATAGAACTTCATAAATATTGTCAAAATATATTTATATCATTATCAAAGCCTCTGAAAAAAGTTATCTGAGGATTTTCGGTACACATTAATTTTATAGAAGATTCTATAAATCGGTTAGTTTGATATTGAAGTTTACATTGAAGTTCGCATTGAAGTGAAATGATTAGGGCTCTCCAGGGGGGGATAAGGTCAGGCGGCAGTCGTTCTGCGTAAAAGTCACCCTTGCCAATGCACCTCCTGTGACTCCTCCAATGACCTCCATATAAACTGAAAAAGGCTAGGAAAAATTAATGGAAAAGAAATTTGCACTTTCTCTTGCTTTAAAACGTTATTTCTTTAAATTCTATTATCCATTTTCTGAACTCATCGATGGTAAAAATTTTCGTATACTATTGACCTAATGTTCAATACGTTAGGCAAACAGCCTACAAAATATTTTACCTTATCATGGTATTCATGTTACGCCGATAAATAATCTTGTGAATAAAATAGTTTAACGATGTATATATATTATATATATTAGGGCTCTATGTAAAGTCAATATAGTAGATTAATTAAATACAGGGCTGCAAATATCGGATTACTTCAACGCGGACTTGAAATGACCGGCAGATTCCGTCGTTGGGTTATTAAGAAAGAAAATCAAAAGTTATATATAGGAAAATTTATATTATATTAACAAGAAATAGTGCTGAAAAGTATTATAATTTTTTAGTTTCAGTAGCTTTTCTATATGACTAAAAATTGTTTTTAACCGTTAGAGATCTGATGGAAGAGCTAGTGCCACTGCTAAGAGAAGCGGTAGACAAGAAACAGGAGAACATGCGCCGAAGGCGAAGACGCGACGCGCTCCGACTCAATCTCAACAAGATGCTTCTGCTCATCGCGCAGAAGAAGACATTCGCCAACAGGTGAGCAGCGTACATCACACCTTGGTCATAATAAGTAAATATCTATAAGTAGAACGTCTTCACTAAAAGCGTTGATTCACGAAGGCTTAACGCGAGATGTGTGTAGGGATGTCAACATTGCATCTATGAACAAATCTTCGATCGATCTTTTTGTTCAGCCTACGTGCACCACATAGAAATTTAAAATTGATGAAGTGAACTCTCCAAAATTAAATAACACTTTCATTAATACATGTCTTGTTATATTATATATTTTATAATTATTTGTACGCCGTAACGCAAAACATGCAGGAAACTTAAAATACTATTTATTCTAAAGATCTAATTTATGCTACTCATGTATTTCCAAATAAATGTTCACTAATTAATGTTTTGAGGGAAAAATTCCACCCTATTTAGTGACCCTTGCTACCTACGGTATCGATTGTCATGGAATGTTTAGTTATGGAAATGTAAATCAAAAACTTTTTGTCCGGATTCGATGAAGTTTCAATGGGATCACTCTCTTTCAAATAATTTTGAGAATGAATGAGTAGTACAGCCATGGATCCTTAAGGTACAGTCTTAGGTGTTGTTCAGAGCTTATCAGTCAGACACCGAACTCGCCGGCGAGAGTTAAAATTCATAATTAAAATTAAAATTCCCACTTTCAACGGTACACTCATGTACCGGGGCGATTCTCTCCGACTCCCCTTTCTCCTGGCGACGGCCCAAGCCGAGGTCCGTATGCTTAGTGGTGCCCTTGAGCAAGTCGCCTACTCCTCTCCTTGGGGCGAAGCGTCGTCAAAGCTTGCCTTAGGCGGTGTCATCTGCGCTCGCCAACCGTCCGGTGACGCTGTAAATGCCGGTAGAGGCAAACAGCATTAGTCCGTACGAAAAAAAAAGAAAGTCTTACACCTTTACTAATAAACGTTGCGTAAACTTTATACTAGGCGTAACTTTCTTTGTCTTGCTCTCACGCGTAACTATTGCTGTAAGCGAAAAATTTACAGATAGATACGAATAACTATTCCGGGTGTTAACAACCAAACTTGAGAAAAAGATTGAGCCTACTCGGGTCTAATTAAAACTAACAAACAATATAGGTACATAGACAACTAAATTAAGGTGAAAACTCACAATGCCTGGTCCATCCAGGCGGCACTTCGGTTCGTCAAGGCGGGGAAGCAGTGTTTACTCCAGCAGCCTTCCCGATCCATCCGTGGGTCGTGTCGTAATTTTAAATACCTAGCTGACCTAGCTAACCGTGGAATTATACTACCGCAGACGGCCGTCCTTAACCTAAACACTGAAGTAACCCCCTGATATTGTAGCCGTCCGCGATAACCAAATTCACTTGGTTTCACAATAAGAACACAAATATATCGGCGCACTACATTTATAATAAAACACTCGACCGCGATGTACTCGTATTCACAATGAAAATACAATTAAATAAACGCTTTAACATTAACGATGTATTTTCAACATATAAGAGTTCATACGACTTGCGACCAGTACCAGTGAAGCGAGGCCCGCGACAAATACAGTCGCGAGTTTACAAAACACCGGGTATAGCGAAGTTTATTAGTAAGGTCGTTAGTTGTTTAGTATATTTTGGTTGGTGTTACAGCCAGTTCGCGCTGGAAGGAGGCAGCCTCCACCCGGCCCTCGCGGAGTACTTGGAGGGCGTCCGGCAGTGCCTGGAGGTGGACGCAGAGAAGGACGCCCCGGCGGCGCGCGAGCAGCGGCTCACCTTCGCAGACTTCCTCACTGAGCTCATCAAGAGCTTCCCACGTGAGTCTGCTCTATACACTCGCATACATTGCGGACCCCTCTTATGACAAACGACAAATGGCAATTTATTTTGAAGTGATAACTTCTTATGGGAGGGTAAACCGATCCGTTACGTAACGCGTTACGGCGCCAGTCTGTCTGGCTTCCCTTTCTCACACGCATCCTCTCTCACTCTAACCCACAGCGATATACTAATTTAAGTTATCACTTCTGTCGGGCGCCCTGAGACGCACCCTTTTTAATTTTATAATTGAACTCGTACGTTTAAAAATTGGCCATTATTTCAGTAGTTTATATAAACATTTATATATACAACAACAACGGTGCGTTTGACAAGCCCCTGGTTGGCGATCATAACAAATTAAAATGCTAAAAACGCTAACTAGGGCGTTCGAGTTGGGAATCTGTGGGTGAAAATGTCGTTTTCGGCTCTTTTCGTTCAGTGTTCGCATAGGTAAAGCAATTTTGACACACTTCTGGAGGATGGTTGTTTATGATCGTCTGTTGACAACTCTCTATTTGAGAACAGAATCATTCGATTTTAGGTCTTATTCTGGGTTGAAATATAAGATAAAGAGAATACTTAAGGACTTTTAAAAAAGTACAATTAATATACGAAATAATAATTTAAATAAAGAATGCTGCTTGATTGGTACGAGTTTTCAATCTTATTTGAGTGGTAACATTTGCAAGCCGTAGTACGGCCGTACGATAGCGATGCAATTGCAATTGAGAGCAACGTATAACAGAATACCGAATTTGACATTAAAAGCTGTTCAATCGCAGAAGCGCAGTAGTGGGGCGATTGTTCAATAGCTAAGAGAATAGGGGCCCAGTAGGTATTACACGTTGAAATTAGAAGAAACACGAATCTGGAAAAAATAAACAAAACTAATGTGAGCCATTGTTTAATCACAAAGGCCGTAAGTAAATACCGTGAATGCCAGCGCAACCCTATCTCGCACCATCTGGCGGAGTACTGCTCACGTGGGGGATTTTAGTGGGTCTGAGTTCCACATACCCCTTTCCATCTACCCCCGTAGCGGAAAGGAAGTGGACAGCATTACCCCCCTCACAAAAAAAGGCCACATTGCTCGCAAAACTGATGAAGAAAGGTTCTCGAGGCGACCTCGCACCGGAAGACGAGGCCCACCGCTAGGTGGACCGACGACCTTGTTAAATCTGCGGGAAATCGCTGGATGCAGGAAGCGAGTAGCCGGTCCAAGTGGAGTTCTATGGGGAAGGCATATGTTCGGCAGTGAACGTCTTCAGGCTGATAATGATAATGATGAAAGTAGTTATATTGAGAAGAGGTAATAGTGTACCGTTTGTTTGAGAAGAATTAATTAGGCGTTGAGAGGGAGTGTACGGTGTATACTTGAAGTTGTTATATTGTACCGTTTGTGTGGCCAGTGGAGATGTACGGGTCGGTGCTGAAGAAGGAGCTCGTCCGCAGCCTGTTCTCGTCGCTGGGCGCCTGGTGCGGCGTGCAGCTCGGCCGGCAGCTGGGCCCGCTGGTGCAGCCGCCGCTGCCCGACACTGACGACAGGCTGCATCTCGCCGCCACCACGGTCAGTACACTGCCTGGCTTCTTAATGCCTCATCTTGACACCTCATTACTATGATCTGATAGGTTTTTTGACGTCAAAGTCAAAATCATTTACTCAATTTAAGCATCAAACACGTACTTATGAACGTCAATTATTAATTATAATATACTTTAAAGACTACCGTCACGTTCCAAAATATATAGAGCTTACCGAGAAGTAACGGCAAAAAACTCGGGGTCATGCTTTTCATATAGATTTTTACAATGTTTCTACTTAGGTACTACTATTATTACATTTTATGGGTGGTAGAGTTACAGCTTGCCAGAAGTGGAGTCTTTCAAGCATCTTTGTCTTCTATATAATTTCGGACTTTTAAATATACTTTTTTTATTAAAATGTTATTCACACTCAACTTGAATATTCCCTCTGTGAGCTCAGTTATGTGTTTTGGGACTTTATTGTAAAAACACACACAATTTCCTAAGAGCCACTTATTAATCTTCGCAAGTCTAAAACTACGACGTGAATACCTGAACGTCTTTAAATTTGCTACCATATGGGAGCAATCCAAAAAACCTTCTTCTCTTCTTAGTCGTTCACTCTTGACAGAGTGGTCGTGGTTGAAGACGATGCCCTTTCTTTAAATAATGCAGCCCTCGCGATGCGCCTCCATCCATTGCGGTCTTCTGAGTTTCGGGTACTTTGGACTGCGGACGTTTGTGTTGCAGCTTTTATGAGGTCTGTCCAACGCGTAGGTGATCGACCGCGTGACCGCTTGCCTTCTACCTGACCCTGGACTACGAGTCGTTCCATGGAGTTTTTATTTCGAACAATGTGTCCGAAGTATTTGAGGATTCGTATTTGCACAGTCGAATTTATCCTATTTACTTAAAATTAAAGTGTACCACTAGACAGCTAAAGGATCAAATAATTCATTACGATAAACGAGAACAGTGACGCATCGCGCGGGGTGGAGGGGGTAGCGCCGCCATTTTGAGTTTATTTTGCTGCGTATTGAGATTTCCAATTATAACTTTTGACTCGGAGAAACGTATTCACGTACAACGTGTCATGTCACAGCCGCGGCCCATTTATACTCTTTATAAAACAAAAGTAGAATTTTATTAAAAATTCTACTGCGAAATAAGACAACGTTCATCCGTGCGACTGGTTGGGAATTTGGTACTATGTAACAATTGTCACAAGTTGTATACTATATAGTGTACAAAATCTATAATTGGAAATATATAATAATTAGCTGCGTTCATTATACATTTGTACATTTTCTGTGTTTCCGCGCGGTTCAACGTGTAGCAAGCTAGTAGTTGTTATACATAGTAAATATCTCGGCACATAGCTTGAACCAAAATGGCGGTCGTCCTCGCAGGTACAATTATGGACAAAAGTGATAGACGAATACTCCGCTGTCGTTAAAAAGAAACACAAGTTAACCGAAAAGTAGATTTAATAAAATCTTGGATTTCCTTTTAAAACATCGTATTTCTCGAACAAAAGTGTTGTGGGAAGAGATCGTCACCTGGCCCCTTGCGTCGCACCTCACACCTAACTTCGATTGAACCCAAATAACGCGTTCTGTGCATTCAAGGTCATAGTTCAAATTACGTGGCGCGACCTATATCTAGCTGATGGTGAACGTTGTTTTGTAGGCGATGAGCGCGCTGGTGTGCTGCGGGCCGTGCTTCGCGCCCGCCGCGCTCGCTGAAGACGGCGCGCTCTACCCGTGGCTCAGCGAGATGCTCTCGTCCACCAACGACAAGGTGACACTATATTCCATAACCAACACTTTATTGGTAAGCTGCTTGCTGAATAACAGGAATCGATCTCAATGTGAAACTAGATAAATCTAGATACTAGTCAGTTGTATCGCTCTTATGGATCTGTGAGCAGTAAGACCCGGGCGGTTGGTGTAAGGTTTTTATCGTATATGCTTTATAACGGTTCAATGAATGACTACATAAACTAAAAATGCCTTCAGCCATGGTTGCATAACAAAGAAAATGGTAGCGATTCACTTGTTCAAATAACTTAACTAAACTACCGAACCAAACATTTATTATGGTGGTCCTTATTTGTTAACAGTAAAATCCAAAATCATTTAACACTTAGAATGACACTTCTAAAAATGGGAATATTCTATTAAATTTTGGGTTATTTTAGGTTAGTTTAGCGAACACCAAGTTACGTGACGACTAAACTGTCTAAAATATGCCCACAATTGAAAATAAATATCAATTTTAGTGGTGTCATTCGAAAGTGTTATACTAATTGGGATTTTAGCCTAAACAGAATAAGTACTGCTAGAATTTACAGATTTTTGGTGCTGGTACGTGGACGTACGTGGGAGTGGGTGAGGGTATACAATGTGGCGTGTGTGTTGGTGCAGATATACGAGGTGGCGCGCGAGACGGTGGTGCTGCTGCTGGAGTGCAACCCGGACATCGGGCCGCTGCTCGACTGGACGGTGGACAAGTGCTTCACGGGACCGCCGCGGGTCGCCGACGGCTGCTTCATGGCGCTCGCTGCTATCTTCAGCGCGAGGTAAGGCCCACAGCCATCTACTCAACTACAGGGGTGGAGAATGGTCAGTAAAGTCAGTAGAACTCAGTTTTTTTGGCTAGATTCAGCCAAAATCTTTTTTTGGAAAAACCTTTTTATTTTAAAGTATGTCTGCATATTAAGGCCAAGATTCTTGCAGCCGGTACGTGAAATCAGTTTCCACTTTCCACCCCTGGAAATATAAAATCCTTTCAATAATGCATACTGATCAGAAGGTCATACCTAATGGTCTTAGAAGCCAAGAAAAAGCCCTACAATCTTTGCTATCTTTTTGTTTGTTTATATTGTTTGTTAGTATAAATCTATAACTACTAAAAACACACACACACACACACACACCAAACGGTCATAACTGCATCCTGCATCGCTCACACACTTTTTAACTAGTAATTAATTAGCTTCATCATCAAGTACAATCCATCCACAGATTACTACTATATTCTCAGAATGTTTGATTATTAGATAGAGACTTAATATAAGAATACCTACGTTTTGTCACCTGTTATTATTGATCGTATCTTATGTCGTTTTCATTGTTAAACTTTAAATGAACTTCATGGAAGAGACTGCCTTTTGTAACACAGTTTTTAGTAAAACAAAAGGCAGAGATACGAGAACCTCTGTATACTATGTAAAGTTTTTCAATAAAGATTATTATTAAAAGCCCCTAAATAAAAGCAGAAAAAAATTTATTATAAAATGTATCTTGATTTGTGTTTATTGGAGTTTCGTCGAGTGATAGTGTTAGATTATTACCCGTATGTGTTCGTAATGGCGCACGAGTGTACGCAAAGTGTAGAAAATCAGAAAACGTTGTCTTTGTGAGGTTCAATGGAACTCCAAAAGGTAATTTGAGTTAATTGATATTTTACAGTTTTGGCGTTTACTTTTTAGATATTTTACACATTGAGCGGTATCTATTTGCACTACTTTTTTGACAATTTACTTGAACGATATTCGGCCTTACTTATAAACGTTGCTTAAATTTAAATAAGGTCATGTAGTACGGCGCAGAAGAATTTTACAGTGCGCACAACTAAATAACGTCATTTAAAGTTAAGCAGCGTTTATAAGTAAGGCCGTTATACAGGATGTTTGGTAGAGGTAACGACAAACCAAATGAGCGTGTTCGGGGGCCCACTTGGAGAATACAAGTTGGCCAAAAAAATCCCCGACCCCCCTATATGTTTAACTTTTTTTTGTGATTTTTCCCTTTTTCTCCGAAATTGTACCTATTTACCACCATAACATTTGTAAAATTTGTAAAAACTAAAAACATTCGGTCTAAAACATACTTTACAAATGTTATGGTGGTAAATAGGTACAATATTGGAGAAAACGAGAAAATTCACAAAAAAAAGTAAAAAAAAATTGGGGCGTCGGGGATTTTTTTTGGATTTTTTATTAGTCTTCCTGATCAGTATACGTATAACGATGTCATCTAGATATGTCGATATGTTTTCTACGAGTATTATTCAGCATAACGCATAAACTTTATCGAACGACGTTGATTGGTCGAAAATTTAAATGTGACTAACTTTAGTATGTTTATTTATAACTAATATTTTTGACCATTAAATATTAATTATAATATCATTCTGTGGAATACGTTTCATACTAAACTTGCGTAGGTATTTTAAAACTTTATTTCTCTTATTAGTAAAATAAGCCAGTAAAAAGTCTCATATAGATTATGGCGATTTACGAAAAGTTTGCGAAGCGTAGATGCGTATGGTGATATCATCGCCGTGGCATTCCTCTATGAAGGACAATGTGCTATAATAGATAGATCATTAATCACAATGATTAATTTTGTTCAGTGTTAAGAGCCATTTCACAAAATCACTCTACTGAAGTTTAGGTAAATGCCAGCGCATCGCTTACACAGGCGAAAGAAGTGACGACGGAATAGCGTGACTGTGAGTAACATATTTTGATACTTGCACTCATTTTAAAAACTGTGGCTTTGGAATGAGTAAACAATCAATTTCTTGTCGATTACTTACATTTATTATGATTATAATGATTATGGACACAGAGACAATGAGGACAGAAGTAGGCAGGCAAACTAAAGAGTCTACCAACATTGTGAATCTTATAGGTAAGTATTTAAATTTTATCCTTGTTGAATAAAAATTAGAAATATTTAAATCATTTATTGTAATAATAAACTTACATTTAACGCCGTAAAACTATATAAATATTGGACGTAACGGCATTGATCTTGTCTTTCTAGGATCTATGATTTCTGGGATTAGGCAATCATTGTAGAATCGTACCAATTTCGGAAGCATTTGTACTTGCCAAAAAACATCATCTTTATTTATTCTTACTACCTTTAAAGGAAAATCAGGTCCAGTCCACACAGCAAATAAACTTGTATTTTTTTTAGTAATGTGCAACTGGCCTTGAACTTGATAGTACCAATCATGATTTTTGTTCATTTCTATTTGTGATTTATTTAATTTGAAACATTTAAGTTTCTTTTCTAGTATGGCAGTATCAGGATCTATTCCGAACACGGAGCTAGGGCACTTTACTTCGACTAAACCTTCATTGCACAACCCGTCAGGTGTCGCTCCTAAAAAACAGTATTCCATATCAATGAAAAGTCCACACTTTTCTATCATCGTGTTTTCTTGTACACTCAGTTGTTGCAAAGCCTTTGGTTCATTGTCTCTGCCGTGTTTTACTGAGGCAATGTTATCCAATTTGTATGAATAGAGAATGGATTTCACTAAAGGAGCAGAGTTTTGATTTGCTCGTCTTTTACAAACTTTCCCAAAGGAAGACGCTGTGAGTATACATCTTCTAAGCTCAAGCCACAAAGCACTTTCGGCTTGTAAGACAGTAGCTCTCTCAATTTCATGGCGTCTAGAAGCTTGTTCTTTTAAATTTTCCAAAAATAGTGATTTCCCTCGTTCATAGTCGTCAGTATCCATATCCGGTCGTTCACACTGACTGCCATAATGACCATCAACAGGATTGAGGTTTATTTTTTTACGAGCACTGCTTTTACGAACCAATACTTCTCGAGCATTTTTAGCATGTCTCCTCGCTTCCAACAGTTTCAGAGATTTTCCAGGACTAGTGTTGTAAACCGATTTATACAATGTGTATTGTGGCTTTCCTGTATTAAACGATACTACTGCAGCATAGCATCGAGTAGTGTAAGAGTCATTGAGAGAAAAATTCACTCTTTTTCCGCCTACCATCTTAGCTACAATGCTGTTGAATTGCTCAGCACGATTATTTGTGTAGCAATGTAATAGACTCCTAGAATTAAAAGCGAGTTGAGACGCGTTTTTTCTAAGTTTTAGTATCAGTGTCGGTATAAGTGGGATCAGATTCTGTTCACTTTTTCTTTCCTCTGTACAGTAATAACTGTCACATTGTGTATGGTCCTCAAAGATGTGACGGGGACTATTAATGATGTCTTTTTGAAGATTTTCTATTTTAGTTGAAACTGAATCAGTGTTCTGTTGCCTGTGCTTCACAGCAAAACGTACAGCAGTTCTTAATCTTTTTAAACGATCCATATTCAAAATTTTGCGTTCACTTAGAGGAATGGCAGTATCTTTTTGTAGTTGTAAGTTTTTCCCATTATAATTTCTCAGCAGATGGTTTGTGCACTCAATTTTTTGGATAGGTACATCAGGGTAAGGGCGACTCTCTAAGATATTTTTATAGGTACTAGAGTCCCCATCTGCTATTAAAGTTTTATATATTAAATTCCGGTCATTAATAGAATTTTGAAAACCTTCCACCAATATAGCTTGCTCCATACTTGTAGACGACCCCGAATGATTTTTTGTGCACTTATGGGTTCTAGCGGGCTGATCTTTTTTGTTCGCTCGGGCACAAATGACGCAATATTTATTGCGAACCCCGATGTGTAGCACTTTGCCACTATGCTCTCCGATAATGGCCGCAACACCCGAAAGAGCCGAATAATTATTTTTATAGGAACGTTTACCGAAACAAGCATCCGCTACGACCGGTATCATTGCAATACCGGCATTATTAGTGTCGCCACGTGACTTTGCCGCTTCAATTTCCTGTTTGGAAGCAGTAACCATTGTTTCTTCGGCAGTCTTCCACATATCAGAAATAGCATCATGTGTTTTACTATAAAGCCGAAATGGCATGGTTGGTAAACCTATCGATGCAGTGATTTCATTTAGGTTTGAAAGACCAATTCCAGTAATTATTGCACCTGATACCGCCCCAGCATTAACGTCGAGACTAGATTGTCCCTCAGAGTCAGATGTTTTCAATATGAAGCTTGATCCACAAAACAAACACTTCAAGTTAAATTTTGATATAAGACCTACTTTTTTCTCATTTTCTATTTTAAGGTAGTTTAATTTACAGCCGAACTTATCGCTATGTTCACTTATGGACATTAATTGACTCCAAAAATATTGAAAATCAATTATTCGCCTGCCATCTACTACGTAATCTTCCTAAAACAAAAAACATAGTAAGTTACTTACATAAACTAAAATAATATAAAAACATATTGAATTAAACCATGAAAAGTATTTACAATTGGGTGAGAAACATCCATTGATTCGTCAGGTTCGTTGTGTTTTTCAAAAGGCTCTGTCTCCTATAAAATAAAAATATAATAGATTAATTAAAACCGAATCAAGTTATGATGAGAGATCTGAAGTGTGATATATGATGTGAGATTTATTGCATGCAATACTTACAATATCTATGACCATATCTGATTCCTTCGTATAGGAACCCAAAACAGTGGCATTTTCGACGGTATTATGTTCCTCAGTACGACTTATTTTATTTCTCATTCTAAAATAAAAGAAAATATTAGTTAAGTTTTTGTAGTACGAAAAAAAAACATGCAAACCTAGTCAATTTTCTTTTGAATGAATCAAATAAGCTGTTGTCGCTTCTCCGTCAGTGTACCACTAAAATTCTTCTCAGTAATAAGTACTTAAATAGCTGTCTAGTATACAGAGAAGACAAAATTATTCAGCTGTATTTTTTGACATAATCACCTATATTAAACTTTTACCCGTTACTCTATGATATTCTTATATCTATGATAATTTATAGAAAAAAAAATTGCGACAGTAAACAACTGTATTTTTACTGTAGGCGTATAAAGATATAATTATGTTAATTATGATTCGATCTTATGACATTATTCTGTTATTGATTGACATATATTATAAATACAAACCTTGCTTCTGTTGCTTTATATATGGCTGCATAATTGTGACGTTTCCTTTTTTTAACACAATGGTAAACAGGATCCTTTCTTCCCATTGCTAAAACTACTAACACAAGATATGTAGTTACTTGATAAAGTAGTAAATATTGTAATGTGAAGTAAACTAGGAACTAAAATTCATTTTATATAAAGGAAAAATAATCAATGATATTTTTCAATATTAATACAAATCAAAGACATATTTGACAGACAGAATAAAATAAAATAGTTTCTTCTTTTTAAACAGTATTAAACAAAGAGGTTTTCTAACAATACTTAACAAGACAACAATACATGTAGTATGGAAAAAAAAACTAACTTTTTACCTTAAAAAAAATACCGACACGATCAAAACTCTGTGGTCGCATTATAAACTTGCGTCTAAGCGCCTCGCGTACGTAACGTGGGAGCGCGGCAAATCGAACACAGATCCTACCTCGATGAGCGCTCGCGCGGTACTGATCGGCTCGCGCTTGTACATTTCAATTTATAATCATTTAGACTTATGTTAAATATTTTTTCGTGTCTAACAAAGCAGAGTTAATATCATATTTTAACTGAGATCAGATTAATTGAAGAATGTACTTTCTTTTGATATAATATCAGTTTGGAATTACACTTTATTTACCGCAATAAATCGTGTTAAACTGCTGATATAATTCGTGGAAATTGGCGAAAGATCTTTATTTTTTTTTCTATAATGATGATCAATTATCGATATTCTAGTACACTGTGTGTCAACAAGATTATATTCCTGATGAATAGATTTTTTTGTTTAGTTAATTTGATGAGTTTTTATACAAGAGATAGAACTCTGAAGTTTGCTATATTCCATTTAATTCGTAAAACGAGGTGCGGGAGATTGGTCACTACAAAATAATTAAAGTTATGCTTGTAAATGTGGTACATTAACTGAAAAGAGGACAGATTATTCTATTTATTTCAATTATTCAACTATTTGTGAATCTTTCCTATGATAGTAAATTAAGCGCTTAAAATCTACGATTACGCGCATTAAAATGTGAAATGCCTCTTAATGTTTTGATCCTGTTGTGTGTGACGTAGCCCAACCTCCGCAGAACCGTTCTACGCCTTGCGCCATCTATGATTTTACATTCGAACTACAACGGTACTTCTGCGACTAAAAGGGGCAAGAGTTCCGAGTTTATCTAGTTTTCGTTTCTACCTCATGGGGGTTTTTATTCAGTGACGCCATCTGTGTTACAAACTAAATTTTAATTTAGATTGATAGAGATGGCACCTCTAGATAGTCACTTCCTATTTATAAAAGAATGACTGATCCGCGAAAATACTTCTATGATTTTTAGATTTGCGTTTCTTGTTTACCTAAAGATATATCCCTGGCGTAGCTGCACACGAGATAGGAGTGCAAGTACCGTAATAGTCGTTAAATTTGTCGAGTCGCTAAGGTCTAAGATAAATAATCGTATAACAATGTAGCAAGCATGGAAGTCATATCGTGGACTTATACGATGGTCAAATTGTCGACAGTATATCAATTATTACGAATTGTTTGCATTCCACAATGCGTCCTTCTATCATTTGAAGATTTGTACGAGCATTTCGCTCTTCTACGATTAAAGGAAGGCCGAAGTCTATTTTTTTAATACTAGCTGCGCCCCGCGGTTACACCTGCATGGTGATGGATGATGACGATGTTAATGAAAATTCTTCTATCCTATGTGTTAATTCAGCTCCCCATCTACCTCCATGCCAAACTTCAAAAATAAGGCCAGCCGTTTGAGCGTAAGAGAATAACAAACATCCATTCGCGTTTATAATATTAGTAAGATCAAACGCAACTAAACAATATCCCCATTCCCGTTGCCTGTCGATCGAACTGTATCCAGGTCATTTCAAAGCTGACAAAACAATCTTTAAAATCGATTAAATAGACGATCTCAAACGTAATTTAACAGTTCCATGCTAGGGTTATCGTTACAATCGTAAAAGTTTATCGAATTTGTCTACCGATCGCTTAATTTTGTTACTTACTTGCAGTGATCGACACTAGATCGATATAGCTAGTTTTTTCGAAGTATGACGAATTCAAGGCTCAAATTTATCAATCGGTAAGTTCGGTACTTGCAATGCAGGTGTTATAAATGCGATAACAGTAGTCAGAGTAGTAGTAGACAGTAGGTCATCCTCTTTAGATCTGCTTAGAAAAAAAAACATAGTACCAGACACAGATAAGAGTTTAGCCATTATAACATGGTTAATAGGAGGGAGGCTCCAAATATATATCTATCTCTCTTTTTGGTAGACATTTTATGAGATAGATATATTTTTGGAGCCTTAAACAGTGACACTTAAGCTTAGTAATGTTGTAGAAGTGTAGTGTGGGATTTTATGTTTGTATTTAGTAATTTCAGTTTGTAAATCATGTTGTAATAAAACCTTCCATTTTAAAATTTTAATGGAGATTAAAAAACAATCGTTTACATTTTTTTTACTAAAACATTCATGTAATGTAAAAATAGAACAATGTTCAAAACTAAACGCAAAGACTTTAGTAAAAAAAACTACTGGCAGGATTTCACATTCGATTGCGACAATTGTTTTTTAATTTACCGCGTGAATATAGATAATTACAAAAAAATTGTTCAAGCGAATCTGATCAGGAAATAGATGGCACTCCTCCTGCTTTAAAAGCTGAGACCGAATTAGCAAAAAATAGTTTACTTCCTCCAAAATCCAAGGAGTGATAAATGAAAACATGAAAAAATTATGAAGTGGAAGGCAAAACAAGTACAATTTGAAAATATTAATACCGACTTCTGCGAACTCAAAAACTACTGGACCGAGTTTGATGAAATCGAATAAAAAGGAACCACACGGGAAGCACCAGCTTTCAAATAAAAAAAGAATTTTGATAATCGGTTCACCCTATCGAAAGTTATGAGGTAACAAAAAAAATACAATCGAATTGAGTACCTCCTTCTTTTTGAAAGTCGGTAGAAAACAAGCCAACAGTTGGTCTGAAAAGAGCAATTTTGAGAAAAGCATTATACAAGCCTCGACCAGTAAGAAAGCCATCCTGGCCTCGTCTGGATTCTGCAGTAATGTACGTACATACTTACTTACTGGACAGTAGGAGATTCCAAATTTAAAATCTTCTTTCTTACTGGACAGTTGTGAATAAGTCTCCGGTGAAGTTCACTTTCTGGATACTCTTTAGAGATGTTATGGCAACATTACATATCATTTTTGACAAAAAAACATTAACTGTGACAAATGACAGTACTCAAATCCTGGTGACACCAAACCTAGCAAGGATTTTATTATTTTAGTTAAAATATAATTCTATTTTACCGACGGATTAGACGCTACAGCTTTCTTTATCTTTACAGATTTCTGATGATCTTTTATCTAGATTTTTACATCACATGTCTAGACTTGACTTCTTTATTAGATCCTTTATTCGCTTTTCTTCCTTACGGTGCTGACGTCTATACACTCTGGTTCAATTTCAAAAACTGCGAATTCGTTACTCACAATTTTAACGTGCTAATGAAATAGCACCGGTGGGTAATTAACCCTTAAATGCAAGCAAGCAAATCTGACCACTGTGAACTAGACAAATGTCAAATTAAACATTAAGCCCAACACGCTCGACAATTTCATGCAAAAGTAATACGAGCGCACTCTTTGCCACACACACTATATGTCCGGATATGACCTCGCATACTTTCGGGACCCTTTTGAGCGGGCTAATAGAGCTTATAGCATGATTGGGATCGCACTTTTAGCTGGATTCTGTGAATCAAATGTCTTTTCAATAGTAATCTCATAACATTTTCAATTACTTAGGTACCTGTGAAAAATGTGCACTACATCCACCCATCGTCTGCGTACGTCAATCGATGTGAATTTATACAACTGCGCTTAAACTTTTCCAAATAATTCGCTAAACTTATTACATCAAAATTCTTTAAAACCGCTCCACTGAAGCTCGCCAATGAACCTATTCTGACCTTCAGGCCTAGACAAAAGATGTTTCTGTTAACGTTAACGCCAAACGACAACTCAAAATGTATGGCGTTGACATTACCTGTGGAAAAGTCACGTGACGTCACGTTTAGTTCGTAGACGGGACCCGGGAACGTTCTGTCTGAGCCGTGTGCGGAAAAACGCCACTTGAATTTTGTCTAAGTCTGCTGGTTCAAATAACGTAGCCCGTGCACCATAAAACGTATTTCATCTCTTTCAGTAACACATTTATTTTACTAAGTAATAGTTCTAAAAATTCTAAGCGTTGGATTATTAACCGTTAAGTGGTCGTTATGGTGCTCGAGTATAGGTAAAGTGTACCAAATCATGAAACGTTGTTTTTTATTCTCCTCGACAATCGCCTTAGTACCTAATCCATACACCGCTTTACTGGAGTGTGACTGGGACAAGACAGGTACTTAATGTGAGACGTATTGATTTTCACTGTAACTTTACTATTACTACAACCAATTGCACTTGATGCAAACAATAAGCCGCTTACAGTATGATGCGGGACCCGCGCGCGGACGAGCTCAGTGTAAAGTGGCAAGTTTTGTAATGGCAGGGGCCGACCAGCGAAACCAAAACCGTAGCTTGTAGTCCGCCGCGGTTACGCGGACGTCAAATCGCGCTGGGCATAACAACCCTGCATAGTACAACTACCAGCGTATACTGAGCTTGTCTCCTCACGGTTATTGCGGCGCACTGTAAGCGGTTTAAGTATGTATTATTCAACTTGAAGAATAGCGTGTACAAACGTATAGGGGATACAATAATAAAACCTTTTAAAATGAAGAAAGGTCCCTAGGTATCATTCTGATGATCTGTTTCACAACGTGGAATGATTATCTACATGTATTTATTGGCGACGTGAACTCAGACAAAGTTGGAGGAAATCTTCTTTCATGTTTCCACTTTTTTTGACATAATTTAGTCATAAACAGCGCAAGTTTTTGCTTCGACTAGCCTGTTGACTCAGTTGGTGGAAACTGCTGAGCTACTGAGCCTTTTGAGCCGCTGGTCACAGGTTCGGTCCTCGAATAGATCAAACGTTCGTATGTGCATGCCAAGTTTGACCTCTGTCTGGTCGTATATATGTATTTAAACGCGTACATTAGTCATCCGGTTACCATAGTATCGGCTCTACTGTAGTTTGGCACCCGAAGACCTTGAGTGGACGTTGTTTCATAATATTACTTATTTTTGAAAGGGGTTGTTTGGTCAAATCCGAAAATAGTGAATGCATAATTCACTATGCTTTATATTATTTAAAGGGTTATTGCCTTTCTTGCCTTGCCTTGCTCGTTGGTTTGCCATGAATGGTTTTGTTCTAAATTTAAATAAGACACATTTCATGCATTTCAACCTAGCTGGACATGAGGTAAGGAAGTTGAGCGTATCAGTTGATAACACTCAAATCGAGAGCGTGAAAAAATCTACTTTCCTCGGTTTTGAAATAGAAAAGAGCTTGACGTGGGAAAATCATGTACATAATGTGTGTGGCAAGCTGGGTAGGGCATGTTTCGCGCACAATCGAGTGTCTCGTTTAGTGTCCGTTGAGGTGTCCCGTGCTTGCTATTTCGCCACGGTACACTCTGTTCTGCAGTACGGTGCGGAGTTTTGGGGTCGGAGTGCCGAATGGGAAAGAACTTTCTGTATGCAGAAGCGTGCCGTCAGAGCCATGGCACGCGTGACCCAGGACACATCCGCGAGACCCTATTTCAGAGAGTTGGGAATCCTCACGCTACCAACAATCGTTATTTCACATGTGGCTGTGTTTGTGAAAAATAACCCCAGTATCTATGAAAAGAACAGCGATGTACATAGCTACCACACACGTAACGCTGATAAACTGGTGGGAGTAACACGAACCCTCACAAAATCTAGCAAACTGACTCACGTGATGGGACCTATGGTCTGGAACAGGTTGCCTGACGAAGTCACCTCTGCTCTAGCTTATTTTTGAATGAGGCTAAACTATAGCTTCATTCAAAATTAAATTAAAAGGTTGGCTTATCGACCGGTCGTTTTACAGTTTTGAGGAGTTCCTTATTCACAAAGTGTAGTTTTAGACATTTGAATTTATTTATGACATTATTTAATATTGACGTTATTAATTCAATTTTGACATGAGTAGGTTCATTATACAGTATTTATTAAATTTTGACATTATTTAATTTTTGACTAACTGCATTATTTTTATTCAAATCTTAAATAAAAAGTGGTTTGTTTGCAATTCGTTATTGATTGTACATCTACAATCGCAAGTACACATTAATTTAATGTTAAATTAAGTATATGTACTCGTACTTAATTTGTACCGTTTTTAATATATATTATTTTTAATTAATATTTTTTGGACATGTAAATTTGAATTTATGAATAAAGAACTCCATCATCATCATCATCTCAGCCGTAGGACGTCCACTGCTGAACAGAGGCCTCCCTTGACCTACCATAGGCATGATTTTCCAAAAGGACCGGTTGGAAGCGGCCTGCATCCAACGTCGTCCTGCGACCTTCCTCAGGTCGTCTGTCCACCGTGTCGGTGGACGACCTACGCTGCGCTTGCCGGTCCGTGGTCTCCACTCCAGAACCTTTCGGCCCCATCGGCCATCTGTTCTGCGTGCTATGTGCCCTGCCCACTGCCACTTCAACTGGCTAATCTTCTGGGCTATGTCGGTGACTTTCGTTCTTCTACGGATCTCCTCATTTCTGATTCGATCACGTAGAGAAACCCCGAGCATAGCCCTCTCCATAGCTCGTTGTGCGACTTTGAGCTTTTCTATGAGGCCCATAGTAAGAGACCACGTTTCAGTGCCATATGTCATCACTGGTAACACACATTGGTCGAAGACTCTTGTCTTGAGGCACTGAGGTATTATTGACGAGAAGACATCGCGAAGTTTCCGGAACGCTGCCCAGCTGAGTTGGATTCGACGATTGACCTCTTTCTCAAAGTTGGACCTCCCTAGTTTGACTGTCTGTCCCAGGTTGATGTACTCGTCAACAACTTCAAGAACTGAGTTCCCAACTGATATTGGGGTAGGTACAACATGGGCATTAGACATAATTTTCGTCTTGTCCATGTTCATCTTAAGACCTACCCGTTGGGAAACTCGATGGAGGCCTTCGAGCATTGTACTGAGGTCTTCCATGGATTCTGCCATGACTACAATATCGTCGACGACGAATAAAGAACTATTAACTATTTATTAGGTGGAGGCCGCCTTGGTTGGTACCACTGCGGTGTAGATATTCTGCCGCAAAGCAACAGTGCGCCAGAGTTACTGTGTCACGGTGTGAAGGGCGCTGTAGCAAGTGACATTACTGGGCGAAAGACAAAAACGATGCGTCGGGGGGACCAGCGTAATGTAGTGCCACACAAAACTACATTTATATGCACTGGGTGACACTGCGAATGGCATGGGCAACTGTAGTGCATACCACCAGGCGCATAGAAATTATTATTGTATATACAGGGTGCCCCGAAACATAACGATATCCTGGTACCGGTCGAGAGGCCAATGTATACCCACATAACACAACGTGAGGTAACATAGCTTGCTATTGCGTTTCGTCGGTTTGTGGGAAGTTCCGGAGGCCCGATTCCCCCATTCTCCATTCCCCCTCTCCTTCTCCCTTTCCTTCCACCCTCACTCCTTTTATATCTTCCTTCCTGTCATCCTTCCTCAAAGGTCGGCAACGCATCCTCGAGACCTCTGGTATTGCGGATGTCCGTGGGCGACGGTATCACTTACCATCAGGTGAGCCGCTTGAGCGTTTGCCAACCTATCCCATAAAAAATATGAAAAAAACTTTTTTCCGACATGGAGTGACAAAGTTATCTGACAACAATCTTGTAAACCATAACTGGTCATAACTTAATTTATTTTACTTAGTCAAAATTGTTTATTACTTTGATTGATTAATAGCACTGTTATTTGAGATTACATTATTAAACTAATCATTCTAAAAACAACTTTTTGAAAAATGTCTATTATCGCTTGGCTAAGTGACATGGATTATTTTTCTTATTTTTTCATAACTGGTATACCTTGACCTCTCGCACGGTAAGTACCAGGTTATCGTTGACGTAAGTCGTCTGCGTAGGATAAGTACTTCGAGTAGCTTATTATCTTCTCCAAGGCCATATCTATCTTCCTATCCATATTTATCGGATACATTTCGGTGAGTATGCAATGGAACTTCACAATTTGATTCCGCCATCCCCATTCTATAATCGGACATCCAGAGATACTCAGAAGCGCCACCGCTTTATGGTGGATATTCCATTTACCCGAACGAAGCGATTTACTTCTTCGTTTATCATACGTACCGCTAGGGAATGGAACACCCTCCCTGAGTCGGTGTTTCCGGTTAAGTACGATATGGGGGTCTTCAAAACACGAGTGCATAGGTATCTTCTGGGTAAGCGCGCTCCATCAGTGATCGCATCATCACTTAACACCAGGTGAGATAGTGGTCAAGTGCTACCCAGATCAACATAAAAAAAAATCTTTATACCAAAACGTCATAAATAATTTACATGAGTAAATTTAAGTACTCAGTAATTCAATCAGTAAACACTCATAATAAAATACACTACCTACGTACATACAAATATAAAATTAACTACCATGGAAATAACTGTCATTACATTTCATCACCCATGACGGTCGTCGAGCACGTCGAATGTATCGAGTTGTCAAAATGATAGCGTGCTTTTGACTTAGCTATCAGAACAAGACACAAACTTTGACAGAACTGTCATTACGACCTTGACGTTGGCGGAGATCTTATTATTTTTTCTATGCTGTGCGCAAGAATATTACGCTTTTTCACCCGCATGGTGAGGGATGATGATAATGATGATGATGGCTTTGACTTTGACTATCCTATGTGTTAAACCAGTGCCTCATCTACCTCCATACCAAATTTTATCAAAACTGGCCCCGCCGTTTGAGCGTGAAAGAGTGACAAAGATCCACTCAATACTCACAAACTTTCGCGTTTATAATATAAGTAGGATTATTTATCATTTGATTGAATAAAAACGAACGATACGAATAGGGATGAAAGTTAATATTCACTTTAATAGGCAACTTAACTGTGTAGCCCGAATATGATATACCAAAAACTGAATTGCGCTGCTACTAAATGTTTCAATTGGATATTTTAGCGTTGCTCTCCCCTTGAGCTTTATGAAATCGCATCGGTAGCATCGCAACCATACCAAATACCCGGTAAAGGAATTATTTCCCATTTCGTTCATTCGAAAGCTTCAAAGAGCTACATCCACCACTAAATGTGTATTTATTTGTATGTTGAATGAATGCTTGCCATTTGAATGAAATCGAAGCCGGGTGCCTGGGGATTTAGATGTTTGGCTATTATTCGATGTCCGCTGAACGGATTTGATACATCCTGGGGCCTTACTATGAGCTTCAGCAGGACTTCTAGACATCTATCCGGTTTATTCGTACCATGACAACGCAGGCCTGCTCAGACCTACTATTCAAGAACCGCAGAAAAACCGTTCACCTGTTTTTTGTATGGACTCTCGTTAACATGTCTAAATCCACTCAATTTATTAGCTTACAAACATCTAGGCGTCTGCAATGTTGGTTATAGTAAATTGTTAAAATGCCAGAGACAATATTATCCGTTGCCCTTTGAGAGAACAATCATCTAACAGTTCACTTAAATGAGCGTCATGGTATGATTTCATTCAAAACTGTTTGTCAGGTATAAGAACTGCACGGAACTTGCACGGTTTTTACGAAGCTGATAGTAAGGCCCCTGATGTTCATTACATTAATGTAAGGTAGATGTTCATTAGATTCGGCATTACTGGATATATCTGCTAGTAACTACACACTACACTAAAGTAGTGTTTGGTTCACAAACCGGTGGAACAACATTATTTTTCTTTAGTACAATTTAAAAATTTAATTATCACCTTGCCTGCCTAAATGAATTGCAAATAAAATTATATGAAGTTTTTTCTGTTGGAATACTGGTTTCCAGAACATCTCCCCTCGTAATCAAAGTCCGGCTAGTATATGCATATATTTGTTGTTATTGAAAGGGGTGAAATCCTACTTAGGGTTCGAAAGGGCTTCTGCTTAAATTAATTCATAATCCTAATTACTATTGCTCAAACAGAGGGCTGGTTGTTTTATATGTAAAGTGTAAATCGTGTTTACTTTACTATTTCTACGAGTACACTTCTGAGGCTAGGGCTGTATTGTTAAAAGTAATTACATTCCATATCGTCGAGGCGAAATCTTAAATCAATAAGCTATTTTCAACTAAGCATTTTGATGTTTTATTTCGTTGGTAACCGGAGGGGTTCCAACTTTCATTTTTCCGAATACTGAAAAGAGTGCAGGCTCCAAGCGCCCCCTGTCTCTATCGGAAACGGTGTGATTACATTAACTTGCCTTGCCACTCGCTTGAATAATATCATGTCAAACTAATTTGTTTCATAATCTTGTCTTTCTTACATCATATTATAGTTGTTTAGCTCCATCATACTATACCGTAACCATAATCCAAAATGTTAAAATATCACCCGTAAAATATAATAACAGGGAGTCCAAATATGAAATTGCCGATTTATCGCACTACCCACTTAGAATTAAAATTAAACCTTCATAGTGTCAGATTTCGGAAAAAAAAATTTCACACAAAAACTATAAATATTTAATAAATAATAATTAATAACACAAAATAACATTAAACATTAAAAAAGTTTTATACGGTAAGATGGAAACAGCGAAAGTCGGAGTAATTTTCGAATACGAGTTCTGAAGTGGGACTAACGCAGCAGAAACTCCTCAAAATGTCAATGCTGTGTTTGGAGTTTGGACACGGTTAACGAACGCAACGTGCGTTTTTGGTTTGACCGTTTTCGTAGTAAAACCTTTTTTTTATTTATTTATTTAGGAAACCAACAGCGCTTACAGATAAAACTTAATATTAAGTACTACATTGTAAGGCCAATAACAGGATACCCTAATTTTTGTTTATTGCTTACAAATACTAGAACCACTTGTTATTACATACATGACAAATTGTTATAATATAAAATGTATCTTAAATACAGTTGTATTTTTAAGCAATGGGTTCCAAACTAGGCGCGGCCTGTATCTTGGATACCCGGGAATTTTAGGTTAAAATTATAATTTCTCATTCTGAATCATTGGACTTAACAGAATAAGTGCTTTACTTTACATATATGTTATTATTCCTTTTATTCACCAAAGTTATCGGATTACATCCGGTCCTTTACAAAGGCATAAGTGGGGCTGTAGCCAACACTTAGAGGCCTGTTTGGTGTAAAAATACAAAGGAGTATAAAAAACAAAAAAAAATGTTTGATGAAGGGTAACATGGTACTTATAACTATTACAAAAATGGGTAAAATGGCCAGGCTATTGATATGAACTTATTAGTGATAAGGAAGATAGTGGGCTATGGAAGAGACTACGGCACCTGCCAATTTCAGTCTCATTTTAAAATTTTTTGGTCAGGTGGTGACTTGCCATCCACTAAACTAACGGCTACCATCTATGGTGACAAAAGGGGCAACGTTGGTGTGGATAGCGAAAGGGTGTCGAGAGGTGTGCTGCGGTTTCACTAGAGCGCTACTACCGGCGTTATGCCGTTTAACACTTCCACCCTTGGAGCTTTTTGTTTCTTGCTCTTGCGTCTCCACCCCCAGACGGCCAATTAAGACAAGCCGGGGTCAGGGGTCTCATTTAGCTCCAGGGAGAATCAGTTATTATTATTCCTTTTATTAAAAAAATCACTATTATTATTATTATTTATTTACTTTAAAGAGAAAGTGTGTGAGTATGGAGTGAGTGTGTATATGGGTTGTGGTTGTGTGAATGTTATGTGAATAGAAGTAATGTCATAATACTGGAGATATATAATGTTATAATTTTATATGAGAAGAATGTTGTGTCAGTTGTATATAAGTACTTAATATGTGTATTTGTATACATTAACGAATTTGTTTATATAGATTAATATATATTGAATTTCATGTATTCGCTTTTCAAACAACATCTATATTATATGTATATACAATATTGTAACTGCGACTTAAAGAATGAAGTACGAGGAAGACCAGCCACTAAGGTAAATAACGATGAATTGAAAGAAATGGTGGAAGCCGATCCGTATCAAACTACCAAGAAATTAGCGGCATGATTTGATGTTAGTATACTCACAATATTTGAACACCATTTGAAGCAAATAGGTAAAAATAAACATGGTGATTCATTCACTCCGGATTTGACTGATCTGCAGAGAGGAGCGTGCGTTAAAGCTTGGCCCACCTTGTTACACCGATATATAAATGAAGGGGTTTTTAGACCGAATTGTGACATGTGATGAAAATTGGATTTTTTAATCATAATCACAAGCGAACAACACAGTGGTCGACACCAGGTCAAACGCCAAACAACCATGCCCTAAAGCTAAGCTTGACCATAATATGAGGCAATCGATAAACGTATGCAGAACGCACAAGGTGTCTTTTATTAACAATATATAAAAAGCCAACATTTCAACGCAGACAATGCGTAAATAAAGTATGTGCATCATAACAATTATTTTACTAAAGAATAAAATATCAACATATCGCCATCCGAAGGGCATTGATAGTCGTATATACGAGTGCATGGAGCTTGATTTGATCAAAATTAGATCGTGCCTCGCGTTACAAGCCGTGGTATCTGTCGAAGCTCGGACCTCTACTACGTCATTACGTGAACCCCTTTGCAATGTCGACCGCCACCCACCCCCACTCCCACCCCCACCCCCACTCGCTCTTGGCCTAGATGCGACTCGAATCACATTTAAATATACAATAGCCTCTTTCCACTCATAATTGCCTTCGTTGATACAACTGCATCACAAGCCCCTCTTTTATTCAGTTAATCAAAGGACTTCGATATTTCCGCCACTTCGAATTGCTGAGAAATTGGTAGTGATCTATGTAATAGTTTATACACGTAAATGCCGCCAGATGTTTATGAATATATGCTGCTACCAAAGTCATTATTCAATTTATAAGCGAGTAAACAAATATCCGATGACGCCGTACAGTAATAAACATTGAATCTCGTGCTCGTAAGTACGACAATAAGGTTGCATGGTTATAACCATCTTATAATAAGCTCTCGAATTTGTGCCCCGCAGTTTCACCCGGTGGTGGATGATGATTAGAAGTATCCTATATGTCCTCCCCCGGTATAAAATCTATCTCATTGCTAAATTTCAACCAGTCCAGTCGTTTAGGTGTGAAAGCGTAACAAACAAACAAACTTACTTCCGCATTCATTATAGTTAGAATTATAATATCAACGCCAATGTTCTATCCTATACAATTTATGTAGGACTGACTCTTGTAAGATTCACATGGATTAAACCAATCTTAAAACTGTTCATTAAATAAAATTATGTGTAAAAAAGGTGACTAAACGTAATCTTTACTTTTTTAAATTACGATTTTAAACAGCGTATTTTAACTGAACTAGCGTAAGCTCAGTATTTGGACGCAAGGTTGGAATGTTTATGTGCATTGCGTGTCCACTCGAATGTCTATAATGTAGGCTGATCGAACAAATTTGGTTTGCGGCACTTATTGCGGCTTCGGTTCTGTGTATCGAACATGTCCGTTAACGAAATATGAAATGAGTTAATCTCGAGTTTTGATCGACGTGAACCATTTCAGCACATTATTCAAAGTTCGGTTTTGATAGGGTTGGCGCCACGCGACGTAAATAGAATTCGTAACACAGAATTTCGCCCTTCAATTTGAATGTCATGCCGCGCTACCGCATGCATTGCCGCGCCACCGCATGCATTGCCGCGCCAAATAGCCCTACATCCGCGAATCAATCATTACTTCTCGTATGTTGTTCACTATTAAAATAAAGTCCTCGAACTGGACAAGCTACTAATGTGGAGCAGTGGAGCACGGGTGATGTCCGCACCTGCCCTCAGATATTTGCGTTAGGCGCGGTCCGCTATAATATTACCACCACCATTACCGTACCGCTAATCGGCTAAGTGACGGCAGATTTGACGTATCGCTGTGTGCCGCTACATTACTCGTATTACCATGTATTGGTATTGAGATTGCGTCGGGCGATCGTGACTCAATGACCATCTGAAAGCAATAACACATAGGGAATATAGCGGATATAATAGAAACACACTACGAGAAGATATAAGATAATATTGAATACCGGATTTCGCGACTCTAATGCTTACTTTTTATATTAAGTAATAATATTTGACTTTACGCGTAATTGACAGTGAACGTACATTTGCTTAAAAACGATCACTGATATATAAAAAGAAGGCAGAAGAAAAATGGATGATTACATTGTGAAATTACATGGAATACGTATTTGTAAATAAGTTGGATATAATGAGTTTTAAATTCGGCAAGTATTGTGCGGGCACAGTCGAAGTTATCTTATAATTAAACATGGATGCAAATATCGACGTGTAAAAATTGGATTACTCATAAAAGATAGAATATGTATTTATGTCTTCTAAATAAAGTCTTAATAAATCTGTATAATGTGATGATCTGACTGACTAAAATGTATATACGGTTTTAGCGCTCAGTTAGAAATTCCACTAGCGTTCCTCCATTCAACCCGTGACCGCGACAGTTAACATGCTTAAACTTGTTGATCATATATGTAAAGATCGACTGTGCAAGCTCCGTCGCAAGCGCTTCACGCACATTCCATTTTACACAAACATAATTATGATTGTTGCAAACGATTAATACTCATATTTACACCCTAAATTTATTTTTCCATCGTCGATATCGATCCCGTCCATCGTCCGTGAAGTGAACAGAAGTCAAACCGATTCCCGTTCACATCAGAATAGCGCTTACCCGAGTGAAATGAAGCGAGACAGGCACAACGTTCTAAAGAGCTCAACCCTCAACCAATTGTTAGTTATATGGAGTTTGTAACTTTATGCCATTGCTCTTCTTCTTAAAGTGCCTCTCCAACTAGTGGAAGTTGGCGATCAGCGTGGTATAGTCCTTGTTTCTGGTTCGGCATAATAGCGCCCCCAATGTCATTGTTAGATTTCTTATTTGATAACATAGAATAATAGTTATCGGCTGAGAGCCGGACATGAAGTGTGACCCGGTATGAAGAAAACACGTAATGTCTATTCCAACTTTAATCATCGGTCACTTATAAAATTATAACAAAACAGAGACGTGCGCACGCAGGGAGCGTTCGCAGCCAACTGAGCTCCGGTTGCCAAGTGTAACAGCCCTCTCTGCGATCTTGACTCCCGGTAATAAAAAGTAACTAGCCAACACGTCCGTAGTCTAAAGTTCTAATCCTGGGAACGGTACTACCAAATGTAACTACCCCTAATCTGAGCTAATAATATCTAGATGATTCCGGCCTACGTTTTTTTAAATTCCTCAGATAAATAAGTACACATAACTAGTTCGAATCATAACTTAACATTATCCAGACAATAAATCTATACTAATGGATGAAGAACTGATTAAATATATGGCCAAGGTGTGATCGTCTAGCTCATAGTGGTAGGACCGAATATTATGAACCGTGGTAACTCAAGTTCTTTTCAGGAAATACTGAGACAATCCTAACCTAATTGTAAGAGAAATAAATTATTATAACGATAAAATTGTACCTAGTAAGCATATGAAGACAAATCTTATTTCTACTGCAAGGGTTAATTAAAATGATCCAATTCTGTTATACCATTTTGACCCCAATCCTGTCGTTACTATTAGAGATTATATTTCGCCATAAGATTTCTATAAAATCGCAAAGCATAGATTGTAATAACCTAACTTCAAGTAAACACAAAATGCAGAACATTTGTACCTAGAACATGGAATGACACGGAAAATTATCACACACCTTCTTAAAGTAATAATTAGTAAATTATTGTTAATAACTAAATGTAAATATCCATAGTTGTATCTGTTTGTTCTATGGTAGTCAAATGTTGTTCAGTAAAGGTAATTATTTTCATGTTTTCACCTAAAAATGAGAATTTTACGGATATTTATCATTGTAGATAACCGGAGCTAGGAAAACATTACAGGCTTGTGACTGTAATAAGCTGGGTTAAGAGGCCTCTTGACGTAATTACAACACTCTCCATTGCTGTTCTAGCTCAAATTACTCCTTTTGGATACTTATTACTAACGTTGAATAAGATTTGGAAACACAATGCTGAGATAAGAATATTTTATCTAAGTTTTATTTAAGCCTTGTTAATTTGTTACTGTATAAATGATTTGTTGCTCCTTTGTCTCATTTCACCTCCTTATTTTATTTGCAGGACTATCTTAAATTCTATAAAACAGTCACAATATCCAGACAGATAAATGTCTTCAACATAACATGATTAATTGACAAATATTTATTGAACAATTAACTGATAATATTAACCAATGACTTGGACATCTCTAAACTGTCTTTTAGTCTACGAGAAATCCAAAGAGCAAGTGTCTCTATTCAATGATCAATCCCATCAATCATAACTCCATTATTTTAGAAGAATAATTTATTAAGTTTAACATTTATCTTGGAGACATCTCATCTATCCGGAAAAAGTCTAAAATCCCTAAATTCTAGGAGTTACGTGAGTAAACTCGTCCAACAGAGTTAATCCAATCCCCTCTGGCAGGTGGCAATTCACTAGCACTTACACTTCACTTTTCACAGACACTTCACTTTGAATATTTCACTTTATCGCGGACAGCAACTTTGGCTTCTTGACGGTAACTGGTTTGGTCGGCCCATTCGTCCCCTTTTTATACTACCCAAGTGTCCGCATCTGGTCTCCATCATGTCTCCGACTCAACCAATCAGACTCCTCGAGTACCCATTCCGACCAATAGAACCCTCGTTCCATTTTCAAATATTGATGAACCATTGTTACCTTTCCAATTTTAAATTTATTTGAATTTAGAATAATGTACGTAAGCTGTCCTCATCTTGTCTCCGACCTAACCAATCAGATCCCTTGAATACACATTTTGAACCTACGTTCCTTTTTTTAAATATTTATGATATGTTATTTTGTTTTATGAGTTTTATTTGAATTTGGAACCTGTCTCCAAGCGTTCTCAGCCTATTTACATCATTCAGCTGCCGTGATTCTGAATTATGTTAGTTAGTTAATTATTTTAATTTGTTAGATCTGATATGTTAGTTTTAATCATTTCCTAATATTGGAAATCTATACATAGAAATGGAATCGTTAGTTTGCTAATCGTGGGGATATTAAGAATATTAGTTACTGCATAAAACCTCTTAGCATTCACTTTGCTTTTATTAGATATACTTTTGCATAAAATCCTGACTTATGAACTTCATTGACAGGAAGTTCTATAGCTCCATGATCTATGTCTGATAGTCGGAATTTAGTCTATTGAGATATAACTTTTTAGATATTTAATATTTCCAAAAGATGCCCTTAGATTAGATTTCCATCATACTGATCTATCTATATATTTGTGAACGTAGCGGAACGCATTGTGGACCGTTACACAAGCACCACTTTTTTATAGGCGATTGTGGTGATGGGTGTGCGGCAGTGAGTAAAACCGTTCGCCCGTTGCGTATGCTCCGTCACAATAGGCGGCCGACGCCGTCATAGTCATAATTTAAGTTCAAATTCATTCTTTATTGTCGAAAAAGGTGACTGACATAACTATAGCTATATAAATATAGCTGAACCATAGGACAGTCAGTATACCCTGATATATATATATGCCAGGATTAGAAAGTGAAAAGTACCACCTCTACTGGCGCTGCTACATAAATAAATTACTAATTAAACAAAAATTAATACTAGCAATTAAATTTTGACTTTGACTACGAATACGAGCTCACACTTTGTACAAATTCAAAAAGTCTACATTCGTGAGTGGTCCAATACAATATAACCACCTACCTGAGTGCTTAAATAATGTTTCGTCTCATAACATATATAAAAAGCAAGGCAATCAATTATTCTATCGAAGAATTCCTCAATGATAAAGTGTTTTTAAATATTACCTGGGCGTAATTCTAAGCATAATTAATATTTATGTTATTACTTAAATGTAAACTTTGACGTGTAAACTTATTTGTTTTTACTAATAATTATCTGTATGTAAAAAAAAAATTACGCGTCATAAATTTTTGCGCCTTGAGTCGTTGTAAACTAATGGACAAGCTTGTTCTCGCGGTCACGCCCACTTTCTCCACATTCCGCTTCACATTCGTATTATTATCTTTTCAACACACTTGCTCGTAAAGTGAGCCTTATTACATCGCTCTAAGGGCCATAAACCGAACTATAATACACACGTACATAATAGAATGATCCCTACAAAGTTAAGTTAGTACCTAACTGCAAGTTATATGCGAGTAAAATGAGCATTTTCAATTTAAACGAGTAAAACAGTTTTTTTAGTAGTAATAAAGAGATTTTGTGCCGTAGAAAATTATCACAAATCAACATCATGAGCACCAAAGGGTTTAAACCTATCGTCTCCTCATGAAATGATCAGATGATAATCAGATGTATCATGAATATACTCACATGATGTTCAGAAATAACCAAAAGCCTATCTAAACCAATAAGGACCACCAAAATGATACTTATGCGTATTCGCTGAAAAGTGCTCAATTCGATTAATATTTTTTTTCGTACTTATACGAGATTGTCAAAGAAAGTATTATTTGATATTTCTTACATTTCTGACGCTTTCGAATAGTATTAAAAATATGAATCGCTAATTACGGATCTTACATGTCGATATCCAGCTTAGTTAAGGCTATCCCGTTTTAATTAAACTTCACGTCAAATGCACTGACGTGACGCCTGATTGGTACTTGCGGTTATCGCTTTGTAATAGTGTTTTTATATAAGACGCGACGACCGCTAACGGCGAACGACTAAAAATTTAACTAAAAAAGAAAAGAAAAGTTTACCTTTGGGTTTATAATATATATACTCTGAGATACAATTACGATAGAAGTAACGAAGTGAGTATATTTAATTAGGCAATGTGGTTAATTAATTGAGGGTTTCTCACGAGAGCTCTGTTGTAATTGCTACATTAGTGTTCCGTCTCGCTCTACAGTGTGCTGAGCCGTCATCTGGAAATCAGTCAAAACGCAATTTTTCTTAAAACTAAATAGTATTTAAATTGTAAATTCGAAAGTTTCTCACTGTCTCTTTCTTTCTTTATCTACCCGTATGCGTGTGTGTTGTACACTAAAGCTGAACTGTTTTAATTATATCGGAATATACACATTTAGATCCTGGAATAACACAACTTAAAGAAAAAATCTTGAACGATGGTCACTGTCCATGCAGTATATAGCACCACAGTCTATTATAGTTTAGGATTTCCTCTCTATCCAAAG
This sequence comes from Selenia dentaria, assembly GCA_917880725.1. Classification (NCBI taxonomy): domain Eukaryota; kingdom Metazoa; phylum Arthropoda; class Insecta; order Lepidoptera; family Geometridae; genus Selenia; species Selenia dentaria. The sequence goes on from OU862876.1 coordinate 44,330,169, forward strand.
ATGGTCAAGAAGAGAACGCTTAGTAGCGATAACAACGCCCATTTTACATTGTTTATATTTATGTTGTAATTGTATTTGTTAATTTTGATTTGGTAACTGTTATCTATCTGTCTATCTATACTTTCCTTTTAACCCGAATAAAAACTTTTATTAATTATTTTGTCAAAGATAAAAAAGTAGGTATTGAGTATGATCCACGCAGTTTATATATATGTTTGTATGATAGTTTAATACTTCATTAAGCTTTAACTAATTCATTTCAACTGATAACGGCAAATCGTACCTCTGAAACGTATGCTATTTCCTGACAAAATCATGATTTTACATATAATACATTATAATATTATTTATACTTATCTCAAAATATATGAAGGATAAAAACAACATGCGAATATTAATGCTATCTCGCATAGAGCGGCCGGGGCTTACGGGCGGCCGAAATACGCATCATCAGCTTACGGTAGGACACATTGGCACGTAACTACAGCAACAAATCAGAACTGAGTTGAGTATATGGTGCACACAAACTTCATCAATAAGGCGTCCATTACAGGCAGTTAGCCCGCTTCCCCTGGGCTTTGTGTGCCGAACTATCAAGTACCCTAATTATTCCACTAAGGGAAATATTTAAATTAAAGCAATTAGCTTGCGTCCCTCTCAGAATGCTAACGTTTACGGCACACGTTATTCCTTCGTTAATAGTTTTGCGGACCATTCCCCGACGTGGACAAGCACCTACGAACGAATAGGTATCATGTAGGCAAGCGTGTTACATCTTCAACAGCAGTTGTACGTTTGTAAGAGAGTCGGCAAATAAAATAAACATTTAATTGCCAAAAAGGCTGCGGGGTTAAACTAGTCTGAATTTCTTTAGGCACCGGCTAAATTAAACACCACTTCTGCGATATTTACCAGATTTTTTACGTCATTTTCTAAATTACTGCATTTTAAAATAAATAGTAAACGAGTATTAACGGTTCCAGCAAATGTCTACTAATGTCTTTAATTCATTTGGAACACGTTTCCACACAAAATAACTTGCACATCAGCTTGCTCACTTTCAAAGTTTAATTTTTCAACAAATATGTCGAAAAGACATCAATATTACCTAGTAAGTGTATAAAAATTTGAAATGAATTATTAATAATAATTAATAATCTCTCCACAAACGTTATTTGACGCGGCAACACCATAAGAAAAAGAGATATTTTATTGAAAATGAATTTGGTAGTAACTAGACCGATTAATTTATAATTAATTTTTCCTCCGTGTTAAAGAGAGGCGACCGTGCGATAGTTTGATGGTTACATATTTCGTAATAGCATTTTATTTGGAGTTGTCATAATTACTCATTAGGGTTCTACGGAGTGTTAGATTTGATTTAATCAGTCTAGTGTGTGAAATATATCACAATGTTGCTATGTAAGGACAGCCAAATAGTAATGAAATCGATACAATTAGTTGGTGCTATCGTCCGAATGGTGAATCGATTTGGGTTTCTCTGGGGTACTAGAAGCATTTTGGTATTTATTTCTTCATTACTGTTTAATTTCATGGGTGGAGACTACTATTCACACGTGATTTTCCACGTACTCGGTTTTGCTAAAACTATTCATAGCTTAGAGCCCTGGAGATGAAACGGACAATTGGTAACAAAAGAGGTATGTCACGCTTGATATCGGGCTTATGGAATAAGATATAGGTACGTAAAAAAATATACGAGTAGAGCGATAAATAAATTCAACCAACAGGGAAACTTCTTTATTTTGTAGCTTATAACTATATAATTATTCAGTCGAGGAAATCACGTGTGTACATCATCGGAATTAGTATTTCTGTGTCAGTATGCAATTACTTTTAGGTGGTAGTTTTATTTATTACCACGTGATTCACTATTGTGACAACAAAATGTATATTGCATCGTACGCACTCTATTTAATGGTATGTGATCAAAAGTTATGTAACGCTGTGTTCTCTTAATAAGTACCCGATTAAAACAAGACCGCCAAGATGCCCGCGGTTTCAGTTTTTGTAGTAGGTATCGATTGATTTTATGCTACAGATGGAAAAGACTCTGAAATGCTGTGAGGGAAAATGAGTTATGTTGCGTAAGAAAAGTGTCAACCTATAAGCGTGCAACTTAATTTGTAATCATCGATGTGACTAAAGCGCGGTATAGATACTATTTGTTGTACGTACTTATTATAAATCTTCTAAGCTTGTGGGGTAATTAATTGGCTTTCCTGTCCCCCAGATGTCTTGTTGAGAGTTGGTTTTTGGGTCAACAATGTCGAGTTACGAACAATATGTCTAAAACCTCCCAGTAGAATTGCAGTGGGAGCGTAATGCTCTCTGTGGGATGTATTTCTCCCAGCGTGCGAACGAGTGTTGTGGTACACAATTCGTTTAAACTTTGAAGTACGCGGCGATTTGAGATAAGTACCTCTGTGTCGCGGTGAATAAAGTGTAAACGTTGTCCTTGCCAGAGTAAGATGTTGTTGCTCTATAAAAATCATATATGGCATTACCTCGGTCTTATTTTGTATACACTGTTAGTGAGAGTGAACGTGGGTAGTACACGTTACCACAAAAAGTGCGTATCAGCTACTTTGTGAGTCTTAAAAGTATAAGGCGCGATAAAAAGAGACATTTGCGTTCTCGAAAGCATTAAAAAATATTGACCATCATATTAAGTATAGTCGTAAGTCGAACTTCCTGTGGCGACTGCGCGACCAACGTGCAACTCGCACCTGCATGTATTCAACTCAGAACTGCTCCGTGACCTCGTATCGTAACGAATCATATCTACGTCGCCATTAATGGCCCTATATATGATCACGGGTTCAGTCGCATAACACCCCATTATTTATTGAGTATACTAAATGAAATTTGACACAAAGGATTCTTGTTATCCCGGTATAAAGTTCATGTGGTCCGGATGGAACCACGCGCGCATAATGTCCATCCGGCGCTCTAATTTTAAAATATTTCCCCTGTGTGTAGAAACTTTTTTACCTGTACAGGTTTCTAATCGTGAAGACATGGTGTAGGGAAAATTGTTTATGCTTGTGTGTAGGTAACGGTCGCTGAGCGGAAATGAGGACGTTCACACGATATCTTAGTGCGCAGCGGATGTAGTTCGAGCGGTACCCTCAACTCAATAAGTGTATCTGGACATTGTAACAAGGAGTGGCTTTTCCCATACCAGGATACTGACCTCTTTTAAAGAGATTAGGTTAAAATGTTATGTTAAAAAGTTTAATATAGATACTTACTGACATAATATTAGGTATATACTATACTTACACTCATACTCTAGCATTGAGTTAGTTTATCGTAACACAGGACATACGCGTAACATGTAGTAGGTTCCAGGACGGGGTAGGTATGTAGGCGTAAGCCGTATGTACTGAGTACAGAGGGTAATAAGAAGGTGGTACTAATAAGTCTCAAATCACACTAGCTTACACACTGGGATATGATGTTGTGAGTGGCTACTCTCTTTCGGGGTACAACATTTTTGTATAAGACGGTATATTAAATAAAAAGTAATATTAATGTGACTGATAGGTCTATGAATACTTCTTAGATTATTATTGAACCTAATGCACCACCACAAACTAGAAGTAACACATTGCTTAAATATAAATCAAGGCGATGCCCAAACCAAATGCTGAAAACGATTTCTAGTATAAGTAGAAACATTGGATTTAGGTTTTAATGTATGATAGAAACGTTACCTACGTTACGATGCTCAAGTTCGCGTGTTATGATAATTGGACTAATTTTAGATAATATACATATATATATATAAATAAGTTGTGTCCATGTCTGAATATAAGACACCAACATCATACTAGACAACTCCTAAGTAGTAATGATGACTAATGACAGACCTAAGCATATATACTTTCGTTTTGAATCAATAATTTCTTATCTATATAAGGATGAATTTGTGTAATGACATGGATTTGTAAACTGGGTTACGCACTGTAATTATTTGGGTAATGCCTTAGTTTATTGCAAACCGAAATAAGTCATTAATTTATGCATTAATAGACTGTCTCAGCGGCAGTTACGTGCAGTAGGCCACGCTCGCCACTGTGCCCGCCAGTGACTCGTAGATTAAGAAGTTCAAACCAGTCTGAAAATGGTCGGAGAAACCCCGAATCACATCCGGTTCAGGGCCTTTACTCCGAAAAGCGCACAGCGAAGATTCATTAGACGGATTTCACGATTTGTGCTGTAAAAGTGAAAAAGTACAAATACAGCTATGTGCACCATTGGTCACTAATTTCTGCAAGCATATCGATTCCACTTTCGTAATGTGTGCTACCAGGAATTAGAATAATATAACTAAAAGGTACAGAATAGTCTAGATGTCTCAATCTGCATTATCGATTAGCGTCAGGTGTAGCCTATAAGATACATATTATCCTGTATGCACCTGTACATGTCATATTTCCACTAACTAATCATCACTAACACATTTTCGCGATAGGTCTAAAATAATACATAGTAAGAAAGTGAATGTGTGTAAAAATAACGTTCTGTTGCTATTCCTTATTTTGTTAATGTATAGCTTTTGTCAAACTAATTGACTGTATTTCTATAAGACAGTCTTATGAACAATAATGTGTATTTACTTAAGAAATTTATTTAACCGGTTGATAAGTTAAATATGCACCTTCGCTATTTTGTGGTAATCAGTATTAAGGGCACTTAAATTAGTTTCGCCTTTACGAGAAGTTCGTGATATGCACAGTTAAAATGTAAATATAAAATTTTGTTTAAACTCTTCCATAATCCAAACGAATTCTGATAACTGCCTAATAAAAAAATCTATCTATCTATCTATCTATCTGCCTAACTTTCAAAGGTACAAGTCGAAGAACATAGTACAAGTTCATTAAATAGTTGGAAGATGAAGTTGTAAGGTATCCATAGAGCAGATCAATTTCTGAAATATCTCATTTCATATAAAAAGTTCAATAATGAGAATCGTGAGATTGCCAGGAGATAGCTCAGAGGGCAGCCGAGATATTTGCGTTGTATTTTTATTGCATAGATACAGATATCTTGGGATCGACTTGATATGGAAATAAGTTGTTACGACTTCACTATTAACTCGTAACATACCGTCTTGATGCAGGCCGCTTCCAACCGGTCCTTTTGGAAAATTATGGGGGAGGCCTATGTTCAGCAGTGGACGTCCTACGGCTGAGATGATGATGATGATGATGATGATACCGTCTTATTTGGCACGTATAGATTCTGCCCATAATAGCCGTTTAGCGGAGTAATATTCAGTAGGGATTACCTTAAAATTTATTATTACTCGGCATGTTAGTTTGTACCTACGTTGGCCTTAACTTTTGTTGTGACTGCGGCGAGAAGGTCGTGTAGCTTTAACACGAACCAGTGATCAAAGCAATCTCGTGTGCCGTGGTGCGGAAGAGCTCTCGTAATTAACGAGTCTGCCCGAACGGAGGGGTAGGGTTAGTCATTCATAGAAATCGAGATGGAATGTCAATTTAATCTTGACATACCTAGCTACTGTGTATCAGTTTGGCACATACAAACTTTATGAGGTACTTTATTAGTAATGCGTCTTATACTCGTATATTGGTGTTATTTTCGACGAAAACAAATAGTATTGAAAGTTTTATATCTGTAATGGACGTTGGAACTAATGGAGTTTTAATGCTAAGGAATTACTATTATCTCTTTCTCTCTTACTCTCTCTCTTTCTACCAGGGCTCTCTGGTAATTAAAACGACTATACATACTACGATAATAAATACATACTATTCAGCTCTAGCTGCTATAGGCTCTATGATTGTTATATGTATCCTCTTATTCCATTTTAATCAGATATTATATATATATCGGGCTTGAGCTTTCGATGAACGTTGCCTCGTGATGAAATCCACAGCATGATGGTAGAGCACTTCTGGTGTCTGACTACCCTTAAGATTGATTGGTGCGCAAAATGCATATGCTTTGCACACCGTTCTTCTCAAAGACGTATCTTTGAGAAGTAGCCGTCAATATAGATCTACTAGGATTCCACCACCGAAGCACTGACTGTCGAAAAAACGGTGTGCAACTACGAAGAAATAATATCAGGAAGAGTAACTGCCTTATAAAATGACCCAATAAAAGTCGTGCTAAATCAATAAAATCGTTCAAAAAATGTTGATGCGGCTTGTGATTATAGCGTGGGTTCCTTCCCCAGGGAGTACCCGTGCGACCACTACACGGCCATCATCAACGTGACGTTGATGTGCACGGGCTGCCCGCGCGCGCCTGTGCACGAAAGCGCACTGCAACTGTTACAGCTCTTGGACAAACGGTTCTTCGGCACCGTGGGCCCGCTCCCTTCTGAAGACGACGCTGGTAAGTCTCATCACATCTTTTACCATCCTCACTTAGCCAGATACCGTTTATCTATTTGACTAAATACTCCGCACCTTAAGAGATGGAGTTTTTGTTGAAACCGATCACTGAGATTAAAATCTGAAACGAATCCGATCGAGCTTCACGCTCGACCTGTCGCGAGCTAAATCAACATTATTGCTGTAGACTTGGACATAATTACGTCTTCTGTGTAGTGCTTTTCTGCAGCAAACACTGTTTGCCTTCATTATTTACTCTTACTAGAAAATATCGTATATATATATATAATATATATATTTGATGGATTATACCATCAAATGTCATTGGTCATCATGCGGCCAGACACAATAGAAATTTCATTGTTATAATATAACGACTCTTGAAGGGATATTACATCAGTGAAAATATTATGATAGTTAATATCAGTGGTCTTATCTGCAAAATTATACTTGGATATTCATTCACTCGTCGAGCGCTAGACCGACAGAGTCAACATCTCCTGAGGATGCCTCGTGTAGAGGCGAAACACGTGTCGAATCGGTTTTGGTTTATTTGGGGTTTCTTGTGTTTTTTTTATTTTGTATTCTTCCTATTAGCATTTTATGCGGGAGGGAGGGTGGTGCACGCCCCCCAAATAGGCCAAAATCATTGTTTTCTTTTCAGCGGAAGTGTCACTAAATATTTTTTAATATCGTTTTTTTTGATAATGGATTTCCGCAAAGTAACGCCTGAATCAATAAATTATTGAATATTCATATTAATGAATATTCAAGTATAGTTGGAGATTTGAGATTCAAGAAGTTTTCTACGATAAAGGTGAACATGGCTGCGAGCGTGGGTGTGGCTATATCATAGAAGTATCGTAGTGCTGCATATCTAAAGGACTAATGTGTGTATTTTACGACGTCTTAAGTTTATACAAATAATAGCCCAATATGTTTGCTGTATATTAGACATTATAAGGAATAGACCCGCTGTAAGCGCTATTTGCGTTACGTACGGAAAAATAATGAGATAGTGTAAGTAAATTTTTTGTCATTTAAATTATTGTGTAAATTTGATGATTGCTGAAATAAAGATTGTTACTTTCGCATTTGCATTAATATTAGTGTTATTTGTTTGAGGGAACCCGACATCCTAGTGTTTTAACTCTTTGTACGTTACTACATATTATAGTATATCGTAATGATATCTCAGGATTTCGCGGTTAAACATTGCAATTAAACAACTTAAACGCTTTAATTCAAGTGTATTCTGTGATATTTTAATCTTTATAGTGATCGTTGTTTAGAACAATAATGATCTAACGCATATGATTACATAATCAAAGTTTACTGATGCACGCAGAGGTCGTTTGCGGTATCCAGGAGTCTTGCAATATTGTGCTGGCTTTGGGATTTAATTAGCTTGATTACTGGATCCCAAGTGGTACTTTCTAACCGCATCATCTCTATTGAATATCTTTATATACTTGTATATTGTAATAGTTCGAACCCTCGTAAATTAACGATGAGATTATATTGGTACAAGTAAGGAAGTGATTGTCAAAAGAACTATGTATACTATATATCCGGCAGATCTTTTAATCGTAATGTCGGTCATCGCTACGCTTAAAAATATTGTGTTGTGTGAGCGCGCAGCAAGATTCTTTTCCGTTCTTTGCAAACGTGTTAACGAATGTTAAATAATGTCGCACAAGGGCCATTGACCAACACATTTCGCCGTTGACAAGGTCAGCCGTTCCCAGGCGAGTTAAAAAATCTGCTTTATGTGAACTCAGTCGGGTTAATTTATCTCACAGTAGTGAAATAATTATTATAACCAATTAGATCTAGATTTGCATTGTTAACGAACATTACACTTTATTTTGACAGGAGATTATATTTTTAGAAAATTGTAAACTTTTTGTGCCTTTTGTTGATCATGTGTATTGCATCAAAGGTCGCACGGCAAGACACAATAGAAATCTCATTGTTATAATGACATCGAACCTTGAAGGGTTAATATCAAATTAATTATTGCCTAAGTAATCCTGCACTCGGAGCACGAAGTCTTTAGGTCTGATCACAAGCCGCAGTTTTAGCAAATACTTGTATTGATAATTTATAAAACCCCTGTGTGGTACATGTAGTGGTATATAACCAAAATTCACCATAGCACAAACATTGCTAGAACAAAAAATAATTCATTATGGTTTCACAGCTTGGCGTTAGTATTAGGTTACTATAGTATAGATAGATCTATAGTATATAGATAATACTTTATTGAGAGACCACATGTATAACTTAATATGAGAAAATAATAAAAAACAATGCTAAGTACTAGGTGCAACAATGGGCGGTCTTACCGCTCAAAATGACATCTTCCAGACATCCCATGTCTGTAAGGATGTCTGTATTTTTTTATAATAAATAAATACATAATATTAAACGTTAATTGTTGAGTCCTATGCAATATTATGCAAGTCCACTATGTATACCTTCTGTGACATAATATCGTATCCTAGTGCGGGTGTATTTTTGTATGTTTTATGTAAACTGTATTGAACTTAGTATAATGAATTTTGAATAATTTTTATTCACTTTAACGTAGTTTGGAGAAGATCGTTGAAAGTTATAAGCAAGCACGTCTACTGTACCTATATTTTAAATTATTTCCAATCAACTAGTAAACCAGCCTAAACAACAGCTCTCAATTCTCCAAAGGTTCATCAGGTTTGTCCAGTTCCTTAAAATTATTACATGAAACACGTACAGTTTACTTATGCAGCAGATTAATTATGGAACTGCTTAATCTCTCAGATTGTTTTCATATTTGTTATTAATGTGAATATTATTAAATGTTTACTATTTTCAGTAGTACGTAGTTATAGTCAATCACATATCAGTCCAGGCAAGGGTAACATAAAAATAGAGGCCAATTTGTTTCAAAATAATGTTCAAAGGAGAATATAATATAGTACTATACAATATTATATTCTCTGTTTCGTTGTCTAGTTCGTAGCGCGTAGCTATCGCTACGGTAAAGTGAGCTACAGGCTACAGCTGCTACGAATTTACTGCCGGCAACGCAACGCTGCGAGCACCAAACCTTTTTAAAGACAGGTACGGTTAATATCCTTTCTGTATATACTCGTACTACAACACATATTTACGTATGTTTACTATTTCCCCGGTTCAAAAACTGAAGAATATGTTAAATTAAATGATCCGACGATAGTGAAATCTGGCCGGTGTATTTCAAATCATTCAAAGTTAACAAGCTTATTTCTCTTCGTTTGAAACGATGAAATAACTAGCATTAATTGTAAAAAATAGATAATTGTTAGCAATCATGTTACGTCAAGGAATAAGTACATTTTTATTTAATTACTGGCCGGTGGGTATAACTGTTGGTGACAAACACGTTCTCCTATGAAGGCTACGAGTACTAATGAATTTATAAAAGTCATAATAGTTATACATTATACTAATCTATATATATATATAAAAGATGTTCTGACTGACTGAAAGACAGACAACGCACAGCCTAAACCGCTTGATGATATACTTGTCAGGGAATTACAACACTACGGTATTAGGAACATGGTTCTCAACCTTTTGACTTCATATTTAAATGATAGAATTCAAAGGGTTGACATAAATGGTAAAAAATCGCCCGGATCTATAATCTCAATGGGCGTTCCACAAGGTTCAATACTAGGGCCGTTCTTGTTTTTAATCTATATTAATGACTTACCTTATTATGTAGAGAAGAATCACGAGATTGTATTGTTTGCAGATGACACTTCACTGTTATTTAAAATTAAAAGGCAGTTATTAAACTATGACGATGTTAACAATGCATTAGCTAAAGTTGTGAATTGGTTCTATACAAATAATCTTCTCCTCAATGAGAAGAAAACTAATTGTATAAAGTACTCGACACCGAATGTGAGATAAGTAGAATCCAATATACAATTGAATGGAACAGGGTTGGACCTTGTGGAGTCAACGGTCTTTTTAGGAATTACTATAGACGCTAAATTGCAATGGGGTCCCCACATAAAAAAATTGTCTAGTAGGCTCAGTTCAGCGGCTTATGCTGTTAAAAAAATTAGACTATTAACTGATGTAGACACAGCTAGAATAGTTTATTTTATTTATTTCTATAGCGTTATGACTTATGGCATACTGCTCTGGGGATGTTCTGCAGATATTAATTCCATTTTCATACTGCAAAAAAGGGCTATACGAGTGATCTACAGTTTAGCTCCCACAGTTTCCCTTAGACAGAAGTTTAAAGACATAAACATTCTAACTGTTGTCTCTCAGTTTATCTATGAAAATCTAATGTATGTAAAGAAAAACATTAGCAGTTTTGATAAAAGGAGTGATGCTCATTCCATCAACAAGCGAAATAAGCACAAGCTATCCGTACATGTAACGCGTCTCCACAGAATAAGTCATTCTTTTATGTGACAATGGTAGTAATTCGCTTGTTCAGAACACCAAACTAAACTAACGAACTAAAATCTATTTTTGGTAAATTATGGTAGTTCTTATTGTGTTCACACATAAGTCCAAATTCGTATAATGCATGCAAGTGACAATTCTTAAATTTGTCGTTTCTGTTTAATTGCGGGTATGTTTAGTGCAAATTTAATCGACATGTAAGTTCGTACTCTCTAAACTAGTTTAAACTGATGTAAAACTACCCACATTTGAATAGAATAATCATATGTTTAGAATTATAATTCTAAGTGTTATACGAATTTGGATTTTAATGTTAACATAATAAGAACTGCCAATAGTTTAGAGAACTTTAGTTTAGTGTAACAAGCGAATCAGTACCAATGTAATTTTCTGATGAAAATGATTCTATAATAAAGTTCCTATTAATAAGTTTAAAATTACTATTAAAACTAAACTCTGTCAAAAAGGTTATTACAAAATTTCGGATTACTTGGATACTTAGGATAAAACAGCTTGGGACTGATCACTCCAGGATCTATCTACTCGTGTACTAAGATGTCAAAGTGTAGCGTGTCTTGCCCTACTGATACCATTATTATGTTCTCTTTTGTAAGGCAACACACTGGAGCTAATATTTGTAGTACCTAAGTAAAAACATTGTAAAAACATCTATATAAAAAGAATGGCCCCGAGTTTCTTGCCGCTTCTTCTCGGTATGTATTTTGGAACGCGGCGGTAGGCTTTAAAGTACATTATAATGAAAAATTGACGTTCATAAGTGCGTCTTTGATGCCTAAATTGAATAAATGATTTTGACTTTGACTTTGCTGTACGTAGAAACTTGAAATTTGGAGGGTCTATTGTCCTTGATCCGTAGAGGTGTACTAAGAATGGGTTTTTAGAATTTCTACCCCTGAGGGGGTCATAAGGGGTGAAGTCCTATAGTTGTGAAAATTTGTATGTGGATAGGTCATTCAAAATAAAAAATGTTAGTCTAATTTTTTTTGGATAGTGGTGGTTTAAGAGGGTGAAATGGAGGGGTGAAAGTTTGTATGGAAAGTTTTTTGTTTTCGAACATACAGTGGTGAAAATTAGCATTTGAACAGTTTAAAGTGATGATTTAAATATTTATTGACAGGGATGACTTAAGGGGGTAAAACGAAATATATATTTTTTTTTCAAAAGTTCTTTATTTTTGGAGCTACAGTGATGAAAATTGATAAATGGATAGGTAATTTAAAATAAATAGTAATGTTTTCAATATTTTTGTCAGGGATAACTTAAGTGGGTAAAACGAGGGATGTAAAAACTACTACATATTATAAACTGTAGAGGTCAAATTACTGTACAGTGAAAAATATGCTAAAAACCTAGTCAGGAGTGAGTCAGGTATGTAAGGAGTGAAAAATAAGTTCAAATTGTTTGTTTCTCTGTATGTTTGTCTGTTTGTTTGTATGAGCTAATCTCTGAAACGACTGGACCGATTTAAATGAAATTTCGTATGGTGGTAGCTTAAATCCCTGGTCAACATATAGGATACTTTTGATCCCGGTAAATTAAAGAGTTTCCGTGGGATAATTGAAAATCTGTAATTACCGTATCCCGCGAGGCCACGCGAGCAAACCCGTTGGCGGGTCAGCTAGTGTACTATAAAAGATAAGCCCTATTCATTTAAGTAAAGTGGATATACTGTTATAAATAAATAGAGCCAATACCGAGAATATCGGGCTTTTTTATATATTTTATTTTTGTTAAAAACTTTAATACTTAGTTACACGGGTCGCAGATGACGACTTTGTTAGTAGTGGAGTACTTCGAGCATGTTTGTCTTCTACATCTTATCCATTATAACAAATGATTTTCAATATGCGTATGCATTTCTATATATTTACTCGTATTATGAACAGATCTGGTTTCAGAATTTTATAATCCTCAAAAAAACCTATGTACATATGGATGGATTGTTGACACCACGCTATCGTGTTACCATCACTGTACCATTTACAACACGGCGGGACTTATTGTTAATATTCACATTATGATTTAGATAGACTGAATACCTAATCGCATGCGTTTAAGTTATATAGAAACTTGCATACATTTATAGACCCGCGGCGTCGCGCTTCATCGGGCACACATCCAACGTCGAATGTATCTTATTACTAGCTGGTGCCCGCGACTTCGTTTGCGCAGGATTAGTACTTCGAGTAGCTTATTATCTATCTTTATACCAAAATGTAAAATATTTACATGATCACACGCAATAGCTATACTAGTATTATTTTAGTAAATTTAAATACTTAGTTATCCAATCAGTAAACACTAATATTAAAATACTACCTATACGTACATACATAATAAATTAATCACAATGGAAAAAAACTGTCATTTCATCACCCTTACCGGTTGCCGAGCACGTCTAGTGTATTGTAATGTCAAAATGATAATGTGCTCTTGACTAAGCTATCAGAAACCGACACAAACTTTGACATAACTGTCATAATTACGATCTTGACGTAGGCAAATGTTTTGTTATTTTGTCTATGCTGTGCCCAAGAATATTACGCTTTTTCACCCGCATGGTGATGGATGATGATGAAAAGTATCTTGTGTGTTAATACAGCGCCTCATCTACCTACATACACAATTTCATCAAAATTTGGTCCCGACGTTTAAGCGTGAAAGAGTAACAAACATCCATACTCACAAACTTTTATAATATTAGTAGGGTATGGCACTAGTCCGAGGGTGCGAACACTTATAACTACACACTAACATTAATTTGTTATTTCTTTGATGTCTCTATTCAATGCGGTTTGTAAGCCGGCGATGTATTCCACCCTCTATCCCGGCTCATGTTAGGGTGACGATTGATTCCTATGGCTTCTGTTAGTTTTCGCAGCATGAAAAACTTCCCACACGCAAGTCCAGAAGCCTTGTTGAAGCACATGAAACGGGGGTCGTTCGATATTCATACTCTTAGCGCACCTGCTGTTTTTTTTATTTATCCTTGGGTTGTTGAAGTATTCTAAAAAATCTTTAACAGGTTGGGAGCAATTTCTGCAATAATCCACATCAGTTATTGGCGGATGTTTGTATCATTATTTCAAAAATAAATGCACAGAAGTGACCGCCTAATCAAGTTTCACCTTTCTATGCCATGTCTTACAAGCTCACACTGTACCCTTGTTCGTGCAAATGCAACTATGCTCTTCTGCCCGTACGTACCTATATTGTTACAGGATACAAACTTAACTGAGATACGTAACGTACCCTTAATTATTCAAATGAAGTTAGCGATCATATTATAGTAAGGCAGTACGATGTGTCCGTGAAAAAAAATTAAACAGACATTAAATTTGTTGTATGTTAATAAAACTTGAAATACTTATTACATTATTTCATTGTATGTGGTAGAGAGGAGCGAGCGTTTCTAATTATATCCTCGTACAAAAAATTTCTTAATCATAGTTGCCTCTATAGATTTTGGAACGCGGCGGTAGAGTCTTTAAAGTACATTATAATGAAAAATTGACGTTCATAATTACATAAATGATCTCATAGTCGGTCTCAGCAGCATGCGTGTCGGATGTAGGGTGGATGGTGTTAGTATTAACAACATCAGTTATGCGGATGACATGGTGCTGCTGAGTCCGTCAGTGGGAGCGCTCAGAGAGATGCTGAGGATGTATGAGAGCTATGCCGCTAGTCATGGTCTGACATATAATGTCAAAAAAAGCGAATACATGGTATTTAAGGCCGCCGGTAAATGCCCTGAAAGTATAGCTATGTTAATAACCTTAAATGGCTTTAATTTAAAAAGAGTACTTAAATTCAAATACTTAGGGCATATTCTTACTGACGACCTTAAAGACAATGTAGACATAGAGAGGGAGCGTAGGGCGCTCGCCATCCGGGGTAATATGTTGGCTCGTAGATTCGCCCGCTGTAGTGATCAAGTGAAAATCACGCTATTTAAAGCATATTGTCAAGGTCTCTACGCGGGCAGTCTGTGGTTCGATTGTGCCAAAAGGTCGCTGGATGTTCTACGCGTCCAATATAATAATATATACAGGATATGTTTGGGACTGTCCCGGTTATGCAGCGCTTCAGAAATGTTCGTAAATACGCGAACTGATGGTTTTCACGCCATTATTCGCAAAAAGGTCGCGTCATTGATGAGTAGAGTGCGGGCAAGTCAGAACAGCATTCTGAAAACGGTGGCGGAGAGTTTCCCCTCTCCTTTTTTGAGACATTTTGTACGGACTGTAATGTCATCCGCTGCCTAAAGTGCTTAAAAAAAATATTTAATTTATAATAATAATAATTAATTTAGTATCATAATATAATTAATAAGTCTTCGCTGTACTAATAAATGGATCTTCGTTATCTGAAATAAATATATATTGAAAATAAGTGTGTCTTTGATGCCTAAATTGAATAAATGATTTTGACTTTGACTTTGCCAGTTTACCCGATAGTACAAAATAGTTGGCAGGTTCAGCTGAGTATTACCGTTCGTGCAGTAGTTAAGTTCTATGCAGCGTACTCAATCACGTAATACGTGTCAATTTAATTAAACTGGCGATGACCGTAGTGTTATGTTACTAAGTTATTGACGTTTATATTTATGAAACGCAACTTTTACTCAATTCAAATTTAAATGTAAATATGACTACAACGTAGAGTATGCGATTTCCCTTTACTAGTTAAACATCATTAGGTGCGTGTTATACAAAAATAGATCGGATTCATTATTGACGTAATGCATATCGAGGTCATATCCCTTAGTCGCAATATTGAACGCATTCATGTGATATGGGAGTTCCATTTTTAAACTCTGGGTTTTAAGGTTTCTTTATTAAAATTTTCCTGGCTTACCAAATCAAGCGCGTGTCTAATATTTATTTATTTTTTCCGAATTACCATTATTTGAACTTGCTGTATATGCAATGTTTGAACTCGCGTTGTCACAACCATTAAGTAGACGCTACCAAATACGATAAAGTATGTTAGACATCTTTATACGAACATTTATGTACGTTTTTTATTCTCTTTTTACTAAAGGAGCTTCCTCGGTTAGCGTATATGCCGCTCTGTATGGAAACAATACCTGCCGTACAATAAGAACATTTGTTTTTACTAGAAACGACGTAGCATTGTCTACCTATTTTTCTTAATCAGAGTTTAACCACAGCAACATTTAGTCCTCTAGTGCAAACATATATAACACGTTTTACTAATTGTTCGTGTACGCACGGTGTTTAATTAGTGCAGACTAGTGATGCGTCCGTCGAGGAGCTTTACTAGTAGCAAATAACCGACCAGCTAGCAAACTTCGGTGAGGGCCTGTAATTGGATAGATTTGAGGTCACCCAAACCACTAGTTAGTAACCAAGTTTCCGTCTGAGCGCTTCCATGCTTCCGTGTTCACGGAACCGTATAGTTTCAGCTAAGCTGTCGTCTCTCGTCGTTGTCTTACGCGTCGTCGGAATTGGCTAACGAATATGCGACCGAACGATGCGATTTCCTCGTTCGAGACAAACTCACGATCTAAATTATATTTACATCCTAAATGAAGATTACAAGTTATCGCGTGGGCTCAGAAAGGGTTCAGGTTTTCATTGCGCGACCAAGCAATATCGCTCACTCGAATGCTCATTTATAATTCCATTCCGTAATATTTGCTAGAATTACCCGGTCGCAGATTTTACACGGAGTTACTAAAGTGATTGGTGGGCGAGAGCTTTTATTCCACAGACCATATAACCACTTGACTGCTCATACGGCTTCCCCTCAGCTGCCAAAACTATGACAGTAAAAAGCTAACGTATCGAACCAACACGTCAGTACCAGTTTGACTGAGCGTGGAGAACAAGCGGATGAAAAAAATTTAAAACAAATTCAATTATGCCTTATTGTTCAGTAAAGTGGTACCGGAAAAACAGGTAGACATCCAGGTATGCAAAGGATGGAATTAAATTTCACAGATAATTTTAGTTTATTAATTATTGGAAGAAAACAAAATACACAAATGAAGTAATTAAATAGTGACTCAAAAATAAAAAAATATGGGAACGCGTTGATGTCTTTTGCCATCCCGTACTGTTCTTTGCAGTTGTAGATAACGCCGTCTCTTTTATTCACTGGCACGTGTAAATTAGTGCGGTACTCCAATATTAACTGGCAATTTATCGATTGTATATATCGACTGTGAGGAAAATAATTCTTCTATACAATATATTCATTATATTAAGAGTGCATAAAAATACAAATAAATATACGGTGTTTTATTCATATTTATGTATACCTTCACGTTATCATGAATTATGTAGCAACATTATATATCTTTATAGTATTCATTTTATAAGCACTAACGCCTGCTTTAGCGATCTCAAACATTGAAATTTTAACAACAACAATTACAAGGGCTGCGATGTCAATACGAAATAAGTATTTCTAAATAATGCTTCTTTCGGTTGGATGGTACTGTTAAACTGTCCAATGGATGTCGCTCCGTCCCCGCAAGACGGTTAGTCAAATAGAGAGTTAAAATTATATGCTTGGACCAGAACCTCGGTGGCCTAGTTGGTCAATGGCGTCTGACACGGAGAGTCAGAAGACGCGGGTTCGAATCTCGTCTGAGGATGGAATTTTTCTCTCTATAAATTTCAATATTTATATATCTTATCTAATAATAATGTAAATAAACACGCGAAAAAAACCCGAGTGCAATATGAAACATAATAATAATGGTCTTAAAATGAAGTACTATGGACATATACTTAATATATTTTTAAATAAAATCACTATACCTAGCACCTACTCTGTTTGTGCCTCTTTAAGTGACAATTTAGTTTGACTAATTGGATAATTCTACTACTTCTTCTCTGCCCAGCTGGCATCTTTTTATATGATTTAGATATACACACATAGTAATTTTTAACAATAACATGGAACCGGCTTCTAAAAGTAAAAAGTGCGAGTCGGTCAAAAATATATATAATTTGTAGGTCTCGTCCTTACATTGACAAATTTTACGGTAGTACAAATCCAGTATTGTATAAAATGAGGTGTTGTATCCTTGTATTCTAATGACTGTATAATATACAGTGCCGAAAAAGTATATAAATATAATCTAATTGTTTGTTTAAAATCATTACTTAATCACATTTTGTGTAAAGGCTTTGGATACTTTGTACAATTAAAAGTATTTTAAAATTATAACGATGTTGTTTTACTGTGGTAAAAAATATATAATTATTTGATGGTGGTATTAAGTAAGTACTTACATACTGAATAATCAGTAAGAATACGATAAACAGACAGTGATAACTATTATTAAAACGCAAAATATACATTCTCAGATCAATGTGTTCTGTTTCACCGTGAAACATCGAATGAATTATTAAGATAATTTCATTAATAGAAGTGTTTCTTTACATAACCTTATTTGCTTAATACTTACATACATATTTCAGATCTTTGTACAGTTAAGGTAAACGATAATTTGTAGTGAACTTTATCGACAACTAAGGTGATTACATAATGCTGTACCACAACACTATTTATGTACTATGAGTAGAGCTACATTTTGAGCCGGCCAATCAAAATCCTTTTTTGTACGTAGCCCCCCGACCCGCAGTGGTGACTTGTGTTCTTAGAAGAAATTGAACTACACGCAGTCAAGTGGTTATATGGTCTGTGTTTTATTCGGTCAGACTTTTTGAACAAAACCTCATGTAGGTATTACATTTACCATGACAAATAGTAAACCTTATCAATTGACATTACATTATATAAAAACTCAAAAAAAAACGGTTTGACCGATTTGAATAATTCTTTATTTGTTTTGTTCGCTAACCTACACACCTACTAATACAGAGGTGGTTTTACTAATAAATGTATTTATTCTAAAGAATAATATCATTAGCATCCACCACCTCGCAAGTGAAATCGCGGGATGCAGCTAGTTTGCCAAAAGACGAGTATTAATGTATTAAAAATAAAAATGTATTAAATTGCTTATCAATAAAGAAATAATATCCGGTATAAATATCGTGTACCGGTTGTGCACATTTTTATATTAATAATTCAAGAAATTTCTATCGAATTGCGTATTGCGGGCACGAACACACTGGAGTACAGAAACAAGTTTTTAATAAAAACCTATTTTTTTACTTCTATTGACATGAAGCGTTCAAATGTGGGTGGTCGGCATATACACACGAACCTAAATATATACTCGTACCTACCTAAAAAACTAACGGTCGGTACTAATAATCTATCTATCCATTGTTTTCCGTACTGCGTATAGAAATTTGTCATTACGAAAATTCAAATAGTGTCAAAGCTATCTCTAGTAAGGCTAACCGACGATAGATAGGTTATTGGCACCAACTGTTAGTGATTATATTACGAGTATCATGGCTTACCGATGAAAATTTAAAGCGTGAGAGTAAAAGAGATAGATGTATGCAAATAACTTATGAAATCGCTGCCGAGATTGTATGCTCTTCGCCTGGTTACCGGCGAACTAACTGAACTGAACTACTTGGATGTATATGATCGACGGGTACCTCCATGCGAGAACACCATTTGTTAGGATTGTCTAATGTGTTTGCCTATCTACTTTTGAAGCCTTTTCAGTTACGGCGAAGTTTCATAGTTATACTAACATATTTTCACGTATAACTTACATGTTTCTACGAAACGGGTTTCTGTGTATATTATGAACTAATTGACCCGCCAGCCGCTTTGCTCGCTTGGTCTTGGTGTACCTAGTGGCGATAAAGCTATTCTTTAAATTTCAATTACATTTTCTAATTAATAACCAACTGACATGAAACAAACACTAAAAGTTAAGTGAAGCTTACCACAATATATTAGTGAAAACCACGTCTAAATCGTATAAGTCGTTTCTGACATTACCGTGCACAAATGCACATACAAACATATAAAAAGACAAACAGATAAACAGACAAAAATTCTTACAATATTTTTTTCATTTCATTTTCGTTTAAGTATATAAGTCCCAATAATATTTTTCCTCATACATCTTCCATATACAGACAGCGATCCGGCACTTTTCTATACTAATATTATAAAGTGGAAAGATTTATATGTATGTTTGTAACGAATTGGCTCAAAAAGTACTGGACCGATTTCAAAAAATTACAAAGCTACATTCACCCTGAGTAACATAGGCTATATAAGATTCATCATTATCATCATCATCCATCACCGCGCGGGTGAAACCGCGGAGAGCAGCTAGTTTATTGTATATGATTATGTATAGATTAAGATGAATAGTGTCATGAAGAAGTTAAGAAGTAGTTTTATGATCCTCTAAACCCATTTATCCACAATCTATCCATCGTCCATCTCCATAAATAATTATTTCAGTTGCTGTTAGTACCTAAAGGCTAAATTGACTGACTTGATTCTCGACAAAGCGGTGTTACTAGGTCGACGTCGATGTCGGTGTCAGTCAGCCGGTTTTACCACAGTGTAAGAAGTATACAGTCGTTAAACTCCTTTGATGTTTGAGTAAAAGCCTACACCGCAAGACGCTAGTCACAACGACAAGGGTAACCACTCTTTTGTGATTAGACTCATATACATTTTTAAAAATGATTGATATTTATTATTTACTTCATATGTTATGGGTGAAAGCAATGTCGTATGTACAAACTATATAAATCTATGAAGTAATAATTTAAACATCTATTGCTTATTATGTTCGTTTTTCATTATTATGCATTTGAGATGTATTAGTACTTTCTGATATCTTTGTAATATGATTAGCTATTAGAGAATTTCTTCGCTTACATCTTACACACATAATACACATATGTAAAAAAGTTTAGAAACTAATAGGTATATTTAATTTTATTCAGTAACGTATATGAAGTTATCTTTGTATAGGTTTCAGTATATGGCATATTATTATACATTTCAACGTTTTCAAGTTTTACCAAATATTGTACTTTTAAAGATTAAATAAGTTATGCGAAAATCACATAATCACATACTTCGATGATTTGTGTCTGAAAAAGTTGGGCCACTATGGTGCTGACGCCTCAGCCTTTTTTGTGACTGAGCGTTGGTACTTGGTGGTTATACGCTGTGTCTCGGATTGGTGTACATACAGAGCGAGCTATGTAGGTACAGCCGCAACGACCGCGTTCTCCCAATTAAGGCAATACGTACAGCTCCGAAGCGTACCTACCTATTATGGAGAGGAGTATGTTACGGGTTTGCTTGTACACTATTATACAAAAATGATCTAATTGTATGCATTAAACGATTTTCCTTGGGCCTTTTCGAGTTGAAATGTATCCCATTGTACTAGATAATTTTAAGTCTTTTTATTGTTAACTAAAAGTATATTGTCCTTTTTTGCTGTTGTAAGTGTTTAGTTTCATTATATATATATATATATATTTTACAACTGTATATATATATATATATATATATATATATATATACAGTTGTAAAATATTTGTAAGGTGAATGCTCTCGCTTTAGTAGTTGTATAGTATAGTAAATATGGAGAATACATTAGGTTAATAATAATATTGAAAAGTACAAATGTGGTGTCTCTGCTTATAAAGTACTCGTAGGTCGTTTATGTTTAATGTTTTATTAGATAAGGTAACAAATAATTTACAATTATCGCGATTAATTATCAATTATATAAATACCCATTTTACAATTATTAAATATGTATTTTACTGATATTTATTATTTTTATTATATATAGTAAGGTTAATTATGTATCACTTTCTTATTTAATTGTTGTTGAAATCTGTCAAGAACTTTTTTTTTATAAAACGGGTCTATCTCTCGCATAGTGTATTGGTTAGCCTGACTAGGCTCGATAAGAAGTTTACATTTGGAGTTTTCTCTAAAAGGGAGAGATACCCTTAATAGCAGATTGTATACCTAGTGCATAAATCGAGCCATTTGAAGCGAGGGCTGATATATAACTCGAGGATGAAATAGGTTTTAAGCACGAGTTTTACACTTTAAATACGAGGATATAAAACAGTAATCTTTTTTTTTATTACTATGGTCTTAGACACTGATGTGCTTAAGCCAATTTACAAACAGAAACGATCTAATGTTACCGCGGAATCCGGCTTGTTACACCTCTAATAATACCCTAATCTATGGATATTATTAATGACTCGGTCAAACTTCCTTAATGAAATATAAGTACTACAAACTGAACCTCTTTGAATAATATTAAAATTATCAAGCCCTTGTGCTTAAAACAGACATTTATGCATTAGAACATAAACAAGCCGGTCTTCCGCTTACATAAGGCATAAACAAGAACTTTACGAGCCTGAGAATTGAAAAGTGTATTATGGTCTGCAGATATCATGTGTAAATACGAAAACTTCATTAAATATTACTACTATTATTACGGTGTCGAATTTTCATTTCATTTTAGTTGATACCCTTAAAATCGTAATATTTTATGCATTATAACGACATGCGTACCTACTCTTTATTATCGAAAAATATTGCTACCGATGTGCAAATCTATCTTAATGCAACACCAAATAAGATTGGGCTGATTCAATGCAATATATTTGAAAACTATTTCACACCAGCACGCTTGCTGATGGTAAAAATATTTAATAATCCTTATTAAATGTCATCTTCACATGCAAACTTATTAAGAAATAACGATTAAAAGAATATTACTAAGGACAAGCTATTTACCGTAAAGGGATTTCAACCTCTTTGCATAAGACGCCGGCATAGTGACCGTAATTATGCGGGAAATGTATCATTTATAAAACAGCGGCGCACTATTGTACCTATGTATATCGAAAGCTGGTCTTCAGTTAGAAAAAAGGGTCAAGTGCATGTTGTTCGAGATAATTACAAGTTATACAGAAGACCGAAGAGTACAACGTGCCTCTTTGTTTAGCGTTTGTGGACTATGAGAAGGCCTTTGATTCGATCGAGACGTGGGCAGTGCTTGAGTCTCTCCATCGGTGCCATATTGACTATCGGTATATAGAAGTTTTGAAGTGTTTGTAGACGAACTAAAGTCACCGACATAGCCCAGAAGATAAGCTAGTTGAATTGGCAGTGGGCAGGCCACATAGCACTCACCATCTGGCGGAGGACTGCTCACGGGGGGGTTTTAGTGGGTCTGAGCCCCACATACCCCCTTCCGTCTACCCCCGTAGCGGAAGGGAAGTGGACAGCATTTCCCCCCTCAAAAAAAAAAAAAAAAAAAGGCCACATAGCACGCAGAACAGATGGCCGATAGGGCCGAAAGGTTCTGGAGTAGAGACCATGGACAGGCAAGCGCAGGTCGTCAACTGACAAGGTGGACTGACGACCTGACAAAGGTAGCAGGACGACGTTGGGTGCAGGCCGCTTCCAACCGGTCCTTTTGGAAATTTCTGGGGAAGGCGTATGTTCAGCTGTGGACGTCATACGACTGAGATGATTATGATGACCTCGCCTTTCGATAGTTAATTTTGACGTAAAACAGGCCTCTTTCGCAGAACATGGCGTAGGCCTGAAATCTTAAGTAATACGAATAATAATATAGTAATGTGACATAACATCCACACAAGGTATTCAGGATATACACACCCCTCCAGACACAGTTCAAACAGACATGTTCGTGTATGCACACAAATGTTTGACCTGTCTGCGAATATAGAACGATCCGCATAGTTGATTCTACCACATTAACCACATCAAACGTGAAATTCGTCCTTTGTTGCGGCAGGCAGGCTCTCTTCAAAGCACACGTCAGCTGTTACCATGGTAATGAGAGTGGATTTTATCTACCCCCAGCGCGAATACGTAAAGTGCACCAGTGCAGAATTTCAATGAACGCAGTCACACGTACAAAATATATACTAGACAGATACGCTATAGATAGCAAAGGGCATTTGAAATTAGTTCTCAATTTTTCGCCAAATATTATACTCGTAATTCTAACCGAAGCACATCGCAATGTCGTATATGTACACGAGGTAGGATAACATCCCATATTCAAAAAACAAAAATTAAAAAAAAACTGATAAAATTTTGTACAGCATTTAGTTGTCTAAACTCCACTTAGACGAGATTTACAGTTATAAATAGATGTACGAGTATTATTGCGTTACTTTTACAAGATTGTGAATGATGCTTAGTTAGACATTTTTCTGGAATCTTTTCGTTTTTTACTTTAAGAAAACTGGGCACTCCTGCACTTGCGTCATCAGGAATAGTTTAGTAGCATTGTTTTAGTGACAAATACAATTAATACTTACATACAGCGCCTGTCATGCTAACTAAAGTCGCTAGGTTGGATTGCCTTCTTCACGCAGCTCCCGGAGGACCAAGAAGGGAAATAAGAAATTTGTTTCCGGGCATTATACACTGAACTGCGCTAATGGATGAATCTACTTTTGCTCCCTCCGACTTAATAGAGATTAGAGATAACATAAACATCTGTCGTAGTCAAAGTTTCAGTAACGGTAGGTAGTCTGCCACACTTTTACACAATTAATACACAGAGTTTTGTTAGAGTTCTGTAAGTAAAATCTCACTGCTTAAAAACGGTCTCATCTTTCACACATTTGACTGATCGGTTGGCGGTATTGATAGAAACCCTGCCTTTACGAGCCGCTGGTCCCGGGTTCGATGTCCGGATAGATAAAACATTTGTGTGCATGAACAATGAACATATCTGGTTGACCTGTGTCTGCGTATGTATATGATTATAAGAATGTATATCAATAATCAGCTGCTTTAGTTTGGGTCCATAAATAATGAGAATGGCGTAAGCGGCTGTAGTCGTATACAGTTTATACCAGAAAATAAGAAAGCTTATGAAAAGGTCTGTGTTTGGCGATTGTGAAGTAAGAGCATATATCTACCATTGTACCTGCAGTGCAATTTCCGAACTTGCCGATCGATAACGAGTCTTGAATTCGTCATACTTCGAAAAAACTGGTATAAATCGATCTTTTGTCGATCATTGCAAGTCAGTAAAAAAATTAAGCAATCGGTAGACAAATTTGATAAGCTCTTACGATTATAACGATAGCCACAGCATGGATCTGTTATATTATTACGTTTGAGATCGTCTATTTAATCGATTTTAACGATTGATTTGTCAGCTTTGAAATGACCTCGATATAGCTTATCGACAGGCGACGGGAATGTTAGTTGCGTTTGATCTTACTAATATTACAAACGCGAAAGTTTGTATTTATGGATAAATTGATGTTTATTATTCTCTTACGCTTAAACGGTTGGCCCAATGTTGATGAAATTTGGTATGGAGGTAGATGGGGCGCTGAATTAACACATTTCATCAACATCGTCATCATCCATCACCATGCGGGTGTAACCGTGGGGCGCAGCTATTACTCAATAAAAATAGACTTTGGCCTTCTTTTGATCGTAGAAGAGCGAAATGCTCGTAGAAATCTTCAAATGATAGAACGACGCATTGTGGAATGCAAACAATTTGACGATCGTATAAGTCTTCGATATGACTTCCATACTTGCTAGGGGCGATACTATTTTTTATCGATCTTATTGACTCGACAAATTTAACGACTATTACGGTACTTGCACTGCTGGTTATCTAAATGAAATCACTAGGTTTTAGATATTGTAGACTAGGGGCGTCTTCGGCAAAGTCTCTACATAGCGATAGCTTAGTCAGTTTCCGATCGCTAATTAGTAACTCACGAGGCCCAGCTGATATTTAGTGGTAACTTCCTAGTTACACCTAGAAAGATGCATTTTCTCATGAGTGACGAAATGCACTGCGCCCGTTACCCTGAGATGTTAAGTTGTTAAGTCTCATGTGCCTGTCATTTCGCCGGCACCCTTACACTTCAAACCGAAACACTTTACTGTTTCACGGCAGAAAATGGTTTTGTGGCAGTACTACCTCGCACGAACTCGTTCCTAAACAGTTCTACTGCTCTCACTCTGACGGTACTTACTCTATAAATCGTATAAACTTAGTTGGACTTTGATTTTCTTTTCAAACTATTATCCAATTTATTTTACCTGTATGTGTGATAATACTTACCAGAAGACCAGCTCTAGCTTACGACCAGTATTCTATTGAGGTTCGACCGTTTAGTGTTAAGTAGCATTTGAAAACTACCTACTCTACGTTCTTAGTGGAGTTTGCAAATGTTAATATCATACCTAAATGTATTTGCTTCTTCCTTTCTTTTCTTACCACAGGTTGAAAAATAATACACATGGAAAATGATACGATTTTATATTATTATTAAGACATATATTATACACTTTATTTACATAAAAAATTTGAATGTACTTAAATGGAATAGAGCCTATAGTTCTTTGGAAAATGGCATATAACGATATCAGTGATGAAGTTGTCAGATAGTTGCAGGTTTATTTTACAGGGCTGGGGATAATGGAGGGCTGAAATATGAATACCTAAACGATCTATGTGGCCTTTCGTCTTTTTCTTCTATTGTGTGTCCATCCAGCGCCTTGCAGTTGACTGGTTGTTCTCGGCCACATAAAAAAATGTATGAAAATGGGTTTGAAAAAACCACCTTTCGTGGAAAAAAACCCATTTTCATACAGTTTTAAATATATAGCATGATATATAAATGTAAACGTATTACTAATACTATCCACTAACATCCACTCAGTTACCACGATTTTGAAGTTGCTTTATTCAATTATCAAATACCCATTAACTTTATCGACATTACCGAGTATTTCTGAAGAGCCTCTCGTTTTGTGGGTACCACAAGTATTGTCAGCGGCATGCGTTACTATGTTTGGATTCGGAGAATACTGAAAGCAAGGACACTTACTGGACAAAACACAAGTTAACTAGTCCAATCTCGACTATTCTTTCGCTTGTTTCAGTGCCTTCCGAATACATTTGTCGCTGACAAATAAATGTCTGAGAATATTTAAGTTATGTCCCACCTTACTAGCCGTGGTAACTTTCTTAATCAGCACTGGGAATATTTTGGGTACTTACTATCTTATGTGTCATAATTGTACTATGCAGTACTTCTAATTTTAAAGACCATCGTGATGTTTCATTTGTCCACCCACCACGGTAAAAACGTGTTTGTTTTTCAATGTTTAGCAAGGAATACATGCTAGTATATTTCTACTACCTCTACTAGTTAGAAGTCATCTTCAAATATTACTTCTCTTCGAAAATTACAATCACGTTTTTAAATCTTGCGCACAGGTTAGGGTCTAATGTCATATACATTTTCATAATATTATAAATGTACCTATCAGTGCAATTAATTTGTTGTAATTTATAAGTAGATAAATTAATTTATAATTGAATTGGTCTTGTCAGAATAGATACTGGTGTCACCACAAACTAGTTCTAATTATTATATTAACAAATATAAGCTTGCTTTAACATAAATGAACACATACATTAACGCCGTCGCTATGTACAAGGCGACTGCAACAAGCAGTTCTGCAGAATATTCTAAACAATAAAATATAACAAATATATTATTTCTACTAAAATACAGTTTAAATAAAAAAAACATTTATGAAGGTTTTGTACTGATGTTTTGACCTTGTTTTTAATTCATGATATAATATTTAATTCGTAATAATAATAAATAATATCATAATTATGAAATATTCTTGACATAAACGGAGATCACATAAAGAATGCTATATCTACAATGAAAACACGATTTAAATTATATTATTGTAATGAAAAAGTTAGTTTGAGGGAATTGACTCCTTTGAAGCTATGCCGATGTGATTATTTTTGCATCTCTTACAAAAAGCGTTTCCTATACGTACTTGCAATATTAATATTTCAAGGAGTTTCCCACGATATCCCATTACAATGTTTATATGTATTAGATATTCGAGTAATTATTATAAATCATCAATTGAATTAAATTAATTATTTAATTCAATTAATATTAATTACATTTGTTTTATGATTTAAACGAATTTGTTATGGGATCGGCCCTTCAGTTGTTCGGAGCGGGTTCAAACCGAGTCTGTTGTATTTGACATTATACTAAAACAATTCAATAGTAAATCATTAAGATCTCGAGAGTGAGTGAGTGTGTGAGTTTGTGAAGTATGCACCGCATAATACCGGTCCTAGCACGAATGAATTGCGAAAAGGTACGTGTCGGCAACGAGTCAATTGTACTTAGCAACGTAACTACCGCACTAACTACTCGTACCATTAAACTGTCCCAGATTAATGATAGTTTGTACTCAACTCAATTATTTCACGTTAGCGATACGTTTACGTTGGCTTTTCGCATGTAATTCGTGCTAGCCATCACAACGGCACACCTACCGTGCAGCGTGTAATTACGGATAATTAATTATATGTGCGAAAAAATGCTGAGACTGGTACGTCATAGGCCTGATCACCGCATGGTAGGTAACATTGCGTTCAGAGTTTGTTCACTTAGTAACTGACCACTGTGGTGGTACCAACCATAACGAACTCGTGCACAATAGGCCTACAACCTAGTCGAATTGCCGCACCTCTTAAGGTCTGATCAGACAGAGAGCAGTTACGCGGACCCTTACGATTCGCTTCCTTCCGGCCGCGACTGTAGCTGCTCGGGACGAAAAATTGACACAACTAATTACACTCAGCAAAGAGATTGTATCCATACATCGTCGATATCACAGAGTTACAGCGCTAGTAAAATAATATAAACATAGTTAGTACTACTATAAAAGATCATTTGCTTGCGGGAAAAAGAAAAAAGGATTTACTAGCCAACGTGACAGGATGGTTAACATTTGACTTAAGCAAGTTTATCATATTCCCATATCACTAATAGATCATGTCAATATTGGCTTACCATTTTTGTAATAAACCATGTTACCCTTTCTCCATAAAGTATCACTCTTCACAAATATTTGTCAAGGCTCTTATCTCAATTGCATTTAACGTCGAACACGTTTGTTTTGTGTTCATATGGATTATATTATAATGTTTATTCTGATTGACACCTGTTTATATACAATAAGGTTTATATGAATGCCTAGACAATTATATGAGATTGAAAAAAAATTTTTTAAAAATGAACTATTGGATGGCCGATATATTAACATAAATGTGATATTACTAAATACTACTTTTTCCATTTTATTATTTACACGTATTCATAAATTGTACTGATTTTTTCTATAAGAATAAAATCATCGCATTTTACAAAGCAGCACTAGAAACACATAAACTTACACTTAAATCACAGATCGCTTTGTTGTCAAGCAAATTATATTGTTAAGCAGACTACTTTGTATATACAGAGTTTAGAATGACACGCTTTCATAGAAATGTACAATTGCTATTGTATAGTATTAACCTAAATATTAGATAAAATGTGCATTTAATAATCACAAATACGAGTATATACACTGCAGTCTAACATGTAGCTACTACGTTAAGCAACAGCGGACACATCCAGGACCACACACAGAAAAAAATAATTAAAAGAAAACAAAATGGCGCAACTACCAAGCCGTATCTGAAATGTACTCTTTATAAACTATGTCTAATTTGTACTCTGTCAGATGCAGAAAAAAAAGAAATAATGAAACTAAAATGTATGTATATGTACACATATAATGTATAATATAATATATACAACTTATATTATAACTATATTAGCAGCCCAAGAATGGTAGGGTGTCTACCATGTGGACTTCTTATTTCTACTTAATAACACTTATACTTGTTATGTACGAGTATTTACAAGTTGTAGGACGCTTATGAAAAAGAGGTTAGTGGTATTTTAGCCCCAAATAGCAGCATGCGAGCATTACTCTGTATGAGCTCGTATTCGAAAATCACTGTGGCAAATTAAATAACGAGGAAATCATCATCATTATCAGCCAGAAGACGTCCACTGCTGAACATATGCCTGTCCCATAGAACCACTTGTACCGGCTACTCGTTTCCTGCATCCAGCAATTGCCCGCGGTTTTGATGAGGAGCAAGGAAAAGTCACCAAATAAATAACTTTCACCCAGTTCTGGGCGCACTACGGACAGGTGTGGGGCAAGAACTGCTAAAAACAAAGCCAAAGTGGTTATAAAACGATGAAATGATTAATTTGTACTCGTTGTCAGGCGTACAATTTGTGTTATTAGTGGCAGTGCCGCTTAAAGTAATGTGTGGATCAGCGGACGGTCTACACGCATGGTTGTAGTTATTTTTGCTCTCATTTGTCCAGCGATTAATTTGCGACAGCAGGCTTCGAACCTAAACACGCGAGGCTATTGGATCACTTGTTGGAAGTAGATTATGTTGCGCTGCGTTGCACTGCGGTGGTAGGTGCCCACCAAAATTCACTATTGCACAAGAGGCCTACATCAGGTTTCGTCGCCTTTTACGATTCGCGTCCTGACGGCGGAAAGGATATTCTTTGTCTCCGTCCCCTCACGGAGAACAACACTAAAATAGTACCATGAGATATAAACACTCCTGTGGCATTGTGATGTACCACATGAGTGTAGCCCCTAATAATATTTAAAATAATTAAAGCTTTCACCAAACATACGCGTAAA
Source organism: Selenia dentaria (assembly GCA_917880725.1). NCBI lineage: Eukaryota > Metazoa > Arthropoda > Insecta > Lepidoptera > Geometridae > Selenia > Selenia dentaria. The sequence goes on from OU862876.1 coordinate 44,360,594, forward strand.
TAAACAATTACGCTAAGTCGAAAAAAAAAACTTATAGTATTATTGTAATGTTCAGTAAAGATAATCGTTTATAACAAAAACTTAATTCATAATTAAAAAACTTAAGTTGTATAGAGATCATAAGAAAGCGCATTTTAATGATTAAACTAAACTTTACGTCTCCCTCAGCACTCGATTCCAGGAATGTTTATATCTACACGGACAGCGCTAGTCGTACATGAGCTAGCGGGTTAATACATATCCTCTGCTATTAGAGTTGTATTGAATGTATTGCCTTCGCCAGTACAGCCAGACACTTAACTAATAACTGAAATGCATAATAGCGCGGGCTGCGCGTGACACATTTTAAAGGATTTCCTGGAAACTTCAGCCAAGGAGAAAATTAAAAAGAAACAATGAAATTGGCCAAAAAGTAGTATTTAGTTTATACTTAATTTTAATTAAGTAATTCATAAGAACAGAGTTGTGTTCGACAGTTCATATCGATAAATTGCAATAAGTACATTTTATACTTCCATTATATTGACATGTTACATGAGATATATAATATAGTATAAAAACAGAAACATTTTGGATGAAGGATAACATGGTAGATCACACAAAAATTTTAAAATAGTAGGGCTATTTACATAAACTATTACCGACAACTGGACATGGCTATGGTCCTCCATAAGGGTCGCCCTCTTTGGTAACGAGAGGGGCAAGGAGGTAGCTTAAGGGTATTTAAGAGGTGTGCTGCTGGTTCACAAGAGCGCTACTTTCAGGTGTTATGCCCTGTAACACACTTGGAGCTTTTTTGTACTTGCTTTTACGTCTCCACTCCCGGACGGCTAAATAAGGCAAGCCAGGGGTCAGAGGTCTCATTAAGCCCAAGAGAGAATCGTTGTCCGCGTTGTCGCCACTTACCGACGGCTCGCCACAAAGCCGCCCCTGCAGTAGTTTATCAAGTGATGAGGTCTGCAAATCGTGTCCTTTATGGTAAACACCACGTCTGAAGCGCCACTTAGAAAGTTGGAACTAGAGTGTTGTGGATGATGAGCGCAGTGCTGTGTAAGTGGAAACTTTATCTTGAAGCTTTAGATGATGCTGCAACTATCATGAGTAGGAGTGGCATTTACAACCAGAGGCCGTAGCACAAATAATTTGCGAAAAAGTATTCGTATCGTAAACGTCAACACGTCACGCTTCGCCGTACTAACTGTGAGTTGTCTGTGTCTCCCCTAGATACATGACAGTTTGTACTGTTTCACGTGAAAGACACGTTACGTTACACTAACACAGTTATTCGTGCTTGGCCCTCAGGTATACAATGCTTACCCGTCTCGTCAATTGACAGCAAAAACAATATAATAAACGTATACAGGTAATACATTATGTGGAATATCTTATTAATTTAACTAACACATAGAAACATTCAAAATAACTTAGAGTATTTTTCTTTACGAACCCTCGTCAGATTTAATTTGAATTTCTACATCCGGATAAGAAGCTGGAAGTCTGACGATTGAGCCGTGTAAGCTAAGTCCAAGCTCGTTACCGCGAAAAGTTACTTTTGTAGAATGAAGTGGTTGTAGTCGCGTAACATTTTGGCAAATGTATTTTAACCCTAGAACCACAACATGGGGTCATGGGTGACCCCACGCACACGTATTTTTATTTTAATTTAGCGAGTTTTGCACCTACAACACTGTGCGTCTAGGTACCTTCCGTAATTGGTAATCAGTGGCCCGTGACGCATTGCGGGGTGCGCACGCTCATTAGGTTCGGAGATATTGCAGTTTGGGGTCGCCCGCGACCCGTGTTGTGGTTATCGAAACTATTTTTTTGTGATTAACTGTGTTGTGATTTCACGTTTATTTCACGAATAGTCTTTCAATATGGCCTCAACGTCACGAGCCCTTGAAAGTAATGACATTGAGCAACTTTTGGAGGAATATGAAGGTGAAACCTCCAGTTCTTCGGACGAAGATGGATCTGAAACTGCAGAAAATGAACATATATCCGAACACTCCGATGAAGATGATTTGTTTGATGTTGAATCTGGATCAGATGATGATGATGTTCTTCTGTCTGATTTCTGTATGGGCAAATATGGTTATACTTGGCGAAGAACTCCGTTCACTGTTCCTAATACACGCACTGCAAGTAGAAACATCGTGATAAATCAACCTGGTCTTAAAGGTATCGCACGCGACGCAAAAACCGAGTAAGAAGCGTGGAAGCTATTTTTTCCAGACGAAATATTGGATATTATTGTGATGCATACCAATACACAAATTGACAGAATTTCTGAGACCATAAAAAACCAACGTTACACTTTTAAAACTGATAAAGTGGAGGTGATGGCTTTATTTGGATTAATGTATCGTAGTGGTTTATAAAACAGCTAAAACAAACTTGTCCGAGTTATGGTCGATTGTGGATGGTCCACCTATTTTCAGGGCCACAATGTCAAAGAACAGGTTCGAATTTTTGGTAAATTACTTGCGGATTGTACAGCCCTACGTGAAACGCCGCCTCGATGAGGTCAAAAATTTGCCCCAATCTCTTAAAGTGATAATGCTTCATGTTTTGGGAGTAGATGAAGAAAACAGTGCTCAGGTAGCCCAAGCTCGATCAACTTCAAGTTCCCGCTGCTATTTATGCACTAGAGCCAAAGATAGGAAGGGCAGAGAGAAATGTGTTAAGTGCTCCAAAAATATATGTGCACAACACAGGTTACCTATTTGTCACCAATGTATCTAGATTTTCAGATTTGTACTAATTTTTTTTCCCTTAAGCATTCCATTAATATCCAAAAAACCTTGTAATAATTGTTAAGTTTATTAAAGTTTAATATTTTGTAAGTAATATTTTAATTTATTTTGGGGTCACCCATGACCCATGTTGTGGTTCGTTTAATTAAATTTGGATGTTGTAGTTGTAGGGTTAAAATACATTGCATATTCTGAAGTCATACTAGAAGGAATAATATAAACTTATCCCACTTAAAAGCATAAGGCTACTGTGAGAATGTTATGGAATTATGTGCTAGAGTTTCTTTATCTGTTGATAATAGGACATACAGCTCATATAGTTACAAGAAAACGTTCCTAGGAGTAACCATTCATAGCTTTTTGAGATATTATGGCCTGGATTCAAAGATTTTGGATAAATGTACTGTCAGCCAAAAAATGCCTCTAATAATCGATGGCCCTATAGAGCATTTTCATCCCTATAGTTAATAGGATCAATTGGCATAAAACATATTTTGGTACGTTAGAATTGTTTTGCTCACAGTATTTTTTTCCAAAATCTGTAAATGCAGTCCACAATATCACAAAACGTTATGGGTGGTTACTTCTAAAGAACGTTTGCTTGTAACTATTTCTGTCAATGATACTGCCATTACGGTTTCGTCTCAAACATCCGCCCTGTATACAGGTGTCCCGAAACTGAACGATAACCTGATACCTGGTAGAGGCCAAAGTATACCAGTTCTGAAAAAAAAAACACTTCAACACGGAGTGTCAAAGGCAATAATTTTGCAAACTATAACTCGTCAAAACTTAATTTATTTTACTAATTACTTTGATTTGTGGTTACGATTAATAGCACTGTTATTTGAGATTACATCATTAAAAAATTACTAAAAATTTCAACTCTTTCGAAAAATGTCTATTATCGCTTGGCTAAGTGACATGGATTATTTTTCTTATTTTTTCATAACTGGTATACCTTGGCGTCCGCCCGGTACCAGCAGGGTTATTATGTATCTCAGTTGCTAACAAATGTTGATTGAAATTTTGAAAAATGGCGTCTGTATATCAGTTTTGACAACTCCAGTAAGCAAAAATGTATGGACGTTGATGACTGGAGCTGACAAAAGTGACATAGAGCCGCCATTTTTTTCGATTTCAATTAAGATTTGTTAGCAACTGAGATATATAATAGCCCTACAGGTTATCGTTTAGTTACGGGACACCCGCTATAAGAGTGTCAGGTTTATGATAAGATAATGTGCGCCATAAGATATATGTAAACCTCTTACCTAGTTGTAAATAATAATAAATAGCCAATTTATTAAGTGTATATAATAACTAAAGTTAAATATAATAAATAAAGTATAATATAATAGATACCTAAGATTTTGGATAAATATAAAATGCCAATTGGTTTTTGTAATATATATTTCTAAAATTTGGAAACGGTTTACACGTTTGAGCCGATTGTTACCTATCGATAGCGTGAAACGTAGTATATATACAAACTGTATATTATATTTATATAACACACATGCAGTTTGGGAGATAAAAACACCAAACCCAAGGGGTTTCGTCAAGGCCTCTGGTATACTTTTTAGAATGAATATTTTCTTGATATGTTAATAAATATGAATAAGTAAGCAAATAAATAACCAAGATTTGTAGCAATTAAATCAGGCGATATCTTTTAGTTCTGTCGTAACCATACTATGTCATTACATATTTAATTTAAGTATGTGTTAAAGCGTGATCGAAGTAAGATCGACGATGTTCATAACAAGCGACGGCAACGTATCGCATTAAATGTCTTATAAATTCAAAACATACATTTATCATGAATAGCGTTATTAGCTTCACTATGGAGTAAATATATGAGGGAAGTGTGCTAACACCAGTATTATTAGTTTCACTATGGAGTAAATATATGAGGGAAATGTGCTAACAGTACTATTATTAGTTTCACTATGGAGTAAATATATGAGGGAAGTGTGCTCACACCATTACTATTGGTTTCCCTATGGAGTAAATATATGAGGGAAATGTGCTAACAGTACTATTATTAGTTTCACTATGGAGTAAATATATGAGGGAAGTGTGCTCACACCATTACTATTGGTTTCCCTATGGAGTAAATATATGAGGGAAATGTGCTAACAGTACTATTATTAGTTTCACTATGGAGTAAATATATGAGGGAAGTGTGCTCACACCATTACTATTGGTTTCCCTATGGAGTAAATATATGAGGGAAATGTGCTAACAGTACTATTATTAGTTTCACTATGGAGTAAATATATGAGGGAAGTGTGCTCACACCATTGTCACTTGTAGAGTTAAATTTGGTTCAGACTGTTGGTACTTTTAGACACGAGCTATCCCGTTAAAAACGTGAACGCGTGGTGCGTCCGAATGTGCGAAGGGATGGCGTCGTGATGGCTGTTGCCGGTGCTGCTGCGGGTAGTAAGGGCGCGGCACGAGCTGGGTCATGCCCCACCCTTCGCCCGCGTTACCTGCCCATCGTCACATGTAGTCGGATTGCAACTGCGCCTCACGCGCCACTTGTTGCAGTTCAAACGAGTTGCGCTGACGCCGCTGATGCGTGTTGTCGAAGCGCCAGCGACTAATCACTTGTTTGCGTCGTTGCCGACGATTGGCAGCCGCATGTTCAATCTGCCCTTCCTGGTCGCGTCCGGCTTGACCGCTACCACTTGTGCTCGCTCCGTTATTTCCTGTTTCATTTGTTGACGCCTCGTTGGGGTTGTTACTGAATGAGTGCGCGTGCGATGCTGTTGACAAACAATTATCACATAAACATATAACTCTTCGGGTTCCTTACGACACTATCGGCGGGTTTCTATATCGTATCTGTCGAACGTACCTACGAGAGATAGAACTTTGACACAATTTAAATAGAACTAACGTCTAATATCTATCCACGGACGGCGTAAAAACCCTCGACAATGACTATCGTTGATTTTGTATACCTAGTAGTTTCGCAGTTTCCTGCTAGCTATACGCTCGATGATAGGGGGGGGGGGTAGATGCGGTTGAGCAGTTTCCTGCAACCAGAGAATAGGTAAGGAATAATTGGGATGGTAAATACCTGCGGAGGTGAGCTCTGTGTCTGATGAGTGCTGGTGACCGTGGGTCCTCGTGGAGGCGTCCTGCTGTCGACGGCGTGCAGAATGAGCTGAAGAACTATTGTCACTTGGTTCTAATGTTTGTATTGTCCCTTTGGGTTGTGCACTGGTTTACGCGGCGGGCTGAATGCGTGTGTACACACGTGCTGATTTAGGAGTAGTGTCTGGTCGGGCCGAACACACCCTGAAGGTCACTCGCGGCGAAGTCATTCGCGGTGACTCGTGCTGATATAAAATGGCGGTGCCATGCGGTTGCTGCGCGGAACGCAGCGGTACACGTCCGCCGGTCGCGAGTACAAAAAGGTGACTCTTGAGCTGACGCGTAAACGCGGGGCTGATATTGGCGGTTCCCGATTACGCCGTGCGGACGCGACGGCGCCGAAAAGGTGACTGTTTCCGCTTCCTTTCGCTGCTTGCTTGTCGCCTGACAGCTGCAGGACAGCGGCGGGGGAACGCGGGGGCGCGGGTCCGCGCCTTGAGGTTACGTCACGCTTTCGCGTGAACATATTCCCCACGCGGCAAAGCTGTGGTGTGGTGGTCAATCGACAGTCAGGTGGTCGTTCTTGATTTCCACCACTCGGGTGACGCCATCCCTTCATGGGTTCGTCTTGTGGCTCATGCGCCAGTGTAGAGGCGGCACCTGGTCGTCCACTATCAGTACCAGTTCCCCGACTTGAGGTGGGCTGGATCGGGGAGTCCGTTTGGAGCGGGTTTGGATGGTGTGCAGGTAGGGTTTGGACCAGGATCGCCAAAGGTGTTGGGATAAGGGTAGGACGAGCTTGAACCTTTTTGTGTGCAGAAATGGCTCGTCCTCCTACCGAATACTCAGGTAGGGCATTGAGCTGACGTTTTAAAAGGACATGACCCGCGGTGAGAAATTCAAATTCCGCGGGGTCAAAAGAGAGTGGGTTGAGAGGGCGTGCATTGAGCTTGGCTGCAATGTGCGCTAAAAGAGCTGAAAGTGTAGGTGCGATATTGTTATTGTTGGTTGCAAGAAAGTCTTGTATTTCCCTAAGTTCATTTCTAGCGCCTACATAAATTGTACCGCAATTATATCTAATTAACGCCGGTACACCGCGCCTAGAAACAAAACGCTGTAATGCCGCAAGGAACGCTTCCGTGGATAACTCAGATACCGGTTCGAGATGGACCGCCTTCGTGGCTAGGCATGTCACAACACAGAAGTAGCCTTTTAATAGCTTGGCGTTTCTCAGTGTACTGGATTTTATCATAAATGGTCCAGTAAAGTCCGTCGTGACTTTGCTAAATACGGGCTGAACGTTTACGCGGTCGGCGGGTGAGTCGGCCATGTACGGAGCCTTAGTTTGGACGCGGAAACGTAAACATTGTATACATTTGTATACTGATAACGTCCAGAATTGCTGGCGCAAGGGTGAGTGCAGAATGTCAGCACCTAACTGACTTAAGGTGTTTGCGATGACACTTTGTCGTCGTGTTGTGTGTGTGTGCTGATTCTTTGTGGGCTGAGTCGGTATTTGTTGGATGTGCCGTCCTAGTCATTGCCTAGGCGGCGGCGAAGGACGCGAGGTAGTGCGCGGTGGAGTACGACGGGAGTACACCATCTGGCCCGTATCAGGTGTGGGACGGCGCCGTGGTACCTCGCGCTGTTGTACCGGCAATAAGCGCACTGGTAGTGCGTAGTATCGGGTACATACCCGAGGCTTGTGACCCTTTACATTACTACATGGGTAGCAATGGTTGTCACCATAGTGAGGTTGCGGGTTCGATACCTGTTTGGGTCTTGGCGCGGAGCTGAACGGTCGTGGGTTCGAACCCTGCGCATAGCGCGGAGCTTGTGGGTTCGAAACCTGCTGAAGTGGGGACGAGAAGCGCGCGGGTATAGTCGCGGAGCCGATAGGTTGCAGGTTCGAATCCTGCTGAGCAGATGGCGAGAAGCGCGCGGGTATAGGCGCGGAGCTGAGAGGTTGCAGGTTCGAATCCTGCGCATAGCACTGAGGCTGCAGGTTCGATACCTGCTGAGCAGATGACGAGAAGCGCGCGGGTATAGGCGCGGAGCTGATTGGGTGCAGGTTCGAAACCTGCGTATAGCACAGAGGCTGCAGGTTCGATACCTGCTGAGCAGATATTGAGAAGCGCGCGGGTATAGGCGCTGAGCTGAGAGTGTGCGGGTTCGAATCCTGCGTACAGCACTGAGGCTGCAGGTTCGATACCTGCTGAGCTGATATTGAAAAGCGCTCGGGTATAGGCGCTGAGCTGAGAGGGTGCAGGTTCGAATCCTGCGTATAGCACTGTGGCTGCAGGTTCGATACCTGCGGAGCTGATGATGAGGAGCGCGCGGGTATAGGCGCGGAGCTGAGAGGGTGCGGGTTCGAATCCTGCGCACAGCACTGAGGCTGCAGGTTCGATACCTGCTGAGCTGATGATGAGGAGCGCGCGGGTATAGGCGCGGAGCTGAGAGGGTGCAGGTTCGATACCTGCTGAGCTGGTGACGGAGGGGGCGCTAATGACCATGTTTTTTGTTCCAATTCTACAACGAGAATCTCGTAGTAGGCGTCTATTGTCCTTTCATACTGCTCGTTGTAGAATTCCTCCTCGGAATCTGATAAGCCTACGGTGTCCAATATTATATAATACGCCGCGTCAAATCTATCGCGGGTCAATCTTACGCCCGATGCTCTGGCATCGAACTCGGGGCTATAGCGCCTTGGTTTGCTAGACCTCAATGATAACGCTTCCAAATTAAGCTTAATAATAGCGATTTGTAACTGTCTAAATCTGGCTACCTGTGATTCAGAAGGCATCGTTAATCGTCGTAGGCGAAGTCAGGCACAAGGACGCAAGCAAAATTAAAAGGAAATAAAAATATTAAAGTATTTAATCGTAGGTGAAATTCCGCACCTCCCTTTTCGGAAGTCGGTTAAAATAACGCCTAAATTAATAACGTGTGTACGAAACCTTATATGAGCTGATGGTTTAATTACTTAATTAATTATATTCCGTAAATTTCGTTATGTTATTTACGTAAATTCTGTACGGGACCCTAAGACGTTTTGTGCTGGTCTCTTAAATGTAAACAATTAACTTACATTAATTATTTCATGATAATCACGAACACAAGTAAATCTTTTAACAGTACTTAGTATTATTTTATAATTAAAATCAACAAAGTACCTGGCCTTTAGTTATGTTATTTACGACTTTCTTGCAAACAATAGCTAACAATCATAAAAACAAACGCCTCATTAACGTTATCGTTAACGAGTTTGGAATTTCAAACCAAACAACTCTGCAGTATTATTGTCTATTCTGTGGCGCGCGAGTGTCAAACGAACAATGATAGCGTACTTCGTGAAATGTGGCTAGACGGGTTAGTTTGGCTTGGCAAATCGCACTGCCGGTTCACTCGTCTAGAAGCTTCGGATTGATTTGTATGACGTATGGGGATTTAAATTAAATTAATAAAATAAAGTTTGAGTTAATATTCGATATTTGGGAATTAACTCGTGCTGATCTTCGGGCTGATATTGGCAATGGACTGTATTAAAGGGAATTTTAATTAAGAGCTGATAAAAGCTGAAAGTGAAGGATATTCACTGGGTCGTTATCTCGTTTCGAAGGAAAATATAGTTTGTTTACACCATATTTCGGTCGAATGAGATATTAAGGTGCCGGTTCTTTTAATTATCTCGGTTCGATGGACCAATTGGTAATTAATTATCCGTGCTCGTAGGAAATTATAGTTTCGCAGTTTCCTGCTAGCTATACGCTCGATGATAGGGGGGGGGGGGGGGGGTAGATGCGGTTGAGCAGTTTCCTGCAACCAGAGAATAGGTAAGGAATAATTGGGATGGTAAATACCTGCGGAGGTGAGCTCTGTGTCTGATGAGTGCTGGTGACCGTGGGTCCTCGTGGAGGCGTCCTGCTGTCGACGGCGTGCAGAATGAGCTGAAGAACTATTGTCACTTGGTTCTAATGTTTGTATTGTCCCTTTGGGTTGTGCACTGGTTTACGCGGCGGGCTGAATGCGTGTGTACACACGTGCTGATTTAGGAGTAGTGTCTGGTCGGGCCGAACACACCCTGAAGGTCACTCGCGGCGAAGTCATTCGCGGTGACTCGTGCTGATATAAAATGGCGGTGCCATGCGGTTGCTGCGCGGAACGCAGCGGTACACGTCCGCCGGTCGCGAGTACAAAAAGGTGACTCTTGAGCTGACGCGTAAACGCGGGGCTGATATTGGCGGTTCCCGATTACGCCGTGCGGACGCGACGGCGCCGAAAAGGTGACTGTTTCCGCTTCCTTTCGCTGCTTGCTTGTCGCCTGACAGCTGCAGGACAGCGGCGGGGGAACGCGGGGGCGCGGGTCCGCGCCTTGAGGTTACGTCACGCTTTCGCGTGAACACCTAGATTTCTGTTTCTCCGAGTTTTAGCGTGTAATAGTGGTGCGTTATTAACCGTTAAGTGTTCATAATGGTCCATGAGGCAAAGCGAACAAGCCCATAAAACGTGGTTTTGTGTTTTCCGCGTCAATCGCCAAAGAAAGTTTTTGTGCATCCACCTCCTTACAAGAACGTGACTTGGACAGGACAGTGACTTGACGATATAACTATTTATGTGACTGTGACTTGACTCTGACCACTGGAATAAAAATCTAACTTGTTGTAACGATGAATATTAACTGATTAATGAAATTGAGGAATGACATATGTTCAGAAGTAAGAGTCCTAATACAAAAAAATATCAAAAATGACATTAGATGAAATATTTAGTGACACTTCCGCTAAAACAATGCTTATGGCCGAGTTGCGGTATGCACCCCCCTCCCTCCCGCACAAACTGCAAACGGGAAGTATACAAAATAAACCACACACAAAACAACCCAATCAACCAAAAACGATTCGACAAGTGTTTCGCCTGTACACGAGGCATCCTCAGGAGATGTTGACACGTCGAGCGCTAGACCGACAGTGAGAACTTTCTCACTCTTCTCTTCTCTCTTCTTCAACAAATTTCTTCTAATGCCGTTTTTGATAATGTATATCCGCAAAGTAACGCCTGAATCAATAAATTACAAAAAAATATATTTATCTATCTCTCTTAACATAAACCATCAATAGATATCATATGATTTAGAAACCGGCCTTAAGGCACTCTATTACCTCCGCCATTTTACAAACGCTCCCTAATTGCTGACACGACAATAGAATACAGGCAGTCCTCGACTTACGCCGTTTCAAGTTACGTCGAACAATGTTTTGACACTATTCCTCAAACATACGTCATTTGTTTCGATTTCCGGCATAGGAGAATTCACTTGTCGCGAGGTCAATGTCGTCGAGGCCGTCGATCTCGACGATCTCGTCATTTGTTTCGCGGATGTTGTCAAAGTTGCAACGATATTTGCTGTTAGAGAATCGCACGACTTTATTAAGTGGTTTCTGATTTTAAGATCGAACAGAAAACATAGCGAAGGAGAAATAACTATTTATCGATAGTATGGAACGTAGTACTCGATAGATGGACATGTTTTCATTAGCATAAAAACCATGTTAACATGTTGGAATTAGATACATTTTTACGCGTATGTTAACTCTTAAATAGCGAATTAAAACATCGTAAGTTACAAAAGCATATATAAAAAAAAATGATATAAGGAAATAACGAATATACACTCCAGAAGGTTTTCACAATTGTAATATGCTAAATGGACTATACAACTCACGCATATAATCACCATGTCTGTCCAAAATGATTTACATTGTCGTTTGAACTGGCTAGTTGTATCCAAACCCACTGCACTTCTACTGTATACATATACTACATACATTCTACACTTCTCTAAGTCGCTGCTTTTTTATCAAATTTGTGAAGAACTGGCTACGGTTTTGAGAATCATAGTACGGGGGACACCAGAGACCTTAAAACTTTTGTTATATCTATTTATTACATATTATGTAAATTCACATCACAATCACCCTAATGTTTACATTTATATACAGTGTATACATTAGGGTGATTGAAACCAATTATTATTATTAAAAATTATAACCACCTGTGTCGATTTCTGCTCGGTGAAATAATATAATTACTTTCTTCGCCCCGTGGTTATATTTGCGTGCAGTTGGATGATGATGATGATGAAAGTATCCTATAGAATAACAATCTACTGTATACCAAATTTCATTCATAACTGTTTAGCCATTCTCGCGTGGTTGAGTAGCAAGCAATAATCCATACTTTCGCATTTATAATATTAGTGTGATTGAAGTTGTATTATGGCCCGTGACAGCCAAAACAAGCGCATCCATAACAGATCACATTTATTGCGAAAAGCTGAAGGGTGCTGAACATCTCAATTAAGATGGGGTTTATTATAAAACTCACAGTACTACCATCGGACGATGATGCCGCCGTAATTTGACACAGTCGCTCGGCAACTTAATAATTTTTGTTTTGTCTGGTATCGAGTTGAACGGCGAGTGGTTATTACTCTTGCATGAATGTTGAAAATGTCGAATTCATTGCCTTTTTTACATGGACCGTTTGAATGAATAAAATATAAAATGTATATACGTAAGCGCATAATATAAAAATATAATATGTTTGTGCAGTACACATAAAGGTTGGTATCATCAATCTCATACTAATATTATAAACCTGTACAACATATACACACGAACATGTGATATACAATAGTATAGCGATTAAACATCCAGCAACTTTGAGAAACAAAATTTATTAATATTTTGGACCATAATAATAATTGTTTAGCGTTTCTAACGTTCTCGGGAACTTAATTCCACTGATGAACAGTAAAATTATAGTAAAACATTAGAGTAAGTAGAGGTTTTTAACTGTAAGATGTATGACGAACGAAAAGATAAATGTGTAGAGAATAATGTTCCTTAAAGATGAGATGGAGTTAAGAAAATATAGTTAGAAAAGAGAAAGGATGCGGGCACGGGCGTAGTGCATTAGTACTTGAGCTTGCGGCTGCATTCGTGGTCATACTTGCGCAGGATAAATAATGAACCGGATGCGAAACTTTTGAAATCGCTCTATTATTCAGGTGCACATCAGGCATCGTCAGAACAGAGTCAAGCATCGGAATGACCCTTCCTCTTCAATGCTTAGGTTAGGAGGATAGGATTGTAATAAATAGTAGGTAAAAAGTTATGTAGTTTTCTTATTCTAATCTTAGAGGAGCATTTTCTGGGGGCGTTGTGATAGTTCTGAAAGTAACCGGAATTATTGGGTCTATTATAGTATTGTAAAGAGTAGTCTTTTGACTTAATTTTTTTTTTATTTCTGTATATCGAAACACAAATATTTGCTAAGCGATATCATGCTGATTTATAAAAAAACATCAAAATCTAAAGACTAATCTCACCATGACGTTTGTGTGGGATATAATACGCCCTGTGGAATTCTCTTGTCAATTATTCATATGAGGCATACTATAATATAAGCACGTACATTACGGACGATAATGGCGCTATTCTACTGCAACTCTTACGTTGTGTATGTGTACAAGCTTCTCACAAAAATATTGATCGTAAATTGAGGTAAAGCTCAGGCTCTTTAACGTTGTTAGCTTCTTCGTAGCCTTGTTATATAAGACACTACGTTTTTGGGCGTCCCAAGTTTGCTTAGACCTGGATATAGTGACACCTACAATTTCCCCTTTGACGCTGCTGATGATGATGAAAACGGTTTTTATCAAATATGCAGGATTAAACCTGCAACCGACCTGATTTAGCTGAACACTACTAAACAACGTCATTTAAAGTTAAGCAGCGTTTATAAGTAGGTAAGAATGTTACAGCCATACTTATAAACGCTACTTAAAGTTAAGACCGATTTTAGCAGATAATAAAAAAAAAACCTACTTATAAACGGATTTTAAAGTTAAGAGCCTGCTAAGTAGCTACTAATACCTATATTTGTCAAATTAAACAGACCCGTACCCAGCTTTAGCTGTCTTTTAAAGTTAAATTGCAATATGGCGGCCTATTTTCGAGAGAAAAACAGCTGGTGAGGTAACGTCAAATCAAAGAAACATCAAGTCATTGTGTGCAATTTGTTCTAAAACATTATATTTTTATTTGTTCACTAACCGATATCAGCTTGCGTCTTGAATTTCTTGATCTATTAGTTATTATATTAAATATAAAAAGAAAGAGTTGACCCTATGCATTAGGACGACGGGGAATTTCGTTATAAATATTGATTTACATGTTATACATTTTAAATAAACAAAGTTATATTATAACGTTTACAAAGAACGAAAAAATAACAAAAATGTTTAGTTTAATGAATTACTTATATTCTTTTTGGTTTCGATTTTCAACTTAAGCTGTCCCCAAAAGTTGTACGTATTAGATGTCAGTAAAAAAACTAAGTTTGACATTTGTAAAGCAGTTTCGTCTCACGTCACGGTCAATGATAATGTCAACATCATCAATATTCATAAACATTACCATATCTAAAACTAATAATGATCCTGAGTAAAAGGCTAATTATAAGATTTTTAGCGTTTACTTAACTACTTAAAAGCACTACTCAGTTAAGTCACTACTAAGCCAATGAAGGTCGAGTATTTATAAGTTTTTTTTACTGAATATTATATTTGAAAGAAAATATTTAGTGGCAGTTTTGCTGGACAAGAAGTTAATATAGATTTCCGCAAAGTGATGCCTAAATAGATATTTTTTTAATTATTACGAGTATGCTCGTGCGTTTCAAAAATATTAAGGGGAGATGATGATGATGATCAGTTCATGAATGTCACCAGTTTAACGGAATTCAAAGATAAACGCAGACAAGAGTCGGAGCTCAAATGTTTAGTGTCTTAGAGCCTGAGTAACATACGCTATATTTGATTCATCCCCATCATCACCGATGCGACCGCGACCACGCGGGTGAAATTATCGCGAACACCAATACGTACGAGCAAGTGTGAGATGTATCGGTAACCACCGGCACGAGCTCAGCCGGTACAAGGAGGGCGCGGGCGATTGTGTTTTAGTAATTGTAAGATAACACAAATACTATAGTACTATTTGCTAAATATCGTTATACGATTTCGTTTTATTGTTACAATTTTCAACATAAAAAAAAGTAATACTATAAAAAATACAAGGGCTGCGATGTCAATACGAAAGTTTCAAGTATTTCTTCTACTTTAGTTAAGTAGAGACCCCACTCATCCGTCAATATAAATTCAATATATCCAGACGTGATATTCTAAATTGGTCTGCCATTCATCAGATTATATCATAAGTTGCAAAGCGAACCATTGACGAGCTCATTTTGAATGCACCGTGAACATCGCACAAGTATCACAACCTTTGACGGGATAATTAAGGTGGATAAATCAAACGTATAACTGACGTCAGACTAGGGGTGGAAATAGACCTTTGATTTGAACGAGTAGAGTTCACTGATTGGAAGGTGTACTCACCTTTGTTAGCGGAATCAACCGCGGACGAGAACGCCGGAACATGACGTGCCACTATATAAATACTACTTTCAAGTACTTTTAACTTTTGCAAGGCACTAGGTATATATATATATATATATATATATATATATATCACGATTTTAAGTCCTATCAATGTTTTTCAATTTTCTTCAAAATCCAGCCCGCTTTTTATAGAATACGAGTATATAAATAAATATATCTATAAGTATATTCACGTATGGATTAAAAGTGCATCGCAATCTGCCCAGACAAGTTTTAGCGCGATGTGCATTTAAACACACGAAAACAGTAATAAAATATCATTTCGGTTTTTTTTATGTTGTGTTACGATAGGTCGAGTTTGCCCGCCTCACAGTATCTCCTGCTGTTAAGTGAGAATACGGTCTACGTTATTGCTTCTAGATGACCGCCCCCGTTTACAGCGGCGCATTCTCTTCTCATTGCTCATCATTGTTTTAACATATAGATGTTTTAATTAATAATTATATGTTATAATAATAAATATGAGCTGGCATAAACTGGTCATGAAAGGAAATCTTGAAAGGTGATTTCCCCCTCTACCTAAAAAGACTGTCCTAGACACATGTGTTCTACCTACTCTTACATACAGATGCCAAACTTGGACATTCAATGGTAAAATAAAATACAAGTTAGTGATATGCCAAAAGGCGATGGAAAGAACGAACGTAATATATGCCCTACATTACGCTCTCTCACTAAAATGGCGATGGACAGGTCACATAGCAAGGTATACGGATAAAAGATGGACCTATGAGACGACGCTATGGGAAGGGCCGAGTGGTAAAAGAAATCGCGGACGACCAAGGAAAAAGTGGATGACCGACATAATACGCATTGCAGGCAAAGACTGGAGAACCAAAGCAAAGGATATCTGGATTAAGCTGGAGGAAGCTCTTACCCAAACAGGGGTTTCTATCCAAGAAAATCAGCAATAGTGAATAAGAGAATTGGAAAAATTTTTATTAATTAAATATTATTTTTGGCTGTTCATATTGCATATTTTTATGGATGGGAAATAAATAAGCTTATTATTATTATATATTAAGATAAAAGATTGATTAATAAAATTATTTATTTTCTTTGGTTACTGAACATATCCATAAAATAAAAATTAAAACGAAGACAGACAAAAAGGCTAAACGTTAAGATTGAATCATTTTATATAACTGTCGCCATTGTGAAGGAAGTAAAATTTTGATTCGGATGTCCGGCTGTTCTTCTCTACAGGTCGTAATGCTCAACCGATTCTCGTGAACTTTTGTGAGCAGGTTCGATAATTATATTTTTTTTCATGTCAATTGAGTTTATGAACTTTTTTCAAAATTAAAGTGTGATTGTTATAAGGATATTGTTTTAGAAATCACGATGAATATTCAATCGGTTTTGTAGCTTTGCAAAGACATACTCACGGTTATGATACGAAAACTAAACCAGTTTTACCGTAGCGCCCTATCCTATGGATACGTGTTGATTCCAGTCTCTAGTCTCTACTCTATGGTACCACTATCTGCACTATCTGCATTCTAATGCGGACACCAAGAGCGAGGCGACGGTGCCGGCACAGACAGAGCTCAGGAATCGCTTCAGTAGCTGTGTTGTTTCAGGCCAGGGTGCTGCTAAAACAGATCTAATGGTTCAAAGTTATTTCTGATGCTGCTCATGTTGAATTCGACTCTCTCAGAAACCTCCTTCATAGACCTTCATAGAGATTATTCTCGCGTCATTGAGGTAGCTAAGTCCGGCATTCAGTAGGTCAAGATAAACTATGATGAGACTCGAAGGAGACAGATTGTTTTAGAAATTTGCATTCAAGCCATCTGAGATTTGAATGTAAACCATTGGCTTCTGAAATACAGTACCGGTAGTTAATATGCCTGTTGATGCATTAAACATTGTAAAATATAAATTTTGGCAATACAAGTAGTTATTGTTTATATGTGTTGATCAATTTAGGCATCAATAATCAATACCTTTTGAAGATTTTACTGTCGCGTTCCAAAATACTAAGTTCCAAAATACTAATAACGAAATAAAAATACAACTGCTGAAAAGAAGTGACAGAATGAGACACACAACGAAATGTGCATCGAGTATGAAAGTTGAAAACCTCCGTCGCACTGGTTGGGATACAGGGGAAGAAGCCAAACCATGCGGGATGTGCAAATTGAGTCAAAATAAGCTGCTTGGATGTGTATAGTGGGTCGGCATTGTAGCATCTTGCGAGATACCTGTGAAGAATTGTAAATTATGATGGACGAGCTTGCTGGCAAACATTCGAGACTTGTGAAGTACTGCAGTTCAATCCTTATTCACGACAACCCTCGCCTACACTCCCCACAACTAACCGTTTTGAAACTTTATGAGTGACGTCAGGAAGCTCTCCGTCACCTATACATACATGATACAGCTGATATTCCAATAGTTTTTCCGAATTTAGAAAATATGAAGTGAAAATATCCGTTAAAATGTTCATACATTCCCTAAAATGTATATAGCAGAGAAGATGAACTTTAATTAAAATTGCAAGACTGCATTTTATACTGGCCAATACTTCAAACAATCAAACAAATGCATTGCATTAGCAAAAAGGTTTCATTGGTGGGCTAAGAAAGTTTCAACCAAGTTGAACCAACCCAAATATAATAACTACGAGTAAATGTTCATTTTCCCCTAAAAGTAATAAGTAAATCAGATGAAACTCTGATATTTGCGTATATTAACTGTATTTCAACCCTTAGCGACTGTTCATGTACTAATTAGGGGTGCGCATCTCGTCGTAAAATAACTGTGCTATTTTTTTTTTTTACATTTGTGAGATTACATTTTGAAACAGGCGATTCACTTTAATTGTTGTTTTTTAATGACAAGCTACGAGAATTCTGTACTAATTGGTTATTTAACATCCATTCCTGTTGCCGCCGTATTTGAAAATGGCAAAACACATTTTAATATAATGTTAGATACGTGTTTGAGTCAGTACTAATTAAGTAAAACAATTATATAACGTGTGGATGCGTGGTTCGTCCCAGACTTATTAAATTAAATAACAAATTCGTTTATAACGTAATGTTGTTTTTGTAATATTCTATTATAATTATATTATTATATATTTTATAAATATTATATTCTATTTCGGTCTACGGGTAAAATACTGATAAACTGTACGGAAAAAAATACAGTCGAATTGAGTACCTCCTCCTTTTTGCCGACGTACCAACATCCAAAGTCGGTAGAAAAGTCCTATTTATTGTAGTATAATAAACCGTGCGTAGTCGTAATAGGTTCGATTTACCGAATAGGCTAATGCCCAAGTCTAAGACTTTAGTCAACCCAAACGCTGTAATCATGGTCTTACGACTGTTCCACGTGCCTAACGAAACCGCTCAGTTAACCCTTCCGCATAATTAAATTGTTACAAACCGCTAGGCTAGAACCACGCTACGTGCTACGGCTCTGTTCGCTACGCGATACGTCTCCGCTACGCGCTACAGATCTGCGTGCTACGTGCTACGATAGCACCAAAGATGTTATTTATAGCTGATTAGCCGCTGTGTTCCGCGGTTTCACCCTCGTGTGGTGGATGATGACGGAAAATATCTAGAGTATCGAGTCTGACGAACTAACCTAATTTGCTTATTAACTATCAACGCGTTGTGCAGTCGAGAATTTGTATTTGTATCAAATACAGACATCTACCAACCATCCATTTTTTTCACATACAAAAAAATATTGACGTTTGAAACAAAAAAGACACTTACAATATCGCCAGTATTCGTCTTCCACATGATTTATTTTAATAATTAACATACACTTACAACGCTGATTGGTTGTCGCATAGTGAGGCACAGCGACACAGACACAGCGAGAGGTTTGTCAACATTGAAACCAGGAATATGAGCGCTTTCATTTTCATAATGGAACGGACGACAACCGCAGTCTTCTATCTCGGTATCTATCTATGATATTAACTCGTCCGCATCAGGACAAAAAATAACAATAGATTTTAGAATGAAACTTGCCTCGAACGAAGGTTGCTGATCCCAACAGATTAAATCTGAACCTAAACCTTCAAAGAAATGGATTGAGTTTTCTAACTAGTATTAAAAACATATATTGGGATGGTAAATATTGTCACAAATACAGACCTTATGGTTATGAATAATAAATCGTCACCTTTGAATATAGGTTAAAAACGTAAATGTAGGTACATGACTGAATCAATCCAACCTCCGAACTGTGTGACATGTAAGCGTGTAACAATTCAACTCAATAAATACGAATAATTCTAACTTGACGTAATAAGTCGAGCGTGTTATATAAATAATAATTAATGAACAAATTATAAAGCCTTATAATAATATTATTATATTGTTAGTCCTGAAATAAAAGAGGCATCCATAGTAAACACACTAATACTTTTGAGTAATGTGTGGTATATCAGAAAAATACCCGAATGCAAACTACGCTTAAATGTATTTATATAAATTCATTTCGGTATGCTTATTTTTAATAACAGAAAGCCAATAAGATACCTTCACGACTTCACAACGTGAACATTCATATCGATACAATGTGAGTTAGAATTAAATACAAAATGACTCTTATAGGAAAACCTTTTTACTTACCACTTACTACCAAGAGCTAAATGAATAAAGGGACTAATTACGGATTTTTCATATAGCATCGTTAAATTAGCAACGTAAAAAACGAACGGCATTCCATTGGAAACGGAGATAGGGAAGATAAAAGAATAAATTATTGGCTGATATCTCCGACTGCAATTCATATTGCGAAATTAATAATTCAGAGTCTATTTGCAAAACAGAAAACAGTTTTATTTTTCAGTCTGGTGTTTGATTCGTTTTTAATCATACGCCATTTCAAATGTTTGAAGAGATATATCTAATTTTAGTGCTGTCATTCGAAATGTTATACTAGTTTGGATTTTAGCCTAAACAAAACAAATACTGCCATAATTTAGAAATTTTTAGTTAAGAGAATGCTTACAGAATCGACACCAGTGTCGTGCCATATTTACAGATTGAGAATCAAGCAAGTTAAGAAAGCATCCAATATGATTGCTTTAAAACTAAATACATACTAGGTCAAAGGACAAACTGTCGATCAATAAACACGGTTATTGCCGCAACCGCAAATAATAGGTTTTTATACATTTTTCTATTAATTAAATACCTAAGTTTATAATAATATTCAATAGTTAATTAGTTTTTCTTGTTATCATTGCTGTTATAGGTTTATGGATTTTAGATTTTTTTTCTTCTTATTAACGAAAAATAGTCTTGTAAGGCAGACATACGAACAGACGGACAACAGAGTGAGGGTTGATTTTTCCTTTTGAGGTGAAGTACACTACATAGAACAAATTATGCGGCTAAAATGTAGTTTTATTTTTGTAACTGCAGAGTTATAACCTTTTTTTAAGTAGTTAGGTAATTAAAGTCTGTTCTAAGAAATAATTCAGTCATGTAACTACTGTTTTGTATGAGTCACGTGGATGCATTACTAAAACTTACTAACACGATTGACGAAAAAAATCAAAAAGAATATTTCATGCTTTTATAGGTACACTTAACTGACACTCGTGCACCATTGTGAACATCAACGGTTAATAATCCACCACTATTACACGTCAAAACTTGAGAATAAACACCAAAGAATATAAATTATAATAGTTATTGTTGGGTTTTTCCCGCCATCTGCATGTTCAAGCAAGCAACCTCTTAGCAAGCAAAACGTTATAATCACAACACTGTTGTGTTTGTTTTTGCCTTAGAGACGTCATACGGCGTATAAGCCGCCATTGAATAATTGAATTGCTTAGCGCCAATTTTAAAAGATGAAATATAAATACATCGGTTTTTTAGTTTAGAGGTCTCTAAAAAGATATTGAAATATGCTAGGTGTGTATTTCGGTGTCCTGATTATTTTAACATATATTAAAATAAAGGTCAAGAACCCTATTGCAAAATTATTTCTGTGACGCTCGAGTGAACTATAAAAAGCTATCAGGGCTGGTGTCAACCGATAGTTCAGTATCCAGCGAGACAATCGGCAATCATCGGGTTCGTAGAGAGTGATCTCTGTCACACGAAACACTAACAGTCCAGTCTGGATTAAGAGCTGTTAAAATACACCATTTTTTCCCTTTCATTTCACTATATGTGCTCTCAATAAAGTCACTGTCACTATCAGCCGTATTTATCAGAAGTCTATCAGAGTAATTGTCTAGTATAGATCGTGTTGAATTCTTCGATATGAATTCTCACATTAGTTTGCATGATCGCAAACCTTTTCATATTTAGCCGGGGCTAAAAAAACTTTAACTTTTTCAGTCAATATTATTTATTTACTATAGATGAAGCCAGCATACCTCGCCCGACCATTAGTAGGACGGCGGCTAGTTGGACGCCCCAAATACCGTTAGTCAGATGAGGTGGAGAACGACCTACGCGAGCTTCACGTGCCTGAAGAAACTGCACAATGCAGGGAGCAATGGCGTCTTGTGCTGTCGGAGGCCAAGGCCCACTTTGGGGCCACCGCGCCCTCTTAGTAGTAGTACTATAGTTAAATTTATACCCACATTTCTAGCGGCTACACAGCTGTTCAGTTAAGATTACATTTTCGATTAGATTCAAATCCAGTTGATACGGTGGTAATCGCAACACAGTGTCCCCATGTTCGGCAGTGCAAGTGCCCACGGAAAACCCTGTAAACGTCTCGTTGTATAATATATAATAATACGGTGGTAACACACAGAACTAATGCTATCGGAATGTGCAAACTGCCCTAAATGGTACTGCAGGTCACTTTACGGTAATTTGAAGTTAATCTAAATTAAACGCGATAAAGTAGCGTGTTTGTGACTACAATTGGTATGTTTTAATTATTGCATTTATTGCAAGCATAACTTTATAATATATTAATTAATTAACTAGGCCCCGCTATACCTATAAAATACTTATTGAGACTTACTTGACACGCTGGAAGCACGCGCGGGTCTCTCGGTGGTGTCGCCGCGCTCAGAGTTTAGAGTGAACCGACGCCAGCGCAGCCAGGGAAACACCTCGAAGAGAGCTCGTCGGAAATTCTGCCCGGTCAGACAATACAGGCCAAAGTTGATGCCGAAGTTTGTGTTGAATAAAAGCAGACAGATCTGTTGCAACGCTGCCCATTTGCCTCTATACTCGTAGTTATCCTGCTGACAATAAAAACACGGTGTTAGTAACTTTCTCCATCACTGCCCCGATACTAATTCGCTTACATTAGCTTAACACATAACTTTATACATGTCTAACGTGGTCTTAGAACTATAAATAGCGAAATGTATTCTGGACTGTGTTCTATAGTATATATAAAAGTCAAAACTTATATTTAAATACCTAATCACTAAAATATAAAAGTCATCGTAATCACATGGGTGCTACGAAGTCTTAAAAATAGTTAATTTGTTCATGGAAAAGTGCCTTCCGTTTAGGCGTATTACCATGCGAACAATTCGAAAATCTGTTCAATTATTCAAACAGGTTATAAAGAGACTGATCGAGGACGAGACTTGTCAATCATCACATTACGAGTATTACCAAAAATGAATGCTTGCCTTTGTAAGCTAAATTTCTGAAAGGCGCAATAATAATGTTAATATCAACGAAAATGATTTATATACAACATGAGTGTATTTTTAGATTCATCTCATTTGCAATATATCTCACAGAGGTTTTTCCATACTTAAGAGAGTCCAACCAGTTATACTTTCGATACAAACGCTCGTACGCGATTATGGCCCTGAATAAACTCTTCATTATTTTGAACAAATTGATCTATTGTTTACAAATTCTAGGTTTCAATTGCGCTTCCAAAATATAAAAACTCATTTTCAGAGAACAGCATATTTCTAATTCTAATACAGAAATCATCTCAATATGAATAATCAGAATAATCAATGAATCAATCTTGGCGTTACAATAAAATAATAAACCCATTGTTTTGTTACTGCTAGGACTCTACCCTTACTCTTAGAGAGAGGAGTGGGCCATAATCCACCACGTGGGCCCAGTGGAAAATTACAATCGATATTAATTACAAATTACAATATTTTATCGCAGAAACTCTGTAGACGTTTCAAAAAGTTTAATGTTGCATGAATTTCCAATCACTTATTTTCGTTCAATATCGTCGCAGCGAAATTTCAATGCTATGTGATAGCTCCGGCGCTGTCTTACTTTTTGCCGTACAGCTACCTTCTACCAGTGTTTGCGTTGCACAAAGATGGCCAGTGAAGGATCCCTTAAAGGCAGAGCTTGTCGGGTTTATTGGGCACACAGCCTTGTACCCTTGGGTACCTTTTGTGTTTTTAACCTTAGTTTGTTCTATTTAATACTAATGTAGTAGAACCGACTGAACGCTTGGTGTAACACAATGTGTTACGAGGTTACGAAATTCTTTATCTGAAATGCCAGTCCTCTTATGTTCCATTATTATTCATGTTTCTATTTGATGAATGATTAACAAACCCCTCGTGTGAGAATGTGACTACGCAAACTGGCGATCGTTTCGATATGTTAATACCAATAATGTGGCTGTTAGAGAGTATTGAGGTAGAATGGTTTACAATGAACTCTGTCATTGGCAGAAGCTTTATGCATTATCTATGATTACGCGTTTTTAAACCGTCGTTTTGCCATTACTACAACAAAAAATAATAATGTTAAAATATAATTTGTATTTCCATGTCGTAATAAATATTTAAAAAGTGTTTTAGAGATTTAGCTTGGTCAGGTTTATTTAGTCTGGAACGTGTAAATTTAAGATTATTGGATATTTTTTATAAAAGTAAATCACAATTTAGTCTGTCTATACGAGAAACGCACAAAGGAGTCATTACCTTCCGAATTATTCCGATATATGTAACTGTTGTGTGTTTGAAAACGGTTTTGGGATCAACATCGTTAGCGATACATTATTTCATTATTCAACATTTTTAATGGCGAATTAGACATTTTATGTAAATGCTCATGAATAGAATCATGCCTGGTTAAACGTCTACATAGATTGGAATTTATAAATGTATTCTCCCTATTTAATTAAAAATACCAGTTACATGGGCACGCGATTTGTGATCATATGTAAACACTCGCATCCAGGCTGCATCGTCTGGCTACGAACCCATATGTTTACCTTAGTAACTTATACTTCTTTCCCTAAATACCACTACGCACCACTCGGACCACTACACACATTAAATTAAAACCTTATAGCTCAAGCCGCTCTTAAGTTATGCGCTTACCAACGAACAGTATTTAATTTTTTATCATATAGATAATATATCATGTATGATATGATATATATCATTTTACATGTATTGTTATGCAATATTAGTGTTACTAATAAAAAATCCTTATAGCTTTCTTATTTCATCATTGTTCTTGATATACATATTCAAATCATAAGGTAGCTATAGTGGCGAGATAGTTTCTTACCAATACATACGTTATAACATTGACATAACTATAGCATATTTATTTCGAAATAACGGAACAGCATCGTCGCATTTCATAGACAAATTCGATAATATGGATCATCCACATCAACGTTCAACGTCAATGCACATCATCGCCTTAAACAACGCGCTAAATATTACGATAATTATCGCATTTTGATGAGTGACCACACTGGAACTTGAACGGCAACACCCATCTTATTGCAGATAAAATTCGCGATAATGTCACAGAATAAATAATAGTACTACGTTTCCATATTTAACGAGTGTCAATTGTTTTTATATGAATGTATTAGTTTCATCTCTAATTTTACCCGCGTGATGATAGAAGATGATGATAATGGAAAGTAGTTCATATGTAAACCAGTGTCTCATCTGTCCACCTACCAAATTTCATCCGAATCTGTTAATCCCTTTTCCGTAATTGAGCAACTGACATCCATACATCCAAACTTTCACATTTAGTAACGTTTACATGACTGTCTACAAGATTTCCTGGAATTCTTATTCAACTGCTTTTTATTCTTCCACTCCATAATTGCCTTTATACAGACACGTGCAATCCCTTCGCAATCACGGTGTACAATGACAAAGGTTAGCATTGCCGTTACTACGCAATAATTCTCGCCTTAACTCGCTTTGATGTGGCAAAAAATACAGCTTTCCGACTCTTCGTCAAGTCACTTCAACGTCAACGTTAATGTTGTCAAATTATCGTGATAAGTAGTGGCTACATCTGCGGTTAACGTTCAACATCACGATAATTAACCGCGTTTTTCGTTAATGTGGCCGATCCATTAAAAGTTAAAAATGTCATGTTTGTCAAGTTGTTAAAATAGCTGTCATTGTCACTCACTATGAGTGACAGGGACACATTGAAAAATTTAACAGCAATTAGTTTATAAGCCAGACCACCTCCTTTTTATCCATATTCAAAGTATTGCATAATAATTTTAGTAGAGAAAAAATAATCATTGGTCAGTACTTACTATTACGTTGTACTTTTATTATGCTGTACTTATAGCGAGCTTATACCAGGGTCGGGGCAGATATAGCGTTTGAGAGTTTATTTATGTCGACACTATCCCGACTTCGACTTATTCCGCATTTGTTAGTATTACAATTGACTATTCAAACGTTATATAGTAAGTACACATTTTATATCGAGTTTATTAGTAGCACGGTACATATTGTATATGAAATTGTTTTGTTGTAAAAATATCTTGTAAACTAAAATCGCATGCAATAACAGTGCACTTATTTCCAACAGACATATAAAACCAGACTCAAGCGTTCACTAGTCATTTTTGATTGTAAGCGTCGTATTTACCTTACTAGATAACTCCCCGGAAGTCGGCGCGGAGTTGTCGGTAGCAGTAATGAGATCGGGCTCCCCGACGCGGACGACACAACTTCCACGAGTTCAATTTGCAGTGAAACTGAGCTTTAATTTATTTTTATTCAATCTCCTCAAGTAATGCTGTTAATGCAACGCCCACAACGCTCCCCAATCGCTATTTCGATTGAGTGTAATGCTGACAGCTCTTTGATAGATCAAGTTCATGTAATATATTGATTATTTATTATGATACCTGATATACATCACGCATGTTAGAATTCCAAATATACCGCAACTT
This sequence comes from Selenia dentaria, assembly GCA_917880725.1. Taxonomy (NCBI): domain Eukaryota; kingdom Metazoa; phylum Arthropoda; class Insecta; order Lepidoptera; family Geometridae; genus Selenia; species Selenia dentaria. The sequence continues at coordinate 44,387,117 of OU862876.1, forward strand.
GGTATTCTCTCTTTTAACCAAGAGCTTAGTTGACAATTGGGTATATATCATTTGATTACAACAGAGAATTTACTTGTATATAAATTTGATTCTTATTATTGTATTTGCTTACGGTTTGTTCTGTGGTGATAGAAAACTATTTGTTTCAACATTATGCGTGTTCCGTGCGTGTAAACTTATTGATAGGTGAAGTTTTTGTTGCTGATATAATTTATCTTCATATTTTTCAAAACAAATTGCATTCAATCGGCCTCGAGAGTTAGGTTGTCGATTGCATTACATTTGCCGATCGAATCTCCGTCGCCCCGCGGCAATGTCCATATTTCTTGTTACCTCTCAGTGAACTTTGAAATGATCTAGACGTTATTAAAACGGTGTAACGATTACTTTGTTTCAATTCCTCTCCACCCTCGCGACGTTGGGTTGTTGGACACAATAATGTGGGAAATCGCGCAGATTCATAAAAAAAATAAGCATAGATTGGGAACCGATATCGAGACCTACGAGCCGTAGGCAAAATAATAAAACAGGTCATATGCGTATCTCTACAGTTGCTACAACATAAAACGATCATGATAACCTTGAACCGGCCGAAACAACCCTCTCGTCTACAGAACGTTTCTGGCGTGGAGCGATGCAATTATCATTAGTTTACTGTGTACTCGTATTGCGCACACAGGTAGTTCCGATCTACCTTAACATACGCTATTGTAGCGTTTCCCTTCACACCACTTATTTTATACGTTATGCTTCTGCAGACTTGTAACTAAAATAATCGCGCTAAAGATACTGTGAAGCAAATAAGTATAACAATAGGAATAGATACGTAAGTAGTATACAGTGCCTGTAATTATAAATATAGTATAACTTACAATAGTCAGAAGCCAACAAAACAGTATTAAAAAATAATAATGTTGAATATATATGTTTATGAACTCCCTTAGATAAGTTATTACATATATTACTAAAGTATACTTGTGGTGTTACAAGCACGACCTCGAATTATTGTAACGTAAATAATCTAGCTAGAAAAGCAAGTTTTATTAATGAGTACGGACCACGGCGTCTGTAGTTATTAAGATTGTTAATAATAATTAACAAATAGATACCGTAAAGTACTTTTTCGCAAAAAGGTCAAATACTCGTATAATCGTTTGGTGGCCACAGAACACCGTACCTATCCGAATTCTATTTGTTTCAGCTATATACGCTAGCGAGATGCATTCAAAATTGTACACGTATTATAATGCCCCTGGTGCTGCAGATCTGGTTGTACGAAGAAACGAAGGGTGAACGATAGTTGCAAACTAATTTTCTGGACTTAGCAACCATATTTTTATAAAATTGTTATTTTCTAAAAGAGTAACTTATACATCAACACAATGAAACAGTTCGGTTTCGCGTTAGTGTGCAATAAATGGAGACATCTGTTACACCGTATCTTTTAGAAATATTGCGAGTCAGTGGCATTGGGTTTCCGTACACAGCCGTCTTCACCGCTCGCAGTTCCGGCAGGTTGACATCAGAATGCTGCATTTCTCTATTCACTATTTAATTTGTGATTACATTGGAACGAACAGCTCTTACGCAATATTTTTCATACATGCCTGGTCATACATCCGGTCTTACATGGCCATATATAAAATGCTGGTACGTGATGGAGTTCGTGACCTATTAGGAATAGTTTCAGATTGATCCGGGATTATTATGAGAAGGCGCGCTTCGACTACTGCCTGGTGTGGATTGTGGAGTGGATTTAAATGTGAAACATTTACATTGCGATACGTTGCATTATGTAGATAGATAGACAACACTTTAGTGAGGCCACATTTATGACTTAATATTAGAAAGAGTGATGCTAAAAACTAGGTGAAACAATGAGCGGTTTTATCACTCAGAGTGATGTCCTCCAGAAAACCCATGCACAAGCACCCATTATGTAATAGTGTATAATCTGCAACATTTCGTGTTATTGTATTATTTATTTACTTATCAAGATAATAATTTACAACATTTAAGCTGTCTCGTACGACATCGACTGAATACCATAAAATTTGTTTGAAACGTATTGGTTAAAGTATGAAATTGCCATTTCGTACTGAAAAACTTATACATATTTTTTCATAAAATATGTTTATTTAAACGGAGTATTTATTCTCATTGTCTATACATTTCAATTGAATTTAATTAGTCGGAAGACGAGGATTGAAACCCCGTCCGAGGATGTGAAAATTTCTCTCTAAAATTGCAATGCGCAATATTTCACGTAAGACTCAATGAAGGTGTCATACAGTTTGAGGGTTGTTCATATACCTACTACTCGTATCATAGTTAAATCCAACGTACCATAACCGCACCGTTTAAAATAAATCAATGTTAATTAACAATTTAAGTTAGAATCGGTATTTCACAGCGCCAATCGAGTATTTTGCGCATTATAATCTAAAGTAATGATTATACTTGAAAATTTATAAGATATAACCGTTATTGTAACGTTTTTCAAAATTGATGTTTTTTTTAATAATGTGTGCAACGTGTTTGCAACGCAAATAGCATTAGCGCGCTTACCTTTCGTTTCATTGAAAAAGAAAAATGCATTTTCCTTCATTCACTTATGTTAATTATTATAAAAAGGTATATAATTGATGAGTCCGTCGGACACGCGGTATCACAGACTACTGTGAAAGTGGTCGACCGCCTTTCAGTAATACATTAGAGGTGTAGCGACTCTCTTCACTGATCATAATATATTGAAAAGTATTTATTTGGTTTACTGAAATACTGGCCATATTTGTTAATGCTCTAACCATTTTAATGGATGATCATTGGTGCCTATACTTCAGAAATTTTGAAGACTATGGTCTTCAAAATTTCTGAAGTATATTAATATATTATAATAATATATTATATATTAATAATATTAATATATTTTATTTTCGTACGAAAACCAACAGCTACATTATAATAGCTAATAGCTATGTTATAATAGCTTTACTGTCCTGTGGATAAGAATTCGCTTTTTATAGTTTCCACAGATAAATTCTTTAGTACACTTCAATTATATGCTTTAATCATAAAATTAACTTAAATTCGATCAAAATCGAAAGGTGCGAAACATTGACGCATTGACAAGTGCATTATTGACCGAGCGATCGAGGCTTCTCTGATTTAAGTGGCCGAATCGACTTTCATCTGCCCGTATGTTTGTTAGGTTGTATGTTGGTCCGCCTCTACAAGTCGCATTTTTAACCAATCTTGACGAAACTTGGTATGCATGTTCTACTATTCAATATTTTGTTTTGTCGTCAGCGATTTTATTAAATTTAAATTTATAAAATTGTTAGTATACACATTAGGTACCGGCTTAAAAGAGAAATATGGAATTCGAGCATAATTGGTGAAGTGGTTGCTGAGATTACAGGTTGTGAAGTTTTAAAACTGGACGATTTTGGTAATATTCGGCAAGAAAATTTTGGTACTAACAACTTATACAGTTTTTGCAAAGTTAGCCAAATCTTGCTGAAGTAAGTAGGTTATTGTCAAAAAAACTGAATTTGGGACTCGATTAACAAGTGGGTCAGTCAATTAAAAAATAACAAATAAAAAACAATAAAAAATTACTTCTGCGCGAAAGGAATCGCATAACTATCCAAACAATGCCAACGTTTCATAAGCCATGAAAATAATTATGTTATGCGTTAAGTTACATTATTTATACATTATTAACGATAAATTAACCCTGTGCATATTAATAAAAGTGCGATCAAATATTTTTTTGCTAATTCTGGTGTTCGCATTGTATAGATATATTGTTCCCAACAATATGGAGGGTTGTAACCGCGAGCGTTCGCTATGATGTATATACTTGATGTCATATTAGTTTGTATACCTAATACGTCAGAGACGCGCTTAGAACGAATTTCGCTTTGAAAGAAAGAAAGAAGACATTTATTCAAAAACGCTATACGCAGAAACAAGGTGATGCTTTGCTTACTTTAATAGTTAAAACATATATAAAAATAAAATGAATAAGCTAACAAGTAAATACGAGTACTATAAATAAATCAACTTTAAAATGGTTACTTTATAGGATTAAAATTCAACCGTCCGAAAGTTTCAAGAATAATATTTCGCTACAAAAAACTGTTTTAGATTTCGAGACCGATATATATAACGATGTTAACACAACCATCAAATGGTTTTTGTGAAATCCGCTCAGCCGCTTCATCTGATACTAACTGCGGACGCGACTTCACCCACCGTGTATAGCCTGTGCCCGCGCGTAATATCTACGATCCACAGTAGTAGGAACCATACACACCCACAAGTTATCGCTTTTATAATTACTCTTTTGCGGTAAGCGGCACAATAAAACTTCTTTTCAAAATGGTTCATCAGAATAAAGCGTTTTTATTATTTATAAATAAGTGTTTTTTAATTTTTAAATTTGAATAATTGTAAATTTGCAGTGCACGTATTAATAATTTTGCGATAGTGTAAGATAATAGTTGCAGCTAGATGAGAAGTTAGTAAAAAGTACGAGCTCATGTCCTTAAGGTATTCATATATTTCGCTTGTAAACTTCGGCGCCCATCGCTTGTTGCATAAGTGCTAAATTATATTTGGCGAATCTATTTGATACTAATTTATAATTTTTAGCAAGTAAACATTCGATAAATTTTTGTGTTTTACATACAGATATAATAATAAAATTAAAGTATCTGTATTTTAAATTGACAGCTTTTCACTAAATGCATATAAAATTATATATGGTACTTGCATACAAAATACAAGTTCTAAATTTTTTGTCATAAGTCTGTTTGTTCCGGCTAATCTCTGAAACGGCTAGACTGATTTTAACAAGACTTTCACTGGCACATGGGTGATGTTATAAGAAGTAACTTAGGGTGCTACTTATTACTTTAGAAAACAAATATAAAACTATCACGTGGCAAACGGCTGAACGGATCGTAATCAACATTTGGCAAAGTTTTAGATTATATCCCGGGAATGCACATATGATGATGTTAATGATCATCTTCCATCACCACGCGGGTGTAACTGCGTGTGTAACTAGCTAGCCATAACAAAAAACAATAATCCATCGCAATGTACTTATTCTGCTGGCGGCCGGCTAAACAATATTACAGGAGCTTAAATGAAAGCCAATAAAATAGCAATATAAATAGTAATATACTCACGAGATTATTGGCATAGGCAGCGATCCGCATGGTGTAAGCTGGCAGATTAAATATTAAATATACCGTAGACACGATCAGTAACATTCTGGTGACGCGCTGCTGCGACACCAGGCAGTAGTTCCTCGGCGTGTGTCCCGCGGTCGGCAGCGGGCGCGTCCGGCAACGCCGGCGCTGTCTCACGGCGTGCCCACGAGTGCGGCTCACGCGTCCGGACTGCCGTAAACCCATCTTTATTTTGAGGTTTAATACCACTATTATAGCCATCGGTACAGTAAAAGAGAACATTGTATCGACTAAATTAAAACGGGCAGCGTGCGACAATAATAGAAGGTCGACGTTGCACTCGTTTTGGCTAGTAACAGCAAACCGCAGCACCGGTAGGTTGATGCACAGCGACGTTGCACTCAGCGAAAGTATGATGATCCGCGCGCGCCTCACGCTGCACATGGAGTTCCGGCGCAGAGGGTACACCACAGCAACAAACCGCTCCACCGTGAATGCGACCACTAGCCACGAGCTCACTTGACAGCATGTGTACGTCGCGAACATTATAATTTGACAGTATCCATTTCGCGAAAACAGCGCAGATGCACCCACAGTGTTCAGCCATGGCGGTAACAGCTGACATAAAAATAACGAGTCCGAAATAGCCAGTGCTGAGAGGTACTGACTTGTACTCTGGCTTTTCAATTTTGCATTCACCGAAAACACTATGATTGATATTAAATTTCCTATAAGACCTAGTGTTATCAACACGGGGGTGTAACACATGTAAATATTTGTTATTATCTGCTCCTCAACAGAGTCCGAATTATTGGTATTTTTTTTCAACAACATTTCAATATCTTCTATAGCGGAGAAGTTTTCCGTCCGCGTAACCGAGAGCGTCATGACGGCGCGGCGGCCGGTGTCTACCGCCCCGCCTCAACTACAAGTGCAGCGGGCGACGGACGGCGGCGCGCTATATATCCGCCGTGCATCCACAGGTGCGGGATCCCCGCCGACTCCGCCCTAACCCGCGCACCGCGCTCCTACCCGCACGCCCCTCAATACACTCCGCCTATTTAACAACTCTCCACAATTACCATATATTGAAACGTCCACGTATTTATTACTGTTTGGTATCGTTTTTAGACTCATGACCTACGCTAACCGTACTACGAGTATAACCGCAACGCGCGTAGCGTTGTGTCCAACAAGTCTGTTCTAGCACACGTAGTACGTACGTAGTATTCTTATATCGTAGCTCCACTACTACGCCGTAGTGGGGCTACGAAATAACAATTAACATGTTAGTCGTTTCATATCGTGTCGTAGTGACTTAGCTTAGAGCCAATTGTTTACATGTTACTACACATACAAAACATATTTGCTGTATAAGTTAGTGATCAAGTTCTAGACTGAAGGGCAGTAAAGTTGTGTAACCAGTGTAACGTTACTCATTGAAAGCGTAAGCATAAACAGGGAATCCTAGTGTGAAGACAACAATATAGGGGGTGTAAGTCCCTACACTGGAGTTGATATACTGGGGAAAGTAATGATATGATGTCGAGCTGCACAAATGAAACCACCCGTGTTCATGGTCAAATGCAAACTGATTTATTTTATAATAATAATGTACAAAAGCTGTCGCACGCGGATTCGCGGGCGTCACCACAATCTCACAATACATGTACTTACTTCGTACATAGGGCCTACATTTTTTTCGCACTAAGTACAAATATCGCATATTTTTACAGCGTGATGTCATATGGGATATTGCTATGGGGTTCAGCGGCTGATATAGAGACCATCTTTATCCTACATAAACGTGCTATACGAGCTATATACGAAATGGGTTCCCGTGAATCTTTGAGAGATTTATTTAAAGAAATCAATATATTAATGTTGCCTTCCTTATATGTAGGTATTTGAAAATATAATGTATGTTCGTAAAAATTTACATAAATATAAGTTAAATAGTGATCACCACAATTTTAATACTAGAAATACAAATAGGATACCTGTACCTAGTTTTAGACTTGCGAAGACTCATAAGTTATTCCTAGGAAATTGTGTGCGTTTTTCCAGTAAAATCCCAAAACACATAACTGAGCTCACAGAGGGCAAATTCAAGTTGAGTGTAAAAAACGTTTTAATAAAAAAAAGCTTATTATAAAGTTCGACATTATATAGAAGATAAAGATGCTTGAAATACTCCACTTCTGGCAAGCTGTCTCTCTGCCATCCATAAAATGATAGATAATAAAATAATATTTGTAGTACATAAGTAGAAACATTGTAAAAATCTATATAAAAAGAATGGCCCCGAGTTTCTTGCCGCTTCTTCTCGGTGGGCTCTATATATTTTGGAACGTGGCGGTAGAGTCCTTAAAGTACATTATAATGAAAAGTTGACGTTAATAAGTGCGTCTTTGATGCTTAATAAATAAATAAATTATTTTGACTTTCACTTTGACCCATAATTCCTGTCTTGTGTACTATGTATGAGTTAGTTACACAGTTTAATATATCTTTAGAATATTATTTCTTGTGGTAAACTGTATTTAGTTGTGTTCTTGCAAATAAACTTTTATTATTACTTTTAATTAAATTTGCTCGTGCAAATTATTCTTTACTTGAACATGTAAAAATATATACTTACAGAGGTTACCGTGGTGAGTTAATGTAACCTTGCCAATTATTATATCAACTGTACTTTTCTGTAGACCGACGGGCGCGTTCGGCAATCGGGCTTGATTGATGGTATTAGAGAACGTCGTTAAGCGATATCGGAGTTCTCATACGTAAACACTCCGGCACTAGGCTGGTCATCAATAGCCCATCTAAGCCAAAGAAGCCGTACTAGGCCCGCGTGGTGGATTATGGCCTATACTCTTCTTATTGAGAGGAAGGCCGAGACCCAGCGCTGGGAACATAAAGTGCGGGTTGTTGATGTATGTTATGAAATAATTATAACTGAAATTTGGGCCAATTAGAAGCAAGTGTCATGACTTACTCTCCAATATTATAAGAATTAAAAATAATTAAAAAGCATTATACTCGTTGCAAATGCATCGTCAAAATTATATATTTTTTGAGAAAAATTGTTATGAACCCATGCGGGTTATTCGTTTTCACCAACGTGTGTTTTGATTAATAATATTAGGTCTTTAGTTTTTTACCCCCTTAGGGGTTGAATTTTGAAATACCCTTGCTTAGTACACCTCTACCTACCAAGACAGAAACATTCTCCAAATTTCAAGTTTCTACGTACTGCGGTTTAGGCTGTGCGTTGTCTGTCAGTCTGTCAGGACTTTGGTTCTTTTATATATTGATTTATATTTCTAATGCATACTTTAAATATATACATAATTTATATTTTTACCTCACTTCCTCAAATAGGCTTTGCTTTATATATATATAGCGTAGAAAAGGTATATATTCCCAAAAATCAGTTACAAATTGTTTGGAGTGGCTGAGTTTGATTTTATAAAGCTAACCAACTAGTTCAGCAAATAATTAGTTGATAGTTTAAAGCTTAACTCAACAGGCACAGATTGGTTTTATGAAAACTAGGTAACTACTACAACTATTAGGTTAAACGTTTTGAACACTACCTATGAGTCAAAATAGAGATTTTATGGAGACATCGATCATTTGATATTTAAATTAAACTTGTGGTTGGTAGCTTGGGGATATATTCGCTCTGACATGTCTTTTTGCAAATAAATTTTAATAAAATCATAGAGATAAATACTTGATCCGTGTCAGATGATTATTATATTATATTCGATTCGTAAACGACCAAGAGTACAATAAAATAATAAAAATTACATTACACATTTTATGTAAAATAATATTAAATGTACCTTTATTATCCCTGTTATCAAATGGCTAGAGGACAACCGCCAGGGTTGCTCGTCCATGATAATTACTTGATATTGACAGTGCCACGGTGCATGTAGTTATCTTATGGGACATTACACATACATCTCAAAAGCTTAGTATTTACTAACAGTGAAATGTGTAAATATTGCATATTATATACCGTAGCACATTACTAGAAATCTAGTAAAAATAACGTTTATAAAAAATGGAACTGACTAAAAAGTGTGAAATAACTTGATGAAGGTCGGTATTGTGATAGTTCAAAAATTCCTTTTATCACAATATTGTGCGCGGTGCCGACAGACGAGTGTTTCTCGTATCGTCGTTCAGTTACTAGACTATATCTCAAAAACAGCTCAACCGATTTTGACCAAATTTAAATGGGAACTACTTCGGAAGTATACTCTACCAAACAAAAATCATATATAATTGTACGGTCGAATTGAGAAACCTCCTCTTTTTTTGAAGTCGTTAAAAAACAGGATTTACTTATCCCCTTATTATATAGCTACCACACTGATCTCTGCTGAGCTGACCATGGGTTTTCTACAGGTTTTTTACATCGGTTTACGTCCAAAAATACAAGCTACTCGTATACACAAATTGAGCTCCAAACAATCTTGAGGATTATTAAATTGCTTCATATGAAAGTAATATGGTTGTTGTTGTTACACGTTTTTTTATGCGAGACAATGTAAAAAAAGAGACAATTTATTAAATAATATGAATCGATTATCTAGGGAACAAAATGGGGTATTCACAGCGAGGTCTAAAGTATCTAAGAACTAATGAAGAATCGTTCATTATCCGATATGACAGCAACATTCAATATGTAGATGATTTGGTTGAAAACATGATATGACGGTATTGTTATTTGTTTGTTTGTCTGCAGGATCGGAGAAGGGCCGTGGCACGCTGGACGCGCTGCTGTGCAACACATACTGTCGCTCGCAACTGTATCTGTCGCGACAACTGTCCCAGCTGCATCCGCACACCACCATGCCCATGTTCTCAGGTACCGTATTCCTATCTCACTCACGTACAGGGAAAGTGCACGAGCCGCTATTACGGCCGTTTTCAATATTCCATGTATCCATAGTTTTCCTTACTACCGGTAGAAAGGTGACATAACGTCCATACAAATAGTTTCAAATATCTATCTCTAGTAAGGTAAACCGACGATAGATAGGTTATTGAAAACGGCCGTTAGAGTCCATATACACGGGCAGATAAGCTGCGACTGCACAGTGAACTACAGTCTTCTGCTTACACATATAATGTAACATATAATATAATATAAATAATATAAATTTGAAATTGAAATTTGACTTTTCCAGCAGCTATCAATGGCAGCTTCAAGTGGTTGACTATGACTGCAAGAGCGGTCCGTGTGTTGTTAAAATCAAAGTCAAAATCATTTATTCAATTTAGGCATCAAAGACGCACTTATGAACGTCAATTTTTCATTATAATGTACTTTAAAGACTGTACCTTCGCGTTCCAAAATATATAGAGCACGGTTGAACTGCTCGAACAGTCCGTGTATGTCGGCTTTTACTTATCATTACAGAAGCTCAATGGTAACTACTTTTGTACGTAGAAACATTTGAATATTATATATACTCGTATATTAAACATATTTATTTTTTACCTTATGTAGCACTACTACGGTTTCGAATCCCGCCCCATTATATGTATATTTCTCTCTATTGTATATTACAAGTTAACTTAGGTGTTAAGACTGCATATAAGATATCTACTCGTACATTGTTAATTTCACCCTATACCGTTAGGCCGTTTCAGCGTTAAAAGTAACAAACACACCTCGATACTCACTAAAATTGAAACAATAGAAACTCGTTCACTCACCCAAAAACTTACGCATTTATAGTATTATTAGTGTGAACAGTTCCATGCTAAAATATGCATGTAATTTTGCTGATTTTGTCCTCATTTTTTACATTTCACCCGATTTTTAAGCCAAAAGGGTCTGTTAGTGTTTGATACCGTTGCACTATTATCTACCTTACAAAATATCAGCTTGGAGCCCGAGAGCGATTACCTCAGTACAGAGCAATCATTATCGGGCTTGTTGACAATGTATGGTAGCCAGCGACTACTGTACTTATTGAAATACAATGACAATCGGTTATTATAAAGGATACGGCTCGTCATCGCAATGCACTTCCCTCTGCCAAATGATATACTCGGCGTCTAATTATTGTGGAGGAACTGGACGCGCACTGGACCGTTAATAAATGTAACTTTGTTCTCCTTATTACCGCCTATAGTTTGTTTTGCTACTTTTACGTCATACCGTCACGCTTGCTTACCAGTCATGAGCTTTAAGCTGTATCTGCGTGGTGCTGCATTGACCTCTACACCCCGAGACAACTCACACTCAGCGTAGGCAGAGCTGGATTGTGGAATCAAATATCGTTTGCTAAGTAATTTCATTTTCATACCACCTGCTCGAAAATGTCCAATTACATATAACGCAATATCAACGTTAAGCAAAGCATTACATCCCCGGGGATGTAATTTTGTATGAAACTCCCTTGGGTTTAAAGTGATTTGGATTTGGAACGTTAGTTGTAGGAAAACTCTTAGTACGGAGACAGCATACAGAAAAAAATAATAAAGGCGCGATTGTACTATAAGTAGTGCGTTCGAATAGCCCTAAGTTGGCGAAAATAACGTTAATAACGCTCACAAGGGCGTTCGAATTGGGAATCTATGGGTGAAAATGTCGTTTATGGCTCTTTTTGTTCAATATATGAAAGCCACCAATGAATTGCTAAACGAACATACGATTGTTGCGCGCCGCGTTGCTATGGGTTACGCACGGCCCCTCTGCGCCTTCAAGGTCATAGTTGAAGTCATAGATAATACTATAATATATATTGGTTGCAATTACGTGCTGCGATATGGGGTTTGGTGTTAATTAACTTTCATTATATATTATTATTTTCAACGTGGTGCATGTAACTGTACCGAAATATCGGGAGCTCCAAAAGCAACTAAATCGTGGTCTACATCTTGTGAGTACTAATTATAACCTAGTGAACAACCGCGAAAGTCTAAACAGTGTTTTCCATAAAATGTTCCTTCCAAAGATATTAGTACTCTGTCCTTCTATAGCGGGACAAATGTGTCGAAGTTGAATATTAACTATTAATGTATTTTACTTTAACTAAAATAACTGCTATTTTAAAGCTCTGAGTTTTTATTGTCTCGCAGTAGGAATAAAAAGTAGTGTATGCACCTCAAGTATAAAGCCTGTCTTCGTCTTGAGTGGCTTTAACCCTTCGTTTCACTCAGGACTCTACATAACTCCCTCGTTCGCTCGGAAATTAAATTTTAAATATAATAAATTAAAGCAAGAGTCCCCGTTACACTCAGGATTCAATATACAGCCCATGACGTAAGACACTGCTGTACTCCTTCGGTGCATAATCTACTATTGCAACGTTGCCGATCAAATCCGAGCACAGCAATGCTTGCAGGTTATTGATTAGACGCATAATCTCTTACGATGCGATGGTTATCGATTATCGACTTGTTCACACATCACAGGATTAAGGGAGCCGGTGTCGCAGCAATATGCCCAAAAACAAATAACATTGCTCGCGGCGGTTCGCAACTTTTGTATTATGTGACTGAACGCCGGTCCCCATATTGTATGTAAACAGCTTACAATGCTTACGAATATTCAAACGTTAAGTTTAATACCGCAGTGGATATTGCACTTATTGAAGGTAACAGAATACGTTGAATCGCGGAATGCTGCTGAATATGAGTGGTGGAAATGTGCGGTGCGCGCTATTTACCGACCGATTTTAATACAATTTGTTACACACTTTAAGTACCCGACTTTAAAGTAGAATTTCGAATATGAGCATACTTAGCATACTTAGTGCTATCGAGATAATAGGTTATGAAGTACTGCGCTGATAAGACTATGTGTTCGCGAAGTCTACTGTTCGCAGAACTACCAGTTAAGATAATGGTCTCTTGTGTGTGGTCCTCCTAACGCCGGCGAGGTTGTTACAGAGATCACGGCGCGCTTCCAGACGGCTCGCACGGAAGTCCGGCAGCTGCTGCTCCAGTACCTGCTGCCGTGGCTGGTGAACATCGAGCTGGTCGATCCCAACGTGCCGCCCGCCAACCCGCTCTCCTACATACAGGCAAGTAAAGTACGTTGCATTGTAAAATTCGTTACTTCTCATTGCAGCCGTGCGATTAACTAATGATTCATCGTTGCGATCGTTGACGAGCTCACCGATGTCAAATACTTATGAGATATCGCCTTTGTACACAAGGTTATTTTTCCAACGTTACTTATCTCGTGGTTGTTTCACGGATGTTGTCAAAGATGCAACGATATTTGAACGAGAATCGCACGGCTGATCTCCGTTACGCTTCACTTTAATTTTGACTTGCACACGGTAGACCCTTGCAAGTAAAGGATCTTAACACTCGCTAATTTATCATTTAAACTTTACCAAAACACTTACAAAACTATCACACTCTGTACTTAGTATTACTTATGTGTATATGCTGTGTCTACATGTTTGTGTTCTTGCATTATAACTTTTTGAGTTATGCTGGAACCTAATCAGGTTAATCGATTTCGATATCAAACACAACAACTTTCACAAGATATGTCGCAATACCTGCCCAAATGGATTAGGTGCTAAAGGTGTATCCGTGAGAGACCGTTTATTTCGAGAGCTCCGACTGTTGAGAGGATTGCGAATCACCACGGCCGGAGAGAATGGCCTTTTTAAATAAAAACATACCTGGACCTGTCACTCTCGTGCGTACATCTCTCAACTGCCAAGTATAAGGGCGGTTTTAGTGCTCGACCGACCGTCGGTCCGTACGTCGGTCGCGCTTGTCATTTGTATGAAAATTCACAAGTCGTTTCAGTGCTCGACCGACCGTCCGCTCGCGTATATTGCCACTGAAACCGGCCTAAAGTTAAAACAAACAATGTCATGATTCTGCAGTCAATTTCTTATTCATATATGAACATATTCGATCCATCTTTCAATAGGTACTTCATATGCACGCTTGCCACACTATAGTATAGTTAAGCGAATTGAACATAATTCAATAAACTTTTCCACTGGAACTGAGAGATTTTATTATCCCGTGGAACTAACGTAGATATATTATGCGCACTTAAATTAAAAAAAGACATAATACTCGCCCACTTCAAAACCTCCTCTTGTTTTGGAAGTTGGTTGTAACGCTCTTTACAAATAGTTTAATTTTCAAATTATATATTCACAATGATCGAGCTTAAGGGAAGCCGCATCCTATCAGCCCTAACCAGTTTCAAACTCATCATGGCGCATGGCGAATTGAAAAGGTTTCACTTATTGGTTTTTCAGACGTCCGGTTGAACGTAATTGTTATAATAGTTTACCGAAGGAAGTTGAACCTTACAATTCTATGGCTTTCATATAACGTACTCAACCAACAACCCTCAATCTGCCATGCGGTAGGTTGATTCCATGGCGCTCGCTCCGCGGCGGTCTCTTATGAAGTCCCGGGTTTACGGTGGGTTTATTCTCCGCTTATAATGGTATATGTATAACATTGGAACGTAAACAGTTACCATTTATAACTTGCTCCTTCGGCGTTGAAACTTTTCCTTTTTATGGATCATTACACATATAAGTTATTTGTTAATTAGTGCATAATATGGAACGGAATGGTTTGAAAGTAAAAGAAAAAAATGATATTTTTTATTTTATAAACCCATTTTCGTCGCTCCACAACTAAGAGCCATAGTGCGACTGAACGCACGACCCGACGCACTGCTACACTGCAGAATAGATAGCAGTAAATTCGCGAGGCATAACTACCCGCTTAGAATAGGTACAACTTGCGGACTATGACCCGCGCGGGCCCGCCGTCTTTTAGGCATATACATCAGCTGCGTAAACATTCGCGAGTAGGTAGGTCGTACGTCGTTGTACATATTCTAAGTGGGTAGGTATGTCTGGCCACAATCACTGTTGTCTATTCTGTGATGTAGCGGCGTGCGTTCAGTCGCACAATAATTACTAGCTGCGGAGCAATGAATATGGGTTCGTAATAATAAAAAACATGTTTGTTTTCATTCACTGTAATGACCAGTTATCGATTCCAAACCACCCCGTTCGATATTGTGCACTAATTAACAATGACCTTGTGGTCAAAGTAAACATCTTTATCAGCGTAATGTTTACCAAATAAAAAACTGGCCAAGTGCAAGTGGAATTCGCGCACTAAGGGTTCCGTACCATCCTATTATTAATATTATAAACGTGAAAGTTTGTATGTATGGATGTATGGATGTTTGTTACTCTTTCACGCACAAACGGGGGGGCTAATGTTGATGAAATTTGGTATGGGGGTAGATGAGGCGCTGGATTAACACATAGGATACTTTTCATCATCATCATCATCATCATCCATCACCACGCGGGTGAAACCGCGGGGCGCAGCTAGTTATCTATAAATGAACAACCCATACAAAAGACGTGATTTTTTTTGCCGTTTATACGGAAAACTTCGTGCTCGAGGCCGACTATGTGTATGTGTTGTTATAGCGGCAACAGAAATACATGATCTGTGAACATTTCAACTGTCTAATTATCACGGTTCATGTGATACAGACTTGAGCAGACAGACAGACGGACGGACAGCGGAGTCTTAGTAATTAGGTCCCGTCCCTTTGGGTACGGAAACCTAAACATTAATCAAAGTAAATCAAATGTAGTCTAATTATAGCAGAAATTGCAGGAATAATAAAAGTGCTCTCTGTGTACCCTCCCGACCCGAAACACAGTCATAATAACTAACATAACTTAGAAAAGCGGTACTAACAGGCAGGTCCAGTTGCAAATGTTGTCTTAAGTAAGACATGCAGTTTAGTCAGTAAGTAGGTAGATAGTTATATACCATCATATGATAACACCCTTATGATTTGTATTCTCTATGCTATTGACAAACTGTATCACTCTATAGTTATAGGTATTTCACTCTATAGTAATTATGTCTCCTCTTTGTCAGAGCCTCCCCCCGTCTGATGCACGGTTTATTACATTGGACGTCGGTGGTCAGCTCAATTTTAGCCAGAGTTCAATATGAGGGAATATTGTAAAGGGGGATTGCAACGTTCAATAATCAAACAGAATTTTCGGCAGCGCTTTCGCTATGAATATTATTGGACGGACGCTGCGTCCGGGGAGTCCGTGTGAGTCCAAATATTTAGTTATAAGAGAATCGCCAAATATAGAACAAAAGTAGCGTTGAGCCAAACAGATTACAGCCACATAGCATTCCTGTCTTTTTCAGAATCTAATTAATATCGTGTTTCCGTGAATTGCGTTCTATGATATGATGCCGATCGGAATGATTGAATTCATTTCGAAGGGTTATTTGGTTGAATTAATTTACATAGTCTACGTAATAATGTATACCGGATAAAACGCAAATAGGAGTTTTAGTCTTATTATAGAAACCGGAGGTTCTCAAATGTCTAATGTTTAAATTATATTATATACTATTTATTATATAATTTATTTTGTGTACATTACCAACACATACCTCTAATATAGGTCTATGGTTTCTAACTATACCGTAAGCCCTTTAATAGTGAATAGTTATGCTACATATTGATAAGCTAAAATGTTTTCTTAAGGGAGATAAGGCCTACATTGAAAGTGCTTATGAACTTAATTTATTGCTTCTCATACTTAACTCGTATATTTTAGACATGAATACTTTTCTCCTTGCTTAAAGACTATTATTGTTTTGAAAACAAATGTAATGTAAACTGTTGACTGTTACAAACGTTCGTAAATGTTGAAGTACCTTTTCCATATTTTTGCTATATTTAGTTAAATTGGCATGAAACTAAAATGATACTCCAAATATATAACTACTGAATGGATACTAGGTATGTAACAATATTCAAGCATCGTGCCGAGTTTCGAGTTTCCAAAGTTTTATTGCATCCATAAGTATTATGATACAGGATTTCAAATTCTTATAAATAATGTGCACATCATTACACTCGTTGGATACATTATATTTAAATGAATAATAGATGTGTCAATTTAGATAATTATATTCTTGTTTTTTGTTATTTGTAAAGTAATTAGTGTCATGATTTACAATATTACATTTTAAATATATAAAAGCGTGTAAACTAGGTAGGTAAAAAATATATCAATAGGTATATAAACAACGAGTCTGTTCTATGTTTTAAAATTATAAATTCAGAATGCACAAAACTATACCACGTCTTCCATCCTAAATATTATTTACATTCGTGGAGCTTACTATTTGAACTTGCATGCAGGGATCATCAGTCGTTTCAAATTCAGCGTTAGAATTGCGTTCCGATCTGAGTTTGTGCAGAGAATCAATCAATATTAATTAAATTCTGGTCTGGTCGGTGCAATCGGAACTAGTATCGGTTGAAGACCACTTTGTTATATAAGTGTGGTGTTTAATCTAGCTGTCAGTATTTAGAACCTATCTAACAATAATAACTTGCCAAGATGTCGAGCATGACTAGGCAATTGTATTAGTTGTAATATAATACTTGTGTAGCAACAAGCTGTTACTCTTCATAACACATAGTTTTACGGTGTTATCTATTGTATATCTATACACATAAAATTGTAAAGAGGAAATATCTGGATGTTTGTAACGAATAAACTCAAAACTACTGGACCGCTTTCAAACATTCTTTCACTATTAGAATGCTACATTATCCCTGAGTAAAGTAAGCTATATATATTAATTCGTCGTCATCATCATCCAAACCGCGGAGCACACCTGTCAATGCCACTGAAGGAGCATAGATTTCTACGATCTTTGAACTGTGGCAACGTTTTATGTAATTTTCAGAGTTTTCTCTCATGTCACACTACGGAACCCTAATAAACGCAACTTTAGAAACCCTTTAACCTCTAAAACTACCATTCAGTTTTGAAATAATATGCTCTTTATATGTGATATTCAGATTTATGAAGCAAGTATTGGCAATTTTTATACGTACCAGAAAACGCGTGTTTGTGCGTAGGGCCCAGGTACTAGTTGATAATAACAATGATAATTGAGAAACAGAGTTGTAGTTATAGTGTTGTTTGTGAGATTACCGTTGACACTGTGGTGGACGAAGTATCCGGCTTTATAATACAATAGAAGTATCTACCTAGTGAAAAACACTTTATTGTAATACATACCGGCAATAGTGTCCACATATTCTTTTGATGATTTTCAAAATTGTTACAAGTCCAAAATATTTTACATGACCCAAATATAGTTCCCACTTTTACATGAGGCATTATCATTTAATTATGTTTTGTTCTGTAGGTATGTGAGTAATGGCGTGTGTTTGTTACAGTACTACACGTCGGAGGCGGGACGAGTGGGGCGCCGGGAGGGGCTCGGCTCCGCGGAGGCCACCGAGATGGTGCTCAACAACCTCTTCTATATCACCGCTAAGGTAAGTCCCCCTTCTGTCCAACACAACGCCAGAATCGTTTGAGAGTCCTAGGTTATAAAGTCATATTCTAGAGAACGACGAGCCACGAGAAGTGTTCAGGATAGAAGAAAGTGAGAAATCGGTTGTATACGCGTACCACTTTGGGTAACTGGTATGTGCTTTGTGTACAATGTATCAAGTGACTAGTCATGCACATTTTATTTATTTATTTCATTACAACTATTTTTACAGGATAAACCTAATACAATAGTGTAGTTCACAAGTTAACATTTTTAGAAATTAATTACAATTATAAAATTAGTCAAGTATTTATTAATTATACATGTCTTAGATTAGATTAAATTAGATTATATATTATGTCATTATAACAAAGTAGTCAATAAATCAATTTTCCAATTATTAATTAATTCATAACATAAATGAAACAATATCGCCTTTTCAAATTCTACAATAGAACACACAAACAGGTCTATTTTCTTTGCAACTTGATTTAGATTTGGATCATTCGATTCAATGGGCTCTTAGCAAGTAAGTTAGTTCTACCGCGGGGGACCGAGAACAACTGCTGCCGCCGCCGGCGCGCCACGTACCCGGCCGGCACGCACAACTTCATCATACACAATATTTCCGGATTTGTCAAAACGCCTCGGAATACTCTTAGCATATAATATGCGAGCGCCCAGTTCCTTCTTACTTCCAATTGATTATATCCAACCATGCCCAGAACGAATATGGTTTTTGCTCCTATCGTGTAGCGCTAAAGTCAAAACAGACTAATACTAGGTTAATGGAGTATATAGGGCGAATTCTGTGACTAACGCTTGTGGATTACGCATATATAATTAAAATAGCATAAGCAGTAGTACACTTCACGCGGACGGCGTATGTGTTCGAAATTGGAGTCAGTTCGGAGAAATAATTGTAATGGGCTGTTTTATTCATCGTTCGTAAAACTTTAAAATGTATTGTGTAGATTGAGAAGTGATTAAGCTATAGCTAAGGCATAATTGAAAAACTTTAGATTTTTCGCTTCACGAACGTTTTTAGAATACAGCTTTTGAAAACCTTAACAATGGCATCACAGTGATTCGATCGCATCTGCAACGAATTAAAAAACTTACACCGTGTTCGCCTCGGATAGAAATTGCTTTCAACGATAAGTTGTAGTTACTCGTTTAACTTTTCTTAACTTAACATATTTTTGTTTTTCTGTTTATTTGAATAATATCAATTATTTATTTTGTGTGAGCTTATATTGTATTTTAAGTGGAGTGTACACTTTGAGCATCGATTTAGTTGGGACTGGACTTTGCTGGTCTATACCGCGTCGTGCTCTCGCCAATTGTATGTTTGTCAGATACTGTGTGTGTGTGTGTTTGGGAGGATATTTTCTTTTGTTTCTGTGATGGAACTTATATAGGTTCCAGAACAGCGAGCCCCATTATACGGGGTTTGCAGGCGTTACCAATCGTCGCGAACCAGCTTTTTCGTAGAGTAATACCGCAGCGCCAACTGCCTTCTGTGAGTGCTGCTTGTATAGGTCTTGAATCCCACGGGACCGGTCAAACTCCATCTCTTTACATGGGCTTGATTTTCACTTCAAGTGAAAACCGTATTTTTTGATAGCATTGATTTCATAACTGTTCAATAATTTATAAATTTCCAAATATACATACAACGTATATTTAAGTACAATTATAAATTATTGTAGTAGTCAACAGGTTCATCTTCTTTTTCATGGCGGTAACAAAACTAGGGGGACATGTGGAAGTTTATTTACACCTTTGCCAACTCCTTCAGCGATGTAAAGGCGTGGTTCATAAACATCTCAGTAAAACGTTTGACAATGGTCAAGTTACGTGTTTAGTTTCCAACTCGCGTTTCACAGTTTACATAAACTAGTTTCCAAGTCTGACGTGTATTATCCCAGTTCTAAAGTGATAAAACAATATACCGTGAACTTGGCATTCCTTTCGCTGTCGTGTTTTCACAAAATGCTGATTGATATGTCAAACCACCCGATTGTGACTTAGTAGGTCTCTTGTGCAAGAGGCAATAGTGCGGAACCATTGTGTTAGGTTGTGAAGGGCACTGTAGCGAGTGAAACTATTGCCCGAAAGATATTAAAAACCCGATGTATCAGGCTGACGAGCGCAGTGCAGTGCCACGTAAATCTACATTCCTAAGCTCTGGGTGTCCCTCTGACTGGCATAGTGAAGCGTGCTTACCTCCAAGTGCACGTCTCGTCAATTAATCGCATAAAAAATGTACAATATCAATATATATTTATTGTTCCTTACAGGATGAAAACCGTGGTATTCATTTATAATGAGCTCCCGATATTTTGACACTGTTGCAAGCGACATGATCGCGGGACGACTGCGCGTGGGTGGATGAATTAACATTAACGTAAAACGTTAGGGTCAGCTAAGAAACAAATTCCACTAGATGGCGCTGTTTTCTTGATAATTGCATATTAATTTATTTTAATGAAATATGGGAGGATTAAATAAGAATGCTTGATTTTGCGCCCTTTATCTTTATTTATTAACACACTACAAACATAACTGAAACTATTAATTACTCGGATTTCGAGAAAATGGATAATAATTCTCATGTTATACCACAGATTACGTAATAGTACATTATCCTTAGGCACGCACACATACAAATTAAGAATTTGTAGTAGCTATTTAACAAATTCGTCCTTCTCACAGAGTTCCCATTAGCCTATCCGTAGAAACGTTTTCGCATGGGAACAAAGGTGCATGGTTCGAACCTGGGCTTATCGTGTTATTTTTGGCATTTATGTTTTAGTTTTTTGAGAAACCTTTATTCGTCATTTTAGATAACGATATGAATAGATACTAATATTATCAGTGACATTCTAATATACCTAAGCCACAACCTGAATTAGATACCTATACTTTATTACCCTATGTCTTTTCTGCTGCTGTAACAGAGCGAAGGATCGTCTTGATTTTGAGTAGTATAGGGTTCCGAGGGTGACTAAGGTTACTTTTTATACAGACGTAACACGGGCGAAGCCGCGGGCAGACACTTGTGTAATAAATAAAAGTCTACATCATTTCAATAGTGTATATTCATAGATCTAAGCACTTAGCATTTTTTTTAACCCTTCTTAGAATAATTTAATAATAATTTTGATGGGTTCGTTAGGCTTTGTTTTTTTTCTCCATAAATCCTCATGTCTGTAATCAAAAAGAAGCATTGGTTTAGTAGGTAAGTACCTAGGTATATTGAAAAGTTTGAACCTCGCAAAAAATGTCGTGAATAATAATAAACTCAATACATTATGTAGTAGGTACATAATATATAATGGAATAGTTTCAATTACTTACGTGGTATTAGTATCACCATGAAACCTCTTGAGTTGAGCACGGGATGCTTTACGGCCTCTCTTAGGCCCAGAATATCTGTGAGCTCTATAGCTCGCTTTGGATCTCTGAGATTGCATTTTGCACAATATTTGACAATATGATATCGCACAAAAGTTTTTGCAAAAACAACGTAATAACAACAAATACTACATAACACATGGAATATTACTCGAGAAGTCAGTCACACGGAATAAAATAAAATATCAGCAATTCAGCATCACCACTGCAACTTCAGTAATAATGACATTATGAAAAATATGAAATTGAAAACTGTCAAAACGTCCGAACCAGTGTTGCTAGTGGCAGATAGTCAAAAGTAACTCGAGTCATCTAATAAGTACCTATATCAGGCAAAAAACTCACTCTCTTATTTGGGTTTTTGTGTTTCAAGGTCATTAACTAATGTAAATAATTTTGGAATAAGCATAACAAGAGTCGATAATGTCGCTGGAACCAAAAAAAATCTAAGCATTAGGTAGCTTCAATTTTTTTACATCAACAGTAAAATAATATACCTAATGAAGGTTATGGTAATTACTAATTTTGTGCAAAAACACTCAACTAATACATTTCGATCGGAAGTAGTGCACAAACGTAAAAAATAACTAAAATAGCTAACAGCTCGAGTCTGGTAACACAAAGACAGCAGAACTGAGTGGAAGAAAATGAATTTATTTTATGTCGCACAAAGTGGCAACGTCGC
Organism: Selenia dentaria; assembly: GCA_917880725.1. NCBI lineage: Eukaryota > Metazoa > Arthropoda > Insecta > Lepidoptera > Geometridae > Selenia > Selenia dentaria. Next base: position 44,409,809 of record OU862876.1, read on the forward strand.
GTTCAAGCCGTGATATAGCGCGGTCCTACTCTCGCAGAAAATGTACTCTACTAGCACGCACCATCTGACAACGTAGCTTACTTGCACTGTCAAGATAATTATTATAACGTACAATAATAATGTAGCTATATGTATAAAATTGAACCACACAAACGTAAAATCAGACGATTTGGCGATGGTAAAACAATAAGATAACACGCTGATGTTTAACTATATCATTGATTTGCGCAAATATGAGTACAAATTAGGACAATGTTAACTCACAATAACTTTAAATTCGCTCCAGAGAACTCAAAAATGCGTAGTTTAATTTGTATGGAAAACGTTTAACCTTAAGAGCAGACATATCTGTCTACCCTCTTTCTCTGTCTTTTGCTACGTGCACACGATAGAACACGCTCACTGTATCACCACGTTTTTCCGAGTCCATATTGGGCCGTTTATTGTAAAAAAAATAAAAAAGTTCCGAGTGATATAAAAAAACAACTAACTACTTACGAGTAACACGACCTGATATTTTTTTATGCACAACACACCCCAAGATGTACAATACACCCCAAGATGCACAACACACCCCAAGATGCACAATACACCTCAAGATGCACAACCCACCCCAAGATGCACAAAACACCCCAAGTAGCAAATTACGTTAACGGCAGTTAGAAGATCGAAAAAAAACCGAAATGAATTAATATATTTAATTAATTAAAAAGAATAAAACTAATTTACAATTATTTCCTAATGAATAACCATTCCGCTTCGAAGTAGGAATATGGAATGCTTATTCTTACAAATAGATTTAACACGCAGTGTCCGATTGACGTCATTGCTGCGTCGGCGAATTTAATGTGTTCAATAATTATCGGTGCATCTGCAACGTCGGCGATCTTCATATAGTAGACCTACGTAATTCCTCCACCCCTAGAACGACGACTATTTTAGCACGTTGAGTGAAAATGTTGCCGGAATAGTGTCGGGATCTTCCTTCTTCATTAGTGCTGTTGGGGGTTTCTGGTCCGTTTTCGTAGGTGTGTTACATCTGCACACGTAGCGTCGGGTCACTAGTATGATAGTGAGTACAGCTGCGCTCGATAGTACTACGTAGAATGGTATGGTTGTGTGGTAGAAAGCATCTGATTTCAAATTGTCCACACGTAAGGAAGGCTGGATCATTAGTTTTTCTTGGATGCTGTGCAGCCCTTGGAGGTCAATGGAGTTCAGTTTAACATGGGTAGCTAGGTTACTTTGTTTCTCCGCGTCGTAGGGGATGTTCATCAGTTTGAGAGGTTGACCTTTGATCTCATCATTGTCATTTGAAATAGTGAACTCTTGTGATTTCAGGTGACATCCAGCGGGTATCGTAGCGAGGTAGCTTCCTTGCAGCATAGAGTAGTTCTTCTGGTTACAGTTGAGTTGTACCTTCGTTTTATGAGGGAAGGACAGAACATAGTGTTGATCGTCAAGTTTCTCCAGAGCTTCTCTCGTCAGGGTGACTGTCGTGAACTGGCAGGATTCCTGGATAACTTGATTGTGAATCAGCTCCTGGATGCAGTCAAATTTGGTTCGTATCTGGTGAGCGATTCCTTTTTCACAGAGATACCATTTTTTCAGCTTCGGGCATTCTGCCTCTATGTACATGAACGTCATCTCGTTAGTTGCTAGGAAGGGGAAGGAGGGGATAAGAGCCTGAGCGTGTTTGTTAGGTACTACTGATAATCTATAAAAATCATAACTATCCGTAGAAAAAATTGGAAACTTAAAAATAAAAACTATCTGCTTATTAATATAATACGATCCAGGTTTAATGATATCGTAATATTCCCTAAGTTCTAAATCTAAAATGTGCTCTCTGCCATAAATTAATTTAAGTTTCGCAACCATTGACTCTAGTGTCTCTATATCTATAGTCGAATGGTGAGTACTAGAAGCTCGTATAAAAGCTAAGCTATTTTCTATCCTAATTAACTCCTGAGTTAAGTCCTCTACGTTTTCGCTTATAACTTCTAAGAGTTGAGCGAACTTAGCATACTTAATTAGATTGTTTTCTCTGTATGCGTCACTCTTCAGTATCAATTCTAAAGTAGAGTTGATTTTATATTCGTTACTTACTATCTGTGCTATTACGTCATTATGTTTGGACATCCACTCCTTACTCATACTGATATGTGCGTTGAACTCATTTACTATTTTATCCTGATTGGTTTCTAAAGTTTTAATTGCGTCATTATATCTTAACGCATCGGCGTGATCTAGGTTTCCGGTTAGGCTTTTTATGATTGAACCTAATCCGTCTACAAGACCTCTTTTGACTCTATTGGGCTCTAATGATTGTAATTGTTTTAAGACATTGCCAAGCTTGCTAGTAAGATAATCTATTTGAATTTCGTACAGTGAGTAAGTGTCGTTAGTCATTTGCTTTTGACAGTTTAGTAACTGAGTCTGTAGTGAGTTAATGTTATTTTCAATGTCATCTAGTTGAACGTACTGTAGAAACGTATGATGATGATTTGTAAGTCTCATAAGTCCGAGTTTGTACGGCAGAAGTCCTGGTCCATCGTCAAGGCTCTCAAGTTTTATCTGCTGAGGTCGCGTCATTGGAAGGATTGACATAAGCAGAATCCTGTAACAAATTGGCTGCTTTAGGCACGCGCTTAAGTCTCGATTTTGCTATGGGACCACGCTTTTTCGAAGTATAGATGTGGATTGGCAGGTCAGCTAAAACTGTATCTTGAGTATGTCGAGGGGCGGTCTTTTGTCGATTGGCAAGAGGATTTCTTACAAAGACTTGCTGTTGAGGTGCATATTCCTTCTCGGGTTCTCTATTTTTATTTCTGTTCTCGATTAGTAAAGTGCGATTAGCAAGTGATGAGGAATTGATAATATCGTAAACTTGTTTCATACGGTCTCTATGAACTTGGGTATACTGTTGTAACAGTTGCTGTGTTATGTCAATGTCATTGCAGTCTCTAGGGTCAAAATGTCCGGTCAATAAGTCAAACGGTCGGCATCTTGTAAAGCTATGTATGGAACTGTTGTAGGCAATAATAGCGTATGGCATGAGATTTACTATAGGCTCGTCTTTGTGTTGTAATTTTAGAATTCTAAGATGTTCTAAGAGTGTGGAATGAAAGCGTTCAATATTACCGTTGTCGTTAGGTGAGTGAGCTAATATTTTATGATGATTGACCTTATGGAGTCGTGTAAATTCCATGAACAGCTGATTGGTGAACTCAGTTCCGTTATCAGTAATAATAGTTATGGGAACACCATGGTGGGTACAGTACTGTAAAAGTGCTTGCAATATGCTAATAGCTGTTCCGTCACGCAAATGATATGCTTGGCCGTATTTGGTGAAGACATCTATAAAAGTGACATATTTCTCACTTTGTACGGTGAATAAGTCCATGTGAACAATTTCAAAGGGCTTAGTGGATGGTGGCACAATATTAAATTGAGGTCTGACTGGGTTTCGGTCGTATTTTGCTTGTCCGCATATGGTACACTCACTTATATATTTCGCTATTTGGTCTTTCATTTTTGGCCAATAGTATTTGCGAGACAAAGCTAAATGGCACTCAGTGATTCCGCGATGGTTTGTTTTACCATCGTGATAATGGCGGATTATCTCTTGTTGCCGAAGGTACTCCTTAACATTTTCTAACTCTACTTTTGCTAAGACAAGATTCATTGATGAACTTCTGAACTTATCCTGCAAGATTGGAATTATTGAATACATAGCCAAAGGAGGATTAATTAAGATAGCAGTTTTGACTTTCGGATTGACGTACTCTTTAACTGCATTTACTACGTCACTCTCTAGGTTCGACTCTGATAGTTGAATACTTATACGTGTGTGCGTGTCAAACGGTTTAGTTATTATGGGCCGTTTTTTCACGTCACTAACAAGGCTGAAATGTATCTGTCGGTTAAATTTGTTAAAAGGTTCGTCTGTAATAGGGATCTCTAGTATAGGATTTTCGTTGCTGGTGTGCACTGTTTCTGTCGAGGAGTTCGCTTGATGAGCAGGTAGCGAGTTGGATGGGTTACCCTGTATGGATTCAGATGGAATGCCTAATATAGAGTTTAATTCTTCGATATCTTCGAACAATGTCCTAGACTCTTTAGTATTGATCTCTATACGAGACAAGGCATCAGCGTTAGTGTTATTTTTGCCTTTTTTGTATATAACGGTGAAGTCATATTCACTAAGTCGAAGTCGCCATCTTGTGAGACGTGAATTTGGCTCTTTCAAATTCATCATCCACTGTAATGGTTTATGGTCAGTCAAGATTTTAAACTTCCGTCCGAATAAGTATGGTCTGAAGTATTTCGTGGCCCAAACTATAGCCAATAGCTCCTTCTAAATGGTACTGTAGTTAAGTTCGCTATCATTGAGTGTACGAGATGCATAAGAGATAGGTTTATCGGCTCCTATGGGGCCTTGTGATAAAATGGCACCTATAGCTACGTTTGAAGCGTCAGTCGTTAGAATAAAATCTTTGTTGAAGTCAGGGTATTTGAGTATCGGGTCATTTGTCAGTAACGTCTTACATTGTTCAAAACTTTTGACATAGTCAGGGTCAAAGGCAATTTTCTTACCCTTTTTCAAGCACTGTGTCAAGGGTTTAGTGATACGTGAAAAATCTGGTATGAATTTTCGATAGTAACCTAAGAGACCTAAAAACTGTTTAATTTCTTTAGGAGTTTTAGGCATCGGATACTTCTGTATTGCCTCTATTTTGTCAGGGTTAGGTTTCACACCCTCGCTGCTAATAATGTGACCCAAGTAGGCTGTTTCCAGCTTCAAGAACTCGGACTTGTCCATTTGTATCTTGAAGTTGGATTCCCTGAGTCTTTGGAACACTTTCTCAAGATTCGTTATGTGCTCCTGCAGTGAGGTACTGAATACTATTATGTCATCCAGATATACCAAGCAGATCTGGTTCTGGAGACCTCTGAGGATATTATCCATAACTCTTTGAAATGTGGAAGGTGAGTTCTTCAATCCCATTGGCATTCGGAGGAACTCAAAATGACCATGTTCCACATTGAAAGCGGTCTTCTGAATATCGGTGGGATCCATTTCAACCTGGTAGAAGCCACTGGCCAGGTCCAGGGTACTAAAGTACTGACACTTCCCCAATTTGTCCAAAACATCTGCTATGTTAGGGATAGGATACTTGTCATCAATGGTCTTTTCATTGAGCTTCCTAAAGTCAACTACTAAGCGCCATTTTTGTTTGCCCGAGGCGTCCGTCTTTTTCGGAACTATCCATATTGGTGAGCTCCACGCGGACTCGGAGGGTCGAATAATGCCTTGAGCTAACATTTTATTGATCTGGTCGCTAACCTCTTGTCGATGTACAAAAGGGTACCGATAACTCTTTGTGTGAACCGGTATTTCATCGGTTGTTCGGATGTGATGTTTTATTTGGTTCGTGAATGTTAGATTTTCGCCTTCAATATAAAAAACATCCGAATATTTCGAGCAAAGAGCTATCAAATGGATAATATTTTTGTGTTCACCAAAAATCTAAAGGTACATCTATGTATGCATTTCTAAAATATTGATCTTAAACCCGTTTAATTGTTTTGCTATAATTAAACTACTCGGCCAACAAAATATGTTACATCAAACAAATTCCAAATTAACACCAAGATATAACACTTTTTTATTGTAGTGCGCTGTAAATATTCTATTGTAACAATAACTATTTTATTCTTCCCCGAAAAATACTGATCGTGCACCAAATATTCCTGAATGTTACACAAAATAGGTTAGGTTAGGTTAGCATTTTTTATTAATAAAGCTACATTGGACATTAATTGGTGTTTGATTCAAATACATTTTGCAGTGCATTATCTGAAGTAAAACTAAAAAAATTTATGCTTGTTTTTAAAATTAGGTGTGTTACTATTTTTACAAATTTGCAACAGTTGTTAAATAGATGCTCGTTATGACATATTTTAATGAACATATTTTGGTGCACATTCAGTATATTTGGTGGAACACAGGCAAAATTAGGCAAATGAAATGGGAATAAATTGAAGTACTTTTAAATACCATCCCTATCAAATAAGCCTTTTCTTCTTCGTTCAAGTGGTCAGTACGTAACCGTGAAGTAACATCTCGTGCGCGGGTCGACGGTAGCTGCGTACGCGTGCACTCGGTATTATATAATTCCGCGTGAGCTGGCCGATCGAGCGAGAATATTATATCGTTCGGTGTCGGGTTCTCGACTTCTAAATAGCCGCGATTATTAGTGACAGTGGTAACACATTCATGAACTATGCAATTACAAAGGACTTGCTCCGTAATGAAAACATCACCGTCACTAGAATCTACGGGGATGCGAATTACTTTAGAAGTCCCCGCTGGTATAATATCTTCGTACAAGTTCACATTACATGAGTTGTACATCCGAATAGGGTTCACAGCGGTCCGTGTTAAAAGTTGACCTTCTCTCAAATCGATTCGGGCCTCCCAGTTACTAAGCAAATCTAAACCTATGAGCCCGTCGAAATAATCATGAAACCTGTATATAAAAAGTTTAATACTATCAGGTTCACTGAACTCTGCAAAACACGGTAAAGTAATAGAGTAATTATTTTTACTTGTCGCGTGTATGTTGGTTACTTCGAATGGATCAAAATTGAGAGGATATTCTGAAAAATATTTTTTTACGGCCTCGGGGCTAATAAAAGATTGGTTAGCCCCAGTGTCTAAAAGTAGTTTTAATGGGGGGTCTGCAATTTGAATATAAGGCAATTGCCTCTGCGTTTGAAGGTTTAATTCTATGTTGGTTTTGGTGAATTCGAAACCACCTGAAAATCCTCTTCATCGTGACTAGTTCCTGCCTGTGGTTGATAATCGTCAGATACTTGGTTGTTAAAAGTCATGTCATGATAAGTCGAGTCACAAGCGAAACCGGTGGCAAAATCACTATAGTTATAATCAGTGTCGTAATTGTACTCCGGTTCGTAGTAATTGTAATACGAGTCATTATGAGCCGCGCATTCATTCATATGCATTTCGCGCGATTTAAAATAATTAGACGGAGGTGGGTTACCATGCTTATTCCAATCATGTCCGGTAAGCATTTTAGTAGGGGGCAGCGGTTTAGGAGTGAAGCGCTGAATTCCGCTCATAGGCTGAGGGCCTTGAGTTTGGGGCGGAACATTTCGGGGTGGTAACCGAAAAACGTTACTACGTGGGTTAATAGTTAGGCGGCGGTGCAGCGAACATTCGTTGCGTATTAGTTGGCATACGATATGCGTTTGGCTCAGCAAATTTAAAAGGTTGAGGCGGGGGCCGCATGGGGCGCATGCCTACAGGTGCGGGCCAGGCAGGCATCGGCGCCTGGAAGTTCTGAGGTCGCGGTGGCATATAAGGTATAGCGGGAAGCGCGGATGAGACCTTAGGGGTCTGTGAATTTCTAGGGCCTTCGTTTCGCGATTGTAAGTACATGATGTTAAGCTCTTCTTGGACATATTCAAGCGCCTTCTCGATTGTCGCAGGGCGCATGCATCTAATACGAGAACCTAAGGGTTCTTTAAGACCGCGAACATAAGCCTGCATTGTAACCTTTTTGTATAATTCACGCTTCGCCTCTATAGTAGTGTGTATAGGCTCGTGTAAGCTTACATATGTCATAAGTGTACTGAACAGAGTTTGGCAATGGTCATAAAATTCTTGTGGTGATTTTGTGCCCTGTGCAGCTAAAGAAAGGTCATTGTACAGTGCCGTTTCGTCACGCTGATCCGAAAAGTTATTTATTAACGCAGTTCGGATACCTAGCCAACTCTCTGGTATGCCGTTAGAATTTAAAGTACATGCAGCGGTTCCAGTTATTTTATTTAAAATTCCGTTCAACAAACATAAGTTGGAAAATTCACTTCCGGCCGCGTCACTTAGGTACTTAGTCGCTAATGAGTCACAGATTTTGACGAAACGTGTGAGCACGTTAGGGTTGCCATCAAAATCCGGGACAAGGCGGAGGGCCTTGAAGATTGTGTCCGGGTCGTGAGACATGTTTAAAATTGAGTTATCTATTTCTAAATTATCTACAACTATATCTCTATTACTATCTACTGTTCGCTGGCGGGCCTGGCGTGATTCAGGTTCCCGCGAACTAGAGGCTCTGGGATGGTAAATCTTGAAGGTTTAAGATTCAAAAGGAGCAACACACGAGAATAATTCAAGTGTACTTACATATATTTCATCTCTGGTTTTCCTCTATGAATCGATTGCTAGATTCTCCGCTGTCCTGCCGCTGGTCCGTAAGTTCAGATATCCAAAACGGTGCTTGACAGCCACCCGGGAGTTTTATCGTCCTGGTTATCGATGTGAGATGGAGTCCTGACGTGTTCCCGTGGATATCCTACCGACTGCGCCAATTACGTTAACGGCAGTTAGAAGATCGAAAAAAAACCGAAATGAATTAATATATTTAATTAATTAAAAAGAATAAAACTAATTTACAATTATTTCCTAATGAATAACCATTCCGCTTCGAAGTAGGAATATGGAATGCTTATTCTTACAAATAGATTTAACACGCAGTGTCCGATTGACGTCATTGCTGCGTCGGCGAATTTAATGTGTTCAATAATTATCGGTGCATCTGCAACGTCGGCGATCTTCATATAGTAGACCTACGTAATTAGCACAATACACCCCAAGATGCACAACACATCCCAAGATGCACAATACACCCCAAGATGCTCAACACACCCCAAGATGCACAATACACTCCAAGATGCTCAACATTCCCCAAGATGCACAACACACCCCAAGTGGAACTTAGCGCGCCCAATCAGACCTGATATTTGATACTCGAGAAAAGATTTTTAAATTTTAATATTAAACACTGTTTTAAACTATCACGGTTGTTCTCTAAAGTTATATGATTATTAACGGGATATTTACCGTGGTAAGGTTGTGGAATGAGCTCCCGATATTTCGGCGCAGTTACATGCACCATGTTCACGGGAAGACTGAATATTGCGGGTGGTTGGTTAATATTGAGTCTATTAAAACGATTGTATACGCCTGTTTTGTATTATTTTAAGATTGTATATTAGTGTTTGTAAAACTTGATCCCGTGCGGGCAAAACTTTGCTTTTTGCCACATTTTGATGTTGAAAGTTCAAACTGTTCATAGTTTCTATACAATTTTTAAAGCACTAACGCCTGCTTGACGAAACCAAACATTGCAGTTTTAGAGAGGATAATTACACATTCTAGGACAGTTCAGATTCGAACGCGCGTCTTCCGACTATCCTTGTCAGTCGCCACAACCTCTAGGCCACCGAGGCGATTCATCCAAGTATCGAATATGAATCTCCAATTGATTTTAACCGTTGTATGGGAACGGAGCAGCATCTATTGAACCGCTTGAGAACCATTATCCTACCGAATGAAGAGTAATTATTATTTACAAATTTAATAGTTACTTATTTACAGTGGTGTTTTTGTCATTATTCCACAATAGCGTGCAAGCAACTTTTGAATAAAAGTGTGTAGCGTAGCAACATTGATAATCCTGTGTGAATATGAATGATTTGCGACAAAGTATTTGTACCGTCAACGTGCACAATTGGATAAATGCGCCGCGTCGCACAAACTAACAAACAGTTGTGCCACCGCTGTAATACACACATCAAAAAAGTCTACGCAACATGCATCATGTCACAAATTTGGTCAATTATATTAATACATTTTTAAGTCTTTACTCACTCAAGGTGCGTAGGTATGTAAACTTTTTTGTTTTTGATGACATACTGGCTGGTTGTAAAAAAAAACTTTTCGATTATGTTTTGCTTTTTCATAAAATTGTAAACGATTGTAGTAAACGATAGCGAATTTGTTTGAATTTAAGTGCGTTTTTATTGCTACGTTTAGTCTTGATTTTATAATTTTACCAACAATTTTATGATGACATAAACAGTCTCATTAATTCTATGAATAATCGTTGCCGACAAGTTCTGAATAGCAGAGGAGGCCATACCTTGTATTAAATTATCCAATTCTTTCACAATAAATTAATTTTCTTCAGAAATTTCATTTTGTTAAAGAAGTTTAGTTTCTTATGTAGGTAGGTACCTTAGTTTGTACAGTACATCATAATATTGTTAATTTATGTTATTAAAATAACTATTGAAGACAGGAGCTGTTATTTTTACATCATTAAGACCCTAAAAATATTTAAATAATAAAATACAAACGTTATAATGTGAAGAACCATCCTAAAATTTAAATTATGTTAACATGTTGCTTAGACTTTTTGATGTGTGTAGATAAGTGATACTCGTAGATAAGTGATACTCGTAGTTGGTACCGACTTCAATTGTTAAAGCTCATGACAACTGCTGGAGTAAGTTAATTCCTTGCGCGAATGGCTAATTACTACTGTGCTAATTAGCTTCACCTCTTGTTGATGAGAGCTGTGCAGTGCCATTGGGTGGGTCACAGGGTCTCAGGGTGAGTTTTAGAGACAGGACCCATACTGGGCAGGTACCTTCACCGTTATAGTTATAGGAAAACGTTTTTAGGAGACTATCGGTAATTTATTCTGAACTGCGTCTACAGATTTTTAAAGTTTGTGTCTTTTACCAAAATGTGTGAAGAAAGTTTGTTGACATTTCTAGTACTCAAACTTCAGGCGATCCAGTAGAGACTTATGTTCCTTATAGGAAACAGGATCGATTGGCATAAAATTAAATGAATATAATTGAAATAAAATGGCATATTATCAAATTTTGCGTCTATTTTGAGGACCTTATGACATTCGAGTTACATTTGTATAATTACTACTGGGGTTAGTGTGTGTGTAGCTACGTAGGTGAGCCTGCGCCTTGAGGTACGGTGTAGTATAAGTGGATAACGGGCGACATATTTGGGGTCGGGATTGCGCGGCGCGCCTCTATTGACAGCCATCGGTCACGCGGCGACCTTGTCCATCGCCCGGTACTTGGACCACCCTGGCTTGTGCTACTTACTTGCTTTTCGGTGCAATTCCACGCTTTATGACCCTTCCGCGCCCTCGCTTCCTCGCCATTGTGACCCCCTTTCTTTCACTCACGTGTACACACGTCTACTTGCTACATGATCGGCTATAAATAAGACCAAGTTCCGGATATTTACTCTGATAGACATCTGCCTCATCTATACTTGAACTTGGAATACTTTGTTCCAGTAGACTAATAGACTCGGCTTGCTTGCGTATATACATTTACATAGTTACTCTTTCTTTATTAAGTTTAACTTAAAGCTTGAAAAAATATATTAAGTACACCATGGAAAAATTTAAAAAGCTAAGTTTTTATTATTTTAAAGTTTAAGTCAGTTTTACCTTCTGAAGATGCGCAAGCGAAAAACATGTTTATTTATCGATTTTCGTATTTTATGTTTGCATGTTTGTGCACGCTCATCTTTATTACAATTGATCAATTTAGTTTTCATCGATTTATACAATACAATAACTCTTTTTGCTTACCACAAAACAGTAGGTAAAACAACTAATTAAATTATTCACAAGTCTTCTGTTTAACTTATTAATCTCCGAAGCTTAGAAACTATGATGGTAAAAAAACAAAACAAACAAAAAAAACATTGCGAAAATTGCCCTTCTGGCCTCTTCTTAAAAATATTATTGAATGTGCCCACAGAGTAAAAAATTCAAATGGTGCCCTTCAGGCTGTTATATATATCGTATGTGTGCCCATCAGGCCAAGTATAAAATTTCCAAAGTGCTCTTCAGGCCTTCACCAATGTGTTATGTATAGTGGCTAGTTAAGTAAAAAAAAACTTTCCTCCTGTATTCCCTTAGTATGATTATAAAATGAAAATGCAAAAAACTTTAAAATATAAATGCAAACAATGTCACAGACCCATTTGTTGTCTGTGAACAAAAGCATAAATAAAAAACTATGATGGTAACACAATTTGATATGTAGTGTTAGTGTGAGGGAACTTTGTGCCTTTTTGCGATAACACAATAATAGATGATCAAACGAACTTCCAGGTGAAGTTCTCTATTATATGAATAAGTTTTATCTTCAGATATTAAACCAAAATGTAGTACTTTTATCCTACAGGCAACATGCCGCACATATTTAGAGAGAGAGAGTATCCGTGAGATTTAATTTTTCTTTTTCGGTTGTTGGTTGTTAATAGCGAGCAATATTATTTAATTATTTTAATTCTTATTAGTTTTTTTAAGTAAATAGATGTGCTCGTTGCCGCGCATGATAAAAGGATGAGAAGTTAGCTAAGCCCTCCGGGACAGTAAATCGAAAAAGAAAAACTAAATCTAACGGATACCCTCTCTCTAAATATGTGCGGAATGTTGCCTGAAGGATAAGAGTACCTACTACATTATGGTTTAATATCTGAAGAATAAAACGAATATGAAATATAATACTAGTTATTCGTATAATTCTACAGAATGCTAATATGGCCCGACGTAGCCTCAGTGGACTGGTTAAGTATCGCTATCGTTATGTGTCACATGCTGACAATGTTATTAAGACGAACAGTTATTATCAGGTACATGTAACATATTCTGCAGGACGGCGCGGGACGGCGCGGTCGACATCAGTCTAGTACGTAGCCGTCCAGGAGAGTTACTCAGATATATTAGTTTTCATTTTGGTAATGGAAAGTCCTTACACTTAAGCAAGCTAAAATCTTCAACATGAAATTTGCCGTTCGATACGACTGTGTCGGGCGTGGCGTGCCGCATTATAAATACGCACCTGCGCCCGTTTTTGAAAATGGTTGTACTACGTGCTATTGCGAGCTCTATTATTATGAGCTGGACTATTATTGCCAACAAGTCCGGCATCGTGGTGATTGATCGGTGTCATCGCCGGACAGTGCTAACTTACATTAACATTCCTCATTATGAGAATCTCGTGAAGGACAAGCAAGATGAGCAAGTACTTCGACTTGGCTCTCATATTGACCATTGGGATTTTTACTCGACGATATCTCGATAGTCGTTTCGGCTCATGGCCTTGTAATAATTTTAATTTAATAAGTGGAGGATAAGAATTTTAAAAAAGGAGCCTCGATCAACACAGGCTCTCGCTAAGGTTGGGTCAAGTATCAATTACAGATGGCAGTTCGGTTCCGCACCGTACGTATAGTCAAGGGGTTTATTCCTGACCACCGGTTGTTTGAGCACTACCTTGCTGTCGCTACACGGCAATACACTGTAATTTGAATCTATTTATTTATTTATTTGTTTATTAAATAGTAAGCTTACAGTATATGCACCAAAGCGCTAACTATCTTAAATAATTTGTTAAAAATAAACTAAGATTACATACAATAGTTCTCAAACTGTCATTGTATATATATCATACTATTGTACTGAAGCACTTGATAATTCCACTACCATACGCGACACTCGTTACAAAAATAATGAAATATTCTACGAGTATAGTTTCTGAGTTCGATAAAATATTTGCAAAACTTTGCACACCATCGCCTCACAAATCAGAGGCTTTGAACAACTTCAATCCACCGATTCTGCTCTCGACTCTGCTTCTTGCGTAGATTTACTTTATTTCTAACTGTCATCGGCCCCAGACTCAAAACACACCTTAATGAACAATACTGTTGATCAAAGATTACACAGTAGGTATAGACAGATATACCAAAGTATGATGCATACTGTTATTACTGAGTACGACGGTTATAATAATGTACGTTATATCGTCAACATTATTAGAATCAGTAATTTTTACGGTCTTTAGTGGAGCGCAAATCCCAAATCTCCGCTGCTGCGGCTGGCCATTAATTAAATAAACTTCACTGTTCATTCATTGTCATGACCTTGTATTTGTGTATAACGTCCAATGCATATAAAATAAATATAAAAAAATATTTGCTCTGCATTGTGTTACGTATGCTATAACAAGTTCACAAGTTCATTTAATACAGCTGGATCTCCTTATAAATTGTTGTAACAGTGACCCCCAAAGCAAGCAAACGACAATGCTAGCGCCTCTAAATGGTTAAAATTCTTTGTAATGTGATCAGTAAATTAATTGTATATTGTTGTGTTCTGTTTTACCCGTTACTGAAATAATGTAGCGCACAACAGGTACTATAATATTCTAAAGTGGAGTGGTATGTAGTGCACCATTTTCCTCTGTAACATTGCATACGTCTATCGGGCGAGTATTTTCACTATGCACACAAAGTGATGAATCAACTTGGAAATACTCGAGCATTCAATTTACCGGAATTCTAAAAATAACGACCAAACAAGAAAAAGTAACCTTACATTCCTTGTTTAGATAAAACCCTTGTTAAGAAAACGATTCAGCCCAAGAAGGTGGTACAGAAGGTGCAAAGAAACTGCTACTGCTGTATCTTGTTGAATCGCATCATTAGTACGCATATGCATTTTATAATTATATAAAACTAGCTACTCTCCGCGGTTTCACCCGTGTGGTGATGGATGATGATGATGATGATGAATCTTATATAGCCTATGTTACTTAGGGTGAATGCAACTTTCCAATGGTGAAAGAATTTTGAAACCGGTCCACTACTTTTGGAGCCAATTCGTTACCATACTTACAAATCTTTCCTCTTTATAATATTATTAGTTTAGATACATGTGTGCGTACCAACAACTAAGCTGATGGCGAGTGGGAGATGGGGGTGGCAGCATCGCACCTCCGCCGCGCCAGAGTTTATTGAAAAGCGGATAATGTGTTTAGTTACATGGAGGTGAGGCGTAACTTTCATGTTTGCTGGTCGCTGGTCGAGCACAAGTTTATCAAAGCTGCGTCAGACGTTGTGTAGCTGCGATATATTCATTTGCAATGCGCTATAAGTACCGAGGTGAATTACCTAATAATAAAATGAAGCTTAATCAATCAGTTTTTAAAGTTTCATAACAACAGTTACGGACACGTGTCAGACATAGGACTTGCAATCTCTAACATAGACAAAATGTATAAAGCTTAAACATATACAAATACAAATAAGTATGTAAATGACAGGAACTGTAGTAAAACTGTGATTTCATAAACACCTTCGGTGGGAATAGTTTCTGATTAGAATTTCGCTAAATACGAGTATAAGATCACAGTGTGTGCCACTTGGTTAGTGCCACCGCAATCCAAAAATCAATCACTGGTTATTCAACCTCCAACCGACAAAGTGCAAACATCAATGACTACACATAAAAAAATCTATATCAAATGGCACTGTAACAATTTGCTCTCTGCTCCCCCCATACTCCCTGCATGTCCGCGTCGGGCCAGCCCAAAGGCACAATCACTAACGAACGTGTGTAGCGGAACAAACAATGCGATATGCGAATACATCTACTCGTAACTAGTTTGGGTGTTTGACGGACCTGGTGTTCCTTGTTATTTGTATTTCTATTAGTACATTCAAAGACCGTTTGACGACCGTTTGGTGTATCCATTATTATTACGCCCTCTTATCTTAACCCCTTGCTGCATTCAAAATACAGTTTCACAGTAGTATAAAACCTATGGGTATATCCGGGCTCGCTACTACACAACACGACGAATACATATAATATATAGTAGAATACCTATGAGTAGATCTCTACTGTGATTTATGATTCGAGGAATGCAGATTGTATGTTGATCAAGTATGTTTCTTATCACATTGGTTCATGTAATTTGGGTATTTTTTGTTATATGTATGACATTTTATTGACCGATATACTTTTGTCATTTTATCAACCGATTTTCCGTAAATTCGTGAAGTTTCTCCGATGAAGTTGATCCGGTTGGAAGTTTCATAACTAAAACGAAGTGCAAAGACTAGAGGATCAAAGAGACTCTCTTGGTTAGTGAAATGGTACACTTCAATACTACTAGTTATAGTCGGTAGTTTGGATCGCTTGCTGAGCGAGCTAGCAGCGACACGTTTTAACCTGTCATATTTACAAAATTTCCCCATAATATAGCGTTTTAATATATTAAATTAATCAGTCGCGGTTCTTTCACCGTGCTGTGAAGAACACATTTCTTTCATCTCTAAAATTTACATTACACAGAGGTGCATCAGGGGGAAAAAATACTTTTATTGGAATGTTTGTTACTTTTGCTAACCCAAGTTTCATTGCCATAATATAAGTCTCTGAGCTGAGAGGAGGGGTTTTCTATGTACGGGCAGGCGTGCCTTATGATTCCCGATAAGGAAAGAATATATTTTATGCTTTCCGATTTGATCCAACACTTCCATGGGTATTTGGTAAGAAGCATACGTCTGCATAAATTGATGTATTCAGTAGATAACGTTCGTTCAGAAATGAGATCAGAAACCAAAAATCTAATTTGTGAATGAAAACAAGTGCTATAAAATGGAATAGTAGGTATAAAAATAATATTACTTGCTTATTAATTGGCTGTAATGTTCCTTAACCTTGTCAGTAGTAAAAAGTTGCTTAATATGTAGCTAAAACGTTTAGCCAATAATATTTTTATATTTTTGCAACGCTGCCCTATAGTACAAACGTGCTTTTTTTTCTTTATTTTTCTATATGCTCTCTCCGTACTAAGAGTTTTCCTACAACTAACGTTCCAAATCCAAATCACTTTACACCCAAGGGAGTTTCATACAATATTACATCCCCGGGGATGTAATGCCTTGCTTTACGTTGATATTGCGTGATATGTAATTGGACATTTTCGAGCAGGTGGTATAAAAAGGAGATTTGTCACTCTGTTGTTATATTTACCTCGGTTCGACAGACGCGTTTGGAAACGCGTGTAAGTAATTATGTATATACACAATTGTGAAGGAAAACGCACGATGAGGTAAATACATAAAGTTTAAATCAGGCAGGTCACTATTGCAACAAAGCCGAACAATGGTGCAATGGGTAAGCTCAACAAAGAACTATAAGAACTGAGAAACTCATGTGTTAACGAATGTCATATACTAGGTTGTAAAAATACATCTCTGCAGTTAATATAGAATTTTTAGGTTTTAGGACACTTAAGAAGTAGATATTCTACCGCCCCGGATTTGAGTACGAACACTAATGTGCTAAGTTTTAAAAGCATTTCAGGAATACCAACTAACTCTTAATCTAATATCTCTAAGTACCGCCGCAATCCAGTTCGATGCGAAACTTTGGCTTAACCCTTTATATACCGTGATAATTAAAACAAAAGATTTATGAATGAAACGCACGTAAATTTACGTCAATGGTACTCGAAGGGTTAAAGCTCTGGCTAGTACTTCAATTGGCATACGCCTCACATACCCGTGGCACTATTCATGAGCCAGTTTATCAGAGCTTTAGCTAAAATTACAATTTCGGTTTGGGCAATTCATCACATCTTCAAAATATAGGTCCACGTAACACAATTAACTACCTACAACCACGACCAACCTACTGCTATTATTTTGCTGTTAGGCGGGTATCCGGCATCATAAACCGCATCGTCACTTTACATCACGTAAGATGATAGTGGTCAAGCGCAATCCTGTTTAGTATATAAATAATTAAAAAAATAATATTATCAGCCATTGCTAGGAGTGAGAAAAATTCTCTCAGAGACAATAGTCAGCCACAATCCTCCAATAACATAAAAAAAATGTTTCTTTACTCATAAAATTATCATTTGATTGTGTGTGTATGTGTTTACCTTGTTAGTCTCACACGAAAAGCTTCACTGCGAGCGCTTCATGCAACCATGATTAATGTAAGGGTCAGGAATCCTCCTAACAAGGGAGGCATCTCCCTAATGAATCTAGTGCACGCCGCCTGCAGTATCCTTTCACCCCATCCCACTGACGTGACATGAAACGGATTGCTGGGTTGTATTCAACCTTGCTCGGGCCTGAAATTAACTTACTTACGCTGAAGCAGACGCATGTTAATATGGTTGCTCAACGTCATGCAAATACAGCAAAGTACAAGTCCATAACAAGGAAGTCCGTGGTCGCGCTGTTAACTTGCCTTACCCGGTGATTATGAACAGCGTGCAAACTTTTCTGCTTCATAATTGTGCTAACTGTATACGCTCCCGATTAAATAGTTCTTAATTTCAATTCTTCATTTTAATTGTAAGCTTACCACTATAGGACACAGATAATGAATAAGTTACAACAGTAGACGGCAATACGACATTCTGGTTGCCAGGTTACCTTTCACCTGTACCTAATTGGCACAGATTTTAAGCCCGTCCCCTCCGCCAGAATGTTCATTATCATACACGCGCAAAGCTTGCATTCAATATGCAGCGATATTGTGTTATATCATTAAGTAAAGCTTGACTAGTACCGGCCTTACTTATAAACACTGCAAAAATCTTACTAACGTCTTTTAGTACGGCGCATAAAAATTATCTAGGTAGGTATTAAATGACGTTATTTAAATATAATCAGAGTTCGAATTAACTTACCACACAGATTTACCTGATCTATACACAAAGGAACAGTTCATGGAGATAAAATGAACACATTTAATTCTATATTCCTCTTAAAAAGGTAACCCTCGCGTAGTCGCCCGTGGGAGCCAAATGTAGTTCAATTACTACACATGCATTTTGTACAATTTAAAGGTAAATGCCGATAGATATCGCAAGAACTCACACTGTTACATCCCCGACACTCAAAACAAACGAGCAGATTAAATTATCTAACATTTCTACACGAGCACCAGCCTGTACGCACGTCGCACACCTTTGTGTGTGTGTGTGTGCGTAATTATTGATTCAGGGCTTTCCCTGTCAGAAGCAAGTGATCGAGTATAGTCCATTTTGAAGGACACGTCCGCGAGATAAGTGCTACAAAAGTTATTGCAACTTGTAATATCTTTAAATTTGACTAAATTAACCGGCTGAATGCAAACGCCGTTGCCAAAAAAATTATTCAGTTTTACTCCGAAATTCGCTCTAGGGTAGATAGGAATAACTTGCTGATATAATATTGGCAAGTCGTTGCACCGAGTTAAAAATTACAAATTAGTAATTAAGTTACATCACAACAATATCATAATATTGAACAACACGTGTCCCCTAAGTCGTACCTCCGATCTGCGGACGTAATGCGGCGACTTTAGGGGAGGCGAGTGTGGCTTGTGTGCCTAGTAATAGTATCTATTAAATCATAGTCTTCTTACACAAATTATAGATGAGTAGTTAAATTATGTTTCATGGCTTTAGTACCTAGTGGTTATACTAGCAAACAAAGTCGAATGAAATCAAAAGTCGAGTTATGGTTGTGCATATATATAATAAGTTTGCCAGAAAACAATGTTATACATACAACTAACACATTTTTGGTACCCTTACACACACATGTACATGTACTGTACATCATATCCATCAAAACATAGATTATTTTATCAATGATGAAAAGCAATCATTCAATGAAAGCTAGTATTAAGAGCAATCCTCAAACTTATTACGAGTTTCGAATATAAAATACTTGTATGGACCTATATAAATTATAACAAATATGTATTGAATCCACAGACGCCAGCACTAGTGTTCAGAAGGTTTGTGTATAAATATAACATTAGTACGAGTACATAGATACACTATATACCAGTATTTGCGCGATGCTATAACAACATTGAAAACTAAAATAGAACATTTCGTATACTTAAATGAACTTATCGATTATGTACGTACATAAACAATGTAACAGGTCCTGGCTGGCTGAGTGAGAGCCAACAATATTGCGATCCCAGGAATATGAAACTTTCATGAAAGCGAAGTGGAGTGCTTAAGGCTTTATAGAGGTGTTAAAGTTTGTATAACTAGGTGCACGGACGTGGTCGGAATTGTGGTTACAGTTGTGAATTAATCGAAACTGAAAATGGAGCTGGTTTTACATATATATGACTATTACGGAAGGTATCCAATGTATGAGAGGATACGACTATCACAGCAAACAAACAAAATCTGGAGCTGTATTACACAAGCAAACAACATACGCTACGTACAGCGCGCGTTTATAATCGAATTTCGCAATAATTGAACTGGCAGGGGCGACGGTCCCGCGGCAATAGAGACAACTATGAACAACCTACAAACAACCAACGTGCCTGTTACAAATACCTAGGTAACATGAGCGGCAAAATTGTTAAGGCTTAATAAAGTACTTAGTATACAGGTTAGGTACGCGATCTCGCTGGACTTTTGGTATTATAAAAAATATATTATATTAAATAAATATATTAATAAAAAAATATCCACTCAACTGTTGGTACGAAGATGATTGTAAAAAAGTACCATAAAATATAACCGACTTTAAAAAAAAAGGTTCTCAAGTCGACGCGTGTATATTTTTTGTTTTATGTATGATCACGCACAACTTTTTACAGAGTAGTCCTATTTTGATAATTTTTTTTTGTTTGGTACCTTACACATCCTAGGTGGTCCCATTTGTCGAACACGTAGACCTAAAAAGTATCTATGTCTGTATGTCCGTCTGTCCGCCTGTCCGTCAAAGGTTGTAGGCAGTGAGTACAGTTTGAAGGATAGCGTTATATAACATTACGCACAGTTGAGTTTTCAACTGTCCATAAGTTCAGTTCAGTACCATTACATACATATTTCAAGTTACCGTTATTAAGACCGAGAAATTAAACCCATGAATATTAATTTTATTTTAATAAAATTAATAATTTTTAAAGTGACTAATATAACTCAATATTCTGTGAATATTTCAAGCGCGTACGTGTTGTCGTTATAAAAAAAAACCAGCAAACAAATCACGTTTGTTGTATCGGAGTTTGTTGTACCCTTAAAAAATATTTGTATTTGTTTTTTAGTATTTTTTGTTATAGTGGCAACAGAACACATCATATGTGAAAACTTCGACTGTATAACTATCACGGCTTTTGAGATACAGCCTGGTGGTAGACGGACAGACAGACAGACAGACAGACGGACGGACAGAGTAGGCTTAGTAATAGGGTCTTGTTATATGCTTTTGGCACGAACCCTAAAAATTATCTACGCATAACCCATGCATAAACCTTCAATATCTTTGATAAGGATATTGTATGGACCTTGCTATCTTGACTTCACATTTAATCACCATTTATAGTAAATACCGATTTAGAGATCCCGGTTTGAATGAGAAGTCGCCGTAATGCTTCTGAACGCCGTAATCGGTAACCGCGCTCCGAACATGTGCGAGATTACGATTGCAAAGAGATCGTCATTAATTCCATTAAATATTTGTTTAGTACGTGTTTAATTTTTTTATAGTTGTGTACGATAGAACACTTTTCTTTTAAATAATACTTTAACAATATGCATCTAATATTACAATACCTAATAACTACATTCGTAAACGTTTTGCGCTATGAATAATAATATGCTTACGTGTCATATGTAGTACTGGCTTACCTTAGCTTAATTTTAAAAAACCAACACTGCTTCACCAACGTTCAGTGTTCATAGCAGCTCTTTGTTTAACCCTTTGCGTCCCAGACACGTTTATATACGTCAGTTTCATTCATAAATCTTTTGTTTTAATTATCACAGTATAGGAATTGATTTTGATGATTGATCCAAAACAATTAGAAAGACCTGTGACCGTTCACTGACAACCATATGGGCATATTTAGACGTAGTTCATGAATACTAGTCCAGAAAAAAATCCTTTGCCATGATTCTATTACTGTATATCCATTTATGTCATAGTTTACAATTGGCTGCATTATTTTGTCGCAGTTCTCGGACAACCACCCGAAGGAGATCGAAGAGCTGTGGTCAACGCTGTGCGCCTGCTGGCCCAACAACCTGAAGGTCATCATCCGGTATCTGATCATCGTATCCGGGATGGCGCCCAACGAACTATTGCCATACGTAAGTTAAACACACAACAAGTATCTACACACTGTATTCTGTAGATACACACACGAATACAATTTTGCGTCATAATATTTATACATTATACTAATCAATATATATAAGAATCAAAGTTCTGACAGACAATGCACAGCCTAAACCGCTGTACGTAGAAACTTGAAATTTTGAGACCTGACCTGATTAGGGTAACAGGACTACTTTGGATGCAGGCTGCTTCCAACCAGTCCTTTTGGAAAATTATGGGGGAGGCATATGTTCAGCAGTGGACGTCCTACGGCTGAGATGATGATTTAAAATAAAAATCGTGTTCTTTAATATTTTTGACAGGGATGACTTAGTGGGTGAATGGAGGAAGTTTGTATATGCAAAATTCTATAAATGTGTACTTAAATGGCTTATGTATTTCAGGTGTTATATATTGTAATCCCATAAGGACAAATCGATTGTTACTATGTTTATCGACACAACGAACGACGAAATCGACGAACAGACAACAAGTAAATCTTTGCCAGCGTTCTGAGAGTGAAAAATAGAATCGCGATTCTACTACAGGCCTAACGAATGTCTAGGGACAGCTTAGATTTGTGAAACATGACAATAGAATGATTTTGTATAAAGATATATGCCAGACAGTTTATTCAGAACTTATATGGAGATTACGTCTCAAAAACAATCGACACGAAATATGTCTGTCTGTACTTTCTGTATCGAACCACGCCCGGCTTATCTTTCATAAATCGGTATTCAAAGGATTTCAATAAGGATACATAGGGTTCATTGTATGTATAGATTGCTACACCTCGCACCAAATAACACACCGGTGACGTCAAAGAGTAGTCGCCAGATATACAGTAATCTTAGCATTTCAGAAAGAAAATAAATGTTCGCATATACTGGAAACTAATGCACCGCTAAGGCTCTATTGCAATTTATATCGGGCGAGCGAAAAGTTTTCATCTAAGGCTTCCTCCGTCCTTTGCTTTTACACATTTTTCATTGCTCTCATTAAACGTGTTTTCTAACCTTTTCTAAGCTTGTGAGCATATTATAGGCTTCCTACTCAAAACCGTGCAATTAGCTGTAGTAGTGTTGGACGGCTATAATATCCCTTTTTACAGTGCTATACCTACGTGTGATATATAATTTACTTGGTTATATTCAAGTATAATTAGTATTTATACATCACAGAGAAGGCAAACTTAGTAAGTTTTTTAATAAATATCCTTAATACACGGCGGAGCCTTTTTGGTAAGTAGGTATCTCAAATAGAGCTCCTGTAGAATACAATTTATTTTTCTTTTGAAGTTTGAAAGCTGATGCAAAATATTCCAATTTTCCAATGTTAAAATGTTATTCTGCACCGTTCTGACGTCGACGCAGATGAATTCAATTAGCCACCGTAAAATGAATCAGTGGGTGAGCACCGCCATGTTGATTTTAAAAGGCTTTTTCATGCCGAGCTCCTCTTTAAAAATATTTTTACGTTAGACTGATGGAATACCATTCCCATAAAAAAATTTCATGACAGTCGCGTTTTTGTTAAGGACAACATAATTCATATTCTTATTCTTTATTCGCATTCCACAATGCAGCTTAGACGGTAAACTTAGATCAATTACGATTATCAATTACGGAACCTGTCGGGCACAACAAACCTAGTAGAGATGAGGGCAGGTTATTTTTAACATCGAGTAAGAAAGCCTATTACAAATCATCTATTATGTAATTCTCAATATTATAATAACTTTTTTGAAAAGATTAAAGGTTGTTTAGATGTGTATTACTGAATTTGGTTTCTGTTTTTAGTGAGTTAGGTAGTTTATTATATATTTTTATGCACATCACAAAAGGATTTTTTGATGATCGAAATCTATGATTTATATTATTATAAAATGCACAATTATGACGGATATGTTACAATAATAATTCGTTCTGTACTTATAAATATCGCTTGACCGCGTCACATATAATGTCATAATACAAGTTGTACAAATTATTACCTTCACGCTTGCTGTTCGTCTGTCCGACAACTGAATATAAAATAGACATTTTCAAATTAACCGTTCTGTCATGATTGAACCTTTGTTTCTATGAAGACACCCTATGGACTATGCAATGCATGTCACGCTATGGTATTAAAATAATTACTGATAATGTTAGTGTAACAGCCTTAGAATAGTAGTTTATGCAACTGTCATATAATACAGGGTATTAAAACATGAGTGTAGTTTTTTGAAACGAGTCGCAGGCGAGTTTCAAAATAAGATTACACGAGTGTTTTAATACCTAATTATATGCAGTTGCATACACTACTTTATTTAATCTCATGACATTTTTGCCACTAAAGTATTATGCAACAAAATATTACTCAAATTTGTATGTACGAAATAGCGCCAAAATGGAAAAAGTCTTCTTCTTCTTCTTCTTGTTTGTATGGCTTGTGCGGCGTAACCACAATTTTGCCAATATCAGTGGAAAAAGCCTGTTATTGGTCTATTGGCTCGGAACCAGCGCGCTCACCACAGATAATGTGTACCTAAATTGAATTGAAACCTCCTTGATCAAGACACATTGTACTTTAATAATTAAAAAAATGTTTTTAAGCATTGTTTTGTTAGGAGAATAATACTTTAATTTAATTATTTAATTTTCTTAAATAAGTATGTAAATAAAATATGCCAATAAAAGTCATAATAAGAATATTACCGAATGAGATTATATAAATATTGTTATCGTTTAGATCGTAACCGTAAGACAAATAAATAAAACGGCGAACTACTAAACATAATGAAATGACTTTGGTTTTTTTTGTTCTATAATTCCAACTCCGTCGTAAACATTCGTAAACACTCGTAGTGACGAGTTTACTGACACGAAGCAACTAAAAGTTTTCGTTTTATGCTATGTCTTAGTAATGCCACTTGCAATACAAGAATCTATATATATAAAAGAAGATGTCCTGACTGACAGACAACGCACAGCCTAAACCACTGATCGTAGAGACTTGAAATTTGGAGGGTGTATATTGTCCTTGATGCGTAGAGGTGTAGGTACTAAGAATAGGTTTTTAAAAAAGGGTGAAAACGTTTGTATTAAACCCTTTCTTTTTGAACTTATAGTTGTGAAAATTTGTATTTAGTTAGGTCATTCAAAATAAAAAATGTTGGACTATTTTTTTTGGCTATAATGGTGGTTTGAGAGGGTGAAATGGAGGAGTGAAAGTTTGTATGGAAAGTTTTTTGTTTTCGAACATACAGTGGTGAAAATTAGCATTTGGACAGTATAAAGTGATGATTTCAATATTTATTGACAGGGGTGAAACGAGGGATATTTTTTTTAAAAGATCTTTGTTTTTGGAGCTACAGTGATGAACATTGTTAACTGGATAGGTAATTTAAAATAAATAGTGATGCTTTCAATATTTTTGTCAGGGATGACTTAAGGGGGTAAAACGAGGGATGTAAAAACTACTACATCTTATAAACTGTAGAGGTCAAACTTCTGTACAATGAAAAATATGCTAAAAACCGAGTCAGAGGATGTAACGAGTGAAAAATAAGTTCAAATTGTTTGTTTCTCTATATGTTTGTACGGGCTAATCTCCGAAACCGGACCGATTTAAATGAAATTTCGTATGGTGGTAACTTATATCTCTGATCAACATATAGGATACTTTGGATCCCGGTAAATTAAAGAGTTCCCGTGGGTCCCGCGAGTCCCGCGTGTCCACGCGAGCGAAGCCGCTGGCGGGTCAGCTAGTATAGCATAAAACCATGCTAGTTTCAAAGGCATAGGTATGCTCTGCTCCGTTGCAGGATCCGTTGGCACAGTGAGTGAGTGGGTATGTTTGTTGGTAGGCTAAACGCGTGGTGGTGTACCTGGCGCGGTCGCGACCCGAGCGTCTCCTGGACGAGATGATGACGGAGCTGCAGACCGTGGAGACGCTCAACTGCCTCATCGAGCGCACCGAGACGCCGCCCTTCTACCGCCTCACTTCCATGCGCAAGGCCACCTCGGGACACAGCGACGGGCCAGGCACCGGCTCGCAGGTAACACAAAGGAATCCACTCCACTTCCGGCGAATTGTCATCTGCCACCCATACAATGTAATAATTGTAGTACCTAAGTAGACACATTGTAAACATCTATATAAAAAGATTGGCCCCGAGTTTCTTTCCGCTTCTTCTCGGTAGGCTCTATATATTTTAGAACGCGGCCGTGGATTCTTTAATAGCACATTATAATGAATAATTAAAGTTCATAAATGCGTCTTTGATGTCTACATTTAATAAATTATTTTTTACTTTTTGACTTTAAACTTTTGTAACATGTACTTTTTGAAGAAAATACTATTGTTATACATGCGTGTGTAAACTTAAAATTTTGTAGGAAGTTAGAATAAGAAAAGATTCTCTGTTGCTCGTAATGGGGTCAAAAGTTATAAGTAATGACCGAAATAAGCTGTTCAAAATGTCACAGGCAACATTTAGTTTATTATAATTTTTAGAAGTTATCGTTCCTAATATGAATGCTTTTGCTAGGACGCGACCGGACGCACTGGAGAACTAGCGCCAGTGGAGAAAGGCACCATCCACACCAAGCGGCACAGCGGCGAGGATCCGGCTAAAGCCAGGTTAGCCCACTTGTTCTTTATTCGCTATTCTGTACTCTACGTAGTGCTTACATACCAACAGGATAAACCGTCGTTATGCTGCTAGCTGCGCTCCGTGGCTTCGCTCGAGTGATATTACTACGATTTCACAATAATTCCGATAAAACAGAATATTTGTGTGAGTCATTTCAGGTTCTAAAATATGTACTAAACGATCGAGTTCCGTGTTGCCGTTATATAATAGAACCGAGTGGCAACACACATATTCAATTATATATTATTATAAACATAGCTTATGCAATGTTTCTTTCACTGTATATGCGGACCAGGTATAGAATATGTAAACAATTATAGAAGCACCAAGTGGGAATTTTGTTCCAGTACTCAAGTTACAGTCACATAAAATAAGATTATCGTTCAGTTACTTTACTGTCCAAGACACGTGCTAATAAATCGGGGGATGCGTTACTAACACTTTCTAAGGCGATTGTTGTATTCTTTTCCGCCATCCTCCTAAGCAGTAAGATCGGCAGAGAAAATAAAAAATATCAAGGCTTCTCCAAATAACTGGGTGTTGTATATGAATTTGTTAACTACACCTGGAACAAAAGTATTTTACATACTGGAGATCGCAAATTCTATTCAAAGGAAACATACCTTTATTAGAAAAAAAAACTAATCCGCTAAGATTTCCGAAAATTTGCTCGCCACACTCTGTAATCCAATCGGTTAAAATCGAAAAACATAATGCTGTCATTTTATGACGACAATCATGATCAAATCTCTCTAACAAACCTGATAAGTTAAATGAAAAGAAAACCATAAAATCTAAAATTACAAATGGGACAAAATAATGAGCTTTTACTCAAAGGTCCAATAACTCCGTAAGGCACGAGAAATTTAATTCTGGAATGTAACGTACCATTTTTAATTATATTACTATTTATTAGAATTTGAACTTAATCGATACCCGAAGTGGCAAGCGAGTATTCGAAAATGTATCAATGCAGTTTTGTTTATTTAAAAAAGTAAAGGAATGTTTCATTGGAATTAATTTGGGATCTGCTGTAATTAGAGTTATTTCCCTGCAGGTGCGTTTGAAAACTTCACCTGTATTAAACGTGTTATCCCGACTAACAAAGCCTGACGGGATAAACGTAGTGGCTCTGTGTTTGATGGATTCTAGAGCAGAGAGAAGAGGGCGGGAATTAATTTATATTAGCTCGCGTCTAGCAGATAGTATTTCTGACTATGTGCATGTAAACGTCAGCGTTCTTTGCTGGTAATTGACAATATGTTACTACTTTTAGTAGATAATGACATGATGATAGATGATTCTGATGATTCTCCCATACAATAAACGATCTGCCTGTACATTTTTCGGGCTCAGTATTTAACGATGTATACTTTAAGTAAAATGTTTTACTACATTACATTTATTATCGAGGCCTGGCTCGCACTTCGCTGGTGTTTTCTTCAACAATCAAAATTCTGCTAAAAATTTAGTCTGCTGTTTAAGATTTAACAAAATATTTGACAGTTTATATGAAGCATTTTAACCGATTTTTCTTTAAAATATTTAAATCTCAAATGTCTGAAGCACAAAAGTATATCCATAGAATGACGCTTACATTTCTATCAAATTATAAAACTTACAATAAAACTCGTTGTAAATATCTTTCGATGTCCAATGTTGTCGACCCACTAGACAAGACCCGGTAGCCGCAGAGCGTTCGTGCGCGATAGAAGGGCGCCAAGAGCAGAGGGAGCGCTGCATGCTAGATGGGGTGAAAAGTTTGGTGATATTTACAACTATCACAAATATGACAGACGCATTTCAAGAATTGAGCGGGTCCACTTCAAGTTTATTAAGTACGTCTGTAATCGTCTGCGCATTCCGTATACATCTGATAATTATCTTAACCTTTGTAAAAAAACACATTTTTTACCCCTTTCATTAAGAAGGCAAATCGCTGACATAACATTTCTGTTCAAATTTACAAGTAATATCATTGACTGCCCTGGTCTTACTTCTAAGATAAGGGTTTACGTCCCAGCGAAACTGACTAGCTTCAATAGCCTGTTACTCATTCCTTTAGTCTCAACCAACTAAAGGCAGAACTCATACATATGGCGTGCGACCAATAACTTTAATAAGCTGAGTAAGCATATTGACCTTGACCTCTTTCACACTAGCGCCTCCTCAGCAAGAATGCGACTGAGCAAGGATTTCTTTTTGGCGGAGCATTAACAGCTACTTTGACTAGGTTGAAAATTTAAACTTATAAATTTCACAAAATTTGTATTTTTTCTCCGTAATATGTAATTTTCCTACATGACTGTTATTGTTTAGCTGCACTTAGTTACTAACCTATTTTATTTACTATTCGTGAGAACCTGTTATTGGCTTTGTTAATGTTAAGTCTAAATTCTAAGTTATTGTAACACAGCTGTTTGTTTTCCTTAAAAATAAATAAATAGATTCAAATTTATATTCTCCGCCTGTTGCCAAATGGGTCCTATCATTGACGAATACGCTATTTTCATTTTTATGCCCACCACACCCACAATCTTATTTAAAATTTTGGTGTTTACAAATACAATATAAAGCAAACAAAAGTGTTCCGCGGCGTTAAAATGAGCTGTTTCTTGTAACTTACTCATAATCAACTTACAAACTTGAACATACACACATAAACTAAATGAATCTAACAAGTAAGAAATCACTCAAATTACATTGTATGCATACATTGTAATTTGCGGTCAATTAGCATGGACGCTTGGCTGTGCAAACTTGCAAAATGCAGTGCGTCGCGTACCAGTGCACAAAAACCGGTGAAGCGTATACAATAATGACAACTATATGACAAATAATTGCTGACTGCTCGTGCATGATAGCATGAATCCTAGACACAGATATGCAACTATTTTACTACAAAATATGTGGATAGTCCCCGAGTTTGCGAATTGGCCGGTGAACAAAGAGACCGGTGGGCGGCGGGTGCGTTCACCCGAGACTAAAGTCGTGTTCCTTTGTGAGCCGAATCACTCGCGTCGTTCGCACACTCGTTCCCTTATAAGGCCACGATCAAAGTGATCGAGCTCGATACGTTATCGACGACGTCACCGATAACGCTAACGTCGCGGCCACAACCTTGGGGTTTTTGCGCTCGTTGCAAGCTGTCAATGTAGTAAACACACACCAAATATGTACTTATAGGATTCATTCGATTTTGGACAGAATATTTGATAAGCATTTCGCTACCGCATTAGTTCCATTCGGGTTGGGTATTATATGCAATGGGACCAAACAGAACGGCAAACTGGGGTGCGACGGTTGTGAGCGTTGACGGTGCTTACCGGAACGTACCCGACTGGAATGAAGAGTTTTCATAGAGGAAGATTTCTTGAATTCTATAAAATCGAGGGATGAGAGTGGCAAGTCGTGAGTTTGATAGTATAAGCACTTCGCCTGCCCATAACAATATACTACTAATCAGAGCTCAACTGACGTTTTCGTGGTGCTGTACCGTTTCGGGTTTAAGTCTCGTTCGTCCATTAATTGTAATCGCTACAGTGCCCATCACACCCCAACTCAGTAAAGTTTGCTTTGCGGCAGAATTTCTAGCACTAAGTGGTACAACAATCTCTAGCACAAAGCCAGGAGTA
This sequence comes from Selenia dentaria, assembly GCA_917880725.1. Classification (NCBI taxonomy): domain Eukaryota; kingdom Metazoa; phylum Arthropoda; class Insecta; order Lepidoptera; family Geometridae; genus Selenia; species Selenia dentaria. The sequence continues at coordinate 44,439,933 of OU862876.1, forward strand.
AGTAAGGTAAGTCAGGATTCTTCTTATCATAACGACGAAGGACGGGAAATTCCGTTGATTTTTTTTATGTTGGATCTGCAAAAGATTGCTTTTTATGAAGTTACTAGCTGCGCCCCGTGGTTTTACACTCGCGGTGATGGATGATGATGATGAAAAAGTATCCTATGTCCTTCCCCGAAATATGACAAATCGAAAAACACAAAAATCATAAGTATTGGTCCAATCCTTCTTGAGTTTTAAATGGTTGTTTTATATATATTTTTTGTGTATACTTCTGCCTGCGTAAAAATGATTAATAATAAAAATCTGGAATAAACGTGGGGTGCAAAGTTAGTTATAACAGTCTGCTGACCCGCGCGCCCTGTTATTGCAAACTTGCGATGTACGTTTTTTGCATATCGTGGCTGATATTTAATATAAAATAAAATTTACTTATATAACGTTTCATTACAATTTAAGAAATGTGCACAAACTAAAATTACAAACACTAAGAACGTTGTATGGTAAACGTAATATTCTATAAATAATTTTGGAATTGAACTTAACATATCAAATTATTTATTTCAATCAAACATACGACAACTTACGATAAAAAATTATAACAAGCTTATTTAATTTTTACGTTCAATTATAGCTATCATGAGCCCTGAATGCTACACTAGATCAACCTGTGTTGTAGAATTCAGGCTCTTCTTTCTTGTTGACCTGTTTAGCTCAAAGAAGGCGACTTCTGACCCAAATAAACCAGGTCGCGTTCATGGATGTATTATATATTGTTTAAATCGTTAGCCGACGTAACATTTTTTTAAATTACTTGCATATTTTTAAAAGTCAGGATATTTGAGTTATTTTAAAAATAATGTGTTTCATTTTGCACATAGAAAGAACCACAGAAGAATTGGCCCTATTTACATTTTATCTATGCATAGAACTAAAGTATTTATCTATGATAGAGCTGGTGCATTACGTGTGCAAAAAGTAAAAGAACGAACAAAAACTTCCTTATCATTTTCTGTTAGTGCCAACTGTCCGTTGTGAGCAAACATTATCTTCAGGCTGTATTCCTTTTTGAACCATAATCGATCGCGTCGTTAGCACAACCGTATTCATTTCAATTCCCTTTCAAGCCCAGAATCATCGTAAGCGTGCTCGACACGTCCGCGATGACTTCCACCGATAACGCTGACGTGGCGACCACTACGCTTGCGGATAACACCCATTAGTCTCGTACAACAAAAATACTCTGTGATCTCGTAGTCGTGGCGTAGAGAGATGAAGGTATCCTATAGTCTGTGGAATAAAGGTCTTCGATGGCGTCTTATTTATGTATGATATATCATATTATCTTAAACATATGACGTAGGTATGTGTGGAGTTTTTAAAATTTATTTTTAAGTTAAGTAATATGTGCCGAAATGTTCATTCGCGTTTATTTGCTGTCTCTGCACGGTAATATTATCATTACCGTGCAGAGACAAAGTGTCAAAGTGTGAACAGGTTACAATTCGGACAACTTAGACGTTATTATCTTTTCCCAGACTCTTCTTCATAGAAGTACATACCTGCACTTGACATTAAAGTTCGGTGCCTGAAACTCTCGGCCTTAGTGTTTTACTGTCTAGTGAGGAAACAGAACAGAGAGAGACGTACTGTACGGCACCCTGAGGCGTTGGTTTTTGTCTCGTATTCGAAATTATCTGTGCACAATGGCTTCGTGGTAGAATATCTGGCAATACGGTAGTACCAACCAAAAAGGTCTTTCTCACTTCTCTCTACCGTCTCTCACCCTCCCCCCCTTCTCTCTCTCTCTCTCTCTCTCTCCTCTATGTCACTCTCTCTCACTCTCGGCCCTACCGCCTAAGTAAGTTGGTTTAAGTTTTAAGTGGTTCTTCGCCCCAATCGTTGAAGTATATATACGTATAAGTAAATATTCTTTAACTGTGTCCCAGGTCACAGAGTATGACCACCATAATAAATGCATACTGCAAACTATATCGGTAGTAAATTTCTATATATGCGTATACTTATTGTATTACGTTTTACGATTAGTTTACGAATAGGACATTGAGGTGATCATATTATGTCCAGACCAGCCTGGGGGCAATACATCTAAGTACGAACTATCTTAGCATCCAATATTATGGAACTGCACTAACATCTCGTTCGTTGTTCTCGTGTGTTGTGTAAGAAGAAATTTCGTATTTAACTCGAAACGCTAGAGATAAATTCGATTTACCTCCCTATGGATGTAAGTACATTTAAAAATCACACGAGGCTCCTTAACTTAATAAATTGGTTTTATTTTTGAATCAATCGCATTGGTAAGCAGGACCATCGCAGCATAAATGAAACCGTCGCATAATACAGTTTCAGGCACGATCTTTGACTGAAAAAGGAGTATAAGTAAATGATGATTTCGCCCTAATTAGTAAAACTGGTTGGTGACAAAGAAACATAGAAATAGTTATTGGTTATGCAAGGCTGCAAAGTTGGTTTTTGGTGCGAGTACTTGTATTGATACCGGAGCGAGTCATCATCAGCCCACATTCGTCTACTGCTGAACATACGCCTCTCCTGAAAGTACGCCACAGAGCTCGGTCTTCAGCTCTCTGCATTCTCTGCTCAACTTCATTAAGAATCTTATCCTTCAGAGACACCCCGAGGATAGCTCTCTATATAGTTCGCTGAGCGACCTTAAATGTGTGTCATGATATAAGCGAGTAGCGAGGATTTTTTCTATTTTTTTTTTGTTATTTCACAATTTTTTGTGTTGAACTCGTTTCAATTTTTGATCAAAAATAACTCGTCCTTTTTAGTCACTCTTGCTACTTACGAGATCGATTGTCATTCACCGTCGATTACGATATCATCCAGATATGCGAAACACTTTTCAGTTATTAGATTTTAACTCAAAAACAGCTTGACCATATTTCTGCACCCCACACCAAAAAGGGACACATCACGAAAATTATTATATTTCTATGCGCGGCTTCGTGGTATGGATAGTTAATGAATATCCCACGGGATCATTACTGCTGGATAAGCACCCTATGTGTTATTCCAGAAACTTAAGTAACAAACACGTTCTTATTATTTATAACTATAACATTACAATTTGTATATGATGTTTACTTGTTCGTATCGGTATACTTCCCGACTTACGTAGTATCGGAATGTTTTATATTTATATGTTGGACTGATTAAGAGGATATAAGGCCTGACTAGGAGATAGAATCACAACAGGCTCACCTCGTATTACATCAAACTGAGCAAATTATTTTGCTCATTTATACTTTGCGTACTATTGACGTAAATTTACGTGCATTTTATTCTTAAATCTTTTGTTCCTAATTGTACGGTATAGGAAGGGTTTAGCGGTTACTAAGCACTACTAAGAACCACTTCGTTGCATGTGACAGACTGCACTGCGCCCAACATTCTGAGACGTTTAATTATTAAGTCTCGTGTGCCTGTAATTTCCCCGGCACCCATACCCTTTAAACTGGAATACAGTAATGTGAACATTATTGCTTTGCGGTAGCAATTGGTTGATCTGGTGGCAGTACTTCTTCGGATGAACGCCTTTACGAAGAGTTACTAGTTACTTCTACTGCTATACTAAATCTTCTCACTGCGTGTCCGCTGCTGGGACATACACTAGGGTCTTGCTCACACAGAAGAGTGTGGGCCAAGGGCCATACTCACTGATTGTCGTATAGTCAAATCAAATTAAAATATATTTGGAAGTACGTAGGCAATGCTAGTTGCAGTTGGTAACACATTACATTGGTACTCCATGTTCTGCCTTTCAAGGCATGCATAAACAAAACTACATTACAACAATCAATTACGAGTATTATGTACACCAATCCAATATCTACTTAAAGTTACCTATTAATTTGAAATAACTCTCACATTCATACACATTAGGGAATATAAATATATTACGATCGTATTATGTCTGGAAGTCTGGTCATAGCTGTCTGGAAGAGATCGGTCTAAGCGATAAAACCGCCCATTGTGACACATAATTATAAGTTTTGCATAATGTTCAATTGATCAAATTATCGTGTATATTTTTTATGTGTTGCAATAAAGAGTTTAGTATTTTACTTTTAAGTAAATTAAAATAATTTAAATAGTTCCTTGTAAATAATGCTATTTAATATATATACTATAGGGTACAATTCCCCCAGAATATTATGCCGTAACGTAGCAATGAGGTAACATATGCGTGGTAAGATGTCAGTCAGAAGGTGTATGGCCGTTCTATGGCAAGTTCGGTTGCGCGGATACGTTAGCGATCAGTCGTAGTATCGGAGTATCCAGAGCACCCAACGACTGCTCTCCTGTGACAACAACCGGGAGCGACGGTTAAATATACTTACGAAAAATTAAAGTACTCAGTAGAAAATAGCACGAGTACTCTAACCAAGTATTGATCGCAACAAACTTCGTCGGACCTATTAGATTGGTTTTGAGTACTGGGCAAACTCCGGTGCGGGCGTTTCAAGTCAACATAAGGGGCGGGCAGTTCTGAGAGCACCAACATATCGGGATAGTTCAGGCTCAAGTTCTATATCAATAGCATTAGTCTCTACGCTGTGGAGTGTCGCAACTAGAAGATGAGTAGCATTATTTTGATTATAAGATTCTGAAGCGCTACTATACTTTTTTTTATTATTGCTTTTGTACACAGACTCAATGGGTCCGTGGCATTGTTTACATTTATATTTAAACTTATATTTTTTTTTTATAATTACTAACTGAATACAGGAGGACATTTTTTTTTCTTAACTAAACTTACATAATACATTTTTTTTGTACACAAATAGATTTTTAAATTATTTCTAAATATCGTACATACCGTATATATAGCGCTACTATACTTGCTGAGTAACAAATTTTGCCGCCTCCTAGTGGTCACGGGGTTTGACACTGTTAGTCCGAATTCGCGGGTTCGGATCTCGTCTAAGGATATAATTTTTCTCTGTAAAACTGAATAACCAGTTGCCAAAAGTTACTGTGACTTACTGTGGTATATGAGTGTCGCTTTAAGTAAGGGACGTAAAAGGCATATTGAGTAATGAACGGCTGGAAATACAGACTGGCAATGATGATAGTATTAAAAATGTTCTGTATGGTAATGATAAAGAGTTATGTATGTCTGTTCCAGTGGTGGTAAGGCTCCCGAGACCCCAGGGTCGAAGCGCGCCTCCGCCCCGCCGTGCTCCACACCGCCGGCTGATGAGGACCCTTGCCCGCCTTCCGACGGAGATGCCACTCCTGTAAGTATATACCGTTGTACCACTCCAAATGAGCCTTTCAAAAGATTAATCTAAACATTCCTACTCATATATGGTAGTCAATATTTCTCGGGTGTTAATACTCTGTTGGTTGCCTACTGAGTATAATTAAATTTAAAAAATGGACGTGATTTGCCTGTACCTAAGTAGTAAGTTATTATTATATTTATTCCTTTTATAGTACTTCTAAACGCTATTAAATTTTGATATAATTGGTGAGCCTGTAATCACTTTTTATTATTGCTCTGTACTTAACAAGGATGGATGATGTTATTCAAATTCAACATAAAATTAAAGTTTATTTTTACTGTCCCATATATTACACCTTAAAAAGTACATCATGTAACTCGTGTACATTACCTCAACCTTTTTTATATAAGCTACGCCATATGATATTGTTACAAAGGGTGTTTTTAGAGGTTTGGTTTTTAAACGGGTAATATTTTTTCTACAGACTGCCAATTTGACAGTTGACAGTTGATGTGTAGTCAGTAAATTTTGCCATTTCATAATTCTTTATGAGCAGAAAAAAATGGGCGAATATTTCCCTTGTAACTTTGGCCCATTTATTTTTAAACGGTACCTAACATAATTTGCCTATAATTAAAAAGCACTACAAAAAGATGATTGTTTATTTCTTTGTATCTCAGTTGAATGGCATTGATGAGACACGGCTTTAGTTTTAACAAGATGGCGCAACATGCTACACAGCTGGCGGCATCATCAGTTTAGTGCGGGAAACATTTGGTGAACGCATAATTTTGCGTAATGGTCTTGTGAACTAACCTCCACAATCGTCTGATCACATACCTTCAGATAACTTTCTTTGGGGGTATATCAAGTCACTAGTCTATGCTAATGTTGGACCATTTGATAGTCTGAATTCGCCGTGTTATTGCTGATATACGACCCCCAGATGCTCGATAAAGTTGCCGAAAATTAGACTTCACGATTGCACTTCATTCGACCTAGCCGTGGCGCTTATATGGTTGAAATCATATTTAAGCAATAATGTCAAAAAATACCTCTTCAATAAACCGAATATCATACACATTATCATTATTTAAATTTGTTTTATTTCATTTTGAAAGTGTATACCTCTAAAAACACCCTTTACATTTATTGTGTGATGACCTTAGACCGTCCGAAACGAGGCTGATTTTATATAAGGTGTGTGTGTGTGATCATTTCACAGGGCGGTATTGCACAGTTACACGTCACGTAGTGTTCTTGCTAGTTTTCAGACTTTGTCCTAACTTATAGTTATTAACCTTTTGCACTACACCCACAACTCCCAGTAAACCTCTGGGCTTACGACGCTCGTATAAAACTTACGCCAAATTAAGATAGCAATGTAGGCCTTTTTCATCAACGCCTTTCTGGCTGTTGGTTGTAATAAGCACGAGTTAGTTTTGAAAAATAATTGCTATGTGTTAGTCTGGAGAAAGGAGTGTGTAAGTAAGTTGGTGTATTCATTCATGTATGCGTGTTAACTGTTTAGGAAGGACTTTTTATAGAACACCGCTGTTAGCATATGTGTGTGGAGATGTGTAGAGTTGTACATGGGAGGTGTGTGTTGCAGACGGGAGCGTGTTTGGAGATGGGTGCGACGCCGGTGCCGAGTGTGGGGGTGGGTATGGCGGGTGGCAGCGCGCCGGTGACGCCGCTAGAACTGCGGCTGGACGTGCCGCAGCCGCGCCCTCTACCCATGCCCGAGTACGGCGGGTTCTTCGCGCTGCTCACCGAGTTCCTGCCAGACTCCGGACAACCCATCTCCGGGTTTCACAGGTCACTCACACAATACTGCACTCTCTGCTTCTCTCCAACCATAACCATTACTTATACCTAAATACAAACAACTAGAACTTTAGCGGTCGACAAAACTCATCCCCTACAGTAACTAGATGCTCTATGTAGCAATTTATACTATGTAGTGTATAATTATATTTAGACAGCTGAAATACTATTTAATAGAAGATTGTTATTAATAGCACCATATCTTAGGTCTCAGAGCTTGTAGTACATACAAAGTCTATCGGAAAAATTATTGGATTGTTTAGCACGTGTTGGCTAATATTGAAAAAAGCGTTACGTTGCCAAAAAGGACAGTTGAACGGATCTTTTCTACAGAATATTTGGAAAGTGCAATCCAGTGTTTATGATAATCCTTTGCCGAATACCCCGACGTGATCCCCGGATGATCCAATCGGCTGATACAGTGATGGTGCTCGCTTAGAGGAGTCTGTTTTAGTTGTAATGTTGCAGCTTACATTACGGAGCCGCGCCAACGTAACAATAGTAACGTAAAAATAGTACATTATTTTCATTAGTAAGTACAGAATTTAATGAAATCTGTCCGAAGAAAAAACTGCAGCTCAACGGTAGGTTACAATTTGGTGACTGGTCAACTAGAGGTATTCGAAAAAGTAGAGACATAATGTTTGAGTTATATCACAAAAAATCTTTAACTTCTAGTAAAGATTTTCATGATTATGTAAGAAATTACTCAAAAGTTTTTAAGTCAGTATGCAAACGCGCAAAAGCTTTGTTTATAAGGGATAAAATTCGAAAATCTAATGACAAAATTAAAACAGTTTGGAAAACTATTAATACAGAGACCGGCAAAAGTAAATCTTTTAATTCAGAATATGTGCTAGAAATAGATAACCAAAAAGTTTCAGACCCAAGTCATGTTGCGAATTCATTTGAAAATTTCTTTTCTAACATACCACTAGAAGTCACCAAATCTCTTGATTCTTGCCCTTGTGTTGCAGTGGGCTTTCTGAAAGACAATTTCCCGCTCCAAATTCCTGAGTTTAGGTTCCGACATATATCTACTTTTGAAATAATAAAAACATTTAAAAGTTTAAACGTTAAAGCAACAGAGGATTTATGGGGATTATCCGTAAAAATGCTAGAGTCAATAATAGAAGTTATAGCGCCACATTTGATGATCATATTTAATTTATGTATTGATAGAGGTACATTTCCTGACCTAATGAAAATGAGTAAAATCACCCCTATTTTTAAATCAGGTAGTAAGGCCGACCCCTCAAATTATAGACCGGTCTCTGTGCTTCCGGCTTTGAGCAAAATATTCGAAAAGATAATGCTTCAACAACTTTTGTCTCATTTTAATGAACATAGGATTTTACACGAAAATCAGTTCGGTTTCACGAAAAGCAGATCAACAACAGATGCAGGAGTCCAGTTAGTCAAGCATGTGCTGGAGGCTTGGGAGAGCTCACAGGATGCCATTGGCGTATTTTGTGATCTCTCCAAAGCTTTCGACTGTGTAGAGCACCGCACTCTAATTTATAAGCTACACCACTATGGAATTCGTGGAGCTGCTCTGAATCTTGTAGAATCATACTTATCTGATAGGCAGCAAAAAGTTGGCATTAATGGCGTGACATCTTCTGGATCTTTGGTCAGAATGGGGGTTCCACAGGGGTCGATCTTGGGTCCATTCTTATTCTTAGCATATATCAATGACTTACCACATATGGTTGAGGGCCTTGCTGACATAGTTCTTTTTGCGGATGATACTTCTCTGATTTTTAAAGTAGATAGGAAAGATAGAGAACTAGTTCAAGTCAACAACGCGTTAACTATTGTTTCAAATTGGTTCGCCGCAAACAACCTGCTTCTCAACGCAAAGAAAACGAAATGTTTAAAATTTTCCATGCCTAATGTAAGACATATAGAGCCAAACGTATTACTCGACGGAAATAAATTGAAAATTGACAAGGCAATAGTCTTTCTAGGTATTAGCATAGACTCTAAATTACAATGGGGTCCTCATATTGATGCACTATCTGGAAGACTGAGCTCAGCTGCATATGCGGTTCATAAAATTAGGCAATTGACAGATATAGCTACTGCTCGACTGGTCTACTTTGCTTACTTCCACAGCATAATGTCATATGGTATCCTGCTGTGGGGGTCAGCGGCGGACATAGAGACAGTTTTTATATTGCAAAAGCGGGCAGTTCGAGCCATCTACAAAATGGGTCTCCGCGAATCCTTAAGACAAATGTTCAAAGAAATTTATATATTAACTCTTCCATCTTTGTATATCCTAGAAAATATAATGTACGTTCGTAAAAATATAAAGAAGTTTAGAATAAATAGTGATATGCATAATATTAATACCAGAAACAAGGATAGGATAGCTGTATCTAAATTTAGACTCACGAAAACTAAAAATAAGTCCTTCTTAGGTAATTGTGTACGTTTCTATAATAAAATCCCGAAAGACATTACTGAGCTCACTGAAGGGAAATTCAAGTTACGTGTCAAAAATATACTAATGAAAAAAGCCTATTATAAATTGAGTCACTACTTAGAAGACAAAGATGCCTGGAAGCTTTCCACTTCTGCCTAATAGCCAACTATTGAATAAATTTGTTATTTTAATACTACTCATATGTAACCTCAATGTACAAAGACTTGAAAAAATAATGGCCCACGAGTTTCTTGCTGCTTCTTCTCGGCGGTGGTTCTTTTCCGAAGACAGCGGTAGAATCATTTAAAAATTTTGACGTTCATAAGAGTGTCTATGATGCCTAAACTGAATAAATAATTTTTGAATTTTGAATTTTTGAATTTTGAACGTCCCCGCTGATACGCGGATCCCTACTCAGAATTCCACCGTGCTGCCCGGTAACCCCCAGGCCGCAACAGTGGTTTCCCTACCGGACCGCGGAACCCTGAGTGCTGCTCGGTAACCCCCGAGCCGCAGCTGCTAAGCTCCACGGGAGCGACTTGGTCTGCTTGCCTTCTTACTGATGGAGGGTGCGAATCGGTACCCCAGTCCGCACAACCTCTCAGCTCGAGCGCTTGCAGACGAGTGCTGGCGTTTTTTTTTTTTTTTGTTTTGGTGGCGAGCGCAGGGCACTCAGCCAGTGTGTTGTTTTTTTTTTTTTCCTTCCCTTTACTGTCGCGAGTGGCCTATATAGCTCCGCGGCGAGTCGGCGCGCGGCGTGGGTGGGCGCGGTGTGCCTGTGTGCGGCTATACGTCATCGTGTGTCGCTGTGCGCTGCCCCATCAGAATGCGTGGAATGCACCGCGTGGCGGCTCGTTACATAGTTGTTGCCACAGTATTGGTAGCATTATTGTGGTCAAATGAGAAAGGCATTGTAGCAAACTATGTCCACCTCACGTTGATAGTAAGTAGTATGGGTCAACTTGACTTTTAAAAAATCCTTTAAAAATTATAAACGCTAAAGTTTGTATGTATGGATATTTGTTACTCTTTCACGCTCCAACGATTGGGCCAATAATCATGAAGTTTGGTATAGTGAAGCACTGGAAAATATCCTATGTGTTAAACATAGGATATTTTTCATCATCATTATCATCATGCGGATGAAACCGCGGGGCGCAACTAGTACGTACAGAAAATATGGTAGCGTGCGCATTTAGTATGATATCAGCGTATAGATTATTCGCAAAAATGTAACAGCTAGTGACGGCATTGATTTTCATAAGCGCTAGGGAAACTATGTTCTTGAAAGTGAGTTGATGCATTTCAAATTAGCTATTGCTCGTAGTTTCGGTGTTGAACCCCTCTCCACTGACCGAACTAGTCTCAGTAGGCCTAGCACGAATAACTGCGCGTGTGACACGTAATGTGTCGTTCACGTGAAACAGTACAAACTGTCATGTATCTAGGGCAACTGTGACACAGACAACTCATAGTTTGTGCGCCGAAAGGTGACGCGTTGACGTGCACGATACGAATTCTTTTTCTCGAGTTGTTTGTGCTACGGCTTCTGTACTGTATGGCGTCAGTTAGATACTTGTGTTTACAGATGTAACGTGGCTGTGATGCTGCTGTGCGACGTGGTGCTAGATGGCGTGGAGCTGGACTGGTCCATACACGTGCCGCTGATGCTGCACATCGTCTTCCTTGCCATGGACCACACCAGGTAACCATCAGTAAATACCAATTAATATTATAAGATTTTAAACTGACATGCGGCTCTTTAGTGTCTATCTTTACGGAGAAAGGGAATGGGCTTCATTTTGACGTTGAATCCGATTCTGGGTGAAACCCTGCAAGTCTATTGGCTGGCACCAGCAATGGGAAAGAGAATGAAGTGACATTTCATTCTCATTCAAGTTAGACAATAAAAGGGATGACCTCTATATTTTTCATATAATATGTATATCGAGACCAATATCGAGAGCTTACAATAAATACAATACATTGTAAATATCCCGTTCTTAAAGTTAATTCTTACACCAATATAGTAAGTATGTGGGCGAGAAATGAAACGACTGTTCACTCTTGTAACTGGTCCATTACTGCCTTACGGCGCGAAGCCGGAGACAGTCGGATACACTTCAGTAGCCCATCACAATCCAACTTTAACTTTACTCTCAGTCTTTAAACCGACATGGTCACTAATGCAAGTTTGTCTTTGTTGTTTGTCTTGATTGGGAACGTTCAGTGAGATTAAGTGAGATTTAATTAAAATAAAATAAAACTACGCCCTTGCATTGTAGAACGAAGAAGAAGAAGCATCTATAGTTTTCTCTATTTTAACAGACTTTTTAGATACGTTCACATTATTTAGATGTTTACAATTCCACAACGGCAAGAATTTACTTTAGAATCCCATTTCTATAGTTAATTCTTACTTCCAGTAATCGGTAATACCTGTTTTATAAGATTTCTGTGGAAAACTGTCTGCTGACCCGACGTACCAAACTTTCACTTGTATGGTGATGGTGTTAATATAAAGCGTTGGTCATAAATAAATCTGCTGATACCTGAAAAATATACCACTCATCTCTCTGAGAGGAAGGCTGGAGTCCCAACAGTGGGAATAAAATAGGCTGTTTATGATTATGACATATAAGCTTAATTTAAATATAGGAATGCTGCAACTGGAACATATTTATTTGTTTATTTCTGTGCACTATTCTAAACTTAGGTTCTTTTATAGTTTTGACTTTTATTCGGATTTTATGGCGATGCTCAACATTAAGATAGGATTGGTTACAATTGAATCGGAGTTCGTAATTTATGGAAAAAACTTATAACTTTTTACTTAATTAAAGAGTCCAAATATTTAGTTTTTCGCTACATCTTTGATGTTTAGTGAGACTTGATTTTTACTTATTTTGTTATTTATTTGTTTGTTACAATAAGCACGGTATACATCACTTACACTCATTATTAAGTAACTAAGTATTATACCTACATTATAAATAAATATTAATGAAAAAATATAATAACTTAATAACATTAGGAATAATAATTAAATTTCGAATACCCACTGTCAACTCTTATCTTTGCGTGTATACTGGAAAATTAATTATGTCAAGAAAATTGTCATAAAATATCCAAATTATAATACATTACTTTCATATAAATATTTATAAACAAAACTTCACTAAAATCGTTTTTCTGAACGATAAGATGAGATTTAGAATGGCTGTAAGTGCCTAATACGAGAAGCGTGTATGTACACACTACGTCCGTTTTAATTTTACCTCCGCGCCGGCCGGAGCGTACTATGATATGTGCCATTAGGGAAATGTTGGCACCTGGTTCCGAACTAGTACTACTATATTGCACAGTAATGTGCATGCATTCGAAACGTGCATACAGCTTAGCACAGCGGTTCTTGAGTTGTATGTGAGTGTGGGCCCTCCCACGGCCTGTGGCAGTGACGCTGAGTGTTGTGGTTTGTGCAGATGGATCGTGCACCAGCACTGCCGGCAGCTGCTGCTGAACCTGCTGGTGGCGGTGGCGGCGCACCGCGACCACCTGGGCGTGGCGCGCTCGCTGCTGGCCGCGCGCTCCCCTCACCGCGCCCTCACCGCCGCGCGCTCCCCGCACCACCACCAACACCACCATCACTACTTCACAGGTACCACCAGTCTTTGGGTCGCGACACTGCGCGATACTTACTCGTACGGTACTCGGTTTATGTACCAGAGTGTACACGACAGTCACGTAAGCCACTGCGTCGGGATAATAGCTCAGTCAAATTAACTCAAAAAGGGGCAAACCCGGAAGAAGTTCTATAGCAATTTTTCTTCGGAATTTACGAGTTGTTATTCATACAAAATTCGCCCCCTCTTTAGGGTATAAATCGGAAAATATCGAACGTAGGACAAAAATTTATACGAATAAAGTTTTTGCAAATTTAATTCTAAACAACTTTGTATAACTATGTTTCGTGTGAAATTAAAAATATACTATTTATTCATTAAACAAAAATTGACCCTTTAGATCAAGATGGGGGATGACGCAACGGATCGATTACCACGCAACACAAAATTTATACTGCCTGTAAAGTTCCCGGACGAATTCTGAAGAAAAATTGCTACTTATAAGTTTTTGCGGCAAAATCCTAATTTGACTAAAACGTCGGGCTAAAACGTCACCAACTGTATTATATTGTTCACATAGCCCCGTGCGAAAATGTGAATTTTTCTCCCTAAAATTGTAATGTTTCTCTCACTAAGCAGGCGTTAGTGCTTTTAAATCATATTATACAAATTATGTAGGGTTGCGACATCAATACGAAAGTAATGCCCGTTTTCACCAACATTTTAGGTAACACCTAAGCCAGTTAGGTAACACTTAGTAGTACAAAAATGTCACCTAAAATGTTGTTGAAAACGGGCATAAGTATATGAAAACTTCTTACGGTTGGATAATGCTGTCAATCTGTTCAACAGATTTCGCTCCGTCCGCTTGCGACGGCTAAATCTAATAGAGAGTTAAAATTCGGTGCTCGGACGTCGTGCCTTGGTGGCCTAGTTGGTCATGGCGTCTGACATGGATTGTCGGAATATGCGGGTTCGAAAGTAATTGTATTGTTACCGTTTGTCGCGGTTTTCATCTATTCATGCATAGGTAATACCGCACTCCATTGCGATACACCGATATTTTGGGGGCAAAATATGCGATATTTACTTTGTATCCGAAAACCAATGGGTACAGCGACGGTGACATCCAACTTTTCTTAGAGATTCTCTTAGAGATCTTGGTTTCGATGGCTATACATTTTGTGGACAGCGAATTTGCTAGAGCGTAATGTAATCGTATCGTTGAAATTTATACAGACATCGAAGCACACACAATTTGCGAAAAAGTATCATAAGCGTCAACGCGTAACACTTCAGCGTACTGTGAGTTATCTGTGTCACAGTGTGCCCTAGATACATGACAGTTTGTACTGTTTCACGTGGACGACACGTTGCGTTACACATACGCAGTTAAACATGATAGGCCCACTGGAACATACATTAATGTAGGTATCTAGTACGACTGTGGCACAGATGACTCATAGTTTGCGCAGTATAATACATCAACGATACGATTACATCAAACTTCCGACTGCTTGCCAAGCGAAACGGTACTCTGTGCAGTTGTGACAAGAATGAATATCTGACTTCCAGAGCCTGACGAGAAGCTGGATGCGTACCCCCCGCGAGCGCACTCCCCGCGCTCGCACGCGCGCTCGCTCAGTTCGGACCCACAAGTTACTCCCGAAGGTAACGCTCTCTACTCACACTACCGACCAAACTTTTTTTCACAATTTTGGTACATTAGTTAAGTTTATTCGTTATCAAAAAACGATATTAAAAAATATTTAGTGACACTTCCGCTGAAAAAAACAATGGTTTTGGCTTATTTGGGGGTGTGCACCACCCTCCCTCCCGCATAAACTGCTAATAGGAAGAATACAAAATAAAAAACACAAAAGAAAACCCAAATAACTTTTTACTATGTTAAATGTCCGTGCCAGTTTCTGTACGTACACATCCTTATATCCTAAGTTGCAGCTAGTTGGAGCTATTTAAGCGCTATTGTTTCGGGATTAAAGTGACACAACGTACTTGTTGTTTGCAGCCGAAGGAGACGCGTACCCGTCGTTGCCGGTGATAGTGACGGCGGAGGCAGAGACGGAGTGTGAGCCAGACGCGGGTGTTCCCGGGCCGGCCAGTTCCCCGGGAGTAACCGGGCCATCCGCACCGACTGCGCCAACGGCACCGCCCGCCACGCCCGGCCCGGCGGAGACGCCCGTGGCTGACGTCATCAAGTCGCTCATACACTTCCTCGCCAACCGGCCCACGCACATGCCGCTCTGGCAGTATGAAGACATCACAGCTAAAGGTGATAAGCGAGTCATGTGCTTCTGAAATACGAGTAAACATTATGTTTTGTTAAAAAATACAACAAATAAACATTATATTACGTTCAAACTAGCGCTGTAGAAAGTGAAGACTGAATACTGAATGCGTTGGAAACGAGAAACTGAGTCTGGTAATAGGTCGTTCGGACAAAAGGCAATACTCCTATTTTATGGATATTTGAATGAAAATATTCCCATTATCCAGTTAAATTAAGATGCTGGTGGGAATTGTTTTCTTGCTAATTTCAGACTTTCAATCTGTTGTCTTGAAGCTGTTGGTTTACATTTTCGATGGTCTTTTGTACAATATTATAAAATTAACATATTGTTACTAACGGGTTGAAAACCGCGGTATTAATTTATAAGGAGCTATTGATATGATATTTCGACACCGTGGCAAACGCCATAATCGCGGGACGACTGGAGAATGGGGGTGGGTTGAAAAATAAACTTCATAAAAGCTTAATATTTGTGATGTTAAAATAGTAGGTCTTTAATTTATTTCTAAAAACGAACTTTGCAAGTTCCTTAATGGCGGTGGAATGTTATTCCAGCACTTAGTCGGTGTACTTGCATGGTGGAATGTTGTTTCAACACTGAGTAGGTGTACATAACTGTGGTGTGTGTGTGCAGTGTGGTCGCTGCGAAGCTGCCAGCAGATGTCCGCGCTGGTGGGGCACGTGTTGCGCGTGTTCCGCGAGTCGCTGCCGCACGCGCTGGTCTCCGAGCGCTGGGCGCAGACCGCGCTACAGCTCGGCCTCTCCTGCCCCTCCCGGCACTACGCGGGACGCTCGCTGCAGGTAACTCTCTCACTCTACTATACACCTCTCATTGTCTCTCTCTTACAACCTCGCCTGCCCACATCTTATAATAGAACAAATGCCTCGCCCCATATCCGTGTTGCAATGGCTAATTTGTTTCGGACTGTTACTCTACTATAGATATACAGATCTCTGTCTATCTGTAGCAGTGTGTCTGAGTGTGTCTAGTGAAGAAGCAGGCAGTTGTAAAATTGGCGGGTGTGTGTCGCAGGTGTTCCGGTTTATCGGCGTGGCGATGACGGGCCGCATGGTGTCCGACATACTGTCGCGACTCGTCGAGACCGTCGCCGAGCAGGGCGAGGATATGCAAGTACGTCGCATACACATACACCTCACATATACCTACACACATACGTACACACTTTTTTAAAAGTACTTTTTCGCGCACATTTTAATATCAAAACGTAGTTTTGACTAACCTCGACGTTTTGATCGAGTTGCATCTACCGTAGTCACGAGTAGACTGGAAAAGCACAAGTGGACCTCGGTCGATGCAACTCGATCGACTCGTCGAGGTTAGTCAAAATTATGTTTTGTTAAATAAACTGTGCGCGAAAAAGTCCCGATATTATCTTTCTATATCTATACTAATATTATAAAGAGGAAAGATTTGTATGTATGTATGTTTGTAACGAATTGGCTCAAAAATTACTGGACCGATTTTAAAAATTCTTTCCCCATTGGAAAGCTACATTAACCCTGAGTAACATAGGCTATATAAGATTCATCATCATCATCATCATCCATCACCGCGCGGGTGAAACCGCGGAGAGCAGCTAGTAAAACATAAAGTTGATTCGCGAAAGTTTATAAAGTTCTATACATACACACATCTATACATCTCGCTCTATCTACATAGTGGAGGCTATACGTCAACGATATGATTACGTTACACTTACGCAAATGTTCGTGCTAAGCCCATTGAGGCGGTTCTCAAACCGTATCCTTGCGGTCATGTGATAATAAGTTTACCAGTAGTGCCTAAAGTCAATGCAATATTAATGTAGTCATTTTTTATATACGACTTCTATGTAAAATTTATTCATGGATATAAAACGGACACTTCACATTGTAAAGTAATATATTCTTTAGTTATATCATAATAAAACCTTTTTAAATATAAGCTTTTAAACTATTATGGTCACAAACATTAGAAATATTCTAATTATTAATCAGTTCATCCGTGATCATGGCGCTTGCAACAGTGCCGAAATATCGGAAACTCACAGAAAACATACATGGTAACTATTCCGTTATTACTTTGAATAATTCAAAATAACTACGAACATGATGTCGGTGTGCTGCAAAGAGTTTTGGTACTTGAAGATTTGGATCGCACTGATATTGCCCTGACATGTCAGGGATGAGAATTGCGCGTGCAATTTACTACAGACGAATTGCCCGATTTTGGTATGTGACGAGACGGGGAATCGTTCGCCCGTATAGACAAAACAACCCCTAAAATAATTGGTTTTCTAGGGTTGAAGAATTTCCTGTACAATAAAGTTTCGTTTCCCTCAAGAATATATCTTGATATGATATATTATATTAGGCATTTGATTCATTATCTAATGACGTCTTGGTCGCTACTACCGCAGTACCAGATATTCTACCGCTTATCCAATAGTGCGCAAGCTTTACTGTGTATTTGAACGGCACTGTAGCAAGTGAAGAGCGCAAGGTAATGCTACGCAAATTTCAGCCCATGATATTTGCAGTTACTTACACAGGACTGACCCTTCCTGTCATTTAATTGCATAAAAACAATATTGCTATAGCACTACATATAGAATGGTGTACCTCCACACCGCGCTATCCTTGTCCCCTGCCCTCCACACCGCGGTTCGGGAGTCAGTTTGGGAGTAGAGTTTGTTTACCGAGACGCTCACATGGCGTGCTTGTGTCGCCCTCAGGGATACGTGACGGAACTGCTACTGACGCTGGAGGCGGCCGTGGACTCGCTAGAGTCCAACTTCCGGCCGCTGGACTACATGCGGGACATCTTCAAGTCCACGCCCAATCTCAACAACAAGGACGCCGGCAACCAGACTAATGGCTCTCCCTTTTCCGCAGGTGCGTAGAACTTAAACTTTTTATTATTATTTGCTTTATACTTGTTGCATACATAGCGGCAATTGTACGGCGTCGTTCTATGTATAATTATGTTTGACGTTCAACAAAATTAAAAAAGTATTTGTTTTATTAGAGGTCGAGAAAGAGGGTTTACATTCTTACAGCAAGAACTGTCTTTCTTAGTTATAGTTCCATATATATGAAGACATAAGTGTAGATATATGAGGGCATATTTAAGATTTGGATCCAGAACCCTGAAGATCACATACAGGCTAATCTTCCACTGAGCATATTGATCTCCAGGCTGCTTGAGTTGGTTTTCTACATCGAGAATCGGACACATTATGACAGTATTTGGTGCTGGATATGGACATGGAGTTGTTAATGAAAGTATGAGATGAAATCAAATCTAACATATATCTGTTTCCTCCTTACTAAAGGCCGGAAAAAAAGAATATTAAAATATTATGTTGAAAAAGTGGCAAATGAGTATGGATAGAGACGGGTGGACACTTGATATAATAGTTATAATGTTTTTTAGGAAAACGTTCGCCGGGCGTGTGCGTTGGCTGCGTGACCAATCACACGCGTAGCACTTCCTACTCCGTGTCCTACTGCGTGCGCAAGAGCAACGCGCCTCCTTCCTCTGCCGAGAAACAACACGGTAACTCACTGTCCCTCTACCTCATCTCTCTCTCTTTTTCTATCTCTACCTCTACCGTTTATCTGTTTACACGTATTGTCACATAACCGCAACAACACACTTTGACACACCCCTACACACACACACCCCCCGACATGACCTCACATTCTTTAACGGATACGCGTTTTAAAGTAAATTACGTTTGCATTCGTGTGCTAGTGTTAAGGCATTGTTAAAACAACACTAAGCCCCGCTTGCATTAAATCAAATAAATTTGGCAAAGCATTTTTCCCTACGTGTTAGGTCGATTTCCCAAAAAAACATCTGATCTTTTACACTCAAACCCAAAATCTCTGAGTTGTAAACTTTTTCTACAACTACATTTGTTAACTTTACCTAATATTGTCCATTTTACTTGTTTTATAATTTATATGTTTACTTACAGCATGCAGTGTTAGCATGTAGTTGATTATGCATTAACCACAAGTGT
Organism: Selenia dentaria; assembly: GCA_917880725.1. Classification (NCBI taxonomy): domain Eukaryota; kingdom Metazoa; phylum Arthropoda; class Insecta; order Lepidoptera; family Geometridae; genus Selenia; species Selenia dentaria. The sequence continues at coordinate 44,459,429 of OU862876.1, forward strand.
ACTGCATGAAATTATATTTGATGATGAGATAATCGTTGACTAACTATAAATATATTTTTTATAATCCTCCATTTTTTGTGTATATACTGTACGCATGTTATTGTTGTCTTACAGAGTTGTAATAAGGTGTTGAGAATAGTGTGTTGTGTGCGCAGATAGGGGTCGCGCGTGCAGTGAGGCGACGAAGGGCGCATGCGCGAACCTCTGCCGCTCGCGATCCGCGCAGTCGCTCAAACTGCTCGGCGATACTGCCACGCAGGTACGTGCCATGCCTAGTTAGATGAACCCTGATACTAAACGTTGCCAACATTACATCTTTATCACCTAATAGGGGTGTGCAAACATACATGTATAGCCAAGTGTGATCTGTCAGATAAAAATTCCAAAATATCTGTCCGAAAAACGGGATAACTTCCGTTATTGAATTTTTTTTAGTGACTACAAGATATTCTGGAAGATTCCGTTAGATTGGTAACATCGTAGGGCTGAACCCGTTTACATCCGTCGCGATGTTAGTTCCATTCATACATCTTTTGTTATAAGAATCTCTAAAAAGGATGCAGAGCGGTTAATATTAAGCCCTTATCTCTAAGACAAAAGTTATAAGTAAATATTACAAAATCACCCTTTCCCTACTGCGCACTTAAATTTACGTCACTTTATGAATGAACCTTTTGTTTTAAGTATATAATAATTTAAGTGGTAATATTGAGATGGCCAGTTATGTACTGTGTAGCGCAGCTTTTTCGAAAACCATGAAACCGGTTTATCATTTTTCTTGTAGGTTTTTGGGTATTATTTTCGTTCAGGACCTATGATTATTTATTAATTGATTCTGATCATTAAATTAATAGTCCAGGCGAGACCCCTGGAACACGTGTGGCGTAACTACACTTTTGTAAGCCAAATTATTATTAACAAAGCTCATCATGGAAACAATGTCTTGAGTGTCAACACTAATGGTGGGATGCGTACATGGTCACACTACTCACGGTTATCACTAAGGTTTCGATCCTGCTCTTTGTTTTTAGGAATGGATATGAATTCATTCTACAAATACTTTCACCGAGTTTCTGCAATAAACTTTCTTCTATCTTTGTTATGACAGCTGGTTGTTTTTTTTTGTAATTCATTGGTAGTATTATTTTCCAAATTTCTTAAACAGGCTCAAATAAAGTCTTACGACTTAGTGATATCTTGTAATAGACGTTTGTTTATTTATGCGAACATACATCTGAAATAAATACAAATAAAACATAGTTTGCGTAAACAACGCGTTTGCGTTTCATCTCTCATCCAAACTCGTCTTCTTTTTTTAATTGTGGTACTACTGCTTTATTGAACCTATGACAGAGCAGGGTGTTGGCATTACGCATTAATCCTGTCATGTCGTTCTGTGAAAAACATTAGTCAACCACCTGTCATAACGAAGATGGAAGAAGTTTTATTGCAGAAACTCGGTGAAAGTATGTGTAGAATAAATTCATATCCATTCCTCAAATCAAAGTGTAGGATCAAACCCTTAGTGATAACCGTGATATGCTGCCATATATGCCATGGTAAGCTTTGTTAATTTTATATGCTTAAAGTGTAGCTACACTACACACGCCAGACATATCGAACATATTTTGTATAATAGGGTACCATTCGGTAAGTAAAACTTAACCATTGCATACATTACCCAAGAAGTATTGTAGTTTATTGACAATAAATCGAGGTTGATTAGAGGTAGAATGCGTTGCTAATACGTCGATACGCGGTTTGCGTGTGTGGTTGTGTATGGTCCTGAGTCTAGACGGGTGATGGATGGTAGTTGACATTGATCGTGGTTGTTGTTGGTGTGTCAGGACGACAAACTGACGATCCTGGCGACGCTATTGTGGGTGGGCGCGGCGCTGCTAGAGTCGGACTACGAGCACGAGTTTCTGCTGGGCGTGCGGCTGCTGGCGCGTGTGATGGCCCGCTTGCCGCTCGACCGCCCCGACGTGCGCGAGCGGCTTGACCGTACGCAGCCGCACGCCTCGCCCTCGCCCTCGCCCTCGCTGCACGCTCTTTTACTCAAGGTGGGTCCTCACTAACTCCCTCTCTACACACTCCAGTCACATATCATCCACGCACTGTTACTCAAGATATCCCTTTACTAACCCCCTCTCTACACACTCCACTCACATATCATCCACGCACTGTTACTCAAGATATCCCTTTACTAACCCCCTCTCTACACACTCCACTCACATATCATCCACGCACTGTTACTCAAGATATCCCTTTACTAACCCCCTCTCTACACACTCCACTCACATATCATCCACGCACTGTTACTCAAGAAAACCCTTTACTAACCCCCTCTCTACACACTCCACTTACATATCATCCACGCACTGTTACTCAAGATATCCCTTTACTAACCCCCTCTCTACACACTCCACTCACATATCATCCACGCACTGTTACTCAAGAAAACCCTTTACTAACCCCCTCTCTACACACTCCACTCACATATCATCCACGCACTGTTACTCAAGAAAACCCTTTACTAACCCCCTCTCTACACACTCCACTCACATATCATCCACGCACTGTTACTCAAGATAACCCTTTACTAACCCCCTCTCTACACACTCCACTCACATATCATCCACGCACTGTTACTCAAGAAAACCCTTTACTAACCCCCTCTCTACACACTCCACTCACATATCATCCACGCACTGTTACTCAAGATAACCCTTTACTAACCCCCTCTCTACACACTCCACTCACATATCATCCACGCACTGTTACTCAAGATATCCCTTTACTAACCCCCTCTCTACACACTCCACTCACATATCATCCACGCACTGTTACTCAAGAAAACCCTTTACTAACCCCCTCTCTACACACTCCACTCACATATCATCCACGCACTGTTACTCAAGATAACCCTTTACTAACCCCCTCTCTACACACTCCACTCACATATCATCCACGCACTGTTACTCAAGATAACCCTTTACTAACCCCCTCTCTACACACTCCACTCACATATCATCCACGCACTGTTACTCAAGATAACCCTTTACTAACCCCCTCTCTACACACTCCACTCACATATCATCCACGCACTGTTACTCAAGATAACCCTTTACCTACCCCCTCTCTACACACTCCACTCACATATCATCCACGCACTGTTACTCAAGATATCCCTTTACTAACCCCCTCTCTGCACACTCCACTCACATATCATCCACGCACTGTTACTCAAGATATCCCTTTACTAACCCCCTCTCTACACACTCCACTCACATATCATCCACGCACTGTTACTCAAGAAAACCCTTTCTAACCCCCTCTCTACACACTCCACTCACATATCATCCACGCACTGTTACTCAAGAAAACCCTTTACTAACCCCCTCTCTACACACTCCACTCACATATCATCCACGCACTCTTACTCAAGATAACCCTTTACCTACCCCCTCTCTACACACTCCACTCACATATCATCCACGCACTGTTACTCAAGAAAACCCTTTACTAACCCCCTCTCTACACACTCCACTCACATATCATCCACGCACTCTTACTCAAGATAACCCTTTACCTACCCCCTCTCTACACACTCCACTCACATATCATCCACGCACTGTTACTCAAGATATCCCTTTACTAACCCCCTCTCTGCACACTCCACTCACATATCATCCACGCACTGTTACTCAAGATATCCCTTTACTAACCCCCTCTCTACACACTCCACTCACATATCATCCACGCACTGTTACTCAAGAAAACCCTTTCTAACCCCCTCTCTACACACTCCACTCACATATCATCCACGCACTGTTACTCAAGAAAACCCTTTACTAACCCCCTCTCTACACACTCCACTCACATATCATCCACGCACTCTTACTCAAGATATCCCTTTACTAACCCCCTCTCTACACACTCCACTCACATATCATCCACGCACTGTTACTCAAGATATCCCTTTACTAACCCCCTCTCTGCACACTCCACTCACATATCATCCACGCACTGTTACTCAAGATAACCCTTTACTAACCCCCTCTCTGCACACTCCACTCACATATCATCCACGCACTGTTACTCAAGATATCCCTATACTAACCCCCTCTCTGCACACTCCACTCACATATCATCCACGCACTGTTACTCAAGATAACCCTTTACTAACCCCCTCTCTGCACACTCCACTCACATATCATCCACGCACTGTTACTCAAGATATCCCTTTACTAACCCCCTCTCTGCACACTCCACTCACATATCATCCACGCACTGTTACTCAAGATATCCCTTTACTAACTCCCTCTCTACACACTCCACTCACATATCATCCACGCACTGTTACTCAAGATAACCCTTTACTAACCCCCTCTCTGCACACTCCACTCACATATCATCCACGCACTGTTACTCAAGAAAACCCTTTACTTACCCCCTCTCTACACACTCCACTCACATATCATCCACGCACTGTTACTCAAGATATCCCTTTACTTACCCCCTCTCTGCACACTCCACTCACATATCATCCACGCACTGTTACTCAAGATATCCCTTTACTAACCCCCTCTCTACACACTCCACTCACATATCATCCACGCACTGTTACTCAAGATATCCCTTTACTAACCCCCTCTCTACACACTCCACTCACATATCATCCACGCACTGTTACTCAAGATATCCCTTTACTAACCCCCTCTCTACACACTCCACTCACATATCATCCACGCACTGTTACTCAAGATATCCCTTTACTAACCCCCTCTCTGCACACTCCACTCACATATCATCCACGCACTGTTACTCAAGATAACCCTTTACTAACCCCCTCTCTGCACACTCCACTCACATATCATCCACGCACTCTTACTCAAGATATCCCTTTACTAACCCCCTCTCTACACACTCCACTCACATATCATCCACGCACTGTTACTCAAGATATCCCTTTACTAACCCCCTCTCTACACACTCCACTCACATATCATCCACGCACTGTTACTCAAGATATCCCTTTACTAACCCCCTCTCTGCACACTCCACTCACATATCATCCACGCACTCTTACTCAAGATATCCCTTTACTAACCCCCTCTCTACACACTCCACTCACATATCATCCACGCACTGTTACTCAAGATATCCCTTTACTAACCCCCTCTCTACACACTCCACTCACATATCATCCACGCACTGTTACTCAAGATATCCCTTTACTAACCCCCTCTCTGCACACTCCACTCACATATCATCCACGCACTCTTACTCAAGATATCCCTTTACTAACCCCCTCTCTACACACTCCACTCACATATCATCCACGCACTGTTACTCAAGATATCCCTTTACTAACCCCCTCTCTGCACACTCCACTCACATATCATCCACGCACTGTTACTCAAGATAACCCTTTACTAACCCCCTCTCTGCACACTCCACTCACATATCATCCACGCACTGTTACTCAAGATATCCCTATACTAACCCCCTCTCTGCACACTCCACTCACATATCATCCACGCACTGTTACTCAAGATAACCCTTTACTAACCCCCTCTCTGCACACTCCACTCACATATCATCCACGCACTGTTACTCAAGATATCCCTTTACTAACCCCCTCTCTGCACACTCCACTCACATATCATCCACGCACTGTTACTCAAGATATCCCTTTACTAACTCCCTCTCTACACACTCCACTCACATATCATCCACGCACTGTTACTCAAGATAACCCTTTACTAACCCCCTCTCTACACACTCCACTCACATATCATCCACGCACTGTTACTCAAGATATCCCTTTACTAACCCCCTCTCTACACACTCCACTCACATATCATCCACGCACTGTTACTCAAGAAAACCCTTTACTTACCCCCTCTCTACACACTCCACTCACATATCATCCACGCACTGTTACTCAAGATATCCCTATACTAACCCCCTCTCTGCACACTCCACTCACATATCATCCACGCACTGTTACTCAAGATAACCCTTTACTAACCCCCTCTCTGCACACTCCACTCACATATCATCCACGCACTGTTACTCAAGATATCCCTTTACTAACTCCCTCTCTACACACTCCACTCACATATCATCCACGCACTGTTACTCAAGATATCCCTTTACTAACCCCCTCTCTGCACACTCCACTCACATATCATCCACGCACTGTTACTCAAGATATCCCTTTACTAACCCCCTCTCTACACACTCCACTCACATATCATCCACGCACTGTTACTCAAGATAACCCTTTACTAACCCCCTCTCTGCACACTCCACTCACATATCATCCACGCACTGTTACTCAAGATATCCCTTTACTAACTCCCTCTCTACACACTCCACTCACATATCATCCACGCACTGTTACTCAAGATAACCCTTTACTAACCCCCTCTCTACACACTCCACTCACATATCATCCACGCACTGTTACTCAAGATATCCCTTTACTAACCCCCTCTCTACACACTCCACTCACATATCATCCACGCACTGTTACTCAAGAAAACCCTTTACTAACCCCCTCTCTGCACACTCCACTCACATATCATCCACGCACTGTTACTCAAGATATCCCTTTACTAACCCCCTCTCTACACACTCCACTCACATATCATCCACGCACTGTTACTCAAGATAACCCTTTACTAACCCCCTCTCTGCACACTCCACTCACATATCATCCACGCACTGTTACTCAAGATATCCCTTTACTAACTCCCTCTCTACACACTCCACTCACATATCATCCACGCACTGTTACTCAAGATATCCCTTTACTAACCCCCTCTCTACACACTCCACTCACATATCATCCACGCACTGTTACTCAAGATATCCCTTTACTAACCCCCTCTCTGCACACTCCACTCACATATCATCCACGCACTGTTACTCAAGATATCCCTTTACTAACCCCCTCTCTACACACTCCACTCACATATCATCCACGCACTGTTACTCAAGATAACCCTTTACTAACCCCCTCTCTGCACACTCCACTCACATATCATCCACGCACTGTTACTCAAGATATCCCTTTACTAACCCCCTCTCTGCACACTCCACTCACATATCATCCACGCACTGTTACTCAAGATATCCCTTTACTAACTCCCTCTCTACACACTCCACTCACATATCATCCACGCACTGTTACTCAAGATATCCCTTTACTAACCCCCTCTCTGCACACTCCACTCACATATCATCCACGCACTGTTACTCAAGATATCCCTTTACTAACCCCCTCTCTACACACTCCACTCACATATCATCCACGCACTGTTACTCAAGATAACCCTTTACTAACCCCCTCTCTGCACACTCCACTCACATATCATCCACGCACTGTTACTCAAGATATCCCTTTACTAACTCCCTCTCTACACACTCCACTCACATATCATCCACGCACTGTTACTCAAGATAACCCTTTACTAACCCCCTCTCTACACACTCCACTCACATATCATCCACGCACTGTTACTCAAGATATCCCTTTACTAACCCCCTCTCTACACACTCCACTCACATATCATCCACGCACTGTTACTCAAGAAAACCCTTTACTAACCCCCTCTCTGCACACTCCACTCACATATCATCCACGCACTGTTACTCAAGATATCCCTTTACTAACCCCCTCTCTACACACTCCACTCACATATCATCCACGCACTGTTACTCAAGATAACCCTTTACTAACCCCCTCTCTGCACACTCCACTCACATATCATCCACGCACTGTTACTCAAGATATCCCTTTACTAACTCCCTCTCTACACACTCCACTCACATATCATCCACGCACTGTTACTCAAGATAACCCTTTACTAACCCCCTCTCTACACACTCCACTCACATATCATCCACGCACTGTTACTCAAGATATCCCTTTACTAACCCCCTCTCTGCACACTCCACTCACATATCATCCACGCACTGTTACTCAAGATATCCCTTTACTAACCCCCTCTCTACACACTCCACTCACATATCATCCACGCACTGTTACTCAAGATAACCCTTTACTAACCCCCTCTCTGCACACTCCACTCACATATCATCCACGCACTGTTACTCAAGATATCCCTTTACTAACCCCCTCTCTGCACACTCCACTCACATATCATCCACGCACTGTTACTCAAGATATCCCTTTACTAACCCCCTCTCTGCACACTCCACTCACATATCATCCACGCACTGTTACTCAAGATATCCCTTTACTAACCCCCTCTCTACACACTCCACTCACATATCATCCACGCACTGTTACTCAAGATATCCCTTTACTAACCCCCTCTCTACACACTCCACTCACATATCATCTACGCACTGTTACTCAAGATATCCCTTTACTAACCCCCTCTCTGCACACTCCACTCACATATCATCCACGCACTCTTACTCAAGATATCCCTTTACTAACCCCCTCTCTACACACTCCACTCACATATCATCCACGCACTGTTACTCAAGATAACCCTTTACTAACCCCCTCTCTACACACTCCACTCACATATCATCCACGCACTGTTACTCAAGATAACCCTTTACTAACCCCCTCTCTACACACTCCACTCACATATCATCCACGCACTGTTACTCAAGATAACCCTTTACTAACCCCCTCTCTACACACTCCACTCACATATCATCCACGCACTGTTACTCAAGATAACCCTTTACTAACCCCCTCTCTACACACTCCACTCACATATCATCCACGCACTGTTACTCAAGATAACCCTTTACTAACCCCCTCTCTACACACTCCACTCACATATCATCTACGCACTGTTACTCAAGATAACCCTTTACTAACCCCCTCTCTACACACTCCACTCACATATCATCCACGCACTGTTACTCAAGATAACCCTTTACTAACCCCCTCTCTACACACTCCACTCACATATCATCCACGCACTGTTACTCAAGATAACCCTTTACTAACCCCCTCTCTACACACTCCACTCACATATCATCCACGCACTGTTACTCAAGATAACCCTTTACTAACCCCCTCTCTACACACTCCACTCACATTATAACACTTAGGTTATTTTTGGTTTCCATCAGGGCTACAATATAATTTGATTATAACAACGTATTTGGTCTAAAACTTGCTTGCACGCAATAAGGTCAAGATTTGATCCAACGTTGCTGAAACGTCTTTATAACATTAAGTGCCAAAAACGAGTTTGATTTAATAATATATTACTTAGATCTTAGCTCTTTTTCTTATCTTAGCTAGATCCCTATTGCGTCCAGACATACGTACGACATTTAAAGTGTTGTCTTGTAGGGATGCACCCACCCGAACACGTACGAGCCGGTTGTGGGCGTGCTTGGTGACATGATCCCACTGCTGGAGCTGCCGGTCATTGACCCCACGCAGGCGGTCGCCTTCCCGATGACGGTGGTGGCATTACTACCGTACATGTTGCTGCACTACGAGGACGCCAATGAGATCTGCGTGCGCGCCGCTTGCCACATCGCACAGGTTAGTCACCTCATCCGCATTCACACCATTTCTCATCACACACACGACACCTCCTTGAACGAATCTGTTACGCAAGTTTATGCTTACATGACACCAAAATGTCCATACATGTTCCATAATGTCTCCATTGTTAGACTTTGTAATAATATGTGATCTCCACTTAAGGCACAATGTTAGGGAAGCTGTAAGGTTGTATGAAATAATTAAATTGGGCGCTTTCAAGTGCTTACAACATTTAGTGTTATTGTACTTTGTAAAAAAATAAACTTACGCATTAACAAAAAACTGTTATCACTAAAGTATTTCAATATTTTTTGGGATTACAAACAGTATTTTTGTGTATCTATCTTCCATAGAATGGAGTTGATTCATTCCATCGACGGCAAGGGTAACGGCATTCCAACGACCGCATTTTTGGGAAAGTATGGTTTTGTCTTGTGCTAGATTTATTTAATCGTGTATCAGTGAACGTATCCGAATAAAGTATTTTGTGAACATTTATTACACATTACAAATAATGTCTATTAACCATTTTCAAAAGTCTAGTTTTAAAATTCGTGAGAATGAATTTTAAATTTTGAACCGTATTTCGTATTGATATTGCTAACGTAGAGTTGTTATGTGTTGCCTTTATATAGTTCACGGCAGAGAAAAGTAAGAAACTGGAGAACCTGGGCACGGTGATGACGCTGTACTCGCGGCGGACCTTCAGCAAGGAGAGCTTCCAGTGGACCAAGTGCGTGGTCAAGTACCTGTGGGACACCTACTCGCATCTCTCGCTGCAGATGCTCGCCTTCCTCGTCGAGATCTTGGAGAAGGTCGGTATGCCTCACCACCACCACCGCCACATACCCCGGTTTATACCCAGGTTCATACATAGAAAGAAATTTGGATGAATAGAATATGCTCGATTAGCAAGATGATATTGCTTGTTCTATATATAGCTTAACCTGTAACTTACCCTAGTGCCTGATATGATTTTCAACCGAAGAGAGCACGTCGCGGTATTTAAGTCATAATATGCGGAGATGTGGGAGACGAGGCGCTGCGGCTCTGCTGTCTCTGTTCAATTTTCTTTTCTCTCGCTCTTGCACCTTAACCTCGAAAAACCATCGACTAGCATGGTCGAATTTTTATGATCGTTCATTCTGATTATAGCTATACAGATCGAAAAAGCGTATTTTCTTTACTCGGATAACGAGTTTATAACAATACTAGCATCCCCAATTACACGGAATTTGACAAATAAGTATTTTTTATACACCCAATATTTATTACCCAATTTCGATTGATTCCTTTTGTTTACATGGTAAGCCCTAGCGGCGTACTGACTATAAGAGAGACAATGTTTAAAATTTTGATATACCTTGACCTAATTCAATGTACCTAATTTGCATTTTTTGAGCATGTGTTGCGTTGTGCGCAGGGCGCGGCGACGTTGCAGCCGCACGTGTTGTCCATCCTGCACTGCATGCTGTACTACGTGGAGCTGAACGCGCAGCCCGCCAACGCCGACCTACTGCGCGCCGTCGCCAAGTTCATCGACGTGAGTATACACACGCACACTTCTCCTCACAAGTTCATTCAAGTACGTTCTTGTATTGTCATTACATACGTTTCGCTCTGCTGTATCATTCTTCGGCGTGTTAAAGCCCTCTCTTAATTGATAATTGTGGACCGAGATCTTCAATGCTTATAACTTCCATCCAATAATAGGATCCTTCGCACTCAACAAAAACATTGTTCTCTTGCACAAATTACTGTTGTAAGTATATAAACGTGGAAACCGCTTTTGGAATACTCATACCTGCTGCGGAGGGCATATATGAAACTCGATATAACTTTTCCCGCTGCACATTTATAAGGGAGAAATTACGAACTTTGTAACCCGCTTATGAACGAGTAATGAGACACTTTCTGAGTGGGTGTGGTAGAAATATTTGTGTCGTTTGTTTGAGGATGTAGTGTGGCGTGTTGTTTACAGCAAGACGGCAATAACTACAAGGAGGCCATGAAGATCCTGAAGTTGGTAGTGACGCGCTCCTCCACGCTGGTGGTGCCTCCCTACTGGGACACGCACGCGTCCTCCATACTCGATACTGAGTTGCACGGGAAGAAGGTATATACATACCACATACTATTTATTTTTAGAAATCTAATGGTTCTAGTGGAGAAGTGAAGTCCGGTGTTGGTGCTTCTCTTCTAGTTACTTCAACTGAGTTTTGTCATTATGATAAAGTAGAAGACCCCCACTGCAAAATTTTGATTTCCCAACTAACTTATATAAATATATATATATATTTCGTTCACTTAAATAGTATATTTCCATAGTATGGGAACCAATTTGATTGTTCAGAACGCAAAACTAAAACCTATTTTTAGTAAGTTATGGTTCTTGTTCTGTTCATTCATATAACGCTGTCGAATGACAGGTTTTAATTTGGCTATTTCTGTAAAATTGTGCAAATTGTTTAGTCCAAATTTAGGCGTCATCTAACTTCACGCTCTCTAAACTGATCTTAATTCACCTACAATTGAATAGAATAATCATATTTTTAATACAGTTGCTCAAAAAGTGGCGTATTGCAGGGACGTATAGCGTTCGGGATGTGGGCTATTACGTACTCGTGCTTTTTTTACCTTTCCCGAACTCGTGCGTTCTCTTTCCCAACTGTCAAAATAATGTCTATCAAAAAGAAAAACCAACCATGTAATTTTTACTAAAAAAATTCATAGAAGTTTTTATGATTCACGCAAATGCAAATAAACAAATTATAATATCTCTAAAATATACTATTTTGGAGATTCTAAGTGTGAGACAAATGTTTTTTGTCTGTATATAGGCAGTGTATTCTAACGTATGAATGTTGTGCGTATGTTTTATGTAGGAGCTGCCGGGTCGGACGATGGATTTCACATTCGACCTGTCGCAGACGCCCGTGATCGGCCGCAAGTACCTGCCCAAAAGCACAAGCCAGCCCGCCACTGGGCCCAGCTCGCTCTCCAACGCATCCACCGCAACCCCCGACAAAGGTAACCTACATGTGCCTTGCACACTCACGCCGAGAAGTCTGACAGAATTTAAAACTGTCCACACTTATAAAGTTTCTCACATACTGTTCTCGCTCCCACCCGCGATGGACGACTGTGCAGCAGCCTTGGTTATAGGTGCATTAGCATTGAATAACCTTATTAAAACTAAACAAAGAGCAAAGAAAAAAAGAAGACCCAGAACTCTATTGTAATTCATTACTCCAATATACTCCTTGCTACAAAAGAGAAACTGCTCTTTTGTAGCAAGATTAATCTCTGTAAGTTTAATGGGGTAGCAGGTGTTAGTAAAAAATGTTATTCGAAGGGTTCTTTCGAAGGGAAATCAAGTAATAATAGTAATGACTAGTGGTGAGGGTGGGTACATATAGATACCCAAAAAAAAGAACAAAGGCTACTTCAAGGCGACCTACTTGCTTCTGTCATTTAGTTTAGAGAATAATTATTATACAATTATTATTGTACAATGAGGGATTAATACGAAGATTATAGGTAGATATTTTAGTCCCGTTGAACGAAGCCTAATACACATAATTATGATAGAACTTCGCGTACAGGAGAGTACATTAAATCGTTACTTATCCAAAGTCTTTTTTAAGCCAGAGCTTTTCTATTTCTAGCTTTTATATTCCTTTTTAGTGTTTAGTAGGTGGTCCTTGCTCGAGTTGTGGTTGATGAAACAAAAATGTATGATTTGTATTTCGGCAGGTTTAAGCGGCAGTTGTCTTAAGACAAGTAACTAGGCTATATTTTTTTCATCATAAATTTTTTTTTCATATCTAGCCTAATTTACACACGAACAGGCCTTCCCTCAGCGATCCTGTGAGGCGATTCCTTCTTGTGAACCTTGCGTGGGAACTGATTGTGGTTTTATATTACACAGTGTCAGGTTCGTCGACGAGCGCGTCAACTAGCGCGTCGACGGTGGTGGGGGGAGAGACGGGCGCGGGGAGCGGCGCCTCGCACCCTCCGCGTGCAGCCTCCCCGCGCCGCTCGCTCTCACTGTCGCCCGCGGACGCGCTCGCCTCGGGCTGGAAGCGGCCTTGGATGTCGCAGGTGAGTGCCGTCACTAGGGTTACCATCTGACCCAGGATTTTAAGGGTACAGACCGGACTCCGCCCGGATTTCATTCGAGACCGGATTTTTCATCATCCCGATTTGTCAGTACTATTTTAGCAGGCACATAACGCAAACGTGGAAAGGCTTTTCTCATTTATGACTTCACAGTGGAGGATGGAGATGAACAGATTGTCTGTGGAGTCAATAAGAGCAATACTACTCACACGATATAACTTCAAACTTCTGACATGTGACGAGTTCAACAGTGAAAATTGGCCAAGGGAGGCTTCATATAAAATACAGAAATGTATATCAAACAGGTTTTAATGCAAATGCATAATCATATGAATATATATGACATGTTTTTATCCACAGAGTCGAGTGCGAGAATGCTTAGTGAATCTCCTGACCACGTGCGGCCAGAGAGTCGGTCTACCAAAGAGTCCATCTGTAAGTAACCGCCTTATCTCGAATACATAAGGGTCATATTAAAAGGGTGTGATAGTCCCTACACTTGTATGTACAATTAAATAATAAAGTTATGATTTCTACCCATCGCTGCGTATAGGACGATTTAATAACCACTTTATGTTCTAAGGTAACTCGCATATATAACATTATATAGTGTATATGTATGTTGCAACGCTTCGCACTCACACTATGCTATCTACGTACGTATACAGGATGCTCGACACACACACCACCGTACCTGTATTACTGTCTCACCGCTCACTACAAGACTCAAACACAGTCACAAGACACAAGTTTATAAAAGTAGATAGTACTATGTAAAGATAATGAAAGTTTTTGTTTTTCCACGACATGTCCATATCAGTGTTTCATATTGCAGACCAAACAAAAGCAACCTTTTCCAATTCGGTTATAGTTGATATTTCTTTGTAGTAGTACCTACTAACAAAACTGGCAACCTAATTATGAAACGGACAAGCTGCCTTTTGCTTTCAACACGACACAAACTCACCGGTGAAAGTTTCAGATACAAATTACTATTCACATAATTAACACGTGTATTCTAATTATATCCGCTTACTGCCTAACCCATTATGTATACTTATTGTTTAAATTTGCTAAAACAGCCATTATATCGGCCGCTTCCACATTACATATGAGACTGTATGTATGACGCTGTGATACGAATCTGTATATTTAATATGTATGTCTATTTCTTTGGTATATGACAGTACTCAAGCTAATCATATTATTATATGACTTGATTGTATGCGACATGGAACCATTTTTCTGTTATAATGTGAAATCGCGTATTAATCTAAATAGCTTTCTAGTAAAAAATGGGTTGATTTAGTGGTTTTACCGAACCAAAATGTCTTACTTATTGCTGTTTAAAATGTTAATTCATTATCATTCGCGGGTAGGAAATATTCTCTTTATTGATTCTATTACAGCCAATCAATAGACAACTATAAATTACTTGGTCATAACTTAAAACTAGGTATTAGCTAATTGTTAGGGGAAATATTAAACTCATACTGTATACATGTACAATTGTGCTACTATCACAAATAGGTTATTTTTGTTTTTATACTTGATTGGCCCTGAAGAAAGCTGTCGGAATTCACCAACCGGCGTCCACAAGTTAACCACACATGCTCACCAAGTGGTACGATGGATACATTAACGTAGGCTCAAATTCGTAGTTCAGATAATTATGTACCATTACATTACTAGTGTTAAAATTGGTGTTGCAACAATTGTGGTGTATTTGTTTTCAAACATATCGACTATCGTCATAATTAAGTTTATTTTGACACGTGCTTGCTTATACGGCGGCAGTGCGACTGAAGTTATATAACTTTAGTTCAGATGTGGCGAGAAAAATGCGAGCGGATGAAGAAAACACCGCTCTGCATTCGCCTGGTTTTATATATGTATATGAATTTCTCCCGTATTTCAAACAACACAGTCTAAAGTTGAATATACATTTGCATGTTGAGTTGATGTCGTCGGACATGACAGCGACGCCATGCGCTTCACAGTAACTCCAAAATGAAATACTCTTTTCCTTTACTCTATTTTTATTGAAGGTGTAACTTTATTCACTTCGGCTGCCAATGAAACTTGAACTTTATAACTAGTCCCGAAGAATTTAATTTATTTCATCTAAATTCTTAATTTAAGTTTTTACTGAAACAATATATTTTTAAAAACATTGGAAACTTTGTGAGTTCTTGTCACACTCTGTGATTGTCACCAAATTTTTTTTCTATCAACTACTTTTCTTTTTCGCATGTTTAAACTTAAATTATAATTTTCAAGCAATTTGAAAACGAAAATATAACTGATTATATATCAATATAAAAATAAATAAGAATAGAGTATGTAACGATGTTTTGCATGAGTAGTAACATTCCCTTGTACGAAACTGGTTAAGTATGATTTCATCGGCGGCCACAGCAGCTTTAATTGATTCTCTGGGATTATTCCACTTTGGTTATATATCCAAAGTACGCACCACATTGATTGAATTTTTACTTCTTACTGTTGTACACATTGTGTGTGTGCGTGTGTTGTGCCCATCATCTCTGAACTATTTTGACACATTACTTACTGTAGTTAATTTGTATAACGTACGTCGTCTGTTATATGTAACACTGACATACATTACATCCACGTAACTCTTGTCTCGCGCTGCACTGGCTTGCTCGCGAGCCGAAACCGAGCTTTATACATCCGAATATACTTACTCTTCTTGGATGGACGTTGCTATAAATAAAAGTTATTAACATTTTGCATCTCTAAAAAGGTCTCTAAAAGTATCTGCAGAAGAATTAAAAGTGTTTTCACCATCTAAGCGACAAATAATAAATGTATCCCTCTGTACGGGTTACTGCACAGTAAGCAAAGTCAATGACTCGCTTATTTAGGTCAATTTGAAGTACATAACGTTACTTACGCTCTTCTAGGTATTCCGTGCATTTGTTTAGACAGCAGTTTACATACATATAAAATAATTCTTTTACAATAAATCAGTGTTTGAACGATTAGCATTGGGTTTGTTTCTTACATTAACCTAAGCTGTCCTCAGCACTCATCAACATACATCAACTTAAACTGTAACACAGTACACCCTCTATATCCACTAAGACGTGACATGACGCACTGTAAGTGCCGTAAAAATAAAATACAAATTTTATACTTGTTTGTATGTTTTCTGAGAATTGAGTAAACAGTTGCAAGGTTCCGTTTTATTGTTATGATTATGGAATAATTGTGAGCGGTGTTCGCAGGTGATATTCAGTCAGAGCTCTGAGCTTCTGGAGCGCGAGTCCTCGATGGCGTCTTCGCTGGAGGAGGTCTCCGGGACGCCGGGGAACGAGCCTTCGGGCGGTGGACACCCCACGGACCACTTCGGGGTGTTCAAGGACTTTGACTTTTTAGAGTACGAGAGCGAGAGCATCGAGGTATGTAACTTGGAGCACCTCGAATCGTCGCTCTACACGCGTCTACCACTGCCAGTAATGAGTTTGGAAACAGAAGAAGAGATAGTAGACTTTATCTATACTAAATTTATAAAGAGGAAAGATTTGTATGTATGTTTGTAACGAATTGTCTCAAAAAGTACTGGACCGATTTCAAAAATTCTTTCACCATTGGAAAGCTGCATTCACCCTGAGTAACATATTATAATTAGGCTATATAAGATTCATCATCATCATCACCCATCACCGCGCGGGTGGAACCGCGGAGAGCAGCTGTATATATATAATTATAAGTAACATTGCCTAATAATATTGTTATTTAGAAATTGGCATGCCTACTTCTAAAAACGGATTATGAAGTTTTGTTTGACCGATTTTGCGTTTTCGATCGTGAAAGTGAAAAAGCACAAAATGATAATTTCTTCACCTTTGACTATATTTGTGAATAATAATAATAACTTTCACGATAGAAAACACAAAAATCGTCAAACGAAACTTCCTAGTTCGTATTAGGGAGTAGCACCCCTGTTATACCTACTGGCAGATTTTCAAACCACAAATATATAACTATGTCCATTTCAAACAAATGCTTTCGATGCCCATTACCGCCAATGTAATGTGAATCTATAATTTCAGTTGCGTAATATGTACTAATCATGTCCACCATACATCATTATTTCACCTATCACGTCTTGGTATTATCAATAAGAACATCTCCAAAGCAAAAAAGAGGATGTTCGGTAGACGACAATTAGATGTATTTTCAAAATGAGTACTGTGTATATGTGTAGCATATGATTAAAGTATGATTGTGTGTACAGGGCGAGAGCTCTGACAACTTCAACTGGGGCGTGCGACGACGCCTGCCCAGTGAGGAGCGCGAGCAATCCCGCGCGATGGACCGCACTCCGCCGCACTACGCGCCCGCGCCTGTCGCCTCCCATAACAAACCGGTAAGCTCTCCACTTGTGTTATTTTCTTCTAAACTAATTTGTATTGATATCATTTCCCTCTAAAAAGATTATTTTATTACCTACTATTATTATTTATTTGAGCGTATTTGAATTTAGAACATACCAATATATTCGATCTCTTTCTCAATGCTATCCAACCTCCCTGCTCCCTTTGTCCAAAAAATAGTCGTCAGACTTATAATAATAATAAGAAAATTGCTTTTCATTCAGTAACTGTTCCATTTTTAGTGTGCATTTTAGCACATTTGCAATAAAAAAGTTTCTAAATACCGACTGAAATTGGAAAAATTGTATTTAACTAATTATTCAAAAATCGATGATAATTTCGACCGAGAACCGTTCGAAACTGTTCATTCGTTCGAGAACCGGTGACTGTCCACTACCGCGCACAACCAGATTCTAAAGATGATTTGTTCTGGGATGTTCCTTAACACAGTACCTAATGATTTTACACATACAGTTATGAGGAAGTTTAATTTTGCGGTGGCGCCTACCGCAGCCAGATGCTTCTAGAAATCTTATTATTATGTGTAGGAGGGCCACGAGGAATCCTCGGACGAAGAGGGGGGGTGGGAAGGTGACGGCGTGGGACGTGGGGAGGGGGACACACACCCACATGAGCTCGCGAGAGCGCATTCCTTCTCCAGCGCATCCAGTGGCGAACCGGACGGTCAGTTACATACACTAATGTTTCTATAAATATAAATAATAAAAATAAATAAAGTGCATTATCGCTCAAATCAATTTCTCAACTAATATTAAAACATGTTAAAAGCAGTCAGTATAACGGTAAAGATGATTTTACGAAATACTGACTTATATAATTAAAGAGAAGTGGTAATTTTGAACCCTGGCTTGATTCGAAACTTTCTCAATCGACAGGATCGATTCCTATACAACCTCTAAGTAACTTGTACACTGTGATTTGAAGATTGGTTTAGGCAATTCTGAACGGTAATATCTATATAACCGTGCTTTTGATGTAAATAATAAGAAAAAGCGGCACTCGCGGTATGGTACCAAAATGAATATCTCCAACAAGCGGATAGTTAACTCAATGAACTGTTAAATTGTTGTATCTCTTCACTCGCACGAGTATGTGTCGTAGCCTAACCTGCACTAGAGTGTTGACAGAACGCTTAAAAAATGTATAACTAGGCTCGTAGTTTTGTACATTTACCATTTCTCCAATAATTCACCAGCCGTGCGAGTACGGATCTCACAATAAACTTGGTCGAGTCGATAAACTAACTTTCATCAGCTATCGTACCTTGTCTCTAGTACGGATCTAGCGATAGCCTTGTCGCAGGCTGTCCTTTTAGATATAGTTTTATCTAGGCAAATTAATAACATCACATGCTACGAAAAAATAATGTCTGGAAGCATAACTCAGAACAAATTCCACACAAAAAGTGGTCCTTCAAACCAAAACGACGTATGATTCCAAATACGAATTACTTCCGAGGTTACAAATAGACATGTTCGGTAATTGGTTTAAATTTCAAAAGTAAAGCAGGGATTGGTCCACGCGCGTGCTGCAACGTCTACTATGACAGCTGAGTCATAGCGGCGTGAACGATGTTATTGATTTAGCAGTTTTTCTTGATATTATTTCTTCGTAGCATACAAGAGTATGTATGTTAATATGTATGTTTTTGAGTAGTTGAATGAGTAGTGTGTGTTGTAGGTGACCGCGGGGACGTGACGCCGGTGCCGGGCGGAGGTGGCGGTGCGCGGGGGGACCCGTGGCGCGCGCAAGTGGCGGCCAAGCTGCGGCACGCGCCGCTGCAGCCCTCGCTCGCGCTGCTGCACCAACTGCACACCGTGCTCAAGGTACCGGACACGTGCACACCGGGGGAGGAAGCGGGGGGAAGGGGGTGATACCTGTCCGTTTGAGCAGAGACAGTACGAGGTAGCACCGCGCGGAGAGCTGTAGCGCCGTGATGTTGTCATGTTTTAAAAGAATATCGGGACTTTTTGGCGCACAGATCAACAATACCATTTTGAATAACCTCCACGTTTCTAGTAGACGAGTAGACTTTACTCGTGACTACGAAACCTCGAGGTTTAGTCACAATTATGTTTTGATAATAATCTGAGCGCAGAAAAGTCGCGATTATTTTTATTACATGCATGTTGTCAAATTAACCCTTTATATTATTGCCTGGGAAAAACAGGAAAAATCTGGAATTCCTAAACTATACCAAAATGGTGTTACTTTTTAAAGCACTAACGCCTGCTTTAGCGATGTCAAACATTGAAATTTATAGAGAGAGAAATTATACTCGGACGGGATTTGAACCCGAAGTCAAAGTCAAAGTCAAAATCATTTATTCAATTTAGGCATCAAAGACGCACTTATGAACGTCAATTTTTCATTATAATGTACTTTAAAGACTACCGCCGCGTTCCAAAATATATAGAACCCACCGAGAAGAAGCGGCAAGAAACTCGGGGCCATTCTTTTTATATAGATGTTTTTACAATGTTTTTACTTAGGTACTACAAATATTAGCTCCAGTGTGTTGCCTTACAAAAGAGAACATAATAATGGTATCAGTATGGCAAGACACACTACACTTTGACATCTTAGTACACGAGTAGATAGATCCTGGAGTGATCAGTCCCAAGCTGTTTTATCCTCCAAGTAATCTGAAATTTTGTAATAACCTTTTTGACAGAGTTTAGTTTTAATAGTCATTTTAAACTTATTAATAGGCAAATCTCGGATAACATTGGGAACTTTATTATAGAATCGTATACATTGTCCCATAAAAGAATGACTTATTCTGTGGAGACGCGTTACATGTACGGATAGCTTGTGCTTATTTCGCGTATTGATGGAATGAGCATCACTCCTTTTATCAAAACTGCTAATGTTTTTCTTTACATACATTAGATTTTCATAGATAAACTGAGAGACAACAGTTAGAATGTTTATGTCTTTAAATTTCTGTCTAAGGGAAACTCTGGGAGCCAAACTGTAGATCGCTCGTATAGCCCTTTTTTGCAGTATAAAAATGGAATTAATATCTGCAGAACATCCCCAGAGCAGTATGCCATAAGTCATAA
Source organism: Selenia dentaria (assembly GCA_917880725.1). Taxonomy (NCBI): domain Eukaryota; kingdom Metazoa; phylum Arthropoda; class Insecta; order Lepidoptera; family Geometridae; genus Selenia; species Selenia dentaria. Next base: position 44,480,599 of record OU862876.1, read on the forward strand.
CGCTATGGAAATAACTAAAATAAACTATTCTAGCTGTGTCTACATCAGTTAATAGTCTAATTTTTTTAACAGCATATGCCGCTGAACTGAGCCTACTAGACAATTTTTTAATGTGGGGACCCCATTGCAATTTAGCGTCTATAGTAATTCCTAAAAAGACCGTTGACTCCACAAGGTCCAACCCTGTTCCACTTCTTCGGGTTCGAATCTCGTCCGAGGATGGAATTTTTCTCTCTATAAATTTCAATATATAAAAATGCTGTATTATTTTACAAAAATCTCGTATTTGTCTGTTTCCTCGGTCCGCACTCCGCAAGCTAGCGCCGCTGCCTCGCTGCGTACATTCCACGATCAAGATGTATGGAACAAATGTCCGCTCTGCTGTAGCTATGTCTGTTGAAAATAAGCGGCGACGTGTATATAAACTCAAGGACTCATATGGTCCTTGATAAACTATAGAACTGTTTATTTTTGTCTAGCTTCGCATCACATCACTCTTTTCCTTTTCCGTTTCAATGGACTGGCTGCCTAAATGAACCGACTCAGTCTGACTGAGATAGTTTTTGTAGAAGTTTTTTTGTTAGTGTTTGTGTAACAAATGGTTCGCTAAGTCGAAGTAACACTTTACGAAGTATCGATTGGTTAAAGATAATTAAATTAGGTTTCAACTGAAATTGTACTCTGTAAGGTGTAAGTGTATGAAAGCACGGAGTTGTAGATTTTTTTGCTTCGCCGTTAGGACGTGAATCTTAGGAGGCGAGAAAACTCGGTGGGAGGCATTTTGTGTAAGAAGTCGTCTTGGTTGGTACCAGCATCTTGCCAGATATTCTAGCAAGATGCAATAGTGCGCAAGCATTAAATTGTTAAGTGATTTTTTGGAAGAATGGCATTCAAAAACCAATGTATTGATAAGTGCAGTGCAGTGCAGTGCAGTGTTGGGCTTAATTTCAATTCTAAGCTTTTTGCCGTCTGCCCTGCATCTCTCTCGAGTAGGTTTAGTGAGACCCACGATTTCCCGTCTCTTCACTTATTGAAAAAAACAATATATCGGCCAGCATTATGTTATAATATTCAAATTAATAAATAAACCCCCGTCATTAGACAACTCCTTTGATCAAATTAATAAATTTCAACTTTTCAATGTTATTTTGACGGTTTAACTTACTCGGTACGTATAGTCAAATATCTCGACCGGTTTCGTGACCGTCCGGGCCACTTCTTCATGGCATCAAGAATTGGCCCGAACGGCCACGAAACCGGTCGAGATATTCGACTATACCTACTGCGTAAGTTAAACCGTCAAAATAACATTAAAATGTATAATACTTACAAAAGTTTCAACCAAATTTCAACTTGTTCTGACTTAGCAATATGAGTGCATACGAGCTTACACCTATCGATACGAAATACTCTTGTGTTATATATACATAGTGAGCTAGCGAAGCGCTCGCAGCGGGGCTTGACTTGGCGATATTAAAAACCGGTCAATCTGGTCGGGATCGGGTGTGTGCTAGTGGCATTGTTCAACTGAGCGCTTCCGTGCTTCGGAGGGGACGTTAAACCGTCGGTGTCGGTTGTTTGTGTTAGGACAACAGTCGTTAGGCTATGTCAAGGGCTTTAGGCGGCCTGAAAACCTTCGACATTGGTTGGCCATTAGCCTATCCACCCGCGTGGTGGATTATCGCCCAACTCCTCTCTCTGTGAGGAAGGCTAGAGTCCCAGCAGGGAAACATAATGTGTCGGTTATGTATATATTAGCAAGATGACTGAAATACTTATTATTTAAGTCCAGCCTCGGAAACAACAGTTTCCTCTGTACAACTACATGTACAGCTTAGTATTTGACTATGTATGTGCAAATTAGATGATAAGAATAAATGTATGTATATATATGCATGGTTTGATAAAGATTTCGTTAACCTTTGCCGATGATCGTCGGTTATATATGATGTTGTTGCTACAGGAGGTGACGGCGAAGACGGTGTCGCTGTGCTCGGAAGCGGGGTTTCCTTGCGCGGGTTCGGGTGTGGCAGGGGGCGGTGCGGGCGCAGAGCTGTGCGCAGTGCTGGAGCGGTTGGGCGCGGAGGAGCCGCCGCTGCTGTGGTGCGGGCCGCGCGCTGCCGACTGCGCCCGCGTAAGGGACGCCGTCAAGTTCGCGCATCTCGAGATCACCGAACATCTCGAGACGTACTTCGACAGGCGAGACCATGCGCTAGAGGTAACCACCCAACACACTGTTACACACACATGGCACACGCATACGCACACTTTATAACCATAACGGCATGTAACTGACAACATGGAAGCGTATAGTATTTTAGTTGCAATAGGTTGTCGTAAAGAAATCTTATTAGCAAAATATATAGTAGGTCCGTAAACATTTACATAAATATAAGCTAAATAGTGATCACCACACTATTAATACTAGGAATACGAATAGGATAGCTGTACCTAGTTTTAGACTTACGAAGACTAATAAGTGGTCCCTGGAAATTGTGTGTGTTTTTACAATAAAGGCCTAAAACAAGTAACTGAGCTCGCAGAGGGAAAAGTCAAGTTAACTGTAAAAAACGTTTTAATAAAAATCATATTATAAAGTCCGACATTATATAGAAGACAAAGATGCTTCGTATACTCCACTTCTCGCAAGTTGTCATCAGCCACTCATTAATGTAATTTTAGTAGTACCTAAGTACAAACATTGTTAAAATCGATATGAAAAGAATAGCTTTGAGTTTCTTGCCGTTATTTCTCGATATATATTTTGGAACGCGGCGGTAGAGTCTTTATAGTACATTATGATGAATAATTGACGTTCACAAGTGCCTTTGATGCCTAAATTAAATAAATTTTGATTGGTCGCCACGTTGAGAGACGTCATCGACGCGGGCGTCCCGAACACTCCTTGAAAAAGACCACCGAATGTGGTCGAAACTATAGTCGGACCTATCCGATAAATATTACCTGAGTAATCCCGTATTTCTCAGTAAAAAAAAAAAAACAATTTAATATTTTATTACCACAGATTCAATTTGATTGTAAAAAAGAAAAACTTTTTTTACACTTTCTACTTACGATCGATTGTCATTCATCATCAATAAGGATATCATCATGATAGGCGAAACACTTTTCAGTTATTGGATTGTAACTCAATGACCGCTTGATAGATTAATTGTAAATGGGACGACCTCGTAAGTAGGTATACACTTTTAATTAAAAAATGTATTTTTAAAAACAAGAAAATTATTTTAAAAAGCTGGCAACACCAGAGGATAGTTTATCCACGTGGATAGACGGCGGGAGTAGCGTTCTCTACTATTAGCGGTTTTGTACTCCCTGAGGGCCATTTAAAGCAGATTTAACAAAAATGCATCTGTCTTCAATACATAATCAATCCCTCAAACATGCGTTGTATATCTGTTTGGTTGGTGCACCAACCTTTCAAACGTAGATAAATCGGAATATATCCAAACCGAATAGCGTGTGATATAACAACATCTTCGGTCAGCCTAGCCAATGATCAGATATTACTTGCACCGCCGCTGATGCCATAGATAATAAGTTTACGATTACACATTGAACATTCGAGAGAGACGACATTATAATTAATTTAATTAAAACGGTAATAATATATCCTACATTAATAGTAATAAGATAAGATATTAGTATCGTAGCATGCTATCAAATTTGGTTATCGGTCAGAAATAATTGTGTATAGATAATATTGCGAAGAAGTTATTAAGAAAAGAGACGATTGTAAAAATCAAGTAAGTGGAGCATTTTATGAGCCTCCTCAAGGATATAAAAAGCCAGGACTGCCTAATAATTCAACCAGTACCCAAAAATGGTAAAGAAAACTACGTGTGGCAGAAGAAATGTCATAGTCGAATAAAAGTAGTTGAGATGTGAGCATCAGAATAAGCGCGTCGAAGATAAGAATGCTGTGTGGAGTACCTATGCAGTAAGAATAATTTAGAAAGGTAGGCTCAAATATGTTGACCATGTAGAAAGTATGGATCTTGTATCCATACTTCATTGAAAAAAAAATGAGCAATTGATGAGCATAGCTTTTTTCTTCATACAATCTATGCAACGAGAAAGTACATGCTCTCTTCCAGGAGCCAGGCGCGATTTTGTAAACATGATAATCAACTGTTCATCTTGAATTAAGTTTGGATTCTATGTTGTTTGCTTGTTACCTTTTCATTTCACGAATAACTGAGTCAATTTTAATGAAACTTTGCTGTTTGATGGAAGGCCGGAAGAAGACGTAAATTATAGCAAATTGTCATTAGATAATGCTTCGATGTTATAGCTCAGAGATTGTTAGGGCCAAGTGTTAAGCGCCATATCGGATCTTCCGGTGCATACGAATGCAAATTCGCAGCATTGTTCAGTTTGCAATGCTCACTTGGCTAGCTTTCACCCTAATTTTGATTATGTAGTAAAAGATGTCCCTTGTCTTCTCTATATTTCTCTATGCTTCGGAAACATGGACTCTTAAGGCTCGCGTACGGAACAGGATAGACGCGTTTGAGATGTGGTAAAGGCGTAAAATGTTGGGAATTCCATGGACAACGCATTGCACCAACGTGTCGATACTGAATAAACTCAAAATCCGAACTCGTCTCTCGAATAGATTGCGTAGGCTTCTCAAGTACTTTGGTCATGGGGCACGGCGGAAGTCGGACAATTAAGAAAAGCTGATAGTGGTCGGCCACGTGGAAGGAAAGAGAAGTAGAGGAAGATCAACCGATGGACCGATACTGTAAAACAGGCGTGTAAATCCACCATTCACACATCCAGCCAACTTTCTCAAAACAAAGAAGCTTGAAAGATCTTAGTGGGAAAAACCACTTATGATGACCACGACCCTCAGCCATAAGGCGACGACGTAGAAAAAGAAGTAAAAGATGGAAACAGTGCGTTCCCACGATTGTTCTTGAGCGTCCATCATTCCAAGTTTTGTGCTATGAGATGGCATTCAAACGCCTTTTAATAATAAGTGAAATAAAGATTTAAGTTGTTCGCTCAGTAATTCTATTTGCACTTCAAACTAGTAATTTATCTGTACTTCTGCTTGAAGTTAGACTATCGGTCCAAACAAGCGAAAATCTGTTCAGAGATCAAGCTTCCTAGCAAGGGCTAAAATGTATACGTATTCTGATAGAGTTGACACATATACCACGTTAAAATCAAAAGAAAAATATGGCAAGATTATAGCAAGAATAATGATATGGTTATAAAAAATAAAACGAATTCCGCTATTGACGTAAGACATCTCTACAATAACGTTTAGGACCATAAATTGAAATTTCATCGTTACTATGCAAAGGTGTTTTGTCTGTTATTCAACATACCTGATCCCCCTTGAAGTAAATTAGGAATTGGACACTCCCCAAAGTAAATAATAATTTTAAATGAAATAACTTTAAAATAAAATGATTTGTACATATAAATGTCTTAAGGTTTTTATTGTAAAAAACCTACTTCGGGCACCAGCCCCCTCACATAGTTAGGTTTTATTTTGTCACTCTTTGCTAATTATGTTACATTGTTTTTACCAACCTTTTGTGAGGAGGGAATAAATATATGTTTATTATATTATTATAATTATTATCGCTACCTTGTTTCAATTTCACTCAATTGTGCAAATTCACTTAATGTGTAGTACATTGACACTGCAACATCCCAACAAGCACTCCAAACTAATCCCACAACCAAACTAAATCTTCCTCGGCTCAATTCGCGTCAATATGTCCTAGGCCTATTTCAGCTTACTATACCACTACCTGCGGTGGAAATAAACAGACAATTAAAAATTTAATTATAATTGTTCAGTTACGGAATCGCAAAAACTTGCTTTATAAAACAATAACTTATCAAGTCATTTTTAAACTTTCGCGATGTGAACACATATTTGTATTATATTAACGGTGCTTAATAAATATTTTTTTTTATAATATTCATGCGATCAAGCCCCGTTAATATACGAGTAATATAAAACTGATCCATTTATAAACAGAAAAGTTACATTTTAAAATAATATACGAAATATCCTCTCTCGATCTGCTGTGAACGCGATGTCCGCGAATCATCTGTTACGTTGCGATCGATTGCTGGCTGTGCTCCTACTGACCCAGTTACGTCCCCTCTTGCATCGTGCACCCGCGGCCCCTTTGCTGTCAATAGCAACACCCTCTGCCACCCCACGACGCCATCTTGCATGCTCTATCGCGACGCAGATTTAATATTAAATGCTGTCTGCAAGGGGTGGCGGGGTGGCACTCCATACAAAGGTTTTTCAGTGAGTCGATGCTAGGGTTGTTGAATTTGTTAGCATTACGAATTTCGCATTACATTACAACTAGAATGTCATGATGATTGAGCAAATATGGTCCACGCATTTTCATTATTTTTCTATACATTTGCTTATATATTAGAAGTAATAGTTATGTATAGGTTGATTTATTTTTTCTCGTTAAGGAATATTCATTATTTCGAATAAAAAAACGCTTAACAACAATATGGTCATAGTCCCACACTAAAGGATTACTTTTTAATTCGACTACGGTGGAACCCAAAAAGAGATATGTTTGACCTGTAGGCCTAGCATTAATAACTGCGTGCGTGTAACGTAACGTGTCGTTCAAGTGAAACAGTACAAACTGTCATGTATCTAGTGCAACTGTGACACAGTACACTCATAGTTTGTACGCTGAAGCGTGACTTTCTCGCGAATTGTTTGTGGTACGGCCTCTGTATGTAAGCATGTATGGTTGTATGTATGTCCGCTCGTAACTACTCAACGGCTCAACGGATTTTGATAAATGTTACTTCGTCTTGATGGCGTGAGTGTCACTGGTTAACTACCCAACTGCGCTGAAGCCGAGGGTGGATGTAATGCGTTTAATGTGTGCGGGATAATTCGGTTCGTAATCGGATTCATAAACTTTAAAGTTTGTATTAATGTTATGTCGATTATGAACACATTAACACATACCTAACATCCAATAGGTAACTGTTACGAACATTTCTAGTCACACATGTATTTGCCGCTGTCAGGCACCGAACCTGGGACTGTGACTACCCTTGGCACTACCGGCTGAGCTAGCGAGGCCGCCACATGCAAACCGTTATTCATTTGAGGGTGTAGAATACAAGTACAATTTGAAAAAAATAATACGGACTTCCATTCTATTCAGTTATTGGAGTGTATCTCAAAAACTACTGGACCAAATTTGATGAAATTTAAATGAACACACGGGAAGCACCAGCTTTCAAACAAACAATTTTGAGGATCAGTTCACCCAGTCTAAAGTTATGAGGTAACAAACATAAAAAAATACATACAGTCGAATTGAGTATCTCCTCCTTTTTTAGAAAGTCGGTAGAAAAGATGAAATGAAGTATGTATGTAAAGATGAACTATTATAAGTATGCATATTCTTATATTAATTACATCAAAATTGAAAATGTATTTATTTGGAACCATAACATTATTCAGCTACTAACGTATGAGAATCGATGACATCTGCAGAAGTGTATAACTGTGTCGCAGATGTCAACGCCCTCCTCCGGACACAATCGTATAGAAAGTTCCTTATTAAAAACAAAGTTGATAGTTAATTAAATTTCTAGTATGTGTACACATAATCGAATATAAAATAGGGTTACAAACTAAATTAAATTTTACAAAAATATATGTTTGAATCAGAGAGGAAAGGTGTGAGTTGAAAATAAAAGTGTGTGTTTACGCCACATTGTTTGCTTGTATATATGTGTATTCGTGTGTGTGTGTGAGTTTGTGTGTGACTGTAATATGCACATTTATATATGTTATTTCTATGTCAATAATCCACTTGACAGTCTATTGTAATGTAAGGACAGCGAAGGTCTTTGTTGGTTGAATACAACGTTGAGGCTATTATCTGCCTCTTGCGTATCAAAGTATGAAGACGTGCAGTTTAGCAGAACTAGGTCAGCGGTTACGCACTATTGGCATAATAGCAGGGGCCTGATTGGCATCGTCGGCATTAAATCATCTCATTCGTAGGATGTTCTGATGAATTGGACGCTATGCATATTCAGTTGGAATTAGCCTGCATCCATTGTCGACTTGATCCGATTGACTGTCCATCTTGTTGACGATTTACGCTTGCTACTCCACAATGGCACCGCGAGAACCTTTCGGTACCATCAGCCATTGTCTATATATTGAGCTTTGACATGAAATGCAACTAGTGGAAAAATATTATACAAGTTAATATTATAGAAATGAAAAAACGTCTTGAAAAATCTTCAATAATTTCAATATGAAACCAGATAAGAAAGAAAAAAGAATTGTAAAATTTTTGTTTGTTCCTAAAAAGTGAAATATTACCATCGCTTCGCTGCGACAACCCTGGACGGCTTATACTGCGTTATATTGGCAGGTAATTATATCGATGCGAGTCTTCCGTCTCTCTCCATACCGCGCCTGCCCTTCTGTAGTCCATCCCCGATGCAGGTGGCCTATGACGCACGCCCGTAGATTTCGGACCTAGATTGATTGGCTGCAGAGAGCGTTGGCCACGCCCCCACGACTTAGCACTCTAGAATTGCAGGAAATTAAATCAGGTAATGCGGTACGCTCCCGGCAGAGCTGGGGCTCCAAATGCAATTTGGTTTTGAAGAGTCCTTTGTTTCTTGTTTGCAACGAAGATTGTCAAATTGAATCAGTTAATGGAACCCTATTGAATATGAGTCGGACGATACATGCTACAGCGGGGCGGCTTACTACATTTTCAAAATTGTTTATCTTGTTACTATACAACTTAAACAACGGTGTCTTTCAAAACAAGATAAAAACACACTTTTTTATTTATAGGTACGAGTATTAAGTTGAAGTTAGAACACGTAATTGTATATTACATTATATTTAGTCTTCGCTTTGCTGTGCGTTAGAATTCTGATTTAGTTTTAACGAACACAAACAAATGGGTGTTTAAACAGAAAGTTTAAAGTGTCTGTATATATATATATATATATATATATATATATATAACTGTGTATGTCTGTTTGTGGCAGTGTCACCCATCAACAGCTGAATCTATTTTGAATTTAATTATTCTAAAGGTCGCTTTATAGAGAGCAAGGTTTCATCAAAATCGACATAGTTGTATCATCATCATCATCAGCCCACAATCGTCCACTGCTGGACATAGGCCTTTCCTAAAGTACGCCACAGAGCTAGGTCTTCAGCTCCCTGCATCCAGCCGGCCTATACTGCCAGCCGCCTTCCGCAGGTCCTCTCTCCACCTGGCCACAGGGCGTCATACACTCCGTTTGCCTAAACGTTGTCTCCACTCAAGAACTCGTCTACTCCAACGGTTATCGGTTCTTCGTGAAATGTGGCCAGCCCATTGCCACTTCAGCTTGCTTATTCTTTGAGCTACGTCGACTACTATGGTTCTGTCATTAAGAGTCTTATCCTTCAGAGAAGCCCCGAGCATAGCTCTCTCCATAGCTCGTTGAACGACCTTACATTTGTGGACTAGTCCCACAGCGAGTGTCCAAGTTGCAGCTCCATAGGTCATGACGGGTAGGACACACTGATTAAATACTTTCGTCTTTAGGCACTGTGGTATGGACGACGTGAAGACTTGACGACTTTTCCGTCCGATTTTTTAGTCACATAGTTGTATGACATGTTTTATTTATAAATATTGAATAAAAACCTCGGGGCATTTTCAGCAGTTATTTATGTTGTTTGAGAGAAATTGTTCACGTACTATACACAAGTAGATATGGGAACATCCGACTTCAGTAGTGTCATAATTTTATTGGCACACTTTATTATACTGATTTAAAAAAACATTTAATGTATGAAGAATTGTTTGTTTGTATTAACCCAACTATATGACATAAGTCCTTTTCTTATCAACCGACTTCCAACAGGAGAAGGTTCTCATGTCGACGCGTATATTTTTTTTATGTACCTACCTATGACCACGCATAACTTTTTACAGTATAGTCCGATTTTGGTAATTCTTTTTTTTGTTTGGTAGAGTGTACTTCCAAGGTGAGTGTATTTAAATTCTATCAATCGGTCAAGCGGTTTTTGAGTTACACTCCAATAGTTGAAAAGTGGTTCGCCTATCTTCATGATATGCTCATTGACGATGAATGATAATCGATCTCGTAAGTAGCGAGAGTCACTAAAGAGGGTGTTCACACTTTTTAGTGTTGAAGTTGGTTCAATTTTTTGGTAACAATGTTTTAACGTGTATAGTTTTTACCAACATGTCGAAAATACGGGTCAAGATTGACACTTTGAAGACTTTCAGCGTTAGTTTTATCCATTGCAGCAGACACAGCAACAATGCTTAATTACGATACAATTATCAAAGAATGCAGTACGGTTTTAAGCAAACCATTTCTAAATGCATTTTTTTTTATTTTCTTCATCATAGGTACATCATTAGATCATCACAAAGAGTGATGAGTGACATCATTGATTGTCATATTCATTGATTAAGTAAATTTTATACATTTCTTGATTTATGTTAAAATTGTTTATACACTTGTGTTCATAAAGATGTATATGTAATGAATCTGGTAATTTGTTTGTTTTTTGTCTAATATCCACGGTCTTATCTGTGCTTAGGTTTTTTGCTGCCGTGACAACTTCTAATTATAGCGTAACTGAAATTTTAAAAACTTTCAATGTTATCTATCTGTAATTGATGAATAGTATTTTTGTAGATTCCTGGTCGTTCCTTCGTCGTTTCATTTGTTTTTCAAATTTGATTTGAAAATCTTTGCGTTAGGTTCTAAAGTGCCTCGCAAAATGTTGCTCGCATTAAGTTTAGGTTTTGTTCGCCGCTGCCTCAATATTTTCATTGACTTTCATTTATTAAAATTAATCAATCAGAATTGAAAAGCTATACAAATGAATGCTCTAACTATGCTGCAACTACGAACAGTCAGGAAAAAAAAAGTGAAAACGCACAGTAGGTACGTATCAAAAATGCTGCAAACATCGAAGCGAAGCGAAAACGTCGCGTACATGACAATTGGCAATACAAACGGCATGAAATTGACGAGTTTATACTGTTTTTCACAATTTAAATCAACATTACGTCGTATGTAAACGACAGTAAGTGAAACGTTATTAAACGTGTCAAAAGTAATGTAGTATTAATCATGAGTGCGTTTAAAATATGTGAAAGTTAAAGACGACTGACCTTTATATAGGTAATCTGAGATATCAACATATTGTGTTGTTTTCATTCATTTCATTAATCTCTTAAGACACCTTCTGGATGAAGTCAGTTACGATATGGCCGATCGTCGCATTACTGCATACGCATCGCATTGCGCAAATTAAGTATTTCTTAAACAGGCGCTTGTGATAGCAACCTACTTACTTATGAAGCTTTCCAACTACTAGTTCCTCGTCTGTTAAGGGGATTGCATAGCTAGTACTATTCTATTTTTTTAAATGATGCATTTAAGGGTTTGACTTTCAATTCTTTTCAATTTAGATTTAAAAAGTGGATTCTTTACGATAATCGCAAGCGAACATTGCAATGATTGATCCCAGGTTACAATGCTCTTTATACTCCGTCAAAAAATGCTCCCTTTAGCGCGCCGTTGGAACGCGAATCTTAAGAGGATTGCATAGCTAGTACTTGTCCACACTAAAAGAAAAATCTCTTTTCTACCTGTTTACATTGTCTGATTTCGATGATTTTTATTTCATGCAATCGACACATTGTTTGCTATGCCCGTACGTTTTGATTTTTTCAGTTTTTCAAAGCAATTTTTTTTTAAACTTATAAATAACGACGACAACGCCACCAACGGCGCGCTAATGGGAGCATTTTGACGGAGTATAAAGAGCATTGCATTGCTATCATCAATAGTGCCTACACTAAATAAGAAAAATAATAATTAAAGAAAACTCTAGAAATAAATATAATTATAGTAGTGTTACCTATTTCATTGAACTGTTTAATGCTTCAAAAGGACTTTTCACATGTCGTCTAAACCAGCGATACCGGGTTATTCCTCTTTATAGGCGCTGACGCCGCACCTCGTATTCACAATTTTAAATGTATTTCTCAATAATAATAGGGCTAAGAATTAGAACAGCTCATGATACACCACTTTTTTTGTGCAGACACGGACTCTCCCTATAGAGCTTGAGCTGTCCTCCATCAATTCTACTACCAGAATCTTCTTTTCTATCTATATACAGAAGAGGATTCTGGTAGGTAAAATTCTGTTCCTTTTATCAGCACGAAAGTCGGAATCCTCGCTTTTCGGTTTTCCACACTTGATTTATCTCCGTCAATCCAATCTTTTTTTTCATATTTAACATATCCGTCGGTCAATTCTAAGATGAGGTTAAATATAAAATATATAGTTATATCAAAAAATAAGGTTTCCATGGACAGCGAATGAAAATGAATATATTACATCTTTAATGTCAAAGAACAAAAACTATTATTTTCTTTATTCTTTGGACAGTTAATGACGACAATAGACAGTATTAAACATGTAACATAAAATTGCAGGTATAATTAATACCTAAAGGAATAACTAAATGCGATCAAATTACCTCCGTTATAAAGGTAGATTGTGCATATACTGAGTAAACGTGGGAAACTTGCAATGTGTCGAATCGTAGCTTTGATGTAGAACATGTTTATACTTACACGCTTCTGTATTATGAAATGGAATGAATTTTGAATACAATTGAAAGGTGTATTTGTTTCAGTGTAAGAATATTTATATGATTTATTGAAGGTTTTTCTCAATAACGATTACCTTCAAAATTAAAAGATTATCAAAAAAACAACTAAGTATGCAGTTATTGTTTTCTTGTAAGTCGAGGGCATGTCTTTTTTCACGATTTTTCTCTAACTCTCGTGGTTCCGGACTTGGCCATGATCGCGTATCTCAAAAAACCACCCTGAAATTAAATACTCCTTATGTGTAGTTCCATTTTTGTATCAGATAGACTAGCGTGTGAACAGTACTTACTAATTGCTAATATATGATTTTTAAAGCACTGCCGCCTGCTTAGCGAGACCTAACTATTTATCGATGGTCGAAAGGATCGCCTCGGTTGTGACGGCGTCTGATACGGATCTCGGATGTCGCGCGTTTGACTTCTGTCCGCGGATGTGTAGTTTCTCTCTCTAAATGGCAGTAATTGTATCTTCAACGATGATCAAGTTAATGATGTAACCCATCAGATATAGATAGATAGATAAACACGAGAACGAACAATCTGGTTCGATACAAGCTGTTTTATTGTTCCAGTCGCTTGAGCTGTCCCGAAGCGCCGGAGAGGAGACGGCACGTTGCCTCTATAAGCTGATCTTCCAGCTGCTGTTACTGCTGGAAACCAACAACAAAATGGTAGTGGCCGTCTACCATGCAGCGCTCGACAACCGGGTTAGTACACACCACCGTACGCTTGTATATACTTAGTAGTATATAGAGAGGAGAGATAAGCACGAATATTTATGAGAGCATTTTCATCCTGTCGCTGAAGCTGAGATGCCAGCGAGGTATGATATTATCGCTGCATTAATATATACATTTATCTGCTACATCCTTACAGCTTATACTTTATTCTATTAAAAGGGACGAAAAACTCGCAGGAATTATAATGTGTTAATAATACGATAGATTTCGCAGAAATCAACCTACTTTTCTAGGAACTGCAATGTGTGTGATTAAGTAATAGTATCTTATTAACCATTATAAAATTCTCAATCATCTATATTGTATGTCGAAAAGGATAGCTGTTGATACTTTTAAGTTGTTAACGATATGTAGGTGACACACAGCTGACAATAAACGGTTATGATTTATGTGGCACCGCGTCTTTGACCAGGAAGCCAATTCTACTAGTTCTCAACGTTCTACAATCTGTCTTGCTACAACTGCAGTTCGACCCCTGTGTTGTTCGTACCCAAAAGGCAAGTTTACTATAGGTATCTACAGACAAATCATAAGAATATGAGCTAGCGTCGCGTTCATGATCTGTCGAGTTAGCACTATATAAAGTTCTGATCCATTGATGGATTCAATAGAAACGTAACTACAGCTGGCTAGCAGAATAAGAACACGTGAAAAGCCCTCGTTCAGATACGGTTGGACTGCACTTGGCGCAAAGTTTACTGAAATTGGCTCACTGGAATACAAATGCAAGAATGATTTCCAAAATAATTGCCTATGTAAATGCACCTTAACAATCAAACACTGCGATACACTAAATTATAGTGCAGAGGGAGGTAATGTGAGGATATTGTGTACGTGCACCTGGCGCTACTCACGGTCTGTCCGGCCCGGGAAGGCCTTGTCACCCTTTGCCGATAGGTGCAGCATAATATATACATAAGAGCAATTCTCGTCGTAAAAGTCAACAATCGAAACCAGATCTTGTTTTTATCCCACAAAGGTCGGTGAAATCAAAAGGGAGTCCTCCCTTTTGATTTCACCGACTGCAAGAATTCTGCGAAAGCGAGGTCAATACGCATTTGGTTTTTTGTTTGTCAGCTAGAATGGCAAATAGGTAACTGAGAATTGGTCTCGCTCTATCTCGACTCGCTGATACCTTATAGTCGCTACACTAGTAGTTGTAGAAGACGGAACATCGGTATATGCACATGTCTAACGCCTTGTGCCAATAATCTATCTGTCCACAGTTTGCCTTACAACGGATAGAAATTTGACGTAACGTCCATACAATTACAGTACATTGCATTACTACATTACTGTAGTGTCAAATATGTATTTCTAGTAAGGTAAACCGACGATAGATAGATTATTGGGACCGGCCGTAAGTTGTACGTCGTTAAGCTTTTAGGTATCTGCACTGCATTTCCTTCATCCCCTTTTTGACATGGCTCATTCCCAATATTTGTTTAGTCCTTCTTTAGTCCCGTTCTGTCTGTAGTTTCAAACGGCACAATGTTTTTAAGTATTTTAATATGTCCCCATTTAGTATTAAATGATCACCACTTTTTATTAACCTTCGCCATACGTTTGTTCTTTGACTAACAACAATGACGTGTGTGTAGGACGGATACAACGTGACAAACAGTGATAATTATTTAAGCAGCCCTCGGCTGGCCTTGACTTGCACATGTCACCCTCAGCGCTGCAAAGGAGCGGACGGCAGTAGTACCGTGACGTGACCGTGATATTGGGTTTCATTTCCAGTTTAATACATTTGTAGTGCTTCGTAGGGCACGTTAAGCCGTCGGTCCCGGTTGTTTTTCGAAGGGACAAAGTCGTTTGGCCCTTATGTCTGACGTGTTCGGGCGCCTGGTTAATTTCTACTCTTGCCTACCCACTCAACGCGCTGGGCCCGCGCGGGAGATGCCGTCCTATACTCTCTCTGAACTAATCTTAATAGGCAGATTTTTTTAGATTTTTTAAAATGTTTTGCTGTATTTTTGTGTACTAAAATATAATTCGATAAAATACGATTTCGGACTCCATAAACGTAAGGGCGTAAACGTATTTAAATCGTCATTCTGTCTGTCAGCAGTCGCATAAAAAACAGAAACAGATAAGAATCTTTGGAACATGTTTAGCGTTAAACGTATTGATCGCTAATTGTATTACATCTCGTTTTCACATCCTCTGGAGTCACAATAAGCGATAATAAGTGATCTGTCCCACGATTACAGTTCACACGGCAAGTATATAGTTAGTCGTGCGGATATTCGCAAATGCTCCTCATCCGGTGCATCGTTTCGCCGACAAAGAGCTCCAGTTATATCATTTAATTTCTTCCCGTCGCACATAGTTGCATGCAATCGATGGCGAGGTCGTAGCGAGCTGAGTTGAAGCCCACGGGATCGAACCCCGTGCGAAACTGCGAAGCAACATTGTGTGGGATCATAAATATCCGCGCTGGCGTGTCGGATGGTTGACGCGTGTTACAGTGCGCGTGCATGCCACCCAGGGACCAGGGAACGCATGTGAGAGGTCGTGAGTGTGGACACGTTACCATTTATATTAAATTAACCGACTATTTCAGGGGACCGTGAACAACTTGTGACGCGTGATTTTGCTCTTGTAGGTAATATCTGAGCAATTTTTGACTTCAATGCTGTACTTATGTGAGAATGTCCCCAAACATACGGTTTAAAGGTAGTTAACTTAAACATGTATTATATCGTGTATATTTATTGCTATAAAGTTTTGTTGCAAATGCAGAAAGTGTGTCGTGCCGACGAGCGTCGACCGGTGTTGGTGGACGACAGTTCCGCACATGTATCAGACGTTGTTTTAATAGTTTCCCTACAAGAAACCTTAAATAATTAAGACATAAAATTTAATTTGACTAATAAATGGTGATAATGAAATAAAATACATAGAATATAGAAACTCTGTATTAGTCTTTACTGCCCGCACACAGCGGCTTGCAGCATTGCAGCATTATTATTTGTTGACTACAACAAATAATAATCAATTGTTTTTGCAAACATTTATATATAAAGATAATCATACGATCATCATGTATCACCATCAATTACGCTAATCATGTATTTATTTAATCAACGAGTTTACCCATTGATTAGAATGAACAAGAAAACACAATATCAATGCTCATAATACAAAAGAATAATTAAAAAAAACTATTAATAAATATAACGTGGAAATTAATCGTTTGTGAACTCTTTATGTTGTCATGTAAATGCCCAGTTTCGGAGCACATGTAGGTATTAAAACTTATTTGTTTCACGTTCTTAGTTCTCCAACTTGAAAACATATATGTCATGCTCATGTCTCTTTGATATTATAACATAATCCCCGTAGAGGTCGCCAGATACGCATTAGCCCACATTTAATCAGTTATGTTTTTGGACTTCATGAATTCAGAAACCTAGAATACGTGAAAAAATTATTAATACGTGCGAGAGTCGCTTCGCGCCCTGAGATGAATATATTTCTGCACTTGACAGCACTATGTTTGTTTAAGTTTTGTGTACATCAAGACCACAAAAAGGACTTTTTGCTAAGGTGT
The DNA here is from genome assembly GCA_917880725.1 of Selenia dentaria. NCBI lineage: Eukaryota > Metazoa > Arthropoda > Insecta > Lepidoptera > Geometridae > Selenia > Selenia dentaria. The sequence continues at coordinate 44,497,640 of OU862876.1, forward strand.
TGTACAATATTACAGGGTGTGGAGATGAGTGGAGCGGTGTGCGCGGTCCGCAACGCACTGCTCGCGAGCGCTGGCGAGCCCTGGTCCGAGCACTCGCCCACACTGCACGACGACTCGAGGCTGATGCAGCTCATGCAGAAGCAGAGGTACCTACATGTCCTTTCGACTAATTATTTTATTTGACTGGCCGGTTTGCAGTTGGTACCACCCCTGGCATCTGAGCCGCTGGTTCCGGGTTCGAACTTGACGTCTTGACAGGTCGTATGACCTGTGTCTGTGGGTGTATATCAGTCATCAGGTTACCATAGTACGAGCTCTGCCTAGCCTGGGACTTATAGTTCTCGTGTGGTTGTAGTCCAATATTACTTCGTTTATTAATATGATTTTCATAACCTTCTCGCTATATAATATAAATAATGCGTTAAGGATTCGACACACATTAATTTACACATATAAAATTAAACAGATCATATCTTCGACTATTTTTGGGGTTTTTTAAAACGCTCGACATATCTTTGTGTGATGCCCTATTCGTTTTTGATCTCATATTCATATTTGTACCTTGCACAATGTAGTCAATGCAAATAAAACAATTGTCTTCTGGGAAATTGCACTGGACTTGTTCTTAGCGGTGGTTATTTTTTGTAGGCTGGTATCAGTGTAAAAGCAATAATTCATAAGTTACCTATAACATGCAATAGTAGTACTTTATTTCCATAAAGTAGACAAAAGAAAGCTTGGGCACTAGAGCATAGAAAGCTTGTTGCGACAAGTTACATTTTATCATGATGTAGTTGAGTGGAAAATTTTAAATTAGTAAGATTTCTCCGGGCATCTCTAGGAAGCCCCGGGGGTCTTTCCTAGAGACTGAGGTCTGCCCTGTTCTACGTAGGTACACCTGAAACTTGTAACAACAATTATAGTTATCGATTTTGTACTTAAACAGCAACAGTATAAATTAATAATTGGACAGCCGCTAAATAATATACTTAATACACTAGTACCTGCTAGTGACTTCGACCTCATGGAATGAGTTTAATGGGAGGATCCCTTTAAACTCATACTGATTGTTTCGGGATGAAATTAGTCTCTATTTTAATAGTTGGTATAAGCTATCTAAATTCCAAACTTCATCAAATTCTGTTGAGCTGTTTGTGCCTGAAGACGTAACAAACATACATTTATGTTATACTTGTTTCTGCACGCGGCTTTGCGTGGAAATATGGTTACTGCGACCACTAGGGGAGTACTCGTTGGATCCCGGGTAAATAATCAAACTTCATTCAAATCTTTCGTTTATACGTGATTAAGGAACAAACATCCAATCTTTCACATTTGCAATATTATTAGTGTGATACTAATATCTAAATCTAAATATATCTAAATAACACAGAATCGCGATTATTCCGTTTGTTCCAAGTGCTAGCTGGTTTTTGATGTAAGTATTGTAACAAACGACAACCGCTAATCGGTTTTATTAGTTATAAATGTCATATTTGACTATTTTAATCGTAGAAAATGCTTTAACTATGTTATATATCGAATTTAATGATCGACAAAGTACCGTACTTGCACTACAGGTTCGTTTATATCCCATCCGTGTTTTGTACAACCGCGAGGCGAGGGCATCGTTGGCATTATTTCAACATATAGTTGATCGAGCGAGCGAAGCGTCTCTGCTTTAACTGGCCAAATTGACTTTCCTCTGTCCGTATGTTTGATACATTGTTCGTTTGCCTATATGTACAGCTCGCATTTTTCAACCAATCTTTACGAAACTTGGTACGTATATGGTACTATTTGATTTTTTTCTCGTCAACGATTTTTGATTGATGGTGTACTTTCCTTAAAACGTGGGGACGTTCGTTGCGTCGCTATTTTTATTAAAATTTGGGAAACACATTAGTTATCTGAATAGAAGAGAAATTTCTAAAATGAGCATAATTGGTCAAGTGGTTGCAGTGATGTGTAATAGGTTGAGAATTAGCAAAAAAGTGTGTGCTCGCAGGGTCTACTATACGCAGAACTAGGTACTACTTAATGTAGGTAGTAATGTGTGGATGGGTGGATATTACAGGTGGAGCGCGGTGCTAGCGCTAGTGCGACAAAGTAACATGGAGCGCATCCTGGAGCGCGGCGAACTGCCCGAGGACGAGGTCACGTGCCTGCTGCACGTCTACTGCCGTGGGCTGGCGCAAGCGCATCCAGGTCATATCTCACACTCGATAATAAAAACCATAACCCATAGGTCATATCTCACACTCGATAATAAAAACCATAACCATAACCCATAGGTCATATCTCACACTCGATAATAAAAACCATAACCCACAGGTCATATCTCATACTCGATAATAAAAACCATAACCCACAGGTCATATCTCATACTCGATAACCAAAACCATAACCCATAGGTCATATCTCACACTCGAAAACCAAAACCATAACTCACAGGTCATATCTCACACTCGATAATAAAAACCATAACCCACAGGTCATATCTCACACTCGATAATAAAAACCATAACCATAACCCATAGGTCATATCTCACACTCGATAATAAAAACCATAACCCACAGGTCATATCTCATACTCGATAATAAAAACCATAACCCACAGGTCATATCTCATACTCGATAACCAAAACCATAACCCATAGGTCATATCTCACACTCGAAAACCAAAACCATAACTCACAGGTCATATCTCACACTCGATAATAAAAACCATAACCCACAGGTCATATCTCATACTCGATAACCAAAACCATAACTCATAGGTCATATCTCACACTCGAAAACCAAAACCATAACTCACAGGTCATATCACAAACTCGATGACCAAAACCATAACCCACAAGTCATGTCACACTTGATAACCATTTCTCTACATCCAGCTCAAAACCACACAGCATTTGGTAGAGTTATTCCTGTATCATTCTAGTACGCGCCTGGTGAACTACTCTCAATATTAAAACTTAAAGTCAAAGTCAAAATCATTTATTCAATTTAGGCACAAAGACGCACTTATGAACGTCAACTTTTCATTATAATGTACTTTAAAGACTCTACCGCCGCGTTTAAAATATATAGAGCCCACCGAGAAGAAGCGGCAAGAAACTCGGGGACATTTTTTTAAATAGATGTTTACAATGTTTCTACTTAGGTACTACAAATATTACATTTTATGGGTGGCAGAGAGACAGCTTGCCAGAAGTGGAGTATTCCAAGCATCTTTATCTTCTATATAATGTCGAACTTTATAATAAGCTTTTTTTATTAAAACGTTTTTTACACTCAACTTGAATTTGCCCTCTGTGAGCTCAGTTATGTGTTTTGGGATTTTATTGTAAAAACGCACACAATTTCCTAGGAATGACTTATTATTCTTCGCAAGTCTAAAACTAGGTACAGCTATCCTATTTGTATTTCTGGTATTAAACGTGTGGTGATCACTATTTAACTTATATTTATGTAAATTTTTACGAACATACATTATATTTTCAAATACATATAAGAAAGGCAACGTTAATATATTGATTTCTTTAAATAAATCTCTCAAAGATTCACGGGAACCCATTTCGTATATAGCTCGAATAGCACGTTTCTAAAGGATAAAGATGGTCTCTATATCAGCCGCTGAACCCCATAGCAATATCCCATATGACATTACGCTGTGGAAATATGCAAAATACACTAACCGCGCCGTAGAAGCATCTGTTAGCTCTCTTATTTTACGTATTGCATATGCAGCAGAACTGAGTCTCCCAGACAGGGCATTAATGTGAGGACCCCATTGTAATTTTGCGTCAATTTTAATGCCTAGGAAGACTGTTGCCTTGTCCATTACGAGTTTAACTCCATCAAGCGTAACGTTGGACTCCAATCTGGATCTTTCCGATCTACTTTAAAAATCAGAGATGTGTCATCCGCAAATAAAACAATATCACAAAGATCCTTGGCCATAAGTGGCAAGTCGTTAATGCCACCCGGTGTTTTCCGGCCAGCAGTCAGGTGTCATTCTATAATTGTAGTGCATTGCCACCTTCGAACGCCTCATGGCATGAAACTGTACAAAAGTGTGAATACTTCTAATTGTCAATACTAAATGAGTTAAGACTCAATGTTATTATGTATAAAGTAAATACCTATAAAGATAATTCACTGATTAATTCCTGCGAAGCCACTATTGCCTAAAGGCTCCCACACTAAACTGCGAGAAGTATAAAAAGGCGTGTGACATATCGCAGGAATGCGCGATGCGAATGAAATTAAACGTTTTACGATGCGAGCGATTCCTGCGAGTTCGCAGGTTTCTTCAATGCGTTGCGAAGCGCAGGTTGGTATGGGGGCCGTCAGATTGTGATAGTGTTGTAAATAGTTGTTATTGTATGATTACAGACATGGTGGCCATCACGCGGCCCGTGAACGAGTTGTCGCAGAATCTGTCCTTCATGATGGAGAGTCTGTACAAGGTGTCGGTCGCCCTGCAGCGGCACGAGGGCGCGGGCGGGTGAAGCGTCGCGACCGCGACCGCAACCCTCACCACGCAGCACCGCCCACATCACGCCACTCAACACTTCGCCGCGGCACGTAGCTAGCGACTATCACTCCACAAACTCGTTTATTGTAGCACTCTAACATTTCAGTTCCTACGTCTTACTTGTAATTACGGCTCGATATCGATTAATAGTTAATCGTTCGGTTACTTTGTAACAATTGTGTGTATATGTGTAATACAATATGTATTTTACCACGTTAGTGTATAGTTTAGATTGTAACGAATTTAGCATGACAGGGTGGGGCAAAGCCGACTGACGCGTATAAAGCATTTCCACCGGTCTTGTGGTGGTGGTGATTTCCACCGGTCTCGTGGTGGTGGTGGTCCCCACTCGGAACCTCCGCGCTCAGTGCTCGACCGTTTCACTTCTCCGGAATTAATTTCCCCATATCACTATTAGAAGAAATGTCCACAACCCCGAGGAGTGAAACGGCGACAACTTTGCGAAGTTAGTGACTAGCACGTGTCAACTACTTATGTGATTATTAGTTTCAATTAACTGATCTCAGATAGGATATTTAAATGCGACTCTGGCTTGTCAAACACACGCTTATCGATAAGTTAGTGTTGGATAGTGACGGTACGGACTCGGCAGCAGCAGCAGCAGGCTGTCCTGCGCACGCAACCAAAATACAATGTAACGCTAAGTAGAATAGCCTCTTCGTAGCTGTTTGATGATAACACACTGCGATGTAAACTGTTCCACTGAACAAATATAGAGTATTTTTATATACGATATCTGAATCCACGGCAGCAACTTTGAATGGGTACTGCGTCCTGCGTCGGCAGAGTAACTAGGTAACATTCAACATTGATTATAACGAAGTTGTGTATATATTGACGGTTTTATCAAATGTGTGATAAAAGTATAGATATGAATAAGTAAGGTATGAGTGGACATTTCGGCGTAAGCGACGCACGCCCATTAGAGATGCTGCACACAATCGGTTTAGTTCATTTATTGTATTTACTATGTGGAATATGTTCTCTGTATGTATTAAGGATTATTGTGTAGGGTTTGAAATGAATTCAGATATGCATTGATATTTGAACACTACAGGCGATATTCCTCTTGCTCTTCTGATGATATGACAACGATGAAATCATTTCATATCACTGTTGACGACGTATCGTGGGGCGAGGGTAGTACATCGTCATACCTGGATACTTGCAAGTGTCGGCGAGAACAAACTCAGAATGCGACTGTGACAAACACGTGACAGCCAACATAGCTTTGTGAACTGTGCATATTTTTTTTAATTTTACTTCATACTCATATAACGCGATGACGTTCTACTTGCTCTTTACTCATATAATAATATTTTGTGATATTTAATTTTGTTTAATATTAACGATAGCTGTAGTTTATCTTAGTACGAGAGCACTTTGTTGGATTGTCTGTTTAGGAATGTTCTGTTGTTTTTGTTGCATAACGCTATATTTTGATTTGATTTGTGTAAAGTGTAGCAGACGCCGATGCCAAATAATGTATTAACCATTGTTATGTGTAATATTGCGTGCGGGAATTATTAACGTAGACAAAATAAACTTTCCTCTAAAACATCAACAGTTAATATTCTTATATTATTTTTTTATGTTTATTGTAACCAATAGTAATGTGTTAACTATAAATAAAACAAATTGATTTCATACTTTAGTTTTATTTCTTCAATTAATGTACCCGGTCACCGTTACCTGGTGTGTCCGTCTAATACAAGGTATACAGATTTTTTCCATGGTTAGGTTGATGTTAACTTCAAATTAATAATTATATTCCCATAGTCATGGCTATAGGCTGTCATGTCACAAAATGACGGTTTGGGTAAAAACAAAGACGAAAACGTATGTTATATTAGCTTTTTAAATTATTACGCGCTTATTTTGTTGTGAAAAATAAATTAAATCCCGTAATCCACAAGAAGAGAAACCAGTAGGTTTCTTCTTTCATTTTTTCAACTTTCACACAATATACTTAAACTCAGAAGTTTCCTCTTTAAATTGCGCTACAATTGTGCTCAAGCTAACAATCAAGGACATTATAGAAACGTGCTAAATAAAAAAAAAGATCCAAATCCCATGTCACCGATTTGTTTTTACCCTAAATGTCAAATACCGCCATTTCGTGACGTCACACTTCTGCTGTCTATTTACCAAAACGTCACGTACGTATGGAAAACTTTAAAACACAGTGACGTTTACCTGTTGGTGTCACGCCACTTGGCCAGCCACGACGGTTGTTCCCACTAGTTCAGTTGGCTGAACTACTGAAACAGTTTTTCTCAGTAGTTCACTTGGCTGAACATTATTTCTCGTTAGTTTAGTCACACTTTATTATAAAGGCGAATGTGTGTGTGTATGTTACTGCTTCACATAGTTGGAGTGCAAATTTGATTAAAACTCAAATTTGTACGCACCACTGCACCTATTGCGGCGGGAAACGGACACGTCATAATAGGTTAATTTCCATTTGTATTAACAAAATAATCATGATAATGTATTCATGTTTGCATCAAACACGCGCGTCATAAGACGATGTATTATTATATTTTGTAACTCAATACAAAATGCATCAAGTATGTTTTAAATGTTTACGGTCAAGTATCTGTTATGTTCTGAACTACTGCATACTTTACCACATGTTGTTATACTTTATTTCTTTATAAAACAACCATTTCAATCCACCGCAGATAGACTGACACTTGTTACTCAATAGCTAAACGGATTTTAGTTAAATTTGGTATGTGTATAGTTGAGGCGATGGAATAACATGATAATTTTCATTATCCATCACCACGCGAGCGGACATAGCTTTGTAGTACTTAATATATAGTAAGCATTAGAAATTGTTTTATACTATCAAGTAAGAAGTCGGGCAAGTCGTGCACTTGATGATAACCACTACGCTAGCATATGACCCACCAAGAGCTTAAAACACACTGCGCTGCATTTCGCTTGTCATACTGAGACACTAGTTTTTTAGTCTCTTTAAATATTAAAATGAACAGACTAATAATGTACGTGAGGTCTACGCATGTTTATCGTACAGTTTTTTTTATAATCGGCGACGGGCAAGTCGCTCGCGTCCCGCGTGTCCTAAACGGTTCAGAACCATACAGAATAACAACACGTACGGTTATAATCATGTCTTTATTACTTCAATATCGCTTACAGATATATATTGCAAAAACTCAATAGATGGTGAAGGTATATCTATATACATTGAGATATGTAGCGCTAGAACCAATAACACGAACTGATTCTGTGCGTACTCTGAGCATGCGGGGTGTGAGCGGAGAGGTGGCGGCGGTAAGCTAATTGATAAAAATCATTGTACAAAAAAATTGTTGTACGCCTGTTTTAATGCAAATTGAGTGAAACATTTTTATTGGAATTTTGCTTGTTTGTAATTTGTTTTGACGGTACGTCAGCACACACGGGAATGTTTAATCTGATTTCAAGCGCGATTAATAATAATAAAGAAGTAAGTGCTTTAACTCAGGAGGCCTACTACCAAAAACGAACTACGAAGTTTAGTTTGACGGATTACACGATTTCTACTATGAAAGTGATCAAGTAAAAATACAGTCAAGGGTGATGAAATGCAATGACGGCTAAAGGATTTGTATTTTATGTAAAGTGATGATGATATATGAAATCTAAATATTTTAATGTGTAATTTTACTCACATCAATACATATTATATATATGAGTTATATAACAAGTGAATATTGGCATGCTTGAATTATTACAATTGCTACACAGTAATACGAGTGAATACTTTGTTCATAGTAGATCAAAGGTCAATCAGCAACTGTATTTAATGAAACACACCGTCTAAATACAAATATAATAAATCATTATGTGAAAACTGTCCTACATTTCATCACCCTTGACTATAGAATATATGAATAGTGAAATCCGTCAACACGTGGTTCGTTTTAGGGAGTATAGGCCCTGTGGCGCAGACGTCACTTCTTGTGCGTATACCAACACTCTTGTTACTAGAGGCCCAGTTAAGAAGATAACTAGCACTCACATATATCTCAGTGGCATATAGATATATATCCTAATTTGCCAATAAGACTAGATCGTGATACAACTGGATCTGAATTGGACGAGTGATCTTACGGCTTGATCCCAAAAAGACCAAGGACACCGCCGGGTTATTAGAGATAGATATTTGACAGTATTTGTAGACGTTATGACACATTAAAGAAGTAAGGATTATTGGGATAGGCCGTAACACTTGACAAGTACCCGCATCTATCTGCAGCGCGACTTTGGTTAAACATTGTGTGATCTTCATATGACGAACAATTTTAGAAATTTAATTTGCTACAGTGGCACTAATTTCTAATTTTGAGTAATACTGTGCTACGTTCGTCAATATATCGTCTGTAGAAGCTATCAATTCCACACAGTGTTGACATCTAGAGTTTACTCAATGGTATTAACTACTTAATCATAAACCATTGATTGACTTTACTAATATAACCTCCTTATTGCATGGAAACAAATGCATGATCGATATCCGTAACCAACATGGGCCCGCATTGCTCTTAGAACCATGTTGAACTTCAAGTGGGAGGCTCTTCATAGGTTATAAACAGTAACATTACATTTTTGTAAGTTAACACCACAATAAGGCAGATAGTATGGTCGAAAACAAGCAACAGAAGTATATACATTGATAAATTGGAAAATTAAGACATAATGCTATATCCGATTTAAAGAAACGAATGTGCATAAAAACTTAGTTTAAAACAAATGGCCAACATTAATTAAAACGATTATATGTAGGGAGTTTTATGTTAATTTATTATTAAACTTGTAGTTTTTAATACACTCTGAAGCTACTGGTTAACTTTCCATTCAAATTGAGATAATCTCAATTTGAATGGAATCTCTTTTCTTAATATATAATCAAAAAACGTAGCCCGATTCAGAGCCTGTCTAATCGCGATCTAGTCTTTCTGGAAAAGTGACAGATCGACACATAGGCCGTAAGATAGTTCATAAAACAACATTAATGAAACAAGTGCCGAAGATAAATTGGTGCACAAGTATATTGCAATGTTCTGTTATAACATCATTTTATTAAAAAACAATACATTTATAATTACACATCACAATTAAATACAGATATTACAAATATTGAGATTTACACATTTTGCCGAACACACGATTTTAATGTAATTGTACGTAAATAAAGTAAAAATGGACATACACATGAACAACAGTGTGTAAAATCAAATAACAGGTAAATATATCAGTAAAAATATTATCAACAAGTGTTTATGAAACTCCATCCTCATAATGCATCGTACGTGCGTTGTATATTGCAACACTGTTGTAAATTAGCTACGAAGTTAAGATCACTGTCGACGACGACGTACATAATAAGTGATACAATATTTACATATACGAGTACAATATCTTACCTAATATCTTCAAATTCAGTCGTCTTATTAAATAGATACAGAGCGAACTGCAGCAGCGGGAAACGAGACAGGTTGCCAGTGAAGTGTTAGCAATAAATGGTTGCGACAAACGCTTCCCTCTCCGAGGTGTGGGCTCGGCACAGGCACGAATGGAGTCCAGCCCTGCCACCGCAGTTAACACGAAAATCCGATAATTAGGCCTAAACTCTCAATATTTACCTCAAAGCCAACAGCGTACTGTACACGTGTATTATAGTAATTATGTGTTTTACTTATGGTCTTGGAAATTAAAGCGAACATTGCCTTAGTACTTAACATTTATGTAAACACTTTTTCGTTTATAAATTTACTTGTTTCATTTAACACACTACGAATCAGTCATTACATGAAGATTAATGCTATCTACGGCGTCCGCATATATCCGCAACATCTCAGTCACATGTAACTATCACGCCATTGTAAAACGTACAATGTATATGCTTACATTGTAATCCCACATCGAATCTATTATATGCAGGAATTGTGATCAGCCCAACACAATATCGTTTCCAGTGTCGGTTGTATATAACGCATCTCGACAATAAATACTATTGCTAATGTAAACCACCTCTTAACATTATAATACGTGTATGCGAGCAATATTTAATATGTAGATTTAGCAATGCATTCGGCATGTACTTTGAAAGTCAACATATACCTACTTTGACTTTGCTATTAAAACGGCCCCGATAGTAAATGAACGACAAGAGACGAATGCTCAGGGGTATTACATACAGAGGAACTTGTGTATAACTTTCTTTAGAAAATGACCATTCAATGGGTACACAAGTTTTGTTTTATTTGAATACCTCTAACACAACAAATGGTCTAAATCTCATAGAAAAGGCAAATTATTATTTTGTTGTAGCCACAAAGTTTATTATTTTGGAGATAATGGCAGTTTTCAGGTGATGCAACGCGAAAAAACGCATCGTACGAAATAGATTTCACATATCGAAATAGGGTGTTTTTTAAGCTTTAATGTGTGCAAGATACGATTGGGTATCGAACGTACCAGTAGACTGAATATACAATTAGATGTGACCTCATGATAATGGCATTGATTCGATGATTTATATACAAAAGTTGTATACAGAGTGCAGTAAACGGGCGCCTACAACGGGAAGCCGACGCTACTGCTCAGTGTAACAATGGGAACGAGTACCACCGCACCGGTACCGGATATACGCCGTGTTGTACCACGAGGTTTGTTGGAGAGGTACATGTTTTACTCGTACATGATTATATATATTTTTAAATAATTTATCGTATTGTAATAATTATTTACAGTATTTACATCATCCGATATCATCAAGAATAACTCGGACAAGCGTTCGACGAGACCCGAATTTAGTTTTTAAATATTTTTATCTTTCATTAGTACATAATAGCCAATGATTTTCTATAAATATATAAAAAATAAACAACGTGGTATTACGTTCATGATTAGGGAAACATTGAAATTAAGCGTATTGAGAAGTATTCGATCGTTCTTGCGAGTAAACAACAACTCAATACAAAGCTCATTAGAAACCGAGCATGGATACGTTTCAACGTACTCGTACATACAAGAAAATATATTAACATAATAAAATTATTTAATTATAGCATAAGTTAATATAATCTATTCCAAATGAGATAAAAATTCAATAATGATTATGAAATGTCAATATGATAAAATTGCATACATTAGATTAGTAAACGAACACAATATATAAAAAAATAAACTTATATCGACGTGTACAATGTGATTGCTTTTACTTCTTATCTAGCACGTTAAATATATGCATATAAAAATACAGGACAGGTTTTGATAAATTATGACTTACAAAAATAAGTAAGCTATATAACATTGAAATAGAAGAGTAGAGCTGCGCGACTGGCGAGGAGCCAGCCTTAACTAAATAATACACGTATTACCGATCGAAACTAATCTCCGACGGCTACGTAACAATACTTCATATACATCAGGTTGCTGTTACAAGGTGTGCGCATACACTCCTGCGTCTCAATAACAAGAACCAATCTTTAACTGTGGATATATTTGGCTTTTACACCTTAGATAATCAATTGTATTACGAATTTATTTTAAATTCATTATCAGCATACTTTGCCTTACGGCTGGGCCAATGCTTTTAACGCGCTTTCTGCAAGCTCAATATTTTAGTTATTACACTGGAATTATAACGTTCCGCTCCATAATATATTCAATAGAATAAGGAACATACTTCATATGTTTGTTTTAAAATTCATACTCATTTATTAATTGCGCATTATGATTATATAATTATTGAGAACAGCACACCACAAGTGTATTTCTTACAGCAATACATGCCCTAAACAGAACTTATACTAACGCCTATTTGTATGTGAATAAAACAGAACGACAACGTTAATCTTAAGAGACCCACGAAAAAATATATAAAAACCATTAATTTAAAAACAGAGGTTACATTTGATCTTTTCATATAATATATACGTAACGATGTAAAATAGAAAAATATTCCAACGACAGATTAACAACACATCGACAACATTTAAAAAACAAGCATTGCTTAGATTTTGTACTACAAGTCGAATCGAGTACATTCGGAACGTGATATGAGATATATCACAAATTACAATCACACGTGGTGTGTATGTACGCTAAACATAATGCACAGTGAACACAGCACTTAGTAATATATCAATGACAATGTAGAGCGAACGAAGGTTGTCCCTATCCACCGCCAGTTTCGAGAGAAGCTTGGGGCCCCCACACAAGATTATATACTTTTATACTCCAATATATCGAGTAGATTTTTAAAATTCATAAAAGCTTATATTTTCATCACGTATAGTGAATCATAAGATCAACCACCAATCAAGGTGTCGCCAATTTATAACGAACAATATTATCTATTCACATGTTAAAAATAAATGAAATATTCCATGATTTATCCGCATACAATAAAATTCAGACAATATTAAAATAAACTCTATATACATATTATATGACAATAATAATACAGAGCATCAAACTGGAGGCATTGCGAGCCATCAGGTTTGTTAGCGTGCTTATACCGTAACGGAACGTAACTACAGAGCTGGTGACACAGTGAGGCTATATGCTTGCGCCGACACCGGCAGTAGAGTGAGTCTCGCAGCCCAACACGGAGATGAGATGAGATGAGATGATGGGGTTCATGTTAGTTAAATAACACAGAGTTGGGGTCCTCGTTGTCCATCTGTTTAACATGTCGCAGCACGTCTTTCTTGGTGATCACACCCAGCAGCCGTCTGGAATCATACAATACAATAACAATTAATGAATATATCGTGAGACTTTACTAAAGTGCAGAAATGAATATACATTTCGAGTTTATATACTATTCATATATTCTCCATTCTATTTATGCCAGAGCCAGCCTCAAGACAAGAGCTTTCAACCAATCTGTGTTACCGTCCATTGCTTGTTGTGCAACTTTGAGCTTACTTATGAGGCCATAGTTAGAGACCACGTTTCAGTGCCATAAGTCATCACTGGTAACACACATTGGTCGTAGACTTTAGTCTAGAGGCACTGAGGTATTTTGGATGTGAGAAGAGTTCGCAAAGCTTCCGGAACGTTGCCCAGCCGAGTTGGATTCGACGATTGATCTCTTCTCGAAGTTGGACCTGCCTAGTTTGACTGTCTGTGCCAGGTAGATGTATTCGTTAACAACTTCGATAGGTAGGCACAAAGCGGGTATTATAGACATAATTTTCGTCTTGTCCATGTTCGTTTTAAGGCATTGTGCTGACAGTTTCGGAGATATAACGTCTCCCTGTCTCACGCCTCTTTGCAATGGAATTGCCTTCGAACTCTGCTCCTGTACTCGGTCTGACATGTTGGCGTTATTGTACAAACACTTCAGCACTTCAATATACCGATAGTCAATACGGCACCGCTGGAGAGACTCAAGCACTGCCCACGTCTCGATCGAATCAAAGGCTTTCTCATAGTCCACAAACGCTAAAAAGAGGCAAGTTATACTCTTCGGTATTCTGTATAACTTGCCGTAGCGTGTGGATGTGATCTATGGTACTATAGCCTTTTCGAAAACCGGCTTGTTCCGGAGGCTGGAATTCATCAAACCTGCGACTGAGACGGTTCGTTATGACCTTCGGAAACAGCTTATAAACATGGCTCAAAAGCGAGATAGGTCTATAATTTTTAAGTAAAGTGTTGTCACCTTTCTTGAAGAACAGCACCAACACGCTTTTGTTCCATGCTTCTGGCGTTAAACTTTCGAGTAAGGCTGTATTAAAAGATGTAAGGACTACCGGGGAACCAGCTCTCTCAGAAGCTCAGATGTGATACCGTCGTCACCCGGCGCCTTGTTGTTCTTAAGCTGTTTCAAGGCCATTCTAATCTCGTACAGGCTGATGTCCGGGATATCTTCAGTATAATGTCGGGTCAGCTTGGCTCTTGGGTCTTTGAACGAGCTGCTAACAGGTTTAGCGACCGAGGAGTATAACTGTCCATATGAACTCTCGACCTCTCTTGCCATTTCTGCTTTGGTTGACGTTACACTTCCGGCTTCTCTCTTCAGCTTCGTCATTTGACTTTAACCAATAGAAATGTCTCTTTCAAACACTAAGGAGACTTTTTTTCGCAAGGACTTCTATATTCGTATATTGAGCCGCATATATGCTGCAGCATCATCAGAAGATTCCAGTTTAAATGAGCCATTCGTTCAGCCATGAGGTTGAGTGTATCGTTGGAGAGTTTCTGTGGCCTATCTGTACGGTGGGGTTTCAAGAACTTGGAACCCACTGTATAGACTGTTTCTACTAAGCTGTTGTTGGTCTCGCCCACTGAAGTGCTGTTCTCGAAGCGATTGGACAGCTCAAGTTGAAAGCTCTCGGGTTTTTGAATATGGGCCCGAGTAAGTCAGAGCGTAGACATCAACAGACGAGACCTCTCAAGTTTGACATTAATCTTCAATGTGCCTCTTACCATTCGGTGAACACTACCGGTTTTCACCTTGTGGATCTGTGAATATTTGTCTTTTGGTGGTCATAATGAAGTCAATCTCATTTCTCGTGGAACTATCGTGACTCAGCCTGGTCCATTTCCTATGTGGTGGCTTCTGAAAGAAAGGTTCATCATAAAGAGTCCTCATTCTCCGGGAAGTTAGCCAACCTCTGTCCCCTATGATTCCATTGCCCACTTTCAACTCAACTTCGCGTTGAAGTCCACCATAAATATATATTACATTACCCCATAAGTCAAATAGATAGTGCGTTTCAGAGGTATGTATGGCCCGACTAATCTCCTCTTACAGCGACTTACAGCGACAGGTGCGTGTACCTTAATAACCTTTGTATCTTCTAGATACACTGAGTATTAGGTATACGACTCTGTTGGAAACGCTATTCATTGTGTATATGTTGTTAGTAAGGGATTTGTGGACGAGAAACCCGACACTACCTTGGGTCTGTTGGTCCCCTCATGTTAGCATGTTACCTGATTTCTGGTTTATGGTGTCCTCACCCGCTCTACGGACTTCCGATAACCCCACGATGGCCCAGATTAACCTACTCATATCCTCTTCCAGCGCGTCAATTATCTCGCCTGCCCTCATCGTGCGTACGTTGTGTGTTACCAGGGCCAGTCGTCGGAGCGATAGCCGCGCGTCTGCCGGCGACTGGGGGCCTGGTGCTGGTTTCACGATTGGCAGGCGGATTGGCGAGCGCAGATTCGGGGTGTTTTACTGAAGGTGCTGCTGCCCACCATGATTGTTATCTCTTAGTCGCCTTCTACGGCACTCACGGGATTTATACATATATTATACTAAGCCGGCACCCACGGCAACAACTAATACACACTCACAAACTCTATCGTACTAATCTGACATACAACATCAGATTGATCTAGTATTATTACTTACTCGTAGTATGGGTGTGTATGTATGTATGTATGGAGAGTATAGTTACCCATTGTGCGTGACAAGCGTCTGCCGGAGGCCCAGCTTGCGGAACATGTCTACGACGGTCTCCATGGGCGTCTGGTCGGTGACGGTGATGGGCGCCATGTCCAGGATACGCGTCAGCAGGAGACTGGGCGCGGCCGGCGGCGGCACAGTCCCGGTGCCGCCGAATATCACAAGTGTACACCCGGTTATTCCCTCCATCGTGCGACGGGCGTTACCTATAATATATAAAAAAATGAAAAATCTGTATCCACTACTCAAATATAAAAACGCTGCAATTAGTAAACTAAATGCTTATTCGCACTTTACTTCGCAGTCACCACGGCGCTGTGAGGCTCTAACACGAAAATGTTAAGTATTACGTAATTGTAACGGTAACGTATACAGTACAAACTATGAGTGTATCTATAATAATAATAAATCTTTATTCATTACCTTAGAGCTAAGATGGACATCATGGACCTAATTCTAATACAACTAATGATAAATATACACTACGCCTGAACTAGGTGAACCTGTGTTTCAGGCGAAAAATGCTTACACATGTATTGAACTAATAAACATTACAAATTAACACAATACCATACGAATAAACGATAAGTTAACAAATTACAACTTATAATATAAACAAATGTAATACTAATTTAAAATAAATCATGCCTACGTAGTATTTTTAAACATATCTACAAGAGTCATTTATCTAGGGCACTAAACACACAGCTTATAACTATTACATAGGTACCATTAATAACTCCTCAGTTTCCTCGTAAGTCATGTTGGCTAGGGCACTCAAAATGGTTTTCTTACAATTTATGAGATTCATTTCGTATATATATAAACTGCGATTAAGTTTATTGTATAGATATTGCCTTAAGAACATAAAAAACCTAGTTGCGAAAGCATGCTTATTATTTGCGGTGTTAGTACAGACAATGTATTTGCATCTTTTGTTAGTTACTTCAGTACTATAGGAAAGTGATCTGTGTTGTTTTAAGACTGTGTTCAGTATAAATAGTTGTCGAACTGTTAAAACTTTACAGGACTTGTATAATAGGTTAGTTGGGTAGAGAAAGGGACGGAACGTGAACACCTTTAGGATCCCTCTTTGCGCTCTTTCTGCGGCTGGTATAAATGTTTTACAGGCTCCGCCCCAAGATGTTATACAATAAGTAATGATTGACTGACATAAAGCAAGATATATTTGCTTAACTAAATTCGTGTCAGCAATATAGCGTAGCTTCTTGAACACATATATTAATTTTCGTATTCTATTACTCATTTTTTTTTGTTTAGTTTCGTCTATTATTACGGCAAGATATAATATGTAGTTAGTGAATGAGATGTTAGGGCACTGACATACATAGTTATCGCATTTAAGGTAATTGCAAGCGTGCGCATAGGTATATAAGTGGGTTAGTAACAATTGCTGATCGCTGTTTTCGCATCGTGAATTTTAGGTATTTTGTTTTCTCAGCATTCAGCGTTAAAAAATGACCTCGAAGCCAGTTGTTTACAATATTAAATCCGTGTTGTGCCAGTTCATACAGCTGTAAATCACTACCTGCAGAGAAAAGTAGAGCAGTGTCGTCAGCATAGGATATTATCTTGCCGTTGGGAAGTTGAAGGTTGCATAAGTCAGTAATGTAGATCAAAAACAGTGTAGGTCCCAGAATGCTCCCTTGTGGAATTCCAAAAGAAGCATTTTTCAAGTCAGAACTGACCACATTGTCTATTCTCACGTATTGGCACCGATCACTTAGATAGCTGGCAAGGAGTTTAAGCTGATTATCACGCAAACCAATGTTTTCTAACTTTTTAAGTAAGATAGGGATAGGGACGGCGTCGAATGCTTTTGCAAGATCAAGGAATATCCCTATTGTTTTATTCCTTTTATCAAGCTCCTGTGTGACGAAATCAGTAAGTTCGTGTACAGCGTCCGCTGTTGATAGTTTTGTCCTGAAGCCAAACTGGTTCTTTGATAAAAGGGATTTGTTTTCTAAATAATTAACTAATCGATTGTTAATAATAAGTATTTTGGTAGAGATATTATCCCAGCCAGTACACAGTCATCCTTTAACCCCATAATAATTCTTTTCACTTCCGTACAGTTAATATCCAAAAAAACAAAAGATTGTAGCTGAGCCTGAGTGATTTCAATTGTAGGCGCAAACAATTGGTTTTGAATCTGCTCTGCTAGATTATTCCCAATGTTAGTAAAAAATTCTACTATCAGCAGTTACTTCTGGTGAGGCATGTGATTTTAATAAATTCGAGGACGATTCACGTTGTTTTGCTGAGTATGTAACATTTTTCTGATTTTCCATATATTTTTGGTGTTTTGGCCAGCACCTTCAAATAAGTTTTTGTCATAATTTATCTTAATATTTTTGAGTAGGTCGTTACAGAAGTTACGATATCTCTTGTATGTTAGTTGTAAAATAGGGTTATTTGGACAAGATTTAGCCTTCATGTGAAGCTTATCGCGATTTCTCATGCAGCGAAGGAGTCCCGGGGTGATCCAGGGATATAGAGATATTTAAGTTTCTTCTGCTTATTTTCACTTTTACAGTGTGTTTTCGTATAATTTGCTAAATTTCGCTTATTAGGTGTGACATACAAGATTCCGCGCTTGCTGAGTCATAAGTAGAAATGAGGTCAATGTTACATAAATCGTCTTCCAAGTTGTTATGATTTAGTTTGAAGGTACATGTTTCATGTTTTAGTTAGGCTCCTTAAGGCTAAGTGTAAGTAAAATGGCTTTGTGGTCAGTCACAGATGAATTTGTTACAAGGGTGATTGCAAGCAAGCTAGACTTAAGCATTACGTGATCCAAGCATGAGCCACTTTGAAAAGTTGGTAGTGTGTGAGCTGGGAGTAAGCCATTCAATGAACATCGATTTAGGTACTCTTGTGCTGGCCCATCACAACACCCAGGGAGGATATTAATATTTATGTCACCTACAAGTGCAATATTTTTAAATGATAGTCTTTGAAGGTGAGAGTGCAGTGACTCAAGAAAAGTGTCTACACTAAGATGAGGTCTATAAACGGCTAAAATAGCAACACTAGTTTCCACTTTCACTAATAGGCAGCTGCAATCCCGAACGTTTAACTCTTCGACAGATATATTTAGGTAATTTCTAGCATAAACTACTACTCCATCGTTTTGATTATGACATGTTTTCCATAGAAGGCAGGTTGCTATTGTGGGAAGAAAGCCAGCATTCTCTAAGGATTATTACGCCACAATCAAAATTAAGCCGTTGTAAGAAAGTGCTGAAATTATTAATATTTTTGTGAATACTGCGAATATATTGTGATAATATAGTTAATGCGTTAGGATAAGCAGATATGTGTTGTATACAAATTTCAACATCGCAAGACGTAGACTCGGAAACTGAGAAGTTATCAAGATCGCTAACTATTCTATGAGACATAGTTGTCTAATATTAAGGCTAGACTTATAGTAAACGCGGCGCTCTTAGGCGCCTTCATAATCTGTCGAGTTAATGTACCTTTGTTCGGCTATTTTCTTGGCAGGGCAATCTGTGTCACCTGTCTTGTGATTACTTGGTTTTTTGTAGCGCAGACAAGTTGCACATTTCGCTGCTTGCTCTTTCTTAGTGCACTCAGATGATTGATGACCTAGATCGCCGCAGTGTCCGCAGGTGTATACATCCGCTCTGCAAGTCTTGGCTGCATGTCCATATTGTTGGCACTTAAAACATCTGGTCACAAAAGTAAAGTCTCTCACACAGGGACAGGAAGACCAATTCTTCAAAAACTTCGCAAATACAAAAAAAAAACTCTTTCTTGAGTGATGAGGGCTTTACGAATAGTAGGCGAGACCTCTATTATGTAGTTGCACGACTCAGCGCCCTTTCTTCCTGATTTGTGGCTCAGTTTGATGGCAGCAAGAAACTGATCTCGAGACATGTCTTTTAATTTGTCGCACAGATTTTGCTCGTACATACACTTGTAGACCTCCCGCTCCTGCATGCTTGATGGTACTCCAATTACCACTATCCTTGGTCTGCGTCTTTTTGGTTCGTCAATAGTTAGCGCTGATGAGGACAGGTGAACTGAGTTCTTTAGTTTCTCAATGTCATCTTTGGTGTCTGTACTAATGGCCTCCATTTATGGTCTTCCGAAGTCCCCTTACATGTAACTTCATTTCTTCCGGGCTGATAATTTTCTGTACTAAGCTTTCAGTCTCGTCACAGGATTTAAGTTTGTCCTTGGGATAAATCGCAACAGAGCTAAAGTGTGTAGGGCGGATTAAATTATTTGTGCTCTTTTTAACCGTGTCGGCAACAATACTCTATTTGATTGTAATGAGGTCTCTTCAATACTTTGTCGCAGGTCATGCAGGCACTCTGATAGATTTTGCCTATCTTTGAGGGCTTGTATATGTATATATGCATGCGCTTGAATAGTCTTCTGCGTCAAAGCTTGGCATTCAACGGCCATTTGGGATGTACCATGGCCTACCTTTCTGCACAAGTTATTAATTTTAAGTTTTTGGTCTGAGTTGAGTTTGCCATCGGAGGCAATAGAGCACACTTCATTCAGGCATTGTTCAATGGTGTCCAGTTCTGAATCTCCACCGTATTTACCGCCTCAATTGGCACATCAATCCTGGGCGGGAGCGGCATCGGGGGCTGCTCAGTTCGGGGGGTAGGCGGTGGACTGCGAACTATTTTACTACTTGGCCCAAAAGGGTTGATGTTTAATGTAGTGTGTGATGTTGTTGTTTAATGTAGATATAAAATCAAAACATTTCGACGACACAGTTTACAATTACACTGTTGGCTTAACTTTTGCTGAGTCTGAACTAGGTCAGATTGTGAATTTATTTATTAATTTGTGCAATTATTGTACCGGTACGTCCGTTCTCACCGAGAGTCGAGAGAATGAATCTGTACCACAGTTGTACTAGATAAAGGACAGTTTGTACTGTTTACGTCAAAAGATTTACGTTACCCTTCACAAGTTGTCGTGCGAGGTATATTTATTATTACTTTATATTTAACGCAGCAGTTCGTCTTGAATATTTTTTGAATAGCCAGGTTAAATCGGTTCTACTGTACTTATAAACGCCTGTCACTTTAATGACATTGTCTACATATGCAAATATGTTTTGCAATGTCGTGTAGCTACGCAAAATAAACAGGTGTTCACTTCACATACTGATTTGATAATATTGCGACAGAAGACAGCATGTCCGTAAATATGTACTCACTTATAGCCAAGTTTAGATCCCTCCGCAGCACGAAACCGACGAGGTACTGCGACTCCTTGGAGACCACCACCGGATACCCGTTGTGTTCCGTCTCCTTCAGGAGAGTCTCCACATCATCTACAGTCATCGAGTCCTGCGTTATCACCGACAGCGTCTCGTTGCGTCTGAACAAACAGATATATTTTATTGCTTAACCGCCAACATTAAACTCAAACAATAAAGTTAATCCAGCCTAGAGTATGACATTGACAGTGCCACAGCCATATTAATAAAAATTGAGGCCACCGCGCCGCAGATTAACCACAATCTACTACGCCACAGAAGGCAAAAACCTCATTCAGTTTAAGATATTCTTAAAAGCATAGCGCATTTGCTAATAAATGACTAAAATAGTGATTAAATTTATTAAATGAAAGGCCAATTCGCTGGTGCAACATAAACATCACTAGGGCGCGCTTTTCCACATAAACACACTTGAGCTATGGTTCTTGGCTAGTCCCATTTGTATGTGAGCGCATTGGACAGTATCGTCACCTTGCGATACAAGCTCTTGTCTCGCTCGCACAGTAATTTTACTTAATGTACCTTGAAATCAAAATTGAGAAATGCTTGAAAGCTCTGGAGTGTTGATGTTGCATCGCATATCAGAAGATATATATTTTGTAATAATGGGAGAGCGTGTAACCATCTTATCTCAGATACTACTTTCGTTTCTCAGAAGGATATTGAAGACCCGATTCATAAACTGATGAACGATTGTAGTGCTGTCATTTACCTGGATTTCTCGAGACTTGCGTTTAATAACACAGTTCTATTTTTATTGTTGAACAGATTAATATTATCATCATAATCCACTGGAGATAGAGATCTTTCACGGATTGTATTATTTTTTGTGCACTATATGAATGTTACGCCGTGAAGATCGGCAAGAGGCTACATACGTGCACGCTGTAAATAGTATCAAATCGTGAATTATATAGACGTGTCCGCTTTATTGTCCATTGCAGCATTAGTTAAAACTCAAGCATGTCAGCCTACAAGTACGCTAGCATTTTATTCAGATCATGCAATTTGTGGATGCACGGCGTATGTCTTGTGAACTAAGCATTTCTTTTCTATTAAAATAACATCGCAACTGTACACAACAACAAAATAGCGCAGCCGTACACATGAAACTAAACAACAACATATAAACTTTGCAAAAGGCCGTCTATGCTTTTCTCCGTCCCAAACATATTTCAAACTTTTTCCGGCAAGTCATTACTTGATATTAAGACCCATTACAGATCGGGGTAGGCTTCAGACCACTAAACAGCAAAGTTCGACGCGGCTTTCCACTTGTCTGCCAGTAACAAAACTTTACTTCTGTCTGGTGTTGTGACAGTCAAGAAATTGTCTGAATGACAAAACAATATATATACTCGTAGATACGCAAAGCAGTCGGAATGTAAGATCCGGGTTCGATTAAACTGCCATGTCCAACAAAAAACAACTTCGTAGTAGCTTTACGAAGCATGGAATTGTGTTCGATAGATGGAAAAAAGCATAACTGGCGACATTCTGTCTTTTATAGCCCTCCACAGAGCTTTTCACGAATTAATAGGCGTGGCGTTATTTTTAATGATTCCACAAAAGCACAAATACAAATATGAGATAAAAAACAAACAAAGCAACATGAAACATAAAATTGCTAGAAGCACCGATGATAGCAATGGGTACATATAGAGGAGAGATGGAGCACGTGAGTAGAGCGTGTTACAGCCCGCGGCATGTAACTCTAGCGCTGACCGTTATTGCGCAGAAGTCAAAAATTGGGTATCACAGGGGGGCTAGAGGGACGAAGGACTCATGTCTCACTCTGTCACATGGAAGACGAGGGACTCTTGTCTCTCTCTGTCACATGTGCGCGACTGTACCCATGCGCAGCTATCCCCTCCACATTTTTCTCAGCGCTAGAGTTACGTGCCGCGGGCTGTACCACAATAGACGTGAGACACGGGAGCGGCGAATGTACAATCGCTATATACCGCAGAACGGATTATCTACATAGTCAATGGAGATTTACAACTGATACTGCATTTGGCAACACAATAAATGGAGTTGACTAATGATTCATATTATCTTATCTTGTTAGTGTGCTGTTACTGAAGATATGCCTTATTGTTGTGACCAAAATATTCAGTTCGAACAATTCACTAGGTCCAAAACGAAAAACAAATAAAACAATATTACTGATAGGAGAGTAGTTACTACTAAAAAGGTATTGGTTTTAATTTCATCTTATGCAGTACCATAATATGGTGTATACTTCGGCTATTTTCGAGATGGAATTCTTAAATAAGTGTTCAGTTACTAGATTTGTTACACCATCTATTGAAGCAGCATCAGTCTATTGTTACTTATTGGATTTAATATTTGTGCTTAGTAACAAATAACAATATGAAATAAAATACTGTTGCTTATTGGATGACATCCATAGAAAATGAACAACCTACGGCACATTAAAAAGTACAAATAGTTGATATTATTTCATCTCAAAAATGACCGAACATAAATTATATCAACATGCTAAATGACATTGAAGAGATTGTGCTATTGCCAGTGGGAAGGGTTAGAAAATCAACATTAAAACATAATCTAAACAAATCATAATCTAAACAAATCATTATTAATAATACTATCGAACACAGACACAGTCTAATTAAAAAAATAAGAATGGTTTCTCTATTACAATCAGCAAAGTAAACATGATAGTAATTGAACTGAAATAAAGAAGACTCTCGCTGAACATGCATTTGTAGTTAATAAACAAGTACAATTTGAAAAATTTAATACAGACTTCCATTCTATTCAGTTACTGGAGTGTAATTCAAAAACTACTGGACCTAATTTGATGAAATTTAAATGGGACAACACGATAATTTTGAGAATCGGTTCACCCTATCAAAAGTTATGGGGTAACAAACAAAAAAAATACAGTCAAATTGAGTACCTCCTCCTTTTTGGAAGTCGGTAAGAAAAGTAGTGGGTGACGCTACAACTGTGCAGAGGTGGCAGTTAACATTAGGCTTATGGCTTGCCCGTCTTGTCACTTGGACACGAAAACTGGTGTATATCAGTGCCTTCCCATCTGTACCGTGTGAAATTTCACTTATGCTGCCAATACGACCACAAAGAACTCTATACGGTTATCTAGGAAAGTATAATATATAGAATAGTATTTTAAAATTTCGTTTGTTTACCCATTCTTGTGGAACTCATGGGACCCTGAAGCAAATTTTTATATGTGGGCTAATCAAGTACGTACATTAGGGTATTAAGGCCTAGCTGAGGGTAATTATTAATACATATATTATTTATAAAATTCCTCTCTCTGTGTGTGCGTGTGTGTGTGTGTCTTTAAGAGAGAGGGCTGTGTGGTAAAGAATGGTCGACAAAGCAAGTATAGGCAAGTGTGGGTGTGTGGGTGGTTGTACTGACTTGGGTTGCATGACGTCTGCGGCGAGACTGGTGTGCTGGAACTCGTCCTTCGAGTCGAGGAAGGGGTACCCGTTGAGCGCGATGTGCGCGTCGTACACGCCCTGCCGGCCGAGCGCGTCGCCCACCCACTTGGAGGCCATCGCGGCCGCCATCAGCGGCACGATGTACCGCACTCCGCCCGTCAACTCGAACATTATCACCACCAGCGACACTGCCGACACACACACACAGAACATACTATTAACACAACATAAATCGGTTGGAACAGAAAGTTGTTGAAATCCCAAAATGTATAATTTTCCAGGATGTAGAAGTTCCCCGAATGTAGATTTGCTTTTATTTCGCAAAATGTAGAATCTTAGAATGTTGAAATCCTAAAATGTCATATTTCCCCGGATCATGATTTATTTTTATTTTTCATACATACATATAGAATTCCTAAAATATACTATTTATCAGAATATATAGTTTCCCCGAATCTTGAGTTATTGTTGAAGATGAACCTTTAAATGTATATGTATGAGCCTTCAGACGCAAACTGCCAGAACCGAAACTTACCTTATGTGAGCATGACTGTAGATTGTGGTATTACCCGGTCCGCAGATTTCCATTGCGATATATTGCTGTATTATAAATTACTTATGGAAATCAAATTATCTGCAAATACAACTTTTTGCAAACTCATATTCTGTTTTGAAACGCTAATAATGAAGAGCAAAGATTTGATTCGTTCATATACGGCTACATTATTCCAGAGTAAGATGAGCTATATTTTTGCTATTATGAATATGCTATTCTACAGGATTGACGGGCTGAGACAAATATATTTTTAAGGCAAAACGACTATACTTTGACGGCTCCGTTAGTTAGCCTTCGAAGCGCGTGGTCGCAGGTTCAATCTTGCTGTTTACCATCTAACTAACAAAAAGCGCAATAGCACGTATCGGAGATAACGATATTCTCCTAGCACGGATAAACGCGTGGTGCGACCTACCGCCCCGTCCTCTACTCTCCAATGTATGTGGCCACTGCCAACTAAGCTAACGATGTTGTCACATGAAATATTGGTGATATGAGATAATGGTGGTGATATGAAATAATTATTGTGATAGTGACCTGTCATCCGCGTGACGCCGCCAAGCACGGCCGCAGCGCCCACCATCGCGTACAGTCCTGGCGTGATGCACACGTCTCCCGTCGAGCACTCGCCGCTGAACATCCATATCTTCGGGTAGTAGAACGCGAGTTGTTCCACACCTGTCCAATGATAAACATTACAACATCAAACAGAATAAAATGAACACACATCAATATAAACATCTGTAAACTCATGTTTTGCATTGTAGCATCATTACATTTGAGGAAGTTTGTAATTCTAGAGCCAGGTGTGTGTTGGTACTAACTATTTTATCCAGTTGTGATTATTATTACATATATTATTATCATATTTTTAATTATATTGTCCTTAGGTCGATGAATTCAATTTTTTTCAATATTTATTTTTATTTTCTTTTTAAGAAAAGATTCCTCATAGTCATAAAACATAAATAACATAAAAAATAAGTTTTACATGGATACTGACTAAACGCAAACCGTTACACCTGTTTACCTCGAATGAACCCTTCATGTCATAGAGCTTCAAGTCCACCCACATGGTGCGATTTAGGTCTAACATAACAGGACAAACCTAGTCACACCACACTCCGGACTGATACTGAGAGTTGATTTTACATTGTATATATACTAACCGATGCCCACAATCCTGCCAGCGATGGCTCCCAGCGCCAGACTAGGTATGAACAGCCCGCAAGGCACCTTGATGCCGAACGTGAAGATGGTCATCACCAGCTTCACCACCAGAGCGAGGACCAAGAGCCAGATGGCGCGGTACACGCCCGGCCCGGCCGCCGCCTTCTCGATCGCCGAGTTCACGTCCGTGAAGTTGCGGTTGTAATCACTGCGACATGACAACATCAACCTATTAACGTGGTACAACTAACATAATATTATGTGAAGAAACGAACTAGCCGTTCCAAGTCACCCATACAATTCAAACTTCAAATAAACTCACATTTCAATAATTTAATAATGTACTTGTATGCTCTACTGCCGCATTCCAAATTAAATAAGGTCACTACTGATGAGAACCCGCAAAAGCCTCGACTACGACAAGGTCAAGAGACTCGGCAGCTGTACTTGAAAGCTAGTCATCGTTTTGGAGGCCTACTCCCAAAAACGAACCAAGTAAGTTGTTCAGCGGATCCCGCGTTTTCTACTGTGAAGTGAAAAACAACAAGTACAGTCGACGGTGATGAAATATAATCACACTTGTAAAATATTGATATTGTAGATGTTTAATATTAAAGTGATGAGGGTACATGAAATCCTAACATGCAGAGTTATATTATATATATATAATATAGGTAGCTGCAAAAATCTTCTTTAATGTTCTTTTTAGAAAATAATGGTAACGGTTGTTCATATATGTAGAAGATCAAGCAGTAAATACTAACAAGAGAGCCGTGTAGGTCGTGTCGACATATAAATATAATAAGTCACCATTACAAAAATCCTTTCATTTCATTTCATCACCCTTGACTGTATTTGTACGTTTTCACTTTCATCGTAGAAAACGCGAAGTCCGTCAAAGGAAACTTCGTAGTTAGTGTAGTTCGGGGGTAGCCCCAGTAGTAGTGGTGTGATCACTGAACACCAAGTGAAATAACGGACAACGATAACCCATTGATGGTGTCTCGTGCCCACATAGCACTTTATTAGTTGCAGACAAAAGTAAGGTAAACATAACTCACCACAGTGGATCAGAACTTGATATCCCACATTGATTGAACAACAAATAGATCAATTCTGAAGTGTTCATCCTGGTATACGGGTTGGGGTAAGCAATGACTGCGGTCACCAGGGTCACCACCAGGACTTCAGTCACTGGATACTGGCCCAGTTTGGAGAATTTGCGGTATCGGCACCAATAAATATTCGCTTTTATGAAGATTGTTGCTATGCAGCCCTGGTACAAATAAACAAGTTATGTACGTACATTATGGGAATATTTTATCTCAAAAGGTACAATTTGTATTCCGTGGCGTTGCCGTTCATAAATATAGATGGTAATATGCACTTACCCCAATAATTCCTAAACCTACGAAAGGTATCAGCTCGAAGAAGATCCAGGGCTTGTTATACTCTACAAAGAAGAGCACCGAGTGCTCATTGCCGAAGGGATTGATTGAGCGTAGAATAAACGCCGCGATCAACGCGCAGAAAAACGAACGCCACAGCGTTTTCAGAGGGAAATAGTATGACACCTAGAACAAAAAAATTGTATAGGATAGACAAACACTTATATATACAGGATGGATTGTTGACACAGGACAGTAACGGCAGGTACAGTCGTCTGTAATAAGATGTATACATTCTATAATTTTCATAAGCGAATATGAAATGCCTCAAAGAAATTACAGGTGACCAAAAAGCTGGTACTTACCAGCCAACATATCAGCCTGGCTATTGAACGAGGTAACATTGCCTACTTTTTGGGCACTCTACCCGTAGACAGGGACTTAAATACTGTTTTTTATCTATAATATATAATAATTTAGAAATATTTTAGTGAATTAGTTTTATTGTAAGTAATAGGTAGATTTATTTTATATTAGTAACTTTGTCCTTAGATTAAATTTATTTATTATATATTACTACGTATTTAAACACTGAAGTAAAAACATATTGTTAATAATTATATTCATAAAGTGTATACGTATCTAATGTCATAAAAATTTACGACAATATTACAGCTAAACATAATCTCATGTACATTTTAAAGAAACGTTACTAGACTTTACTTGTGGACTTTGTGGAATGTATACATATTATTGAAGGCGACTGTACCTTAGCCGTTATAGTTACGAGTACATTAAAATATTCCTAGTAGAACTTCTTATCCTAGAGGACTATGTATGTATCTTAGTTGCTAACAAATTTTGAATGATATCTTGAAAAATGGCGGCTCTAAGGTTTTAACTTAAACATACACTAATAGTTAATGCTACAAATTATAGTTATAAATGACTTAGAAGATTCATATATTTGTGTAATTTTGAACCATTGGTAGTCAGTTTTGTCAGCTCGTCATCCACTTACGAACTTTTCTGCTTATTGAAGATTTGATTGCAATTGAGATACATAATAGCCCTGCAGATTCTATTTCATATAGGGATCAAAATACTCCATGGGCCCATCTGAGGTTTGAGTATTAGAAATATTACGATTAGGTTTTGTTATTTTGGTGCTTTCGCTAAACTCTTTTGCCATACATTTTGTACCCAAAAACGATCTTCAACTCTAAATATTGTTGCCAAACTTCATTATAGTGTAAGAAAGCCCATGGTAGTAACCTCTTCGAGACTGAAGAGTACGCCGCCGATGGGCGCTCCGAAAGCCACGGAGACGCCGGCCGCCGCTGCCGCAGAAAGGATCTCGCGTTTCTTCGCCTCGTTGCGCCCATACTTCGGGAACAGGTACGACAGGATATTTCCTGTCGAATGCACATCGCTCATCATCAAACATATATTATTTTAATCGTAATATTCAGTAGTAGTTAGACACAAAAAACCCGATATCTTTTCTAAAAAATAAATCGTATAAAGAATAATTATGAAATATAATGGACCAGCATAGGATGCTATAGAGCAGTTGACTGCTGGTCACAGTCCAGGATTTTACAAATTGGGAGTAAACGATTGTAGTTTGTTTGCAGGGCAGACTGGTTGCCACCCCCAGAAATAAACTCTATGTCACTGAGTTGCGGCATGTACCCACGCGTATTTTATGTTGGTCAGAATAATATTATATTATATAATGTATAATATACGTTTTGGGTTGGGTTTCACTTAGGTTTGGTGTTCACTTATACAGCGTGTCCCAGGATAAAGTGCAACCCAAAAAAGGGGTGAAACTAGATCAAAAGTAATCGACAAAATAATATAAAAAATGTTTAAAAGCTATTATGATGGTCATTATCAGACGGAAGACGTCCACTACTGAACATACGCCTCCCCCATAGAACGCCACTAGGACCGGCTACTCGCTTTCTGCATCCAGCGATTCCCCGCGGTTTTTATGAGGTCGTCGGTCCACCTAGCGGGGGACCGGCCTACACTACGCCATCCGGTGCGTGATCGCCACTCGAGAACCTTTCTTCCCCATCGGTTATCAGTTCTGCGAGCGATATTGCCTGCCCATTGCCACTTCAACTTGCAAATTTTGAGAGCTATGTCGGTGACCTTAGTTCTCCTACGGATCTCCTCATTTCGGATCTTATCACGCAGGGAAACACCAAGCATAGCCCTCTCCATTGCTCGTTGAGCGACTTCAAGCTTGTTAATGAGGCCCACAGTAAGGGACCACGTCTCAGTGCCATAAGTCATCACTGGCAACACACACTGGTTGAAAACCTTGGTTTTCAGGCTCTGAGGTATTGGGAACGAAAAGATGGATCCAAGCTTCCCGAACGCTGCCCATCCGAGCTGGATTCTTCGTGCGACCTCCTTGTTGACGTTGGACCTACCTAATTGGACAGTCTGTGCCAGGTAGACGTACTCGTCTACAACTTCGAGTGTATCTTTTCCAACAATTACCGGTATAGGTGGAACATGGACATTGCATATGATTTTCGTCTTATCCATGTTCATCTTAAGACCAACCAGCTGGGAAACTCTACTGAGGTGGTTGAGCATGGTGCCGATATCCTCGAGCGACTCCACCATTATAACTATATCATCGGCAAAACGAAAACAAAAGGAAACTTCGTTTCGCCAATAATGTTGATGCCAGATCCTTTCCAGTCCAAAAGTTTGAAAACATCCTCCAATGCGTTAGTGAACAGTTTCGGAGAGATGGCGTCTCCCTGTCTCACACCTCTCTGCAATGGAATTTGTTCCGTACTCTGGTCCTGTAATCGGACTGACATAGTGGCCTTGTTGAATAAACACTTCAACACTTCGATATACCTATAGTCAATTTGGCATCGCTGCAAGGACTGCAGTATGGCCCACTTCTCGATGGAATCGAAGGCTTTCTCGTAATCCACAAACGCTAGACACAGTGGCTGATTATACTCTTCGGTCTTCTGTATAATCTGCCGTAGTGTATGAATGTGGTCTACGGTGCTAAAGCCACTTCGGAAACCGGCTTGTTCAGGAGGCTGGCACTCATGAAACCTGCGTGCGAGACGGTTCGTGATGACTCTCGAAAACAGCTTGTACACGTGGCTCAAGAGCGATATGGGCCTATAATTCTTCAATAAGGTTTTATCACCTTTTTTGAAGAAGAGCACCACCACGCTCTTGTGCCACGTTTCCGGCGTGTTGCCTTCGAAGATGACAGAATTGAATAACTTCTGGAGGACTAAAAGTATCGGTCTACCACCCGCTCTCAGAAGTTCAGTCGTAATTCCGTCCTCTCCTGGCGCCTTGTTGTTCTTAAGCTGTTTGAGAGCCATTCTGATCTCGTACAGGCTGATGTCCGGGATGTCTTCGGTATAGTGTCGGACTAACCTTGCTCTGGTGTCCTGAGCTGCTTCAGTAACGGGTTCGCGCGTCGAGGTATATAACTGTCGATAGAAGCTCTCTATCTCTCTCAGAATCTCAGGCTTGGATGAAACGATACTGCCATTTTCGGTCTTCAGTTTTTACATTTGACTTTGCCCCATAGACGAATCCTTTGCAAACACTTTAGAGCCCTGGTTCCGCTCAATTGCTGCCGTAATACGCGCAGTATTATAAGCACGCAAGTCGTGTCGCATGGACTTCCAAATTCGTCTATTGAGTCTATGATTCATGGTTTTAACACATTGCCTGTCACGAACACCCGTACTAGGTTAACAATCCATTATTATACGTCAAAATTCGAGGAAACTCAAATAAAGGAAAGTAAACAAAATCTATAAAAATAACTCACTTTTAGATATGAAGTACTAACCCATATAATTTAGTTTTACTAATTACAATGAACTATGTAGTCTGAATGAAAAAATGAATTATTATTATTGTTATTACAAACTCAATGACAACTACCTATTGCTAGGCTTTTTCCCATAGCTATCCCTTATAGTGAGATTCGTAAAATGATCTTTCTTATATCTACATATATAAATTAGTAGGTAATATGCGCACTTACCTAGACAGCACGCTATATGAACCATAGGGCCTTCCTTGCCCAGCGACAAGCCGGAGGAGACCGAGAGGATCAGCCCAACGACCTTGATGATGAGCGTCCACTTGCCCAGGTACCCCCGGATAATGAACCCGCTCAGGATGGTCTTGATCTCCGGAATACCTGTTATCATCGATGGTTGTCAGCGCGGTGTTCAATTCATCGTACGGAGTTTAAGCAATTTTATAATACAATTCTGATTAATTACATGCAGGAAATGGTGTTCTATTTACATATTTCTTGCCTAAGGTGTACTTTATATTACTAATGTTGAAATGATAGGTGTCGTATAAAGCAGGTTTGCTATTCGCGTGCACGATATGGTATGGTAACCCATGGATGAGATGTTATTATGTAATATGAAGCGGCAGAGGGAAACAATCATATTAAGCATTACCTACATTCACATATTTTGTATTACGTTTTACGTTATATCATATTACTAAACAATAGTCGACAACATACAATATATAACAGTTGCAAACATTCATTACATATTCATATAATATTGTGTACATAAATAGGTTACATTCAATTACATATAATAAGTTTTCGTAATGCAAACAAATCTCTTACTCCGTGAGGGAACGGAGTTAAAAGAATATGTCCTACGCATCGCGAATGGCGAGCAAAATTAATATTTTGCTCGCCATACTAAGCGGTAGGTCTCTGGTGCAAGAGGCCGTCTTGGTTGGCACCACCGCAGCATCTCATACTTTGCCGGGAAGCAAAAACGACCAAGCATTACTGTATTAAAGTGTGAAGGGCACAGCAGCAAGCGACAAACGCAGTGCAGTGCCATGCTACATTTCAGTAATATTCTTTGATTGCCACTGCAACTGCCATGGGCAAGCGTGGTGGACGTCACTCACACGACTCACCAATATCGTCAGTTAATAGTTTACTGACGATATGGGCAAGTCGTGTGAGCGACGAGTATTAACAAATAGTTACGCAACTGTCTGTTTTAACTTATTAGAATAGAAAACATTTCATTAGGCAATTATTGAATACAAGCTAGTGCCCGCGATTTCAGTTGGAATAAAGGCAATACACGCGCGCATTCACTCACTAACAAACTTTCGTATTTTCATCATTAACTTTGATTAGATAGACGCCCGCGTTTCCAGTTCACAACTACTATTATTATTAATAACTTTGTTATAATTATTGAGCTGTTATTAAATTATTAATAAGTGCCCCCCGCGCTCTTCGGCTTAACGCATATTTTTTGACTTTATAAGTTTCTACTGAGATCTAATATTATATGATTCGATTTGTTTTTATTCTACATTTTACTTTAAACGTTCGAATTAATATCGCATTATAATTGATACAAATTAAACACTATTGAAAAATGTAGAAAGAAAACACAGAAAGACACCTATACTGGTGCATGGTAAGACAAACATTTTTTTTTATTATAAAGTGTTGAGCAATATTGCTGCTGCGGCCACAGGTGAATATACTAATTACAACGCTTGAAGCGTCGTTTCATACATATTTATCTCCAGATTTTCTCTGTTCATCTGTTTACTAATAAACATAATTTTTATTACTTGCAATGACAATGACCAAGAGAATGTCTGAATGTATAGCTATTATTGCTAAGCCACCTGCCCTGGTCCTACCTGATGTGTTTGACCTTTTCGAAAATATAAAACTGTTTAGATTGGATGAGGTATTAATATATTCGAAATTTACTTATTTTTTCGTAATAATTGTATAACTGTAACTGAAAGCATAACACTTAAATACCTCAAACAGAACGCCATGGATAGATACAACAATGTCCAATGAGTAACGACGGCAACACTGACTTTGAAATTCGGAGTACAAGTCAAACGCATTGTCGTCCTTCCACATAGCACAACTACAGAGAGAACACAGAACATGCGACACAGATCACAAGACGAGACGATACGATACGTTTGCACATAGAACACCGAAACCTATGCAACCTGCGACAGCAAAAGCTGTTGTCGCGACCACGAGCGGACGACACCCCATGAGGCGAGGCGACGACCCGCCGCGGCCTTGGTTACTTCACACATAACATCCATTACGGGTAGCACCAAACTTCTGCAACCCTCGGTTCTACAAACTACTGTCACTTGTATAATAGATCTTTACATTACGTCATCAGGGGATTGAGATGATTGATGCTCCCTATTCCTTCGACTGGTGTTCGCTTAACAACTCCAAAGTCATTTAAACTAGAGATGAACCACGCAAAATATAACATAAAGAAAACGAATACCAGTAGAAGTAGAAGGCATAGCAACTGGCTTGTAAAATTATACTTTTTAAGATCACAAGTCGCAGTTGTTATGTCTTCAAGAAACACATATATAACATTAAACACCAAAATGTAACCATTAACTCGTGTATAGGAAAAGGCCAAACACATCGGCAAGCCAAGAGAGGAAGAACTCGGCAAACATAAATTAAGAAGAGGATTAAGTAACGGATAGAAATAATAAGGTATATAATGCATTATAAGCATTAGTAGTACAACTTTCATAGAGAAAACCTATTTAGAGCACACTAAATTAAAATTTAAGGATGAAAAATAATAAAGTAGGAAACATTTAGTTAAAATAATAAGAAACAAGTGGTGATAAGATTCTAGAACCCCCAAAATATTAGAAGTTATATAATAGAAGTAATTCTATTAAATTATGCAATATTAGTTATAGCGTTGATATTAACGTAATCTTTAATTAAAAAGCTGAACATAAATATATGTCAGTGATCAATATCTACTCGTTTATCACAATTAAACAATGTCGGCAGTAGTAGTGAGAGCGAGAGAGGAAATCGTGGATTACGTCTGAATGGAGACGACGCCATTATAGCTGTGGCCATAACATGTTCTCATAAAGTAGTGGTCGCGTGCCTATATCAATACAGACACTGATATTCGCGAGGCAGTATTGTGTCAATTCAGATTTATAAATTAGATAAGTTGACCTCGTGTATTGAATATGAATAGTACGAGCCTTGCAAGCCGTCACTTAGTCCGAGGACGCGGGAGTTCTGTAAGCGGTAATTCAATAAACGAGATGCACTCTCGACTCGACCCGACCGCGGTAGTTCAATCACGCCGGCTGAGAGCGCTCACCCGATGCTCTAACTTCGTTAAATACACACCCTGTATTAAATCAAGGGATACGCGATATTTGAATTCTACTCCTTACATTATATATTAACATTATGAACACAAATGCCGGCGAGTATACTTGTACAGGTTTACCTATAAATGCCGCATTAATAAAAAAATAATATAAATAACGGTCATTTAGGACGGCACAAAGCAGTTTTGTAGTGCGTTTATAAGTAGGCCCGGTAATTTTACAACAGTCTTGAATATAACAAATGACGTATCTCCATCCTATATGTAGTAGATTGCATTAAAAATAAGATATTATTTAATGTAAACAATTATCTTCAGATCTAGCAAATCGCACGAAAAGGGGGAACAAATACTCCGCCTAGCTTCAAATCTAAAATATAGTATGCATATTTTCAACAGCAATTTGAGTGAAGTATCGATAAACGGCTATTGTAAGATTCATTACCGTTACGCTTCAACTACTTTGCCAATGATTCGCGGTTAACCTAGTTTGACAATTAAACAAAATGGTTTATTCCACCGGTGATGTAACAATATTAACTAAAATTTTGGGGAATTATACTACAGGTGTATCTTTGCCTGTCGCGAACTCAATAACTCATGTACAATCGTAACTCACTGCTTACTACTTCCGCAAGCTAAATATGTATAAAACAGATTCTTTAAATCAAATGTATATATTTCTCTGAAACCCCGTTATTTTATATTCTTTGCATCTTTTCTGGCTTCATCCATCTGGCTCTCTTTGCAACATGTTGTTTCAACAGGATGTTGTCATGGAAATGTATTGAAACGTATTCAGCATTTGTATTTCGTTCGACTAGATATTTGCACTAGTAAGGTCACTGAATTTTAGTTCCAAAAAACTGAAGTTTGTTATGTCTTGTAAATTGACACACAGAGTCCTAACTGTAACAGAAAATTTACTCACAAAGTCTGATATCTAAGCTCCTGTATATAAGAGTAGATCTATGTTAAAATATGATATGAGTAACGACGGCAACACTGACTTTGAAATTCGGAGTACAAGTCAAACGCATTGTCGTCCTTCCACATAGCACAACTACAGAGAGAACACAGAACATGCGACACAGATCACAAGACGAGACGATACGATACGTTTGCACATAGAACACCGAAACCTATGCAACCTGCGACAGCAAAAGCTGTTGTCGCGACCACGAGCGGACGACACCCCATGAGGCGAGGCGACGACCCGCCGCGGCCTTGGTTACTTCACACATAACATCCATTACGGGTAGCACCAAACTTCTGCAACCCACGGTTCTACAAACTACTGTCACTTGTATAATAGATCTTTACATTACGTCATCAGGGGATTGAGATGATTGATGCTCCCTATTCCTTCGACTGGTGTTCGCTTAATAACTCCAAAAACAGATACGGGAAAACCACGCTAAGAATATAACGATGAAGAATGAAACAAATAGAAAAAAAGAGAATGAAAGTAAAATAAATTTAATAAAAATACCAGTCGAAGTTGAAGGCATCATAACTACGTGTTGCAAAATGATATTGTTTAATATCAAACGTCGTAGTTGCGATGCCTTGTAGAAACATATAACATCAAACACCAATATGTAAACTATATCCAGTTTACAAATATAAAATAGTGAATTAATAGCTCTGATGGAGCCTGCCGATTAATCAAATCGTCGAGGCAAGACGATAAGAGCTTGCCAGATAAAAAACAATAGTAAAATGAAGGAAAGGATGAGGTATAGAAATAATAAGGAATAAACGGCCGTCGAGGGAACCCTGTAAGAACAGCTACCGTCTGAGACGCACTTCCATTGTACCTAATTAAAATGTCATCAAGGAAAATTAAAGGGAGAAAAACTTCAAGCAAAGGTAATGAGAATGAAGTGGGGATGAGATTCTGGTGTTACCTGAAAGTGCAAAGCAAGTGTTAGTGACGAATAAATGGACAATCCCAAAGTCAAACATGAAAGTTAATGATGGAAGTAATGTTGAAGCGGCGGAGTACTCACCGGAGCCGCATGCATACGGGGCGAACATGCGTACGAGAGAGGCGGAGAGCGCTGCGAAAGTTAGCGCCCATATAATGTAGAATAGGTAGCTGATGATATAGGCACCGGCGCCTTCTTGCCGGTCGCCGAACACTTGCGCCCAGGTTGACCACTGAACACAACATTTTAAGCATTTATACACTGTTTCAGGTCATTACCATCACCGCTGTATGTATACAAATTTATAAGGCATCATTTTTTTCACATATTATGTACATTTAAAAGCAAAATGTTTTATCCAATTACACATTCATTTATCATTACAATTACTTGTCAATTAATAATTAATGTATTTTAAAATAATCTCACATACCCAAATAAAACCTCGGGTTATTATGTATTACTTATTTTTATAACAATTCTACAATTACATGAGTGGCAGAGTGATAACTTGCCACAAGTGGAGCACTCCAACCAATCAATATCATCTTACTACATATTATGTGTTTGTCGTTAAAACATGCTATAACTCAATTTGTATTAGCGAGCTCTGTGAATATTGATATACATGTGGAAACTACTTGCTTTTGGCTGTATAACACTGTGTCTGTTATATAAGTTGATATTATTACATCAAACAATTAGGAAGTGACTTCATGAGGAACTATTATTATTGTAGCATTTGATGACTCTGTTGAATAGTAACACCTGTTTGTTTCCAGTTAAAGTCTACAAATGTACGATCCTATATTCTACACTGCTCACAAAACTGTATGCATATACATTTAATAAAAGACCAACTTCAAGCTTTACATAGTAATATTGACAATATATCTACCTACAGTGACTTTCTGCCCAGTTGTAAGACAATAATTCACAGTAAAAGCTCCAATGTCCTAAGTATTTGTTTTATTATCCTTAAGTAATTAAAAATGGTTATGTAAAAATGGCATATGGAAGATGTACTTCGTACCCCTAGAGCTTTAGTCTTATAATATATTGTAATTAATAATATAAAACATTTATTTTAAGGTAATATACCTATTCTAGATTGTAAAATATTGAATCTAAGAATATTATGTTTACTAGAAATTTTTATCAACGCCACCCCTGGTATAATGTACTGAACTTGATGATGTATGTCAGACCAGTCTTAGAATGTACATTCAAGTAAAATAAATGAATATGAAAATTTACCTCAGAGCAGTTTCCCGAATCGAATGTGGTGTTAATGTCAGACCAGCAGCATTGTTCCCGATTAAGCCAAAAAGCCTGACAGATGCCAAACTTGAGATCTGTCATCCATGAGGCACCAATGTCGATGACACCAGCCACGATGCCAGTGCAAACACCTACTAGCAGCACACACACCCAACCCGACCAGGCGTCATGTGCTCCCTGCAATTTACAATGAGCTACAATCATGTTCTTATCATACATGGGACACTAAATATTACATTGACATTGATCATAGAGTAAGCCTTGTGGATTTTACGACCTTATACATCCCAACTATACAACACATGGGATGGTGGCACAGCTCTTCCATTTTCAATAATATATTATTTTATTCAACAATTTATAGTTAACATGAGCAGTCCTGTCTGCCTGTTACTGTCACTTATAAAAGCACCTTTCTAATGTACCTTGACAATCTGATGTGTGTTGCTTTTGTCATCGACAGTCTCTTCATGATCTAACTACATGCTCACTCATGCATGCACACTCCTTTACATCCTGTTGCAGTCACATACTTATGACGAGTATCAGCTAGTGACTTTAAAGTGTGAGCTTCGGTACTTCAGATGACATTTTAAGTTGGACCCGGTTACTACCCTAAGTCTCTCGAGTGGAGAACATTTACCAGTAGATGATTCTATGTTTTTGTTTATTTGTTTATTCTGTGGGTGATTCTATGAGATGGACTAACAACAATTTGTATGAAAAGCTGTTAGATGCAATGGCAATGGGCAAATAGTTGTCCATTGTAGTATTCAAGGGAGAAGGTATATGTTCAGCAATACATATGCCAGGTAATCATGACTATTAGCAGCGGTCATGTCTGAGGCATATGAGCCCATCTGACATCTAAATATCACAGATCAGCTTACAGTGGATAGTCTGCAAAATTTACTACATCATCCAACAATTTAGATTGTAACTATGATTTCAACATGGTGACAACAAATTTACCAACCTTGATCAGATCCCATATCGAGTCTTGCCGTTTTTTTACAATATATCTATGCCGCATTCGATCCCTGGCAATGTCTCTCTGCCAGTCGATTGTGTGAAAATCCTCATATTGACCGATTCCCGGGATGTCATCATCCCCTGGTTCATGAAAAATAGTAAATATTTGTAAAAACAAGTACTTGTTAAATAGCAATAAGCATGTAAGACATAATAAAACAAAAAAACAGAATGCCTTATGAATTAAATATTCTGTTGTACTCTCAAGTCTTTAGCAGCTGATGTTCTTTTTCATGACAAATAAACAACTCATGATTTATTAAAATTATAATTCAAAATACATTGTCCTCTACCATCAGCTTTTCACAGCATCTCACAACCTTTATACAGAAGAGTAAGTCTGGAGACATCTGCTCTGGCACACCTTTTTCAGTACTTAGTAGCATAAGGGTCTGTGACTATGGGTTGTTAACATATATATTTGTGAACACTAAAAACTTTAAGATGTTAGTTTGTCTAACTGTACTAGGTCAATGAAAATGAAAGGAACTAGGTTTTAGGCTTGTTCTATTTTAGTCTGGAGCATGGCATACTTTTCATTGTAGTTTTAGTAAGTACTTGGTTTTCAATCGATAACAAAAACATTTTACTTCTCTGTATGGGCTGCGGGCGGAAGGCTAGTTAAGAATAAGGACAAATACACCTATGGATTACAATTCAAAAGTGCCACTACACATTAGCCGATAATGAATACTTTGTTAGGAATAACTGTCAATAAATAATATCAAATAGTGTATAATACCAACCTTGAATCCCGGAGAACATAACTGTGTCCCCTGAAACAAAATTTCAGTGATAAAACTCGATGAAACTTACACTACACGAAACCACTTTTGTAATATTCAGGTTCCACGCAACATTTTAAGTATTCTACACACTCAAACAACATACTTGTGCTCTACTTGTCGCTAAAAATTTCTAATCATTATGATAACATAATGAGAAGGTGAAATTATGAAAAACAAAAGAATTCGAAATCGTAAATGATGAAATACGAGTTTACGACGGACAGACGTCTGTGACGTCGAGATGAGGCGTCTACCTGTCAAATCGATAAAGGTTGCCATCTTATTTAGTAGTATTTCTACCAATTCTACCATAGTGTAATGGTATAAATTAAATTGTCAAGTATAATTATTACACTAACAGAGACGCCATTACTAGATACTCTAGTGGTCCTCCCTTCCCTCATAGAATATCGTGGAATCTATTTAACGGAAAAATGTTAAACAAAAAATTTCATCGATTTCAAGTACCTAAGCATTTTGTTTATTTCGTGTATTTTATTATACAAAGCATTATAACAAACAACAACGTGGTCAAACTACGTACGGTACATCTTAATGTAAAAATAATAATTAGGGATGCAACGATACGGCTATTGCAATACCATACGAATGACGAATACATCGTAATTCCCCATAACGATAACGAACTACAATACTAATGCATTACGGTTTTTGTTAGCATTTTATTGAATTTATTTAAAGCTTTGTTTGTATCACATTGTAAGTCACTTTTAGATGCAGGTTCAATATTTAAACTTTATTATGTGGTGCTTGCGCCAATCCCAACTGAGACTGTGAAATAAGCTTTTCTGGATGACTGCGTCTCACGTGAGTCCAAATATTAGTTGTAGTAAAGCCTAATATTTCTGACGCGCTGTACTTGCAATTGGCTTTACATACATCATTGGTACTTTTATTAAAGTATTTTCATAATGTCACTACTCTTTTGACGCTTTGGCATACTTTTTTGTTCAAACACACGCCAATTAATGTTTAAAATCACGAATAAATTAACTTATCTAAGGTATAAACGACAATGTTTGTAACTAAATAATCGGCTAAGGAAATTTATAAATAAACTATCCAAACATAACCTCACTACAGTTTAAATTTTCTGCGTCAAAACTGTAAATTTCAAAAGTGACAGCTGCGTTCTGAAATTGAAGAAATTGAAGTGAATCATTCCATACTATCCAACTAAACACTTTAAGATTCCATTTTAATCATCGAGCTAAACAGCTTTATTTTTAAGTGGTGATAAATGAGAAAATTTTATTCCAGTCCGCCCCCAGTGGAGGCACATGGGTAACTTCATAAAGTTGACGCCCCAGTGTATCGGAGAGGTAGGCAATGACCATGGATTTGCTCTTGCTTCGATCCTGGCATACTGTGCTGTCCAACAGTACCTATGCCAATGTAGTTTTGATGTAATTAGACTATTTATATAGGAAGTTTACGTGCATTATGTTATTTATGCATGCTATGTAACTTATCTTTACCTACACAAGCTGCACTTTAGTGTTCAATTGCTCGGAACATTGTCGTCGTATATGAATGTAGAAGCTTTTCATGTTAAATAAAAGCCTGTGAAGTAAAAGTGGTATTCCGGTTCGCCTTTATAGCATGTCAGGAGAAAATATGTATTTCAAGTATCAACCCAAATAGACGTTAAAGTTAGTACTTTCTCATATATGATAATGTGCTTGATTACTTATTTCCAAGTGTTTTGTAACAAAAACCTTTTGTTATGAATTAATTATTAGTATCATGCAATCCATGACATAATATATTATACTGCTATAAAAATAATATCAGATTTCGGGTGTTACGAGTACAAAGGTTAAAATTATGTCATTTGTAGTTATTTTAATAAGTGAAGTAATTGTGTGGGGGAGTTGGATGGATATACACGTAATTTGTATAATTACCAAAAAAACAGCACTATATGCTGCTGGTACTTAATACATACATGGGAAGAATATTTAAAACTACTTTTTTAAAAAAATCCCACATAATCAACTTCAACTTCAACTCTTCCTTATGGCTTTTGTAGGGGAGCCACTACAATTTCGCCAATGTCACGTAGTACGATAGACCACCAAACAAAGGAGGATTGTTCGGTAAAAGGGATCTGAATGGTAACTTATTTATTTATCCAAGCAGAAGAGATAGTGTTAACACCTGGAACAAAGATAGTTATTCTAACTACAAGACATACACAAACACAAACTCAACCACAAAATATATAGATAAATTTAGTAAAGGAACAATTTCAAGTTATGGGGAATTACACATGTATTTATAACTTAATTTTATTTCTCTGAATATATTTACAAAGTTTAACAATGAAAGGGGTACATACAAGGGAGAGGAGACATTTGAAGGAGATTGGACGAGGGATATCAGGAGGAATTATATCATATAGGGAACAGTCATATTTGGGACAGCAAAAAAAAATATGGTCCATATTTCCTTCGTCCAGACCACATTCACAACGCGAATGATCCCTAATCCTAAGTTTAGCCAGGAAAACAGGGGTGCAGGAATGGTTTAAACGCAACCGGCAAATAGTTGAGGTGGTAAGTTTGTCTGCATTTTGAAATTTCGAAAACCAGGGTTTGTTAGGGATGTCGGGCTGTATATCGCCATAAAATTTGCCTTTAATGGTTTTAGAAATTTGCCATTCTTTGTTCCATGTATTTATCAGTAATGGTTTTAAGGTGGTAGAAATGTCATGGGAGTAAATTTGAGAGTGCTGATTAGAACCTG
This sequence comes from Selenia dentaria, assembly GCA_917880725.1. Classification (NCBI taxonomy): domain Eukaryota; kingdom Metazoa; phylum Arthropoda; class Insecta; order Lepidoptera; family Geometridae; genus Selenia; species Selenia dentaria. The sequence goes on from OU862876.1 coordinate 44,540,527, forward strand.
TGTGAACAGCGTATTTGGCAAATGAATCAACTGATTCATTTCCCTGGATACCTGAGTGGCCTGGTATCCAACCCAGTATAATGTTGATGCCTAGTATATGGCATTGATATAGGGCATATTTTATTTTTAAAATTATAGGGAACCTGGTTTTTGATTTGAATGGGTTACTTACGATAGCTTGAAGGCAACTTTTAGAGTCCGAAAATATAATAGAGTTATTTAAATTATGGGATTTTACGAAAAGAATAGCCTCTAGGATGGCAATGGATTCACCAGTAAAAATGGAAGTGACAGGAGGACATTTGAAGTTAAGAATGATTTTAGTGAAGGGAATCCACACCGCAACACCAACTGGGCTATCGGAGGATTTAGAAGCATCTGTATATATTGTGATCCAATCTTTATATTTTGTTGAAATAATACTGTTAAAAACTTTGTTTGCTTCTATTGTGCTTTTATCAATGCCAAAGTCCAGAATGACATTGGGCTGGAAGATCAAAGCCTCATATGGCGTAGAGAATAATGGCATAATGGAGCTCTGAAAGAGTGGGCTGGGGAGACGGGTATACTGTAAATAAGTACGGAGCACACAAGGGATTTCATTGAATGAGTTATAACCATGAGAATCATATAAAGCAGACAGTTGGTTTAACTTGCACAGAAGAGGATGATCAGGGTTTTGTACTAGTTTGAAAAAAAATCTATCCGCAAGGAATTGTCTGCGAAATGAAAGAGGGGGTTCAACACATTCTACTTGCATAGCGTTTATTGGGGAAGACTTCATAGCCCCAAGGATGATGCGCAGACATTTTGATTGTATCTTGTCCAGTTTTTGAAGTCCTGATTTATTTGAAGGATACAATAGAAATGAGCCATAATCCATACGACTACGGATTATGGCATTATACAGCAATTTTTGTGTGAATGGGTGTGCACCCCACCACACTCCAGATAAAGAACGGAGTATATTAATATTTCTTTCACATTTTTGAGAAATATAATCAAAGTGAATAGTACCAGATAACCTGCTGTCTAGCCAAATTCCTAAGAATTTCACATTCTGATTTTGTGGGATAATTTCATTATTGACTCTGAGGATGACATGAGGGACAATTTTTTTCCTAGTAAAAACCACTACACTACTCTTAGAAGGCGAAATGGATAGTCCATGTTGTTCAAGCCAGTCTGAAAGGTATTGAAGTGCAGATGTCAGTTTATTCAAAGGGTCCTCTATACTTTGACCAGATATGTAAAGTACCAGGTCATCTGCATATTGTAAAATTTGGCAGAATGGGAGTACTGTAGATTCTAAGTCATATGTGTATAAACTGTACAATAATGGGCTGAGAACTGATCCCTGCGGTAAGCCTTTCCAGATGGTTCTAGGGGAATGGTAGGTGTTTTGATTTTTAACTAAAATAGTTCTCTCCATAAACAGGTTGCATACAAACTGGACTAGCTTCTCAGGAATACTCAGCTGTCTAAGTTTATATCTGAGTACTGGAAGTAACACATTGTCGTATGCAGACGCTATATCTAAGAAGACACCTATCAGAAGCCCCTTTTTCAATAATGAGATTCGTATGTCAGTTGTCAAAATACCCAAACTATCCATCGTACTCATACCTTTTCGAAATCCAAACTGTGTTTTCGCCAGTAAGTTCTTACTTTCTACGAACCACTCAAGTCGTTGTTTAATCATGTGTTCAGTAACTTTTAATAAAACTGATGATAAAGCAATTGGTCTATAACTGTTCGGGTCAGATGGGTTCTTGCTAGGTTTAAGAATTGGAAGTATTACTTGGGTTTTCCACTGATGGGGGACATTTCCATGTTCAAAGAATGTATTTATTAGCTTCAAGTAATACATCTTACTATTATATGTAGCATTTTTTAAGAAAGAGTATGGGATCCCATCTATGCCAGGTGAAGAGTCCACAAGTCCATCTAGTGCCAGTTGAATTTCAGAGAATGTGAATGGTGAGTCAAAATGGTCAGAAGTCAAGATAGGATTATTAAAAGTAGGGAAAGAGTCCATATATGGTACGAAAGGAGGAGATATTTTATCTGTAAAGGCCTCAACCCATGACGAAGGGTCATTTATTGTGATATTGTGAACACTACATGATCCCCTGTAGCGTTTAATTTGCTTCCACACTAAAGAAGAAGGACTTCTAGGGGATAAGCATTTGCAGTATTGAACCCATCCATGTCTCTTTTTTTTAAATAATAATCTTCTTGCCCTGGCAGCATTCTTTTGATAGTTTAGAAAGTTTTCTCTTGTCATGTTAGCGTTGTAGGTTTCTTCAGATATTTTCCTTTCTCTAACGGCTGTTGTACAATCTGCATCCCACCAAGGGGTGGAAACCATAAAGTCATATGGTTTTTTAATTGGGAAATGTTCATCTGCACTGGAAATAATGGCCTTTACAAATTGATCATAGCACTCTACGATGTTACTATTGTTTGAAATAGGAAGGTGTTCTAATTTATTCTCCAGAGATGAAGAATAATCAGACCAATTGACATCGCGCAGTCTGTATTTAAGGGACGGAGAAAAATTTTGTGCTGGCCTTACTCTATTACAGATAGTAATTGTTATCGGGAAATGGTCGCTGCCATAGGAATGAGGCAACACATTCCATGACAGGACAGAAGCAAGGGATGCGGAGCATATGGTAAGATCAACAGCACTTTTAGGGTTTTGGGTGGGCAGTACTCTTCGTGTGGGAGAGCCATTGTTGATGACACATAGATTTGCTTCATCAAAGATTTCCAGAAGAGCAAGAGCAAAGAGGTCATTAGCACTAGATCCCCATGAGGTGTGATGTGCATTAAAATCTCCCATTAAGATTATAGGTGGTGGGACTGAGGATATGACATATAAAATATCTGGGATTAAGCTAGAGCGGGGATGTGGGATATAAGCTGATAGGAATGAAATGTTAAATGCTTTTACCGCTATGATATTAATTTCTGGGGAGACAGAAGGGAGAGGGATTTGGGCAAAAGGTAAATTGCGCCTTACAAGTAAGGCGCATCCTGCATACCCGTCAGCCCTGTCATCCCGGAGACAGGAGTACCCTGGGACCCGAAATGGGGAACCAGGCACTAGCCATGTCTCCGAGATAGCAATGACTGACGGGTAAAATTTGTTGATTAAGTGAAGAAGCTCATGCTTCTTGTGAATGATGCTCTTGGTGGTCCATTGAAGAATGGACACTTGATCCATGATTGTTGATTAGGGAGAGGATTTGGGTAAGTTTCTGGGCAGCGTTGGACGGTAAGTTGGAGTTATTCCTGGAGATGATACTAAGGATCATGGTTAGAAGGACTTCCAGGAGGCTCTCCTCCTGGGACGATGGTGAGGTTTGTGGATTTTGGGACAGCAAGGAAAATCCATTGGGAAGGGTAGATGGCTCATTAGCAATAATAGCCTGATGGGCAGTCCTGTCATATGATTTTCCTAAGGGGGCCCTGGTGCGGGGGGCAGAGAATACTGTTTTTCTGTAGGATGTACTAGGAGAGGTGTGGATAAGTTGATTGGACTGGGAGGTCGAGAAGGAAGCCTGGGATGGGACTAAAGTTGGGGTTTGTGCTACTTCGGCATAAGGTTTCGTTACTTTTGGGTACTGAGTGGCCGCTTCATCATATGAGATGTTTTCCTGTGACATAAGGAGTTTTATAGCCCTCTGTCTCCCTAGCTCAGGGCAACTCCTGCTGTTCGCTGAGTGTTGACCAGAACAGTGAAGGCAGGAAGCCTTACTCTCTTCAATGTCACATGACTCACCTGTATGTGGTTGAGCACATTTGTAGCAGCGAGGCTTCGATCGACATTGTACTTTCACATGTCCAAATCTACATCAGTTTAGGCACTGGATTGTAGGGTATTGATAAGTCTCTACAGGGAGGGAAGTATGATATGAGAATATTCTCGATGGGAGTGTTTGACCTTGGAAGGTCATTACCACAGTCTGAGTTGGTAACCATACCACTTTGCCTTCATCAGTAGTCTTACGGTTAAGTCTTCTGGCCTTAAGTACTGTACCGCACCCGCTGGGTAGGACCAGTGACTCTACAAACTCGTCCATAGACATATCAACTGGAACTTGGCGTACTATACCCATTTTAGTTATGTTGTAAGTTGGAATGGTAGCTTTGTATTTACAGATTTCAAGTACCTGGTTGTCTAAGAATTTATTGGCATCAGCAGCAGTTTGGAACTCAACAGAGATTTTATTCCTGCCCACTCTCTTCACTCCATCAGAGCAGATATTAGTTACTTTATTTCTTGAGAGAAACTGGCCAAACTTAATTGGACGGATGGTTGTCCCTGCAGAAGGGTCTGGTTCTGTCCTAGAAACATGGACCACAAATGGACCTTTATCATTAGCAGTGTATGCTTTAATTCCTAGAACAAGCATTGGATGTAAATATGTATGTTGTATGGACGCTACTGCCATTTCCGTATCAACTATAGTTTTCTTAGCAGAGCTAACGTTTTGATCGTCGTCTGATCTACGTTTGGTAGCGGTGGAGGTGACGGTATCATTAGACACGGCGGGAGCAGGGATGGGGATGTTTATGTCCGGAGGATCCGGAGGTTCGGGGCTTAGAGGATCCATATTGGATTCCTCCAAGGGTTAGTAAGACAAACAACTATGTTAAAACACCTTACTTACCAGATTTAAAACAAACCAACACCAAATAATAATCCCTCCTAGCTATTCTGCTTGGAGGCGCAGCCAGTTCAGCCGAAAAACGGCTAATTAGAGTATAATTTGCACAAAACTCTCTTACACGTGTGATAGCTATCGTATGCGACGGCGGAATCCCCCACATAATCATCAATATTTGGTCAAACGTCTAGATTGATTCACACCTACAAATTTTATTCTAGGCATTTCCACTATTCATTAAGATATACTACATGCGCGCGGTTTATGCATGAAACTTAACACCCCTACATAGAAATGCATCATTCATAATCATAACATTCGGCAAACTCGCGTCCTAGCTCATTATTCATTCTGTGCGCTCGGGCATTCTCGCAAGACCTGGCCACAGGAACAACCCCGCACCCTCCGCCCTGCCACCGCGCGGCCTTTGTTTCTTCCGAAAACGAACGAACGAAAGCCGAAAGGCGACAATCTCTTTCACACCGAACGCTCGGGTGGGGGGTGTAAGAAAGAGTAAGAGAGATATTTTTTCACTGACGCGAATCATGTGTTTTCATTAATAAGGTGTACATAGGCATGTAGTATTTTTGTTAAGATGGTGTCCATACTTTTAGATGGAATTTTCGAAAACTTTAACAATTAATAATTATTTCACTGTGAAGTAATAAAAAAATTTGACTACATATCTACAATGTATTAACACTTTTGTACCGCCCATTTTTTTTTTTTGATAATTATACCAATTACGTGTATAATATATTATGCGTTACATTATGGTTTTGAATTGTTAAACAAGTTAAATAGTACAAATAATGACACGGACCCATTTGTTGTCTGTGAACTAAAGCATAAATAAAAAATAAAATAAAATCACATAAAGTAAAATATTACAGTAATGGGAGAAAATTCTACAATATGACCCACCAGCTACTTTGTACCTTGTAGCGTTACGTTTTGTCGTATCGTGACGAAACAAACAGTCACGTGCTGTCTGAGTTGGCCATTTCACTTCAGTGTGACATCGAGGAGTGCAAAAATGAAAGTTGCATCATTTCCTTGCAGACGTTACCAAATAAACGACTATAACTAAAAACGAAAATACTATTCGACGTGAATTCGCTACAAACATCCACAAATCTAATAAAAATTCTTACTCATTTATTTCTAATAATAAACTAACCAGCTCTACTTACGTACCGAAATTCAATTTGTAGTTTCCGTGACCATACTTTTAGAGGTCAACTATTTTATCGCTCTAGACTCAACAGGTAGTTTTTATCTACTTGCAGAACTTGTGAATCGTGAATGATTAATTTTATTCGCTATGTTTTAACCATTAACATACAAATCACGATTTCTCGTTCCACGTAAAATTTAATAGAGAAGTGGAAACAATTTTACCTACATGGCCTCGTTCCACGAGGGGTTCCGTATCCCCAGGGTCCGTTTCTGAAGGTTCCATCTCACTGAGCACTTTAAAACATCTCACGTACACTAATAAATGTATACTGATGTTGCGCCGCAAGCGAACGCCATATCAGTAACCATTATCGATAATATTTTATCAGATCGATACACTGCGGCATATTGTTCAATACTATCTGCTACGCCCGCGGCTTCCCCCAGTGACCTGCACGCTACAAAGGAATGCTTTAACTTACTGCCTAATAATTAGCTTCATAAAATGTGTGTAAGCTTCTAAATTAAGCTTGTTGCCGCGTTATTATCCCTACTACACGTTTTCGGCGCTAATAACGGAACAGTCTTTTTCTTGAAATAAGTAATTTACAAAAGTAAAACAATATTTATTTGACATTTTATGCAATTCTAACGTACAAATACTAGCATAACTGGTTAGATGAAGCTAAATTAAAACCAGCTACTTCCTGCTTCAGAGGGGGGCGTCTGCCTTTCGAGACACTTTAAATTGAATAAGATAGAAAACTCGTTAAAAACTACGGATCATAATTACTAAGATAGATAAGTTGTAATTAAACATACTCCATTTGGTAGCTTAGGTGTTCTAACTACTATGAAAATGTGAACTAACTGTATATTATTAGCACATGGAATAAGAGACAAGACGGCATCTCGTAAGCAAACGTGAACTGGTTACCTACCAACAAAAACAAAACAGGCATCTAAACATTAAATGCAAGCGCTAAAATCAACATACATATTTTCTTTTTTCTTAATATAATTTACATATTTAAGCTGTTATATATGCTATGCACCACTATTTAATGAAGCAACTGTTATGACGGTTCGAACACTATAATGTAGTCTTCTAGGAGGTAAATAATAATTATGTCATAGCGGGCTGAGTTAGATGTATGTTATTAGTATGAGATGCCCATTGTTGATGGTAAGCTATAAATGTACTCTAATCTCGTTCTCTTACCGAATGCCGAGTTGAAGTACTGGGCGATGTAAGCTTAAATAAAACAGAAAAATATGTTAGAAAAGTATATAAGGCATCCCCTTTCAAATGTTTGTATTCATCGCATTAAATAAATGAATGTTTTCTTGACAATATATATTTAATTCTGACTTTAATTTAGAAATCAATAATGGTATTGTTTCCAAACAATTTCATTACAATTATATTATGAAAGCAAATGCAATATTCAGGAGATGATAGGTATTGATGATAGTAGATAGAGAAGAAAATGTGGTTATAGAGCATACCTACAATATAAATTTAAAATACACGGATATTAAATATTAGACTAATCTAAACCTACCCCGAAAAATAGTTCCCATCTTCACGTTCTGGTTACGAACACACGGAAGAGACAAACAAACATGTAGCGTGGTCGAAAATTATATAATATTTCTTTTCTATCTATCTAAATTTTGCATCGGCCCGGCACCGTTGCATTGCAATGCAAGTCTAAATTGCAAGCTAGGATAGACTATTGTGTGCTCATCAAGCCTGGCCCACAACCGGCGAGCCTCGCCCTAGCGATCTGACAGTATCAGCATCTTCGCTCATGCAAGCGGATGCCATATAACACTAACGTAGAGTTCATTTTTGTAAAACAACCAAAAACCAAGGGATGTCCAGCACCAGATTATTCAATTTAAGTTAGAGTGACAGTTAATACCCACTTTACAGTTGTGATTCTTGTGTACCTAACTACCGCTGTGAAATTATTGCAGCGTAAAACATTTTTTAAACGTGTTTAGTATCGATAGCTTTAGAACCAATATTCAATTGAAAAAAACTTAAATGTTACAAAAAGAACACGTATTGCGAGAAATCTTTAATTGGGTACGCAAGCCAGATTTTTTCGTATTCGTAGAAAATTAATAATATGAAGATTAGGGTCTGAGACGTGATTGGATTGACCACGACTCTTAGTACTAATGCAATTTCAGAAATAGATCTACTGTTTACTGATTATCAAAAATAAAGTGGTCACGAAAAGGATAATACGTGACGAGACGAGGCAATAGACCTGATGGGGACAGTCAGTGACAGACAATTGGTTCTGTTGTTTGGTTTTCATTCGCCCAATTGTAACACCCAGAAAATTAGTCGTAAAAACCTCGCGTGCGCTCACTACGAGTTTAGTTCTCTCATGGCGACGTACACAGAAGAATGGCATGTTACGTACATGTACAATATTGTGGTAACTAGACTCTCTGGAACCAGAAAATCAGGAAGTACGAGGACCTTAGTCCACAACACTTAGACACTTATAATTTATCGGCAAGGCACATTATGCTTTTAAATTTAAATGTTTTTCCGGTTGTCTTGTGGGGTTGGTGTGTAAGTAAGTCCATTTACTGAACCATCTCAATACGAATGGTGTCTAACAGAGTTGTTTACAGATTTCAACTTGGCAGCAGGATGTGCACTGCAGCAATGCCTGGACAGAAGCTTGACTTTTATTAAAACAAAAAAACCAACGAAATGTAACTTACAGTTGGCACTGGCCGTGGAGTTGCGTCCGCTTGTGTTATGCTCGTACAGCTGGAAAGTGCCGTGGTTGGTGGGCGTGGTGACCGCCGCCACGCCGTCGCCCGCCTGCTGCAGCCCCGGTGTGATGTCTACCATGTCATCTTCAGCCGGGGAGAGAACGCTACGCCCGTTTGTTGCGGCATTACCCTGATATAAACAACACGTATTACAGTTACATGAAGTTAAACCTTAATTTTTAATTAGTATAACTTGCGTTGTGTTTTTCTGATATTTTTGTTTTGTTTGTCAGTCACAAGAACTTCGAGATCGATGAACAGGTTCGACATTCGGTAATTTCAAGTGAAATGTTTGTTGATTTAATACTGTACAAAGAAATAAGGTGATAATTTGTAAAAGTAAGTTGAAGTCTACGCTCGGGCCTACTCGTGCCCATATTCAAGACCCCGAAAGCTTTCAACTTGAGCTGTCCAATCGATAGCCTTGAGAATATCGCTTCAGTGGACGAGATCAACAACAGGTTCGTAGAAACTGTCCGTACATTGCGATCCAAGTTCTTTAAACTCCACCGTTCAGATAGGCCACCGAAACTCTCCAACGATACCGTCAAACCTCATGGCTGAACGACACTCATTAAAACTGCAGTCTTCGAATGATGCTGAAGTATATAGGCTGCTCAATAGACAAATATGGAAGTCCTTGCGACACGACAATTCTATTGGGCAAAGCCAGTTGACGAAGCTGAAGAGAGAAGACGGCAGTGTAACGTCGACCATAGCAGAAGTGCAAGACAAGACGAAAATTATGTCTAATGCCCATGTTGTGCCTACCCCAGTATCAGTTGGGAACTCAGTTCTCGAAATTGTTGCCGAATATATCTACCTAGGACAGACTTTTCACAAACAGATTTCCTAGTGAATTAACTTCCGGGCGAATCTTCAATACGGTGAACATTTGAACGACTATCAAACAAAACAAGTAGGTAACCTTAGAAAAAGAAGGCAAAGTAGACAAATTAAAACCAACGAATTCCATCTGATCAAATCCGTACTACACTCAACAGAAAAGTACACGAAGCCATTCACGACACCGAGAATAGGACAGATGGCGTAAAGTCATTAAAGAGAAGATATTCCGTGGAGGGAGTTACGACCCTCAGCATTGAGGAAAACGACGCAAGGAGGAGGACCCCAGTACCTGACTGCACTAAGTGACAAGTTCAAGTGGTCAACCCTGAGTTTTCGGTGGTACTGGTTTTGCACTATATATACGGGTCGAGCACTGAATATATATTAAGTATCTATGGGGGTATCTATGGGTGACATGGGTCTAGTCAGTGATAGATTTTTTATACACTGATGAAGTAATTAGGCACTCTTACATTTTTACTAACGACCGTGGCGCCTTTCTAATGAAACTTAATTTTATAACAAAGGAAAGCAATCCACGCAGAATAAGTTTAAAAAAAAACTTTTCTTTTTATTGTTTTTTTACGATAACTGACACATTTCTTATATAGTTCAATGTCTATTATCTCCGTTTTTTTTAGACTTCAAGTTATTCTTTAATTAATAACCATTATAACGTTAAAAAAAACAAACGCTTGAGAGCTGTGTCAGTAACTAGTTATTTGGCGTATTTATTTTCGATTCAGATTTAATCGTAACACCAAGCATAGCTACTCGTAGTTGACGGCATGGCTCGTTGAGTGATTTTCGAGCGTATTTAATTGAAAGAAGGACAGTGAAACAGTACGTTCAGTGCTAGAAGTCACTTACCGCACTCAGTAGATGAATATATAATGGACGAGAAAACGTCGCGTAGTTTCTTGAACGTTCCGAGACTTAATCCTTCCGAGTTGGATGCGCCATGTTTGTCGAAGTTAGATAGCCTACAGCTACCGGTAAATTACGATACGTGTGCAACATTGACTTGTTTAAATGAATCTACTTACTAATAGACCTACCCGTTGTGAAACTTGACTGAGGTCGCTAAGAATTGTACTCTTTAAGTATAATTGCAATAAAATTACTATATCCTAGGCAAAACGAAGGTTACTGATACATGCACCATTAATATAGATGGTATGAACAGTTTCGGCGATGTAACGTCTCCCTGTCTCGCGCCTGTCTGCACTTTGATTGGTTCTACGCTCTGCTACTGTAATCGATTGACTTGGTGGCGTGCCTAGACATGCAATTGAAATGCCTATGTAGACATAGTCGATATTGCATCGTTGAAGGAACAGAAAATTTGATATCTTAGCAAAAAAATATAATAAATGTAAATAACAATATATGTATTAAAGCGTAAAAGGAATTACATATTACAATATTTGAGAATATTGAATTAAGACCTATAGTTCAACAACCTCCCAAATAGGATTCTGTTCTACACGTGGATGACGTAGATGGAAATAAATTCATCCTACCTTAAAACCTGTGAAATTCGACGAAACAAATCATTCGAAATAGAACACAAGTAACAGTGATAATCCACTCACTCGTTCCGCTTAGCCCAGGCGGTGCAAATTACTTGCCGAAATGTACATCTTGAGAATAAAGTCATCACAATGCAAAATTTATAGGTTGCTCTACCTTGCGATTGGACACAGTTCAACAAACGATCACAACAATTTTACTGAAAAATCATACACACAGTCACTCACTAATATTAATAACGGAAAATTAATGAAAATGACTTTAGTTTCTAGTTTCAATACAGAGAGATTCAACACGACGTCAGTTTAAAGAGAGATCGCAAAGGTAACGTGCCCGTACAAAAGGTAGAGCGACGACGGGGCGGGGAAATCAATAACGCGCACCACATCCTGGAACGGGTAACACAAACAATTTGAATACGCGAAAGGCGCGCCGCGAACATTCAAACGTTTTGTGTTGCCCGTTTCATGAACTGTAAGCTACTTTGCTTTTGCGAATTGCACTGTAGTCAGTCAGAAGTACCTCTTCATCGAATTTCTACACATGTGTTGTGTCAAAGCAACTACATAGTAGGTGTTATACAGTTGACTTATCTCTGTATAAAAAACAGCAGGGATCTTAAGTTTTAGCCTTAGCAGCTTCGTATAGGCTGAATATGGCAAAAATATTTTAAAAGCGTTTACGAGGTAGCTCAAATCGGGAATCTTTGAACGGAATGGTCGTTATGTATTATTTCGTTCAGTGTTGCAAATAGTTCGCAGAACCAGCCCAGTTTCGACCCACTGTCTATCACCTAATGATTATTTTACCCCATTGTTGGATCGTAATTATTACTATCAATCACGTCTATGATATTGAGTGATCTGAGATGCAATTTTACAATATTGTGTTTTGCAAACGCTTTATTTTAAAGCTTACTGGGCGCCATACAAGAATGGGTTAGGCTGCCGTAGAAATTGCTGGATAATAATAATAATAATAAATAATAACTTGATACACAGCATGCCTAAGTGAATTTTCCAATGTGTTCGACCCAGGAGAGGGTTTATTTTATTTTATATTAGTTGAACCGCCAGCGTCTTCGCTCGCTTGGTCCACGAGATACGAATCCACATAAATAACTGCCAGGAGACGCCAGGAGCAGTTATTAGGTTTTTCTAGCAAACAAATTCTCATTAGCAGTCAGAATCTGAAACAGAACATATACTCGCCCCCTATTACATGGGACCAAATACATATCTGGCGAAACGCGGGTGTTTAAAAACACCTCTACCTACCCCTATGAGCATACATAGGCGTGACGATATGTTATGTTATTCTTTTAAATAATATGCCATTCATTATTTACGTTAAAGTTTATTATTACAAAGTTTTTAAAATAATTAAAATTGATACCCCATCAAATTTAAAACATAAATAACATACAAAACTTGAGTCAAAGAATTAGCCATTTATTTGTACTTTACACCAATGACTGACCAATGATTAGTTTACTTTAGTCAAACAACTATTAACATTTTTATAACATTAAAAGAAAAAATCGGGTAATTTTCAATAAAAAAACGAAAAGTTCGAATATCTCGAAATCCATGAGACTTTTCTTCAACCATTTTTTTTTGTGGAATAATCCTAGGGCTAGCCTACTTCCAGTGTCGATGAGGTGTGTTCTTTTTGGGACACCCTGAATATACATTAATTTGTGTTTATAATTTACTAACGACTGCCCGCGTCTTCTTTCGCGTAGTAGGCTCGGCTTTCGGTTTCGCCATGACCTCCCATCTTTTCGTTACTTTTTTAATGTAAGGGCCTTCTACGAAGTATTAGAAAACAAAAATAAAGATGAATAAAATCAGTAAAGCCGTTCTCAAGTTATAGCGTGACCATGAGAAACAGGGGTTCATTTTTATTTATATAGATTATTTTCCTTTGACTCTGGTGTCAAGCCTCCAAATGCCAATTACAGTGCCATCCAAAGCTAAGGTGATAAATAAAGTAATTAAGCTTTAAAGTTGTTTGTAGTGATGTGTGCTGATCAGTGACTTCACTTGCTCTTTACTCTCTAATACAGATGTTCAGGTACACACTACCGCTAAAAGGCACAATATCTGGTGGTTACTTTCGTACTGCGGTGGTGTACCCAACGAGACGGTAGTTTGAATAACAGTATTTATGTGTTTATAGACGAGTAGCAAATTGCTGATGTGTCTATATCACACGGTATTGAATATCGTTGATTTCACTTTGGATGATCACTTATTAATAGTTTATTAGTTCGTAGCCAGTTATCGAGCCGTCTGATTGGCACTAGTGACCACATGTAGGGAACGAACGGTGCCCTTCGTATGGACGTAGGTAATCTGGCTCTCATATGCAATATTACGAAATTTGAATTTAATATTATACTCAAAAAATATTAACTGTTAGTAATTTCAACCAAAGCAGACTATAGTGTATCGCGGTCTGCTTCATTGGCAAGCAGAGAGTTGTAGTTGACCACTGAGGACGGCCAGGGCGTCTGGAGGCTGTTCGATACTAGTTTCACATTTGAAGTCGTTACTAGTTTGTTGAAATGGGTTGTGCCCATTTCATCAAATCGCATACCCTTAACTAAAACTACTCATATGCACTAACCCTGGCTTATGGAGGACTAGTGGATATCTTGCTGTACTGTTATAATTTACAGCAAGTTATTTCAACTTACAGATGGTACAATTTTGCACTATCAAGTATATTAAAAACCATAAAAATTACATTGTTTAGAAATAAAACTTGGTAAATAACTTTGTTGTGTTGTTTTGATTCATACCTTTTTATACACTGACTGGTACATTGCACCAGTTTTGGGGACGGAAGACTTGAGCGGAAAGCGTTCCATGGTGTTTTACCTGTTGATTGCAAATACTTATATTAGTACAATAAATATAAATCATATCTGCGACGATAGTTTCTCTGTAGCTTCAATATTGACAGAAGTTTTCTTAGGAATTTGAAGTAATGTAAAACTATTCACAAATGGGGTAATTGAAACATCTGATATTTGCGGATGATATAGTCCTGTTTTAAGAAAATCCAACATATCTCGAAGAAATTTTAAAGTCACTAAATGAAGAAAGTTAGTCTATCAATGAACAAAGACAAAACAAAATTACTCACAAACTCCAAAGCAGTAAGTATTAAAACATTGTAACCAACCACTGGAATATGTACAAGATTACATCTACCTGGGACAGATAACATCCCATACTGACCAAACTACAAAATAAATTAATACGAGTAGACATATAGCAAATGGATGGAAGAAGTACTGGTCACTGAAACAGATTATGAAATCCAAGGAACTAAGCTTGTCAACAATATTTAACACCTGTATACTTCCAGTCATTATCTATGGATGCGAAACTTGGACACTCACCAAACATCACAGGGTAACGCTGGAACGTTGCCAGAGAGCCATGGAGAGAAGTATGACAGGAATAAAAAAAACAAGACAAAGTGAGAAGTAGTACAATAAGAGAAAAAAAGAAGGTAACAGGTGTTCTAACTCAAGTAGACTAACAGAAGTGGAGATGGACAGGTCACATGGTATGAGATCCACAAAACAAATGGAGCAAAATTCTTTCCGACTGGTACCCCAGAGATGGAAAACGCAATAGAGGACACCAACCAATGAGATGGGAAGATGATTTGAAACTCACTGCTGGACATCATTAGAGAAGAGTAGCAATAGACAGATCACAGTGGAAGAGGTTAGAGGAGGCCTATGCCAAGAGGCATACTGAACTGTGGGACATATTATAATTAAACCATATTTATTATCAAAACTTATATATTTAATCAGTTTAGAATAAAGGGCTAAATTATTATTATATTAACTTCCCTTTATTAACTTTTTATCACAGATTTCATCCGGTCCTTTACAAAGGCATAAGTGGGGCTGTAGCTAACACTTAGAGGCCTATGGTAAAAAAAATACAAAGTAGTATAAAAAACAGAACTTGTGATAAGGGTCATCATCATCATCATTATCGGCCGGAAGACGTCCACTGCTGAACATAGGCCTCCCCCATAGAACGCCACTTGGACCGGCCACTCGCTTCCTGCATCCAGCGATTCCCCGCGGTTTTTATGAGGTCGTCGGTCCACCTAGCGGGGGGCCGGCCTACACTACGCCTTCCGGTACGTGGTCGCCACTCGAGAACCTTTCTTCCCCAACGGTTATCAGTTCTGCGAGCGATGTGGCCTGCCCATTGCCACTTCAACTTGCTAATTTTGAGAGCTATGTCGGTGACCTTAGTTCTCCTACGGATCTCCTCATTTCGGATCTTATCACGCAGGGAAACCCCAAGCATAGCCCTCTCCATTGCTCGTTGAGCGACTTCAAGCTTGTTAATGAGGCCCACAGTAAGGGACCACGTCTCAGTGCCATAAGTCATCACTGGCAACACACACTGGTTGAAAGCCTTGGTTTTCAGGCTCTGAGGTATTGGGGACGAAAAGATGGATCGAAGCTTCCCGAACGCAGCCCATTCGAGCTGGATTCTTCGTGCGACCTCCTTGTCGAAGTTGGACCTACCTAATTGGACAGTCTGTCCCAGGTAGACGTACTCGTCTACAACTTCGAGTGTATCGTTTCCAACAATTACCGGTATAGGTGGAACATGGACATTGGACATGATTTTCGTCTTATCCATGTTCATCTTAAGACCAACCTGTTGGGAAACTCTACTGAGGTCGTTGAGCATGGTGCCGATATCCTCGAGCGACTCCGCCATTATAACTATATCATCGGCAAAACGAAGGTTAGTGATGTATTCGCCATTAATGTTGATGCCACATCCTTTCCAGTCCAAAAGTTTGAAAACATCCTCCAATGCGTTAGTGAACAGTTTCGGAGAGATGACGTCTCCCTGTCTCACACCTCTCTGCAATGGAATTTGTTCCGTACTCTGGTCCTGTAATCGGACTGACATAGTGGCCTTGCTGTATAAACACTTCAACGCTTCGATATACCTATAGTCAATTTGGCATCGCTGCAAGGACTGCAGTATGGCCCACTTCTCGATAGAATCAAAGGCTTTCTCGTAATCCACAAACGCTAGACACAGTGGCTGATTATACTCTTCGGTCTTCTGTATAATCTGCCAATCTTGTGTATGAATGTGGTCTACGGTGCTAAAGCCTCTTCGGAAAACGGCTTGTTCAGGAGGCTGGAACTCATCAAACCTGCGTGCGAGACGGTTTGTGATGACTCTCGAAAACAGCTTGTACACGTGGCTCAAGAGCGATATGGGCCTATAATTCTTCAATAAGGTTTTATCACCTTTTTTGGAGAACAGCACCACCACACTCTTGTGCCACGTTTCCGGTGTTTTGCCTTCGAAGATGACAGAATTGAATAACTTCTGGAGGACTAAAAGTATCGGTCTACCACCCGCTCTCAGAAGTTCAGTCGTAATTCCGTCCTCTCCTGGCGCCTTGTTGTTCTTAAGCTGTTTGAGAGCCATTCTAATCTCGTACAGGCTGATGTCCGGGATGTCTTCGGTATAGTGTCGGACTAACTTTGCTCTGGTGTCCTGAGCTGCTTCAGTGACGGATTCGTGATAAGGGTGATATGCATTATATCTATTACAAAAAATGGGTTAAATAACAAGGCTATTGATATGAACTTATACATGTAAGGAAAATAGATGGCTATGGATGAGAATACAGCACCTGCCAATTTCAGTCTCATTTTAATAATATTTAGGCAGGTTGTGACTTCATCATCATCTCAGCCGTAGAACGTCCACTGCTGAACATAGGCCTCCCCCCATGATTATTCAAAAGGACCGGTTGGAAGCGGCCTGCATCCAACGTCATCCTGCGACCTTTATCAGGTCGTCTGTCCACCGTGTCGGTGGACGACCTACGCTGCGCTTGGCGGTCCGTAGTCTCAACTGCAGAACCTTTCGGGCCCCATCGGCAATCTGTTCTGCGTGCTATGTGCCCTGCCCACTGCCACTTCAACTGGCTAATCTTCTGAGCTATGTCGGTGACTTTCGTTCTTCTACGGATCTCCTCATTTCTGATTCGATTACGTAGAGAAACCCCGAGCATAGCCCTCTCCATAGCTCGTTGTGCGACTTTGAGCTTATCTATGAGGCCCACAGTATGGGACCACGTCTCACGTGCCATAAGTCATCACTGGCAACACACACTGGTTGAAGACTCTAGGCACTGAGGTATTTTTGACGAGAAGACTTCGCGAAGTTTCCGGAATGCTGCCCAGCCGACTTGGATTCGACGATTGTCCTCTTTCTCGAAGTTGGACCTGCCTAGTTTGACTGTCTGTCCCAGGTAGATGTAGGTACTCGAGAATAACTTCGAGAACTGAGTTCCCAACTGATATTGGGGTAGGTACAACATGGACATTAGACATAATTTTCGTCTTATCCATGTTCATCTTAAGACCTACCCGTTGGGAAACTCGATGGAGGCTTTCGAGCATTGTACCGAGGTCTTCCATGGATTCTGCCATAGATGCTTATATGTATATTTTTTAAATCTTCACAAGGGTTTCGCAGATAACACATTGAAAGGAATGCTTTACAGTGTACAGGGTACTATTCAGTCACTTCACAATGCTAACTTTATTAGCCCACTTGAGATCCTTCCACATTCTGCTGTGATGCCACTGGGGCAACGGGAATGTTGGGAAACATAGGTAGGTGTGAGGTATTTTTCACCCCATGTGCTGGACAGAACACTTGGTGGGATTTAGTTTTATTATCCATTAGAATGATATTTCAAAAATCATTTCTAAATTTATTGTTTACTGTACTTAGGAACACAATTTGACTTTACAGATATTCTGTCGCAGTTATGTCTAATGTAATACTTGATATAATTAAATTCAGAGCATGGAATATACTACTATCTACTAAAAGACAAATATATACATTAAAACCCTCATTGAACATAAAAAGTTACTCATTTTGATTTACAAATGTGGAACAATCATAGAGTTGTTTTCTTTATGCCTCGATTTCAGTTGGTTTGATTAGTAGATCACCATGAAGGGCACATTTGTGTTGGGAAATAGACCAATTAAAAAAATCTACTTTTGCTCAAAACATCAATATCATTTATCTACTATAAGTATTTGTAGGTATGAGTAATGCTCCAGCATAGGTGGTTATTGAAGTAGTTATAAGATGACTAGGAATATCGGGATACAAATGCATCTTGCACTCAGTAGGGTACATATATCTTTGTTCCCTTTAACTTCCGCCCCCTCATTCTTATTCAAGTTCAAATACCTTATGAAGTCTCTTTGCATACATGCAACATTTTCATACGTGTAGGTCGGTATTTACCACAAATAAAATATATGAGCTTTGATAAAAGGTTATGCATAATTACAGAAAGCAGGTTTGATGAATTGAAATAAACAAAAATTAGATTGTGATGCAATTCATACTGACCCAGTAAACATTATTTTCAGCTGGAGTTTCAATCCCGTGCGAGGAGAAGCTGGTGGTAATTTTATAAAATAAGAGGTAAATCACAATAAACTACCTATAATTTACATAAAACAAATAAATCATATTTTGATAAATGCACTGCAAGTAAACGAAAGCGAATTTGAGCCAAAGAGTATTTAATAGAGAATTGGCAAATTGATCACACCATAGATTAATCAGACTATATCTAAAGATAGATGGAAATCACTAAAGCAAAGAACAGGACATTAGCGGAAAGTTAATTTTTTTTAAGTGCCATCCGTTTTGACGGATCACAGTCGCACGCTCGTCTTCCATGTGTGACATTAGTGACGTGGAGTGGAACGCATTATAGTCCTTCTAATCTAACAGACACCAAAGTCAAAGTCAAAATCATTTATTCAATTTAGGCATCAAAGACGCACTTATGAACGTCAACTTTTCATTATAATGTACTTTAAAGACTACCGCCGCGTTCCAAAATATATAGAACCCACCGAGAAGAAGCGGCAAGAAACTCGGGGCCATTCTTTTTATATGGATGTTTACAATGTTTCTACTTAGGTACTACAAATATTACATTTTATGGGTGGCAGCGAGACAGCTTGCCAGAAGTGGAGTATTCCAAGCATCTTTATCTTCTATATAATGTCGAACTTTATAGTAAACTTTTTTTTATTAAAACGTTTTTTACAGTCAACTTGAATTTGCCCTCTGTGAGCTCAGTTATGTGCTTTGGGATTTTATTGTAAAAACGCACACAATTTCCTAGGAATGACTTATTAGTCTTCGCAAGTCTAAAACTAGGTACAGCTATCCTATTTGTATTTCTGGTATTAAAAGTGTGGTGATCACTATTTAACTTATATTTATGTAAATTTTTACGAACATACATTATATTTTCAAATACATATAAGGAAGGCAACGTTAATATATTGATTTTTTAAAATAAATCTCTCAAAGATTCACGGGGACCCATTTCGTATATAGCTCTAATAGCACGTTTCTGAAGGATAAATATGGTCTCTATATCAGCCGCTGAACCCCATAGCAAAATCCCATATGACATTACGCTGTGGAAATATGCAAAATACACTAACCGCGCCGTAGAAGCATCTGTTAGCTCTCTTATTTTACGTACTGCATATGCAGCAGAACTGAGTCTCCCAGACAGGGCTTTTATATGAGGACCCCATTGTAATTTTGCGTCAATTTTAATGCCTAAGAAGACTGTTTCCTTGTCCATTACGAGTTTAACTCCATCAAGCGTAACGTTGGACTCCAAATATGGAACAGTAGGCAAAGAAAACTTCAAACATTTTGCCTTTTTTGAATTCAGAAGTAAATTATTAGTTGAGAACCATTTAGAGATACTAGATAGAGCGTTGTTTACTTGAATTAGTGTGCTATCTTTCCTATCTACTTTAAAAATCAGCGATGTGTCATCCGCAAATAAAACAATATCACAAAGATCCTTGGCCATAAGTGGCAAGTCGTTAATGTAAACTAAGAACAAAAAAGGCCCATTTTAATTATAGATCCTGAAGATGTTACACCATTTATGCCAGCCTTTTGCATCCTGTCAGATAAATATGACTCGATGACATCAAGCGCAGCTCCACGAATACCATAATGGAAAAGCTTTCGAATCAGTATACGGTGTTCCACACAATCAAATGCTTTAGAGAGATCACAAAAAACACCAATAGCATCATGTGAGCTCTCCCAAGCCTTTAAGACATACGTCATTAACTTCACACCGGCATCCTTAGTTGATCTTGTTTTCGTGAAGCCGAACTGATTTTCGTGCAGTATTGAATGCTCGTTGAAGTGCGCCAAAAGTTGTTTAAGCATAATTTTTTCAAAGATCTTACTCAAAATTGGTGGTATAGATACTGGTCTATAATTTCAGGGGTCTGTTTTCTCTCCAGCCTTAAAAATTGGAGTGATTCTACTATATTTCATTAAATTAGGAAAGGTACCTCTGTATATACAAAGATTAAATAAGCGGGCCAAAATAGGACTTATATAACTAATAATTGGCTCTACAATTTTTACTGACATTCCCCATAAGTCTTCAGTAGTCTTTATATTTAAGCTTTTGAATGTTTTTATAATTTCTACAGTTGAAGTATATTCAAAAGAAAAACTAGGTACTTCGTTCGTGAAATTAGCTTTAAGAATAGCTCCTGCTGCATTGGGGCAAGAATTCAGTGAATTGGTGACTTCTAGAGGTAAATTAGAGAAGAAATTATCAAAAGTATTTGCTACATTTATTGGTTCTGAGACAGTCTGATTGTTAATTACAAGGACACATGCAGTGTCTTTTGGTTTATTTTTGCCGGTCTCAGTATTTATAGTCTTCTAAACTGTTTTTATTTTGTTATTCGATTTCCGATACCGTTTGACGTTTCATACTCTTCAAGACGAAATGACTTTGTACAAACGCAACTCACACAATTTCAATAACCTTTACCGTAAAACCATGGAATTATGACCTCCTTTCAAAGTTACGTAGTCTGGTGCGTTTTTTTGTTTTTTTACGTAATGTTGCGACTCTTTATATTCACTTTTATACGAATAATCGGTAAAACATTACGAATTATCGAACTTATTGATAACTATTGTGAAAGCCTAAGAAATCATTATTGATATCTAGCTGCGCTCCGCTGTTTCACCCGCGTGGGGATGGATGGTGATGATGAATCAAATTTTATAGCGTACGTTACTCAGACATAATGTAGCTTTCTATTCAAGAAATATTTTTTTTTAATCGGTTAAGTACTTTATGCGTTTATACATTACAAACAAACACACAATCAAATCCTACCTCTTTATTATTCGAGTAGATAAGGATTGATATCAAGATGCGAGCAATGTGGCCTAGTTTGTACCAGCTTTACTATTACATATTTTAACATACAAAAAATACTTATTCTCACATAACTGTGATCGTCATACTAATATATGGGATTACTAATTTTTTTGTTGATTTTTACGTCTTCTATAAAACTGTACATCACTTTGCTCTATTGTCAATAATTTCCGCAGCATGCACGATATAAGGATTGTTTGGGTATTTTTTTCACGCCTTGGGTTACTTTATCGAAGTTTTCGTACGGGTTCTATAGCCTATGTTCATCAGGGATAAGGTAGGATTCTAATGGTGCAAGAATTTATCAAATCGGTCTAGTAGTTTCGGAGGCTATTCAATTAAAATTTAAGGTATTAAAGTAATTAATTTATTAAATTGTTTTTCTAATACTACTATTAATTTTTAAGTAAGGTGATGTAATTTTAAATCAATCTATGTAGGCAAAATTGTGCGTGTCCAAACATCCTTAAAAATACGCAGATTTTCTTTTAATCTGGCAACACGGAATACTATAATATTCAATTTCTAAATCTTCATACACTTCGATGAAATAGTTAATTATTTTTAGTAGAAGTACCTATGTACCTGCCTGTTATCTTTCAATAAATAGTAATAACACGTTTAAATAGTAATTACAGACACGGAATAAATCTATTTTTGATTATTGTTGTTTGTTTGTCTATGTTTCGCCTATCCATACATACCACATTCATCGTGCGCCACGATTTAAAAAAAACTAAAACTGCCGCCAGTCGATATCCCATACAAAAAGGTTCAATCAATCCTCTTAATATTGATATCTCTTAAGAATCGGATATTGTAATAACCAATTTTATTTGACCCCACCCCTATTTTACAATCTGTATAAACTGTCAAACGGTATCTATTAGATTAGAAGGACTATAGTGACGTGGAAGACGAGCGCGCCTGTATCGATAAATAGGGATGTGCTGGTTGATATCGAGGTAGCAACAAGCGTTTCTATCTACTCTAATAAAATATTTTTACGTAAACCAGAATTTATGAAATTCAAAATCAAGTTCACAAGAACACATTCTAAAATAACATAGATTATAGTTTATTAAGAGTAATAATATCTAATACATATTGTTTACCTAGCATATTGAAAGCACTTATATTTTGTGAGATAACGACTCAAAACACGCATGATTACAATTTCTAATTAAACATTTTCGTTTAATTATTTAGGTAAGTACCTAACAATATTAATATTCATTCAGAAACTGCATAAATACGTACATATTTGTCATAATTATGTGAAACAGATATCAGTAATGTGTTTAACGCATGGAACAAGTGTTTACATTGATAATAAAAGATGTTTGAAGAAAATCTGGTCTGATAGGTATCAAGTAATACCTACCTTTCTACTCACGAAATTTCAAAATCCATTCACTCGCAATCTCAAAATACAAAATGGCTGATTTTGGTTTTTTGCAACCACGTCACAAAAATGCCGATTATTTCAATATGGTTCAAAACTGATACATTTAATAAAAAGTAATAAACAGAATAAACTATGTTTTACATTATTATCTTGCACTATTTGTATGTTTTGTAAGATATGATATTAAATAATAAATATCTTGCAAGATGTTATGTTTACGTAAAAACCGTGACGATTCATGTTTGAATATGTCCTTGAATAAACAAATTCCTTTATAATAGATATTGAAATTGAGAAAGTACATATTTTATTATGATAAAAAAAACATTTAGATAATCTTCTTATGATTTTTCCACTTTCATTAGTTTTTCTTCAATTTTTGTCAAACAATTGTTTTGGCACACTGACAGCTCCACATATACACTAACTCTAGAGACCATTTTGAACATAAAATCCAATTTTTTTTCATGGTCATTGTTGGTGATGATGATGATTTTGGATTTTGAAACAGGAACAAAAATGTAGGTTTCTTTCTCTTATGAATTTTACCGATGGAAAAAGCGAGACAACTATAATATAATGCAAAAACGAACCAAAATACTTTGGAAATATAACTATTCCACTAATGAGTTTAAAGGTACAATGTCAAATGGGACGATACTATCCTAGAGTTTAAGATAGCGGTACAAGGATTTTTAATAGAAGAATTTCTATAGAACCATTATTTACGCAAAATGTTACACTATACTACCATTTCTTAACTTGATTTTATCATATCATAACTATATTAAATTAAAATATTCAATAACGAGTGCCTTTTTCTGTAGAAATTTCTTGCTTTGTATTGTTTATCCGTTAATAGTGCAGTATCTTTAGTGTTTGTACTTAGGTCTTCACTGCACTGTATGAATCCTGAATTTGTAACAGCATGGTCTTCAACCTTAAAACTTACCATGACTCCTTTGCCATTTTTGCATATCTCACGTGAACCAGGCAATGTGATTATATCATCAAACATATCATCGCTCTTGCTTTTTGGTCTCTCTTAGTGCCTTATCAGAATTCACCAAAGTCGTATGAGTGTACTCCCACAGGTCGCCATGGATAAGATACAACTCGATCATGAATTTCCGTGTATTGTAAAATGAGTTTCCATCTCATTTCTCTATGTATGTGAAACTCATACCCGTATCGTATGCCGGATGCATTCTCTCCAGTCGTTCGCCGCTTGAAGTTGTGCTTGCAACATAGCCTTCTGTAGCCATAAAAATGTTTACACCCGTTCTTCGTGAAACGTCGAATCGACACATAACCAGAGCGAGATTGAGTATTTTTGCTCTAATAGAAATGAAGAGAACGAAGCCACCGTTTAATAGAACATAGATAACTGTGGTGAATAATGCGTAGTGGCACAACCATAGACAACATCTTTCTGCGGCCCACATGACAGTAAGGAAGTGAAACCACCGTAGTACTAATGCCGTGGTCCGTTTTGCGATAATTTTGCTCACAGTGCTATCGTCTACCCAAAGCTAGTCCAAGACAAATATCGCGATTTTGACAGCTTGTGGCACTGTAAGCGTGTTGTTAATTCGGACCAGAGTTGTAGCAATAACGAACCATTTGCCCGCGAAAAACAAATTCATAAAAATATCGTGCATAATGTGAAGGTTAACTATGTGGTGTGTGGATTAAAAAGAAATAATGGAATGGATGGACCGACTTTTACAACTTTTACATCAAAAACAAGGGACACCAGTAAAGACATTGTAGAAATCGTAGACGGAGGAACCAATGGACACAAGTACGCTGTAACCGGTTAAGAGATAGCGATATTTTCTAAGAGTGTTGCCACTTTATTATGGCTCCATAGAAGATAGGGAAGTTAGGGCGGGTTTTATTACAATAAACAGTAAAACTTCAGGTTATATTTTAATGTTTTATTGATTTTTAAACAAAATTAGTTTTCTATATATATTTCTAATTTTTTCAGATAATAATAATAATAAACCCGCAGGGGCGGCCTTGTGGCGAGCCGTCGGTGAGTGGTGACACCGTGGACCCTGATTCTCCCTGGGGCTAAATGAGACCCCTGACCCCTGGCTTGCTTTAATTGGCCGTCCGGGGGTGGAGACGCAAGAGCAAGTAACAAAAAGCTCCAAGGGTGGGTGTTAAAGGGCATAACGCCGGTAGTAGCGCTCTAGTGAAACCGCAGCACACCTCTCGACACCCTTTAGCCATCCACACCAACGTTGCCCCTTTTGTCACCACTCATGGTGGCCTATATGGGGGGCCGTTTAGTGGATGGCAAGTCACTACCTGCCTAAATATTTTAACATGAGACTAAAATTGGCAGGTGCCGTAGTCTCTTCCATAGCCCACTATCTTCCTTATCACTAATAAGTTCATATCAATCGCCTGGCCATTTTACCAATTTTTGTAATAGTTATAAGTACCATGTTACCCTTCATCCAACATTCTTTCTGTTTTTGATACTCTGCATTTTTATAGCAAACAGGCCTCTAAGTGTTGGCTACAGCCCCACTTATGCCTTTGTAAAGGACCGGATGAAATCCGTGAAACTTTTTGAACAAATAATAATAATTATAAATTTTTAATAAATTTTAAATTTTAAAATGGGACTGAATTTGGCAGGTGCCGTAGTCTCTTCCATAGCCCACTATCTTTTTATCACTAATAAAATCATTTCAATAGCCTTGTCATTTTACCCATTTTATAATAGATTTATCATGTCGCCATCCATCCAAAAGTTTCTGGTTTTTTTTTATACTACTTTGTATTTTTTATACAAACAGGCCTCTAAGTGTTGGCTACAGCCCCACTTATGCCTTTGTAAAGGACCGGATGAAATCCGTGATTTATTTTGAATAAAAGGAATAATAATAATAATATTTTTATTTCCATAAAATATACAATTTTACAATTAACTTAAGTTAAGTTAACAATTAAGTTAGGTTCTGATACTCGCTTAGCTATATAATGTAGTCTCACTTTTAAGTACTCCCATATGATCGCTTTTGTGAGCAGAAGCTCGTGATTATCTAAAGGTGAACAATCAAATATATCGCCATGACATTTAAAGAAGTGTTTACAGCTACATATTTTAAAACTTTCGTGTAGTAAATATTGTCTCGCATTCTTACGTGTGATTAAATTTGTCATATTTCTCTTAAGAACCTTTTCAGTTAACAAGCATATATCGACAACATTTTTACTAGGAAAGCAAAGACCCCCCTTATTTTTTTGACTGATTAATCGCCCTATTGATTTAGAGGCGTCAATCGCGCTCTGCAGGCAATTGCCACATTTTATAATTTTCGAATTTTTTGTGACTACAAACCCTGCTATGTAAGCAATTACGTCTTCAGAGTATTTTGTGAGATTGCCAGGATCTGGAAGGTAATCATGATCATAAGATACATTATTTAATTCATGGCTCTCACATTCTTCCATTGCAATAGGATCTCTTAGCACGGAAAGACTCGAGTTGTTTTTTTTTTCATATCTTGAGTGTGTGTATGTTAAAATATCTATATTTTCTAATATAGTGCAGTTTCCAGTAGCAACATGCTTAAGCTCACCATGAACTACCAGTCTTTTGTATGCTACTTTAAACTGCACGGGAGAAGGGTTGTTATTGAACCCTCCTTTTGCTCGAATGGCGCTAAAAAAAGATTCAAGATGATCTTGACACAATTTGTATGAAGGCAAAAATATTAAATTACCTGTTTCAACTAATCGTTCATATAGACATAAAAGACTGCGAATATTGCAGCTGAAACCTATTATAGAAATCTTTCTATTTGATTTTTTGATTTTTTGATTGCCGATGAATTTCAAATTGTTTAAATAATTTAGCATATAATTTAAAACCGAACTTATTTCTTCAAATTTTTTCTTGTTTAATGGCTTTTTCAAGCCATATGCATTAAGATTTTTGCTATTCAAAATGTCGAACAGGTTATATATAAATTTTTCGAACAAAATCTGTTGTACAAGCAGAATTCTCAAATTCCGGTAATTTAAGCTCACATCTACAAAAATCAGTTGCGTCAGCCATAGAGCTACTGAAGGTTTGCGCCGCAAGCTTGACCTTCATTATTTGTTTCGAAAAATCAATGTGTGCTTTACGCAGTTTATTACCTAAGTGCAATCCTTCTGTATATTGTAGATTATGCACATTTTTTTATATATTCCCATTTAATTTCTCCCTCGTCATTCAAAATCACACCTTTGGCCCCCAAAATATTGCGAATAAGTTTTAGCATATGCGGAGGATCAGGATAGAAAACAATTGTTTTTTGATTTCCATCTACATCGACTTTGAAATCAGTTTTTATAATCTTCTAGATTATTAGAGTCAATTTTACACCCTAAAATTCTAGCCATTGCAAAGTTAGACGGGCATCCATCGCAAGTGACTGATACAACCTCAACGCCAGACTGCGTTAGTAATTGAACACAGCTCTTTATCAATTCAGCTTTTTGTTCACCAGATATATTGTCAATTACATTATGACAGTGATTACAATTAACTGTCGGACTAGCGCTCGACGAGTCAACATCTCCTGAGGATGCCTCGTGTAGAGGCGAAACACGTGTCGAATCGGTGTTGGTTTATTTGGGTTTTCTTGTGTTTTTTATTTTGTATTCTTCCTATTAGCATTTTATGCGGGAGGGAGGGTGGTGCACGCCCCCAAATAGGCCAAAATCATTGTTTTCTTTTCAGCGGAAGTGTCACTAAATATTTTTTAATATCGTTTACGATGTTTTTTCTTTAGTGGTGTTTCTACTTCTTCAACTTTGCGTTTTCTTGACCTTCCTTTTAAAGGCAGCGCATTCGTTTTTTCATATATATCCGATAGAGTTTCACTTGACTCCGAGCCCCCAGATATTGAAGAAAGATCGGAAGCCTGCAAATATAAATTAATAACTGTAGGTCATTGCAAACGAGTTTTGTTGTACAAATGAGTGTGTGGGTTTGTGACTCTAGTGACGGTAAAATGTGCTTTTGTTGTTTTGTATTGCACCCAGATTTGGGTCTATTGAGAAACGTGCCAAGAATCCTTAGTTCGGACTAAGCTGCAGTCCTAAACGTCGACGCAAAGTTGCTAATCTTAAGGTTTTTATCGGATACATTTCGGAGTGTGCATCGGATCTGCCCCTCCTGCCCATTTTCTATCGGAAATCGGAATGCCAGAGTGGGTAAAAAGAACCATCACAGCTTTATAGGTAACATTCCGAAAACCCATACGAAACTCTTTGACTCCACTTTTATTGTGCGAACTGCTAGTCTGTGGAATGCGCTGCCTGAATGGGTGTTCCCCGATAGTTACAATCTGGGTGTCATCAAACCACGAGTGAATAAGTTTCTTCTAGACAAGCGTGTTCCATCGGAGATCGCATCATCGCTTAACATCAGGCGAGTTGGGGGTCAAACAAAAGTCTATTATTGTAATAATAAAAAAAATTTAAGACGCTTTGATAGACTTACGTTTTCACAACAATTATTTTTAATTTATTGGGTAGATTAGATTAGGAGATACGGTACAAATACAAATGAACGTAATATATTTAAATCCATATAATGCATAAAAAGATTACCAAACCATTACCCAAAGATGATTGAAATGATTTTGAAAACCATAGGGTTATACTTTTTATAGTCAAATAAAACGGTACAAAAATTTAATATACGCACCGCTCGTAACTTTTTTCGTCTTTTCTCGTCCAGTTTTTTCCTTCGTGGTGTCTGAGGGATTTCAATTTCATGTTTTCTTGTCATTTCTAAATCTAGCGTTTCAGGTCGTCTTCCTGAAAATGTCGATTGACCAGTTGAATCTGAACCCCCTGGTTTCGAAGTAAGATCAGAAGTCTGTAAAATAAAATTAGCAAATTAAGGCACGGCAAAATGAATGTACCCTATTTTAGTATTATGACACGGGAATTACTCATTACACATTTACATCCTCAAATAAGCTATTTTCAATATTACGAAACCATAAAAATTATAACTAAGCACTTTTTGACAACAAATTTTGAGGGAAAAGTACCCTATGTCCGTCTTCGTGAAGCATACTATCTTCCTGCCAAATTTCGTTAAGATCGGCTTAGCCATTTAGTCGTGAAAAGCGAACAAACATCCAGACAGAGAGACAGAGTTACATTCGCTTTTGTAAGGAGTAAGAATTACGGCGGATTCAATAACAAATAATAATAAAATATGAAAAAAAGGTCTACAACAAACGTTTTTTGTTTTAAACTATCACGGTTGTTCACTAAAGTTATATGATTATTTACGGGATATATACCATGGTGAGGATGTAGAATGAGCTCCCGATAAATTGAAAAAAAAACCGCTTCGAAATATCGGGAGCTCATTCCACAACCTCACCACGGTAAATATCCCGTAAATAATCATATAACTTTAGTAAACGTTTTTTGTTTTTCATTGTTCGTAAAAAAATACAAGCTTCAAATTTGGTACGATTATAGTACTAGTCCTATCCTAAGTCTTAAAGAATAATAAAAATAATGAAATCTAGCGTATGAAATCTAGGAGTAGGGTTCTTGTATTTTGGGGTGTTATGGAACCCTAAGTACGCGAGTCCACCTTGCATTTGGCTGGTTATATGGCTGGCAGAAAATTATTAAAATCACATAGTATTAAAAGTTATGCATAGTCGCGTATCAAAAATACTAAAATTAGAAGATACGAGTAAGGAAATACCCGAACAAATTCTCGTTGGTGGAAAACTTATATGAGTTGTTTTTTTTACTGGTCATAGTTAGTGGTTCTGGTTATTCACATGAATATCAATAATTGGCAGAGCACCTGGTTTTAGAAAGTTTTTTTCTCCACGCTTCATAAATAAATAATTCTTAAAATGTTTGGAACTAATTCTGGAATTTCGTGTTGGTCTCCAATCATATCTACCACATGCTTGTATCCAAATCTCTACCGGTCCTGCATTCGATGGAAATCTGTAAATAAATATTACGAAATGTAAGTGTATGGTGTAAATTCTGTGATTACAGATAATATAGATTCCGACTCTGCTATTAGTTAACAAACAAAAAATCATTGTTCGTTAAAAAAAACGCTGCTATACAAAACCGACAATACAGTAATGGCATCTAATTTGAGCGCATAAAATAAATCTGTCAAATTCAATACATCGTCGGTAAACATTTAGAAAACTAGGGAAAAATTTAAAGCTACATTATGGCAGCCCTAACTCAATATCTTTAAGGAAGGTTACGTTCTTCTTTGCTTTTGTATAATTCGTAATTTTGCAGTAAAACTTTACATCTAAATATGTTGCCCCTGCATCAATACATCATATTTATTATTTTTATTGATTTTAGACGATATATTGTAAATAAAAAAGGCCATTACAAACCTGTGAAATGTAACATCAGATAAAACTAGTTCTGTTCTGTTCGGACAACCCAAAACACAACACTGCACCATTGTGACGACATCCAATACTCTTCATCACGCGAGGATAATAATTTAGGGATAACTAATTTTTAAGGATAACTAATTTAAGGATTACTAATTGCTATCCATAAAGTTCATATTAAAGTACAATGTATTTTGTGAATGTATTAAATTACAAGTACAATGTTTTTGAATGTTGTACATTATGCAGTGTATTTTTTGTCTACACTATCTATCTCGTACACTTATAATATTATAAAGAGGAAAGATTTGTTTGTTTGTTTGATATGAAGAGGCTCCGAAACTACTAGACTGATTAGAAAAAATCTTTCACCATTAGAATCCTACATTTCCCTTATGGTCATAGGCTATATAATATTTTCTAAAAAGTTAGGGATCCGTATGAAAACTTCGATAATGTAACCCAAGGTGTGGAAAAATACAAAAAAAGTCCGTATATCACGTACGTTGAAATTTGGCACAGTGATAGATTATAGTCTGGAATAGCAGATAGGCTACTTTTCATCATCATCATCAACATCTATCACCACGCGGGTGACAAAGCCTAATATTCTTTGGCACAGCATAGACAAAATAACAAGATCTCCGCCTAGGCCTAGATAGTAAAGATGACTTATTTTCTGTCAATAGAGTTCTGTCAAAGATTGTCATTTTCTGATAGTCAAAAGCACGCAATGATTTTGACAACGTGCTCTGCGATAGAATACAATATTTCTATGGCGATAGAGTCCACATGTCATTTATCTTTGTTGTTCAGCCGACTGTAATGACTGTAGTCGAGCAATTCCACCATCACCATAGAGTAAATTATATATATTATGTTGTCATAGTAGACGTTGCAGCACGCGCGTGAACCAATCCCTGCTTTCCTTCTGAATTTAAACCAATCACCGAACATGTCTATTTGTAACCTCGGAAGTAATTCGTATTTGGAATCATACGTCGCTTTTGTTTGAAGGACCACTTTTTGTGTGGAATTCAAGGAATATTTAACTCTCTACCGAGAGGTGGAATTTGTTCTGAATTATGCTTCCTGACTTATTATTATTCGTAGTTGTTAGTGTTAAGTTTGTTGGAAAACCTGAATAAATAAATAACACATCCACGTAAAAATAACCATATTGTACCTAAGTACATGTCTTAAGTTTTTATAAATTTATTATAGTAGCTTGCGAAATATTATAGTAGTTTATGCAACTGTCATATAATAGAGGGTATTAAAACATGAGTGTAGTATTTTGAAACGCGCCGCAGGCGAGTTTGAAAAAAAAGAGTTTAATGAGAGAGTTAAAATAAGATTACACGAGTGTTTTAATACCTAAGTATATGCAGTTACATACACTACTTTATTTAATCTCATGACATTTTTGATACTAAAGTTTTATCCAACAAAATATTACTCAAATTAGTATGTACGAAATAGCACCAAAATGGAAAAAGTCTTCTACGTCTTCTTGTTTATATGGCTTGTGCGGCGTAACCACAATTTTGTCAATATCAGTGGAAAAAGTTTGTTATTGGTCTATTGGCTCGGAACCAGCGCGTTGCGCTCACCACAGATAATGTGTACTTAAATTGAATTGAAACCTCC
This sequence comes from Selenia dentaria, assembly GCA_917880725.1. Classification (NCBI taxonomy): domain Eukaryota; kingdom Metazoa; phylum Arthropoda; class Insecta; order Lepidoptera; family Geometridae; genus Selenia; species Selenia dentaria. The sequence goes on from OU862876.1 coordinate 44,572,413, forward strand.
TTGGTCGGGACACATTGTACTTTAATAATTAAAAAAATGTTTTAAAGCATTGTTTTGGTAGTAGAATAATGCTATAATTTAATTTGTTAATTTTTTTAAAGAAGTATGTAAATAAAATATGCCAATAAAAGTCTGTATTACATTTGATAATTAGAATATTACCGAATGAGATTATATAAAATAATTTATTATCATAGAGATTTAGAAGTTTGCATGTCACAGGGTACTCGTAGTTATTCTAACTTGCTTCGGCACGCGGTTTTACTCTCGTGGTGATGAATGATCATGAAAAGTGTCATATTAAGTGTTAATCATCTGTTTTAAAAAGTTATTAGTAACAAACATCCATCCATACTTTTACATTTATAATATTTTATTGTTATTAGTTAATATTAAGGGTAAGGTCTTGAATCGAGTCGCCTGAATTTAGGGGGGGGAGGGGGGGGAGGTAAGGGGAACCCCCCCCACCATTTTTCCCTGCCGGAATCGCGTAGTTTTTTTTAAATTTAATATCAAAGATTAATTTTTCTACTCTATTTAAACACTTTTACACTTAACTTTGGGGGAGGGGGAGTGGGTAGGATGGGGGGTTGGGGGCAGGGAACCCCCCCCCTACCATTTCCCCCTGCCGGAACCGCGTAGTTTTTTTTAAAATTTAATATCAAAGATAATTTTGTCTACTCTACTAACACTTTTACACCTAAATTTAGGGGGGGGGGGGGAGAGAGGGGGGGGGGGGTCAGAGTTGGATTTGTCACTAATTTCGACCTAACCGGTCTGACTTGGACTCCGGGTGGGCTCCCGCCAGAAGCTCTAGCGGTCGCCCCTGAACGTTGCTTCTGGCTCCAGCATTATTTATAAACACTCTAGGGGTAGTAGCCACAAGAATAGGTGGAGTCGGGGTGCTCTGTGTCGGTTTTCTGACTACTTTCAACCTAACCGAGGGCGCTTCTCTAGAAGCCATAGCTCGCCAAAAACGATCGGTGTCCAGTAAGCCAGCAAAAGTCGTCCAAAGTAGCGATCCAACGGTGTCCAGTGAGTAAGCCAAGGTTGTACGGGGAAGAAATCCAATCGGTGTCCAAGAGAGAAGCCAAGTCGTCGAAAAATCGTAGAAAAAAACAGAGGAGCACATTCACGAAAACTCGAAAGCAACGGAATAATGCGAATCGTGTATGTCAAATCAACGTCACATACGTCAAACACCACAAACCTCAAAAATAGCGATCAAAACGTTTCGTTTCACGAACATAAACATAGCAGGCGTTCAAATTTATGCAATATTTCCTGATATTGCGTTCCGTTTCACGCATCCGCATGTTTTTCGTGTGAAATTACAGAAACTTTAAATATTAATTTAAAATACTTTCGCGTAACTCCGGCAGCCAAAATCGAATTGGGAGGGTCAAGACAAAGCCCCTTGACCATTCCACAGTAGCAGAATCCTCAAATTCAGGCGACTCGATTCAAGACCCGACCCAATATTAACAATTATTAATTGAATTTATAATTATTGTTTGTAATGCTATTTATGTGAATAATGTAATAATGACAATCTGAATTAAATTAAACTGATTATTTTAAATGACTTAGATGTAAGACTATGTGTATGTATGTATACTAATAATAAGGACAGATATTAGTCTGGAATGAAATACATTTTGTTATTTACTACCGTTTCTTGGTTTCCATGAACTGGCAATGGCAAAGCAGTGGTGATAACTTTCACTATACTACAATCGCAAATATGTTGTTTGTAACTATGGGCTCTAGTTTTGTTTAATGATTCGCTATACTCAGAGATTCGGAAGGCATTAGCCATATACCAGTCAGCCCAGTTTTAATAAAGGAACATTACCTGTTATTATGACTTACTAGAAATATTTATAGAAAACAATAAATGTTTAGTTTAAGAATGAAACCTAATATGTAGTAGATTATGCTAGAGTTAATCCCTGAGGGCATCGTGGGGATTTAAGTTTAATTCTCGAGCGGAGCTAGGAAGGTGCAGTCCTGAGCGAAGCGAGAGGTTCAAGCCGCCCAAGACGAAAACAGACTTTATCCTCGAGTGAATAATCTACTTTTCATAACTACTGCGAGACAATAAAAACTCAGGGCTATATAAAACCACCGTCGCACCTCTCTTTTCACCACCGCATCGCTCGCCATCGGCGGGATGTTAACTATCATTACTTTAAGCTACTTAACTCAACTACGTAAATAATACGTAATGGTTCTCAAGAACATTTATTCCGCGTACAACAAAAATTTGGATGAAGCTCCCCGCTGAGATTTTCCCTCTACGCTACCATATGGGTTTGTTTAAAAAGGGCGTCAATAATTTTTTTAGAGGTCGGCAGCGCGTTGGAAAAGCCCTTGGTGTTGCAAACGTCTATAGGCGACGGTGACCACTTTCCAACAGGAGGGCCGCCTGCTTGTCTGACTACTTTTGGCAACAAAAAAAGTACAACAAATTAAAAGTTATTATTAATATTGGACACATTTGTCCAGTTATGGATACTCAAAGTAATATTTTTGTCTCAACGTGTACGTGATATAATACTAAACAGTGAAGAGAAGATTTATTACAATAGCGCCTCTTTTTCTTTTTTCGTTAGCTGTGTGTGGAGGCTAGTTCGACTATCGAATAAACTTTTTTTACAATTTCCATATCTGTGCTAAAAGATTTGCCTACAAATCATGTCGTTCCAAATCACTTTAATCACTTGGGAGTTTCATACAACATTACCTCTCTGGGGATGTAATGGCTTGCGTCGAGATTGCGTGATATGTAATTGAACAATGTCGAGCAGCTCGTATGAAAAAGGTATTTACTACTGCTAAACTACTTTTTTCATACCACCTGCTCGAAAATGTTCTATTACATGTCACGCAATCTCTACGTAAAGCAAGGCATTACATACGCGGGGCTGTAAAGTTGTATGAAACTCCCTGGGGAGTAAAGTGATTTGGATTTGGAACGTTAATTGTAGGAATACTCTTAGTACGGAGACAGCATACAGAAAAAAAAGAAAAAAAGGCGCGAAAAGGTTTAACTATAAGTAGTGCGTTCGAATAGCCCTAAGTTGGCGAAAATAACGCTAAAAATGCTCACAAGGACGTTCGAATTGGGAATCTATGGCTGAAAATGTCTTTTATGACTCTTTTTATTCAGTGTTTGAACAGCTAAAATAGAGTTATTTTACCACCAAAACTGAGCTTGACGAACGCTTTAACAAAAGAGCCAACAATAGCAACGCCACCAATGAATGCCCTTATTGCTAAACGAACGCACAATTGTTGTACGCCGGTTGCTATGGGTTACGCACGGCCCCTCTCTGCGCATGCGTTAGCATCTATACTAGTTTCTGTTGTGATTCAAGGTCATACTTGAAGTCATAGATAATACTATATATTGGTTGAAATTAAAATATATTATTATTTCCAACGTGGTGCATGTAACTGTACTGAAATATCGGGAGCTCCAAAAGCAACTAAATCGTGTTCTACATCTCGTGAGTACTAATTATAACTTAGTTAACAACCGCAAAAGTCTAAAACATTGTTTTCCATAAAATGTTTCTTCAAAAAATATTACTCTGTCCTTCTATAACGGGACAAATGTGTCCAATTTGAATATAAATTATTAATTTATTTTACTTTTAACCTAATAACTGGTTTTTTAAAGCTCTGAGATTTTATTGTCTCGCAGTAGGTATGAAAAGTAGAGTATGCACCTCGAGGATAAAGCCTGTCTTCGTCTTGGGCGGCTTTAACCTCTCGCTTCACTCAGGACTCTACATAACTCCCTCGCTACGCTCGGGAATTAAATTTTAGTCCCCTCGCTGCGCTCAGGAATTAAACCAAGAGTCCCCGTTACACTCAGGGTTCAATATACCGCCCATGACGTAAGACACTGCTTTACTCCCTTGGTGCATAATCTACTATGTTACGTTATACAAGTTACAAAATACGGTGTTTGGTGTAATTTTAACAACTTCCATAAAATGTTCCTAACAAAAATAGTACTCTGTCCCGCCATAAGTGGACAAATGTGGCCAGTATTATTATTAACTTTTAATTTATTGTACTTTTATATAAATGCTTTTAATGAAGCACTGAGTTTTGATTGTGTCGAAGTAGGTATGAAAAGTAGTGTATGCACCTCGAGAATCAAGCCTGTCTTCGTATTGCGCGGCTTGAACCCCTCGCTTCACTCAGGACTCTACATAACTCCGCTATATTACTATATATGAATAGTGTGTATGTTTTATTGTACTTACATATGATAGTGGCGTTATATATAACGACAAATATTTCTTTACTTAACAATCGACTCAAAGTTTAAAATTAAAAAAATACAATATATGAAATAAATTTTACAAAATATGTATGTGTGTATGTTAATATGCCATGGATATATTATACATGTAACATAATATTCATTATACAAGTGCGTTCAATTTTTAGTTATATGCATCACTAAGGGTCTGTGTTGAAAAACAATGCGCACGCTGTATAGCATTAGATAATATTTTTGTACATGTACTTAATAATAGTATAAGTATTTACTGTAGGTATCAAGTAGTTAGTTTTGTTCTAGTTTATAGTGTTTAACAATAATGTTGTGTTCATTATTTACCACAATCATGCTTCTAAGTATGCTTCATTCATTCACTAATATGCCTATGCATTTACGAAAAGGAAGGCCTGGTATTAGTAGTTCGGTTATTAGTCCGGTTGACCGAACTAATGAGGCTTTTATGTCTCAATAGTCCGGTTGAACTCGTCACCGGGAAACTCCTGACATGTACTTACTTACCTAGCTATTGTCTTCCATCTTACTAAATATATAAATTGTAAAGAAATAACAAAATAAACATTTCCCTAAAAGCGAGACAGATCACTTTATTTTGCCTTTGATAAAGATTATTTGTTTTTTATATATGTAGTATGAATTTATAATACTCTATTTCTTTCAAGCTGTATTTGACAAAGAGTAAGTATGAGAGCATACAGAGCAGACACGCTCACGAAAAGGTGTCGGCAGGCGGTGGCGTCGTGTGGCGGGTCGCCATCTTCCGTCAAATATGGCTGCGGAAGGGGATGGATGCGTCAACCCGTGAATGATGGGGAATATATGATTCTAGCTGACCAGTCCGGGATACGGCGCCTTTAAATTAAAAGTAACCAATATACCACTCATTATAATATCATCTATCTGCCATTGATGGTGTCGTTAAAATCCAGCCTTAGCGAAAACTATTCAAGTGTTCCGGTGGAAGCACCGCTTTGGCATCTCGAGAGCTTGGGTTCGATTCCTGTTTCGGACCGTTGTTGGTTTTCCTAATAGAACATTCTCAATAGCACTATTGGAGTCTGCAACAGTGCCCTGTAGGTGACAATAGGTTTGCTTCGTATTACAAGAAACTAACGTAGTAAAAACACCTCTGACTACCCCTTCGAGTATGTTATGTTTATAAATAAGTAGTTCATTATTTACGTTAATACCTTTTTTTTTTATCAAAATCATTTATTCAATTTAGGCATCAAAGACGCACTTATGAACGTCAACTTTTCATTATAATGTACTTTAAAGACTCTACCGCCGCGTTCCAAAATATATAGAACCCACCGAGCCATTCTTTTTATATGGATGTTTACAATGTTTCTACTTAGGTACTACAAATATTACATTTTATGGGTGGCAGAGAGACAGCTTGCCAGAAGTGGAGTATTCCAAGCATCTTTATCTTCTATATAATGTTGAACTTTATAGTAAGCTTTTTTTATTGAAACGGTTTTTACAGTCAACTTGAATTTGCCCTCTGTGAGCTCAGTTATGTGCTTTGGGATTTTATTGTAAAAACGCACACAATTTCTTAGGAATGACTTATTAGTCTTCGCAAGTTTAAAACTAGGTACAGCTATCCTATTTGTATTTCTAGTATTAAAAGTGTGGTGATCACTATTTAACTTATATTTATGTAAATTTTTTCGAACATACATTATATTTTCAAATACATTTAATATATTAATATATTTTGAGCCATTGCAGTATTAATTGATTTAAACCTGGGCATATTTTTCCCCTATAAGTTTCATAATCTAAATGTACACCCTCGAGACAGTTTAAATACATACACATACAATACATGTGTTATTACACAGTACTTACACTATTTCTGACAGGTTTCTTACAAGTTTATATAAACCGAGTTTTGAGTTAATTGAACCAAGGAATAAAGTTTTCCGTGCAAACTTGACCACCCTCTTTGACACCCTAAGGGGTTGATTTTGATTAGATCAGTCTATATGTTATTCCGGAACTCAAACATTCTACATTCCGTACACCAACATCGGCATAGTGGATAGGTACGCCGATATGTGCTAACAAACATTCACCCACAAACTTTCGCATTTATACTCGTAATATTACGCCTATACAAACTTTTATTTTTATTTCAACCCTTTCAAGCTCTTTTTTACAACGAAATATACCTTATGTCTTTCTCAAGGTCTAGTCTATTTTTGTAGTTCTTTTTTATTGGATAGGTTGTCCAACGAGCAAGCGGCTCACCTGATGGTAAGTGATACCGTCGCCCACGGACATCCGCAATACCAAAGGCCTCGAGGATGCGTTGACGACCTTTGAGGAAGGAAGATAGGAAGGAAGATATAGAAGGGGTAAAGGTTTGAGGGGGACGGGAAGGAGAGGGAGAATGGGGAAGGGAGGAATCGGGCCTCCAGAACCTCCCACAAAGCAACGAAACGTGCCAGCCCATTCGGCTGTGGGGTTGCAGCATGGCACTTGTTGCGGCGCCCCACGCCTCCGCGCTCCCGGCGAAACCGTGTGCTAACCGCTGTTTGACGGGCGGTAGTTGCGCTGAGCGAGATCAAGAGTGCGAGGGAGAGAGGTGATTGCTCCGTCTCTGTCTCGCCCTATGCACGCGCTGGTGCACCCGTCTCGTAGTGTGCGTGTTATAGTGTCGAAGAGTGATGCCTGGACCTGCGGGGTCCGAGGATGCCGGGGGGGTGAAATAATACGGCTGCCTTCTCTTCGAATTGAAGGGGCCCAGACCGTCCAAAGAAACAACGAAATTTCCCCGGCTCTTCCTATAATGCTTCCTAGTATTCCTAGCTTCCTAGCTTCCAAGTATTCCTGGCTTCTTAGCTTCCTAGTATTACTTGAGTCTTGAGTTGAGAGAGAGCTTCCTATTTGCGAGTAGGTATCCGATTTTCACTGCATAAATCGCCTCCTCTCGTGTATCTTCAGCCTCTGGGCTGGTTGAGGCCTCGAGCTCTTGCTCCTTGCCTCTGCTGAACCTCGGGGGGCAACTACCCCCCGGTATCTCTTACCGTGCGCAGGTTGCAGTAAGAAAACAACTCTGCACAGGGGCTATGATGCACAACTCTCAATGTGCTTTCTTTGTTATTTTGCTGTTTAGTCAGGTTTGCGTGCTGTCCCGTTCCTCCCCGGAGGTCTCGTCATCTCCTGCTGTCAGTAGCTCACGGGGGAGCGGGCGCCATGTTCGTCTACTTTCTGGTGGTCGTGCGTGTAACGGTGCTAATGCGTGAAGGTGAGTGTGGGGGCCGTTGTCCGCTGCGTCAAACATCTTTCTTGACATGCGGACCACAAACGCCTCCACGGATTCCATTTTGATATCTCTTGATATGGTCTTATTGCTTACATATCGCCCTGCACCGGTGATAATGCGTAGGGCTATGTTCTGCTGGGTTTCTATCTTCTTTTTGTTTGTGGCTGAGCACAGATGAAACCAAGCTGGGGTCGCGTAAGTAAGTCTCGATCTTATGTACGTCTTGTAGACTCCCAGCTTGGTTCTTAGCTGGAGGTTGGAGGCGAGTACTGGCCTCAACATTGCTCTAGCGCTTCTGGTATTACGGATGGTGTATTCAACTTGAGCCGTCATGGTAAGCCTCTTGTCTATATCCACTCCAAGGTATCGGGCTGTGGATTTCCACTTTATTTCCTGTCCTTGGAGCTTCAATTGTGGAATAGGTCGCGCCTTCTTGCTTACAAGTAGCGCGGCAGTCTTTCCAACATTGATCGCCATGCGCCACCTATCCAGCCATTCGGGGAGTAGTTCTAGCATTCTCTGCATACGCAGGGCAGCTATCTTCGGTGATGTAGATGTAGAGAGATACGCGCTGTCATCCGCATATAATGCCAATTCGACATCCCGCTCTCCTTCTCTAAGATTGTCAGCCAGGGTCGGTATGTCGTTGGCGTACAGCGCGTATAGTCCTGGGGACAGGCAGCTGCCCTGTGGAACACCAGCTTTAATCCTCCTGTGTTGCGATTCCATGTTTTCTACTGTGACGTGGAATCTTCTGTTTGACAGAAATGCCGCTGTGATATGTATGTATTGTTTCGGCATTTCTGTCTTCATTAGCTTGAAGAGAAGGCCCTCGTGCCACACTCTGTCGAAGGCCTTCTCTACGTCAAGGAACACGGCCACTGTGCTCCGACCTTGGTTCATTTCGTGAGCCATGTAGTGTAATACCCGAGTCAGTTGGAGTGTCGTTGAATGTTGACTTCTAAATCCATACTGCTCGGGTCTTGGGGTCATGTATCGTCTCATTCTCCTCAGCAACAGTCTTTCAAATAACTTCGCAATGTGAGAGAGTAGTGAGATGGGGCGATAGGAGGAGGCTTGCCTTCTATCCTTCCCTGCTTTGGGTATCATCACCACCTTGGCGTCTTTCCAGGCATCCGGGAAGTGCCCAGTCCTCAGGATGCCATTAAATAGCCTTGTGATGGCCGTCACTCCTCTTCTTGGCAGTTGATGTATGGCGATGATTGGAAGACCATCTTTTCCCGCCGCTTTCTTTCTGGGGAGTCTTTTGATTGCTATTGCGACTTCAGCTGGGGACATGAATTCGTCCCCATCTAGCTGTTGGGTCGGTTCTGCCAGGAATTGCCTCACTCGCACCATCACGTCTTCGTGGTGTGTGAGAATCTCTTGGGATACTTCTTGTCTGACTGGATGGGGCTGAAATTGCAGTTCCAGATGGGATGCCAGAGTCTCCGCTCTATCCTTCGGACTGTATCTTCTTGTCCCTGAGCTGTCAATCAGGGGACAGATTGGTTCTGGCCTGTTAGTCAGGCGTCTAGCCAGGTGATGGAGGCTTGTCATATGTTCGCTGGCCCTGTCAATCGTAGCCTCCCAGCTGCTTCCTCTCCAGATATCTACCTCTCTGGAGATCTTTTCCGTGAGTGTATTCAGTCTCCTCTTGATAATCGGGCATCTCGTTTGGGCCCAACACCTTCGGAGATAGCGTTTCTGCATAAATCGCCTAATTTCTCAATCGCTTAGCTACCTCGTTGAATTACCTTACAGAGAGCCCCTAAGCGTGCCGTGAAACTTGATCTTTTTTCGCCTAACGTTTACTTTGGATTGTCTGGTTTTTACCCCATAACTTTATTATTCCTTCTTAGATTACAAAGTGTCTTACATGGTTAGATTCGTCGTGATGCGCCCTATCTTACAACATATAACTTAAGCTATATCCCGCCTAAACCATAGAGATACAAGCCATTATCTCTTTGAAAACCTATTTTTCGGGTAATAAAACAATGGAAAACATTTTCCCCTGCCTATGTTATCGAGTCTATGTAAAATGTTTTTATTTTATATTATTCCTTACCTAATTACCTATCTTTTGGCTATTTTTCCCTATATCTAAGTCTCATATATTTCCCGTAAAAAATTAACATACATGAAAATTCTCAATAATCTTAAAAACGTCATACTATCGTTACTAAGAGACCTAGATTAACATAGTTTGGAGTTCTAAACTCCTCGTAACCTATACTATCGAATTGCACTTAAGATATTTCAAGCTATAACAATTAAATTTCAAGTTAACATTTTCAAGGGGCGAGCGAGGGCCATATCGCTATTTCACTCACTCGTAATGCTTTGTCTCGCTCGCGCCTTGCTTACAAGTTTTAAGTGTTTATTTCAGTAGATGCGTCGCTGACAGCACTACCATCGAATATTACCAGTTAGTAGGTACCAAATTTCATCGAAATCTGTATCGGTGTAAGGCGTGAAACGTGATTTTCATTGGACTTCCATACGAACTTTCCTCTCCTATGGATCGAAATTTAAAAACGCTAGAAGAAATGTTTACTTTCTTCATAATATCAAGTGTTTAAATACAAACTTTCATGGTTTTATCTTTGACAATATCGAACTTCTATACAATCTTTCATCCCCTTTTTTTTACGCAGGGTAACCCTTTATGGATACCACCGGCCCCGGGAGGAACACGGTGGTTATGTGGGAGTCTCTACCTACAATGGGTCAGGTGAGTAGCCCCACCGCCTGCTACTTCGGCCGCAGAGGATAGAGACAGCGGCGCCTCTCAATACCGACAGCTCTCTTCCCCTACGACTCCACCGCGTCCGCCATCTAACGGTGGCGGCCCCGTCAAGGCCGCGGAAGGCAGGGAATACTAACAGATCACCGTGATACCGGCACTCCTCTTCCGCCGCAGGAGCGGTCCCACCTCGTGACCGCCAGCACCCGTTGGTTCCTCTTAGCTACACCATGGTGACCCAAGCCACGGCTACTGAGCTCCCCCGCCACGGCAAGGCGAAAACCCTGGGAAGGGGGAAACTTTCATCCCTTAGTTCAACTCCTTGAAACCTTTTTTTCGCAATAAAAGGTTACTTATGTCCTTTGCCAAGGTCTAGTCTATTTTTGTAGGTACCAAACTTTTCTAATCGGTTCCGGGGATAGGCGTGAACCGTGGCTTTGTTTAGACTTCCATACGAACTTTCGTCCCCTATTTCATCCCCACATAGGTCGAAATTTCCAAAACGCAACTTACCTACTTCATTTTTCATTTTATACATGCTTCAAAATACGGTTTTAGGTAGTTGTATTCAGGCAAAACTTTGGAACACTTTTTCGGCCCTTAAATTGAATATTTTGAGTATATCTTGAAACACGTGTCGCATTTATTGAATAATGATTTCAGCTAAGTTTGGATTACATTAGCTATGTTTTTTCTTCTGATTCTTGATCTGTTACTCTCGATTTTAACTCTATATAGATACGTATATAGATTTATAAGATTACCTAATAAATGTTTTGCCTTAGTACCTATCTACTTTTTCTGTACATAAAAATAAACATTAATAAATAATTATTAATCATATTTATTATTTATCATTATGACACCATCTTTTTCAACCTAGTTATGAATTACGTACTCGAAAAATGCACTCACGGGTTACTCAAACTACTAGGTTATATTCTCAAACTGAATAAGTAAAGTCGCCGCAAGTAAAACATGGGAAACCTGAGGATGGACCCGTTACCTTAACGTGTCACAAAATACTTAGGCAATAATCATAGAAGCGTGCAATGAGCCAATGACTTGGGAGATATTAAGTAATAACATAACAGTATGTCATCCACTGCTCGGCTCTAGACATACCTAGGGTGCAATACTCTTACGCAGCGGGCAATGGACGCGTGCATTCTTAGCATAGTACCGGCAACTAGCCGGGTTGCTCCGCCAGAAGCTACCTGATCACGCTGCGACAGTTCTGCTTCGAAGCCCGCAGAGAGAGGTCGTGCTCGTGCAACATTAGCCCTCCACGCATCGACGCGCAATCGGTAAGCCGAAGCCATACGTTACCAATTTAGTCCATTGACCAGCAGGAAATTGGATTCATCTAACGATACGCTGACCTTACAGGGCTCACAATTAATATTGGTCACAAACTGACAGACCTTGTACGCAAAGACCCTAAAACAAAACCAGTTTTACTATTCTGGTTTGTTGCCTCTTTTTGTAACTTAAGTAGACGAACTTTTTGTCGAGAATGCGTGGGTGTTGGCGGCGTTTCTACGTTCTAATAGTAATTATTATTTTGTAGCAAAATGTCTAAGAAGAGCGCATTAGAGCCGACGTTCAGCACATCAGATGCTCCAACGGAGACCACCCCGCTCGTCGAAAAAACTGTAAGTATTTTATATAGGCAGGCTGATTTTGCAAACAAACTGATTTCATTTGATTCGTTGTCATATCTGCGTTTTGTATGGGTTTAATTATTTAATGTTTTGTAATAATGTGCCGACGACGTCCAACGAATTTTGTAACCAATTTTTGAGATGGAATTTCTAAATCACCAGTGAAAAGAATAATAAAAATTAAGACGGGTACTGTATGTTATAATATATATACACGTTTTACAAAAAAACAGAAAAGGGAATCAAATATTTTATTAAAATTTGTAAGTGATATTTTTTAATAGTATTTTTTTTACCTAAATAACTCTTGAATACATTATTTATTGCACCACGTTACGAGTCTAGTGTTCCAACGAGTATTATTGTACGCTACCTACGTAGCTGAGTTAGATACATTGAATTAGATACATTTATGAAATTACCTCTACTTAAAGGGTCACAATTATTTAGGTACTTTATAAACCGGCACGCATGTGTATGTATGAACAGCTTGAGCCAAAGCTTACCGAAGCTCTAGGCACTGCTCTACCATTCTAGTTAATAGTGTTAATACCAATTACTTTTCCTGTACCTGTTTCTAACGAGTTTTCTTGACGAAAAAACTGATATCTTAGTAGTTAGCAAAGCTTTTGTACTTGTACGGAAGCTTTAACTTTAATTATTAACGTTTTTGTATATATTTAGTCTTTATAAATTGACATTTTACTCCAAGCATAGAGGAAAATTATTAACATTATTTATCGAAACACTATTAACCGTTTACCCCTTAATTTATTACCTTACCTGTGGCACAAGAATTCCCAGGTTAAATGAATTCTTAAATAGGTATAGATATCAATTACAGTTTGCATAATGATGCTCCTTTAGTAATAAAGATACTTAAAAGCAACCTTAGGGAACGACTCCTCTTTCGACACAGTTAAGTATTAGTCAGATTGATGTAACCACGGTTGAACAAACTCCTTTACACACACTGATAACGTGTAAGAAGATGTCCTTGGTTCTAGATTAGCTATTGTGGTCTTAGTAAAGAAATGTAACAAATTCGACATTCACACAGTAAAACTACCAAACTTTATGCTTATGTTTAAACTTTTAACTTTATCAGAAGGTATGTGATTAAAATTCAGTTTTTATCAATATGATTATACATCTAAAATGAAATAATAATAAATAATAATTTCATAATAATCATATATAATGCCTTTGATAATTAGAGTATACAGTACGTAATATGTATATTTTAGGTAAATTTATTTTAGTTTAGTACTTAGGATTGTATTTGTATTTTTCCTGATATTTGTAGATATATAGGTTCAATCTATTTTAACAAGTTATCACCATATTGCGGTGCTCAAAGAAAATGGTAATTATAAGACAATAATGGAATTTTAATGAGTTAATGACCCAATCATCACTTAATCATTACTAAGGTGCTTATGGAAATGTCTATGGATATATGTATACAGCAGGTAGTTCTTATTAATCGGAATAGTTTAATGGTTAATAGTTAAAATCGGCATCTTAACGATATTATAGTTTTCAATATTATTCTGGAATGTAAACACCAATTTCATGTTGAGAACCCCAGAATATTCAAATGTGGCTTGTTTGTACCGCTCTTTAACACACTCAACCACATGTGATATTGTGATTATATACCTACAACTAAAATTAAGTTGATTTTTTGCCTTTACACTCACGTTCGAATGAAGGATCACCATGATACCTGTCAGCGGTGTTGTGACTTCCACAACGCGTCTTAATCAAATTAGGTACGTTATATATATAATATAAATTTGAATTGAGGCAATATACGTATATTAATAAGTAACAAAACACAAAGATTTGTGATTATAAGGATCCTAATTTAAAAATCAGAATAGCAGTGACGGAGGTTATCTTGGCCGTGGCGGTTTTTTAACTAAAATTACCGGCCTTGAGCATGTATGGAAATACGAGCCAACAAGTCCGCTCTACCTACTCTACCTACCTGTTCGATATATTCATATTTTATATTCATAACTTCTAAACTAGTTGCCATATTATCGAAGCGAGCGAAAACTTCACGAACAACATTTATAAAATAATATTAGTTTTTTATAAACATAAACCGTCACCGATCTGACGGCAATCTGTTTATATTTAAATAATTTAAATATAAAAATGTTCTAGAAGGTGCATGCGAGATGCCATTTAAAATACTGCTATTGATAAAATTGAGTTATGCTTGTACTTTTTTACAAATTACACTATTTACTACCTAGTACTGCGACAAACCTTCACGAGGTTTACAGGTGATGTTTTAATGTCATACTTTAACTTTAAAAAATACAAAATATATGTACATCGGAATAATACAAGTCGGTTACTAAACTGTTCAAAATTCTGTAGTAGCACTCACACAATATGCGAATAAAACCGGTCTCCGTCGATATTAACTGAAATTTATCTTCCTTACCGCCATTTTTTGTGAGTAGATAATTCGTTTTACAAATAAATGTATTAGAAGAAAAGCACGTTGCTTTTATGGTTCTTAATTAAATTGAAATAATTGAATATTTCTTAGGTCTAACATATTTTTAATTCTGTAAATAAATCTAATCATCAAAAATCAGGAAGTAAAGAGGACAAATTTATTTAAATTTTTGTGTATTTAATTTTCTCTGCTTGTCGATAACCGTTACCAAATTGGCCCAGGTACGAGATTGAGTTTCACATGCTAGTCTAGGCGGTAATAACCGGCACATTGTGAACTAATACGCATTTCCAGATGAAGTATTTAAAATCCAACATCGATTCCAACAAGACCCGCTACAATAAATGATGAAAATTCAACCTCAAAGTGATCTCGCGTTATCAGATAACATGCAGACAGACGAAGCCTTTAAATAATGCATGACCTGAAGATCTAGACACTGTTGGGTGTTGCGTATTGTTATGGAAATTTTATCCTTACATTCATATGGATGGAGAACTATTTGTGTATACCAGACGTCTGTTTCTAGGGTTTCGGCTGATCTCGTTCATTCTTATTCAGCTCTTTCATTTATATACCATATCTGTTTTGCTCAGGGTACTGTGTCAGTTTATTTTTAGCAAGACATGAGATTAAGATCCAGACATTACATTTATAACATTGAGCGGTGTAAAAAGTAAAATTATAATATTGCAGGAACTATTTGGAACAGTTTTTACTACAGCGACTTCTACTCGTATATAATCTAGGTTACCAGCTAGTTTTCTTGTGACTGTTTGTTGTATTTCACTTATTGAATAATATGTTCCTCCAGGGTGTAGAGAAGAATGGGAGCGAGAATGGAGGACTGCTGTCCGTGAAGGCAGCAGCTCTGCTGGTGGCCGGCGAGATGGCAGGCAGCGGCGTGCTGGCCTTGCCTAGAGCCCTCGTCAAAACTGGTGAGCTCTCACTTCTATATCATTTATGCATAACTTTAATGATATACCTTAGCTACTTTTCGCTCGCAGCCACATGATTGTAATATTTTTCTGAAGTAGGTCTGCAGACTTCATCGTATACATTTAGCAAAAGCGTGATTGCCTTATGTATACACATTAAGATCTAGTAATTTTTGACACATTAAACTTCATTTGTCAATAAAAAAATAATAATGAATAATTTTTGTTTTCGCAATTTTATCCATTTGTATATTAATATTATGCTTAATATTCAATAGTCAGGTTTCGTATGGCAGCATTACTCACCGATTGTCATCTTTACAACTTCATTATGGTTTAACAGAGTATTGGTTGAATTCCATCTAACATAAAAGCTTTTATAAAGCTTCTAGAATACATCTCGACCAGACTGGTCCTATCCGCGGAACAGTGCACAATTAGCAGAAAACTTGCCGACGTAATAATGTTACAAACAGTATTATGGGAAACCATTCAAGGACTTTCTTTTCATGAGGAGTGTCAAAACGCGAGAAATTGGTTGTTTTTTCAAATTATATATTGCTAAATTATAATTAACGTGTACAAGTAATATAATATTTATTGTGACATCGGTTTAAGTAGTGCGTGGCTAACTGCGGCATGTGAAGTCGAGGATACCCGGTGTGCGTGTAAGTTGAATATGTTTCTCATTGCGTTGGGACATTGTGATAATTGTGTCAAATTATATCATAAGTAGAGTAGTAAGCAAATTTGGAAGATTACATATCATGATACATTTGGTGTAAGTGCGTACAAAAAAGTGAGATTTACTTGATTGAAAACCGATTGTAGATGAAATTGAGTTGTAATTGTAATAAATAATGTAATTATAATAATATATAATTATACGTATATGGGATATACTATAGTATGTAATTATAGTATATTGAGAGTTTGTGTTTTTTTTCATAACATATACATATATTAAATTATATTAATATGTCCTTACAAAAGAATATCTAGTTGTATGTAGTATAATATTATGACGTTTAGAGTTCCTGCGAGTCGACGTGGCAGTTATATCCTACACGCCACAGCTGTGCTAATTCTGATATTCTTTATTTTTGGATTATCAGTAGAATGAAGTCAATCTTATAAGGTATTATATGCACACTACGTTCCTACCATATATAAAATTAATATTTTATTACATATTATGTGGTCTGCTTTCGCAAATGTTTTTTAATTATGTCTGCGAATTATTTATGTGTAAACCCATTCTTACTTACAGGCGACAGCTATTTCTTTTGTAAACATGGATGCTATTGCATCTGGGGGCCTACTCCCACCTTTTACGAAACTATCATAAATCAGGAGCATTTTGTAAGAAGCTTAGAATAATCATACTTACTATCGTACTCCCACTGACACAAAACGGCCAACCAAATTTTATGCTAAGCTATATAAGTGTATACAATAAGGAGAGTACGCCTCTTCAAAACTTCGACATTGGAACAATGAAACTTAGTGTCAAAAGTCAAGTCAAAGTACGCGAATTGAGTGAATTATTTGATACTACGTCATCAAAACGTCCATCGTAATCCATTATTATTTTAAACTTGCTATATTGACGTGGTGGTACCAAATTTAATGGTAAGGTTGAAACATGATTACTTTAAGAGGTGGGAGTAGGGCCCCTGGTAAGATCTAGATAAATATTTGTAGAAGGTGATAAACTAACTTCCAAGCCTACAGTGCTGCTAGTTCGAAGGTACCTGTTGTACACTTTAACCGTCATTCTATGTTGTGTTTTGAAAATAAATCATCGAATAAGTGTATCAGTAACACATTTAAATGAGCATTACGCATACAAGAATGCTTAGTGGTCAATTAATATTTACGTTATCTGCCAAGATTCAATCTTGATGATCGTTTTGAGGACATGTTAGCACACGATTTATTATTATATATATATGTATTATTTATTGTTATTACACAATAAATCATAATCAGCACATTATGTTCCCACTGCTCAAGCCTTCCGAGAGGAGTTGAGCCATAATCCACCACGCAGGCCCAGTGCGGATTGGAAGATAGGCTAGTGGCCAACCCACGTGGAAATTTTCAGCCCACCCGAAGGCCTTTGACATAGCCTAACGACTGTTGTCCTAAGACAAACAACCGGGACCGACGGCTTAACGTGCCCTCTGACACACGGAAGCGCTCAGTTGAATAAAGCCACTAGCGGTCACCCATCCAACTCGTGACCGCAGCAAGCGTTGCTTAACTTGTTGATTGGTTGAGATCGCCAAGTCAAGCTCCACTGCGAGTGCTGCATTATTATTAAATAATGCATACATATATTAATATTTCCAGTAAAATATTAAATTGGACGAGACAAGCCGAAGATCTCAGTGGCGTGCATTAGGAGAGGCATACGTCCAGCAGTGGGCTGATACTGGCTGATGATGATGATGATTAAATTTTCCTGTAACATATTAAACACCCATATACAGCACCAATAAAATATTCAACCAGCACTTAAAGTAGAGAAGGTCACCTCAAAGTGCGATATTTTCGAGCAGGCTGTCACCCTTACGACCAATGGCAGCCCGATATTTTCTTAAACTAATAACCTCCATTGTAAAATGCACATTATTCAATCATACGTAAATCGTTTAAAATAAATTTAGTCTACAATCATAGGATAATGGCGTGGTCTTCTTTTCAAGCTTTCGGGCCGGGTAAATGATATATCGGACTTGTTATTTACACTTCAGTACATGCGGTTGGATATAGAAGAAGAAGAAGTCAGTTTCCCGTTTTTCTTAATGTCCGTGCCGGTCACCGGCTACCTTGAGCTCCTTGGTTTACATTGGCACATACCAAAAAATAAAGTGATATATACTCGTATTTATCAAGCACAGGTCGCACTTGCAATTCTATTGTCACCTCTAAGATGTCCGGGCCGGGCAAGTAAGAACTGGAAACTGGAACAATTTGATTCCACTGTCTCCATTTCATCATCGGACACATATGGCAATGCGTCTAGCACTTTGTGGTAGATGTGACATCTTCACCAAGCACGTAATGTTATGGTTCCAATTGCATAATAAGCACTACCAAGAAGTGGAACTCCTCCTATCGGGGAATATGAGTACATCGTATAGAATTGCCTGCTGCTGTATCCTCCGATAGGAGTAGATATCTTGGAATATGTCATCTCGATTGAATAAGTATCTTCTAGGATTCTGCACCTTAAACCGCACCATCCTTAACATCAGGTGGTAATATTTTGGTGGTTTTCGCTAGCTTATATTTTAATCTTAACCACTCTGCGAATGACTGGTGTAAATGCTGAATAATGAATGGTTCTCAGCTTGGAAAAACAAACATTAATACTTATTGGCTCTCTGGCCCGTCCTTCAACCCGCAATCCCTGGCTGACCTGTGATTGCAGGATGTCTCCACTCTTCGCATTTTCATCCAGGACGAAGCCAAACAGCAACACCTTTTGGTGACAAGATCCCTGCTATTATGCCAATAAATTGCGTAACTGCTGACCTAGTTCTGCTAAACTGCAATTGCACGTCTTGACACTTTGATGATACGCAAGAGGCAGATAATAGCCCCAACGTGCGAGGAGTGCTTGTACTCATTAATCAAAGACCTTTGCTATATCGTTTCAATAGACTTTTTAAGTGGATGAACTGACATAGTGGATATTTGTAGAGCCATAGACTCGTAAACCTACTACCTGTATACCTGTATACCTGTATATTTATACAGTTATAATCGAATACTACCTTAGTAAGTTCTAGTTAGGGTTTCCCCGTGTAACACCAGTAGAGCCGCTTCGTGTACAACCGTTTAACCAATAAAACGAGCAACAGATCTATGTTCGGACCATGGCTACTCGTATTGAAGCAAGATACGAGTAGCAAAATTCAGTAGCCGAGGCTTGTATCACCACGGTGAAACTAAGAGGAACCCAGGGGCCGCGCCGGGGCGTTGGGGTGCCTCTCGGCGCAGAATCGAGGAGGTGGGGCCGTTGGGAGAGAGATTTGGTTATCCCCTGTGGCTGACGTAGCAGGCGGTGGGGCTACGTATCTGACCCACCGCAGGGCGATCACGGGCGTCCAGACGCGGGGAAGTCTGGCACCCATTTTAGTTGGCGGGCTTGGTCTCCGAGGCAGTTGCGGCGCGCCATGTGTTCTGGCGTGCCGCGAAGAGAAGGGTCCGGCAACGAATAGCCGCGGCGGGTTCGCGGTCGTGTGCAAAATCTGTCCCGCGTTCCCGCCAAAAGCGGCAGTGACGGAACACCCCGGGGTTTTGGTGGGTATATGGACTCCCACATAACCACCTACCTCCCTGTGGTAGGTGGTATCCTTAAAGGATATCACCGGGACAAAAAAATAAAAAAGTGACAGTTCGTGACAATTTTAACTGTGTGCAAATGTGTTACGTTAATTTGTACTAGAACAAATGTCGTCAGGCTATGTCGGAAGCCTTCGACATACAGATCCGTACTAAGCCCACGTGGTGGATTATTTATTAATTTTATTGATACAAAGGAAACAAAACAGTTAGCTAGGTGATAACTAAATTAGTACATGGCAGTATAAAGTATTGCAAGATAACTACTTCTTCTCAGAGAGAAGAATCAGTGGTCGAGTCCAAGCACTGGGAACGTAATGGGTTGATAGATAACTTAACTTACTCCAACAGCAAGGCAATAATACAACTGAATTAGAAATGATGCCAAATATCAGTGGAAAGTAATGTGACAGGTTCAAAACAACAGAATCGAATACGAAACATTCAGATTAAAAAGAAAAGTTGCGGTTTAAGTAATGTGGAAGTGAACAGGGCACAAGATAAGTTACCATGTAAAAAGCGAAGTAAAGTTATATATATGAGATATATGGTATCCCTGATTTGGAGGGAGAAAAAGAGGACGACCATTTTAAAATGCGAAGTCAAGCGTCTTCTGCACGCTTTTGCTTGCAATTGTTTGTCACTTGTTGACTTGCTTGAGACAGAAAACAATGGAACATGTTAGAACTTTTAAAGGAAATGGGAAACACTGTGAATGTGAGTACATCTAAAGAATCGAAAAACTGAAGCACTTGTAGAGGAGCTTGCCTTGTCGTTCTACAATGTTAAGTAACGCTTGCAACGGTCAGGAGTTGGATAGGTGACTGCTAGTGGCATTGTTGAACTGACCGCTTCCGTGCTTCAGACGGCACGTTAAGCCGTCGGTCAGAATGATGGTCTTATGGCAACAGTTGATATGCTATATCAAAGGCCTTCGGGCCGCCTGAATTCCTTAACCGAGATTTGCCTACGAGTATTAATAAGTTTAATATTACTATTAAAACTGAACTCTGTCAAAAAGGTTATTTAAAGGTTACGAAATTTCAAATTAGATACTTGGAGGATAAAACAGCTTGGGACTGATCACTCCAGGATCTATCGACTTATCCGGAGTATGGCCCTGTACGGAGCACCAGTTTGGGTGGACGCTCTCAGCCGCCAGAACAAGGCCCTGCTGCGACGTCCGCAGCGGGTTATCGCGACGAGGGCGATACGCGGATACCAGACGGTGTCCTGGACGGCGGCGTGCGTGTTGGCCGGTGATCCTCCTTGGGAACTTCAAGCAGAGATCCCCGCCGAAGTGTATCACTTTGTTGCGGCGAGGAGATCGCGGGGTGACCCCCCAGCGTGGGAAGAGGTGACACGCATGCGGTTGCAGGCGCGGGCCGCCCTGTTGCAGCGGTGGACGGAAGACCTGGCTCCACCAGTCCCTGGGCAGTGGACGGTGGAGGCCATCCGCCCGGTCCTTCGGGGGTGGGTGAAGCGACGTTTCGGGTCGCTCACTTTCCGATTGGTGCAGGTGCTTTCCGGGCATGGTTGTTTCGGAAAGTACGTGGACCAAATCGCAAGGCGGGAGGCGACCCCAGCCTGTCACGAATGCGGGGCGCCGGAGGATACGGCGCTCCATACGCTGGAAGTGTGTGCTGCATGGGGCCCGCAGCGGCACACACTCTCAGCGATAATCGGCGGAGATCTCTCGCTGCCGAGCGTGGTTAACTCGATGCTCGGCAGCGAGAGATCGTGGCAGGCGGTGGCCACCTTCTGCGAAGCAGTGATAGCGCAGAAGGAGGCCGCGGAGCGGGTTAGGGAGAATGACGTTCGAGCTGACCCACTCCGGCGCAGACGAACGGGGGTACGGAGGAGGCAGTTTGCTCGCCTCCTCCCTCCTTCGTAGTGGGGTCACTGGTGAAGAGTCGGGGGACTCTTCGTCGGCTTGCACGACCCCACACGTCTGAGGAGTGCCCTTGGTGAGCAAGGGCACCCCTTCACAGGCGCTGAGGCCCGGTTAAGATCAATCCGGGCCTACCGCTGGGGCGAGATTGTGAATGCCAGCGCAACCCAATCTCGCACCATCTGGCGGAGGACTGCTCACGGGGGGGTTTTAGTGGGTCTGAGCCCCACATACCCCCTTCCGTCTACCCCCGTAGCGGAAGGGAAGTGGACAGCATTTCCCCCCCTCAAAAAAAAAAAAAAAAAAGGATCTATCGACTTGTGTACTAAGATGTCAAAGTGTAGCGTGTCTTGCCCTACTGATACCATTAGTATGGTCTCTTTTATTAGGCAACACACTGGAGCTAAAAATAAATGAACATTTGTTAAATATATTAAGTAAGTGGTGATAAAAAATATGTAAAAAGACAAGCCCGCTGAGTTTTTTCCGAAGTCGAGTTTCGATCCGAATGTAGATTGAAAAAAAAAATAATATGTAAATGTATGTGGCCCTGTAGGCCAATAAGTGATTTGATTTTGATTTGGTTTCGCCACGAATGCCAGCATAGAAGAGCTTACGTAAGGCGTAGTCGATACGATCGAAGCATTTAATACTCGTATAATCGGTAAATACAGTCATTTTGCCCACCTGCATCCATATTTGAGGTTGTATATGGATTATAAATTAGATGTTGATTGATATTTGAGGAAACCATGTTGTTCCGGAATAAAAGAAGCAGAAAGACTAATGTACACTTAAGTATAAATTAATCGTTCCAGTAATTTGGTGACTGTGCATAGTTTTGAGATGAGCCTATAATTTGTAACATTGTTTCATGTACCACTTTAATGTAATTAGTGTCATGAATGCAGAAAATGTTAGTGAAATACACCTTCTATTACAGAGCGTTGGAATAAAATTATACGTGTGTTGTCAAGGGTTTTATTGGTATATCTCTATTCTACATACACATTCGAAGACGTCGGCGTGATTACGTAGTAAACTTACACACTCATTCAGTCACCGTTCGAGTCTATAATTTACGGAAGATACGTTTAAGTTTCGGTTCGCATGTTTGATCCAGCGTAAAGAAAAGGTTGGATGTTTTATTCTGCAAATATTTCGAAAATATGTCCGCAAAACATGAAATTGAAACGAGATACTAATGATAAGTATACCTTAATGGGTTCCAATGGCACAGGTAACTAAAAACGGCTATTAACACACACATTTGATAACGAACAATAGCCTTAATGATGTAAATAAAAATTGTGCGTCAGGTCAGTAGGGTCACAAGGGTGTCTTTTATGCAATACGAGTAAGCATCGACCAACTGCATTATAAGAAATCATCTTTATGTGCGATAGAAGCGCTCGCAGCGGAGCTTGACTTGGTGATCTTAACCGATCTCAATGTTATGCAACGCTTGCTGCGGTCAGGACTTGGATGGGTGACCGCTAGTGCCATTATTCAACTGAGCGCTTCCGTGCTCCAGAGTGCACGTTAAGCCGTCGGTCCCGGTTGTTTGTCTTAGGACAACATTCTTTAGGCTATGTCGAAGACCTCCGGGCGGTCTGAAATAGTCTACTAGACTATCCACCAATCTGCACTGGGTTCGAGTGGTGGCTTATGACCCAACTTGCTTCTTTGAGAGGAAAGCTCGAGTCCCAGCAGTGGGAACATAATGGGCTGATTATGTATCCGTTATATTATGCCTAAACGTGAATATATCAGCTCTTCACAAAAATATGGTAAAAGTTTTAAATAATCATCAAATCATTGAAACTTAAAACAGTTCAAAAAACAAGGCTGTAAGCCAGGAAAATAAATGTACCCAGCTATAGAAGCGGGCAAAGGATATGTGAAGAGTACTAGTTATCTGTAAGCTCTTAAGCGTGGCATTGCAAAGCTTTTGTTACTGTAACGTATTTTCTTTCAATCTCGTCACTTAGTAATTTGACCTTCAAAGTGCCTTTTCAATCTAACAGTCACGACTTTTTAGGGACAAAACTTTTTAAAAAACAAAAAATAATATGTACGTAATTTTTTTTTAAAGAATTGCATTCTCATCTTGAGCACACTTTCGGTAGGCAGGTGCTGCTGCAGACTGCAGAAAACCTCAAACGTAGCAAATATAAGTACTTCTTTTGGAGATAATTAAATATCTCTTCCGTTTGAGGTTCAAACTATGGGTTTTTGGGGGGCAGATGCTCAGCGTTTAGTGAAGGAGCTGTCCACACGCCTTAAAGAAACTACAGGTGACCAAAGATCTGTTGCTTATCTCGGGCAACGTATAAGTCTGGCTATTCAACGAGGTAACGTTGCCACCTTTTTGGGCACTTTACGTGGTGACTTAAATGGTGTTTTTAATCTATAATATATCTATACCTAATTGCTATATTTTACCAAATTAGTTTTATTGTAATAATAATAATGCACATATATATTTTATTAATTACGTATTATTCATTAAAATATCAACAACCTTGTGAAGAGTTGGAATGAGCTTTCAACTATAACTAACGGGGGACTGAGCAAGGTAGTTAAATGGCTTAACTACAACTTGCTCACACTAAATGCTGACAAGACGAAATGTGTTGCATTTAGAGTCTCATGCCGTTCCACGCACACTAAGCCACTCGTACTCGTAACTTCACACATGTGCAATATACTCAATGCTCTGATGTTTGCCCAAAATTGGAACAAGCCACTGACATTAAATATTTAGGCATATATATAGACGAACTTCTATCCCGCACAAAGCAAATACAGACACTCAGCAATCACATAAGCGAGTTACTGTTTTAAAAAAAGTTATTTATCTGTACAACTTGCACTCATCACTATCTCACTCCTATTAATAATACGAGTATATACGGAGACATACACGGCTTACGTACTACATCGTGGACTCACCAGCACCCTGGAAGTGAACTAGTCCTCACACACGCAGGGTATCCTACCGTGAGGACTAGAGATTAACTTAATTCATCTACTGTGATACTACATGTACTCTACAAAAAAAACATCGAAATGTAAACGATTAATTTAATTACTTATACTCTTATTGTTCTCGCTGAGCCCTACCTCATGATAATTCTATTATACTACACTACATTTTCTCTGATAACTTAAGCTGTAGACTAATGTTCGATTTAATTAAATAATATGACATTATTATAGATTATACTTCCATACAGTCGTTATCACAAATAACCTGTTGAATTAACGTACAGGTTTAGTGTTCCGTTGAAGTTGGGTGCTAGGCAGTGTACGCAAATAGACAACATCGTGACCTTTTAAACCAGTCTAAGAAATCCAGACGAGATATCTTAACACGATATCTTATCTCAGAAATGGGATTGTTGAATAAGGTTATTATCTAAATATTTATTAACCATGCATACTGCTTCACGTGTTACGTAGTGTTCACGGGGTTACCCCATTTAATTAGATTTTATCTGAACTATTACAAATTTCGGCGTAGTTTCGATTAACCGCAGTTATGATCGTAATTTGCCGCTAATTGTACTTTTCTACCGACCTCCAAAGAGGAGGAGGTACTCAATTCGACTGTATGCTTTTTTTTGTTTGTTATCTTATAACTTTCGATTGGGTGAACCGATTCTCAAAACTATTTTTTTATTTGAAAGCTGATACTTTCCGTGTGGTCCTATTTAAATTTCATCAAATTCGGTCCAGTACTTTTGAGTAACACTCCAATAACTGAATAGAATGGAGTTCAGTATAAACATTTTCAAATTGTACTTGTAAATTGTTATTAGATGTTAGAAATGTACTACGAGTATATCAGTAGGTACATTTCTAATGCATTGCACAATTACTTTGGTGTTACTCGTTAGACCTTATACTTTATTAATTATTGGCTATTTATTAGATTGAATTAAGTGAATTGATGAAAATGGTAGTTAATTTTTAGTGGTTTAATTCCATTAATATTTGTATTTATACAATTTAAAATAAAACATAACATTTCAATTTGTGGATCGTTATTTAAAACGTTATATTCATATATAATAAAATCGTATTACCTCACACAAGGCTACGTCTTTCGTAATAAGCAACTTAACATGTTTGTACCCGCCAGCCGCAACACGACCACATCATAACTGGTAATCATTTAGCCAAATGTGTTTAGGTATTCGTCTAAACATATTCATGCTTAGTAAGCTGAGAAACGTTTGAAAAAAAAGTTTCAGTACTTTGACAAACTTTCAGCCTATAATTGCGCATCCGCAGATGTTTTTAAAACATATATATAAAAAATACCCCTATTTCTCCTGGTCACGCTGTAACTTGAGAATTGTTTTACCGGTTTCGCTATATCTTTTTTTGTTGTGTTAATTATTGTCAGAAGAAGGTTATTATGAAAGAAAAATCCAGAAAAGATGCAAGTTATGGCGAGGCTGAAGGCCGAGCCTACTACTCGAACGAAGTCGCGGGCAGTGGCTATGTAAAGAATAAATTTTAAATAAACTCATGCGTATTAAATCTGATTTAAGCATTGTTTCGCTCATAGAGACCGATTTATCTAGGGTTTACTCCACGATATTATCTACCGACTTCCAAAAAAGGAGGAGATACTCAATTCAACTGTATTTTTTTATGTTTGTTACCTCATAACTTTCGATAGGGTGAACCGATTCTCAAAAGTTGTTTGAAAGCTGGTGCTTCCCGTGTAGTCCCATTAACATTTCATGAAATTCTATAAAAGAATGAAAGTCGATATTCAATTTTTAATATTGTACTTGTAGAATCAAGTCTACAACTTGAATTTAGACGAATTATTGTAATTGTATAATTTTAAATTTACCGTTCTACGATGTAGGCGCTTAGAGATACACGAAGCCTTCACATTAGCGAGAGACATGCAGAGAACAGCTCACGGATCATACCATTTTATTTGTCATTGAACTATGGGCCTTAAATCAAAGCGATCAAAGTAGTAAATAATTTAAAACTTACAAAGTTAAATGTGTACGGAGTGGAAACTATTTTGGAAACCAGTCAAGCGGCTCCATTATGATAATAAGCGATAGCCACGATGCGCGACTACATTTTGTAACATAATAACTATTTATAAATTGTATTCTTATCATTCCATCAGAATTTGGCCCGATCCTACGAATATTTCACTTTAATTCTTCATTAAATTTGGAAAATTTGATTATACACCTGTTTATCCCTATTTAAACCTATTAAGTCTCGACTCTACATGTGTAGGTCGTTTTAAGTTTTATTGAAATATTCAAGGCGTGTGTTTTAAATATATGTATATATTAGTTTCACAATTTGGTGATTTTTCCTTCTTAAATTGGCACAAGATTCGTCCAGATAACTTGTTATCAGGACAGAATCATCTACTAGAATTCATTTTTTTAAAGAGGCTTCTATTTTATAGGTTTTATAAGGTCCTACGTATGTTTTAACATTACTGATTATTAAACACTTTACGAGTATACTTCCTCAATTTTAAAACAATTTGCATCACTGTTCAGATTCAATCACGGAAAACTTATATAGTAGGTATATGATAACTTGTTATTTTTTTAATTCCGTTATGGGATATTTTCACTCGATAAACTATTAATTAAGTTTTAAGCCGTTTTCGAGTTTGACTTTGTTTTCTAGCACCTACATCAGCGTTGTCTTCCCGAAATCAAGTAATCTTATAATTATAGTTCACCTAAAATGCAAGGAGTACACGGTATAAATATAAATGCTCAGCCATGCATTTCTGTAATGATTCGTCGAGAGATATTGCACTTGTACATAATGTTGCTTTTCCAACGTTTCTTGTCATCTCTTCATTGACAAATACTTTATGAGATATTGCCCTTGTATATAAGGTTGCTTTTCCAACGTTTCTTGTCATCTCTTCATTGTCAAATACTTTATGAGATATTGCCCTTGTACATAAGGTTGCTTTTCCAACGTTTCTTGTCACCTCTTCATTTCTTTCACGGATGTTGTCAAAGATGCAATGATGTTTGCTCTTAGAGAATCGCTCGGCAGAAAATTGGCAATTTAATAAAATACCAGTGCATATCTATTACCCTAATACAATTTTACCATAATGTCCTCGCATGCAAACTGAATATAGGTATTTATGTAAACTATTAAAAAAAGAGCGTACTAGCCTTTTAATCGACTCAAACGATACCTTTCATAACTCTATTACATTGTAGCTGTATTTGAAAGCAAAGAATAATATGAGGTTCGGTCAGGTTTACTTATTTTTCAACTCAGTGCAACAACCTACCTTCATAATTAGCTGGGACTAACCCACTGCTGGGACTCGAGCCTTCCACTCAGAGAAAGAGGAGAACAACCTATCTTAACATATTATTTTTGCTTAATTTTGAATAAGTTGCGTAATCTCATACATCTTAAGCTACTCACCATCAATAGTTGAAAAATACATCGTAAATTATCAAACAGCGTGTTCCAACTGATGTTATGATGAAAGCCACTCCGCATTCTCGGTCTAGTGTGATTCCAGGGACTGTACCATCACTGACGACCGAGGCAAATCTCCGAACCATCATATATATTTCTTACAAACAGTTATAGCATCATGACAGTGTATCCAAGACTACACGTACCTAAACTTATTTAATTATTTAACATACTTAAATATTAATTCAGAATTAATTATTTTCACATATTAATATAAAGCAGAAAGCTGGTCACGACGTTAAGATGTCTGCTCAAAGAACGGTTGTGATGAATCATGAAAGTAGCGCCACGTGAAGAAATATCTTTTTGCAGGTTGGGTCGGAGTGCCGATCATCATCCTGATGTGCGCAGTGGCAGCTTTCAGCGGCAAGCGACTGGGTGACTGCTGGTCCATCCTCGAAGACCGGGACCCGGAGATGAGGAGCCGCAAGCGGAACCCGTACGCTATCATCGCTGACCAAACCCTGGGCAAGACTTGGAGGTGGGTGCATTCATACTTATCATTAGGTACATTGCATAACAAATGAAATATGAGGCTGTGACAATTGGTAGATTTATTATTAATACACGTTCACACGTTCATGCACTCGCACTATTGTATACTATATTACCACTGTGCCGCGGGAGGATTGGACGCACACACTGACACATTACAAACATATCAGGCCTGGGATCGAACCTGGGATCCATCGCTTCGAACAGAGTCACTACCAACTAGAGTGACAGAATCGATAAATATATTTGGAACAAGACATAGTCTGCAGTTGTGATTGGTATCCTCCCAAATGACCAACCACTTGCAGCGAATGTTAATTTTATTTATTTATACGTTCATCTGCTTTAACACGTATACATACCATTTTTTTAAAAACTGTCACGTGCTTATATTTAATTGTTTGGGAGCTTTTGCTGTATACATTTTTATGAAAAAAATAATGTATAGAACTAGTCGCGACTTGGGACAAAGCCCCGACGGTGGCCTTATTATTTATCTTTACGGAGGACGAGAATGGGCTTCATTTTGATATTCGAATGTCATTCTGGGCGAAACCCTGCAAGCCTATTGGTTGGAACCATCAATGGGAATGAGAATTAAATGACATTTCATTTTCATTCAAGTTAGAAAATAAGGCGGCGATTCAACCGTTTGAGCCTCGTGGTTGAGTGTAGGGTCCGAATTGAGCTTTCGATACAATTGTCTAATCTACACAACTAGTTGCGACTACGAGAAAAAACGTTCGAACGGCTCTAACTAGTTGAGCTTCGCAGTTGAGCCTAGGGCCCTAAACAAACCACTATGACAAACTATTGGAAATTACGATAATCATACCTATTAATGCAGGTGAGTGTACTGTAACCCGATGGTCGGCGTATGCCTAATGCGATTCAGTTCTTTAAGCTTAAAAGTTATCCTATTGTTATATTGACTATCCCGAGAGCTATATACCTACCTTTATTGTCCCATTCACTTACTAAATTCCCTATTGCTGTAGCAAGCGCAAAGTGCCCTTCGTGAAACCCTAACACAGTCATGCTTATTTGAA
Organism: Selenia dentaria; assembly: GCA_917880725.1. Classification (NCBI taxonomy): domain Eukaryota; kingdom Metazoa; phylum Arthropoda; class Insecta; order Lepidoptera; family Geometridae; genus Selenia; species Selenia dentaria. The sequence continues at coordinate 44,602,148 of OU862876.1, forward strand.
TTATAACTGTTTATACTGCCTGTGTTATTTTACATGCGCGTAGTATCAAAATATAATATATATTTATAAATATATAAATGGCTGATCACGGCTTGTACTATTTAATTTTACTTCCTGAATTTTGAACCTGTGCGTATCACAAATAAAATATTTTGGATTTGAATTTGTATAGGAATCTAAGCCCATGTTGAGTTCATTTTGTTGCGTGTATAGATCGTAGATTCGCCACAGTCCCTACAGCCCATATTGACTGACTGACAAAGCACAGCTTAAACCGCTGGTCGTCGAAACTTGAAACTTGGAGGGTTTTTTTTTGTTTTGGCGGTTAGAGGTATATTAAGAAAGGGTTTTTCGAAATCCAACTCTTGATGAAAACGTTTGTATGAAAGTCCTTTGTGTTTATGACTTCTTTGATATATTATGAAAATATGTGTTTAGATGGTTCATTTAAAAGAGAGTCTGTTCTTTAATATTTTTGAGAGGAATGACTTAAGCTGGGTTCCTATATCCAAAAACGGATCGTTTTGCTTGCCACTCGTTACTTTTGACACATTTTGTACGAGAGAACCGTCGAAAAGTAACTAGTCTTAAGCAAAACCATCTATTTCTAGACATAGGAACTCGAAGTTAGGGGGCGAAATGGAGCATGAATAAATCCTTGTATTTTAACTTATAAGTGTAAAAAGTAAAAAGTTTTAATTCTATCTAAATAAAATTTTTACACTTATAAGTTAAAATTATATAAAAACTTCGCGAACGAGATCGTAGGCTAAAGCTAATATATTATATAATAGAATGAAACTTTGACGTAAAGAGAAAACCTACAAATTAAAAGCTTCGGTGGCTTTTAATTTGTAGGTTTTGATTTTGGCTCTGCAGTGGATACATACATACACGTATACCGCGTAGTACTTACATTGTACTTTGTGTGTTGTGGGGCTTCCAGAGGCCAGGTGAAATGATTTTTGAAGGGTACCCTCATTTGAATACGTGTGTGGTTTATAGTCCTAAATATGATATATATTATATATATACATATAGATTATATTATACCGTAATATGTTTTCTACGACAAATAAATTGTATTCTATTCTACATTATCATAGTTCACGCTTACTCACCTTTTATATACTTTACTTGAAGAAGTAAAATCCCTCGCTGTTTCAAGAATGCACTAGATATGACTTTTGCTGTAATATAATAATACAATGTATTTGATTGCGTTACTTAGCGTGGTGGTATCGATGGCGATCATCGTGACGTTGTTCGGTGCGTCCGTGGTGTACCTGCTGCTAGCCGCCCAGATCATTGGGCAGGTGTTCCTGGCTCTGGTGCCCACGCTCACCATCTGCACCTGGTACCTGGTCGTGGCTGGAGCCATGACGCCACTTTTGTTCTTTGGAACTCCCAAGGATTTGCAGTGAGTATTCAGAGCTGGTCACGTTGGCCAATCACGGCCCACCCTTGCCTATACGCGATGAAAAACGACGCAGTCGGTCACTGTCTCTGAGAGGAAAGTCAGCAGAGTCAAACATACTGGGTTATCCGACATGAGATAATAAATAAGGTAAAGAAACAAAGTCAGAATTTAAGAAACCAACGCATTTTAATAAACAATATATTTCCACTTTAATTTTTTTTATAATTCACTAACTCGCGGTGATGCCTTGAAACGGGGGCCGTGTGGTTAATCTCGTGCAAGAATGAGTAATGACTACATGACGTCACTCGTGTTACCATTAGCCCGTCAGTTTACATCATGATTAAAAAAAAAATTCACCACGCAGTGTTCGGATCTTAAACTAGACAGAGCCTCTACTATGGTATCCTGATGAGAGATATATATACACAGACATGTTCATGCACACCAATGATTGACCTGTCCGCGGATCAGGGGATCAGAAGGTAGGGGTGCTGCCAACTGCGCCAGTCAGTTTGACATTTGATAGCTTCAATTAGTGTCAGAGTCTAGAGGCTTCATAGACATTGTGTATATAATACATAAACATATTGCTACTTACGGGATGAAAACCGTGGTATTTATTTTAATGTCGGCGCTTGCAACAGTGTCGAAATATCGGGAGCTCTTTATTAAACTAAATACCACGGTTTTAATCCCGGAAGTAGCAATATGTTTATAGAAAACAACCGTGAAAGTTTAAAAAAGTGCTTATATAAAACTTAATTTTAATTTTCATTGATATAATTATTTATGGATAAGCACACCCGTGCTGATGAACCCGTTTCATTCGCACTCTCGCTCAGGAGAGTGTTCTAGAATTGTTAAACTATATATATATATATGGGTATATTACTATTCTTGTTTCGGCCTTCTTATTGTGGCTCGATGTATGTATTGTGCGATGTACGAGTATAATGATATAACCCATATTTTTTAAGTATTTGGTCGACTTCCAGACAACTCACTGGCATATTCAATAAGTATTGTTATACATTTGTGTATATAACAATATACACAAAGTATAACATAATAGAATATAATAGTTATGAACAATAATACTTATGATATTTCAAAACGTTTTTTTCCTGAAGTTTTGAACACTTCACGTGGTATCGGGTAGAATGGATGGTAGATAATAGTTTGTAAGTAATGCTCAATGAATAAGCGTTGTCTGATGATGATGATGATGTTAATAGATTCACCGGCATCATCGCGTTCGGCTCGACCCTGGTCGCGTGCATCCTCTACTTCATCGAGATGATGAACGAGATCCGCCCGTTTGTCTTCAAATGGGGCGTTCACGGCTTCCAGGTACAATACTTATCATAACTACCTCTCCTCTCTTTACCAGATTCAATTATCATCATTTAACTCGTTCTAAATCAACTGCCAATGTATTACAGTAGTTAAGAGGATTGCATAGCTAGTACTTTCCATGCTAAAAGAGAAAACTCTTTTCTACCTCTTAACATTGTCCGATTTCAGTGATTTTTTTTTCATGGAATCATGACATTGTTTACTACGCCCGTATGTTTTGATTTTTTCAGTTTATTTAATTTCTAAAAAAGGATATTTATAGTACATAGATAATAGATAGCATAGTAAACAATGTCATGATTCCATGAAAAATAAAACACTGAAATCAGACAATGTTAAGAGGTAGAAAAGAGTTTTCTCTTTTAGCATGGAAAGTACTAGCTATGCAATCCTCTTAAGACGTATAAAAGGCGAGGCCTTGTGTTAGGTCCTAGGAGTTTTAAATATATTTGTTAAGCTAGTATCTGTCAGTGATAATATGGTGAAGATATCCCACTAGACCCAGAATAGCGAATGTCTCTGCCACATGTCAGAATACACCGCTAACTTGAGGGCGATACCTTAAGCCAGATCGGCATTATAAAGTGACATTTTCACCATAATGTAGTTTCTTTACCGTGATCTTACGAGTATCTTCATTGATAGCTCAAGTCCAAAACAATAAAAACTGATTCGATCCAAAATATTTTTTTAACGAATTAATTTAGATATTTGTCTTAAGATCTCTCTCTCTACAGATTCACGCTATTTACGAATATAAATGGTTTCCCTTTTCCAGGACTTCTTCCTCGCCATCGGCACTATAATGTTCGCATTCGGCGGTGCCTCCACATTCCCCACGATCCAGAACGACATGACGGAAAAAAACAAGTTCGGAACGAGCATTAACTACAGCTTTGCCGGTAACACTGTCTTATATCGACTTTTAGTTTTTATTTATTTTTGTTGATATTTTAATTGAGTACTATAGAGTCTAATACCAAAAACTAATTATATATAATTGATTAAGGATTCTAATAAATATTAGAATCTTTAATCAATAATAATAATCAATTTATTAGAAAAAAATCAGTTACACGTCAAGATTCATATATAATATGACAACCCTATAAAGAGTGAATTCTACAATAACACAGCGATTAAAAAAAAAAGAAATACAATAATATATCAACCGAATAACAGAAAGTAAATTAATTTACGATAAAAATATAGTAAATAAAAAGTCATAACACATTACTTAAAAGTATTAAAAGTATCAACATATAATATCTAAGATAATAAGAGCATCAACATTTTATACATTATTTATCAATTTGATATTATTAATAATAATTATACGTTTTAAAAATGTTAAAGAAAATAATAACATTACTTCCTATGTAGTTAATGGAATCTATAAAACCTTTCAGAACTCTGACAAACATCGTGCATCTAGCCTAAAGCTACGAGTACATCCAGTACTGCTTAGTGCGTACGAAAATTTATGGGTAGTTGCTACGAACAATGATTATTTCTTCGTAGTATATATGAGATATTTAAAAATACCTTTTTTTTTCTTTTTTTTTGGAGTTTGACTTAATTATAATATTAAATTAATATACTTTAATGTCTCTAATGTTAATACCTGAATGTTGCTAAAAACTTATGACAGGCGCTTAAGAGTACAATAAAACTGGAAACAAAGGTACTTTTGCGTCGGAAGAGGGCTACCGCCTATGCATGTAGGCTTTTATGTGTGAATGTATTAGTTATGCGTGTTAATCAGCAAAAATGGCTGTAAGTATAATAGGGAAATAAAGTATCATAGAGTTCATCTTCACACGTGATAGCAACCTCACGTGCAGCCACTGTTTGCTTGCCGCAATGCATTTTAATTTTAATATTGATGGCTAATTTTATATCTTTCCACGAAGGAATATGACGTCACAGTGGTGATATAAGTAAAGTACTCAGACCGCGCGGACCCATTTACTTTTTTTGGTATAAGAATAAGAAGGTACTGGTGAAATGCTGCTCTGCATTAGCTACATAAAAAGGAGCATGTCCAACCCCTGTATCGTTAAATATTACCTCAAATATCCGTCACTCAAACCCGAGTGAAGGTCTTGGTTTTACGTTACTATGCTTGAAGCGCACTACGACGAAGGAAAGAACATAGAATTATCCGCTCAAATGAAATATTCGAACCTTAACCCAAAGTTCCAACCAAACTAGCACGCCGTCAAAACTACTCGGAAGTACTCGAACAGTTTCATGTCTATCATGTAAAAGTTGGCCTTATTTCCATACGCAATGGGACGGAATAAGCCGTGTGATAGTATTGGTGGTATCGCTTTCTCGCTCGCTGTCACTGCGTCGTCTGGGAAGATTTATGCATAAGATGCAATGCAAATAATAAGACGCTTATATTACAACGCACAAACTAAAGTCGATCGCAGCATGATTGTTATGCCGGGCCCACCGCAGCGTAATTGGCATGGTGCTATTGTCGAGCTTTACGAATGCTTCTATGTGTTTTTCCTTCCCCGGCTTGATCATATTTCCATGAAATTGTGACAAAACTAATGACGTATTACCAAGCCCTTGACTCGTTCGAGTGACGGATGATTTGAGTAATATTTAACGATATAGGAGTTATTGTTAAGTGGTGTGGTGTGGTGGTTGCTTGTGGTTTCATCATGGTGGTGATTGTACTATGGACAATAATGGCCAAAGTGGCTTGACGTCAGTCATGTGATCGTAGAAACCAAATAATCAGGTCTAAGAGTAGGACGAAGACAGTGACGATTATGATGGTTTTTGGTGATGTAAGAATGTTGAATTTTGATGGTGATCTTTCACATCAGAGTGTTTACAACTACTTTCGTATTGATTTAGCAATGTATATCATCAGCTATCCTGCTTCTGTACTTGCCCATCGCAATCGGCGGGTACGCGGTGTACGGTGACGCGGTCGCGCCGAACGTCGCCGCGTCTCTCTCCGCCACGCCACTCACGCTCGTCGCCAACGTGCTGATGGCCATCCACTTGGTGTTCGCCTTCATCATCCTAATCAACCCCGTCTGCCAAGAGATGGAGGAACTCTACAACGTGCCCCGAGGTCAGTATTACACATGTGTCTTATTGTGTATATATATAAATAATTATTTTTATAGAAGGGCAGCGATGACCATGTCCGAAACCTCGATAGTTTGTGAAAAGTCGTGAAAGGAGTCATGCCCTCGATTTTTATAAAAACAAAACCTTGAACATTTTGTCTTTTGAAGGAGATCGACTCGAATGATTTCAAAAAGACACCCTGTATTATTGAACCAATGGATTCAGCTGCTGATAACGACCAATCTTTGCAAAGACATTACCTAACGCTAAAAATGAAAGGCATTAGCAAAGTTTCATATTATTATATTTATTATTTTCAGTACCTTCTCATTATACGATTATATTAAAAAAGGAGAAAACTCGCCTCCTATTCAAGGTTTTTGGTCGTTATTTGTGAAACTCATTTGGGTTAGTAACGGGATACTTTGATGATACTTACACTAATGAGTTTCACACATAACGACTGAACAGTTTAAAAGAAGGTGCATTTACTCCCGTGTAAAAATATTAAAATAGTGAATGTGTGTGGCCCCATGGCCATGGCCCCAGCAACACAGAGAATTCTAGGGCGGTAGTAGTAGGTACTATATAATGTTTTAACGTCATATAGGTATGTAATTAACATTTTAGATACTTAGGTACATACTTATGCAACTAGTTATTGTTTTTTAGCATCTTTAAAACAATTAAGTGTACTCAATTATTGTATTTGTTTAATATTGTGATCCAATTAATACATTTTATAAATAAATATACTTGCAATGTTGTTCCCGAGTTTCTTGCCGTTCTTTTTCAGAGAGGCTCTATTTTAGAATGGGACAAGAACAGTTGCGTATAGCTCACAGTTATGTCTGACATACCAAGTTACTGGCCGACACTTTTCAGGGTACCTAATGAACAAAAAATGATCACCAAAAAATGGAACCGACTTCAATATCAAAAGGTGTGAAATAACTGATAGAAGTCGCTACCATGATATTTCAAAAGTACCTATTATCACAATATTGTGTCCATGGTACCGACTTCGACAAGTAATTTCACACTTTTTGATATAGAAGTCGGTTCCACCATTTTTTACCATTTTTAGTGACCCTTGCAACTTACGGAATCGATTGTCATTTACCGTCAATGATGATATCATCAAGATAGGCGTAACACTTTACAGTTTTTGGAGTGTAACTCAAAAGATTGGAGACCACGGACCGGCAAGTGCAGCGTAGGTCGTCTACCGACACTGTGGACAGAATGGACAGAATGAAGGTCGCAGGACGACGTTGAATGCAGGCGGCTTCTTACCAGTCCCTTTAGAAAATCATGGAGGAGGCATATGTTCAGATGATGATGATGATGAAATAATTAATTTATATTGGTACCTAAAACGAATCATTGCTTACATTGTTGTATGTGTATGTCAGAATCTGTGGGATGGCGCATGGTGGTCCGGCTGTCCATCATGGCGGGCATCATGTTCATTGGCGAGAGCGTGCCGCGGTTCTACACCATCCTGGCGCTGGTGGGTGGCACCAGCGTCGCGCTGCTCACCTACATCCTGCCCTCCTACTGCTACCTGAGCCTCATCAGCCAGACCCCGCGCGAGGGACAGACACCCATGTGAGATCCACTCATAAATATTACAACTTGTCATCTGTTTTTGTTTTAGACTTGCGAAGACTAATAAGTCGTTACTAGGAAATTGAGTGCGTTTTACAATAAAATCCCAAAACACATCTGACAACAACAAACACTGAGTTCACAGAGGGAAAATTCAAGTTGACTGTAAAAAAACCTTTTAATAAAAAAGGCATATTATAAGTCCAACATTATATTGAAGACAAACATGCTTGGAATAGGTACTTCACTTCTGACAAGTTGTCATCTGCCACTTATGCAAAAACTATGTAAAAATCTATATAAAAACAATGGCCCGAGTTTCTTACCGCTTCTTCTCGGTAGACTATATATTTTAGAACGCGGCGGTAGAGTCTTGAAAGTACATTATAATGAATAATTGACGTAAGTACATAAGTGCGACTTTAATACCTCATTTGAATAAATAATGTTGAATTTGACTTTACTTTGTTCATGGGCCGAAAACGAATAAGTTGAAAAAGGTAGTTTAGTAGAACTCCTTGTGAATGAGCTAGTACAAAAAAGTACTGCCACCATTATTCTGTAGCGAAGCAGCAACGTTCGCTGCAAAAAGCCAGTAAGAGTGTTGTTGTATTGTGTTGCAGTGAGACCCCGGGCTGGATGAAGATGGTGTGCTGGGAGGTGATCGCGTTGGGCACAGCGGGCGCGGTGGCCGCCACCTACGCCGCTATCAGCGCCATCTTCAGCACGTCCCAGGCGACCCCGTGCTACCTGCGATAGGACCACGGGACATCACGTGGCACCACCGCTGCTCTACTCCCGCCCACGGACTTATGAAGGGATATGGCGCGAGGCATTTGTTTTTCTATTACGCATCCTCACTACACTTCACACCTACAAATGCAACAATAAACTGAACGCAACGCTCTCATTAGCTACTTACACCAACTCATTACAATGCACACTGACAAATCAACCAATGAACGCTAACAACTCCCGGCGCCGATAGCAGCGGTCGCACTACGCGACGATGTGCGCTGAGAGTATCCTTATACGCGGATTGCGACATTTGTTTGTTGAGCTGTAAACAATATCATACCACTGCCAGCAATGGATGTCGAAATGTATATGTTACACACTGGCGCGCCGATATTAACAATGTTAGCCAACAAGTTCTCCGGAACTTATTGCTGCGACACGTACTACGGCTTCTCAGTACATACTCTCCCTTCCTAAATCCGTGCTCCTGCCCATACGCTACAACATTACTACTGCGCAACCTCTAATCCCCTGCGTCTATTTGCAATGCGCAATGCGCAACGGGTTTAATTCTCATACTTGATAGTTGAAAAATATATCCCAAAAATACTTCTATAGGACAAAACTGCAGCAAATAATTACAATTGAAAACATTGTCCTTTGGAGAATAATAAGTAAAATAACTCCATAAAACATGTTCGGGAAGAGCTTCATTTCTTTAATAAGGTAACTTTGATATAATTAATTGCAAATCAAATCAATTCAATTTATTTGCATATGGATAACAAAGTTAGTAACATATTTTTTGCAACGTCGTGAATATTGATAGTTGTTTAAAAACAATATTGTTTAATTATAATTACAATTAAAGTTCATGATAAGTGATAGTGATGAGTCATTCTTGCCATTTATAAGTTCTTATACTTATGCCATTTTATTAAAATGATACAGTACTAGACTCTAAGATATTCTAACATTTATGTCGTCAAAAGAATATAACATACCTCCAAACATCTTACGAGTACAATAACAGGGTACACATTATGCAATTTAACATTGTTTAAGTTGTTTTTATAGTTCATAATTGTGTAATTATATAAACTACAATAGTTTTAGTTGTGTATTCAATGAAATATTTAGTAAGTAGTTTGTTTTGTGACTTTTTAAATAAATCATATTTAATCACAGCAGTGCGTTTTATTTCAGTTGAAGTATAGGAATGCGTGTAGACAACAAATATAATGTATATATATGAGGTGAAGTACAATAAGTTTTAGATTGACTACTTTTCTTTTTGCGTAGCATAAATGGCTGTGCAAGGCCCCGCGAGCAGTCCTCCACCAAGGTGGGGACGAGATAGGGTCGCGTTAAGAATCACCATCTGGCCTCAGTGGCTACCATTACTATTACTTGCTATTCTGTGCCAACGGTAGGGTCGAATCATAACCGGGCCTCAGCGCTTGTAAAGAGGTGACTGCTCACCAAAGCCATACGGCCCTAGACCGCAATGTAAGCCGGCGAAGTCATTAGTGACCCCACTAAGAAAGAAGCGTGTGAACTGGCACCTAAGTTCTCCTGTCCGTTAGCTCAGATATCATTCTACCTGACCCGCTCCGCGGCCTTCTACACCATTACCGCTGCACAAAAGGTGGCCACCGCTTGCCACAATCTGTCGCTGCCGAGCTTGGAGTTCACCACGCTCTGCAGCGAGAGATCTCTGCCTGCAGCCTGTGCGCTGCAGGCACCATGTAGAACATACTCACCTCCAGTGAGTGTAGCGCCGTAAAGTTTTCAGATGCCCGAATAACGCTGACAGCCTAACGTTAGTTGTTCTAAGACAAACAACCGGGACTGACGGCCTAGCGTGCCTTCCAAAGTTCAAGATAAAAAAACGTAAATCAGTGACGAGACGAGTAAGCCACTCGCTTGCGATGTTAGGCGCCACGCTTGCCCTTAACAGCTCAGTGCCTTTCAGAATTGTAACCTTTCCATTTTCGAGTTCAAAACCCTGCATGTGCAATGCACTGTGATCTACAACCTTGAGATATAAGGTATCTCTTGCTCTGTGTTTTCGCTGAACACATTGTTCTTCAAATAAATACAATAATATTTACACACTAGTGCTTCACGGTTGAATAACTGCCATAAGTGTGGCATTTCCCCAGGTAGATTCTGTCCCACCATTACTTAAATGCCACGAGCGGTCACCCATTTAAGTCTTGCCTGCAGTACGGGTTGCTAATCAGTTGAGAACGATAAGGCTATGCTCCACAGCGAGAGCCTCACTACACAATATGGAGTAAAATACATTATTTGTGAGATAAAGTTGCTTGAAATATACCTCAACTACCAAACTCTCCTTTGTCACTAAAATAATTAAGTGAATGTGAATTACTAGACAATGTTGGAAATGTAATATAAGGGTTCTAACAGACAAGCAGCACAGACCCAATCACAATAGACTGCAATCACTGTGGAAATAACGGCACAACGTCGAGCGCAGCAACGTCGCGCACTTGTTTCGGACTTGTCTTGTTTGAAATCGAGCGATTGTGGACTTTCGTGGAGTCTTCTAAATTGTGTTTATACCGGCTGTCTGTTCGGGGCCATGACTTAGGGCGGTTTTCCAGAAAGACGCTCAATCGTGAATCTCGACTTATGTGCAGATTAGACAGTAAATGCTATACAACATTCACTCAGGTCTGTACTGAAGCTTGCGTATTCACTGATAATCGAACTTCTCGAGTACGGTCCCAAGTGTGGGTCTGCCACTACAGCTGCACAGTTGCACTAACCGCTGCTTCATAATGCCACCGTTATAATAAAGTATTTTTAATTGAAGCGCTAGAGATCATTTTAGAGTAGGTGCATTATTTAGTAATGATCATTCATGTTTTTGACCTACGAGTAAATTAATGAATTTCAATCTATGTGTCTTTTTTAAAAAGTTCTAATAATTATTCGTAGAAGGTTCTTACATTATAAAAAATAACAAAAGATGGGAGGTATTGGCGAGGCCGAAGGCCGAATTATTTTTTTGGTGTGTTAATTATTGTCAGGGGAAGGTTGTTATGAAAGAAAAACCACATAAAAGATGGGTGGTTATGGCAAGGCCAAAGGCCGAGCCTACTACGCGAACAAAGTCGCGGGCAGTCGCTAGTATAATATAATAATGTGATGTTGTTTCTGTCTGAGTTTAAGTATATGTGTACCTACGACCCCCAGCAAACTGCTCTCATAACAAGTAGCTCTACTGCGTCGTCCACTTGCAAGTACCGACCTGACGATGATAACCTATCAATAATAACACACATTACAATAATATTATTATATCTTAATTACTTATGGCTGGCAAGTCAAAAGCGTATCAAGTAGTCCAAGAGTAAGCGGCCTGAAACTTGCTGCCTATGTGTGCCTATCAGCCTTTTTTTTAATCGGATTATGTTACAGAATCAGCACAATATTCATCTGGTGTTAAGCGGTAACCTAGCTGTGTCCCTAACATAAATGCAGTTCGTCACAAGTGACGTGCATTAACGTTATTACATTAATTTCCAAGACCACAATTCCATTCGAGAACAAATAATTACATAAAAATACTTGCCCTGAGGGGCTATTATGTATCTCAGTTGCTAACAAATGTTGATTGAAGTCTTGAAAAATGGCGGCTCTATGTCAGTTTTGGCAACTCCAGTGAGCAAAAATGTTAGTAATTTGATCACTGAAGCTGACTAAATGTCACTTTTGTCAGCTTCAGTGATCAAATTATTGTCAGAGCGGCCATTTTTTCAGATTTCAATCCAGTTTGTTTTTTTTACCACGATAGTTCGAAAGTACCTATTATTATATTACGAGTATCATAATATTGCGTGCATGGTACCGCTTCTTCTTTCTTCGACAAGTTGATTCACACTTTATAGTGTAGAAGTCGGATAATTTTTTTGATAATACATTTTTTCCCCCTTTTTAGTGACTTTGCTACTTATCGGATACACCGTCAATGATGTCATCAAGATAAATCAATTCAATTTTGACGTGTAACTCAAAAACTGATTAACCGAATCTGATAAAATGTATATGGGACTACCACGGAGGTATACTCTATCAAACAAATAAAAGAATCGTCAAAATCGGTTCATAAACGTCGAAGTTATCCGCGAACACACATAAACAAAAATACGGTCGAATTGAGAAACCTCCTCCTTTTTAAAGTCGGTTAAAAATGAATAATAACTGTTATTCATTACGTAATTCTGCATGGTAATCCTGACTGGCCATTGACCGGTCGGTTGGCCCAGTTGGTTGCGGCCCTGCCTTCTGACCCGCTTTTTCCGGGTTCGATCCCCGGACAGGGCAAATATTTGGGTGCGTGAACGTGTCTGTTTGACTTGTGTATGTGTATCTATGTATATAAGTATGTACAATAGTAGTAGTACCCATGGTACAGACTCTGCCTAGTTTGAGACCTGAAGACCTAGTGTGGACGTTATTACTATTAATTATCTTGTAACAAACTGTAACATCAAATGCAAATTCAGTGTCTTTATTTCATCATTTTTTTGTATCTGAGTTCACCTGATAGTTATCCGTAGGTATTGTGGCCAGTTTGGAGGTATGGTTATAAAAATGTATCTCGTTAATTAAGTCGCTGCTGATAACTCGGATCAGAGAGCTTCAATCTTTGCAAAACTGTATCCTTCCGCGCAGACACCGGGTCGACAGTGTTCAGTGAGGAGGGAAACCACGCGCCGCTCTGCAGTCTGACCTAACCACTCGTGAGGTTCAAACGTCGCATTGATTATTCTCCTGCCGTCAGTGTAATTAGTTTAAGGTAAGATTTATACATCTTATGCGTGAATAACTAATGTATTTTTTCTTTATTTTATTAACCTTATCATACTGACCTTTATATATATGTATTAGCGACTGTACGCGACTTCGTTCGCATAGTGGCATAACCTCCTGTTTTTTTTTGGTTTTTCTTTCATGAACCTTATCTTGACAATAACTAACACAACAAAAAAAGAGCTATCGAGATTGTTACATGCGTTCTCAAGTTATAGCATGACCAGGAAACATAGCGGTTCATTATATATATATATATATATTTAAAATATAGATATATCACAAATTCTGGACCACAAATTAGATACAAAATCTCAGAACAAAATATATTCAATATCCAAGGGATCAATCAGCTACACGTACTACCGTCTTTGCTGTCCCACTGCTGGATTAAAAGTTCTCCTGCTGTGACTTTTCGGAGGCATCTACTAATCAAATATTTTTTTATGATAAATAATTTAGAGTGTTTTTTTTATTAATTTGTTATCAGTGAGATATGATAGTAAAGTGGATAATTTTTTTGCCAGCAGATCACATTCATTCAGAAATGGCCCTAACCGGTGTGCTTCGAGTCTCCATCATGATGGTCAGCAGAAACGCTATCAGCACTCACTGTTGCAGAAGTGTTATGTACAGCACGGAGATCAGAAGTAAGTAAGTTCCATGCATTGTTGCGAGGACGGGCGCGATCTCTTACTATATTTGTGCCCATAATTCCTAAAGTTTCATGTACCTATATATAAACATACACTGACATATACTGAATAGTGCTCTTACATCAAACTTTACCTTAATGCCCCCCCCCCCTCATCGTCATCACCACTCACGTATAATAAGAATAATATAATAAGTAATAAAGCCCATTTAAATGGGCTATGAAATAATTGGATTGGAATTAATTCCAATCCAATTATTTCATGCATTACAATATACTAAATAAAAAATAAAAACATCTTATCATTAAAATATTACTAATTGTATTATTATACGAGTATATAATTTTATTTATTGTGATTAGACGAATTTTATTTTAATAATCACTATCGTTACTGTCCTCTTTTACATTGATTGGAACCCCTTCTCGGGTAAAGGCCTCCTCTAGTTGTTCCAGACCTCTCTGTCCTTTGCTTTTGTTCTCCAGTTCGTACCAGCTACAGCTTGTATGTCTTCTATCTTTTTTGTAGGCCACCCTCTTCTTCTTTTTCCTGCCGGTCCATCCCATACCGTTGTCTCTGAAGTCCATCTTTTGTCTGTATATCTTGTTATATGTCCTGCCCACCGCCATTTCAGTTTCAGAGCTTAATGTAAGGCGTATATAACTTTCGTTTTCCGTCTTATGTATTCGCTTCTTATTTTATGTGATCTTCGTATTTTTAGTACCTATGCTCCCAACACTCATGTGCGTACACAATAACAGAGTACATAGGTCACGTAAAAGCGAGAGTTATTTAAGAGCTAAACATCTGTAACAAGTCCCATAGGATAACTTCCTATCCTCATAACTGCATAAGTCAACACTATACGTATTATTATTACATACTATTTTAGTATAATGTTATTTTTTGAGCTTGTTTGTGAGTTTGCAACTTTGACATGTTTTCGCCCGCGGTGACGCTCGCGTTATATTGAAAAGGTAGCTACTATTGAGTACGTACGGAGTTGTATGTTTGCTTGTATTTATATTGTATCTATTATTTAATTAAATATTTATTAATTTTATGAAAGCCCAACAACTAACTCCTATTGTAAACTAAACTAACTAATAAATCAACATTTAGAATAATAGCTTAAATAATGGTACGAAATGAGCTTGGTATACAAGGTACATTATTGAGACGGGACAGTATGGATGGACAAGTTCCTTAACCAATAAAGTTACAGGAAAACGTTCCTTGGAGACCTTCCAAAACTATTTAAAATATTCTGAATTGCATTCACAGATTTTAAGGGAAATGCTAGAAAAAAATTCATATAATATTTTCAGCGAAAAAACGCTTAAATACCAAAATATTGGTTTTGTGTCAAACGATCCTATTTCATATAGGGATCCAAAAACTCCATGGGATCAACAAAGGTTTGAGGGCTAGAAATGTTTGAAAACTTTCGCATACATTTTGTACCCAAAATCGATTATTCAACTCCAAATCTTTTTTTGTTAACAATCAATCCTATTTCTTAATGTGATCTAATAATTATGCGCGCAAGCCAAATGCGATTTTATTTTAATATTATCGATATAAATTAGATTATTATATTTTTGTCACATTTCTCCAGCGTAGGCTAGCAATAGTTGTAAATAGAAATAGAAAATATGTGTCAACTCACAACAATTTAAATACAAAATCTTCTCCATCTCTTGTTATTTTGTTCTATTTACATCCTCCCACTTTAAAAATTAGAAGTAAAATTTTATTTTCTCTCACTATTAATTTTCAGAACTATTATTTACATTTTCACAATTAAAAAATTGACAAATATTAAAAGACACTTAAAATTTAATAAATCATTTGTTGAAGGAAACGTGCATTTATTATTTTTATTCATTATTTTCTAATAAAGTCTAATAATGATTTCTAAATCAATTGATATCTAACATGATCAAGACTCCAGTGAAGTTTAGATTACGAAACCTTCAGCGGTCTAATGATTACTTATATAGCTATATAAAATAAAAACAAATAGTAAATTATAACGAAAAATATGTTTTTCTACCGACTTTCAAAAAAAGGAGAAGGTATTCAATTCAACTGTTATTTTTAAATGTTTATACTCATAAATACCTCATAACTTTCGACTTTGCAAACCCATTCTAAAAATTCTTTGAAATTGTTTGAAACCTGGTGCTTCCCGTGTGGTCCCATTTGAATTTCATCAAATTCGGTCTAGTAGTTCTTGAGATACTCTCCAATAACTGAATAGAATGGAAGTCGGTATTACATTTTTCAACTTGTACTTGTTAGTATTAATAGGTTGACGCAATTAGAATGATGTTTGTCAAGAATAGGGCATGGCCGTGGAACTCATTGCTATACTACGAGTATGATACAGCTGGTGCTGTAAATATACATACGAGCACTCCAAGTACCGAAGTGTGTGGACGTTGTAAAGATACGCGCGGGTCACCGCCACCTTACGCAATACTTACTACTTGTTATCTATTCTGATGCTACTATTGTTTTAAACCACCTCGATAAATATCATTTAATAGTATTAATTAGGAATGGCTAGACGTCGCCGGTCATAGTCGGTATACGTTGGTTGTAGGCGTGACATGTGTTTCGTAGGCAATTGCTGTTAACACCGCCGTCTAATTAGTCCGTGAGAAACACATGAAAACAACTACTCTCACCTTATACGAAACTATCATAAAACAGGAGCGTTTTGTAATAAGCTTTGAATAATCATACTTACTATCGTACTTCCACCGACACAAAACGGTCAACCAAATTTAATGGTAAGGTTGCAATATGACTACTTCAAGAGATGGGAGTACGGATCTTCAAAAATTTGACATTGGCACACTGAAACTTGGTATAAAAAGTCACGTCAAAGTACGCGAATTCTGTGAAATATTTGATACTACGTCATCAAAACGTCTATCGTAAACCATTATTATTTTAAGCTTGCTATATTGACGTGGTGGTATCAAATTTAATGGTAAGGTTGAAACATGACTGCTTTAAGAGGTGGGAGTGGGGCCCCTGGAGTTTTCGGATAACTTATCAAGATTTTAAGTCAATTATAACCAACACTCAAAGTTCACTAGTACGTTCTTCTATCAGGTCGCAGTACAATGCTGAAATTCAATAAAGTTTCAGCTTTTAAGTTTCCAACAGTTTTCGTAAGTTTCTTCACCAAGATGAAGCTCCTTTTTTATTGAGATATTTAGTACCAGTTCAGCTTCTTCTTGTTGCTGTTCGGTAACGTAGCTCTTACAATATGGTATCGGTTTCGGTACAAATGAGACCAATTTTTCACAATCAAAAAATACACAAGACAGTAAAAAAGTAGAATACGTTTTAGAAAAAAAATTTAACTTCTTAAAAAAGAAGGCCAACTACATATAATCAAATGCAACAGCCGGATATCGTCATCGTAAATGCTGCTTTTACCTGCTCCAAATTTAGTGCACATGACAATAAGTGTTTGTGCTCACAGAAATAGTAGTTTGTATATAACTACTACTAAATTATCTAAAATATTGAGTTGAGGTTTATCTTATTTTTATTCTTAGCTACGAGTGTACTTGATAGTATCAAAATTTCAGACATTAACCTCCAATTACTAAAAAAATAAAATCAAGAACACTCTAGCCTAGTTGACGCTGTTTTGGTTATTGTGATTGCCGATGTGTGTTTCTATGCCTCTAGCGACATGGAGGATCCTAGTTGGGTATATAAAATAAATATTATTATGTCAACTGTTAGTGTGTGTGACGTGTGCCATTTAAAATATCGCAAAGCATCTCACCACTATTTCACTTGATGGAAAGTGCAAAAGATTGAAACTCTCCTACTGCCTTACTTTAATAAAGGTACCTACAATTTTAAAAGGGCCAACGATGTGTGATTGGTAAAAATCCAGTCAAACTGTAGTGTATGAGTGCGATAGTAGATACATGTACTTATAAAGTTTAAACTATTTAACTTTTAATTATTGTTATTTATTACTGTTGCTAAGCAGACATAATACGACGAAGACAGAGAGTATCTTCTCTACGAGTACCAGCCAAATCAGATATAAAAACGAATGTGTCGAGGTGGCATCCGCAGTGTTGTGTTATAAATGCATAATACTGCTTTGACTGTCTTTGTAACTTTTGGCGCATACCATCAGCTGCACGAATTGCTCGTCTTGGTAAAAAAGCATTTGTCTTGTCATTTTCAGATCGGTTCTACACAAAAAAACATGAGTGGGTTTGGGTGAGCGATAACATAGGCACCATCGGTATTTCAAGTTTTGCTCAGGTAAGCACACAACTATTGTATATAAGCATGTTTAAGCATTATTACATTTGTAAAATAGTATTAGTTAGCTGGTGCCCACGACTACGTCTGCTCAGTATTAGTACTTCGAGTAGCTTATTATCTTCTCCAAGGGCACCTTTATACCAAAATGTCATAAAATATGTACATGGTCCAACGCAATTGATATAATAGTATTATATGAGTAAATTTAAATACTTAGTATATCAATCAGTAAAGATTAATAATAAAATACAGGACTTACGTACATATAAATATAAAATTAATCAACATGGAAAAAACAGTCATTACATTTCATCACGCTTGACGGTATACGTGTTACCCATAAATTAATCAGACTATACCATCCATTGTGTCATCCTCCTTGACGGTTGCCGGTTGTGCACGTCTAGGCTACGTTCCGGGAAGCACCGAAATCACTCGCGGCGCTCGATACGTCATCAATGACGTCACCGAAAACGACGTCTACGTGATCATTGCGAGCTATCACTGTCAACCAAAGGGAACGGCAAACCGGGGCGCGACAGTTGTGAGCGTTGAGGGCGCTTGCCGGAACGTAGCCCTAGTGTATCGAGCTGTCAAATTGACTTGACTTTTGACTAAGCTATCAGAAACTGACAAAAACTTTGACAGAACTGTCATCATTACGATCTTGACGTAGGCGGAGATCTTATTATTTTGTCTATGCTATATCCAAGCATATTACTCTTTTTCACCCGCTTGGTGATGATGAAAAGTAACATATGTGTTAATCCAGCGTCTGATCTATCTCCATACCAAATTACATCAAAACTGCTCCCGCCGTTTGAGCGTGAAAGAGTAACAAAGATATCCGTCCTACTATTATAAACGCGAAAGTTTGTGAGTATGGATGTATGTGTGTAAAGATCATTTTTATAATGGCATCGACCCTTGAAGAGATATTAAATTGAGGAGTGTGTGAGATTTATCAAGATAGAGGGCGCTGACCACTACTACATTAAAAGGTTTCATAACATAACACACAAGGTAACAAGCAGATGTGCATTAAGTATTATATTCTATGAATCAATGATTATAATATGAATTTAACTACCCGTCTAGCTGGACATGTTATTCTACTAAGGAATGAAGGAAAACACAGAAGTAACATTAATAGCATTATAATAGAACCATATATTTTGCTCAAGAAACACAGTGTTCATTTTAATATTATTATACTAGCTCGCTTAGTAGTGGAAGCGCCGTTTTGGAATCTCGGTGTCCTGGGTTTGATCCCCGAGTTGGACAGATATTGGGATTTTCTGTCAAAGAAATTCTCAATAAAAGTCCGGAGTGTGGAACATTGTCCCATAGATGTCAATAGGCTCGTTCCCCTATTACATGGGACCAAACATATATCCGGCGAAACGCAGGTGTTTCACATCGCATCGAAGATATATAGGAGCAACGATTGAGCTGACCCGCCAGCGGCTTCACTCGCATGGTCTTGGCTCCGCTTTGGGATTTCGAGGTCCTGGGTTCAATACCTGGGTCGGACCGTTATTGCTTGTTTTCTGACACAGAAATTCTCAATAGCAGTCTGGAGTCTGGAACAGTGCTCCGTAAATGGCAATACGCTCGCATTCTATTACACGGGACCAAAAAAATTGTTTCCCTCTAGCGAAAGGTAGGTGTTTCAAACACCGCTGCCTACCCCTTTAACGATGTAGGGTGTGGCGATTTGTTATGTCGCATTGAAAATAACATGTATTTCATTATGTATATTATAAAGTACTCCAAAGTATTCTACTTACATTCTTAATTATTAGTAGTTTATGCACCGAGGGAGTAAAGCAGTGTCTTACGTCACGGGCGGTATATTGAACCCTGAGTGCAACGGGGACTCTTTAGTTAATCCTTGAACGAAGCGAGGGCATTACAATTTTATTCCCGAGCGAAGCGAGGGAGTTATGTAGAGTCCTGAGTGAAGCGAGGGGTTAAAGCCGCCCAAAACGAAGACAGGCTTTATCCTCGAGGTGCACACTCTACTTTTCATACCTACTGCGTGACAATCAAAACACAGAGCTTTAAAAAAGCAGTTATTCAGTTAAAAGTAAAAGAAATTTATAGTTAATATTCAAATTGGACACATTTGTCCCGTTATAGAAGGACAGGATAATATTTTTGGAAGAAATATTTTATGGAAAACAATGTTAATGTAAATGTAAATTAAGACTATTGCGGTTGTTAACTAAATTAAAATGAGAGTCTACTCACGACATGTAGACCATGATTGAGCTACCTTTGGAGCACCCGATATTTCGATACAGTTAGATACATGAATCACGTCCAAAATTATAACATTTTATGGAAGTTGTTAATAACACCAAACACCAGATCGCAGTACGTAACTTGAACTATGACCTTGAATGCGCAGAGAGGGGCCGTGCGTAACCCATAGCAACGCGGTGCACAACAATTAGAGTCCCTATAGTACAATCCTGCCTTTTAAATTTTTAAGCTATTGCATAGCTTCTATCGCGGGCCTTGAACGTGGAGACCGAATCCAGAAATTCCGTAACTAAAATAACCTAACACCCCCCACTCCAACTCCATCTATCAATGAATAGCAGAACTTTTAATGACTTTTTGAAATATCACGCTTGTCTCTTTAGTTCAGCAACTCGCCTCTAGATGGCATTGGTTAAATAATTATAATTGCATAAGTTGATTTGGCATCTATCGATGAATAGCAAAACTTTTAATGACTTTTTGAAATATCACGCTTGTCTCTTTAGTTCCGCAACTCGCCTCTAGATGGCATTGGTTAAATAATTATAATTGCATAAGTTGATTTGGCATCTATCGATGAATAGCAGAACTTTTAATGACTTTTTGAAATATCACGCTTGTCTCTTTAGTTCAGCAACTCGCCTCTAGATGGCATTGGTTAAATAATTATAATTGCATAAGTTGATAAAAACAGCTATACAATAGCTTTACCGCGGTAGTCTCCGAGTACCACACGTCTTTTTTTTCTGTACGCTGTCTCCGTATTCATAGTTTTCCTTCAAATCACCTTCCAAATCCTCACTGTGACACCCATCATCCAGTAAACCCATCGGAGTTACATACAAAATGACAGCCCCGGGGATGTAATGCTTTGCTTTACGTTGATATTAGTTGTTATAGTTTATATCGAGACGTGGGCAGTGCTTGAGTCTCTCCAGCGGTGCCGTATTGACTATCGGTATATAGAAGTTTTGAAGTGTTTGTACAATAACGCCAACATGTCAGTCCTAGTACAGGAGCAGAGTTCGAAGGCAATTCCATTGCAAAGAGGCGTGAGACAGGGAGACGTTATATCTCCGAAACTGTTCACCGCTGCATTGGAAGACGCCTTCAAGCTCTTGGAATGGCAAGGACTTGGCATCAATATCAACGGCGAGTACATCACTCACATTCGATTTGCCGACGATATTGTAGTCATGGCAGAATCCATGGAAGACCTCAGTACAATGCTCGAAGGCCTCCATCGAGTTTCCCAACGGGTAGGTCTTAAGATGAACATGGACAAGATGAAAATTAAGTCTAATGCCCATGTACATAACAATAATCATAACATAACAAGTACAATTTGAAAAATTTGGTACCGACTTCCATTCTATTCAGTTATTGGAGTGTAACTCAAAAAGTACTGGACCGAATTGGATAACATTTAAATGGGACCTCACGGGAAGCACTAACTTTAAAAAAAAAATCGGTTCACTTAGTTAAAAGTTATAAGGTAACAAATATAAAAAAATACAGTCGAATTGAGTACCTCCTCCTTTTTCTAAGTCAGAAGATAATGATATTTATTGAATTCTTTTTAATGTATAAGTGCCTACGTATTTTTTAAATAATCGTTGAATTTATTGGACATAAAATGTCAATTTATTTCAACTATTACATTTTTTTTTTCATTAGCACAAGGTGGAAATAATTGGACTTTTTTGTCGAATAAGTTCAACTGGTTGAACTTATAGTTGAACTTAGTGGAACAAATGTCTGGAATGGAGACCACGGACCGGCAAGCGCAGCGTAGATCGTCCACCGACACGGTGGACAGACGACCTGATAAAGGTCCGCCTCAGACCAGCCCTTTTGGAAAATTATGGGGGATGCATATGTTCAGCAGTGGACGTCCTACGGCTGAGATGATGATGATGATGAAATATATGACTGAATTTTATATTACAGAGATAAGTGCATAGGTATCTTGTATCTATGTGTAGATAGAAGATAGAATATATAAGATAGATAGTAGATATAAGAGCCACTTGTAAATAATGGAATAAATGATTATTATTATTATTATAGATATATCATTGTATGCGATTTTTGTGACATACACTTTACTAACTTCTGAATTCTTGGTTCAGTTCTCAGTATGAGTATTTCTCGAATCTTCGTGAAAGTGATTGCCGTTTGGATGACTGCGCGGACCATTACGGTTTAGAACCACTGGTTTAAAGGTATAACAATACGATACAATACAAAAATTCTTTATTGATAACCAATCATAAAAGAAAAACATAATACAATCAAAAGCGCTACAGTAGATTGGACAATTGGCGGCCTTATCGCTATAGCAAAGGAGGTATTGTGTTTTGTCTACGTTTGGTTTACCGATGATGAATCGAAATAATATAGTGTAATTCAACGCACACCAGCAGCTGTATATGCATATGTTAGGTGTTGAAGTGTTCGCTGTTTGACTTTAACCAGTGGCTGTTACTGACCCTCTTGCAGAATATCTAGTTGCTGCGTTCCCGAGCCCTCCCTGAGATAAGAACGTTATGCCTCTTACCTAGAACCTTTAATCATCAAATTAAGACCATATGCCGATCTAGTATATTTCTTTATAATGCAGATAACAACTTTGTCAAGAAAATTTTGTTTTGATTCCAGGATGCTTTAGGAGAAGTAGTATTCGCCCAACTGCCAGACGTGGGGAGAGTTCTGGGGGCCGGGGACGAGTGCGGAGCCCTGGAGAGTGTTAAGGCTGCTGGTGAAGTTTACACACCAGTATCCGGCACGGTGCGTGATACATTGTACTGCTATTTTCAATACAACCACAGCAGAACGCTGCAGTTGTTTTTCGTCAGATAATTCAGCTATCATAACATATATATATATATATAAGTACGATAAGTAAGATAGGATAAAATTTGACAGTAATTATTGGTAAAAGACAACCAGCAATAGTAGCTATCGCGGGTAAATCCATGCTAAGAGACAAGGCATATAAATGACTGATAAAAAAATACCAAAAAATTATACACTTTTTAGTGACCCTTGCTACTTACAGGATCGATTGTCATTCAACGGAAATGATATCTATCATCAAATCATCAAAATAGGCGAAACACTTTTCAGTTACGAATGTAACTCAAATACTGCTTGACCGAATTTGACGAAAGTTAAATGGGTGGTCCCATTCCCCCCCTCCCCCCTCGGAAGTATACTCTACCAAACAAAAAAAGAATCTGAAAGAAAGTGTAATGTGCTATCTTGTTTTACTTAGGTACATGACTAACTCAAACCCCATTACAATTGTCTATCTTATTCGTGATCAACGATGTAATCAATGTTATTATTAGGTACCTACTTTGAAAAGTATGCTTCCGATTTACACGAATACTGGGTAACTGTTTGTTAGTTCTTGCAATATGGAAAGCACTAGGCGACTGCTGTACAAATGCCAAGGTCTTGGGGTGACGACCACAGTAGGTAGATACAGTGCCACAGCTTTTTCAGCTCAAATGTCGACTGTGACTCTCGTGTACGAGGTTTTGACGTTTGAGGACCACTGCTAGATATGACTAGTTCTGGTTTCGACCAGTTCATTATAAGTACATTTCTAAAGGACCATTTCTGGGTTTGAACACTTCTTTATTTGACTACCTCATGTACGGTGTGCAAATCGAATACTCTCTTCCAACCACCAAGGGGAGGACCATTTCTGGTTTTGACCACTTCTTTATTTGATTACTTCATGTAGGACACTTTATTGACACCAAAAATAAATGTTTACAAATAATGTCTCAAAATATAAGACAAATGGGTGGTCATGTCTATAAAAGCGATCTTTAGTTTTACTTTCATATAAGTAAGCATATTTTTCTTAATAACTAAGCATATCTTTATCATTTATAACGTAACTTCAGATTACTTCAGCTGTCGCGGAACCCATTGATATCCTGGTTAACGACACCGGATTATTTTTGTGAAGAATTCTATGCTAGTGATTTGTAACAGTTCTAATTTGCACTAACGATTTGAAATAATTATCATATTTAATTTGATATTAAACATGATAATATTGTTCCTTTACGTCATAACAATAACGCCAAAATCAAACCAATCCTTCAGTCCTGCTGAAATGGGATGTCGGTAAGCCGTCCTCTACGTCTTAATGAGATTTTCCTTTTTAAAATATAAATATAAAAGTTAAATATATATTAATAAATGTATAAAGTTTCCTTATTTCTTTACGTCAAACAAAAAAAACTGTATTAGCTGTAGTTGCCTATGTAATGTAATCGGTAAACATTGGCATTCCGACTAGCACCAACATTGGCATGCTCACGAAGAGGTGTTGGCAAGTGGCGGCGTCGTGTGTCGGGTCGCCATCTTTTCTCAAATATGGTTGAGGAAGGCGATGGCTGGCACATGCGTCAACTCGTGAACGGGTGCTGTTTGCGGAGACCGGTCTGCTCGGAATTCTATTTTATGCCTAATTTTGGTTTTGTTTTTCTCTGTTATTTTACTTCTTATATAATGTTAGGTTTAGTATATGTACCCTCATTGTATGCAAAGATGTATATTTAAATAGTTGATTAATTAGTTAAGTAAATGTAAAAATAATAGCACGGAACTGGAGTCTGTGGGTAGAAATATTAATAAAAAGTAATTAAAAAAAACTCACATTACAAAGGTGAAAGTATGGGAATGTGTTTGAATGTGTTTGAATGTCTGTTACTTCTTCATGATCAAACGGCCGGACTGGAAGCAGCTGAATAAATACATAGGATCATTTTCATCATCGTCGGTTACCACGCGGGCGCAGCCAGCATTCAATGTTTTTATTCATATATCATTTTTCAGGTAACAGACAAGAATACAGCTGTAGAGTCAACACCGTCGCTCATAAACAAATCTTGTTACGAAGAAGGCTGGTTGTTCAAAGTCAAACTGACCAGACCAGAGGAACTGGAAAAGCTAATGGACCAGGCCACCTATGACAAATATCTTGAAGACTCTCTCTGATACTAACGTTTTTCCAACCTAATTTTTAGAATCAGTTAATATACAATTGTATACATACATATACTAATGCCTATTTCCTGGAGGGGTAGGCAGTGACCATTAATTTCCACTGAGTATCATAACTATTCGATATTTGCTTCATTGTCTAGGTATATTAGTAGGTAGGCTATTTAAATATTGTAGGCCTGTTGTACAAAATACCGTCTTAGTTTGTTTCATCACAACGCCCAGTTATTGTTTCACGAATCAGTAAATATCAATATCTTCTTACAAATTGCTACAGTGCCCTTCAAAAACAATAACTTTATTTCAAAGCTCATTTTACATGTTATAATGACTTCATTTATTTTTATTATTTATTTATTTGTCTCTTATTTTTCGGTCAATTGTGTTATCATTTGTAAGCACATTGTTGTACATTTTGTAAAGTATATCTTTATATAGGATTTGTGTGATCTACATTATAATAAAACCTTGATCATATATTATTATAGTAAGTTTTAAAAATGCATTATAGAAACGGTTATGTACAATTTATTTTATTTCAAGTCCGCATCTTCCGAGTTACCAAGTAGGTTCTCACTGAGCTTGCATTTCGTAAATGTAACTGGTGGTTATACGTATCCATTCCGCTCTGCCGTGTGATTCTCTAAGAGCAAACATCGTTGCGTCTTTGACAACATCCGTGAAACAATTGACGAGATGACAAGAAACGTTGGAAAAGCAGCCTTATGTGCAAGGGCGATATCTCAAAGTATTTGACATCGGTGATCTCGTCGACGAGCGCATCGACGAAATCATTAGAGAATCGCACGGCTGGATTGGAAGTACTATTGAGTTTGTACAAATGATACAAACTTGTGTCATTTGTTCTACTACATAAAATACAAGCAAATTCACTCGGCTTTTGGTACATATCCCAACATAGAAGTTCAACTGGTAGGTAGTACAAATGATACATACCTGTATCGCTAGATCTGCCAGTAGTAGGTACTAATACTCTTATTGCTAATACCAGCAGTATTACACACAGCATGATTATGCATACTCTTTATTGTTAATGTTATACTGGCCTCTTGTAATAATATAATTTTAAGTAGGTACGTCTTCGTTGATCAAGAATAATTACAATAAGTGCCAAGAATATCGTTGTGTCGGTGTCTGAGGTAATTAAATGTCCCAGAAGGTACACTATTTCAAAATACAAAATGGTAGATTTAGTTAATTCTGTAGACGACAAAATCCATTCAATACAATTATAATAAATACTAAACTATTCTGAAATATGGTAGAAACCTTTTGAATATTTAATAAGTCGATTCACGCAAAGGAATTATCAGTCAAAAATATACCTATTGCTTTGACTCAAACTATACTACACGTAGAATTAGATTTTTTCTAATTTTGTTCATGTTGTGAAGCGAAAGATAAGAACTTTGCAAGTTTTTGTTTGGCTATTGCATTTTGAATAATCCTGTTAAGTTGTAGGTTTACATACATTTCTTTCGTATTGTCTTCTAGAAACTAACCGAGAAATATAAGGGGGTTAGTACAGAGATCATTTATGATGTGGTACAGATATCGAATTGAATATCATCGGTATAACGTTTGTACCACCGTACTTTCCAACGTGACTGTACCGCATTCCGCTCACTCCATTATTTTTTACTATGATTTTTAAACCATCCTCTCCCCTTCACGCTAAAATGGCTGAACGGCTTCTTGGATAAGGGCACTTAATGTTAAGTATTATTTAATGAAGAAATTCTGTCTCGTTGCTTTATTTTCTGAAGATCTTACGTAACAAATACATTAATTGTATCCCAAATATCACTACTAATTCATGCTAAACTAGTAAATCTACGAACTCGAGGCCGTAGCACAAACAAATTGCGAAAAAGTATTCATATAGTAAGCATCAACGCGTTACGCGTCCGTGTAGAAACTATGAGTTATCTGTGTCACAGTAGCCCTAGATACATGACAGTTTGTACAGTTTCACGTGAACGACACGTTACACTTACGCAGTTGTTTGTACTAGGCCCAATGGAAAATGATTTTAGACAATAGAACGGGAAAGAAACGGTATTTATCACAATCATAAAAAAACAGTGGGCCTACCTTGAGATGGAATCCTACATCCTGGTGGACCTATAGCTACACTTCAGTCCAGTCAAAACTACACCGAAATCATAAAAAAAACAGCACCGTTAATTGTAATTCTATTCAAAAACTTAGACATCTGCAAAAACGATCCAGATTTGACATTGTACAGAAGCTGTAGGTGTATCAACCGGATACTACTAATAAATTCATTTTACGCAACAACAATTGCCAAGGGATACGACTGAAATCTGCATCGGAAAATAGGCAAAAATCATTGACAGATGCATTTGCCGCGAGCCGCTGAATGAACTTGATGTTCGACGCTACGCTCTGTACCTGTGTTGTATTACTGTAACGCCGCAGCGCCAGATATGATTTCGATGAGTTCTCTCGTGATGACAGCCTGGCGCGTTCGGTTGTACAGCAGTGTGAGCTTGCGGATCATGTCCTCCGCATTCTTGGTGGCGTTGTCCATGGCGGCCATGCGCGCGGACTGTTCTGATGCCGCTCCCTCCTTCAGTGCGTAGTACAGCAACGCTGCGAGCGTCCACTCCGCGTAGCACTCCAGTTGATCGTCTTCTACGTCATCGAACGCGTCTATGTTGGGGGCTTTCTACGGACAATATGCATACTTTTCTGTAGCTGTGGGCCGAGCACGGAAATCTGCTTAAGTGTAACGTTATCGTATCGTTGACGTATTCAATACAAACTGTTGTTGTCTGTGCCACTATTGTACTAGATAAATGACAGTTTGTACTAAATACGTTAACGATGCGATTTCGTTACACTTCAACAGATTTTCATGCTCGGCCCACTGAATAATACAGTGACATATTTCTACAAGCCGTGAATCAAATAATGCTCATGATGCAAATTAGTTTCCTAACCAGTTGCTACAATCAGTTAAATATTTCAGTTGAACATATGCTTTGTAATCCAAATATAACTTTAATAAAATAAATATATATTTTTATACAACTACTGCCAGTCACCTAGCCAACAATCACAGAATGTGATTAACTGAGTTTCTCATCTTACTTTCACTCTGTGGCGAGTTAGCCAATGAACTTCTGATGAGATGATGTGAATCGAGTGGCGAAGGAACCTGCCTTATTAAGTCAACACATTCTTATGCGCAAGCCGTTTTAGTTCGTCTCACCGTTTGGCTACAGTTTGTTAAATTTCGAAACACTTCTGTGTTAATATTTGAAGGAGACTGAAGCAAGTGAAAACACTCGGTAAGATTCAAAAGCTTGTGTGTAACCAAATGTCTTGTAAGGAACTAGACTCCTAGCAGGACGACGCAGAACTTTGGTAAAGCTCTGAGTTGTTTTCGCAAATATTATATATTGACATTTATGTAATGAACGTGGCAGTAGAGACACTCCAGAATGCATGAAGCAACATCTTAAACTACACTTGAGCAGTTGTGCCAGCGACCCAAGGCCATACTCCGCTATGTGAAGGTGTTAGACTGGCTTGAGTAAATGCTGGCAGGGGGAAGGCACAAAACACCCCAAGCAGAACGTCAGTGCAGGCCTCATCGCCCCCAAAACGAATAAGAATAAGAGTAAGTGGCAGTAGAGAATTTTAAAATACTTTAAGAGTGAGGCCTCATTATAGTCACAAAATATATATATATAAAACGTCGCAGGCCTGACGCCTTGCATACGTTTTACATTATATATTTTGTGACGCAACGCAACGTAACGTACCAATGAGGCCTCACTCTAACTGTTACCAACGGTTTCCATACGTCCAACGTCAATACGTTGATGTCTAAATGGAATAGATTATTCGGAAGACATCGGTTCAAATTCCGTCCATGGGTATGTCATTTTTCTCTCTTTTTAGAGAACTTCTTTGCAGTACCTACTTGTTGTATTCTATCTCGGTTGGTGATTCGTATTGGCAGTGTATATTGATGTTGCGATGACAGATAATAGGAGGTGAAATTACCGTTTCGGTGTGTTGCTAATGCAAGGCAAGTGTTACGCTAACCTCAATTCGGAGTTTGTTGAAGAAAGGCATGATGCTCATCTCGTATTTGACTGGCGAGAAGTACTTGTTGTAGTAGATCTCGCCGGTATCGTAAGCGTACCCTGAAGTTGCGATGGCAGCCGCCAGGACGGACGCGTCGGCAAACACGGGTGCGATGCGACCTATCTACATAGACAACAGAAAATCGATCACAGGCTTGTTTGATGTAGACAAAGATTCCGAAAATAAAGAAGTTCTAGTTCTCTAGTTTTTAAAATAATGACTGATTTATAAATAATAAGAACATATTTATACCGAAAACTTGTAACCGCTCTTTAATTTTATTTCGTTTTGCCTATTACTTGTTAAATGCTAGTAAAATTGTATTAAGTAAAAGTACATAAAATCACAAGATTGAAATCAAATACCAGAACACCAAAAACACGCGAAATGTTCATATTATTTATATATCTAATTTCAACCATATATGCTGACTTTAGTATGACAACAAATACTGTGTGGTGCCTTAGGTGCGACAAGCGTGGTGCGGAGAGCGAAGCCGCAGGAGCTACCTAGTTTCACCACACACTATGATGCGATATAGCAGTTATGGCCGCACCTAAGATCGTGCATACACAATAATAAGACACACCGAGGATATCTCCTTGTCAGATATGGGCAAATGTAAAAAAAATTTTGAAGAGTATTATTTCCAACACTATATGAGAGTATTTTACATAAAAATAGAGTATTGACATTTAGTTATTTATTTATTGTCCAAAACTTAGACTATCATTACAGAGAGATACTAATGCGATAGTTTAGTTATATGTATATAATATATGATATATATTAGACATGTACACATGG
The DNA here is from genome assembly GCA_917880725.1 of Selenia dentaria. Taxonomy (NCBI): domain Eukaryota; kingdom Metazoa; phylum Arthropoda; class Insecta; order Lepidoptera; family Geometridae; genus Selenia; species Selenia dentaria. The sequence continues at coordinate 44,632,436 of OU862876.1, forward strand.
TTATTGTTTCGAAAGAAAAGGTCATCACTGGAGTTGACACGTGATTGCCTCCCCTTGTGAGTAACAGGAGTGACTTTATAAAACATCATAGAATGCAGTAGCAGGAAAGCTCTTCCATTTATTTCATAGCAAAATAAAAATATATAATTCTGAGGCCAAACTTAGAGATGGTCCAAACCTTGATGGTAATGCACTATAGTAAAAGTATATAATATAATTAAAAAAGCAGATGGTAGGATAACTTTACTATATTGTTGCAGGGAACTTGACTTCTAAAGATTTTAATTTTGTTGCTGTCCCCTCTCCAATGTTAAGGTAGGTAGGCGATAACGCCCAACAAACATTTTAGCGTTGATTGCAGGTTATTTTAAAGCTTCGAGTGCTATTTCAGATTTTTAATGAATTCAATTGTCGTCCAAGGTTATATAGATGAGTTATGAAATAAACCTAGGTCTATGGGTGGTATTAAAACTGTTAATAACGAAGCAAAACCGTCTTAGTAGTTAGAGTAGAGGCAGTGGAGTCTTGCACACTTACACCGCTAAAGATTGTTGCGGCCGATTGCGGCGGATTGTGCGTTGAACGCTGTTTAAGGGTGTTTACGAAATTCCTCTAACCCTTATTGCTGTATATTTGCTATTATTTGAAACTTTTCTATAATGCTTTGTCTACATAAACTCCACTTTGAAACTCATATAACGCTTAAAGCGTCTAGTGACGATTTAATAACTCTCTTGAACACTACCACTACAACATATTATATAACCAGTCTAAGAGCTTTATTATACAGGTTTTGGCCTGCAAAATTCTGGGCCGAAATTGAAGATATAAAGGTGCTATAGCACACTGTAACTCTTTTATAAGTAATGTCCTAAATCTTCAAGAACTAAGTGGAACCCAAATACAGGTCTACTGATGCTTATATTAAAACTAAATTGTTAGTTGCTGTCTCAGTACATTAATGTGTCACGTGCCTTCTATATGTAAATATGCTTCCGTCAGAAAAATAAAAATAGCTTTAGATGGTGGTGTCACTCAATGTTGTCGATAGCAGTTCGGTTTTTGATCTCGCAGAACAAAGTCAACATCGTTGTTTAATCTGTGATTGAGCCTTACATCCTTGACGCTGACCAGCATGCTGGCAGCGAACTGACGGCGCAGCATGGAGCGCGACTTGTCGCCGACGCAGACCAGCTTGTGCGTGGGTCCCTCGAACTTGCGCGACACCATCTCGCGCCGGATGCGCCTTGCCACGCCGCTGTGCACGCCGCCACACAACCCTGAATACAAGAACCACCTTACTTTTAGGCTCTTAGATCGATATAAATAATTCAAAGCTGCATTTATGACCAGTGATATGGTATTTCTAATATTTTTTTAGTCTTTAAGCGTATTGGAAAATATCAGGTAATCTCCTCCAAATGTTGTTATCTTAATCTAATTTAATTATCTTAATTAATTCCAATCTTAACTTAGGAGTATGTGTAATTATATCTTCCTATCAAAATAAATAAGTAATTTGAAATTAAATGGTTTTCACGTATAAATAAAATACTTTAATAGGTTTAACTCATGTGTTGAGCGCAATAGCCACGCTTTTGTAGCATTAGCGGCTATGAAAGTCAATGCTACTTACTTACATACTTCCATCAGCCCGCACAAAATGGCTTTGTTGACGAATCTATTCTTCTTAAAGTCAAGTCAGGAAACACCTAGCTGCTTTATACGGGAAGGTATGCATATAAAAGTGTTATTTTAGTAATGCTCATAACCACGCGTGCTTTGAAGTGGCTGTGCGCGCAGCAAAACATACGAACATTGATATGCGTAGTACTCTAAGATGGCGAAATCAGGCGCTTTTATGTTGGAACCAAAACACGCTAGGTGGCTACACACTCAATTTATTTTATAAAAATGTGACTCCATATTCTATATAAGCCTCATTTTCTTTTATTATACTCACTGCTATGAGACGAGATTCTCTGGATCTTCAAGATTCAAAATTCTGTGATTTCTGTGAATTACTTACACTGTTCACGTAACTCAGTGACATTTTGCTTAATTCCGTTCGCCTATAATTTATAGTCAAAGTCAAAATGATTTATTCAATTTAGGCATCAAAGACTTAGCACTTATGAACGTCAATTTTTCACTATAATGTACTTTAAAGACTACCGCCGCCTTTCAAAATATATAGAGCCTACCGAGAAGAAGCGGCAAGAAACTCGGGGCCATTCTTTTTATATAGATGTTTTTACAATGTTTTTACTTAGGTACTACAAATATTAGCTCCAGAGTGTTGCCTTACAAAAGAGAACATAATAATGGTATCAGCAGTATAGTAATACTAGTATGCGATCGCGACTTCATTCGCGTCGATCAAGCTTAATGTGATCCTTCAGGAACTCTCCGTTGAACCATCAACAAACAACAAACCATCTCCACTCCATTTCATGCAAAGCCGTTTAGCCGTTTCGGACCCTAGGCTCAACTGCGAAGCTCAACCAGTGGAGCCGTTTACCCGTAGTCGCAAATAGTTGTGTAGATTAGACGACAAAAAATGTCCAAACGGCTCAACTAGTTGAGCCTCTTGGTTGAGCCGAATGGGTATAGGGATAGGGTCCAAAATGCGTTCAGCCGTTTTTGCGTGATTGAGTAACACACATACCCACCCACATCCAAACTTTCACATTTATAATATTAGTGAGTTTGCAATGACATAAATACGAGCATATATATTATTTACATTTATTGTTCAAATTCAAAATTTGTTTAGAAGTTTAAAAATGATTAATATTAAATATAGTAAGTGTTATACAATTTAAAAAAAAAATAATAAAGCCGTCCGCCCGGCCAAGGATAGAACGGGACACAGTCTCACTCGATCATTACTGTGGCGAAATGCCGCCACACAGGTGCCTGTAAGTCTTCAGCAACGATTTTCATAACATGAAAGTATAATAAAAAAGCCATTTTATTCAGCTTGTATGAACATCGAAGACATAAACTAGTTACCAGTACATATATTTAAATATTTATTAGCGTTGTCAAGAATTGTTTCGTACAAATATTTATACATACGAGTATATATATATATATATATATAACTATTTTATGACCCGAAGAATAGATATATTAGGGGTTAAAGTATGGCAGTTTTTTTTATTTCCTACTGCAATATTGTTTGAGTTTTAATTCAAATACAAATTAAAATTCAAATAATTTACTTTTTTAAGCATTAAATATAACATTTTTAGCTGTTGTACAAATGTGCTGCGGCTGTATTCAGCCTGCAAGCAGACGTGCAAATGATTGGTTTGAAGACTACAAATTAAACATTATCTTAATTAATATTTTATAATGCCCTAAATATTAAATATTCTTTGACACTATAAAAGCAATTATCTAACAGCCACTCAGTAAGCTCTTTCTAAATATTTGTCCATCAAACCGTTTCAAATCATCCGGTAACTTATTATATACTGTTATATACACATTTCTTTTATAAATGGCCTTATAGCACCGAGGTTGATATAATTTTTTGTAAGTTAAGTTTGTTAAATATTTTTGTAGAAAGAATATATTTATAGAACGAGGCAGCAGGCACTTTTAAAGTATCTACATAGATAGACGTTCGTGTGCGTCGTGTATTAGATACAAATATATATTGAATAATTTATATTGATCTCATTTTGATTTACATTGTAGATCGTACAAAGGCGACAAGTAAAGTGCAATACGAGTATTGACCAAGGTTTAACCGAAGAAAATGATGGGGCTGGCATATACCACGTTGGGAAAGCCCCTAGACATAGATTAAAAAAAGAATGAAATATTCTATCATTATAGCTAATGCATATTCTGGGGTTTTTTATGGTATTAGGTAACGAAACAATCACGAGGCTCAACTGATGTTAAGTGGCAACCTCTGCCTGCAACAGATGCATTTCGTGACAAGTGAAGAACTTTACTGCGTCCGTAACCCTGACACATGAAGTTGTTAAGTCTCATGCGCCTGTAATTTCGCCGACAACCATCTCTTCAAACGGAACATAATGCGAACATTACTGTATCACGGTAGAGGAAGGTATAGTGGCAGTACTACCCCGGGCGAACTCGTTCCCAAAGAGTTCTACTGCTAATAATTAATGATAGCCACGTCCATACTTAGTGATGTCATTGGCGCTTATTTACCGCGCCCACTATCAGGCACGTGCTGGTACACGTTGCTGTACACAGTTATCAACAAAACACATGTTAATAAGTTAATAAACTTAAGTGGAATTATCATTTGGAATATCGCTACTTCATTACGTCATACAAGCAATGCGACCGGAGCAGACCTAGATACATCTGGAAAAAAATTGGGTTCGTATAATAATTATTATTATACGAGACTTTGAATCGGCTGATAAATAATGTGTGCGAATAAAATGTCGCAGGTCTATCGTGGAACTAATGCGACTGATCCACATTAACATAGGTGTCGTAGGTCTGTCGGGTCATCATAGGGGTTGCGATTAGTGCAGCTTACGGCTGCACTAATGGTCATTGCTTCTTGATTTCGTCCAAGCTTTCCATCAGGCGAGAGGGAGTCACTTTGATGACCTACTAAAAAAAACAACTGTCTCTGTGTGGTAAGATAATAGAAGGTTATTTTCTACATGATATCTCTGAATATTTTAGAATGTATATAATCATTATATTGTATCAGAGTATAATCACGCAGTCTGATAATCAGACTGCGTTCGTAAGCTTAATTCAATTTCTTATTTTTGTATCTTCTCATTTTAAGAAAACTTTGGCTAAGTATAACAAAAGTAGTACAATAACTCAGCAATCTGACAAGGTTTTTGTCGTGTAATACCTACCATTTTGGAAACTGCATGAATTAGGCAAGTTTTTTAACTTCTGGCCACACAGGTCACCACACATTTTTTTATACTACAGCAGGGCTAGCACGGGCAGTGGACTATTTCTCCCCGTGGCGAGGAAAAAAATCTATTCCACCATGTCATTTTTATTTCCCTTGACGGGAACGCCAGAGGATAGTTTATCCACTGGCTAACTGAGCTCACAGAGGGCAAATTCAAGTTGACTGTAAAAAACGTTTTATAAAAAAAACTTACTATAAAGTTCGACATTATATAGAAGATAAAGATGCTTGGAATACTCCACTTCTGGCAAGCTGTCTCTCTGCCACCCATAAAATGTAATATTTGTAGTACCTAAGTAGAAACATTGTAAACATCTATATACAAAGAATGTCCCCGAGTTTCTTGCCGCTTCTTCTCGGTGGGCTCTATATATTTTGGAACGCGGCGGTAGAGTCTTTAAAGTACATTATTATGAAAAGTTGACGTTCATAAGTGCGTCTTTGATGCCTAAATTGAATAAATGATTTTGACTTTGACTTTGACACGTGGAGTAGCGTTTCCTTTGGTTTGTACTTCGTAGGTGCCATTTAACGCAAATGTAACAAAAGTCTCTGAGTAGCGTGTGCTATCCATACGTAGTATTCTATTTCATTTACTAAGACTCATTATGCGTATGCAAGTCAGGACCTATTGTAGATTAAAAACATATAAAACATATATTTTGCTTAGGTATTTCACAGAATGTAAATAGGAAAGTAATACAATAATAACAATATGCACCGGCAAACAATTCGTATGGTTACGAGGCTGCAATGCTTGAACCGATATAGAAGGGGTTGTAACATTTCGGATATACCTTCGGTGTAATTTTCTTTCCATTGTTTCCATTTCCCGCTACAAAATGTTTTTATAATATGCGCGAGACATTTTTAAATGAAAAAAAATAAATATCCACCACCTTCAAAGAAGGTGATCCTTTCTCCGTGTTATGTCAATCTAATGGAATTATATCCACGGTCCGACTATTTCGGCGAGTCCGTGCTCTATAGCGGGAGTAGCGGGACGTAGGTACTGTCTACAAGATACGTTAAAAGGAAACATTTTATCTCTTTTCCCGGTTGCCGTGCTCTGCAAGGTGGAGAAGACAATTATTTCGGTGGATAAAACGGTGGAAAGACTATTACTCTCCGCCGCGTGCTAGGGGTGTTGGTGCTCATTGCCATTGAAAAAACTAAACAGTAAAGTTTATATTTAGGTTAGAAAAAATAAAAAACTCTTGCATTAAGAAATATTTTGTGTATATATAATGCGTATTAGCAAAGCCCAATATTCAGAATAAATTCTACATAAAACTAATAATTGTTAGTATTAAATTTCGTACTTTCCCAAAGCCTTTTTTACTACAGATTTTTTTTCCTGCGTTGCCGCACTCTCCGCAAGAGCCTACAAGGTCATCTATTACTTACCGGACACACTGTTTATTAGATGATATTATATATCATAGAAAACCCCGCCCGTCATATTATCGTGTAGTAAATTAAAATACTGCGTAAATAAGCTTAATGCGCGATAACTTCTAACTTTAAGTGTACGTGTCACGCTGATGAAAAATCATAAGGTATTGTGTAACAATCAGTACATAATGGTATGACCGACCCAGAAATGTTTACTGAGCTAAAGAATAAAGTATACGTAAGCGATAGATATACATTTGTTTCTATACCTACCTGCTTATGCCTAAAGCCATAAGTTCTGCTGGAGCACTTATTGGCAGCACCCCGCATTCGGTATGATAGACGGTGTAAACGCTTCCTTAGGTACTACAGGCTGAACAAGTAGAATCCGATAAGCACCGACAAGTACCGATAATCTCCAATGGGTTCCATTTCCGAAAGCTCTTCCAAAGGTAATTGAATATCCCATACTTAACTCTTATTCAAAATCTCTATCTATTTTTATATATGTATAACTAGCCCCGCGATTTCACTCGTGTGGTGATGATAATGATGAGGATGATGATGAAATAAAAGTAGGATAAGTTACTCCTTATATTATAATATCAGCTATTTTCCAATGCAAGCCCCGTTAAAATCGGTCCAGGCATTTCAGAGATTAGTCAGAACAAACAGATAGACACACATTTTAAAAATTGTGTTTTTTTTATGTAAGTACTGTATACACTTTCATACGCATTTAGTGAAAAGCTTTTAATTTTGAATTACAAACAGACACTTCAATTTAATTTCTCTGTATAGATTTTCATTATTGAATTACTGGCCAAGACAGATTCACGACTATTCGTCATTAAGTGACTAAAAATTGCAATCCTACAGAGAAAAATTCACACCTTCGGACGGGATACGATCCCGCGTCTTCCGACAATCCGTGTCAGACGCCATGATCGCTTGGCCACCAGGCTCGAGATCCAAGCATCGAATTTTAACTCTCTATCTGGTTTTAAACGACGTATGGGTTAAAATCACATGAAGTCATAGACGGCACGGGTTCGTATCAGGTCCGAGGATGTGAAGACACGTCACGACAGCGAGTTAATTGTGCTGCCTCACGAGGCGAGCTTTTATGCGCGAACGATTTTATAGAATATATTTATGTTAATTTATCAATTATAAAATCATCTATATCAGATTTTAAAACAGTTAATTTATCATTCATCATCATCTCAGCCGTAGGATGTCCACTCCTCCTTAATTTTCCAAAAGGACCGGTGAAAGGCCTGCATCCAACGTCACCCTGCGACCTTATTCGCCGAAAAAGACATGGACGACATACGCAGCTCTTGCCGGTCCGTGATCTCCACTCCAGAACCTTCCGGCCCCATTGGCTATCTGTTCTGCTTGCTATGTGCCCTGCGCACTGCCACGCGCAACTGGCTTTTTATCTTCAGTCACGGCTAATAAAAGTGAAAGATATCAGCCTACAGAGAACCTGTATGTCAACCCGATACACAAACAAAGAACATGATTACGCAGTTTCCAATTTGCCGTTATTATAAGCTTGATGATATCATGTCATAACAATAACACATTGATAACGCGATACTTGTACCTACACATGTAACAATAAAACTATTGATTCCTCTCATGCCTAAGGTCCCAGATACACGAGCAGCTTGCAGCAGTCAGCATGGGATTTTTTTTAACGTGTCGGGAATGTGATTACACATCCCCGCCAAGCCGGGGGGTTTCGCCGGAGTATGTCGGACTCGTCCTTTACGTACCAACTGCGCCCATAGCAACAAGCAGATCATACCGACTAAACCACCACACGGTGTTTCTCCGGGCGCCTTTATGTCGGGACAACGGGCACGCTTTTGCAATCGTCCGAGTCCCCGGCGGTTTTGATCCTCCCATGAGGACCCCATCCCAATGGGATGGAGTAGGAGTCACTCCATCCCAGCACTCCTGAGGGGCGCACGGATACACCGCGTGCGCCATCGGCTCTAAGTAGGTACTTATTTATGCTTGTGGATTTGATCTAAATGGAGAAATGTCAACAAACACCATGTAAATAACGGGTCAAGATACTCGCATTGTGTGCGTGTCACTAAATGCACGTACATAGGATCCCAGCTTAAATACTTATTGCCTTATATTTTGTTATTAAGTACATCACTTCAACTTGAGCCTATGAGTGTGATCTTACACCTCCTACAGAGTTTGCCTTATGAAATATAATGTTTTCTAAGGTATATAGCTAATTGTGTGCCCCTGTCTAGCTTACGGGCCTTTGGAGTTGCACTAAGTGCAAATGAGTTGATAGGACACGAGATTTTTATACTAGTGAGTTATAAGATGGGAAAGTCATTTGCCTAATGTTAAACGACACACCAGTCCGGGACACTTGCATTGCGACCAAATGTACAGATTTGCTGAAGGTAGGTAGATACTCTCCGACATACGAGTACATACTAATAGACCTACAATATTGCGCTTTTATGTTAGTAGTGTGAAGTGTGATAGAATATGTCAATTGGGGTAATGTATGAATGGAGTTTCCAACATGATACTTATACGAACTTCTACAATTGGCCGGGTTATAGAACGCCTATAACTTTTGGCCTTTGAGGCCTAAAGTGGGAGGCATTTTATCGTTATCGTCACACCGATGTAACACCAAGTACATCACATATTATACGCCTCATGCCTGTAAAGACTCTGTCTAGGCTCGCCTTTAAAGGACCCCATGCTATATTATGCTGGACAATAAGAGAGCTCATTACATCCCATTTTTACCTAACAGTTATCGCAATGTCATTAATTTCAGTATACCTATGATACAACTTTATTAGTTAGTTCTTCAGTTTCGTTTGATGTGATCTCTTCATAGGACATCCGTGACGTCACGGAGACCGATAACCCAAGCTGCGAACTGTGAACTGTCATGACCAGCGGGTGACGGACTCACCACTATCTCACTTATATAAATAAACCAGCTTATGTTCCAATTTCTACGGCATTGACATTATAAATGTAAAGGATAAACCTTGCTTTCTGACTTAAGTACAATGAATTAATCATTAAAACATTACTTTTACTTATAGTCATATGCGTGAACATACAGACCTACATTTTTTCAAAAATGTCATTAATAAGGTTAGTTAGGTAATTTTTTTCTACGTCTTCTGACCCAAGTTTTTTTCCTCCATGTACTTTTCTATCGGCCTTTACTCCAGTAAATATTAGAAAATCAAATGATAAGAATAAATTAGAAAATATTTCTGATTATATCCTTATTATTAAATATTATTCTTTTAAATCTGTACTAAGATAAGAAATAAGACACTTTCTGATGATGCCTTCTAACTCCTGGAATGGCAAGGACTCGGCATCAACATCAACGGCGAATATATCACTCACCTTCGATTTGCCGACGATATTGTAGTCAAGGCAGAATCTATGGACGTAGAACCTCAGTACAATGCTTGAAGACCTCCACCGAGTTTCCCAACGGGTTGCCCATGTTGAGCCTACCCCAATATCAGTAATTGGGAACTCAGTTCTCGAAGTTGTTGACGAATACATCTACCTGGGACAGACAGTCAAACTAGGTCAATCGTCGAATCCAACTCAGCTGGGCAACGTTCCGGAAACTTCGCGAAGTCTTCTCGTCAAAAGCTCCTCAGTGTCTCAAGAAAAGAGTTTTCGACCACAGTGTGTTACCAGTGATGACTTATGGCACAGAAACGTGGTCTCTAACTATGGGCCTCATAAGTAAGCTCAAATATTAGCACGACGAGCTATGCACAGGGCTATGCTCGGGGTTTCTCTACGCGATCGAATCAGAAATGAGGAGATCCGTAGAAGAACGAAAGTCACCGACATAGCCCAGAAGATTAGCAAGGTAAAGTAAAAGCAGTGGGCAGGCCACATAGCACGTAGAACAGATGGTCCATGGCGCCGGAAGGTTCTGGAGTGGAGACCACGACCGGCAAGCGCAGCGTAGGTCGTCCACCGACAGGGTGGACAGATGACCGGATAAAGGTCACAGGACGACGTTGGATGCAAGGCGCTTCCCACCGGTCCTTTTGGAAATTTGTGGTCTCCTATATGAATCAAATTGTGTGAAATTCCATCCGAAACATCAGCTACTAGACTTCCTCCATCTATATTACACTAAATAAGATGTTAAGATTTCTCTCTTGCGCAACTTTACTTGCTCCGATATTAAACCTTAATGCCTGGCAATAGTAATTCATGAACGGCTTATTGCAGTCAATCCTCATGTAGTGTGATATTAAATAATCTTCATGTTGATATATATTTTGATTGGTAAACAGAAAGGTGCAGTCACCTATATATACTTAATTGTTTATACCAATTACGCCTGCTTGCCCGGTAGCCATGAACGTAAACACTAGCCAATAATCTCATAGACCTATTCTATAAGTTTAAAACCTTTAGTTTCAATAACATTTGATTGGTAAACAAGTGGGTGAAACTTACTAAAAAAATAATTTTTAGTTAAGGATAATTATGGATAGCTTAAACTTATTTTTATAGGCAATATCTGCAACACGTATTTGTCTATGTATGAAAATGGATAAAAAATGTTTCATTCTGTAACCAGATGGGCGAAGGTCAATATATATTCGGATCCCATATATATGAATAAGTATATATATTATGAATAAGTGCTGGTCAATAAATAAAATTTGGTACCTCTGTCGGAAGTCATTGCAATGTAAATTCTTTTAACAGCTTTGGCGGCATCCTTGTCCTCCGTTTGTGTGGAGGCTGCATCAACGGGAGGGGCAGGCACTTCCTTGGCTTTGTCGTCCTTGGGAGTGTCGACGGAGTCCACCACTAGCTTCGATGACTCATAGAACTTGCGCGGCCCGTAGCCGAACGGCCGCGCTGCTTGTAGATCACGCTCAGCTTTTGTGAATCTGTATTAATATTATTCCGTAAAAATCCATAGATTTTTTAAAACGGATATCGGTAGAATCTTAGTACAATATATTTGTTCTATGTATATCTTAAGAGCTATCCTGAATTGCACTTGACCAGTATTTGCTATTTTTTTAAATACCTTATCATCTCATCTCATCATCATCCCAGCCGTAGGACGTCCACTGCTGAAGATATGCCTCCAACACAAATTTCCTAAATGACCGGTTGGAAGCGGCCTGCATCCAACGTCGTCCTGCTACCTTTATCAGGTCGTCAGCCCACCTTTTCGGCGAATGACCTACGCTGCGCTTGCCGGTCCGTGTTCTCCATGTACCTCATAGTGGACCGTGTGGTCCATGGACCTTATAGAATGCATTATAATCACAATCATCACGGTTCCAAAGGTTTTTGGAGCAAAAAGAAAAGAACCCTTTTAGGGACAGACAGCCAGACGGAGAGAATAGGCTCTCTTACGAATCCTAAAAAAGTGAAAAAAGCAATCCCTTATCAACGCAACACTAGACATTTGTGATTGCTTAATATGTTGAATCCGGAACGTAACGGCGTTCGGTGCACAGCACACGGCCTAGATAGACGACGTGCTGGAAGGAATGCATATGTTTGGCAAATGAAATGAAAGAGGCTTCAAAAAATATAATGCGTTAATTGGGTGTTACAATTACTTGCTTGCGGAGACCATCTTCATAGTTTTGGTAATTTTTTGGATATTCTTGATCGACTTCAGTCGAATCGAAACCTGTTTCAGCTGCACCATTGTTGTAGGAAACGAGAATTTTAAATTCTCATTGATGCTAGTGGTTTATCTGGTTAGACGCTATTCCAATAAATATTTATATTCTCTTTGTTAATTAAGTACAGCAATAACCAGTAAATATAATTTGACTGTCACATTTGACATTACCACAGACAACTAGTTATCTAGGAAATGGTACAATAATGATGTGTTCCATTCGCATTACATTATTGCCACGAACGTTAATAATGATCACACTCAAATACTCGTAAGATGTTTCTTTTGGTGAAATTCTGGATATTTCGAAAAAAATAATATGTTTTTGTTTGTATCGTCGTCCGATTCGTTGTCAGGGGGCTAAGTTTTGAGAGGTTTGCTAGTAGAAGAAATAAGTTGTTTTTTTCCCTAATAATAGAAGAATTTCTATACCTATAATAAAGGAGTGGAGAGAAAAAAGTCTGTACTTTGAGGAAAAATAAAAACATTGAGGCTTAAAATTACCTAGGTACTGAAAAAGAAAATTTCGTTTTCAAAATTTCGTTTTCGAAAAACTGTCTGTCTGTCTGTCTTTCTGTCTGTATGCTCACGCATAACTTAGAAACTACCGCACAGATTTCGATGAATTGAGTATATAGATAGAATAGTGTTGCAAACGCGTCGACCTGTTACAAGCTGCTGCCCGCAGTGCGAGACGAGACGCAACCGCGAGCGTTCTGCACTCTCCTTGACAAATACCACCGGATGTGGCTGAAACTATAGTTGGAAAGATCTGAGTTATTTACGTGAGTGAATCCGGTTTTATATATAAAATTACTTACGCAGTTATTCATGCTAAGCCCACAGCGCAATAGTAAATTTATATAACGGCATTTATTTAGACTTAAGTAATACCTTGATGCCAACCATGAAACTCCTACTAGTGTTTAAACTTTGGCCAAACTACAAACCGCGATGAATGAGCTTATTTTAAAATAATTTAAACATTAATCAAAGCCAATACCGAGGATCTATAAAATTACAAGAAAATACATAAATAAGGATAAATCTGAACTTTAATTAATTAAACATTAATCTGGAAACTGTCAAAAATTACATGTAAAATATTTTTTACATATTTTATAATATAATATGTTTTCCGACCGGATTCGATATGGTAATTCTAAGCAAATTGCCGGAGTATTCTTAGCAAAATTATCAGGTGTGGAACACTCATAGTGATGAATCTTGGAGTTTGTGCAGCAAAATTCAAAAAAAATAACAAATATTATGAAAATAACAGTGAATGGAACACACCCTAAGTGTACATTACTAATATCTTTTGTTATCTGTATGTCTGAAACGTTATAAATATATGTCACCTTTGGACTGAAATGCATTCGCCTACATCGCCATCGGGCTACAACGCTTTAGGACTAAAACATTTTATGACCAAAACGCTTAAGGCCTACATTGCTTTAGACCTAAAACGCTTTCGGCCTTATTAATAAACTTGTAATAAACCCGGAGTAGTTAAAACATCTATCTGTCAATTTTTCGCTTGCAGTAAATGTCACGCGTGAAAGTAAGACAAAGCATGTTACGCCTTTTTTTTTTGTCCCGGGGAAATCCTTTATGGAAACCACCCACCACGGGGAGGTAGGTGGATATGTGGGAGTCCGTATACCCACCAAAACCCCGGGGTGTTCCGTCAGTGCCGCTTTTGGCGGGAACGCGGGACAGATTTGCACACGACCGCAAACCCGCCGCGGCTGTCCGTTACCGGACCCTTCTCTTCGCGGCGCGCCAGAACACATGGCGCGCCGCAACTGCCTCGGAGACCGAACCCGCCAACAATGGGTGCCAGACTTCCCCGTGTCTGGACGCCCGTGGTCTCCCTGCGGTGGGTCGGATACGTAGCCCCACCGCCTGCTACGTCAGCCACAGGGGATAGCCCCCCCCCCCCCCCCACGACCCCACCTCCTCGAGTCTGCGCCGAGCGCCCGGACCCCACCTCCTCGAGCCTGCACCAAAGTGCCCGGGCCCCCCTCCTCGAGCCTGCGTCAAAGCGCCCGGACCCCGCCACTCCTATGTGGACTTAGCGGCCAAAGCCAATAAACGTTGCGTAAACATAGATTAAGCACGTTACGCCTTTTTTTTACCCAGAGTAATCCTTTATGGATACCACCGGCCCCGGGGGTTATGTGGGAGTCTCTGCCAGAAGGGCAGCATACCCACCAAACCTCTGCGGTGTTCCGATTACGCCTTTTTTTTTTGTCCCGGGGAAATCCTTTATGGATACCACCCACCACGGGGAGGGAGGTGGTTATGTGGGAGTCCGTATACCCGCCAAAACCCCGGGGTGTTCCGTCACTGCCGCCCTCGGCGGGAACGCGGGACAGATTTTCCACACGACCGCGAACCCGCCGTGGCTGTCCTTTGCCGGACCCTTCTCTTCGCGGCACGCCAGAACACATGGCGCGCCGCAACTGCCTCGGAAACCAAACTCGCCAACAATGGGCGCCAGACTTCCCCGTGTCTGGACGCCCGTGGTCTCCCTGCGGTGGGTCGGATACGTAGCCCCACCGCCTGCTACGTCAGCCACAAGGGATAGCCCCCCCGCGACCCCACCTCCTTCCGGCTCCGGTTACGCCTAATCTATGTTTACGCAACGTTTATTAATAAAGGCCTTTGTGCCTAAAACGCTTAAGAACCAAACCGCTTTATTACAATTTTCTTGCCATTTATGGAGATTTAGTACGGTGCATAATGCGATATTTCGTACAACTGTAGTGTACGCGTAATAACCTCACGTTGGCGTGCATGCATAGAACGCTCAATAAAATCTAGTGGTGCGGTGTGCAAAGAGAATATAATAGAGAGCGGTGTGTACACCACTAGATAAAACCAACGTTTTGACAAGTATCTATTCATAACTCTGTGACTACCAAATGCCAAAGAGAAAATAATAAAGAAGAGACGGGACTTCATAGACAGTAAAAAGTGTAATTTTTAAACGTCAAAACGGGGCTACCTTCGGAAGCCAACCTGACGAACTTAACAGTTCTGCCAACATTAGGGATAAAATAGGGATATGCTCCCCTTTTATTCGAAATTTATCGATATCGATTCCATAACTACTAGTTATGAGACCTATAACATTCTGCAGCACTCCCATCTACACTTTTCAGTTTTTTTTTTGCATAGTCAATGTTTGCATAAGAAAAATATGAAAAGTGTAAATTGAGCCCTCTCAAGAGCCATAATTTCTTATAGGCCAACAGAACTTCTTCAAAACAAGAATAACGCCATAGTGTAAGCGAGTTTTAGTTTATTAATGGAACTTAAATTTGATATATATCAGCAAAGTAACTATTTATTTACACTGTTTTAAGTTGGTATGGTAATGGAATGTCTCAATAACTTTATGGGACACTTGAAGTAAATTTCGTTCCAGCAACTTTTGAGGTTAAAAATCCATATTCATGTAACATAAGTATCTTTCCGTTATTTTTCTTTATTTGGTGACTTTTAAACGAATACTCTACAACTTTGAAGATAGTATGCCATTTTCAAAAGTAGCTTGATATAGTAAGGATGAAAATCCTGTTGATGACGTATGGTGCGGTGTTGAAATTCAGGAATTAGCAACATGGATGCTAATTCCTAGGAGCTATGCTGATGCTATTTTCTTGCTGAAACCAAAAAATAAATAATATATCATAAAACCGGCCCCTCAAATGAGAAAAAGATTTATATTGAACAATTAAGTCCCCGTGGATTACACACGGTACATAACACTTATTTGCTGATTATCAAAAGGAGGAGGTTATATGTTCGTCTGTATGTTTTTTTTGTGTTAATCAATATTTTCGATAATTTGTGGACCGATTTAAAAAATATTTTTTCATTCGAAAGAGTGTACTCCATGGTCCATTATTAAGTCAGGATCTGATAAAGGAGTCAGGAGATGGATAGTGGAACTCCACAACGGCGAAATGCATGGACACGAAATTTTGTAAATTGGATTAACTTTAATATAGCCTGTTCTATACTCCATCAAGACATAGCTGCTGCACCCAGGGTAGACTTTCGGCGAGGGAAGTTTTTCGATCGGTGTATACACTTAGTCTTCGTTGTCCGTACATTTGACCCATTTTTTACATCTTAATAAGTACAAGTACAATATGTAAAAAAATAATTCGACTTTCGTTCAATTCAGTTATTGGAGTGTAACTCAAAAACTACCGAATTTGATAAAATTTTAATGGGAAGCACCAGCTTTCAAAAAAATATTCTTGAAAATCGGTTTACCTAGTGAAAAGTTATGAGGTAACAAACATAAAAAATACAGTCGATATGTGTACCTCCTCTTTGTGGAAGTCGGTAGAAAACCATCGATATCGATATTTACAAAAAAATATTGCGGCACCGCACTATTTTATTTGAACTAAGTGGTCGGTATATGTAAAATGAATTTATGGCTATATTAGCTCTTATTATATGAATAGAGGTCGTTATTATGAACTAATATACTACTTACCATACTTTTTCCAGCGTATATTAAATAACTTATTAAATAAAACAACGTTTAGTACCATCTTTCCTTTCTGATATAAAACCGCATATTTCACATTTTCTGTACTACATATCTTCTCTAATTACACTTCCTTATAGTTTTTAGCTACCTAGTACCTAATAACGTAAAACAACTTCACAATATATATATATATAACTTGCACTAAATTATAAAAACAACACGTAAACAAAGATTTTCATTGACAATATTGACAATGAGAGAAAGAAAGCGATATATTGCGTGAGTGAGAGAGATATATCCGTCATTAAAGTTCTGCCCCGTTTCACACATCGTTTTCACGCTATGTAGTTGCGACAGACTGCCAAATGCGACCTATTTATTTATTTAATATTTTCTACTGACTTCCAAAAAGGAGGAGGTACTCAATTCGACAGTTTTTTTTATGTTTGTCACCTCATAACTTTCGACTGGGTGAAACAATTCTCAAAATTCTTTTTCATTTCTTATACTCGGAAAGTAGTGTTGTTTTGATCTGATTATTGGGTGGAAAATGCTGCTTCCCTCCATAGAGAGGGAAAAACTCATACAAATTACTTCCCACCTAAGGGCCGGAATGAACTTTAAAAATAGTACTGCTGTCAGCTGTGAAGAGTTTAATGTAAAAAAACTAATTAAAAAATGCTGCGGCCATGTGACTTTCTAAACACCCAGTGTGAACTTAGCGCAAACTGCTTTGAGCAGAATAAGCCCCAATTCGCCTCAGCCGACAACTTCCAGGGAGTATCCGCCATGGAATCCATCGTCTGAAATACCAGAATCTCCTACTTTTACATATATCCAGAACAGCCAAATTTGTCATAATATATCAAACAGCATAAACATTTCAAACAAACATGTAACTTTTAATTTCACGAATTGTCCTAATTTGACAATTCATTTTAAATAGGTACTAATAATATTAATATTATCAATAAATAGCTTAGATAATCAACTACTTAGTTTTATTCATAGACCAAAATATATACTAGGAAAGTTTTATTTTCCTCATATTCGAAATGAAAAGTAGAGTGTTTAACACGGGTAAAAGAATCAATTCCTACTCGGACTATAGCCTCTAAATACCTCGGGAATTGATTCCTTCGACCTTCGGTTAACAATCTACTATTTTTGGAAGATTTCGTTTGAATGCTGGTGCTTCCTGTGTAGCCCGATAAGGAGTGTGATTGTTGTGCACCGCGTTGCTATGGGTTATGCACGGCCCCTCTCTGCGCATTCAAGGCTATAGTTCAAGTATCGTACCGCGATCAGCAATTAATTAGGAACAAAACACGGTGTTTGGTTTTATTTTAACAACTTCCATTAAATGTTATAATTTTGGACGTGGTGCATGTAACTGTGCCGAAATATCGGGTGCTCCAAAAGCAATTACATCGTGGTCTACATCCCGTGAGTTAGGTAGTCTAAAACAGTGGTTTCCATAAAATGTTCCTTCCAAAAGTTCTCCTTCTCTCCACAACTGGACAAATGTGTCCAATGTGAATATTAACTATTAGTTTATTTTACTTTTACCCAAATAACTGCTTTTTTATATAGCTCTGAGTTTTTATTGTATCGCAGTACAGCAGCGCAGCAGGAAAAGTTTTGACACTTTTGTTTACAAACATTAGAATATCTTTCGCACACGCTTTGTTTGTCAGTACTATCTCAGGGTTTGACCTAAAAACAAGGGACTACTCTCCCTCTAAAAATGGAATAGCCGTACTTTTCGACCTCTATAAGCGGGAGCCTCTGTAAATGAGACAACTATAATTTTAAACCTGCCTAATTGGAAAACTGGATTAATGAAAACCCTCAATAAATGGTACAACATTCTTGATTCCTTGAGATCCCAATTAACCAGGTTCCACTGTATTATACGGGAATGACTAACTCTTTGTAACTTGTGCCTTGTGCATTATGTCACAGATTAGGAAGTACATGTATATGTATGCCAATGTTTGTATCGCAGATACCCACAGATGATCACTCAAATTGTACTCGTACCATGAAGATGCGTATGTAGTCCAAGGAGTCTATAAGGTTTTAGGTAAAAACTATGGCACTTGTAATGATAGCTTAAGTTTGATCAACTGTGATCTAAGAATTGTAGTCGCATAGGTATATAGTACGTATAAGTAGTAGTTGACCAGACACCGGCTTCGCTCTTTTGTTCTAGGTGTAGGTGGCGAGAGAGTTGTTCTTTACATTTCAATCACTTTATGTATATAAATTATACGCGTCTATAGTCCATCTCAGTGCAATTACTGCAAATAAGTACTAATTGCTTGTACTAGTAGGTAATAATATAGGTCTGTGTAGTTATACTTAACTATGTTACTTACAATATTTTTTGTGATGCAAAAACGATTTTTAATTTCATCATAAACAATTACATAAACAAAGCAAAACTACTAAACCTAAATTACTATTATACTACTGTATTATTACCTACTACTACCCAATTATCTAGATTTATGTCTATAATAAGTATTAATGAATACGTTGGATGCAATAGACATAGTTGGTAAGAGAGGTAGGCTAGATAAAACTCAATAACAGTTAAAATATTCTAGTAGTAGTTCTAAGAATGTTCTAAGAACGGTGTCGTACCTACGGTACATCGGCGCTACTCCCCGATTCACCGCGCCATGTGCGACCTCAACGCGTTCCTCAGTACGTTTCCCGACTGTGACATATTTAACGATAGTTGAACAAGTGAATCTTGTTAATTTTATGCTGACATTTAGTGTATAATATTTAATTGGACATTTTGTTTAGGATTGTTATTTAAGTTTTACATTACATAAAGGATGGTATTTAAAAGTACTTCAATTTATTCCCATTTCATTTACCTAATTTTGCCTGTGTTCCACCAAATATACTGAATGTGCACCAAAATATATTCATTAAAATATGTCATAACGAGCATCTATTTAACAACTGTTGCAAATTTGTAAAAAAGTAATACACCTAATTTTAAAAACAAGCATTTATGTTTTTAGTTTTACTTCAGATAATGCAATGCAAAATGTATTTGAATCAAACACCAATTAATGTCCAATGTAGCTTTATTAATAAAAAATGCTAACCTAACCTAACCTATTTTGTGTACCATTCAGGAATATTTGGTGCGCGATCAGTATTTTTCGGAGAAGAATAAAATAGTTATTGTTACAATAGAATATTTGCAGCGCACTACAATAAAAAAGTGTTATATCTTGGTGTTAATTTGGAATTTGTTTGATGTAACATATTTTGTTGGCCGAGTAGTTTAATTATAGTAAAACAATTAAACGGGTTTAAGATCAATATTTTAGAAATGCATACATATATGTACCTTTAGATTTTTGGTGAACACAAAAATATTATCCTTACATAAATATCATTATTTTTACATAGGTAACTACATTAGTTAGGACTTTGTGGACTGATAATATGTATAATTGCAAGTGCGTTTTTAATTTATATGATTAATAAATAAATAAATAAAAAAAAATAAAGAATAGCTTTTTATATATTAATATGATTATGATATGAATGTTTGTATGATCATCATCATCATCATCATCATCATTGCACCAGGAACAACCTATGGAAACAGAGATGATAACAGTACGGAGTAAAACTAAGGTTTCTCTGCTCGAGGTATTATTATAAGTTTGAATCCTGCGTTAGTCTGTAGGTGCGTCTGTGAATTAACGCTTTAGTTTCATCACGCATTAATGGATCGAAATTTATATTTTGGATGGTTTCCTTCTTGAAACGCATTAGGCTCAACTTTTCTTATTTGATCAATTTACCAGATTGACAATTCACCAGATTCGCAATGAATCAGATTTAACAGCTAATTACTTTTTTAGTTTCTGATTGCAACTTATAAACATGTTTAAACAGACGTTGATTAAAGGGCTACTAAGATTTTAGCTCTACAAAACTATTTCCTTACATCACCCTGCCCCTTGTTTCTGTGATCTGTGCCCTACCTCATACATATCACAGTAAACCAGTAAGTAATAGTTGAGCTGTATGCATAGAGAGAATCGAAGAGCAATGATCTCTTTATAGTGACCAACAATACGATTTCATTGAAACCAGTCTTGATGGATCTCCGATCGTTTCTCAGCCTATAACCAGCCCATTATGTTCCCACTGCTGGGACTTGTGCTTTGATCTCAGAGAGAGAGTAGTTAGGCTGCAATCCACCACACATGCACTGAGAAAAATCTAAAGCTGAAAGCGTCGTAACAACGGCTGATTTGGTTGGTATGACGGCACAAAACCGACCAAACGTAATACGAACAAAAATGCCTTCTATGCAGAAAATTTAAATTACGATAAACGCCTTAAGTTACGACGATTTCAACAAGTAGAATACGATTAATATGACTTGATATACTATTTGTTTCGACGTACTATCGAACAGATTAGCCGTAATGAAAAATCAGTAAACACGGTAAGTCAGGTTAAAAACGAAGAGCTGACGATGATTTTTAAGGCGATTTTAACCGTACGTAAGTTAAAATGAAACTTTCTTACAGCAATATTTACTGCAAAATTACTACTATTTACTACAAAGTAATATTTGACTTTTGTAAAGCGTTTTATACCCTTGTTTACTGTCCAATACGCCGTACGATATTATTAATTTAACCTTAGGATAAAGCTGTTCTATAGTATAGAGGCGCTATTTATCGTTAGTAACTGTGTACCATAACTATACCCGATTAAATAGGATAACTAATAGAAAGACCAGCATCCGTAGCGGTTCAATTGGCTGCCAGGGACTACCATCTTCAGGATCTCAATGAAACAACTTCCAGTAGCCTGCACTCTTTTATTCGAAGCAAATACTCTCTCGTATTTCTTGCATCCGAACCTTATTAAAAATTTGAATTTGGCCCTAAGTCCACTCTTTCTTGGATACAAACACTTGCGTGTGTTAGAGACGAACAACGCCATCTAGCGTGGTCTATAGTAGTGAAATATTGGCTAGACGACACGCTGAGAATGGAATTAATGTATTATATTTTACACTTAATTTAAATACTTACGGGGAAAAGCAAGTAATCACCGAATATTAATGACAGGTGCGCCGCTCTCACGTACCATAACAATAAAGACGCTTGAAGCAAACTTAGTTTTTGCAATTTCACGATGGTCTTAAATTGACAGTGTACATCTTAGTAGTAGCAATTTATACCTTGCCATAACATGAAAATCATCTTCTGCCGTTAGTAAATGCCGCAATGAACGTTGCTTCCTAACTTAGGTTTACGTTTGTTAAGTTTTTATTGCGAGCGTATTTCATCTTACTAAATAAATAATCCTTTTCATAAGGCGAATATTGCCGTAGTTACTATGATTTTCGCCGCATGTTAAGCGTCGCAAACGTAAGGTGATTTTAACAGTATATACTGCGTACTTAACCGGAGTAAGGTGTATTTGGAACGTGCCTTACGGTACGTTACATTCAAGAGTTTGTATCTGTTATATCTAATAAACCGTTTGTACGTTTTCGCTTAAGAAATCAAAATTAAACGTAAGCCTGTCAAATTCACCTCACGTAAATACAATTCAGCCGTGTACGAACAAATTCACCTTAGCTCAGAATTAGATTTTTCTCAGTGTGCCCAGTGCTGGCCTTCGACATAGCCCAACGACTGTTGTCCTAAAATAAAAAACCCGGTCCGACAACTTAACGTGCCCTCCGAAGCACGAATACAGTTGAATAATGCCACTAGTGATCACCCATCCAACTTCTAACCGCAACTAGTGTTCCTTATCATTGATCGCTTAAGATCGCCAAGTCAAGCTCCGTAGCGAGCGCTTCAGCACATTAGGAAACTATTTTACAGGGTCTGACTTATGTATTACATATACATCTATGACAGATTTATAATATAAATTGCATGTTACAACCAAACTATGTGTTTAGGTAGCAGACATTCTCAAGAAGATCTATGATCGTTGGTGGCTGAGTGCATCGGAGGCATGTGGCAGATGAGCATCTGATAAATTGTTATTGGTGCTGGAGCACATTCACTCTGCATTACTATTTTGCAGCACCTATACAAACAGCTCAAACTTCAACCTCTGGTACTCCAGTAGGTAGGTACGCAGAAAATAGCACAGTCGTAAAGAGTTATGTATCCAATGCACGTAGTCGGGTACAAAGTCGGTAACGGTCTAGAAGTTAAGATGGATTGTGGAGTTTGTAACAGAGAAATGAATATAGTTCAGACTATTGAATGTAATGGATGCAAGAAGAAATACCATTATAGATGTGTGAATATAGCCCCGGCGGCGGCGGTTAAGCAGAAGAGTACTTTTAAGTGTGCCCCCTGTTCCAACGTGACTCAGCGTATACGAGTAACAGACGACACACCGGTACGTACCAGCCAGGCCGCTGGATTCCTAGACCAAGTAAATGAGTCGTTTGAGGTAAATCTTACTCCGGAGAAGGTACAGTTGATGACATCAGACGAGATTATTGATCAAATTAATAGGTTAATCCTGGCTAAAATTTGTGTTTTTGAAACAAATATTATACAGGAGATTAAATCCAGTGTGGCTGTATTAGCATTAGAAAATACTAAACTAAGACAGGAATTAATGGAAGCAAATATGAAATGTAGTTCTTATGAGCGGCAAATTCACAGCTTAAAAACTGAGGGACTATTAGCTCGAGAGAAAAAAGAAGATTACGGTATCAATAACCAGAACCAACAACCAATTCTGGTACAAGTACCTACAGTATCGAAGTGTACGACTGCTCCCCTGACGGCATCGTCCCAAACGAAATTTCGCGACCGCGAGCATGGAGTGCAAGCGGCTAGGCCTTCGCCGCCGCCGCCCGCGCCGATGGATTATGCAGCGGTGGCCAGGAATGCAGCGATTATAAAAGTTGATGATACTAATAATGATTGGAGCGAGGTTAGAAAAAATAACAGACGAAGTAATGCAATAAAGAAAGGTGGTAATAACTCAATTAGTTCTTTAAAGGCAGTTGAACGCCGGAAGTTTTTACATGTTTGGAGACTAAATAAGAGTACTACTGAGGCAGATCTAATGGAACACATTAAAGTGACACTTGGAAGGGACTCAGAAATCACCATCGAAAAATTAAAACCTAAAACGGAACGGGACTATGCTTCATTCAGGATTGGGGTTACCTTAAGTAATTTTGAAAAACTTTGTGACCCGGAGATATGGCCAGTAAATGTAGAATATAGTGAATGGATTTGGTTTCGTTCCAACGCTAACCCAAACCGCCCGAAAGCCAAATAGTCATTATAATATTTTTTATCAAAACGTCAGAGGACTCAGAACTAAGAAAACACAATTTTTATCATTACTGGAATCATCAGGATCGGATTTTTTTGCTATTACCGAATCAGGCCTTAATGAAGCGATTAAGAATGCGGAATTTGGACTTCCCGGCTATCAAGTACTGCGTTGCGATCGGGCGGATGGGCGAAAGCAGGGAGGCGTATGTTTAGTGGCCACACCGCGGTTCGAGTTGCGACGAGTGTCGCTGCCAGGTGACCTTGATATAGATAGTCAAAAGTATGAACTATTGTGTGCGGCGGTTTATAAGCAAAATTGTTTTCTATTCACGTGTTGTATCGTATATATTCCACCAGGGGCTGACGATAATGAATATTTGTCAATGTTTTCCGTATTAGAAAAATTATGTGTCAAATATAGCAATAATTTAATTGTATTAGGGGATTTCAATATGTACTCGTGTAGCAACAACATTTGTAACTATTACGAATATTTCATGGCTTTCTGTGAATTTACTCAGTGCAATGCAGTACCTAATTGTAAAGATAGGCAGTTGGACCTCGTGTTGAGTGCGCGTAGTGGCGTGTCCGTGAGCGCCGCGGACGAGGGCCTGGAGCCCGTAGACGCGTACCATCCTCCGATGGCCGTGCGCATCGAGAGGGGAGCGCGCGCGCCCCCGCCGCCGCCGTCCCTCGCGCCTCTTACTTCTCCCACGTCGCAGCATAAGCGAAACTCGCAAGCTCAGTCGTTGATAACTCATGCTAATTGGAATTTTCATAAAGCAGACTTCGATCAAATGTATAGTTTGTTAGTTAAAATGGATTGGAGTGAAATTTATGATTCATGTGATCCAGATAGCGTTTTAGATTTATTTTATAATAAAGTATATGATGTTTTTGACCAGTGCGTCCCTCCAAAAAGTAACAAAATTAACTCATTAAATAATAGGTACGTTTATCCAGTTTGGTACACAGCTGAGATTATTAGGGATATAAAAGTTAAATATTTATTACATAAAAAATATAAATTAAGTAAATCACGCACTGACTATATGGAATTCGCACGCTACAGGACGAGAGTGAAAACCGAGACTGCTCGCGCGCATAATCAGTATCGCAACCGAGTACAAGCCCACCTGGCGAAGGATCCGCGAGCATTTTGGGGTTATATTAGGTCTACGAAAGGTGATTCTAATCAGCGGAAGTTAATTAAGGAGGGACGGGTACTATCGCAAGACGAGTGTGCCAATGAATTCGCTAAGTTTTTTCAGTCGGTGTACAATCCAGAACCTCCCGTACTGAGTGTGGCGGCGGCAAGTGCGAGCGAGGCGGCGAGCGCGTGGCCGGGCGCGCGCGTGCACCTAGCGAGCCTGGGCCCCGCTGACGTAAAACGCGCGCTCGCACGTGTGCCGCCTAAGCGCTCAGCCGGGCCGGATGGTATACCAGCCTACATTTTTAGGGACTGTCGTGCAGTACTAGTGGGGCCATTGTTACACTTGTTCAACATCTGTATCCGGACCGCAACTTTTCCTGAACGCTGGAAACTTACCCGGGTTGTGCCCGTCCCTAAGAGTTGCAGAGGCTCAGCACCTAGCGATTATAGACCTGTAGCGGTGTTATGCACTCCAGCTAAAGTATTTGAGTCGACCATTCACGGTAGCCTGTATCCACAGATTAGCGCTCTGTTGTCCGACGCGCAGCATGGTTTCCGTCCTGGGCGAGGGACAACGGGGAACTTACTGGATCTAATGACACAAATAGTACCGACAGTGGACGCGGGTCAACAGGTAGATGTTGACTACTTCGATTTCAGGAAGGCTTTTGACATAGTGGATAATGACGTTCTTTTAGCTAAGTTGGCTGGGGTAGGCTGTACACCTCACACGTTGTCATTTTTCGCCTGCTATTTACGAGACCGTTGTCAGTACGTTGACTGCAGTGGGCATCTCTCGGAGCCCTATTTCACGAGATCAGGAGTTAGTCAGGGTAGTAATTTAGGGCCTTTTCTCTTCATTTTAAAAACCAACGACCTGCCGAGGGTGGTAGATAAATCAATACCTTTACTATTCGCAGACGACTTGAAATTAGTTCATAAAATAAAGCAAGAATCTGATCATGACATACTGCAGCAGGATATTAATAAAGTAGTAGAGTGGAGTCGAAGCAATAAGATGTACTTCAATGTGGCCAAATGTTCAGTATTATCATTTACTCGTGCACATGACCCAAGTCATTATCAATATTGCATGGATGGAATCCAACTGCAACGTGTCACAGAGGTTAGGGATTTAGGCGTGCGCTTTACAGCTGATTTAAATTTCCGTAAGCATACCACCGACGTTTGTAAAAAAGCATACCGCAATTTAGGGTTGGTCTTACGGCTAGGAAATCAGTTCTCGAACATCAGGGCTCTGAGATCGTTGTACGAAGCGCTGGTAAAAAGTCACTTGGAATGTAATGCTGTCGTTTGGTCACCACATGAAACTAAGTACAAGCTAATGCTAGAACGTATCCAGAACAAGTTCATGAGATTCCTGTACCTAAAGCAGTATGGTGTGTATCCAGGGTATCCACTCCTGTATCCTACACTATTTGTGCTGGGTATGGTAGGTTATAATAAACTGGAAGTAAGAAGGGAAGTAGCTATCGCCACTTATGTATTTAAAATTTTGCGTGGTAAAATACATAACCCGGGCGTTTTAAACACGTTGGGGTTGTGTGTACCAGATGGGTACGTGGGACGACGGAGGCGGCCGCCGCTGCTGTGGGAGCCGCCCGCTCGCACCAACCTGCTGCTACACGCGCCGCTGACGCGAGCGCTGCGTGCGCTCAATATGGTGTGTCACAAGGGATCGACTGTTTCGATTGTACTTTGAGTGAATTCACACGGGCCGCATTTTGCATTGTAGCGTCATGTTTGGAATAATTAATTTATAAACTCATAACTATAACTACACTATTGTATTAGGTTAAGCCTGTGATGATAGCTGTATGTGTGTTTTTAAATAAATAAATAAAATAAATAAATAAAAAACAAAGTCGGGAGTCTACCGGTGTTTTATCGGATATTTATTTACTTATTTATTTATTCAGGTTTTCCAACAGACTTAACACTAAACAAGCATTTCATACAGAGTTCATAGACACATTATAGCGAAAGTCCAATTACAGGAAAACACAACATACATAACGAAAACATAGCTTATATGTGGAGTGAGTTGCGCAAGTCACTACGCCGATATATTGCGGAGAGTGCGAGGTAGGAACTCGATTCCATCGTCACCATGTTACTTCTACATTCTAAATGCATACAGAACAGCTCAAGAGTGGAATGTGGTAAATTTCCGAAGCCTACTGTGTTTGTAATATTTAATAATATTGTAAGACGGTTAGTCAGATAGAGAGTTAAAATTCGATGCTCGGACCCGAACCTCGGTGGCCTAGTTGGTCAATGGCGTCTGACACGGAAATTCAGAAGACGCGGGTTCGAATCCCGCCCGAGGATGTGAATTTTTCTCTCTATAAATTTCAATAATATTGTGTTTTAACACAATCTGGACATCTTCAAGTCGCGAGTGATTTCGTATCTTTTGTAGGCGTGATCCATCGTCACATTATCACTTAGCATCAACTATCTAACAATATTCCAACTCGCGGTGCGGTTGAATACCATTTCCGATGCACTATGATTCCCTGTTCCGTTCTGCAGGATCCATGAGCACACATAACTATATCCGAAACCTGGCACCAAACATCTTCTCATTACACAAATATGTGCTCCAGACAGGGATCGAACCTAGGACCGAACGCTTCGAAAGCGACTCTTAACTGAGCCGTTAATGGTCAAACTATGGCTAATGGTTAATGATCAAACGTCAACCTATATACTTAAGTAACATTTTTGGTTTTAGAAAGGTTTTGAAGAGGTTCTAGAACCTTTGTATGAAAATCTGCTCGTTAGTCTTATATTAGGCTCAATAACGTTACATTAAACCGATATTAATCTCCTGAGTGCAAAAGGGCCCACGTTTCAGAACCTTTCTGAGAGCTACAACAAAACCTATAGCGCGTTATATTCTCTTTACTTATAGCTTAAATCTTACACCTTTTGAACTACTTACACAAAACCCAGTGTGACTTTGGAGGCAGCTTCTAAGTTCTAAATTAGTTTTGGAAGTAACTCAATAACAACTTAAAACTTTTTAAATGGACTTGATTTTTTCCTTCCCAGGACTCTCGGGTTTTTTTTCTTTATTTTTTATACCTACAGGGTTTTAATAAAATGCCACCCTTATAACTAAACACGTATGTACATAATATCTTAAACTACTGACGATCTACTTTTGAGAGCTGTATGGAGTCACAGGATGCCAGAGCGTTGTTCGATGTGTACTCTCGGGTTTTTAAATGTTTCTGTATCTGATTCTGATACTGGATTTAAAAACTTATTTACAAATAGCTGACCCTCCAGCGGCTTCGCTCGCTTGGTCTCGGTGTAGTGGAGGAAGCGCCGCTTTGGGATCTCGATACTTCAGACGGTCTTTGGAGTATTCTGACAAATACAATTTCAACAGCAGTGCAGAGTCCGTAACAGCAGATGGTCATAGGCTCGCCCACTATTACATGGGACTAAAACATTCCCTCTGGCGAAATGTAGGTATTTAAAACACCGCTGCCTATCCCTTCAGACATATATAGGCGTACATACATGTTGTATTTCATTGTTGACGTTAGGGTTTATTATTACCAAGTTTTGAGTGAATCGCACCAGAATTTTTTGCTAAATTTTTTACATTTCTGAACTTTGCTGCACACCTAGTATTCATCATCATCATCATTATCAGCCGTAGGACATCTACTGCTGAAAATAGGCCTCCCCCATAATTTTCCAAAAAGACCGGTTGGAAGCGGCCTGCATCCAACGTAGTCCTGCGACCTTTATCAGGTCGTCTGTCCACCGTGTCGGTGGACGACCTACGCTGCGCTTGTCGGTCAGTGGTCTTCATTCCAGAACCTTCCGGCCCCATCGGCCATCTGTTCTGCGTGCTATATGGCCTGCCCGTTGCCACTTCAACTTTAGTTCGTCTACGGATCTCCTCATTTCTGATTTGATCACGTAGAGAAACCCCGAGCAAAAGAGTTTAAAGACATAAACATTCTAGCTGTTGTCTCTCAGTTTATCTATGAAAATCTAATGTATGTAAAAAAAACATTAGCAGTTTTGATAAAAGTAATCTTTTTGTCGACTTTGGTAGTGTAGGTATAATTTTTCTATGATGTCGTCGTAAACTCTCATAGATAAATAGTTTGCGAACAGTAAGTACATTTGCTTGTTTATAAACATTGGTAGTAGCCTGAAAGGTAGGGACAATAACACTTTCAGAACAGCACGTTTTGAACGTTGGATAGTTATCATATTAGTTTTAGCTGCCCGACCCCAAGCACAAATGGAATACTTTAGGAGGCACTCACACAAAGCCTTGTAAGTTTCTATGACTAACTTCGGCTTTGCAACTGATCTAAGATTTTTAAAAACATATATAAATTTACGTACTTTAGAGGCTAATGCGTTTATGTGTATCCTCCAATTTAATTTGTCATCAATCAGTACTCCTAGGTATTTAATGAAATTGACGCGTAACAATGTTGGACAGTTACACATGGCTGGGCATACACTTAGGCGGTTGCATGGATAGCTATATGTTTTAGACATATATCAGTTTTTGGTTCACCTGTAGCAGTCTTACTGAAGCACATGTATTTGGTCTTATCTGTGTTAAGCGATAGGAGACTGTTTTCTAGCCGTTGCTACCTTCGAAATACAAGATTCTGCACGCTCCTTAACTTTCTGCCAGGAGTTTCCATGAAAGATCAGAGCGGTATCATCTGCAAACATTAGCAAGTCCATGCCGGGGAGGGTAGTACAACACAGTTCATTTCAGAGAAAGTGTAGGACTTAGAGTACTACCTTGTAGAGTACTACATGTACTGAATATTGTTGCCACCTCTGGGGTGGATCCGCTAAGTACCTTATGGATGCTCTTGACAAACTCCAACTTCGCGCTGCCCGTATTATTGGAGACACTGAAGTCATTTAACACCTAGAACCCCTACAAATGCGTAGGACTATAGCTTCTCTAAGCGGGTTTTACCGTTTGTTTCATGGCGAATGTTCTGAATCGCTCTTTAATATTATTCCTTCCTCACCATTCCGATCCCGAACTACTAACTCCGGCTTAACATTGCATCCATAAACTGTATAAAACTTTTTACCACGAACCAAAATGTTTGGCAGTTTCTACCTCTGTCGTGTAAGTAAATTGTGGTGTGCTCTGCCGGGGTACGTGTTTTAATTTCATTCATTGGTAATTTTATCCGCGTGGTTATGGATGATGATGATGATGATGATGATGATGATGATGATGATGATGATGAATAGTACCCTACGTATGATGCGATGACCAATTGTCCATTTTAAGTATTAATATGCCAACGCGGAAGTTTCTGTAGACTTATTAGGTTTACAATTCCACCATACATCATTTTTGTCATGTCTCAAAAGGTTTAGGCAGCGTTTTCGTTGAAAACTCCCAGACGGCTTATTTTTTTCCGACACCACCAACAAATATCATTACATTTCGGCCAATGTATACAAAAACTTGACAAATTATATAATTTAAACCTTCGTCACGAACCACTCTATGCATTTGTGAAAACAGCATAATAATCGGTGCAGTACTTATTGAGATTATCGCGAACATACAGACATTTTTGACAAGCAGACGTGGCGGAGAGCTTTTTTATAATATGTTGTGATTGTGACGAATAAAAAACCATGCCGGGTCGTAAAAATAATTACTTATCTTTAGTTCAATTTTTATTAGTTTTTTTATTTTTATTTGAACCAAGAAGGTTAAGTTAAACTTCTATATCATTCCTTTGTTAATAATGTTTAATACAGAGTTAATTAACTTTATTTACAAAGTATTCAAAGTAAAAGTGAATATTAATAATACTAATTAATTATTGAATTATATAGTTAATAATGTTAATTAATGTCGCCTTATATAAGGATATAAGATATTGTTTACATTCATATTAATCAGTTCGAATCAGCAACCCTTCGCTTCATTCATTAATCTTTTGTTATAGCGTAAACCTGATGCGGACAGATTAAAATTATTTATTATTATTAATGATTTATTTCTACGTTTTAGATGTATATGATGTATATTGATTTAGATATTTTTGGAGACACACTCATAAAATTCAAACGTAGCTTAAACTTAATAATGGCCACAATGGCCAACCCTACTCTCTAACTCTTCTCAATACATTTTTAGTAAGTAATATGGAAAACTTATATTTATATAAAATTAGTTAATAAACATTTCTTCCTTTATATTTAATGCAGACTATGCTTCCTTCTAAAGGTAACACATTAAGTTAAGTTAGAAAAATAAGACTTCATGTTGTTTGTAATAATGTAGTTATCAATGTGAAGCCTAAAAGAAGATATTTATTTATTAAATAAATAAATAAACATCACACTGCAACTGTCACAAGCCAGTGAATCGCTTCGCTTACCATCAAGGGAATGACTCGCTCGTTGCGCCACCCATTTGTATGCAACAGTGAAATAAATTGTTTTATATTTATTTCGTACATGAGATTTCAATCACGGTTCGCATGATATATATATATATATACAACTAAAAAACGATCTAATTTTCATTGATCCAATAATTAATAAAAAAGTGGAAGCAAAAACTGGTCCGGCCTTCAAGACGGCGACGGGCAGGCGGTCGGTTCGAACAGCGGTAAACCGTCGTAAAGGCCCAAACGCAACTTTGATACCAGATTGCAATATTATACTCGTACATACGTAGTATATGAATCACATGAATGTGCTAATAAAAATGTGCTTATAACGATGTGGTATCCGGACTATTAACTTGTTATTTTACTCGTCGTTTAATTTGACTTGATACCGCGTCATCAAGAACGATGATCAGGTTTGCCGCTGAAAATGCATGTACCGCTGAGATAGCTTCATTGCTATCTCGATTGTTCAGGTCAAAATCAAGCTTAGCGAACAATTGTCAAATGTCTTCGACATATGTTTTGTCCCGCTCCCACCTATTCGTTTTTTTCCGGCATGCTTTTGACTATAATTAATGTATTTTTTTATGAATCTTTGTAATTAATAGATTCCAAAACTACTGGACCGATAAAAAAATATTTCACCATAAGAATCCTACATTTTCCTTATGATCATAGGCTATATAATATTTTCAAAAAAGTTAGGTATCTGTGCCACAGTGGTACTAGATAAATGATAGTTTGTACTGTACACCTCAACGATGTGATTACGTTACACTTATGTAAATGTTTGTGCTATGTACAGTATGATGCATTACTTTAGTTTAAAGCTGTGATTCTTCCATCGGCAGACGTGGTGCTTACTCTCAGATGCACGAAACTTAATAGTATGAAAAATTAAATCATACTTATTTAAAATTAGACCATATCCACGCAATGAGTTCAGGTCACAATCAAGACAGACCACCCCAAGCGGGACGTCAGTGCAGGATCTAGCGCCCCCACACAGAATAAGAACAAGAATCAAGGCAGAGCCTGTATTATGGTAACCTATATACATATAAACAAGGGAGAGGGGTCACACAGACATGTTTATGAATACAAATGTTTGAGCTGTGCGAGGATAGCAGTTCAGAAGGTAGTGCTGCTATGCTACCAACGTCCACTGGTCAGTCAAATGGTAATATAAAGAAAAGGCTCATAGGATACCTAGACTGTTTCGATATAAGCGACTATTCGAGATTATAGCCAGTGTTCTGTAGTCAACTCATTAGAAGTACTAAAATTGAGAGTAAAATATGAAATTTATTTTAATTATACAGCTGATCTATTTCTTTAGGTATTCAGCTCAAATCTGTAAATGAAAATAAGTACGCGAATTTTCTTCTATCTTTTAAATTACTAAATCTCAGAAAACTGTTTGGGAATCAATGCGCGTTAATAAGCACATAACACGAATGCCGTATCCACATTAATATAACTCTTTGACCCAACTGCGTCATCACAACACGAGCGACGACGCATCGTCAAGCGCATAAAAGCTGCGCGCGCGCCGGCCGCGTTTGTTACACGAGTAGCTCGTACAGCAATCCACACGCCAGATCGGCACTTTGTTATTAAACTTGCTAGAAAATGGACGTTTCGCAACAATCAGCACCGGTGCTGTCCTCCTCGCCACCGGACAAAGTAAGTGATGTAAAACAACAAACATTGCTTGATCGTTGCAACTGCTTCTTGTTGCAACTATTTAGATTGTTTGGTACTCTTGTGAACTTCAAACGATATGTATAACGCTAGAAAAAATAATGATACGTACGACAATCAGTCAGCTCAGCAAGGTTATATTTTATCTTTGGTTTTACTTAACGAGAAATTATTATCATTCAATATCATTATTATCTAAAAACTATAACAATATAAGATCAACTATAACAAAGTTGAAGATTTGACTTCTAAAACTATCTATCGTTGTATGAAAACTATTTTAGAAGAAGTTGACTCCGTATATAATAAGGGGATCTTATTATATTAGTTTTATTATTTAGTAAGTATTTAAATTAGTATTTGTTCTGATGATCAGATCAGACTACACGTTAGTAACTTTATATAGGTACTATAAATAAGCTTTTCTATAGTGACGGCAAACCGTGTAAGAACTTTAGTCCAGGCCTAGCAGTCGTTGTGAAGCGTTTGTTTAAATCTAAATAACGAGTATAAAATGATATGCTCTTCTACTTGTGTTTTCCTTATAATCTACATAAAAACCATAATCATAAGTTCAGAACGACACGATGAATACAATTTTATATTATACAAAAATTAAAACAAAACAAGTGTCGTATAAAAACAAGTTTATGCTTTATGTACCTTTTATGTATGTAAAAGGTACATAAAGCATAAACTTGTTTTTCTTTTTAGTCTTTTGTTTGTACTTTTTTAAACTGTTGCAATATTTAAGTAAAAAATAACTTGCTGGCAATCTATTTCGTTCGTTGTTACTAGCGTGCTTTTAATATAGAGCTCATTAATGCGAATGGTTTGATATGAATGTTATACAATTAACCACTGTCCATGTATGCACTTACTTGAAATGTAGGAAGCAGGAAAATAGCTGGCTCACACAGAATAACTAATAGTAGACTATAAGCTGCCATTCCCTTGTACGTAGCTATAGGTAGACATGCAGTAGGTACGAGTATGCAAAACTTGCTTTAGCCGTTTGTTCTTGTTGTTGACCGGAGGGCTAATATCATATCCTAACTACGAAGCTTCATTTGACGTATTTCACGTTTTCTACTGTGAAAGTCAAAAAGCACAGGTACATTCAAGGTTGATAGCCCACTCGAATTAGCCCAAAAAAGGGGCAAACCCGGAAAAAACTTAAGTAGCACTTTTCCTCCGGAATTCATTGAGGAAGGTCACTGGCAGTCAATATTTTGTTTTGAGTGGTAATCGATCAGTTGCGTCGTTATAAAGAAATGTAATTGCATGTATTTAAATAGATGAATATTAAATATACGAAATCTTAATATGCTTAATAGGTCATAAATATTCTCGTTATACATTGGTACTCATCAAAACGTATATTTAAAGAACATAACGTGTCAAAATATCATTAACATTGTACATGCATGCTTAAACTACTGCACAGTATTAAATGAGTAAGTATTGTGTTCAATAGGAGAAAAATCAGTAAACATTTATGTTAACGCAAACTACCTTAATACAAATAAATCCATCACCAATCAACTTGTCATTAAATTTCATCACCCTTGACTGTATTTGTGATTTTTCACATTCACAGTAGGAGTCGCGAAATCCGTCAAACCATCCTTTGTAGTTAGTTTTTGGGAGTAGGCCTCCTAACGCCATCACACAGGTCCTTTGTCGGGATAAAGGTAACATATGTGCATATAGTATGTAAGTACCACGAGTATCAGTTACATCAAACAAGAACTTTATATGGGCGTGATATAAGTTATATTCTAATATGAGAAAAAACATTCCTAGAAACACTAATTAACACAGAGATTTAAATTAACGTTGCAAACTATAGATTTCATAAGAGAAAAGATTTCACGACATGCGTTTAAGCCATGTGATAATTTTGTATATTCAGATATTCATAACAAAATGATATTAAAAAAAATATGTTTCATAACTTCATTACAGTCCAGATTAAGTGTATAAGACTAACCTACGATTTACTTAATACTAACTGCGTCACGCAACTTCGCCTAGTTGGAAAATCTAGGCTATGTTTTTCGAGTAGGCGAAGTTGTCTATATTAAGTAGCTTTCGAAGAAGACACATTTGTTGTCCAAAGATCTATCAAAAACGTGACTAGACTAGAGTAAACTCATGTTTTTGAGGGGAACGTGAGAATATAACTCACTCATTTGATCTTAACTAAAATCTGAGCTGATATATTCAAACCAGAATAACACTTTTAACATATCACAAGATATTTCTGCACATATGCTTTTCTTTTCTTATGTTATGTAGATGATAACTGAGTTAAATTCATTGGTTTCTTTGCTCGTTATCGTACGACCATATCGAAAACATAGAGCGCGGGCATCGACTCTGACGACAACGCGGCTGGGCCGTAGGTTATCTGGTATTTTCCCTCTAACCTGAATATGGCTGATATCATAGAACCTATGATGTAACACGTGATTAATATCCGCCAGAGAGATAGCTGTGATCTGTCACGACCTGATGAAAGATGCCAATATAGTAGTGATAAACTCGACCAGATACTGGTGACCTCATTCCTTAAGTTTCTTTCATAACTTAACTTCTATTCATCGAATGATTAATATCTGTAGCGCGTTTTGAAACAACATGAAATAAAATGTGTCTTTATCATTGCTATTTCAGCCCAAACTGATAGTTGGTAACTATATCAAAGAAGGACGAGACTCTAACAAATCGACATGGCTGCTGTTCTCCCCGGAGACGCCTGACCAGGCGGGCGCGTTGGCACGGTTCCTGAGCATCTTCTCCTCGCATGGCGTAAATCTTAGCCACATAGAATCACGATCTTCCGCCAGGAGACCAGGATATGAGTTCATGGTGGAGTGCGAGCACGGCGCGGGAGACTTCGGAGCAGCTCTCGACGAGCTAAAGAAGAACGTCGGATATTTGAATATCATTTCAAGGAACTACAAAGATAATAGGTGTAAGTATGCAGCCCACGTATTTCTAGATGCCATCACAAAATTATTCAAACGATATATTAATGAGCCTCAAGCTAGAAAATTAAGCTAAATTTATTTTTCTCTAGCCGCCGTTCCTTGGTTTCCACGACGCATACGTGACCTGGACCGTTTCGCCAACCAGATCCTGTCATACGGCGCGGAGTTGGATTCTGATCATCCTGGTTTCACCGACCCTACATACCGTGCCCGCCGCAAGTACTTCGCTGACATCGCTTACAACTACAAGCACGGCGAGCCGCTGCCGCACGTCGACTACACTCCGGAAGAGATCAGCACATGGGGCACCGTCTTCCGCAAACTCACCGAGCTGTACCCTACTCACGCCTGCAAGGAGCATAACCACGTGTTTCCGTTACTTATA
This sequence comes from Selenia dentaria, assembly GCA_917880725.1. NCBI lineage: Eukaryota > Metazoa > Arthropoda > Insecta > Lepidoptera > Geometridae > Selenia > Selenia dentaria. The sequence continues at coordinate 44,669,005 of OU862876.1, forward strand.
GAGAACTGTGGTTATAGAGAGGACAACATCCCACAGCTGGAAGATGTGTCGAACTTCATGAAGGACTGCACCGGGTTCACACTGCGGCCGGTGGCGGGATTGCTGTCGTCTCGTGATTTCCTAGCGGGGCTTGCGTTCCGCGTGTTCCACAGCACACAATACATCCGACACCACTCCAGGCCACTGTACACGCCAGAGCCTGATGTATGCCACGAGCTACTGGGGCACGCGCCACTCTTCGCCGACCCCGCGTTTGCGCAGTTCTCGCAGGAGATTGGACTCGCTTCGCTCGGTGCGCCCGACGACTATATCGAGAAACTAGCTACGGTAATACTTTTGCACTACATGCACAACGAACAACTTCTTAATTATATTTGATGCGAAAAGTTATTATAGATGATAGTTGATGAAGTTGATGAGCAGATGATAAACATATTAATAAAACTGTTTACGTTATAAATTTACAATTACTGTGAAATATTATGAGTTTAACCGGTTCCGTTTGCTTTTAGTGCTTCTGGTTCACCGTGGAGTTCGGCCTCTGCCGACAAGAAGGCAAGTTGAAGGCGTTCGGTGCAGGTCTACTTTCGTCATTCGGTGAGCTGCAATACTGCCTCACAGACGAACCGGAACTGCGCGAATTCGACCCAGAGCATACCGGTGATACCAAGTATCCCATCACCTCCTACCAGCCTATCTACTTCGTCTCTAACAGCTTTGAGGATGCTAAAGAAAAAATGATGTAAGTGTTTACAATATTTTTGAGTCTGGGACTTTACTTACGTGTTGTCTAAAAGCAATAGAAGTATTTGAAAATCACGGCCAGTTTTAATTTTAAATTTTCGCACATAAAATCGTTTTGCCGTTTTTGGATATAGATCAATTTAATTTCAGTTTTATGGGTTGCGTCAGAAACCTGGATAATTTTAACCAATACCATTCATGCCGTTGAGGTGGGATTTTAATAAGTCGTGAAATAGTCAGTTATAGCTGAAACGTGTGATGTCAGCAACGATGTGAGAACACGTCGGTCTTTATTCGATTAATAGCTTTTCAAGCGCACGTTTAGGTGTAGCGGTTGATTCTTATGTAAAGTTGCTATTCGTTATTGCAATTACATGAATTGCCTGACACCTTTATGGTATTTTGTTATCATATTTGGCTATAATCTAAATTTCGGTTTATTTGTTCATTTTCAGCAAATTCGCGCAGACGATCCCACGCGACTTCGCGGTTCGCTACAACCCGTACACTCAAAGCATCGACATCCTGGACTCACCGCGGCAAATGCGCGACTTGCTCCGGGGAGTACACCAGGAGGTAGAATTGCTGCTTGGAGCCATGGACAAGCTATAGTGGGAACCAAAATGACACGGTGCGAGGTTATTGTCGACATCACTTTGGAGGTCACGTTCTGACGAGGTCAACCCTCTGCGAACTTTTTCATGCGGTGCTGAGGTGGTGCCAATCTAGTGACACACATGTGGTATTAGGGTTATTTTCTGGTTGATGTCTGCCACTGCAGTGCCAGATACTCTTCGAAACTGTAGTGTGAAAGCGTTTGTTATTAAGTTTAAAGGCACTGAATAACGTCTATTGAGTGACTGGCACTAAACAACTACGTAAAAAGTAGTGAAGAACACAGTGCAACCCCCAATAATTATATTATTATTAGGCAATAATGCACAAAATGTCTGAGTCTTACTGTAACTGTTAAGGGCAGGCGTGAGGCTTACCACCTGGCAAACGACTTGCTCGTTCTGTCACTTACTTGTACATAAAATTATTGAAAGTGCTAGCTCAGGATCTATCTGAATAACGTCATGTAATTGGACGTAGTTTTTGTTTTGTTATATTGGCCATAGTGCAAGTCCAATGTTATCCGGATGCTACAGGAAATGCATCACCATTGCCACATTACGTGTAAATTAAAGATATCCCCATCGACATATAATTAGGTAAGTAGAAGTCATTACATTTTGCACTTATATTCCTAAAAAATATTCATAGGCTGGAATATGTTTCAAGAGTGCATTCCTTGTACTAATTAATGCTAATAAATTATTATTGTTGTCTTTTTCGGCAAACGGGTGTTGTCACATACCTATATTTAAGATCTGTGGGTATGGTCCATTATCAATTTCGCAGTATTTCCGCGAGTAATTATTATGCTTTGTTATTTGATGTTTATTAAAACAGTAAAATTTATCTGAACTACTTTAAGAATTATAATAACTATATTATTTTTCACTGATCTTATTTTGAAATCAAACAATATAAGACTGCATAATAATGTATGTTATTATAAATTAACTGTGTATGCGAAATTTCATCGAATGTAATTACATAGTACTCAAATAAGATCCACGAGCGTTTGTATGGAGGTAATAGGTACTTCTATTATCAAGGTATCATTAATTTCAATACCTACAGGCAAACCAGGTTGCCTAAAATGTATCGATATCAGGAACGGTAGCACAGCATTCGAATCAACAACCGGCTCTTATAATCCTAGCAAAGTACACTGCCTGGTATGAATAATCTATGTAAAATTAACTAAGTATGCTGTTTTTCCCCTTCTTAGCGGGGTAAATACTTATATGATGAGAAGACATTTTTGTTTTCGGGTGTTATATTTAATGTTCGTGATATGTTTATGTGTGCGTTCATGTTTCTTAACAGAGAAAAAACTAGTGTAAGGTAGTGTGTGTGTGAACTTTATTAAGTATATAACCCAGTTACGACGTTGCGACACCATTGATCATTTTGCATACATGTAATTAATAAAATTACGTAACTACCAAAAAATAACTGAAGGTTATTAAAACATTTTTTATATTGGAACTCTTGTGAGTTTGACACATACTAAACCATTATGGTACCATATGGGCAGGCCGCTCAGCACGCAGAACAGATGGCCGATGGGGCCGGAAGGTTTTGGAGTGGGGACCACGGACCGGCAAGCGCAGCCAACAATGTGAACTGACGACCTGATAAAGGTAGCAGGACAACGTTTCAGCTGGTTCTTTTGGAAATTTGTGGGGAGGCTTATGTTCAGCAGTGGACGTTCTACGGATGAGATGATGATGATGTTGAAACCATTATCAACCATCAAAACACAATCAGGGCTCGAATACCCTGACCCGGGTTTCGAGCTTAAAACCAGATTTTCATCTTCAGGGTCGCAGAATCGCTTACTCCTACCGGGGCTGGTTAAAAAAAATTAAGCTTTTGTTCACAGACAACAAAAGGGTTCGTGACATTGTTGTACTACTTTTACTTTTTTTTTTTTTTTACAATTACAAAAATAAATACAGGAGGAAATTTTATATTTTAATACATTGGTCTGAAAAGCACTTTGAAAACTTTATACAAAGACAATTATTTTTATGTCAAACTCACGATAATTTCAATTGAAAAACAAAAAGGGTTAGTAGTTGTTATTAATTAAGTAAGTTAAGTTTATTTTTTATTTCATATTGTATTTAGCTTAATACTTTAATACTTAATCCATACTCATGAGACCATTTCATATTATTACTGCGTATCTCATTTAACAGTTAATAGTGATAATCACTTTGCAAAGTGTTGTACACAGCACCCATGCTTTGCCAATCATAAGCTCTGTAGACAACAGAACCTACTAGTTAGTCACATCAAAATATGTCAAAGTTAGCCAATAGTCCGGCAGATCTTGCTTCCGTTTCCAAAAATATATTTTGCCGTCACTAAAGTGACAGTAAAGTACTTACATAATGATAAGCAGCCGTGCGATTCTCTAAGAGCAAACATCGTTGCATCTTAGACACCATCCGTGAAACAAATGACGAGATGACAAGAAACTTTGGAAAAACAACATTATGTACAAGGGCAATATCTCATAAAGTATTTGACATCGGTGAGCTCGTCGACGATCGCAACGATGAATCATTAGAGAATCGCACGGAAGGAAGCTAGAAAATAAGTTAGCCTGTTTATTCAAATTTTTTTAAAGTAAGCATGTGTATATAGAAAATCCTATTTATGTTTTAAAAATTAACGTTATCCAATATTCATTGAAAATATTCCCCACCACGGGGCTTATACAGTAGTTTCTATTTTTACAATTAATGTTTTTGTAAATATTTGTCTCTAAATATACGTTATGTAAAAAAGTTATTCGTATACAATATCAGTGTTTTCATTTCTAATTATTTTGGGATATTAAAACAAGAATCTAACCAACATAATGTAATATATTTAAAAATTTGTACAGATAAAACTTAAGTACCTAGTACTCGAACTTACAACGTACAAGATGTCATAAATAAAATAACTATAAATTTACAAATATTAGGTACATTTAAATGTTTATTTACAAAAGAGTAAGGAGATATAACATGTTATATAAGTTAAGAAATACTAATTGACACAAGCACAAGAAGTTATCAAAATATTTACAAATATGGCCGTTTCTCAAGTATTCTACAGTTTCACCTACACGTAAAGTTTCATACTTCGCGAAAACAGCCTTAAAATAATAACAAAGATTTACAATAATGAGTACGTATATTTTGTAATTGTTATTTCTTATATTTTTATTTTATCACACTTATTTTAGTTTAGAATATTTATTATTATACATAATGTATGATATGTTGACAGAAATTTGTACAAACGCAATAAAACATAGAGTTGATATTTATGTGAGAGTAATAGAACATATACATTTTATATATTAGTAAGACGAAATAATAATAACTAACCGTGAGGATTTATTTGTATAACTATGAAAAAGGTAGACTATTGACGTCTCTACCGAGGACAGAGCAATGAGAATATACATATCTTTAATGTATTTATTTAATTATCACAACTAGAGCTTGTTGTGATTGGTGATGCAGATTAAGTTAAATTATTTTGAAAAAGAAATTAACATTTATGTATCAAACGTATCACAGAAATATCATAAATAAATAAATAGTGCTTTTTACATTATATATAATACGATTATTGACAGTATATTACTAGTAATTATGGCATAATAAATTAATACAAAAGTAATACAGAATTAGGTGGTAGCTAAGTCGTTCTAGATTCTCTACTCAACTTAAATAGCTCTACCATTTCTATGGACTTGCTTGCTTTTAGGCAAAGTTAAATCATTGTTCATATTATCACTAGCTCGAGAAGACGATGAAGACGATGATGATGAAAAGTATTCTATGACCTTCCGCGGGACATATTCTATCACGTGATCAAATTTAACAAAAATTGGTAAAATATTAGAGTTTATTTTTTATTAATATCATTACCACAAAGATAAAAATATTTACAAAAAATAAAAATAGATATTTAAATAAAATGTAGCCAAATGTGTCCATATTTTTTATATACCTGTCTGTTCGTCTTTTGGGTAGGTCGTGCGCCTGATGTTAAGCAGTCCGCTTATATATGACAGTGCAGTGCCATCTAGCTTAGAACTGTTACATAGTTTTACGCGACACTGCACTGCGCTCGTCTCCCAGAAACATTGCTTTTTGTGTCTCTTTCGCCTGTATTTTAACGCCTTTCACACCTTAACACAATGTTGCTGGCGCACTGTTGCTTCGAGGCAGCATATCTTGCACCGCGATGGTATCAAGCAAGACTGCTTCTTGTGCAAAAGGCTTACTATCTAGCATGGCAGGTTTCCTCGCCTCCTACGATTCACACCCCGACTCTGGAGGGAATATTTTACTCCGGTCCCTCACGGAGTCCTCCTGAGGTTAACCGGCATACTTAGTTGCACTACCACGCAGATACATTAAATTGGTTTGGTTTCGTGCAACTGTCCAACTGACACATCAGGGTCTGGGCTACGCTCGAGACGTGTGTCATGTCTCGTTAGATAAGTAAGTTGCTCAAAGATTACCTAAACAAATAATTAATTACTTAATTAAATTATAAACACTGGTTTTAACAGACTATCTGACTCTGGATTGGTTTCAAATCAAGATTACTGTACAGAGGAATATCCACTTAAAAACAGACAAGCCGTATGAAATGGTAGAAATACATAGGTTACTTTAAAATAACACGTTCAGAGACCGTAGCACAAACAGCTTGCGAAAATGTATTCGCATCGTAAGCGTCATACTTTGGCCAACAAACTGTGAGTTATCTGTGTCACAGTGTGCCCTAGATACATATTAGTTTGTACTGTTTCACGTGACCGACACGTTACGTTACACTTACGCAGTTATTCGTGCTAGGGCCGCAGTTGAATCCTAAGTACCTACTCTATTCGAACTATAGTTAAGCGCTCGTTACATTAAAAATCTGACTTTTCATATTCCTAAAACTCATTCGTATTCAACTTCCGTGATAAAAATAAAACGGAAAGAACTTACGAGTTATCGATATAAAGTCCGAAAATTACTGATCACGATATCAGCTCGCAAGTGAAATTTTGTTATGAAACCTATTAATATAATCCATTTTAAATATAATATAAATAATTAAACGTATTTTAAGTAACTTTTTGAAAACAACATTGTTACTTATTTGTTTATTTTTATTCTGACGCCTGCGTAGAATAAACGAATCGTCTGAGAGACGGGAAGCGATTAGAATCAGACAGACATTCCTTCTAAAAGCTGCTAACATATAGATATGTTTAACAGTATATTAGTATAACAGTATATAGTTATGTTTAACCACAGATCACAGTGGATAATGAACATATTGAAGCTAACAGAATACCTTGAAGCGCGGAATACGGGCGCTGCTTGCGACACTGCAGGTTTGTACTCAGCGCACGGATTGGCTTCTCTGTACATTTCTGTATTCGATCGATGTATTCTCTCTTTTCGGTTCTTTTTGTCTCGTGAGACAAGCTAGTGAGCTCAAAGTGTATTGGCATTATTGGCATACAAAATATTAGACCGATTTAATCGACTCGAATCTGCGATGGCTTGATTGCGGTACGACATGCACTAGACATGAGTTGTACTTCCTGTCTCCTTGTCAAATAATAATATGTACACAGACAGCTGTAAGAGTGAATTCTCATAGCTGTAAAATGGCAAACTATATACACAGTAGACAAGAACACCGATGGTTGAACTTGTGGCGTTCAGACCTCGCTCTGCATGCAGTGAATGGATGAGTCTTCGGAGAGCTCGTCCATCGAAGAGTCGGTGAAGGAAGTCCCATCTGGAAACAGGTAAGGAGGCATTTGTATAAGTGGTGTAAAGATGTCAAAATGAGTTTAACTTCGAAGTGTTATCCGATTATGCGAAGTATGTTTAGGTAAATGGTATATACCACCACCTGGCACCTAGTTCCAAAGTACCCACTCGTGTATATGGGAAGATGGTACAATTTATAGAAGCCTAGCATAAATTCACTACAAGAAATAGTAAATCGTTATTGACAAGGTAGATAATTTAATCCAGTTTAAACATGGTTTCTGGTAAGACAAGGTAAATATAGATCACGGAATGTTTACCTTTCAATGTAAACATGGTCAAGTTGCTTTATTAAATTAAACTTTTGCAGCTAATCATGACAGTCAAAAATGTGAATAGTATCGGAAAGTATTGGTCACCTGCACCTGCTTCCGAAGTGTGAAATTATTTTATTTTACAAGTAACTTCATCAATGGCTGTTGACTCGACTGAGCTGCTAAGCTTTTCCTCTCTCGTACTCGTTTAATATCGTATCGTCTACAACAAACACAATCGAAGTTGGTATCACCATTGTCTCTAAACTCTTATAGAGTATATAATGCCATCTGTGCTAATCTCATCTGGTTGTACCGAAACGTTGAATAATCTGAATCGGACCGGATTCAAGCTACAATCCATATCGATCTCTTTGATAAGTTGTAGCACTACAGCTTTTCCCATCAAAAATCTTTAAATTTCCAAGTCTCATAGGTATTAATGGAGATGATGGTAGAAAATTAAATTACCCAGATTAAAATTGCAAGATGCCCTAATACCACCCCACCTAATTAGTTCGTATTTCAGGTGAGTTAAAAACATTTCATAGTGGTCGTTCCGGCCCGCGGGCTAAGCTAACTATAAGAAAATATAAATAAACTTCGTAGTGGACATTTCGGCCCGCGGGCTGAGTGAGGTGTGGGCTGAGTTGACCAAAGAATCAATCCAATAACTGAAAAGTGTTTCGTCTATCTTGATAATATCGAAATTGGCGGCGAATGACAATCGGTCCCGTAAGTAGCAAGAGTTGTTAAAAAGGGTGATAATTTTTTTATTACCAAAATATTGATAAAATTATTTTACGTTTTTAATTGATTAAAATTATTTTTATAACGTTATTTGCAGTTGGCATCATAAAGGGTTATAATATATAAGGGTTATGTTTAAGTGCTTGTGATAACAATTATAAGTTTAGTGATAACTGATAACTCAGTATGATTTAAATATCATCCTCGGAATCTTTAAGGTTTATGTGCCATAATGTCAAAGATCTCGTATTTTAAATTAGAATAGATCATTGATTAGAACATGTTATTTTTATTCGTCTGTCCAGAATGAATGCATAAGATATTATTTTCAATTTGAAAGTATAGTAAGATGTTTGTAATGGGTTTTTATATTAAAAAGCATTATTTATATGGGATGTTACAGTAGTTAATCATTATCGATAAAAAATATGGAAAACTGCTATTATTAAAATTAAAATCATAATTAATTATTTCTATTAATTAAGTTTGCTGAATTTTATGTTAACAGTGTAAATTAATAGCCATCATTCATCATCCACGCATTATTTCAGAAAAGACCTATACGAGCCTTAGCAACAGCTAGGCATTGATGGATTTACGAATGTGTGTCTCGGCTTCGCCTCGGCCCACATTTACACGTTCGTCCATCAACGCCTCTTTTGCTGGCCGCTGCAGTAATGGCATCATTATCAACATCATTATCAGCCGGAAGACGTCCACTGCTGAACATAAGCCTCTCCCATAGAACGCCACTTGGAACGGCTACTCGCTTTAAGCGTACAGCGATTCTCCGCGGTATTCATGAGGTCGTCGATCCACCTAGCTGGACCTTCAGGCCTACACTACGTCTTCCGGTGCGTGGTCGCCACTCGAGAATCTTTCTTCCCCATCAGTCATCAGTACTGCGAGCGATATGGCCTGGCCATTGCCACTTCAATTTGCTAATTTTGAGAGCAATGTCGGTGACCTTAGTCTCCTACGGATCTCCTCATTTCGGATCTTATCACGCAGGCAAACCCCAAGCATTGCCCTCTCGATTGCTCGTTGAACGACTTTAAGCTTGTTAATGAAGCCCACATTAAGGGACTACGTCTCAGAGCCATAAGTCATCACTGGCTCTGAGGTATTGAGGACGAAACGATAGATGGAAACTTCCCGAACGCTGCCCATCCGAGCTGGATTAATGTAATTAGTTGCAGTTAGATATGTACAAACTGTACGTGCAAACTACATGTCTACTATCTATCGTTGTATAGATATTACAAAAAGCTATTGTGTATATAGCTTTCTTCTCGTGTTTAAGTACAAGCTGATCATCATAAAATATTTACCTATGGGCACAAAGGGTGGCTTGTTCTGGAAGGAGTAGGTGAGGTGCAAGTTAATAGGGCGGCCGAACCCCACCGGATCCGCGTCCCGAGACATCACTGCGGACAACAGACGCACACGTCAGCGAACATTACTACGTGAACAGCAAATGCATCACCCAAATGCTCTGAAAATACTGAAGCAACAGAAAAAAAATCGCATGGCATGGAATTTCGCTCGGCTAATGTATCATAACAGCAAACTGTAGGAATTCAATTAGAATAGACAATCTTTTAATTTAAACATTGTTGCTTTTATGTTAATTAACATTGTTGTAAGAACTACATTCAAGCAAGAGTTCAAGGCGGAAAAAATACCAGCAGAAAAGTTGAGGAACACATCGGATACTAACATTGATTCTGCTTCCCTTTCCCAGTATGCTGGTGCTTCTTCTGCCTAGCGCGGCTGTTCTGGAACCAGACCTGCGTGACGCGCTTGCTGAGGCCGGTGACTTGCGCGATGCGCTCCAGGTCCTGCCCGTCGGGGTTGGAGTCCAGCTGGAAGTTGGCCTGGAGGACCTGTAGCTGCTCCTCGGTGAAGGTCGTGCGCACCCGCTTCGCCTTGCTCTTGTGGTAGCCTTCGGAGTCGCACCCGTCTAGAGTTCACATTGTACAACATAGTGAAGATAGCTTCCGGACTATCAAGGGATTCTAAGTGTCTTGTTATTTCAAAATTACTCTCTATTTAAATTTTTTGACAATTAATTACAAGGACATAGTTTTTTTTTTTATTTAACCAGCTTTCGAATGAATAGTTGTGTAATCTCCAAATTTACAAACAATGTTTACCATCTGAGGAGATGGAGCCCCCGTCGAGAGTCTCGAGGTAGTGTGGCTTGCACAGCACTCGGTCTTCGTGCAGCGCAAACTGCTCACCAGTGGAAAGCTGACGACCGCAGGCATCACACGCAAAGCACGCCAGATGGTAGACTTGCTCCCGGGCCTTGCGCACCCAGTCCGAGGAGGAAATGCCTCGGCAGCATTTGGAGCACTTCGCGCCGAAGCTTCTGTAAACAGAAACCAACGATCACACTGGTTAGAGCCTTGATTAGTCTTCATTAATTAATTATGTTTATGGTGGAAATCAAACAGAATTCTAATTGTAATATCGATTGCCACGTTGGTATTTTATTTTTATCCACTAGATTTTCCTGCTGTACGGTACGACTGCTTTTGGTATAACGATAATACGACTGAGGATAGTCTGAAACTTGGGACCGGTGTTTTAAAGTAATGCATACAAACATTACACAAGACCAAGTGTGAAACACGGATGCCTATCAAGCTTTGAAAATTACGGCAACAGTAAAAGGAAAATATTTACAGAAATACAATTTTATAACTACACACCAAAAAGTCTAACCAACACTGGATTTTGAATATGCAGGTTTTTTTGATTTTTATTTAATTATTTCATTTCGATTACATCTAATATTTATTTTTTGCTGTTTTTAATTAGTCATACTTTACAAATTTATAAATCAATTACAACATAAAGGCATATATTGTGCTTTCGGTACTAATTGAACAGGGGCATTAATGTAAAATTCTAATTTTTGCGTGTTTCCTCTTCGGCTGTTTAAACATGTCAGCATCGGTTCTGCATGAAATTAATAAGGTGACTGATATCCTCCTGACTTCAGGCATCCAGTGAAATTTGAACAGATCTTTCAGCTGTTGTTCTTCTGAAACCTGGTCCTTCAGGACTTTTCCTTGAAGCATATCCAATACTTGCTCAATGAGATTCAAGACAGGTGCTTGTAGCGGTAAAGCGCAGATATTTCCCTTCTCTAGCTTATATTATTCCTAAATCCGCCTCGCTGTATGCGGACGGGAATTGCCGTGCATCAATGTTAACTCAGATCCCATTGTGAAAATGGATACATTTATGTAGTAAGCACACATTGCACGTACATTTCACTTTGCTCTTTACAAAAATGAGATCAATTTTTTTGTTAGGCCGAGCTATCCGAGATCTAACCATTACTGCCGAGACGATGTATGGGTGGAGTTTCTGCATACATCTTAGACGTTCAGCGTATCCCGGTGACGATACACCTTCTTTCTTCTGGTATCATGATTGAAACCGAAGCGAGATTAATAAAAAAAATATTCCAGCACAGTTGTACCTTTTAATATACAGTATAATCGGTCTTCTTCTTCTTTCTAGCCTTATCAATGCCATATCACTCGGGGTCGGCTCTCCTTGTACTTCTGCGCCTTGATGCCCTGTTCTGGGTCATATTGACAGTTATATTTGTTGCTTTCATGTCGTTTTTGATAGTAGTCATCCAAGTGGTCGGTGGTCGACTTAGGCCTCATTTTCCATCCTCTATATTGAGTACTCTTTTCGTCATGTACCTTTCTTCTCGTCTCATTAAATGCCCGTACCAACGTGAACAGGTTTTTCTTATATGTAAGAAACTTTAAATGTTCTTTAGCTTAGTGACGCCACCTGCTCATCGAAGCATTTTCATTTCGGTGGTATGAAGTTTTGCTCATCCACTTTTATCACTGGCAAGCACTCAGATACGTACAGCAGGGTAGGTCTAACAGTTTGTATTTGAGTTTAACAGGCATTCTGGAATCGCATAGAACGCCCGAAAGAGATCTCCATTATAACGAGGCGGATGTGATTCTAGCTGCACGTTTTTTTTCCACACTGGCGTTTGATTCTATGATTGAGCCCAATAAGTTGAAGTCTTCCACTTTGTTAATTGGAGTGCTGTCGATTAATGGCACTTTATCAGTGCTGGGTATTATGGATAGATTGCAAAACATATATTTAGTCTTGTGTCTGCTAACCTTGAGGCCATGTTTCTCCAAGGCAACACATCTGTCAAAATTATTTTGTACTTCCTGTAGTGAATCTGCAATGAGGACTATATCGTCTACACATAGTAGTGACCACGGCGCATGTTTTTGCAGATGTTTTGTTATATAATGTATAAGGTTAAACAGTAAAAGACTAAGAGCTGACCCTTGATGTGCTCCGACTTTCAGCTCAAATTCGTCAGTTCATCCCGCGGGGCTAATGACGCGTGTCGTGATATCAGCGTGCAGATCTTTTACAAGTTCTATGTAATATTCCGGAACAGAGCTGAGATGTGTATAATCAGTAGGCATACCTAGTACTTATACCTGCTGGTTGAAGTATGTTTACAGTAGTTTAGCGGGACACCCATTTCGTAATTTAGGTTGGCGCGGTATGTAGTAGACCTAGTGACTGATAACCTTAATAATTATAATAACGTGTCGGATAATGACTTTTATGGTAAATGGTTTTCGTGTGAAACAATTTCCACTCTGAAATCTAACAACATGAAGGTTTAATTTTGATTGTGACTAGTGCAATAATACGGCAATTTCATATTCAAACCCCTATTAAAATAGAAGAAAAACATAAGGTAATAAATTTACAATACAATTCGCAACAGCGACTTATGAGCCAATAACATGCAATATAGCTGATACATTCGCAAAGCAAAAAAATTCGCTCGGCATTTGAATTATAAAATAAGTTTAAATAAAACGTGTGTGAAATAAGTAAAACAATTGTATAAGTAAACAGCGGTAGAGGAGCATCGCCGTGGAGGTCGCACGCGCGCCGGAGCCGAGCTCGCATCCACTCAACATAATTGTAGCTTGTTGCAAATATAATTACTTTTAAACGATCACTGTGGCTCCAAATGAGCAATACACGCACTTACGTGTTCTGGATAATTGTTTGTATGTCCCGCTTCATTATTTTAATGATACTCTTGACATTTTATTGAGGCTTTCAAGGTGGCGGCGCTCCGCCCTTTCCGGATTATTGGACAGATGATTTAGCGCTTATTTTGTCATTTGGCTTTCACCTAATCAACCGGTCAAGATACATTATTAGTCATCGTGTCAACAGTAACCACTATAGGAGGTTTTCGTGCTCTTTCCACATTTGCTCTGAAGCTCATTCAGCTCAGTCATTTGCTCTGACAGGACTTAAACAACAACAGGATTGACTTCGATATCACCATCGACAATTGTTAAGAGGCAATTAGGTACTATAAGTGTGAGGCGGGACGCAACGACCAGCCCACTCAAGATCCAGAAGAAGGCTTCCGGACGAAGCTGAAACTTGCGTCGATCGTGATGTCGACAACGCGTACATCTTACGTTAATCGCGTTTTATTATTCAAAGTATATAGAGGACGATACATGACTTATAAGTCAAATTTCCGTTTGTTTTATTAAGCTATATAAGCTGCTTTATAAGCTCAAATCCAATGGTAAAGTAAAAGTTACCAGAGTAAAGTAATCAAAGAAATTTAATACCATAACAATATATTACGAGTATGTTTTGTATTTAGTGCATTCTTAGCATTTAGCCGAGGTCCGGGACGGGCGACGGCCCGCGGGAGGTGTCGTCGGCGCACTCTCATTACCAACCCACCAGGCACTGTCACTATATTTCATTAATTAAAAGTCAAAAGAAGCGCTCTCGCGTATCCAGTTGGCAACGAGTACCTTCAGCCACTTATCGCGGCCATTCGATGGGTTTTTTAAACGGTTTATGACATACTCTGAAGGGTAAATGACTGTGTTTAAAAATATAATACAATGCTTCGAACATGCATTATAAATGAAAATGTTGGTGGCTTGTTAGCTTTTAATCATTTTAAGTAAGTAACTGAATTTTCCAATGGCGATAGGTGGTACAAAATGCCCCATACTCGTCTATTTGTCATTTCTATCCCTGAGATCAATACCCGTCCTCTGTTTATGGAAATGTCTCTATTGGAAACGTAATGGGTTTGATATTCTCAAACTAAACACTGGTATCTATTTACATAAATAGGCTATTAAAGTAGGCAGGTCATGAATGTAAGTTGTAGGTGAATTACCCATAACGAAAATATTATATAAAAGATTTCGATACTACTCTCGTATTCGTACTAATTGAGGGTCAATGCCCCTTAAGGACTAGACTAAGGTTTCATTGATAAATATTTGCTTTGCGTAAACACGACCTCTAGGGGTGAGACGGGCTTCACAATAACAACGTATTAAATGTTTTTACGGTATATAAGTATCGTATCTCGATGTGCCTAGATTGTCAATAGGTGAACTATGTAGTCATAGTATGTAGTCAGAAATATTGATCTAAACATAATTTTACTGTCTTTTTCATTATCCACTTAATATGTTTAAGTTATTCTGTAAACGAAAAACTATTAAACTTAAATTTAAAAGAATACGATTTTATGCAAAAATGTTTTAACTCACACCCTATTTTTTATGTTCCGCCGTTAGATGGCGCTTTCTCGCTCAGAAACAGAAATTACACAATACATGGTGTGTCTTACCTACTCAACCATAAAAGCTACGCTATCACCTACACCAAACTATTCACTGTATAACAATAAGTAGTAGCAATACGCTAGTTTCACACATTTTATCAACGGTATCCCAGATAGACCGCCACTGTCAAAGTCAAGTATTTAAGGGTTTACTTACACCAACACTTAATGTATTTTTATATCCGGTGAAGTTTTACAGAATTTTCTTATTATCATAATATTATCACCAACGCATTATTCTCTTTGCTGGTGCTCCTCTCGTCTTTAGCGTCTTTTCGATTCGACGTCATGACAATGGACAAGGTACCCAAGGTAATTGAAGCTTTCTACAATCTTTATTGGCTGCCCGTGGAGTGTATCTCAAAGGACAGCCAATAAAGGTTGGCTGTGTAGAAAGGAACATTATCGGGTCTCTTTCCAGATCTAAATACCATCATTTTCGTTTCCCGTGACCTTTTGCATACTATTTGTACATTAAAATTGACCATCATTAACATTTGATCGTAGGGTTAACCAGCACCATGTCGTCAATTAATAATAACAAGTAATAAAAGTTTAAAAAAAATAAATTATTATTTTAGTAACCTTATTTCTCCGTGCATTAACTTAACATTGATTTACAGTATACCGGCCTTATTAATAAACTTGGCTTACACCCGGAGTAGTTAAAACATCTATCTGTCAATTTTTCGCTTGCAGTAAATGTCACGCGTGAAAGCAGGACAAGCATGTTACGCCTAATATAGGTTTACGTAACGTTTATTAATAAAGGCCTACCTGTTTAACTTGACTGACAATAATTTACTGTTATTGTCAGTCTACTACATGGATATATTTGGTATTACTATTTGGACATTCCCAAGAATGATTTCGATTACAGAACTGTTTATACACATAAGCGTATGAATTAAAAAAAGAAAGAAAAAATTTTTTTTCCGAATTATTTTAAATGGACCGCAAATGCTGTGGTAAAATCCTCCTCTAACCGATTCTATACTTTTTCTCTTTCGCGGTTTTCGGCTGTAACTCACAAATATTTTGTAAGTGCTATGTCATCACTCCACTTTATCTTCAATCCGTTCCATCCATCCATGATCCAGGACCGACTAAAAATCACTGGTAGGATTATTCATTATCTGCGAGAATCCACAATTTGGATTCACTAATCATGCGCTATAGGAACGAGTTGGCGATAGTGAAATCACTCATAAGGAGTAGGTATAGTTTAGCACCCAGACATACTAGATGTTGTTTACAAAAATTAAAAACTGCTACTTACCGTTGTTAAGAGGATTGCACAGCTACTACTTTCCATACTTAAAGAAATAACTCTTTTCTACCTTTTAGCGTTGTCCGATTTCAGTGATTTATTTTTCATGTTATCATCATATCGTTTACTATGCCCGTACGTTTTGATTTCTTCAGTTTTTTTAAGTTCTAAAAAAGGCAATTTATGGTGCTATTTATAACAATATATAACTTGTCAGCTACAAACAAACGTTAACCGATACAGTTTAGGTACTTATATTGTATAATTATATATTGTGAGTTTAAAATACACGACCTATCGGAAATTACTCGTATTTCCGATAGGTCTTTATTTTTAATGTAAAATGTGGCTATGGCCATCTTGATGCTCGCGACTCGAACTGCATCCAATATTTTGATTATGCCCTGTTCATTTCCATTAAATAGTAATATTTTACATAAAAGTCTGGAAAAGTAGCATTGATGCATAAATATATCTTTTTAAGGTTGTCTCAACTGACCTCAATTTTAGCCACACATACATCACATTCATGTACACCTTACATATAATGTATTAATTTGATGTAACATTTGGGATGAAAGGAATACTTTTACTTTTATCCCAAAACATTATAACCAAAGTGGATAGAAGAATTATAAGTGATTTATTATTAACTTATAATCACAACAAGGTAAATAAATATTCATGCAACAACTACCGGCTTAGAAGCCTATTCCTGCTATGAACAAACCACTCACAGCTTGTTTAAACAAGACCCTGAGATAGATACGAACCAACCAGTAGCTTTTCGAAGAGGCACTTCGCAAAACGAAAGCACAACACACTTTATTATTTAGCATAATTGACCACATTCATACATTAGAACAAGTAACAGAAAAGTACCAGGAACGTCAGGAACCCTTGTACTTTGCCGTCATAGAGTATGCAAAACCTGTCACTCAATTTCACACTAACATATTTAGTGACAGGTCACCAGCATTGGCTACGAAAGGGTTAACGTTGGGTTGGCATGGTTTAAGGGTTTAAATAAGTGTACTGCGTTTTATAACTATATCACAACTGCCAGGGTCTGATCTCCTATCAGGAGTCTGATTTAGTCCCAGGCAACCCCGGTTCCCCGGTGTCACTACTCACTCAATATCTGAATTACCTCTTCTCTATTTCTCTACTATTCTCTCAAACGAGAAATTCGCCATTGTAATGGGCCCTAGCCGAGGTTCTTTAGTTAACATTCATGCTACTAAAATGCCTTTTATTGCCTGGTAAACTAAGAGGTAAGCGGAACCCTATAAATGTTATTATTTTCATATTATAAGTTAAAGTTATAATTGAGACAATTTCGTCAACTATACGTATTGTGTGACAGCTCGGTCGCATCGTGTCACTGGGTACCTATATAATGCATCGCATCGCATTCATATCGGCTTCGAGTAAACGTTTGACGCCGGCAATCCCGTGCGATAGCGCCGCTGTACTCAAAGTGCAAACTCGCGTGTTACACGAATATTAATTCAGGCGGCTCTCATCTCTTATCGACACCATATTCCAAACGCATAATTTGCATTCGGGGCCTGCGTTATCACGGCTTATTAACATTTTGTCGCCAGTGGAATCAATTAACTGCGGCTCTCGCATAATAATTAACAGAGTGACAGTTTAACAAGTTTTAACACTCGGCGGTAATGAAGATGTCGGGTACGGTCGGGTGGTCTGGCGGGATGACCTTCGCAGCGGGTGCGCTTTCTCTGTATAGCAGTGCTCTTTAAGCGACTCACGCTATGTTGTGTTATGCTTGAGTATGGAGTATGAGAGCGTGCGATAGCGACACCGGCCTAAAGCAGCAAGCGAGCAGGCGAGCGTGGCCGCAAACGGCGAGCGGAGAGCGGCAAGCGCGGCGACATCGGCCAGCCCGAGGCGCAACATAAATCCTCGCATGTTGATTGCTTTCCGCGCCCCCGCCACCCCAGACACCCCCACATTTTAATTCTCATTCGAACGGTCCACTGCTCGATGACATGATTTAACTTATTTGTTTTAGATAGTACGCGATGCGAGCGTTCAAACGATAACGAGAGGTTAGTTGGGAGGCGCGCCCGCGGCGACACATCCGACGCAGCCGCGCCGGCGCATCGACACAATGCTTCACTAATAACGCAATACTTATGAATATCGATGACTGATTAAGCACATACATAATTCTTAATTACTCCGCCTCTCTACATCGTGGTACTTAGATACCTACGTTGGTGCCTTTGTTCTGTACATTTGTGGTTCGTATTTGTGTTGTTACGAAGAACGCGCGGGCGCGAGCAGATTCCAATATGCAAACATTGTTTGCACGAGCTGCCTCCCTGTTGTAGAAACAACACCGATAATTACGAATGCAGACAATCGAGTTTTGCGCTAAACCTTTGCAAAATAACAAAATTCCGTCAACGTGAAGACTACCAATGAAAGGACAGTCAGGGATGGTGTATATATCTATATAGTTGATTAGTTCATCCCTGGGACGCTATCGGTTGAGCGGATATTGTTGATTATACAGAAAGGATCGATCTGACGGTTTATTTATGCGGCTAGAGATTAATTAAACCGAGAGTGGACATGGTGCATTTACATATAACATGGTGTGCGCATTTGCGGCGTGGGCGAATATCGCGTGCGAGCGGTGCGATGCGAGCCACTGTCCACTCCACCCCCCCCCCCCCCCCTTATCCCCCCACTCGGTGATTCCAAGATTTGCAAGTTTCGGATATGAGTTTGAAATCCTTATGTGAACGGCGAAAAGATAACGAATGAAAACATGGTGAGATGTGCTACTGTTTATACTCCGGACTTTAAACCTGTTTAAAGAGTTTAAAGTGAATGAATTAATAGGATTTAAATACATATCTCCAACCAAGGCATGTTCTGGTGCTGCGTCATGTGCTGGTTTCAGAATTTAAAGAACAACAATAGGTATATTAATTCACATTCACATTCAAAATCGTTTATTAATCGCACTAATGACACTCGTCAATTTTTACAGAAGTGTACTTATATATGACTATATTATCGCAGATATGCTACTAACAACTAAAGGAGAAAGCAAAAATTTAAAACGACTGTATATATAGATAAAATATATTTGTATCTGTACATATATAATCTGCTGGTAGGTATATAATCCTCCGTCAAATTCTTTCAATGAAAGTAACTCTGGAAGAGAACAAATAAAGTCGGACTAAATTCACATTGTCTAGTCTGTGGTCTAGTGGAGTTGCGTAGTGTTAATGCAAATAAAACTTGTGAAGTATAAGTATCTACGTAGGTTTTATTATTAATTATTTATTTTGTTAAAAAAATATCAATTATGTCAAACAACTGGTACTGTTGTATGCTACGCTGTAGTATTGAGTACGAGATAGAAATACTTAAAAAACCACATAAAATGCTCCTTTATAGGAAAACGTAATAGAAGTTATCTTCACGGGACAAAATCAATTTGGTTATTGTACTGTTCCGTAGTCTACAGTCGCTAATTAAGTAAATACCTACTTGTTCATTAATTCCATTTATAGAGTATATTTATAAAATGTAATTGAAAAAAAAAACATTTCAACGTAACGACTCGTAACCCACACAGTAATCCTGGTAATTATAATCAATAATAGACGGACAGAGAAGCCGGCAAACAAATTTCGATACTTTTAAAGTACCTACAAGACATTTTCAAATGATAAAACAGCTATAACATAAACTCTGGAGTGATTTTTTAAATTATATCCATTCATATTTCAATGCGATCCCAACGAATGGAGAATCAGATAGGTAGCTAAACACTTGTGCTTACTTCCGACAAGTTCACATCCTGCCCAACAAGGCGATACGTCGGCTAGGGGCTGGTAGCTACCGGCAAAGTGTCGGCAGCGGAGACGCGTGCAGCGGTAACAAACCGGGACAAACGCCGCTTTAAATAAACAATGGCCGCAAGATACATCGAGAAAGCAATTATTCGTGTAGCCCACGGCGAGTGCAAGTTTAAGGCGCTGCCAGCCGCTCGTTAAGCTCCCAAACACAAATATTATAGCTGTGACACGCTCACAATTTAACGAGCCCTTGAGCGCTGGTTCTTTTGCTTTTATTTAGTGCTGGACATAGCCGCTAATGGAAAACTGAATTGGTCCCTTGGTTTGTTTGCATTCGATCCTGTCACTTTTACGATTGTGTAGAACTGTGAGCTTGTTCATGTTTATAGATTTGCTCGAGGATGATCGCGAATTCGATATTCCTTGTGTGAGATGGTCCTTACATGTATTTGGCATTTCATATATACGAAATTATATGTACATATAATGAATAGAAGTAGGTGCTATATAATTATCTAAGCTTTTTTACCATTGTTAAAGGCAGTTCATTAATTCCATTTAACAAAAAAATGTTGAAGCTTGAATTACTATAACCTTTGAAGGCAGTTCGGATAGCCCCATCGGAATTAAATTTACCACATTGCTAACATATTAGTGATTTGTTGGATCAAGTTCTGGGGAGTATGGTAGGTTGAAATTAAACAAAGAAAGATGGCAGACTCCTATAAATTGCCAGCTTAGAAAGAAGCCGTGTTTATGAATGAAACTTGTAGGTACGTATCGGTAGAGTAATCTATATATTATATATTGTAAATTTAATCGTATAATTATTTTATATTTTACTCCTAGAAGTTGGGAGAAAAATATATCACGGGAAATCATCAGGGAGTCAGTGTCGTTTATCTTTATCCCAAAAGCATAGAACACAATTTTGTTTGCAACCAGGCACCTATTTCCGATGAATGTACTGGAGATGTTGAGATACCGACCAATATATTTATTGCAGGCGTAGCATTCATGGGTCATCTCAGTTATTGTAGGATGTTAATATTAACATAAAAGGGGTATGTTGATAAATACACAAAGCATTTATTCTAAACAGTATTTGACTGTACAATGAAATTGTCCAAAAATAAGAATTGACAGATTATTGAGTAACATTCACATTGAATTTCAGAGTGAAGCAGACTTATTGTCTAACAAGGTCTAATAAAACGGTAATGTAGATGAACTTCATTTTGACATTGTCCTTTGATAACGTATCTAAATTATGGAGTTCCAATTACAAAATAGAAAACAATTTTCCTTACCATTCGAATTAGACAATAAGGCCCAATAAGGTATTCGAACGCAGCATAGGTACTGAAGAGAACCATAGTGTGCGCTCGAAATTCACTTACCACATCTTATTACTACAATTATATTAAATAAAAGTACTTTTTAAATAATGCATTCCCAGCTTTACAAATAATGCAAACTATTCACGGAAACACAAAAATAAACTTAATTTTCTATATATAAACTCGTATATATATTATAATATAGAACGGGTTGTCATTTCGTTTTTCGGGAGCAAGGCTGGTTCTGCCAAATTTTAAACGGATTAAATCGCGTGTAGTTTTACGTTATACTATCCCGACGTCAAGAAACCTTTTAAGTGACGGTCACATGTCACGGGCCACGTAGACATATTATTCCAATCGCAGCTCCCCTACTTTAGCGACTGTCACGCAGGGTGAAGTCTATATGTTTGTCCTGAAGCAGCAGTGGGCTAGAGCATTTGACCAGTCTCGGTTGTTGAATAGCGAGCTTTTCCAATACAGATCTGCCGTTATCAGTACGATTCAAAATTCCCTTGTTATTGTGACGGTTGAACAATGTAACGCAGCACTCAATGCTTGTTTGTTCGCGTGCTTCACTCAACTCATGCGATACATATTTCCCGAACTTATTCACTTTTCCAAATTGTTTCAAGTGAATTAAAATTGTGTTGTCACTCACACCGACGCGACGCTTGCCGCTAACTCTGACGTAATTTGCGATGGATCTGCTTAAACTCTCACCTATAACTCTTCGTGGTCAACTAAGGTCTCCGGTCGTAAGCAGGTTTGTTCTGTACGTCAAAAATACCAGAACGAAAACGTTGGATCCAGAAACGTACCGTGTTTTATTTTACAGTGGCTTCCCCATACACATTAATCGTACGAGCTGTTTCTGCAGCGTTCGTATCACGGTAGTCGTAAATAACGGTGATATTTTGTTGTCCATGTTGCGAACAGGCCAATGACAAAGAAAAATTAAACGGCGTGACAACAAATGAAACACTTCTTTCGTAACACAAAGACACAAGTTCAAATTTGAATTTGAAATTCCAAGTCAAACGCCAGATATTTGTTAGATCAAAGTGGCCAGTTCAACAAAGCGCCAATTTGAAAATTTAAACAGTAGGTATATAGTATTAAATATTATACCTGTTATTTTAGGTACCAATGTAGAGTTCCTTTAGTTTCAGAGTTTGACCAACCATACAATTGAAGGGTAGTTATCTAATTTCGTACATATTAAACGACTGCCTCGTTTTAAAACAGCCTATAAAAACTATTGAAAGCTTTAGATAGATAAGGGTATTAATAAGAATATGCGTATGCTTAGCGAACACGTTTTTCTGGGGATATCCATACTGTTATCTGTTGGAATAGATGGTAATGAAACTAAGGGCAATGATATGTTTTATATTTTTAATGCTTAATCACACAACTGGCAGACGCTGTTTATTGTCTGGCTAATGAGTAACCTTTACTACTCTGCTTGCTATCAAATCAATATCTAAAGGTTTTCGTAATAGAAGGTATAACAAGTACAATTTGAAAAATTTAATACCGACATACATTCTATTCAGTTATTGGAGTGTATCTCAAAAACTACTAAACCGAATTAGATGAAATTTAAATGGGACCACACGGAAAGCACCAGCTTTCAAACAAACAAAATTCAGAATCAGTTCACCCAGTCGAAAGTTATGAGGTAACAAACTTAAAAAATAAAATAAAAACAGTCGAATTGAGTACCTCCTCCTTTTTTTGGAAGTTGGTAAAAAAGTAAAGTAAGTAAACAGAGGTACATATTACTAGGTGAAGTCTCGTTTACCTACTTCATTTCCAAATAACAAACTCTAAAACTATAATTATATTTAAACTTAAATTAATCATATTCATATATATATATACCTACAATGAACACATTATCTTGTAGCGTAACTTCTATTATAGAGTTTTTCTATCGTAGAGAACTTTTTCTATAATAAATGTGTAAAATGTTTAATCTCCCCGCCGCCGCCACCGCTCTGACTGCTACCCCCGACTTCGTACAGTTCGAGCGGCGTACGGCGGCGGCGAATTGCCGTGGAAAACTAAGAAAATAGGTACCGTGTGTGTGTGTGTGTGTGTGTGTGTGTGTGTGTGTGTGTGTGTGTGTGTGTGTGTGAGTGAGTGTGTGTGTATATGTATGTATGTGTGTGTGCGTGTGTGTATGTGTGTGTGTGTTTGTGTGAGTGTGGGTGTGTGCGTGTGTTACTTCTAGTATTTTCTCAAACAGTACTATAACAGAGGCTGAGTTAGTACTGTGTTTGTGTTGCATATATTAGGTATTATCACAACACACAAACGTTGTCGCACGTCAGCCCTCGGCCTACTTAGAGTTGCTTCGTCGCCTTACCTTACATGATTATATTGAATAAATTATTATAAATCGTATTTTTACAAGCCTGGTACGAGAGGGCTAGTGTTAGGTTAGCTAGACTAGTATTGTTGGTTATTATTCGTTGCGTTATCTAAACTTTTTTTTGGTCACGGAATAGTGAAGTGGTGGAACCTCACCTTTTAAACCTAAGTTTTTATTGTGTTTACTGTATTATTTACTTATAATATAAGTGATGAGGGCTCACAAAGGTTTACAAAGGCAATACAAATTTAACAAAAAGTAAAAACGTAATCTAGTTATTAGTTACAAATGTTACAATTTGCGTGTATAAATTACTCGCAGATGATCTTTACATGTTCAAAGTAATCAAAGATATAATATATTATAAATATTGTTTTCGTATAAAATACATTACCATACAAATACAAAGTAATGCACATTTAGTTACTTTCTATAGGGTTATAGTAGTTATATATGGTTCTATAGGTTATAGATTATAAATTTAACTTCAATTCAAAACTGATCAACTAGGCATGCGGTCAGTCCTTGGACGGGTGGCCGATAGTGGCATTTAATCAATCTATTGGTTATTCAGTAATTTAACTAAGCATCTCCGTAAGGGCAGGTTGAACGACTTTAGTCTCTCGGTGCTGGTCTCGGTTATTTGTCTAAGGACAATCATAAGACCTCGTTGGACGCATTTGCGGTGTCTGAATACACGGACTAGCCTATCCACTAACGGCCGGTCCCAATATCTATCGCCGGTTTACCTTACTAGAGATAGATATTTGACACTTTTTGTATGGCGTTAAACAGCATGAAAATATTAAATAGTCAATTCATGAAGAGAGCTTCTAATAGATGGACATGGATATCGCCAGAATGAAATAGACTACATCTTAACGAACAGACCCCAATTATTCGACGACTGTGGCGCCATCACACATATCAATTTTAATAGCAACCATAGAATGCTTAGAACATGTCTAAATACATCACCTGCTCTAACATCAAGCCGGCCATTCAAAGCAAAAACAAAAATACCACATAACAACGTAAGAATTGCCACCATAAAAAGATTCTCAACTACGTTACAGAATCATCTTTTGAACATTTAAGCACCCAACAGAAATACAACTCAATACATGAAATACTAATAGCAATACCTAATTCCAATATTGAGGGCGAATCAAACAATAAGAGATATATATCAGAAAAATCCAGCAAACTCCTAGAACAAAGATCAAACTTAATTAGCATATCAAATAAAACGAAAATTATCAGATATGAAATAGCAAAATTAACCAAAGAAATAAAATTACAAATAAGAAAAGATAGAAAACACCTTAGACTAAAGACCTTTGATAAGTTTATCAACAAAACCGGCAGTATAAAAAAGACCCTAAAAGTTTTATCAGACAAGACCAACTGGATAGCTAACATGAAAGACCAACATTGCATGAAAACAACCAAAAGCTTAGATATTCTATCAATAGCTATGAACTTCTACAAAAACCTGTACTCCAGAAAAAGCCAAATTGAAATTACTGAACTAAGCAACGATGATAATGTAACACCCATACTAGAAGGTGAAATACATCAGGCTCTCAAAACTCAAAATAACGATAAATCCCCTGGTCCCGACCAGATCAACAATGAATTGCTTTTAAGCTGCAAAAACTACTACACCAATACTGACGTATACTTACAATGATATATTGAATACCAAAATTCTTCCGTCACAGTGGACTGCACCAACCATCATCCTGCTCCACAAAAGTGTGACAGGAACGAAATAAATAACTGTAGACCCATTAGTCTCATGTCTAATATTTATAAAATCTTTGCTAAAATAATTTTAGCACGAATAACAAGAACTCTAGACGAAAACCAGCCTAGGGAACAGGCCGGATTAAGGGCAGGTTATTCGACATTAGACCATATTCATACTGTGAGACAAATTATCGAGAAGAACAAAGAGTTTAATGTGTCATTATATTGCTGTTTTATCGACTACAACAAGGCATTTGACTCAATAGAGCATGAAAATATCTGGCATTGTCTAAGGAACCAAGGAGTCGAACAAAAGTATATCAGAATAATAAAAAAGAAACGTATATACTAACAGTACAGCTAAAATCAAGTTGGAAAAAGAAGGGAAGGAAATCAAAATAAGTAGAGGTGTAAGACAAGGGGACCCGTTATCGCCTAAACTATTCACAGCTGTCTTAGAAGATATTTTCCGTAAATTAAATTGGGACTATTATGGGCTAAACATAAACGGAGAAAGATTATCTCACTTACAGTTCGCTGACGACATTATATTATTCGCCGAAACAAAGGAGTATCTACAAAACATGCTCATAGACCTGGAAAGGAGAAGCCGCAAGGTAGACCTAACGGTGAACGCCTCCAAAACTAAAGCACTAACTAATGCATCCGAAGACCCCATCATTATAAACGGCGTACCAATTGAGCATGTCAAGGAGTACACTTACTTAGACCAACAAATTTCAACGTCTGATATAATGTCAAAAGAAATATATACCAGGATTGGAAATGCATGGAAGTGCTACTGGCGGCTAAAAAAAATTATGAAGAACAAAGAAGTCAAGATGTCTGTCAAATCAAAACTGTACAACACCTGCGTGCTACCAGTTCTAACCTATGGCTGCCAAACCTGGGCTCTCACCAAAGCGCAAAGCAAAAAATTAGAAACTTGCCAGGCAGCATTGGAGAGAAGCATGCTGAATTTAAGAAAATCAGACAGAGTACCAAACAAAACTATCAGAAATCGCACTAAAATACAAAATGTTACGACTAGAATACGGAAAGTTAAATGGCAATGGACAGGACATACATTGAGAGGCATTGAAAAGTGGAACAGAAGCACAATGTTTTGGTATCCTAGGAATAGGAAAAGGAAACGAGGCAGACAGATTCAAAGGTAGGACGAGATAAAGGCGATAGCTGGAAAACTATGGACAAGGAAAGCTCTAAACCGAGTAGAGTGGAAAGAATTGGAGGACGCCTTTGCCAAAGACGGGCAAAAAGACGAAGTTATCGATGTCATCGACTCAGCAGAGTCGTTAACTTAAGATTATTATTTTTAAATACCCTTTTTTGCGTCTGAATAAATGCTTTTATTATTATTATTATATGTATGGCGTTACGTCAAATTTCTATCCGTTATAAGGCAAACTGTGAACAGATATATTATTGGGATCCCCCATAAGCCGCACTGGGAGCTGATTCCACTAGCTAAATTGCAATCGAACCGTAGCTGTACCGGTGATTTTTATTTCTGTTATTGAAAAATAGTCCAGCTGCAGTTACGTCTCTACTGACGCCAGCGATCGATCATAACTTTATATTCCGACTACTCGATAGGTATTATATTCGTATATCATTTAATGAATATTTAATATATTGTAGTGATTTAGATGAAGTTACGTTCCAATTAGTCTCTAGAAATAGTAGAATGGCTTTTTGGGTAATGAGCGGGCGACAACAAGAGCTGAACGAGTCGAACTGCAGCTGCAGCGCGATAGATTGTTGAACGATGTGAAATAATAGAATTGGGCTCCTAGGCTTGCGTGGTCGATTATAACCTGTATTCTTTTCCATGAGACCAAACCCCGAGATCCAGCTGGAGCGTAATGGCTTGACATATCTGTAGAGCTGGTATTATATTATATTTTATGAGCTTGGGTAGTCCGTAATACACACAGTTACATAAATCTATATATACATATATAAATTAACGGTCACGCTATAACTTGAGAACGGCTTTACCGATTTCATTATGTTTTAAAATGGTTTTTTTTATACATACTTCGTAAAAGGTTCATACATTAAAGGCCGAGCCTATTACGCGAACGAAGACGCAGGCATTCGATATTTTTATAAAAATGATTTAGTATTTATAGCTAGCTGACTAGCCAGGGGCTTCGTTCGCATGGTCCACATATGGTACAAATCCACAGAAATAATTTCGAATAATAATTGGCCATTATGATACTTTTATTGATATTATATTGGCCATATACGATCAATGCAACTTGATCGAAACGTCGAGGTAAATAAATACTATTTATTACTAACGCGATTAAGCCCCGTTAATATAATATAAATATGTGTTCACATCGCGAATGTTTAGAAGTTACTATGGCCATATGATTTTAAGATTTAAGTAAAAGGCAAAATACCTCAGTGTCTATGAAATAGGAAAATTTCCGTAAACATATAATTATAACAGATCATTGTTGAATTTCTATCGGCATTTTTATCGTTATTCGTTATTGTATATATTTTTCGGGCATTTTTAATCAATTAGGTACACACATCAAAAAAGTTCAGATCACTAGCATAAGTTGATATTAATATTTTAAACTGAACTTATCTTCTTAATCAACAATTTATTAATAAAAGGTTTATATTAAATATAACTCTTCCCCCGGCTCGAACACATGCGGTGATCCTCCTGGGCATGCTGAGAATCAAGTTATCCAGCATTTCTTGGGGTAACCTGTGCCATTTTAGAATAGCGGCTTCCTTCCCTGAGCTCTGGCACTGTCGGGTGACGTGGCTGATGGTTCCAAACAGCTCGCTTAATAGCATCCCACGCGTGCTCTATTGGGTTTAAGTCAAGCGAGCCGGCGGCAGGCCAGTCTAACCTTGTGAGGTCGTATTCTCGGAGAGCAGCATTGACTCGTTGAGCTCGATGGGCGGGCGCATTATCATCGACCAGTACAAAATGCCGGCACAAAAAAGATATCGAATTTTCCAAATTGATCTTTTTTTGATGTGTGTACGTAATATCAATATGAGGAAAGCCTTTCAACGCACTACAAATTTACCTTAACATCGTATTTCCTCCAGTAAGCCCTAAAAGTTACGTCAGGCATGTTACACACTGGCCTTAATGCTATAGATACATTATTTTACATTGTGTTTCTTTCTAAACATTAAACCGTTTTTATATTTTGAATAATCATCGCCATGATCTAGGTCAGCCGTCATCGCCTGCCCATCCTCGGGACCACCCCGGCAAGCTATACAACACAACGCAACCGGGTTGCCATATCGTAACCGTCGCGTCTTGGGGACGGCTCACAGAACTCCGATTAAAATATATGGTTCCAAGTCGCATCCAGTTATCACAATCAAAATAAATGACAAATGAAATCCCCAGTATTGCAAGTCACGGCCGGCCGTGTATTTTTTCTCTGGCAACATTCCCCGCGCCGCTTTGTTGAGCCACACTCGACCGACGGATTTTCAATAAAACCACTCGTAGGGACATTGGCCTTCTTTTTTTTCTATTTTGAGTCATGAGAGTAAGTTCTCACGCACCTGTTGCGGCCACCTTTCCTTTAGCTGGCTTGTATTATGGTAATGTAATGGTTCTACTAGAGCATCGATATTGTCGCGCAACACTTGCACGATCGTGTAGCTTCCTTTCTCTTTAAATTGGATTAAGCCTACTTAATTAGTAGCACTAAGCTACATAAGTGGATTAGTGCTCCTGGTTTAGTCGAATAATCTTATTTCAGAATCATTATAATCAGCCCATTATGTTCCCACTGCTGGGACTAGAGCCTTCCTCTCAGAGAGAGAGAGAGGAGTTGTGCCATAATCCACCACAAGCTCCGATGCAAGCGCTTTAAATTTCAAAGAGCGCTTCGGAATACAAAATCCAATTGTGGCTAGGGACAAAAAGCATCAAGTAATAAATTACAAAAAATAATTAGGTAGGTAACTTAACTACTTAATATGTAATGTATGTTATTTAAAGACTCGGAACGTTTTACATAACAAATATCTGTTATGAATGCTCTAATTCATTGTCACCGATGAGTAAGTTTAATATTTAATTTTATTTAATATTTAATTTCATATAGTCATCGAAATGTTTGCAGCTAAACATGGAATAAACTATAAATCACGTCGATAACAATATACATTTTCGGCATCAATTACAAAGGAGCAGAAACAAAAGAGTTCCGCTCGCGTATCGATAGCAACGGGTAGAGGCCGCGGTCGGCCAGTGCGCGTACTCGCAGAGTGCATCATCACGCCGCGCCGCGCCGGCCGGTGCCACACAGCGTGCTGTGCTGGCCTGGCATCGCGCGGGTCACAGGTCGCCGCGGACCGCCTCCCGCGCGCATTCCTGCGCATGCCGCGCCGCGCACTACTCAGCCGCACGCGGTGCACGCCTCAACTCCACCCGCGCGCCTGCACTCCACCCTACTCCTCCACTCGGCCGCATAACCACCTTGCGGATCACTCCGATAATCATGACTATGGACATTTCTTTCTCCCTCGAAACTCGAAGGTTAATTGGACGTAGGCAGCGTATTGTAAAAGAATCAACTCTTAGTCCGGTCTACAGCACAAGTATACGTGTAGGTACAGCATAAGCACACATTCATTCATCGGTTTCACAAACGATTTAAATGTTTATTCGCGCTGAAATCGATTTTTCTGCACAGATCCGATCTGGATGATTTAATGGTTCAATTAAAATATCGACTGAATGCTCCATTAAATCGTTGTAAAGTTTGATGATGATCGACAATTAAGCATGGAATAAACAAAGTTAAAGCTAAATTATGCCTTGGCGCAGACCGCACCTCGCACTATTGAACTGTAAACAATTCGGAAACTAGTTTTGCTTGGATCGTAAATATCATAATCAACAATCATCTTCATCATAACTTTGTGAATTTAGCTAATCATACTTGATCATTGCAGCAGTCGACAATAAAACAAAAGGAGGAGAGTAGGTACACTACACTGTCGTATTGGACTCCGGCTAATTAAAATTCCTAGCAATCGAATGATGTTATATATTAGCGGTCATGATCTTTCTTTATCCATCACCACACACGTTACTATTTTATACGTTATAAAGTATACAGTACACTATTGTTTGAATTAGAACGTAAAATTCGCGTGTTCTGAGTACAGCCGTGTTAGAGACCATGACCAACTATTGATGTACATATCCGAGGCTTTTTCTATGATGTGCTTGTGATTTCAGAATCACTTGCTGTATGCGTATTGTGTAGTTTGGAGGCAAATCTTTGTCACTTAGACTCATTCGTTAGCACACAACAAGATTGGTGTTAACCTTCTTTACGTGATATAAATACTAAAAAAATATTACTCCTAAAATCCTATAATTTCTTTTTATATAGTACGTTATAAATAAAACAGATAACATACAACAATTATAGTTTGAAAACTATCGTGAGTATCAAACATTATACGAATATAAAGATACCGGCTGCACTCACTTGGTATTATGTCGGTATAAGTCCGACGACGTTTCGAACTTATAAAATACATGCATAACATAACGCTAAGTGAGTTCAGTCGGTATCTTCATAATGTTAATATAATATAACAATTATAACACGTTTTATTCTTCTTTTATTGTTTTTTCTTAACATGTAATAGGAACAAATAGCTGTAAGCAAAACACTTAACAGCGATAAAAATAAAAAAAATAGCAAGATAACATTTAGTTAAACAAATGTTATGTAGCCTTACAAAAACATATATCTACAATGTTTAAATATCCACATAAAGTTTAAATTATTATTACAAGAACAAAGTAACTAATATAAAATAAATCTTTACTAAAACTTTTATAATTAAACTAATTCACTAAAATATTTCTAAATTATTTATATAATATGTATATTAACTTGTCGAAGTCGATATCGTGTGCATAATGTTGTGATTATAGGTACTTTTTATCGATCATGTTGTATCGACTTCAACAAGCAATAGATAAAGAAGCATATAAATACCTGTGTACGGGTAGAGTGCTCAAAAAGCTGGCAACGTTACCTCGTTGTTATACAAAAATGACAAACTGACGTTAAACTTAAACTGAGAAAACAAAACAATCATTCATATTTTTATGATGAGGTCATCCTAAAATCAGAGTTCATCATAGTTGAAAATATTGAAAGTTCGTTTAAAAACTGAATTCTGACGACAGTTCGAAAGCATATGGAGGAATAAACAGTTTTTAGGTAGTGCCTGCGAGTACCTACATATATACATACATGTATATTCTAAACAGTGTTACCAGTTTCAATCCTGAGAGTCATCTAATATGTTTATGATAGCATTGTGTAAAAAGCTAGATCAGTATTTGTCTTCTCTTGGAAAGAGGCAATAAAAGATGCCATTTACAACAGTCACTATAATTTAGACACAAGATTTTTTTTGATAATTATATCTCTTAAATTTTTATAAATTATATGATTGTTAAAGCACTAATGCCTGCTTAACAATACCAAACTTTGCAAATATTAGAAAGAAAAATTACACATCCTCGGATGGGATCAAAATCCGTGTCTTCCAACAATCCGTGTCGGACACCATGACCACTAGGCCAACGAGGCATCTCCAAGCAACGATTGTCTGTAGACGCGGGTCTTTCAAAAAGGTAGTGACTACATACATACACAAAGTCACGCCTGTTTCTCGGAGGGCAGAGATCACAGATGTCCACTTGCTACGATCCTGATAGCCCTCTTATGCTTCATCCACTCGCATCACATTCTTTCTAGACAATCATCAGTTCCGCGTACACTTGACCTCGCCTTTTTTTCAAAACAATTCCGATTTGAGCGGAATACGTTCTACTACATCTTCATTCACTCTACACCACTCTCGTGTAACGCTGTTTCTAACTTTATCTCTCAAACTCACACCACACATACTTCGCAAAGCTCAACCCAACTTTCGCTACCACACATCAGTATCGGCACTAAAACTCCTCATGAGACACATTCCGGCCGATCACAAAAGCGTGAAGTGCCCATTCACTTGATTAGCAGCCTCCAATCTCCTTTCGATATCATTGTCATGCTTCTCATATCTACTAAACAAAGTCCCCCCCAGATATACAAACTCTTTCACTTGTTACGCTTTTTTTCCATCAATCATAATACTGCATGGTGTCATACATTCATCCTTTTCAAAAACCATTACTTTCGTCTTACTAACATTAACGTTCATTCCTTTTCTCTCAAATGCTCCATATAAAAGCGTTACCATCTCCTGTAACTCACTCACCAACGACCCAAATAAAACTTGATCATCGGCGTAGAGCAAACATTGGACGAGTAAGTCGTTCATTCTCAATCCACGTTCACTACCTTTCAAATCTTGCAAATGTTTATCCTTACGCAGGCTCTGGAGTCCTCATAGAGAGATTTCAGAGCCTGAATTAGACGGCTGCTTACTCCATACATCGACAGCACGGAAATTCTATCCAGTTCAATCACAAACCACAAGTCTTATCCACGGAACGCCACTATGTACCCAAGTTAGTACAGGCCAGGAAGTCATCGAAATCACGAAATGTCCAGATTTCAATCGTGGTGATGGGTTTTAACTTGCCAGTGTGTGGAATCCAGTGGTAGGTTGTCTAAAAGGAATAACAATCGTCCAAAATGTGAACAACATTCGCAGCGATACAGTAAGTGTGTATTGTCGAGACTTACAATCAAGTTCGAGTGCCAGTGATATCCGTAGTAATAGAGTGACAAAGAGGGCAGACCGTTTTGTATGCTCTTAAATAACTTCAAACTTTTTCACATCCACCCGCATTTTCAGCCTACCCATGAGCATGGTGCATACAACTGCGCCGAAATATCGGGAACTCCAAAACCTTCTTTATCGTGGTGTACATCCCGTGAGTACTAATTATAATTTAGTCAACTACCGCGAAAGTCTAAAATAGTGAAAACTATACCGCTGTGGTCAAGTAGTAAAACTGCCTTAATGTTCACATGATGATTATAGTCTACGTCGGCGAGCTTCTGGTGTGAAATAAATGTGAGCCTGCGTTCATCGCGATGTGTCGAGGTGTCAGTGCTTACTTAAGAGGAATTCATATATATAGTCCATACTAAAAGAAATAACACTTGTCTACCTCTTAATATTGTCCGATTTCAGTGAGTTATTTTTCATGTAATCAACACGTTGTTTACTAGACTCATGCGTTTTAGTATGGACAGTACTATCTATGCATCTCTCTTAAGAAAATCGAACTTACAGCTTTCACGTAGTGCTGTCCCAGCCAGCGTTAGTTTCAAGGGGAGGTGGCACTCACTTGGCATAGTCCTGCTTGCAGTAGACCTGGCGATCGCGCAGGAAGCAGGAGGGGTGACGGTCGAGCTGCACGGCGCACAC
This sequence comes from Selenia dentaria, assembly GCA_917880725.1. Classification (NCBI taxonomy): domain Eukaryota; kingdom Metazoa; phylum Arthropoda; class Insecta; order Lepidoptera; family Geometridae; genus Selenia; species Selenia dentaria. The sequence continues at coordinate 44,702,964 of OU862876.1, forward strand.
GCAGCAGCGCAGGCAGGTCGTATGCCACGCGCCGCCGCCCACCTCCAGTAGGTACCGGTCGGCGATGCCCTCCCCGCACGCGCAGCAAGTGCGGTGCTCCGTCTAGAACAATACCAATTCAAAGTGCTTAAACTAAATTCTTCAAGATAATTTACGGATCTGGCCAAACGTTGGTTGAGGCGACGGGTGACCGAAATGTTGGAGCTTTGAGCAATAAGTTAGCAATGCCATCCAGTATGGCAATGCCGCTAGCATTTTGGCCACATTTCCCCTACCATGGGCTTTATAGATTAGTTTTTAATCATACTTTAAACCCTTTACTGCATGTTTTTTTAATCAACTAGCATCTTGATGTGTTCGTTGTTCGTGTTAATTCTCTAACAACAACTAAATAAAAATGAAACAAAATGATAATCCATTGCGCTTGCGTAAATATAGGTATTACAGACTATGTCAGATTCCAAAATACATACTGCAAAACTGCACAACATAATGATGTACATAGATAACCTTAGCCTGGCATATTATTTATGTTAACAAGTGGCGTTATGTGTTCCCCGTTCGACTAAAGATAAACGCCACACAATTGTATCGTCTCAATCTTTTGTTTACTACTTATTTACGGTAAACCGTTTTAATTTGCAACTTAACATATCGCAGTTATTTATTTTATTCATCCGATTTGTGGGTCTAAGGTTCTTCGTATGTTTTTCCTTCTTTCATAAACGATATTAGAAGAAATATTAAGTGACGCTTCCGCTGAAAAAGCTTTTGAAATTTTCAGCAGAAGCGTCACTAAATATTTCTTCTAATATCGTTTTTGATAATGGATTTCCGCAAAGTAACGCCTGAATCAATAAAATATCCTTATTTCATGCTTGAACTACTGAACTGGAAATCATAGGGTACTTTGATTACTTACTTTCACTACTAAGCCTACTCAGCATGGTCAGCAAATTGTTTGGAAAAAAGTACGATTTTAAAAGTGCATGGAATTTACTAAACGCTATCCTGTTTGTTTTATGTATTAAATGCCCTGTCTGGGAGACTCAGTTCTGCTGCATATGCAGTACGTAAAATAAGAGAGCTAACAGATGCTTCTACGGCGCGGTTAGTGTATTTTGCATATTTCTACAGCGTAATGTCATATGGGATATTGCTATGGGGTTCAGCGGCTGATATAGAGACCATATTTATCCTTCAGAAACGTGCTATTAGAGCTATATACGAAATGGGTCCCCGTGAATCTTTGAGAGATTTATTTATAGAAATCAATATATTAACGTTGCCTTCCTTATATGTATTTGAAAATATAATGTATGTTCGTAAAAATTTACATAAATATAAGTTAAATAGTGATCACCACACTTTTAATACCAGAAATACAAATAGAATAGCTGTACCTAGTTTTAGACTTGCGAAGGCTAATAAGTCATTCCTAGGAAATTGTGTGCGTTATTACAATAAAATCCCAAAGCACATAACTGAGCTCACAGAGGGCAAATTCAAGTTGACTGTAAAAAACGTTTTAATAAAAAAAGCTTACTATAAAGTTCGACATTATATAGAAGATAAAGATGCTTGGAATACTCCACTTCTGGCAAGCTGTCTCTCTGCCACCCATAAAATGTAATATTTGTAGTACCTAAGTAGAAACATTGTAAACATCCATATAAAAAGAATGGCCCCGAGTTTCTTGCCGCTTCTGCTCGGTGGGTTCTATATATTTTGGAACGCGGCGGTAGAGTCTTTAAAGTACATTATAATGAAAAGTTGACGTTCATAAGTGCGTCTTTGATGCCTAAATTGAATAAATGATTTTGATTTTGATTTAAATAGAAGAAAAAGTTTAAGCTGAATCCCAAAATCATCTTCATTATTTATGATCATACGCATGGAGCATTTGAGAGAAAATATTTCCACCCCTTCTATTATACAGCAATGGAGAGGGCTATGGTCGGGTGAATGAAGAGATTCGTAGGAGAACGAAAGATTCCGATATAACCCAAAATATTAGCCAGTTGAAGTGGCAGTGGGCAGGGCACATAGCACGCAGAACAGATGGCCGGAGGTGCCAGATGGTTCTAGAGGGAAGACCATGGACCCGCAAGCGCAGCGCAGGTCGTCCATCGACAAGGTGGACGAACGACCGGATAAGGGTCGCGGGACAAAGTTGAAAGCAGGCTGCTTCCAACCGGTTCTTTTGGAAATTTCTGGGGCTATGTTCAGTAGTGAACGATGATGATTTCCACCCCTGCCTAAACCTAAACAATATCCATACATTGTTGGTAATAATTTATACAGACTAAGAAAATTAAAGCTATAGCTGTAGATTCAAGAAACGTTCCCAATCCCTTCAAATCTGCACAGCGCTTAACCCAATCATAAAATTGAATGTAAAGTAATTGTTGAACACACAACAAATAGCAAATTGTATTTGTCAACACGTTCCCGATGTCGTAACATGTGCAGTACACAAAGCACGCCGGTGGAGACGACGGTGATTTGATTGACGCTGCGGCGGGGGCAGTAATTTAATACAAATGTTGCATAACATAGCAGCGCCCCGCGCCGTTGCCTATACCCTATATTTTGATTCTCCGCAATCAGGCGGACAGTCGCGGGCGAACGTTTCGATCGTGCCGGGAATGATTACGTATTCGTTTCACGTATCCTCTGTGTCCTTTGAAATAGGGAGGATATTATTTACTGAGATATGTTCATAATTAGTTTTTTCTTGTTGTCAACAAAGAAACTTATTTAAACGTCGTAGGTTTGGAACATCTATGTCCCATGTGTTTTATTTCTATATGTAATCTATATATACACAAATTAACCCTTATTTTTCCTGGTCACGCTTTAAATTGAGAACGGATGCTTAGGCTTATGCTTCCTTTTCAACAGTTTTATTGAGATAGGCGGGACCAACAATAGCTGGCCATTGATATCGGTTCATCTTACCAGCTTTGTTTATCATCGGTCAAATTTTAACGTATCACACGTTGTGTTGTGGAAGTAACGAAAAGCTGTTAAAAGAGCTTAAGCGAAAATACAAACATACTACACCGCCCAGAACTGCGATCGCAACGCGAAAGTATCAATCCGTTTTCCCGTTACATATCTACCTTACATTCATATAAAATATTTCAAAAATGTTTCACGTTTCAATCCACTCGTATCGTATCTAATTACGCATCCGGCACGCGTCAGCAATCGACAGCAATGGGTTCCCGCCCGCCCCCGCTGGAGCGCCCGCCCGGGCCTGCACGCTCGCCTATTCATGACGTAATCATAGCACGCTGCATTCTAATTCAATACACCACTATAATTGCAACGGAGGGATAGAGTAAATTACACATGTGCGCGAAATTATAGTCGCTTCCTCTCGATCGTACCCTCATTGTACAGCCTTGATTGCTCAACTTGAAAAACTAACAAGTTTATTCTAAGATATAATAACGGGACAATTTGGTTAGTATTAAGACACCCTGCCAACTGTAGTGTACCTTTGAGCTAGCAAAAACTGATGGTGAACAATCCGTAAAGAGTTCCGATACTTTTTTGCAAAAGCGAGAGGCGCACTAAAAGTTTTTGGAATCAAGAAAAAAAAACTATTAATGGTCAAAAATGAACAGCTAACATCAATCGCTTTTGAAATCAAGTACAATATGTACCAAAGTTGGTGTGCCGCAAGGCAGTATTTAAGGTCCGCTGCTATTTCTTATTTACATCAACGACTTGCCTAGCTTAATTTGTCAACAATGTGTACTGTTTGCTGATGATGAGTCAGTTATAGTCCCCAACAATTACACTAGTAAAACATTTAAAAAATCACTAAACTTTGAAGTAGAATCTATTATAAACTGGTTAGAACGAAATAACCTACGAGCAAATATATCAAAACTAAATTTGAACATTTTCAAAATTAGTATAATCCTGACGATTTAAATCGCAATCTGACATGCAGAAATGAAATAATATAGAAAGTTGTTGAAATTAAATTTCTAGGTATTGTGTGACAATGTGTGCAACAAACTAAATCGCTTCACTTTTGCGCTCAAAAGGTTACGGCAAACTTCAGGCCAAAACACGGCACTCACAGCATATTTTGGTTTCATCGTCGTTCACTGTTCCAGACTCCAGACTGCTATTGAGAATGTATTTTTCAGAAAAAAACAAATAAGGGTCTGACCTGGGTATTCAACCCAGGACCTCGAAAGCCCAAAGCGGCGCTCTCAGCACTACGCCAAGACCAAGCGAGTGAAGCCGCTAGCAGGCCAGCTAGTATATTTATAAAGTAGGGGTGTTCGTAAAAGAACATAAACGTCATTCAGCTACTTTGTTGACAACCCTGAATCAAGAGTACACTATAGAGATCCGACTAGAGTAATGATGCCCACATGTAAACGGCTCTAGCTAGTAAGAGCTGTTGTGTTATGACAGTAAAATATATAATAAAATACCTAAACATATTAGAGAGCTACCTACCATTTGCCCTTTTTATAATGATATTGACTGACTTAGAACCTTTGAGGTGGATGTTGAGGATGGAGGATTAACTACGACGCATTTTCTTCTTAGCAAGATTTAAAAAAAAACAATCGCGAGTAGAAAATCGTCGTCCATTGCTGTTAAAATGTCTAAACGCAATGGTCGTCGTACCTCAACTGAGCCTTGTTATTCTGAACAGAAACACACGTGTGTGTGAAATATGTACGGAATCCCGAATCGATATTTCGAATTGAAATCCCGAAACGGAGTTCCGACTGTACTTGTAGCCGCTCTAACTGCAAGATATATTCGGTTGACACGGTTACAGTTCAGTAGCCATTGCAAATACCAATAACACTTTAACAAGAGTAGCAAGTTCCATGTTGTTTAGTGGCGCATAACATTTTTTTTGCGTGCACGCAACTCTAGTACTGACCTCTCTTTAGTTGTTTCCTGTTGACGCAAGTAAATCAGCGCATCTTTACGACATAATCGTGATGTTTTGGAAGCTATTTCAATATTTTGTTTAATATTGGAAATGGACAGTACCGAGGTACCTGAATGACTTTGTAAATCCATAATCTTAACAAGTAAGAAGATTCGTAGGCGAACGACAGTCATTGATATAGCCCAGATTGATATAGCCATTGATAGAGCCTAACTGTCGTATGACAGTTAGTAGAAGTAGCAGTGGGCAAAGTCAAAGTCAAAATCATTTATTCAATTTAGGCATTAAAGACGCACATATGAACTTCAACGACTCACTATAATGTACTATACTTTAAAGAATCTACTGCCGCGTTCCAAAATATATAGAGCCTACCGAGGGAAGCGGCAAGAAACTCGGGGTCATTCTTTTCATATACCAAGATTTTTACAATGTTTCAATAGATACAACTATTATTATTATTTTTGTGGGTCGCAGATGACAACTTTCCAGAAGTGGAGTATTCCAAGCATCTTCTATCTCGTAATGTCGGACTTTATTATAATATTTGTTTATTTAATCTTTTTTTACAGTCAACTTGAATTTTCCATCTGCGAGCTCAGTTATGTATTTTGGGATTTGAAAAGTGCACACAATTTCCTAAGTACAGCTATCATGATCATATTATTTTATCTTCAGAGCTCATAGCACGCAGAACAGATGGCTGATTGGGGTAGAAGGTTCTAAAGTGGAGACCACGGACCGGCAAGCGTAGCGTAGGTCACCGACAAGGTAGACTGACGACCTGATAAAGATCGCAGGATGACGTAGGATGCAGGCCGCTTACTACCGGTCCTTTTAGATATCTATGGGAGTGGCATATGTGCAGCTGCAGTAGACATCTAATGCTGAGATGATGATGATGATCCACAAGTGTCCACAGAAGTTACTGTTTCCGAACGAATATAAACACAATATTCAATTCGCATAATTAAAGTATACTTTAATACGTTTTATAGGCTAGTGCTTGACTATCTCCTTTGACAGTCAGTATTGTTTTGGTAGGAAGAGTCGGTGGTATACACTAGATCTGGAATATCGACTGGCTTTTAAGGACAGCTGCCAGAACACGCACCACTAGATGTTTCATGCCAGGTTTTTAACCTATAAGACGGTAGCTAGCCCTGCGAGCACGTGAAAATGCACTACCACCATATGGGGGCCATATTTCATCACGTTACCTTCACTGAAAGCTCAAGCCCATAGTCCAGGCTGTGGAGTGGCAGTCGACCCTCATTACCCTTGGACTATAATCACATCGCTTGAGCAGATGCCCATTTAATTGCCAACGCTGGGACATGGACCTCCTTATTAATACATTAAGGAACTGTTCATAGAATGGAGTAACTCTTTAACACACCATGTTGTATTAACTGTTTCTTTTTTAATGTGCTCAATAAACTATCTAAGTATATCTATCTATCGGTTTCACGCAGTTAAATGGATAGGCTAACGTTTATACCGCTCGAATGCAGCCTAACATCTGTTAATCTAAGGGCTGATATAGACGGACTGCTCGAGCAGTTAGCCAGTGATATACCTACATGGACTGCTCTTGCAGTCATGATCACCAGCTTGTTGCTGCTATTTATAACTGCTGGAGCAGCTGGTATTATGCTCAACAAGTCACAATTTTAATTCAGGGGCGGGACGCGCGCGCGACGTGTAATGAAGAGCGTGGGCGGAGGTAACTGTGCGAGAGCAGTCGACAGCTCGAGTAGTCAGTGTATCCCTGGCGACTGCTTGACCGCCAACCGCCTCAAGCATTTGCTTGTTCTGTTTGTGCAACTGTTCGAGCGGTTTCGTGTATGTGTGTACGTAGATGACTGTAGTTCACTGGGCAACTTCCGAAGAACGAAAGCGTTTTGTTTTAAATAAATAAATCGCCGACACCTACTTCAAATGGCAGGTTGTATTTTAATTTGGCATAACGTAAGCAGATAACGTAAATAAACTCAATCTCTGTCTCTGTTATGTCATCATCCTTGTATGAGCTAGATGTCTAAAACGTGTATCCTGAGTTATGTCGGAAACAGCTTGATTCATTTGTCCATATAGTTAATTTTCTAATTAATATAATTTGTTCCGACCACTGACTCGCGGATAAATTTGTACCACAAGGAATGCGGTATACAGCCAAAACGTATATTATTATGGCAGTTCGAGTTTAAAATAAATTAAGTGGTAAAGTCAAAGGCGATGGCTTAATTTTATTTAAGATCAATCTGATTTATTATTGAAATTCGGACTTACTTATAAACAACATCAACAAATAACATCACTTAGTAAGACGCAGAACAATTTTCCTTTGCGCAGTACTAAGTAACGTCATTTGATGTTAAGCAGCGTTTATTAGTAAGGGCCTTAATGTTTTAACTCTATGAAGCAATATTCGACAATACTCATTGATTTTAATTTCATTATATTCATTCTCATTCAGATAATTTGACATTGCAATTATTGATATTGTTTACAAATTATTCGATAAAATAATATATTATTTGCAATAATGATCTCAAATTGTATTCCAACTTTGCACGCCACTGCAGGTATTTGCTATTTTGCTGCATATTATTATATGTTATGCACATAGTATGGTATTTCAATTGCAAAGTGGTGACACAGGTACTAGTAGTGTAAAACGTGGTTAACACACATCACGCTGTCACCCAGAACTGTAAAATACTGTTGAATAAATTACCCAGGATTCTTGTTAATAAAATATTTGTTATTGTTATTTAAGAGGGAAGGAATAGATGTATTTTGTGGTGGATGTTTACAACGTAAACGTATCAGCTGTAGACATTTCGTACTTTAAAGTTTGCAGCCGAGGCTCAGCGTTATTGAATTTTTCAGTCACGACAGCTAAATAAGTGTACTACGTGTAGATTATTATACTGAGTTTAAACAAAACGCCTTCTGATCAGGTTATGCCGGTCTGATATTTCGCGTTTATAATTTGTCCATCGGCATTTATCTGGACGGTACCCTACCCTTCTGAGCTACCGTGTTCGGTCCGCGGACAAGTCAAACATTTGTGTGCATGAACATGTCTGTTGTTTTTGAACTGTTGGTTGAACAACCTGTGTCTCTGTGTTTATGCATATGACTATGTACAATATCAGTCATCTAGGCTTGGGACCTGAAGAACTTGCCTGGATATTGTCCCATGCTATCATTGCTAAACTCATTTTTCTATCTTTAATACGTGCAAATATCATTTGGTGTAGGTATAGTGTACGATTACGGAACCGTATATACGGAGCCTACGCGAGTCGGCCGTCTGTCTGGCCTACCTTTACTAGGCTGCTTCTGTTGAACCCCAATAGGTAACCAGCTGAAGGTCTCACAAGAAGTATATGAGTTCTTATGGCGGATGTCCTAAAAACTTTGTATCCTGATGCAACAGTTACATCCCGAGGGATTACAATAAAAATGATTTCCGCCGACAAAGTCACGGGCAGATACTGCATCTAATATATAGCTGCTCGTATATCGAGAGTGAATAGTTTTCGAGTTAATAATTCAAACCCTTGAATCGTTCACACCCCTGTAGTTGTTATTGTGATAGACGCGAAAATGCCGTTATTGACTCCGGCGCACCGGGCCCAACCTAACGATCAAATAATACAACAATGCGGATAACATTAACGTTTAGTGACGGTTCGCCACCCCAAAACAAATTCTGGGCAATAAATATGTTGCAGGACTCATTTGGGCTGGCGAGACGGGGCACCGCGCACGGCAACCGCAGCCCCAGAGACCCAGTCTCACCCCAACAGCCTCCCTCGGCTGCGGCCTGTCTGTTCGCAACAATGCCAGACGTCTATCAAACTCTTCGTAACAAATTTCTTAAGGCACCATTGACAACGACACATAATAGATCCCCGGTGGCCTCATTGTCGACTTCTGCTGTCTGATACCCGTTTTTGTGACACTTTTTGTGGCGGGCCCAGAGCGAGCTACTCGTGGATAATAACGTTGTTTGATTGCATTTAACGCGTCATTTAGAAGGGTTTGTTTGTTCTGCTTTCTGGTTGGAATTATGCAAATGAGAGGTCCCGTTTGGTGACAGTTAAGGTTTCAGAGTTCGAGTCTCAGGTATGTTTGGATTCTAAGCTTTATGATGAATTTGTGTCATGCAATAAAGACTCTAAGGGTCAGTGGCTTGTGGCAACATTAGGAATGTTGTCAAGTTTATGTTTTGCGATAATTTGGGCGGTGTGACTCCATGACATGGTGCTTATCATGGGGAGTAAGTGTATCTATAAAATCAGCTGCGGTTTCGATAAACTATAGTGAGCATGTTACACCATTGATACCTGTAGCTTTTGTTTATCCAGACATCCACATTAACTGCATAAATGCGAAAGTTTTCTTCTGTGTTTTATTGTCTTTGTGTTTCATTTTCGTGACTATAATAATATCATAATATTTATTTAATTTTATAATTTATAACTAGTAACTTAAACATTTAAAAACAAATATTATTAGGCTTAGACAAGTTAGGCAAGTCATTATACGAGTAGTTTTATTATAAACCAAAGTATTAAAATCTGCTTATTGTTTCTGTATCGTAGGTTACTAGCTAAAAAACACTACTGAAACTTTTGGTCCTGGGCATAGATATAGATATATTACATATATTACATATATACAGATAGATTTACTTTTAACCTAATTACTTAGAATGCAAATGTTAGAGGCAGATGAGGCACCTAGCATCAGTTCAACGACTCGCCCGTCTCGCTACTGAAATTCTGGTATTCTAAAAACGAATAAGAAGTGGTGTGAATAGCTGGAACAGTCCAACTCTCAAGCCTGGTACTCCGTACAGTAAAGTGGGTCAGAACTGCTAGCTACAGAATAAGTTAGTAGTAGCAGTCTTCAAACATTAAGATCAGGTGGATTTGGAATTACGATGTCACTAATCGAAACATTCATAATAACAATACACCTACTAGTAATTATGATGAAACGTAAACGTTAAATGAACATTGTAGACCGCGCGAGAGAATACGCGGGCTGACAAAAAGCCCAAACAGGCAGATTTCATATTAATACACAGCTCAAGCACAGTGTGCAGCATAATAGTGCAAATAATAGATTACCAGAAAGGTGACTTTATAAGCCACAAAATAAATGATAATGGTCGCATCAGGCGCGGCTGACAGGACAGCGGCTGTCACGGTGCGGTGGCGTGACGGGCGTGATAGCGGACACTCGACCATTGTGTCCTCAAACTGGCGCATTGTCCCGGCTTCCGACTATTATCCAGAAACGAGCCCCGGAGTCCGGAGGTGGCATCAGGCGCCTACCTACGCCATTGTCCTGGGCTTACGTTTGCAAATCCGATTTATATTTGAATATAATTGACTTTCGGCCTCGTATCGGGTACCGAGAGCTTGTATTTCATTGTATACGACTGATCTCAATGGCATTTTTATCGACTGAACATGATAAATGTATTTGGGAGATTAAGTTTTGTGGGTGGGTGCGTGTCGGACGTCTTCGATCTCACCATCAGCTATTCAAAGCTTTTAAAAAATGATGCTCGGAACTTACGTTAGCTGCACCACGTGTGTCTTGAACGGGTACACCTAATATGTCGCTTTGTACGTTATAGACACCGACACGCGAGAACATTTTCGTTATTAGCTATATAGCTTGACTTATGCCAGCGGATTAACTTCGCTGGCATAAGTCAAGCTATGAAACATATACATTATCCGATTTACAGTTTGAGTTATTACGAATGTTAGAGGTCCAGGTATTACTTAGCGAAAATCCATATTAATACAATATTAAAATATTAAATGTGTGTAATCTATCGCGTCAACTGATCCTATAGACTCCTTAGATATACCAATATATATAATTTATTTTATAATCATCTGCAAAAGTTATTAAATTATAAAGCCACAACAAGCGAGATAGACATACCACACAGGAGTTACTTGAATAAACAACTTTTTTTTACAATAAGTACCTACCTACTTTAAGATTTCCATCATGTGTGCATTAGAATTTAAAGTAATTCAATAACGGTTGAATTACTTTAAATTCTAATGCACAGACGTTTCGATTTCTCTATAGTTTGAAATCAAATGTGTAGTATAATAGTAACATAATATATAGCTATTATAGTAAAAATTCTTTATTTCTACAGTTTCCAGGAAGCCTTAAGGAAAATTATTTCAAAGTAAAGTACACAATAGCCAACAAATGAGATACGTTTTCCGCCATTACATTTCCCATAACAACCTTCCTCCCGACGAATGACAAATAGGAGCTTCTCTGGCGCCTCGTTCCCTATTCAAGGTAAAACACCATTTCTGTACCGGAAGAAATCACGCGGAAATCGGACGAGATTTATTCAAAATATTTGTCCCTACAACTTTTTGAGAATAATTTGGAATCATCGTGAGTTTTGTTATTCCTGTTTTTTCCGTATACGATATTTTGTTTGTGATGGTTTTGATATATCTCGTGTTCTTTTTGTGTGATCGAGAGTCAAACTTCCACAACTGGCTTACAAAAAATCGTGTGAAATAAATGATGTGTGTACGTCAGCGAGGCGAGGGGGGTTGCAGGGTGCGGGCGGGTGGATGGATGGTGCGGAGAATGACACAGCGGGGGCCGGCGCGGCATTCACGCTCTGACGCGGGTCCTCCATCCGTCATGCAGCATCCGACACCCCATAGTCCAACTCCAGCCTTGTATACGCATGCAAATATAAACGTAAACTTATCTTTGCCACTATCTCCAGATACGAGTTTATTCTGGGAACTTTTATTAGTTATTAAATAAAAAAATATCGGTTACGGATTTCCATTCGACGTCTGTGACTTTGTAACTGCGGAAGGTGCTCGCAGATCTAGAAAATCTTCTTAACATTGTCATTTTTGAGAGAACTATATACACATCCTGGGACTGGTTCAAACCTGCGTCTTCCGACGATCCGTGTCTGCAATGTTTGGTGTCGCTAAGCCTATAAAGGGGTGCAACATCACAGTTTTAAGTATTTGAAAAATCTTACGATAATACTGCCAAGCTGACCCCTTAAGATGTCGCTCCGTCCCCATACGACAGTTAAAATCGAATACAGAGTTACTATTCGATGTTGGGACGATATATCTGGGTGGCTGGGTGGTCATGGCGTTTGACAGGGTTTCGTCAGAAGACGCGGGTTCGAATCCCGTCCGAGGACATCCTCGGTATTTTTTTTCCAAAATTGCAATATTTGGTCTTACTAAGCAGGCGTTACTGCTTTTAAATCATATTTTCAAAATCCTGGTAACTCTAGCCTGTAACCTAGCAGCATATTCGCAAAGATACAAAGTGGGTGAAAGACATTTCCATTTCTTATCAATAAACGAGAGGAACAATATAAAATAAAATAAAATATGACAGGAATGTTCACTGATATGGAAAGTGTTATTAATTTATGTGCGATTCAAAGATAAAAGATTAATACCTACGAGCCAAAAATGTGGATACAAAATGTTAACATTTATTATAATAATGAAGGCTTTGAGCAATCAAAGATTTGTTGCTATTGTTTTTATTGCATAACGGAATCTTGTACTTAGACTTCTTATTCTACTCGAAGGTTTACTTGCTAAGGTGTGATTACAATTTATTGTTTTTGCTTTGAGCTTTGATCTTACTGTTGGCTAGCTGTACGCGCGGTTACACCTGCGTGCTGATGGATGTCGATGATGTTGAAAAGTATCCTAGGTGTTAATCCTGTGCTTTATCAACCTCCAAACCAAATGTTATCAAAATTGGTCCAGCTGTTTGAGTATTAAGAAGTAACAAACGTACAAGCACACTTACACACTCACTAACTTATAATATTCGTGTCATTTAAAGGTGTTTGCAAAATGTTTGGGTAAGTTTTTGCAATATAAAAATAATATATTTAAAGTCACAAATAAATGTATTAATATAACTTTTTTATCCTGACGTTTCGAATACTTTTGACTGAACATAGTCAATTAAGAATCGCGAAAACCTAAGAAATCAGTTCTATTTCAGCTCTGAAGTCACATAATATAGTATCTACTCGTAGAAATTTGTCCCTAGAAAATAATAAAACAATTGCAAGTGTAAAATAAAATAGAAATACTTTGTCACACAAGCCATGCCGAGCGTCGGGTACAGCAAGGTTTTTGTGAGAATAGAAATGACATGAGCTACATTGTTGTAAAGCCTCCTATTTCGTAATCCTCAACAATTCTTGAGCGCATGACCCCACTAATCCAACAAAACGGTTGGAATCTCGAACGCACATACTGACACACCATAGCCTGCCATGAGTGTCACGGCTAATTGAATCTTATGTGCGCGTGGTAGAGCTCACAGTCGGTGGGGTACAGTGGTACCGCTTGCCGACAGCGGGGCGGAGATGGGCGTGGCAAGCGCTGTGCCTTCCGCGGAATGACGTCACTAAGCGCGAGTGAGTGAGTACTGTGACATCATCACTACTACCCAACACTGGCAGGTACGATGGAGAGGTTGCTGATATAGTTTTTTGTTATATATAATACGTTCTACTATCTGACGACTTCAGATGTTCTAAAGTAAACTATGAAGTACCTATATAGGTACGCCTGTCAACGAGCCCTGCGTCTTACTGGAGATTTACACTATTATCAAAGAGTTGTATATATTCAGGAGAAAAACAGCTTTTGTCACATGTTTAGCTTCTTTCAACTGGCAATGCACTGTGAATGAATATACCCGTGGTTATGTTCTGCCTACAATATCATTCTTATGATATTAATACACAGAAATATCTTGCTTATAAATATGGATAGAGGGTAAAAATAAACCATGTCCATAACATTCATGGTCGATTCTGACAGTGTGACTTTTAGGTTATAAATATTATAATTACACTTACAGCTATGTGTTGCTCACTAGAGAGACTTGAATTGATGTAACTTCTTTACTAAAATTTCAGAGGATGACCGTGAAGACAAGTGACAAGTAAAAAAAAACATTCACAAAAAACATATTTTCAATAAAAAAGAGTCTATTTATTTGCTTGTTCTTAAAGTATACTACAAAACAATCATAACTTTCAATTATAATTATCTCAGTTTGCTCATTAAGTGACAAACGCTGTTCATCTCCTGACCCCTTCATATAATAAAATACCTAGAGATACTAGCGAGCTATCAACTAAGGAGTTCAAGACACAACTCTTTGGGTGGCTAACAGAGAAGTGTTTTTATGACATCAGTGAATTTTTAGTGCACGATAAAAAGGGCTTCCTAATCCAGAAATCCCTTTAGTTCATCCCCTGTGAAGGGGATTTCTGGACTTTTTGTCCAAAAATCTGGACATCCCCTGCGCGTCGTCTTATTGTCTCGGAAGGGGATAATTGGACAATACGTCTAGAAATCCCCTTAAACATTTAGTTGAACAAAAAGACCAGTGCTCCCCTCAACCAATTATTTGCAATAGAATTAAATAATAATAATTAATATGGTAATCAAAAAGTCTTTGTTTATTTTTTTAATTAATCATTACAAAGGTACATAGGTACCTTAACATTATTAATCTAAAAATACTTCGAATGTGGTATACTTGTGTAATTGTTGTGTAGGCTGAGAATGACCAACCAACGGTACGTACAATGTCAAGTGCTTATACGCTTGATATGTATTTTTGTAGGTTTAAATTATTTCTTATTTTGTTAAGTATTTCAATTAAAACGAAATTGGAAATAGAAATCGATTTATTGCACGGAACATGGTTACAATGAATTATTAGATGTTTAATGTTAAGCTATTGCATAGCTCTCCGAATCCAGAAATTTCGTAACGAAAATAACCTAACACCCCCCCACTCCGACTCCATCTTTCGATGAATAGCAGAACTTTTAATGACTTTTTGAAATATCACGCTTGTCTCTTTAGTTCAGCAACTCTCCTCTAGATGGCATTGGTTAAATAATTATAATTGCATAAGTTGATTTGGCATCTATCGATGAGTAGCAGAGCTTTTAATGCCTGTTTGAAATATCACGCTTGTCTCTTTAGTTCAGCAACTCGCCTCTAGATGGCATTGGTTAAATAATTATAATTGCATACGTTGATAAAAACAGCTATGCAATAGCTTTACCGCGGCAGTCTCCGAGTGCCACACGTCTTTTTTTTATTATTTTTGTATTTAATATGCATGTTGCAAGAGTCTGCCATGGACAAACTTTGGTACCTCAACGGTTACGTGCCTTTATAAGATCTATTTCAACACGGTTTCTGCAATAAATATAATTTTATTTCATTAATATTTTGATTTCATTTGCATTTACTTCAGGACTAGGTTTCGGTTTTTTTTTTATTTAAAACAACGTTTTTTTATATCGTAAGGCGGGTGAAGATGAATTGGAAGTTACTTGGTCACACTGAACTCGAAGACTCATTAGTTAACTAATAAATATTTTGTTACTATATATACTCTATAGACTCGTTAGCAGGAAACTAAAGAAGACGTTCCTGTGATTATGCTGTTCGTACGAGTATATATCAAGTGAAACACTTAGTCCGAATAGGTACAACATACCTAGGTACAGATAGCATATTCCAGTTTGTCTCGTTTCATGATTGGAAAAAGAAATGTCAAAAAGAGGTTTTTACACACTGTAAATGGTGGCATATTTACTTTACTCGCCTCATAATCTCAATTAAGGGGGACAAGTTTGTTAGTTCATCACAATCAATCTCTGGAAGTGTACTCCAAAGCTACCTATATTTAACGTTCGTTTTTTTACACTAGATGTAATGCTATCCTGGTTACTTTTTTAAGAAAATGGTTGTAAAGGATGCACCTGACATCGTAACGTGGCGCACCATGAAGAGATGAGGACAAACTCAGCTATACTTAACTCACCTCCCAACCCAGCTGTAGTATTACTGATAGAGCTTAATGTGGACCTCTCTATGCACACCAAAACAACAAAATAGAACAAAACAACAAAATGTAACAACAAAACCAAATACAATGAATAATTGAACAAAATAGAAGGTACTTCTATCTAGAATGCATTTAATTATAGTTTTATCTTCGTACATTAGTGTGAATCCGTACGCTGCGATGCTTAGTAGCACTATACAGGTACACGTAGATGCAGGACTACAAGTCGCCATCATCAACTTTACATACGAGTACATTTGCGAAAAAAACGTAAGCTCACATACTCATATACTGGGCCGCAAATAAAGCGGTTATAAAAAAAGTGTTATAATCATCATCGATCACAACGCGGATGAAACCGCGGAGCGCAGCTTGTATATATATATATATATATATATATACACATGCACTTTTCTGGTTATCAGTATCTTGGGCATAGACGTTGGTTCATTTGTCCGTTTTCATTATTTTTATGGTAACTGTGGAACTTAACTTCTATGGCTACGTTCCGGGAAGAGCCGTCAACGCTCACAACTGTCGCGCCCCAGTTTAGCGTTCCGGTTAGAATGAATGCTTGCAAATCTTGCAATGTTCAACCCAAGCGGAACGGTTATGCGGTCGCGAAAAGCGCGCCAACTTTTCTGTCATAATCGATAGAATCCTATACGTTTGATGCTTGACAGTGACAGCTCGTAAACGACCGCGAAAACCCACTTACGATCTGCGAGCGTTGTGAGCGTTTTCAGTGACGTCATCGATGACGTATCGAGTTCGATCACGATGACCGTGGGCTTTTAAGGGAATGGGTGTGCGAACGCCGCGAGTGGTTTCGGCGCTTTCCGGAACGTAGCCTATATATATATTATTTTTATAATAATAATATATAATAATATAATATGTATTAAAGGTATCAATCATTTGTCTATTAACTACCTCTTACAGTATAGCTTCCTTGGGTGAAATACCCAACAAACTGTCATACAATAACGTTCTGAAAAAAAGAATAAAAAAGAAGATGCAAATCTACGCATAATCAATGTGAAAACAAAATAATAACAGCTGGGTCAAGCCATCAAAACATTTGCGAATTTAGCATCAGCGAATAAATTAAACATGTTTTTTATGTTCTCCAAATTAATGAAAACTTGAAATGTTTCCGTCACACTTAGGGCCACTTATCACAACGTCTCAATCAATATGTTTGTTGCTAAACAAAATTAAACTTATTGTAATTTATTTTAAAAAGAACAAGAAAACAACTACACACTACATACACTATAGCGAATAAACTTCTTTCGGTCTTCTCCGCAGTTGGCAGTTTTAATTGTGTGCCCAGTGAAATTCGCGTCATCAAAACTAATCTAATGAAGTATAATTTCAAAACACTAGCGTCTGCTTAGCGAGACCGAACATGATAGTTGTAGAGAGAAAAAATTCACCTCCTCAGACGGGATTCGAACCGTCAACCTTCCGTCAATCCGTGTCAGACGCCATGACCGCCAGGCGACGATGCAACGGTATGCCTCATTTGCCAAGCGGTCATGGCAACGTTCAAACACCAAATTTTAACTCTATCTGATTTTAACCGTCGAACTATCACATAATAAAATCGGTAGAGCGGTTGTGTAGTCACGAGCGGATATAGGAACGGATATGCACACATTCATACTTACTTACATACAGCTCAAGCACATCGAAGCAGTCGCAAAAAAATTACACGTCCTCGCACGGGATCCGATCGGCCATCTGTTCTGCGTGCTATGTGCCCTGCCCTCTGCCACGCTCAACTGGCTTATCTTCTGGGCTATGTCGGTGACTTTCGTTCTTCTACGGTTCTCCTCATTTCTGATTCGATCACGTAGAGAAACCCCGAGCATAGAGCTCTCCATAGCTCGTTGTGCGACTTTGAACTTATCTATGAGGCCCATAGTAAGAGACCGCGTTTCAGTGCCATAAGTCATCACTGGTAACACACATTGGTCGAAGACTCTTGTCTCTATATTATTATTTACTATATATACATGTAATTTTATTGCAACTTGACATATAAAGTAGAAAAACTAGAACGTAAAACGTTTTCTACTCGATAGAAGATAAACGTGCTTATTTTTTATTTGATAAACAAGTGATGACACGGTCGACGGTGATTGCTTAAAAGATTAACCTATTCACTCTGTATTTGAAGACTCCCAGATTGTATATGTCAGGAAATATAGACGTTGGTAGGTTGTACCATACTTCAGCCGTACTCATTATGAAGCTATAATAGATTAGAAGCGCTTCGTGCGTATTTTTAGAATATCTACCATGTACGGATGCCGTGTTCCTGGGTTTTAAAGATTCAGACTTTTAAATGAACATACAATATACCAAATCAACATGAAAACAAAAATTTTAAACCTAATCTAAAAGGCTCATGTTAGGGTGAAAAGTGGCGAGAATGCTACTATGCAAAGTCAACGTTGCAGATGACAATGCTAAGTTATTACCCAAAGTTGACGCCAGCATTCCTTTTAATTAAAATATATATAAAACTAGCTGGTGCCCGCGACGTCATCTGCGCAGAGTTAGTACTTCGAGCTTATTTTCTTCTCCAAAGCCATATCTATTTAAATACCAAAATGTCATAATATAAATACATAGTTATATGAGTAAACTTAAGTAAATCATTCGGTAAACATTAGTAATAAAATACAGTACCTACGTACAAACAAATATAAAATTAATCACCACGGAAAAACTGTCATCAACCTTGACGGTATTTGTGTTACATTTCATCACTTTTGACTAAGCTATCAGAAACTGACACAAACTTCGACAGAACTGTCATCATTACTATCTTGACGTAGGCGGAGATCTTATTATTTTGCTAATCTGTATCCAAGCATATTACGCTTTTTCACCCGCGTGGTGATGGAAGATGATGGTAATGAAAAGTATCCTGTGTGTTAATCCAGCGCCCTATCTACCTCCATGCCAAATTTTATCAAAATTGCCCCCGCCGTTTGAGCGTGAAAGAGTAACAAAGATCCACACATCCATACTCACAAACATTCACGTTAATAATATTAGTAGGATAGGAGTTCCGTTTTAAAGAAAGTTATATTTTTATTCCGGTATTTCGACCATCAGAGCATCAGAGTTTGAAAACTTTATATTCAATATTTTTTTCTAAATTTCTGCTAATTAAACTAGATTGATGCTGAAATAATTTTCTGAGTTTTAAAGTACCGCAAAAAGCACCACAACTTGATAATACGAGTATTCCACCACTTTCCGACCTTCTCACTATAAGTACTCGTATGATGATCGTACGTACGTCGATCTGTTGCACTATGAAGCAGCGCGAAACAAGTAATTTACACTTTTGTATTCATAGCAAAAGCAATGCTATTCATATTAATAATACTATTATTTAGTCTGTGGTAACAGCGTTGATGGTAGAAATGTTTCTCAAACAACAAACCATTTATTTTTAGGGCATGTAGGTTTATGCTAACTGTACCAAATGCAATCGAAGCGAGTTATTTTTAGACAATAATATTGTTTTGCTTTGCAAGTGTAAGTAGGCACGGCTAGAATATAAATTTATTCTCGAACACCGCACAAATAGTTTATTATAAAAACCACAGAACACGACCATTGGGTTATCTATATAAAATACTATCACCCGCTTGGTGATGGATGATGATGATGACGGTAAAAAGTATACTAAATGTTATTCCAGCGGCTCATCTATCTACATACCAAATTTCATTAAACTCTATTCAGTAGTTTTTGCGTGAAAGAGTAACAAATATCCAAACATCCATACACACAAACTTTCGCGTTTATAATATTATTAGGATCTAGGTGTATTTTTTTAATAAATATATGTATATAATAATACTGTAAGTGAGCCAAATCTGTACATTACCTAAATATTTTTCATTATATAATCGAGGGGTATTTTTTTACTACACTCTGAAACTACGAGACCGATTTGTTGAAACTTGACACAGTTCTGTTATATCCATATGCTCACACGATACTCACATGATTGTTTTATTCCATAAAACGAAAGGGTTTATCTGGTATAAGTGTTAAAAGTTAAAATATTCAAGTAAATTAAGTACCTACTTACTTGATTTCATTGATTTATGTAATTTTCTCTGTTCATAAACTGAAAGGTTCACTTTTAAATTCTAAGCCATGTTTGATCTCGCTATGACGTCAGAGTGCTACAAAAGACCGTGTTGAACACGAGGTGTTATGAGTAGTATAACAACGTCTAACACTGTGTAATGGTTAATACGGTTAGCAAGGATAAGCTTAGTCCGATCTCAGTTTTCTAATTCCAGTGGCTCAGGCTGCAGTAAGTGCCAGTAAATAGTCTTTTTGGGGATTTTAAAGTTTTTGTTCTATAATATGATTCAGTAAAACTTTTTAACACTTTTATTAAATTTGTGATTGAAATAGTCTGTACTGTTATATTACTGGAATGCATGCGCAATACTAAATATATATATATATATATATATATATATATATATAGGTATACTTAACAAGGAAATAATATAATAATAGAGGGTGTGCAATTTCAGAAATGTATAATATCGAATAAATATTTCTGGCACTATTCACTCAAACCGTGGTGAAAAAATATTTTTAAAGTATTACTTTTTAAAGCACTAACAAGTAACGCTTGCTTTAGCGATCTCAAACATTGAAATTCGCGGGTTCGAATTCCGTTCGAGGATGTAATTTTTTTTTTTTTTTTTAATTTTTAAAAATTAAGTTTCAATGAATATTTATTAAATACATATATAATATTAAATAAATAATACATGTTGCATTTTAATACAACATAACAAATCGTCACGCTCCTCGAAGGGGTTGGCAGCGGTGTTTTAAACTCCTGCGTTCGCCAGAGAGATATGTTTTTGGACCCGTATAATAAGGGGCGAGCCTATTGCCATATACGATGATGCATTGTTCCGGACTCCGGACTGCTATTGTGAATTTATTTCTCAGTGAAACCCAATAACTGTCTGACCCGGGTTGTGGGGTAGTGGCGTTCCCACCACTTCACCAAGATCAAGGAACAAAGCCACAGGCGAGTCAGCTAGTTATATATGCGCCAGAAGTTACATAGGCAATACAAAGTCTCTACGACAGATCTCGCGAAATTTAATCTCAAGAGACTGTAATCACAGCAAGCTGCTCTTTTGGTAGCAAGTATGTATTAGTGGTTTTATAGTCAAGTTCTTGTTTAGAATGGGACCTATAACGTGTCTCGATTGATATTGGTCAGTGAAAGACGAAATACCAACGCGTGGAGACGAGGGCGGCGCGCTGTAAAGGATCAAATCAATATGTAACGAAATGATTTGGAAAATTCCCACAATCCTCAATTAAGTTGCACAATCTATGGCGGCTTATTATTTGGAGAGCTCTCAATAGAGCGGCCTATCACAACATATTAAGTAATAAACAGTCTATAAACACTGAGCGAAGCCCCGGGCCAGCGCTAATTACAAACAATTAGGCGCCATGTTGCCCCCCGCAGCCCATCCCGCTATCGCCCCGCCGCGCCAGCGCGCGCCTCTCGTTAATAACCTATTTATTGCATATTGGAAACAAAAACACCTCTCCGAAACGGCTTTTATAGTTTTGGACTCTGACTCAATTTTCGAGCCTCGTTTAGTATCGACCCGAACATGATTGAAATGAAACGCTGGCAGCATGGGGGCAGGCTGCTTAGCTGCTTACCCACTAATCAAAAAGGTGTTAGAGTAACGTATTGACAATGTAATATAAGTATAAGGAAACGGTTACATTTAAAACTGTCTACATAGCTATGCGAATAATATCAGTAATATAAAACATCAACTACAGTTGACAACTACAGCCTGAACTCTCTATCTGCATTACGTGTGTGGCATACTCTACACTGGGAAGACAGCAAAAGGAATGAAAGCTAACTATGAAGTTCTAAGAGAATCTATGCGATTTATTTTATATGGAAACAATTTGCGAAAAGAGAAATTCTATTTCAAACAGTTACATTAAGATAATATAATATATGCTACGAAAAAATAATAGTCTTTCTTCGTAGAATATATGTTAGTTATTTAGTTTACAACTATAATCAACCCAATACGTTCCTATCGTGTGGCGTTGACCTGATAAATTTACAAATGTAGAGGCAAATGTAGAGTATTATTATGTTGAGTTAGTAGAAAAGTCTAACAAGCAGGCAGCACTCAGCCTTACTTTACCCCCATACCAATTTGTTAAGGTGAATAAAAGACCCCTTAAAAGAACAGGTTGACATAAATATAGCTTGTAAAAAGAAATGCAATCAAATCTTTCAATGTAGCTGACGAGTGTATACGTAGCTATTCAAATATAATATCATTTATTCAATGTAGACATCGAAGATGCACTCATGAACGTTACTTATGAAGTAACTGACTCTGGGACACTACTGCATTCCAAATGAATGCAGCAATTACCGAGTAGAACAAGCTAGAAACTCTGATCAATTTATATCCTAAATAGTAACACGGGTGCCAGAAGTTGAAAATTCAAACATCTTGACGTTCTAAAATAATGTTTCGCTTTCTGTCTTTTTTATTATAAAAAAACACATGCTTCCCCATCCCCTTCTTGTATCTCACCATGACCTGCTTTACTAAAAATTGCTTTAAAGTAACAACATGTTAAAATGTGTTCATAATTATGTGTATCACGTAATCAGTATATACTATAACCGATTTTCACTGCGGTCCCAACACTGATGCCGACGACACAGCCTGTTTATCGTGACACGAGGACCCTAAACACGTCAACATACTTTTTAAAGATATTTCACGAGGTATATATATGGGATGTATGGATGTTTGTTAATTTTTAACGCAAAAAATACTGAATAGATTTCAATGAAATTTGTATTTCTATGTAGATAGACCGCTGGAATACATATAGGATACTATTTCATCATCATCAACATCATCCACCCAACTCGCGGGTGAAACCGTGGTGCACAGCTATAGTACTGAATATATAACGTATCTGATAATTGCACAGATCGCCGATTTACATGTTAAAGCACCTGGACCTAACGCCAACTGCCAAAATCCGTAACCTGCACCTGCTAGGACAAGACACAAAGTTCAATCTCGCACCTGAGTAAAATAACCAAAGATAAAATTGTTCTAAATGCTTTGATAATAATACTCATTCTAAATAATTTCCTAGCTGCGTTTTTTTGCACATGTTATTAAATCATCATTTAGCCGAGAAACTGTAAGAAACTACACTTGCATCAATATGTAAAGTTGAATTCTATGAGTTATGAAGATAGAAGCAGAGTTGCATTTCCAGAGGCTTCACAAACACAGTCAACTCAACATCGTAAAGTCTGTTCCACTTAACAGCCGAAAACATTCAAAGTTCCCAGCCAATTAAAACAATTACGTATAAGAAAGTTCAACGCAACAGATTGGTTAAATTATTGCAGTATAACAGTACCCAATGCCGGCCCTTTTTTCTCTAGCAGCGTTAGAGAGTACTTCCCTGGCTAAGGTGTGGAGCATTTCCACTTCAACGTCGCCGCCGAGTTTGCGTCTAATGCTAATTAAATAAGCTTCAGTGAGCGATCGCCGCTACGGATTATGAAGTGGGCTGGTCGCCTAATATACATATTTAGGCATTTTATATGAATTTAGTAATTTGAGTGCGATGGTCGCGGGCGAGGCGGCGGCGGCGGCGGTGCGGTGCGGCGACGGGCCTACGCCAGCGGAGCGCCGGCCGGCCGGTCGGTATAACTGTCATATAACTCACTTGTTAATAGGAGCGGCTCTCCTTGTGCCAACTATTAAATACTATTCACATTTTACGATAATGCCCGATGCCCAACAAACTCTTATTGACGAATAAATTCCGAGCTTTTTTAGTTACCGAAACGGCCGAAGGCGCCAGTTGTTCCTCTATATTAATAATGGCATGCTAGTTCTGTTTTGGGGCTTAATTGTCGCGCACGGTTATTTGATTCCCGGCCGGCTCACGCACGAGAGTTGTAAATTAAACGGTCGGCGAGACCCTTTTAAATATTCATAGCGTTATCAAACAAAATTTTAAACTAATTAAAATTTGTTTCAATAACTCTTCGGTTATGATATGATAGAGCCGGAGGCGGCGCGGGCGCCGATCTGTTTGCGTTTGTTGTCTACGCCGCGCCGCGCCGCGACACGAAATAGCTCGCGGGATCTATCGCGTCGCTCTCATTACTATGGATATTTCCAATATTCATAATTTACTTCAAATAATAAGTGGAAATGACAAATTTAATATTATTACTTACATATACGTATACAAAGTTCTCACGGTATAACAAACCAAGTCATCCGTCTGCGATCAATTAGGGAAAGCCAACCCTGCGGTCGCAATTTGGATGAGACACTACTACCACTTTAACCGGAGCTCTCCCTGTGATTCAGAGGAAACGTTGAGCCAGTCCCAGGTGTATCTGAGAAGTACTAAATTAGTGCTAGCAACTATCGTACTTGCTGACCGGCACTAGGCCAGTATGATTAGTTCAGTATATACGAGTACCCCTCTCTCCAAGGACTTCTTTTCTCAGTATCCAT